>CM044320.1:57000000-58250000 GCA_024291935.2 Okapia johnstoni
TACAGGGTAAGCTTCTTGCCATAGATACTCTATTCTCTTTCTAAAATACTTTGGCCAGAGAAGTCTAATGATCATGAAACTAAGAGTAATCATCAGTTAGATTCATTAAATTACAACTTGCTTAATAAGTAATGAACTGTAAACTGCCTTCACTGATCAAGTTTGCTATGATTGTTTTTACAAAAACTTGTATGTCTTTCAAGCATCATGAACCTGGTTTGGTAACTATCACAGAATTTCAAAACTAAGAGATGATCTTTATAACTCCTTATATTAGAGAAGAATTCAGAGGCATTGACTGACTTCTCTTAGGTTGCGCAGCTGATCTGTGACAGAGCTAGACCGGAGCTAGGTCTTGGATATGTCATCTGAAATGCCTTGCACTCCCTCTCCTCAACTATGCACACTTTTTAGAATTCAGCTGATATACCAATGGGGGGCCATGTCCTTGATGGGTGTGGCTGGGAAGGTAAGCCTCTATAGCACAGTATACACCCTGAATGATAGGTGGAAACAAAGGGATATTACTTAGACCCTGAGGACAAAACAGAACTGTCCATTGTGAAGTATTGGTTCGGCTTTTCTGTAGTAATAAGAAAAGGAATAAAAAGAGCCAAGAGGAGTTACCCAGCTAGTAACTCACATCATGTGACATTTAAACGATGAATACAATATCTAAAAGAGAGGTTATAGCCTTGCATGAGGTGATCTATTGGCTAAATAGGCTCTATGACATTTTGAAGATGCAAAGAGTAGTAATTATCAAACAATAGGTTTTTAATGGGGGCCCAGAAGGTAGCCCTTAAAAAGATACAGGAGAGCAGCATTAGCAAACTCATTGCCTGTAACCACAGCTAGATAAACCAAGAAACTTTAGCTTCTTCCCTGGAGGAGGACATGGCAAACCACTCCAAGGAATTCTTGCGTGAACAGTTCCACAGATAGATGAGCCTGGTGAGCTATGGTCCGTGGGGCTGCAAAGAGTTGGACGCGACTGAAGCGTACCCACCCCCCACCACCTCTGAAAGAAGTTGTTGTGGGTCCAACCTGGCTGAGCCACGTTAGGACACTCATCCTTACGAGAAGAGCTTGCATTTCCATTTAGTCTGTTTGACTTAGAGTTGCACGACGTGCTACGTACCTGGACAAAATCCAACTGGCTACCTTTCCTGTCATCAAGGAGAAAGGCAAGGATATGACCAAAAAAAGTAATATTTATCTTTAGGATACAGAATTAGGGCTCAAAGGATTATTCTCAAGCCTGATGCTTTTTAATGAGGAACATAGGAGAGAGAAAGGTGAATTGAGCTTCTGCCATGAGGATGACTGTGTGTGAGCAAAAGACAATTAAGAAAAATAAATGACCACTTTCATTTAGAGCATTCTAGAACTTTCAACTGAAATGAACCACCAGTCTTGCATTGCAGGAAATTAAGGATCAGGGAAGAGAAACAACTTGCCCAGATTCTGCAAGGTTAGTAGCTGACTGTGGGAACCCAGGTGTTCTGCCTCCCAGCGTAGGGCTTTTCTATAACTCCACAAAAAGATTCAAAGCTTACTAAGGGAAGATACTTTGTTCTTCCTTCTTCCCCTGTCCCCTTTCTCCTTACTTTCTATTTACTCAGCATTTATTGAGAACTTACTATGTACTAGGCACTGTTCTAAGTTCTGGAGACACTGTACATGATGCAAAGTTCCTTTCTTTCTCTCTCTCTTTCCCTAGTATGTGATAACTACCCATACATTTTTTACATGAAATAATTATTTTATTGAAGAATTAATTTGAAATTTCATGATTACTAATATATTTAGATTTTCCATGTTTTATCGGTCATTCTGATTTTCTCTTTTTTGAATACTTTTTGCATATCTCTTTTTCTCTTGGTTCCTATGGCTTTTTAAAAAATTGCAGTATAGTTAATTTACAATGTTGTGATAGTTTCAGGTATACAGCAAAGTGATTCAGTTATCAGTTCAGTTCAGTTCAGTTCAGTCGCTCAGTCGAGTCCAACTTTTTGTGACCCCATGGACTGCAGCACATCAGGGTTCCCTGTCCATCACCAACTCTCAGAGCTTTCTCAAACTCATATGCATTGAGTTGGTGATACCATCCAATCATCTCATCCTCTGTTGTCCTCTTCTCCTCCTGCCTTCAATCTTTTCCAGCATCAGTGTCTTTCCAAATGAGTCAGTTCTTTGCATCAGGTGGCCAAAGTATTGGAGCTTCAGCTTCAACATCAGTCCTTCCAATGAATATTCAGGACTGATTTCCTTTAGGATGGACTAGTTGGATCTCCTTGCAGTCCAAGGGACTCTCAAGAGTCTTCTCCAACACCACAGTTCAAAAGCATCAATTCTTCAACATTCAGCTTTCTTTATAGTCCAGCTCGAACATCCATACATGACTACTGGAAAAAACATATCTTTGACTAGACAAATCTATGTTGCCAAAGTAATGTCTCTGCTTTTTATATGCTGTCTAGTTTGGTCATAGCTTTTCTTCCAAGGAGCAAGCGTCTTTTACTTTCATGGCTGCAGTCACCATCTGCAGTGATTTTGGAGTCCCCCAAAATAAAGTTTGTCACTGTTTCCATTGTTTCCCCATCTATTTCTATTTGCCATGAAGTGATGGGACTGGATGCCATGATCTTAGTTTTCTGAATATTGAGTTTTAAGCCAACTTTCACTTTCATCAAGAGGCTCTTTACACTTCTTCTTCATTTTCTGGCATAAGGGTGGTGTCATCTGCATATCTGGAGACGGCAATGGCAACCCACTCCAGTACTCTTGCTTGGAAAATCCCATGGACAGAGGAGCCTGGTAGGCTGTGGTCCATGGGGTCACACAGAGTCAGACATGACTGAAGCAACTTAGCAGCAGCAGCAGCAGCAGCATCTGCATATCTGAGGTTATTTATATTTCTCCCAGCAATCTTGATTCCAGCTTGTGCTTCATCCATCCCGGCTTTTCACATGATGTATTCCACATATAAGTCAAATAAGCAGGGTGATAGTATACAGCCTTGACATACTCCTTTCCTGATTTGAAGCCAGTCTGTTGTTCCATATCCAGTTATAACTGTTGCTTCTTGACCTGCATACAGATTTCTCAGGAGTCAGGTCAGGTGGTCTGATATTCCCATCACTTGAAGAATTTTTCACAGTTTGTTGTGATCCACACTGTCAAAGGCTTTGGCGTAGTCAATAAAGCAGAAGTAGATGTTTTTCTGGAACTCTCTTGCTTTTTTGATGATCCAGCAGATGTTGGCAATTCAATCTCTGGTTCCTCTGCCTTTTCTAAATCCACCTTGAACATCTGGAAGTTCACAGTTCACGTACTGTTGAAGCTTGGCTTGGAGAATTTTGAGCATTGCTTTGCTAGCATGTGAGATGAGTGTAATTGTGCAGTAGTTTGAACATTCTTTGGCATTGCCTTTCTTTGGGATTGGAATGAAAACTGACCTTTTCCAGTCCTGTGGCTACTGCTGAGTTTTCCAAATTTTCTATTGGAAAAGAAATATTGAGTGCAGCACTTTCACAGCATCATTTTTATGATTTAAAAGAGCTCAACTGGAGTCCATCACCTCCACTAGCTTTGTCTGTAGGTGATGCTTCCTAAGGCCCACTTGACTTTGCATTCCAGGATGTCTGCTTCTAGGCGAGTGATCACACCATTGTGGTTCTCTGGGTCATGAAGATCTTTTTTGTATAGTTCTTCTGCATATTCTTGCCACCTCTTCTTAATATCTTCCGCTTCTATTAGGTCCATATCATTTCTGTCCTTTATTGTCCTGATCTTTGCATGAAATATTCCCTTTGTATCTCTAATTTTCTTGAGGAGATCTCTAGTCTTTCCCATTCTGTTGTTTTCCTCTATTTCTTTGCATTGATCACTGAGGAAGTCTTTCTTGTCTCTCCTTGCTCTTCTTTGGAACTGTGCAATCAAATGGGTATATCTTTCCTTTTCTCCTTTCCTTTCACTTTTCTTCTTTTCTCAGCTATTTGTAAGGCCTCCTCAGACAACCATTTTGCCTTTTGGCATTTCTTTTTCTTGGGGATGGTCTTGATCACTGTCTCCTGTACAATGTCATTAACCTCTGTCCGTAGTTCTTCAGGCACTCTGTCTATCAGATCTAATCCCTTGAATCTATTTCTCACTTCCACTGTATAATCATAAGGGATTTGATTTAGGTCATACCTGAATGGTCTAGTGGTTTTCTATACTTTCTTCAATTTAAGTCTGCATTTTGTAATAAGGAGCTTATGATCTGAGCCACAGTTAGCTCCTGGTCTTGTTTTTGCTGACTGCATAGACCTTCTCCATCTTTGGCTGCAAAGAATATAATCAATCTGATTTTGGTATTGACCATCTGGTGATGTCCATGTGTAGAGTCTTCTCTTGTGTTGTTGGAAGAGGGTGTTTGCTATGACCAGTGCATTCTCTTGGCAAGACTTTGTTAATCCTTTGCCCTGCTTTGTTTTGTACTCCAAGACAAAATTTGCCTGTTATTCCAGGTATCTCTTGACTTCCTACTTTTGCATTCCAGTCTCCTATGATGAAAAGGATATCTTTTTGGGGTGTTAGTTCTAGAAGGTCTTGTACGTCTTCATAGAAGCATTCAACTTCAGCTTCTTCAGCATTATTCGTTGGGGCATAGACTTGGATTACTGTGATATTGAATGGTTTGCCTTGGAAACGAACAGAGATCATTCTGTCATTTTTGAGATTGCACCCAAGAGCTGCATTCTGGACTCTTTTGTTGACTATGATGGCTACTCCATTTCTTCTATGGGATTCTTTGCCTGCAGTAGTAGATATAATGGTCATCTGAGTTAAATTCATCCATTCCAGTTCATTTTACTTCACTGATTCCTAAAATGTTGATGCTCACTCTTGCCATATCCTGTTTGACCACTTCCAATTTACCTTGATTCATGGACCTGACATTCCAGATTCCTATTCAATATTGTTCTTTACAGCATTGGACTTTACTTCCATCATCAGTTATATATATATATATGTTATATAAATATATATATTAGATTATATATAGTTATATTCAGTTATATATATTTATTCAGTTATATATATATATATTTATCACTTTTTAAAGACTTTGATACATTTAGAGGAAATAAGTTCCTTTTCAAAAAGTTTTTGAAGATGTAGTGTCACATCTTGAAAGTATTGAGGGTTTCTAATAGGACTTAAAGGGGGCATTAGTTTGTTGGACTCATTTTAACTACCTTAGTGTCACAACAAGAAAGGCAGCTAGTAACAATTTAGAAATAATTTTAATCCATGACAGAAGTTGATACTTCCTGCATTTGTCCTGTAGCTCCACAGTACAGAAAATTTTAACAGGGAACAAGGTAGAGTGTCTGCTTAAAATTTCAGGACAAATAACTCATGAAGATCAATTCATAATTTGGATTAGGGCAATATTATCCCTGCCAGAATTCACAGCCAAGGTGAATGACTTTGTATTGGAAATGTCTCCTTGAAGAGTGTGATATAAACCCAAGATATGACTGCCAGCACTATTTTCATATTTCAGATTAATATGATCTTGGCATATTCAGAACAATAATGCTATTTGATTCTTCCAGTTAACTAATCCCTTATATTCTCTCTACTGCTTCCCAATGCCATCACACTCTGCTTTTTCATTTTCTGTCTTGATTTAAAAAGTTTTTTCCTTTCTCATTAGAGGCACATTACTCAGTACTAATTTTAACTTTGATGAAAAACCATGTGATGAAATGAATAAGCAAAGAGCTTCATCACTGAACCAGGCTTGATTTAAATTATTTAGTTAAAGCTATTTAATTCAGAAAAATGACCCACATAAAAATTGGCAAAGAGAACGGGTGCAAAAATAAATATTTTAAGTTGTATATTGATTCTTGCCCCCACCTATTGACAGTATTAATTTCTTATGGTTGAGATTTTCAGATACTTTGTGCTTTTTAAAGCAATTTTACACGTTTAAATTTTAAAATTGTTTTCATATTTTGCTGCTAATTCATTTCCTAGGAATTGTGCCTACTCTGCCATATTCTCTCAAAGATGGAAATAACCTAAATGTAAAACAATAGAGAACTGGTTAAACAAAATTATGGGCATGCCTACATGATGGAATTCCATGTGGTCATTAAAAATTATTTTTCAGAAATATAGATCTATTTCAGAAATATATATCTGTGAGGTGTTGTTAGGCTTAAAAAGCAGGTTAAAATGTAGTTTTTACAGTATGACTCTATTGGGAATAACCTAACAAGTACAATATAACCTAGAAAAGAGTCTAAAAAATTCTACATTTGTTCAAACCCATAGAATGTGCAATACCAAGAATGAACTATAATATAAACTCTGGACTTTAGGTGAATATGATGTGTTAATGTAGGCTTATCAATCATTACAAATATAGCACTCTGGTGGGGAATGCTGATATGGGGGAGGATACACATGTATGGGACAAAGGATAAATGAGAAATCTATATTCCTTCATTTAATTTTGCTGTGACTGCTCTTAAAAAAGCCTTAATACAAAACAAACCCCCAAAACCTACTGCAAACATGCTACTTTTTCCTGAGGGCAGAGACTTGATCTCAAGCATAGAGTCTCAAGCCACAGAGGTTTATTCTCAGACCTTGAAACAAAATGAAATTTGCTTAGCTAAATTTCAAGATCTCTTGGGAATGGTGACTTATTTTCCTTCTATTTTCTCCCTCTTTGAACCAGAATGTCTATAATTGATATCCTATTCATTGTATTATGGGAGCAGATAACTTGTTTCTTGAGTTCTACAGGCTCAAACAGGGAGGGAAATTGTGGCCCGGAATGGATAATACCCACAACTTTACCCAACCATACCTGATTTAATAAGCAAAGTGCCTTGCTCAGTTCCTGGCTCATAGCAAGTGCTCAGTTATCTTACCTGGTGTTAATGTTGCTCTCGTGAAATCACACTGGCAGGCTACAATCCCTGGGTTGCAAAGAACTGGACATGACTGAGCGATTAACAATTTCAACATTTGGGTGAATAGTTGTGGAGTCCTCTGATTTTAAGAAAGTGCATCTGATTCAATGTTTACTAGTAATAAAGTATCAAAAGTCACAAAAACCAAATATTTGCACATGAGTAAGTACCTCCTAAAATTGTTGGATTTTGCAGGCGACTGAGAACCCCAAGGGACCCTCAGGCTTCCCTGCTGTTTTGGCTAGAAATGTACTCTGGGGTTGTTATTGTAGAGTGTCATTGTTTATTCCTCAAACTAGTATGGTTGAACATTACCGTTCCTCTATCATTATTTCTTAATCATCATCGTTATCCTCATAATTGCTTTGTGAGAAAAGCAAATTCCCATTATTTTACTGAAACATTATTGGGTATTGACATTTTAAAGACTTTCAACAGTGAAGACAATAATGTAATATCTTATTATAATGAATTGGTCCTTTATGCTGCTCCTTGTAATATTTCATATCCCAGTTTTAAAGTTACATTTCTATGTTGTTTCAGGAGGTTTGAGAACTCTATTATCATAATTTCTTTAACTCCCTTTGGAATCATAGCTTCAGGTCATGGTTACTCACTGTCCTCTCACTTGGTGTTCTTCCTTGGAGGCTAGTCTTTGTCCTATACTGAGTGATAGCAGGCACCAGCTATGTACAGTCCAAGCAATAGAGGCTACTACAGCTGTTTGGTACTATATTCATTTCCTTTCCATCACATCAGCAAGCATCAATATCCCCTATAATCATTTAATTCTGTCTGTTATCAAAGTTATCCAATGATGAAATAATGAGCCTTTCCATTTATGTTAGTTTTTCCAAGGTTTTAAGCCTATTTCTTTTATTGCACTGTGATCTTGGGCTGAAACTGAGTTTCCAAGTTTATTTCTCAGGCATCTGTGGTATGTGTTGGAGTCTCTCAGAACAAAGAGCCCCAGAAGGGGGCCTTAGTGGGAGATTTTGTGGGTTTATATCAGTTTTTCTGAATTTGGTTTGATACTCTTCTCTCTTCACTGTGCTCTGAAGCAAAGTGATGGTTTCTTGCACACAGCTGAAAAGGACACCTTGGAGAAGGGGGAGGAAGAAGCCCCTGGAAAGCCCGTGGATATTTGTCTTGCTTCAGATAAGAGAAATGGTGATAAGAGCTGAGAAATTATAACAACAATATTGATGGTGTGATAAAACAATTAGTCTTGGATTTATTGAGTGGCTTCTAAGTACTTTACATGTGCAATAACCTTCCATGAACCCTATAATTAAGTGTTAGTATGAATCCAAATTTGAAGATGAGGATTGAGGCCCAAGGCAGTTATGGAACTTGTACCAGATCACCCAGTGAGTAATGTTGGAGGCTCTTAGCCATTGTGTATATAGCCTCCCTTTTGCTTGCTAGGACTGTGTCACACCTACTGATGACAACTCATTCTATTTATGCGTGCGAGCGTCAGTCACTTCAGTCATGTCTGACTCTTTGTGACGCTATGGACTATAGTATGCCAGGCTCCTCTGTCCATGGGATTCTCCAGACAAGAGTACTGGAGTGGGTTGCCACATCCTCTTCCAGGGGATCTTCCCAATCCAGAGACCAAACCCAAGTCTCTTGTGTCTCCTGAATTGGCAGGCGGGCTCTTTACCACTAACACCACCTGGGAAGCCTGGAAGACAATTTATTCTATTTACAAGAAGGCCACAAAAGTTGAGTCATTTGGAGTTGTGGAAAGATCAGCTGCTTTTTAGTCTGATAATTTCCAAAGAGTCTGTAGACACAAACCAGAGTGAGAAGCCTTGAGTGCAGTGCACTCAAGGGTCAAGTGGTAGTGATCCCACAGTGAGCAACCTGAGTCAGACCAAGAATTGTTTCTAATACTTGGGGAGAAAGAAGAAATCTGGGTTTTTTTTTTTTTACTAGCTGATGATGTTCCCTGTGTGAAGAGAGTGACACACAGCTTCCACAGGATGAAAGCAACGGTTACCAATATTTTTGTGGGAGTAAGAGGATTATGACCGGGTTGTTGTTTTTCAGTCACTCAGTCATGTCTGACTCTTTACGATTCCACAGACTGCAACGCGCCAGGCTTCTCTGCCCTTCACTATCTTCCAGAGCTTGAGCAATTGAGTCAGTGATGGCATCTCATCCTCTGTCATCCCCTTCTCCTCCTACCTTCAGTCTTTCCCAGTATCAGGGTCTTTTTCAATGAGTCAGCTCTTCGCATCAGGTGGCCAAAGTATTAAAGCTTCAGCTTCAGCATCTTGTTCCTGTGAATATTCAGGGTTCATCTCCTTTAGGATTGACTGGTTTGATCTCCTTGTTGTCCAAGGGACTCTCAAGAGTCTTCTCCAACACCACAGTTCAAAAGAATCAATTCTTCAGCGCTCAGCTTTCTTTATAGTCTAACTCTCGCATCCATACATGATTACTGGAAAAACCATGGCTTTGACTAGCAAAAACCATGGCTTTGTTGGCAAAGTAATGTCTCTGCTTTTCCATTTAACTTCTCCATTCAGGAGCTTTCATTCTTACTGGCACTGGGGATGCACCCTACCTCCCCTCTCCCTACCTTTCCCTAGGTGCTCTATCAAAGGAAGAAACGAACTTCCTTTCCACTCCAGTCACATTTCACAGACTCTGTCATAGAGACCAGAAGCTGGCATGACCACAGCCCACAAAGCAAAGTCGAGAAGGGGGAGCACTTTTGTTTTTCTTTTCAAGGGGAACTTTTTGTAATAGATGGAAAAGATCTCTCTTAATGGAAAAATTACTCCAATTTTTTTTCTGTATCAAATTTAGTAAAAAAAATTAGGACTAATAATTAAAATAGTAAATTTATAATGTGATCTTGAGATGGTGACCACTACTCTTGCAAGGTGCCTGAGATGCAAGCAGGTAGGTTGCACAGAAATGCTAAGTCCTTAATCAATACAATGAAGTGTTTTTGGACTCCCCAGCCTGATAAAAATCAAATGATCAGTTGCTCTGTAATATAGGTCTGGTATGGACTTCCCCGGTGGTGCAGAGGTAAAGAATTTGCCTGCAATGCAGGAGATGCAGGAAACTTGGGTTCGATCCCTGGGTCAGGAAGAACCCCTGGAGGAGGGGATTACTGGCAACCAAGTCCAGTATTCTTGCCTGAGAGAATTCCATGGACAGAGGAGCCTGGCAGGCTACAGTCCACTGGGTCACAAAAGAGTCGGACATGACTCAGCAATTGAGCACACCTGCACAAACAGGATTAAAGATATATATATATATATATGTATATATATAATCTGTATCTATCTATCTATCTATCTATCCATATATATATATATTTAAAAGTCCTACCTCTTGATTAACCATTGCTGAAAGTTCTTAGAATCAGGCCTTCTCTCTTTCCTCTCACTCAAATACCCTCAACTGTTGAATCCACTAATCACATTCCACAAGGGCAAGAGAGTTTCCAAGTATAAAAAGGAAAATTATCTGCCATGTGCAAAGGCAAAAAATAAAGCCACCTCTCTTGCTAATCCCATTCCTAAGAGTCCCAAGCTGCTATTCATATAGAAAATTATGCTCTAAAAACCCCAGAATGAATTTGAAACCATCTCATGCTCCAGAAATCTGCCTCTAGAATTATTGCAGAATTCTGCTTTCTACAAACAAAGCCCCGTTAATCCCCCTGTTGACTTGCTTCTTGCTGCACTTCTCTGGAGCTGTTTTGAGTGTGCGCACACACACACACAAAGCACTGAAATATTTTATATAAATAAAGCAGGACTGGGTACCAAGTGGTGTCAAAGATCTTTATTCTTTGGCTGTGCTAAATGGCTACGACAGCTTGGTTAGCCACTGAAAAATCACTCTAATGATATATTTGCTAGAAATGTCCCCAGATGCCTTAGAAAAAAGACTCAGCCAGAAAAACACTCGGTATTCCAGCCCCATCATGAAAGTAGATAAAATCTGCAGCTGAAAGATGCTTGTAAGATTACATGAGAAAGTCTGCAGAAAAAGTTCAGACAGAGATGAGGAAAGTGTTCTGAGCAGAAAGGAATATAAAGGTAAAGAGACCCAAAGACACTGCTCATAGAGAAAGCAGAAATCTGAGTGCTCATTTATTTCTTCATTCAGCAAGTCAAATACTTGTTATTTACCAGGCACTGCCCTAGGATAAAGGTTACAAGATGAATAAGACACAGCCCTTGGAACTTACGCACTGAAAAGATACAGAAAACCCAAGATTGAATTAAGAGAAATAACATGGAAAAAAAACTAAATGAGAAATTGGATCTGGACAAAGGAACATATCGAGGGCCATTTTTGCACAAGTCTCACTGTGGGACAAATCTTAAAAGCTGTACAGTCTATAGGAAGATGAAACACAAAACACCAGGTCTTGTATCACTTAACTGGGACCTTTTTGTCCTAGAAGAGTGTATAAGAGGTTGGTTGGGTGGAGCTTGGTGGTGAGAAAAGACCAGAGCTATGCACAGGCAGGATGGTGAGGAGGGTTAAAAGGTGGTACCATGAGCTTTCCTACAGCTTCTAGGTCTCCATGGAGATAAAAGGTTTTGTCAAGATCTAATTCTCTGGTTCTCATACACTGGACTCTGACGGTTCAGCCATGGATGGCTACCACTTAAATGAAGTCACTTTAAACACCCATTCAAACCACTTATGTAATCAGGTTGAATCTGTTTCTAATGAAGAGAAGAAGGCTTCTAGCTGCGTTGACAGCTCTTGAACCCTGATAGCACTCTTATCACAAAGATTCCCCAGAAGCTGCCTCTGAACAACTCTTCACATTTGCCATTTGAATAATTAAAGGCAAATGGCAGAGAAGATTCACCCTAGCTGGGTTAATTTAAGAGCTATCGGCTAATTTTGATTGGATTCTTTAGTAGGATAGGGAAGAGGAGAGGAAAGAAAGGGACTGGAAGCAAGAGGAAGAGAGAAGAAATGTAAGAGTGGAGAACAAAGAGAGATCATCGGGTAGCAGATTTATCTCCTGTTTATTTGAATATGTGATTATTAGACCCTCAAGCTTCAGATGGCTTTGATTTGATTTCATATCATCCTTATCCCATCCTCACTCCAAATAAGAAACTTCATTCAACAGTTGATGGGATTATTTTGTTTTCTTAAAATCTGGTTTCTCTTGATAAACTCTGGGCAAATCTCAACAGGCTACCTCATATGTACAATACAATATTAGATGTGATTAGAATAGATCAGTTGTGTGACTTAAAAGAGTTTGAACACTAATAAAATAATTGTGAGACCTTGGTTGGGAAGCTGCTTTACCTGTCTGAGCCTCAGTTTCCTGAGAGGCCTAGCTTGGATGATGGCTCACAGCTCTATTAATACAATTGTATGATGTTCATTTCTGGGACACCAAGTGCAACTGATACCCTTTGTCTTTTATATCAATTATGAGTCTTTGTTTTGGTACAGTAATTTTTGCAGGTCTTAACAGCCTATTTTGTTGCCATAATACAATACTGAAAAAAAAAATAAGCAACCATAATTCTAGGGAGATTTAGAATATTTATTTATCATGAAGCTAATTTTGAGTTATTATCTGGTTTAGGTCTGTAAGTTTTACCTGGCCAAAATGAATTTAGGAGGTTGTGGGAAAATAATTTTCCAACTGCTTGCACAGGTATCCTTTGATATGACCCATCATTCTCCCTTGCTTTGTTTAAAATTTGCACCACTTGCAGTCTAAGATATTAAGCCTCCAAACAAAAGTGAAGATGGAAAGCACGCTCAGGCAAAGAATTGAGATGGTGTGAGCAGGACTGTGAGAAACAGCTTGCCAAGGACAAATTCAAATGTAAGCATTCAGAGGATTAGTATCCCAGAGAAAAGCTTTTTCATTGTCTCCGTTTTTGACTAATCAAAAGAAATCGTTAAAATGACACTGTAACTGAGAATTCATTTTCCCCCTCTTTGGAGAAAAACAGAAAGAAGCATCCAGAGGCAAATACAGCAACAGCGACAGATTTGAATTAGCAGTACACAGGAGCCTTCAGGGTGGATTCCAGGAACTGAGTACAGGTCAAGAAGATCCTGAACTTGTAATTAATTATTTAGAAAGTACTCTCCTTGCTGCTAAGTAAACACATAATGGTCTATGGCAAGGGAATTTGAACTCTCAGCTCTGAAGTGGTCAGGCAGGGCTGCCACATACATTTCAACTTCAAAATGAAGAGTTTCCTAGGAGAGGTGCCCCTGTTTTGCATGAGGACTCTGCTCTAAGGATCTTAGCCTAAGGAAGAGGAAGACGTTGGATCTTTGAGGCAGATGGGGAAAGTGGTGATTAGAAAGAATTGATTTGCAACCTTAAGTGAAAGGGAAAAGGGAGATGTAAACATGACAGGTTAACTGAAATTTCTCAAAGGAGAGTCCTTATTAGGGTGAGCAGTGCTGGGCTAAGTTGCCAAAGGGAGCCAAGCTTGTCAAAAGGGGATGATGGAGACTAGTTGAGCCTGGTGGCTGTTTGGGTAATAACAAAGTAATAGGAGACTCACGGAGGATATTCTCGGTCAATACAATGAACAGTAGTGGGGAAGGAGGCTTGTGGCCACATGACTGAATATCTCTACAACGTATACAGTTACAGTATACACTTTCAGTATACACATAAAGTATACTGAGAGACAGGGTAATGGAGGGATGAGAAAAGAGCAGGTGAATTACTCACAGAGCATAGAAGCAAAATATGTGATCTTACTTTGGGAGAACCAAGAGAAACATCCTGAAGGAGGACCTGGAAGCAAGAGGGGAGGAAGAAGAGAAGCAGTGCATTCCAGGTGGGAAGTAGCATAGAGGCAACAATAGCACTAAAGCAGCAAGTCTGAGTAATAGGGAGTGACTTGGTACAGCTGAGAGATAGCATATGAGATGGGGAAGACAGGAAATTGAGAAAGGGTATTTGAGGTCAGAGTGTTAAGAATTTTAGATGCAAAAAGTTTTTGAGCTTTATTTTGGCACCAACAGAAGGAGCATACAGTTAGAATTGAAGGACATAGGGAGATTGAGAACTGCTAGAGACAACAATGGAGGTACGAGTTGACGTTGACCATCACAGAGCAAGTTAAACAAGAGGGATGGGTGTGAGAAACATCAGGAACCTGAGTGTACTGGATCTGATGGCTCATCCCACATGAGGAATAGAGGACAGTAGTTAAGAGATGGAGTTTTAAGCCTGGGTAAGCAGATGGACAGCCATGCCATGAGCAGAGGTAGAGAATACAGAAAGGGGAGGAGGATGGTCTGAGGATAGAGTTACATTCTGGGTGGGCTATGCATATGAGGACAGAGATATATACCCAAGAAACTGTTCTGATTACATAAATGTAGACTTAGGAGCCATCCCAGAAGAATGACCTGGAAATGAAATTGGAGGCATCCCTGGTGGCTCAGAGGGTAAAGCGTCTGCCTGAAATGCGGGAGACTCCGGTTTGATCCCTGAGTCGGGAAGATCCCCTGGAGAAGGAAATGGCAACCCACTCCAGTATTCTTGCCTGGAGAATCTCATGGACAGAGAAGCCTGGTAGGCTACAGTCCATGGGGTTGCAAAGAGTTGGACACAACTGAGCGACTTCACTTCATTTTCACTGGTAAAGGTGATAATTGAAATCAAGATTGAAACAAGCACAGGTTAACCGAGGGAGAAGGGAAGAGGAATGTGGACAACATCCTGGGGATGACAACATGTAGGGAGCAGGAAGAGGAAGGCATATGTGCTGAAAGATGGGGAAGAGGGAGTGGAGAGGATGAATAACCAGAAGTCCAGACTCAGGAAGCTGAGGGAAGGGACATTTTGAGGAGGGCTGAAGATGCTCACCAGGGCTCTACTGGGAAGCCAAAGGGGCTGAACTGAGGTCCTAAAGAGGCATCAGTGATCTTCTCAAGAGTGGTGTCCATTACAGGGCAAGAGTGGGTATGGCGCTTAGACATGGAAGCAGCATGTATTGTAATTAAAATATAAAGCTTTTTTCTTTATTTGCGGAGACAGTGGGTTTGGGGATTGATATGCCATGGTGATAGATTAAGGGCTTGGAAAAAGTAAATATTTATTCAAAATGGTACCTTTTTGTTTTCTTATTTCAAACCTGGAGATCCACTTCCGCTCATATAATCCAAAGTAAACTGAACCAATAAACAAAACGTTAATCGGGTTAAACATGTGTTCTTGCCTCATTCAGCACACAGTGTAAAACCAAATACACCTACAGAGGTGCAGCATTTCCATGGCTCATATTTGCTGAATTCTATGTGTTGCCTTTAGAAATGAGGGTAGTAAGGAGTTACTTCCTTCTTGGATTACTGTGGGTAGCAGACTGTCCCTCTCTGCCTTTGTTGACCTCACATTTTCTCCCATGTGTGGCGTGACTGGCATAACTTAAAATGCTCAGAACCAGTCTTCAAATACAATCCTGCAGGGCTGAGATGGGAAGGAGCAGGCACCCACCATGAAATCTGAAGGTCTGAGTTTAAGTTCTAGCCTGCTATTGACCTGCCACTGACTCTGGGTTAGTTCAGTCGCCCCTGATCTTTTTTCCTTTGTCTACTAATTGAGCCCCTTAGTACCTTCCAGGCACTTTATTAAGGACTATACAAAATTTCACTTAACTCTGTCAACAATCCTGGAGAGAAAGGCAAACAACCTTCATTTCACAAATATAAACTTAATTTGATCTAAAGCCAAATAAAATATGTGGGGTTGTCTTTCTCTCTGATTCCCTACCCAATTCTTACTTTTCTTGCAATATTTTTCTATCTAGTTTTCTCTTACCTTGTTTACAGTCCATCTTCTCCATTAGACTGAAAGCTCTCATAGGGAAGGAACTTTTGCTGTTTTTTATATGCTATATCCTCAGTATGTGAAACACTTACTGAGTACTTAATAAATATTTGTTTAATGAAAAACTGCACTGAACATATGAATACACTTAAAATGTCATGTAACTGATATGAATATGTGTATAGGAATAGATACATAGATGTATGTTAGATATAGCATTCACATCAAATAAGACTATATCCTCAAGCTTATTTTGTTCTTTTTCTTGCAAAGTGTAGAATTGCAAATGCAAAAATGGAACCATAAATATTCTGACTTGTCCCATTGGAACTCTTCCATGGCTATACTGCTTTATCAACTATCTTGGGAATTCCTTCCTTATTATTTTCCTACTAAGTCCATGAAGGGTTAACATTTGGGAAATCCTGTTGCTCTGTTGACCTGAAAAGCCAAAATAATCCCATTTGAGCCATTGAAAATTATAAACCTTTATAAATGGAAGATAGTTTTGTTTTGTTCAAGTGAAAGAAGAGGGAAAGAGAGAGAAGAGGCTGAAGACATTTTATGGAGGAGGATACTTAGATCCAATGGGCTATATAAATTGTTCAAGGTCACTGAGCAAATAAGTGTGGAGTAGAGACTAGCATCAGTTCTCAGTCTTAAACTTCTTGAGTGTGATATCAGTGCTCCTCAATCTGCTGCCTAAGAGCATAGCCCGGAGCTTTGATAAAATAAGAGTGACTCCTCATTCATGTGTTATGAGTTTACTGGTCTGTAATGGGACCTTAGCATTTGTATGTTTTCAAAGTCGGGTATGCATCCGTGGTTGAGAACCACTTAATCATATGTTGCCCCTTGTCAGTACATTACCCAGATATTGCCATGTCTGGGTCTTTGAGAATATTCAACTTGCTTATTCATACTGTTTCAGAACAGGCAAACTCCTTATCTAATATCTATGGATTAAATCTGTATTTTCCAAAGCATAATTGGTTCACGCTAATTGTGCAGACCAGAGAAATGTCGGGTTTATTGCCAATTGGAGGAGCACTGTATTGTCACTCCCATGGCTACTGGGTTTTACTTTTTTCTCTTGGAGCTTCTGGGGGGAAATTTGAGAGAAGAAAAATGGTGAGAAAAGAGAAACAAGATTAGGGTAGCAGTTGAGTGCTTGTGGGAGGCTGGTATGGAGGGACAGTAATGGTTGGGAAAAAAGCTAGAAAAAAGTTCCATTGAAATATATTGTAAAGGCTCTTTCCTACCTTTCTTCTCCAAGATGGATATTGTTTTACATAATGTTATTATGTGAGCAAAAGTTATTATGTGGAACAGAGACAGCCTCCTAGCACAGTAAAGGAAAGGTCTGAAAGTGACATTAACAGGAATATCAGACAAGGTGGAGAGAAGGAAGGCTTTGGACTAGAATCAGAAAACAATTCCCATCCCCAAGGCTTCCAGACCAAGACCCAGAGTAAGAGAAATGATGCTTAAATACTGAGCTTCCCCAAGAATTCTGTGTTTGCATGTAGCTTATAGAGACCATTTAGCATTTCCTTAATTAATGGACCAGATACAATTTCTAAGTGTGCTGAATTAACCTACTGTGTTCCTTGTTTTCTCTGGACATTGTGTCCAGTCACTAACCACTTACCTCATAGGCTGACTTTTGTTTTGTCCTGGCCTAAACCCTTCAGTATATCTAGCTTTTCGCTTCAGCGTCCTTCCTTGTCATACTTTCATCTCTTCTCCTGGGGAATCTTATTAAAAATTCCCTAAGTTACCTCATTTCTTGAGGCCACGCTTCACTTTCTCATACACTGACCCTTTTGAGGAATACCAATCAAAGGCAGAAACTGGACAATTGGGCAGTACAGGATGATATCTGCAATTTAAAACCGTGCTAATGAGAGACCCACTGTAAACTGAATTCAGATCTGATAGAAAAGTACTTAAGTTAAATTCAAGAGTCGTTCTACTCTTCTTGAGTAAATAAGCAGACTTTTGGAGTTGATTTCTTACCCGTTAAGTCTCTAGAGTACCGTGAGTACACGAAGCCAAACGTGTGTATCTGTCAAGTGCCCCCTGCCCCCACCAGGGCTAGTTACAAGGCTTTCCAAGCTCTCACCTTATTCCCAAGGACCAGCCAAATCCTAGGAGGCTGTGGGTCAATGTGTCACTCTGCCAGCTTGAGGAGGCAAGAATCTGTCATCAGAAGGCATTTTCTGTGAGTCAACATCACCCCTCCCTGGAGTGTTCAATACTGACAGGTGCTGCCAGAAGAGGTCCTTAGGAAAAGTTAATCTGATGACACCACTGAAACTTGGTAACTCGAGGCCTGAGGTGGAAGTACAAATTTATTAACATAGCCTAAAAGCCCAATTTTTTTTTGTCAGGCTAAAAAAAAAGCTGAAATTTACCTCATTGCTTGTTGTCTTGGGTCTTGAATGCTACCTTCATTGATCTGCTCCTTCTTCCTCTCACAAAACTGTTGTCTCCACTTTCATGGCCAGATTCTCAGAGAATTGACCTGGCTGTGCTTCCTCTTTCTCCAGAGCCCTGTATCTCATACTCATTTCATTTGACCTCTATTGCCATTATTCTTTGAAAATTCCACCTTAGGGAATAAGAACTGCTCTTAATGTTGCTTTGAGCCTTGGTCAGTACTTTGTACACGGTAGGGATTTAATGAAAGTTTTAATTTTAACAAATGTGTTGGCTATTCATTATGTTATCAGAGGCCACTGATGATTTCCTAATTAATACATTTTTTTTCTTCACTGACTCTCTAAGAGATGCTATTGCCTCACCTGTTACTCTTGAAACTGCCTCTGTCTCCACGGGGTGTATAGTAAAATGACTAGGAGGTTGTGAAACCAAATGACCTTTGTGGAATCCTCTATACAGCACTTACAATCTGTGTGTGACTTTGGTTAAGTCACAATCATTCTTTTATTATTATTAATTTTTATTGGAGAATAGTTGCTTTACAGTGTTGTTAATTTCTACTGTACAGCAAAGTGAATCAGCTATATGTTTACATATATTCCCCTCTTTCTTGGATCTTTCCCATTTAGGTCATCACAGAGCATATAGAGTTCCCTGTGCTATACAGTAGGTTTTCATTAGTTATTTTAAAGATAGCAGTGTATATATTTCAATTCCAATCTCCCAGTTCATCCCACTTGCTCCCTTTCCACCTTGGTATCCACATGTTCATTCTTGGTGTATTTGTTTCTATTTCTGCTTTGCAAATAAGATCATCTATACCATTTTTTTTCTATATTCCACACATTTGCGTTAATATACAATAGTCGTTTTTCTCTTTCTGTGAAGTCACAATCTTTCCAATCTCATTTCTTTCCTCTATAAATTTCTTTCTACCTGACAGAATTGGGATGAGGATCAAATGCGAGGGGGGTAAAATTAATGATAAGTGTATATGCAAGTACCCAGCAAGGAGCAGCTTAGATGAGGAGAAGCGGTGGGTCATGCATCCGTGGAGAGAAATACTCCCAAGCACAGACACCGCTAGTGTCAACACTATGGAGAGAAATGATCTGCTTGCACGAGGTGAGACAACGGACTGATGTGGTGTGAGTAGGGGAGAGAGGGCAGGAGTGATACAAGATGTGAAGTCACTCAGTCGTGTCTGACTCTTTGCGATCCTGTGGACTGTAGCCCACCAGTCTCCTCCGTCCATGGGATTCTCCAGGCAAGAATACTGGAGTGGGTTGCCATTTCCTTCTCCAGGGGATCTTCCCGACCCAGGGACTGAACCCAGGTCTCCCACATTGAGGGCAGATGCTTTAACCTCTGAGCCACTAAACAGGGGACAGATTATATAGAAATGGTAGAAATTTGATTTTTATTCTAAGTGCAGTCGTGTATCATTCGAAACTTTTGAGTAAGGGAGTGGATTTAAAATTTTAAATCCACTTAAATTTAAATCCATTTAAATTTTAAAAATATCACAATGGCCACTTTGTCAGGAGAGACAGTAGTGTGGCCAGCATGAAAGCAGTGAGATGATTTAGGAGGTGTTGCAGTCACTCTGAGATTGATTGAAGGGGGCTTCCCTTAGGGAGGCAATCATGGAGATGAAAACAGTGGACACATAAGGATATGCTGTTGAGGAGGAACCAACAGTCAAATGTAAATGCTTTTACTGACATTTAGGGCTTCCCTGGTGGCTCAGCAGTAAAGAAACCCCCTGCAACGCATGAGATATGGGTTTGATCCCTAGGTTGGGAAGATCCCCTAGAGAAGGAAATGGCAACCCACTCCAGTGTTCTTACCTGGGAAATTCCATGGACAGAGGAGCCTAATGGGCTACAGTGGGGCTGCAAGAGTCAAACACAACTTATCAACTAAGCTACCACCACCACCAGACATTTAATACTCCTCATGATTTGGCTACATCTGTCTATTGTAACTTTTACTTACACTTCACTCCTTACATGGCCCTTGGTGCCACCCAAGCTGTGGTTCAGTTAATCCCCTTTTTCATTCCTGTACCCATACCTCCTTAACATCTCCTCATTAAAATGCCCTCTTTATATAAGTACTCTTTAAACTTTCTAACTATGAACATGACCCTATAATATGTGCATGTTTATTTTATAAATTGTATGCATGTATATTATTAGTTCACATGGTAAGTATTAGTTAAGCTTTATTTTTAAAAAGTATAAAATATAAAGTGAGTACACACAAAAGTTCTAATAATTTCTCCCTCCTCTCCAAGGGGTGTCTGGTGAAACACCCTACCCCGCCTCTGGCGAAGCACTTCTCGCTTGCTGAACACATCTCTAGGCTATCAATTCCTACTGATTCTGTAAGATTTAACTCAAGCTGCCTTTCCTATGGAAATAACAACTCATTCTTTCACTCTAAAGTCCTATAAACACTTGAATTCTACTACCTTCATTAAACTGAGCATTTATCACTCACCATTTGTGGTAATGTACCCTGTCATGTCCTGTCTTTCCTCACCTGGACTACAGGCTCCTTGAGACCACTGACGAATGTCTTAGACTCCTTCTAAGTTATGATATTTGTTGACTGGAGGAAGAATCGAATAATAAAAAGCAAAATATTTTAGTCGTGGACGTCAAAGGCCATTCATTAATTCAACAAAAATGACCATTGGGTGTCTAATACAGAACGTGCATCCGAGTTGCTGGGTATCAAGAAACAACATGAGTGGCAAGGTCCCTTTTCTCATAAGAGAGAAAAGCAGGAGACATTTGAGAGGGAGGGTGACAGCAGGTAAACAAACAAGCAAACAAATAATAGTCTAAGATAATTTAAAATGAGTGATTAGTTCTACAGAGAATATCATGTAGTAGGAACAGTGATTGCGGTTTATGTGATGTGATGACTGGAGTTCTGTGAGAAGGTACCATTGTATCTCTGTCCTAGACAATGGGAAGATCCTGAAGAGTTAAGCTTACCTGAGGTGAGTTAAAATGCTTGCCCTTGCAGGTACACAGTTTACTTAAAGAATGGAAAAGATCACATGTGGGGGGGTTTTGAGCACCTGCAGTAAAAGTGGTGATGTGCACATTCTAGCATGAGGCCAAGTCTCAGTGCAAAAGTGACTGGGAAATATAGCCTCCTGTGATCCTGGAAGAAAAGAAAATTAATTTTGTGAAAGGCTGGTTAGTTTCTGCCACAGTCAGCTTTTCCAGAGCTCTTTTTTTCTAAGGTCTGAAAAATAACCAAATTTACCCATCACTGTGAAGCCAGAAAAAAGCATGAATGATAAAATGGGCCTTTGACAATGAATTTACCTCCAATGATTATTTTCCCCTCACTCATTTTAGATACTGTTAATATCGCACACACTATTTATCCCCACAAACTGGCCCATTTTCACCAATCCCAACAATGAATCAAGATTCAATCTTGAATTCTAAATGTAACACTGATGGAAAACTTGCCACAAGTAAAAATTCAGCACATATACTCTCAGCTTATTACACTCAATGCCTCAAAATGACCCAGAGCAACACCTGTTCTTCAGATAAGGAAACAGTTGGCTACATTAGCTGCTAGAATGACTAACAGTAAAATGTGTACATTTATTCAGTCATAAGTTCTTTGCTTTTATGGTGCTACAATCATCTTTGTTGCTCTCTTTACTTGTTACATGTAATTTGAAATATCAGGTTGGATTACTTTGACTTCTGAATGCACATAGGGGCTTTCCTGGTGCCTCAGTGGTAAAGAATCTGCCTGACAATGCAGGAGATGGAGGTTCTATTCCTGGGTCAGAAAGATCTCCTGGAGGAGGGCATGGCAACCCACTCCAATATTCTTGCCTGGAGAATCCCATGGACAGAGGAGCCTGGTGGGCTATAATCCACAGGGTTGCAAAGAGACAGGGCCTAGTGACAAAACAACAACAATGCACACAGACTTTTATTCATCACTTCTTTTAACTTGGAGGTGGGGAGGGGCAAGTGTCCAGTAGCTCAGGAAGCCTTGGTGCTTTGACATTTTATTTACTCTGTCTTTTTTGCTCATAGCTACATGACTATTGCATATATTAGGTACAATTTATACTTCTTGAATGCTCTGAAAATAAATGATGGTGCGTTGAACTCACCATTAGCCCTGGACTGAAGGAAAGAGGGAATTATAATACTAATTTTGCTAGGGTTAAGTTAGGTTAGGCCAATATGTGTACAAACGTGTCCATTTCTGACTTCTGCAGCTGGGAGGAGGGAGGTTGTGGCACAGGTCAGAAGGGCAGCAGCAGGATTTCTGAGGATTGAATTTAGCCAGATGTGAGTCAGGGAAGCCGGGGTAGGAAACCAGAGGGTAGCCAGAGAAATGAAGCTAAATGTGAATTCAGGAAAGAGGAGAACTGACCAAGAGTGTAGAAGGTGTGAGACGGGAATGAAATCTCTCCAAAAGACAGGATGAGGAGAGCAGTTGAGAATAAATTATCCCTCTGCTCCTCACCCTTCCTTCACCCCAGCCACTCTAGGCACCCTTGTCTGAACTCCCATAAAATTCTGTGTTCTTTACAAAGCCTCTTCCTCTGCATAGCACAATGGAAGTGCACTGGCCACAGTAGAACTTTCCTCTCCTATCACTTTGCAGCCAGTTCAAGAGACGATTATTTTCTATGACTTAGTTATACACACTGAATGTAATAAAATATCTGTTTACAGCCATTCTACCTAATTTAATCAATTATGCATTAAGTAACCTCTGTCTTGTGGATTCTACGTGTCAGGGGCAGGCATATAAAAATGAAGTAATACAGAGATCTTGGCATCAAGGGGCTTGTAATCTAATGGGAAAGACAGGCTAGAAATGAACAATCGAAATGTAACTCAACACTCACAGACATGAAAACAAACTTATGGTTAAAAGTATGGATGGGGAGACAAATTAGGAGTTTGGGATTAACATATGTATACTACTACATATAAAATAAACAACATGGATGTACTGTAGAGCACAGGGAACTATTTTCAATATCTTATAATAACGTATAATGGAAAAGAATATTAAAAACATATATATAAATATATATGTATATCTATAAAACTAAATGACTGTTGCATATCTGAAACAACACTGTAAATTCACTATACTTCGGTTTTAAAAAATAGTTATGTAAAAAGAAAAAAATCTTAATTCAATAACTCCAGTTAAAGATGTTTGATTAAGAAAATCCATTTTCTTTCTCTGTGATCCTACTGAAATGATAGGAAAAAATATAAAAATAAGGATAAACCCATTGTGAAACTAGAAACCGAAAAAGGGCAGAGCCACTGCATACCACTGGGAAGTAAAAAAAAAAAAAAAAACATTTTTGGAAGCCCTTGGACAATGTACTATCAATAGGCCAAGAACACTAAGCAATTTCTAGGAGGCACATAGCAGGTGGACTTGGATTGATAGAGGGCTGCCTGTGGCCCATAAAAGCAAAAGTGAGCATCATTCAAGAATGAATTTTCCCAGCTGCATTCAGGAAAAACCCCTAGATCAGAAGTTCAAGACTTGCAAATAGAAATAAGCCAAGGGATGCTTATGTGGTGATTACTAAAAGGCCTGTGGGACCAGCTGCTCAAGTCTCCACCGTTAAGTGGCTGAATCAGCATTTGCTGCAGTTTAGTGATGCAGGAATAGTTCTTTAAACAAATGGGGCCATTGATTTATGGGAAAATCCAGCATGAGTATTGATTCCAAGGGAAGTGGTGGAATAAAGCAGTGGAAACGGAGCTTGAAGGCTCAGGAGTCAAGCTCTCTCTTTGTTCATTTTCCCTCACTCACTGCAGTCTAATTTTCTGTGATCAGCAAGTCTTCACTGCTGAGGGAGAAAAAGGTTGTCCCTTTTGCTGAGATCTGGAAAATCTAAGATAGTCAATATTTGTCTTATAATACTAAAAGAAGTAAAGAAAATAGAGGAGAAATGAGCAAGGAAGGTAAATATAAGTAAAAATTTCTGATATGAATAAAGACTTGACAGGGAAGGAGGAAAACTAAAACAAATATAAAAAGAAACACTGATAGGAACGTGTTTATGAAACCTGTGAACGAAAGTAAAAAGAAAATCCTGTGAGTTAAGGGAGAAAAAAAGCTGCTTACAAAAAGCAAGAATTGGACTAAGAGCAGAATGCTCTGTTGCCACGTGGTATATTAAAAAATAACAAGAAAGCGTGTACAAAGTTCTGGAGGAAAATGGTTTTGAGATATCCTGTACATGCCAACTTATTGTTGAGTACTAAGGCAAAAAGAAAGCCTTCAAAGTTCATCTCTCACGTCTTTCTTTAACTTCCTTCCTCCTTTTCTTCCTTCCTTCCAGATTATCTTCCTTTCTCCTGTGTTCCTTTAATTCAAACATCCTTCCTCACTTCTTTCTCTCCCTCTCTCTTTCTTTCCTATTCATTCTTCTATCCATCCATGCAAAGTGAAAGTGTTAGTTGCTAGATCCGGTCCGACTCTTTGTGATCCCTTGAACTGTAGCCCACCAGGCTCCTCTGTCCATGGAAATCTCCAGGTAAGAAGCTGGAGTAAGGTGCTCTTCCCTTCTCCACTGGATCTTCACGACCCAGGGATCGAACCCAGGTCTCCTGCATTGCAGGTGGATTCTTTACCGTATGAGCCAAAGAAACATGAAACATGAAAAATATAAAACGTTTTTCTTTGGCTAGAAACATTATAGTATATTTGAAATTTTCTTCTACTATTCTGTATTTTATTGTTTCTCTCCCTCTTTTTTCTAACAACTCATTACTATTGCTGCCACTACATTACTAGCATGATCACCAGCTATTAAATATATTTTATATGAAAGTTCTGGTCTGTACTATTGATATTGATCTCAAATGATCCTTACGATGAAAATGAAACTCAGATATTTTATTTGTGACATTAAAATGTAATAATTTATCATTTAACCCCTTACTTCCCAAAGATCCTTTCTCCAATCCTCTTCTTGCTTCCTCAGTCTCTTAAGCATGGGAACACAAGGCTTCATCAGGCAACTCATTCCTTTGACATGATTTTTAATATACTCTCTCATAATGTGCCGTAGTTTGAAGTACATTCTATACACTGTGCTGTGCTGTGCTTAGTCATTCAGTCATGTCTGACTCTTTGTGACCTCGTGGATTGTAGCCTGTAAGGCTCCTCTGTCCTTGGGGATTCTCCAGGCAAGAGTACTGGAGTGGGTTGCCATGCCCTCCTCCAGGGGATCTTCCCAACCCAGGGATCAAACCCAGGTCTCCCCAATTGCAGCCAGATTCTTTACCATCTGAGACACCAGGGAAGCCCATCATTGGTCATACTCCTATTGATTTTTCAGGTCTCATGTTAGTTGTTTCTTCTTCCAGGAAGCCTCTCTCATTTCCTCTACCTCTGGGTTAGTGCCCTTCCTCTGGGCTTCTACAATATCTTGTACTTCCCTCCATCAGAGCACATACACTACAACTGTCCTTTCCAGAACTCTGCTCCCCAAGGGTGGATGTGAGTGGCTTTAAAGGCAGGATGGAGTTGGCATTGCTTCTTGCTGAATCCTTAGTGCCTGACACACTATTCAGCAGAGTTGGTCATGCAAAACGTGTGAATATATTAATGAATGCATGTCTTCCTAACTAGGTTAGCTCATCCAGCTAATAGCTAGAAATGAGGAAAGGAGAGCCTAAAATACTGGGCAATGAACCATTTAAAATTCTAAATGCAATATATATATATATATATATATATATATATATATATATTTTTTTTTTTTTTTTTTTAAATCCCTCTATCTGTCACTAGCACCAGAGCCCTACAGCAGTATTTCTCCTTCTATCTCCTGGTCCCCAACACTCAGAACTGAGCCCAAGAGGAATTTATTTTAAAAAGAAAATATTTGAGGTGTAAGCTATTGCCTTTACCTTCTTAGAAAGAAAATGAAATTAAAGCTACTTGTTTTGATGCTCCTTGGTTATCACCACTGTCCACTGCTGATAATAAAGAGGTATCAGATATTGTTGAGAGTTTGATTTCACCTCCAGATACCTTTTCTGAAAGTATTTAAGTCATTCTCTTCTCTTCCCCCTTCAGCTTTGTGTTTTTAGTTTCCAGTGACTTAAATTCACTCGTACGTAAAAGTGGAAAAAAAGAGCAAGAATTCAAAGCAATATGTCCCTTGTGTGTGATTGATTCTCAGCAGTTTGTTATTAAATCTTTAAATAATTAAATACAAGAGAAAACATTAAAGCAACATTATAAAGCCAACCATATGTTGAAAATATAAATGGAGAGGAGGGGTGTGGAGAAGGCCATAGAATTAAAACTGCTCCTTGTTAACCTTGCTCCATGGTGCCCATGTTGATCATTCCAATGCATGGCCCACACACAGGATCCCTCTGCTGGGTGGGCTGAGTTGAAAGAGAAGGTGAGTGCTTTGTCTGGAGCAGTTTGCCAAGAAGAAAGGTCAGTGAGTAAGGAGAAACGCACAAAGACTATAGGAGGGTAGGAATGATGAGTGAGTCATCAAAGGGTCCTTCAAACAATTTTTCTGTTTGTTCTTTATAATCTGGAGGGCTCCGAAGATAGCAAATGTCCTTCCCTTCAGAGCACAAGGCCTGAATTATAAGGTGCAAAGTCAGCGGTGACAAGAATACAGAGCGTACAGAGCAGTGTTGTAGGTGACTCCTGGGCGTGGGCTTATGAGACACCAGTTAGGAAATGGGACTGTAGAAAACCAGGAAGAGCAAGGCGGCAGGGAGCCAAGGTCCTGGACAAGGAGAGCACGAAGGATGATGTGGAGCACGACTGTGTTATGGGTTTAATTGTGGTCCCCCAAATTCGTATGTTGAAGTCCTAACTCCCCAGTACCTCAGGGTGTGTGGCTTTATTTGGAAATCAGGTTATTTCCATATGTAATTAGTTAAGATGAGGTCACACTTTAGTCACAAAGATCTGTGTAGTCAAAACAATGGTTTTTTCCAGTAGTCATGTATGGATGAGAGAGTTGGACCATAAAGAAGGCTGAGTGCCAAAGCATTAATGCTTTTGAACTGGGGTGTTGGAGAAAACTCTTGAGAGTCCCTTGGACTGCAAGATCAAGCCAGTCCAATCTAAAGGAAAATAAGTCCTGACTATTCATTGGAAGGACTAATGCTAAAGCTGGAGCTCCAATGCTCTGGCCACCTGATGCAAAGAACTGACTCAATGGAAAAGACCCTGATGCTGGGAAAGATCAAAGGTAGGAGAAGGGGATGACAGAGGATGAGATGGTTTGATGGCATCATCAACTCAATGGACATGAGTTTGAGCAAACTCTGGGAGATAGTGAAGGACAGGGAAGCCTGGCATGGGGTCACAAAGAGTCATACAAGACTGAGCGACTGAATAGCAACAATACACTTGAATAGGAACCCTTACTCCAGTATGACTGGTGTCCTTATAAAAATGGGAAACTTGGACACAGATCCACCGGGGAGACTACTATGTGAAGACAAAAGCAGAGGTTGGGGTGATGCTTACAAGGTAAAGAATGCCAAGGATGGTCAGAAAATTCTTCACTGCCCTCAGAAGGAATCAGCCCTGCTGCCATTTTGATCTTGAGCTTGTAGCCTCCAGAACTGGGATAATACATTTCTGTTGTTTAACTCACTCAGTCTATGGTACTCTGTTGTGGCAGCCCTTCCAAATGAATAAACTGAGAAAGAGCCAAGTTGTGAGGTTCACATTGTTTTTCCTCACGTGTACAATTTAGGGAGCACTTCACCTGCTACTGCTTTGCAACTGGTCAATCAGCAAACCCTTCCATATCGCCCTGCTTTATGCCAATGAGCAAATATTTTCATATGACTTTGTTGCATGTCAAGTAGCAAACACATATTCCACTCTGTCTAGCACTCAGCACAGGGCCAGGCACTCAGGGAATGCGAAGAGTATAAAAACGATTCTTGCCACTTGTGACACAGACCAACAATCTCTGTGAGAGTATCCTGCATAGTAGGCATCTGAATGAGTGAGGCTGGCTTGCAGAGCAAGTGAGAAGCCTTGCAGAGCAAGTGTTGATAATGATGGCAATAGCACCAACTAGTTTTTTTTTTTTTTTTGATGTACCACATGGCATGCGAGATCTTAGTTCCCTGACCAGGGATTGGACCTGTGCCCCTTGCAGTAGAAGCACAGAGTTCTAATCACTGGACACCAGGGAATTCCAGAACCGCTAATTATTGAGAGCTATGCATAAAATATCACATCACATCATCGTCTTCAATGACAGTCCATTGAGTCACCCAGTATTATTACTCAGAGTACACAGAGGAGGGAACTAGGTTAGGAGCACAAAATGAACTTGCCCAAGGTCACGCTGCTAATAAGTAATGGAACTATTGTTTGAATCCAGATCTATCAAACTGAATCTGAATCTGATTAGGAAAAAGTAAACATTTGTATTGGGCTTCCCAGGCGGCACTAGTGGTAAAGAACCTGCTTGCCAATGCTGGAGACATAAGAGATGTGGGTTTGATCCCTGGGTCAGGAAGATCCCCTGGAGGAAGGCATGGCAACCCACTCCAGTATTCCTACCTGGAGAATCCCCATGGACAGAGGAACCTGGTGGGCTACAGTCCATAGCATCTCAAAGGGTCATATATGACTGAAGGGACTAGCATGTGTGCAAATATTTGTATTATATTGTTGTGGCTACTATGGCTAATTGGCTCCGAATTGCACAATTTACAGCAGCATTGAGATTTCAATCTTGGCCTCAATGAACCAAGCCAGAGATAATTTCACTGGATGATGCACTGCTTAATTTTTTTCCATTTAAAAAGTCACATATTTTAAAAACTGCATGATTTGTAATTGATTATCTTCTAAACGTTGTTGTTTAATTTTTCCCACCCCTCATTTGGATCTGCTTTCCTCAAATGGTTTGTGAGTTCCTTTGAGGCCAAAAATCATGTTATATATAGTGAGAGCTCAATAAATCATTTTTTAGGAAAATTAATGCTAAGTTTTATCTCCTTGATTCCTCCCCTCCCAATTCCCTAGCCTTCAAAAGAAAAGTCAAATCATTTCTTACTCATCTTATTCTCTACATCTCACATCCAATACATCAGCAATCCTGTTGGCTCTATCTTAAAAATATATCCAGAATCACTATTTTCATCATCACCTCCCTAATCCAAATCCTCATGAATTCTTGGTGCTTTACTGGAAAATGCTTCTAACTGGTCTCTCTGCCTCCATCCCTGCTCTCAAGATCTACCATCCAGTCTGAGAACTCCTCTTAAAGATGGATCTTGTCTCGCTCCTCTCCAAAACTCTCCAGTACCTTTCATCAGACCCATGACAACAGTGAGTCATACTTTGACTATGCTTTCTGGCCCCTTACCACTAGACTATCTCTGCAACCACTCTGATCTTTGCTCAGTGGGCTCCACCAATCTCCTTCCTGTTCTTGAAAGCACTGAGTATGTTTCCTTCTCAGGGCATTTGCACTCACTGTCCTTTCTATGTGGAATACTGCTTCTCCAGATAGTCTCAGGGCTTTGTCCCTTGTTTCCTTTTGGGATCTGCCCAATTGTCACTGCATCAGGGAAGCCTTCCTTTCCTACCCTATATATAATATATTCTCCAAAATAATTGATTCCATCCACAACACTGCTTCATTTTGCTTCATGGCACTTACCTTCAAATTTATTTTTAATTGGAGGATAATTGCTTTATAATGTTGCATTGGTTTCTGCTATAGGACAATGTGAATCAGCCATAAGCATACAGATATCCCCTTCCTCTTTAGCTCCCTCCCACCTCACCCCCATCCCACCCCTCTACATTTTCACAGATCTCCAAGCTGAGTTCCTTGCATTACACTTATCATTTGGCTGTCTCTACTAGCATGTAAGCTTCATGAAGGCAAACATTTTGCTTTGTTTACTTCTGTATCTTGAACTCCTAGAACACTGCCTGGCACATAGAAATTCAATACTTATCTGTTGATAGATTAAATGAATGAATCAGTGAATGAAGAAAGAGAGTCCCAGTGGTTACAGGACTGTTGCCTCATCTCTGTACATATCTTAGTAGAGCCATTGCCTTGCATGTGGGCAACATTTCACAGTTGTTTTTTTTTTTTTTTCTGTACATTAACTCACCAAATCCTTAGAAGGTCTATGAGAGTTTGCAGGACACATGTTCACTCTGAAGCAAGAGGATTATACACAGGTGAAGTGACTGGCCCTAAGACACACAGTTAATAAGTGACTTGTCAGGTCTGAAAGCAAGAGTCTTTAATCCAAGAGTCTTTTCACAAACCAAGTTACCCTTGTCAGTCCTGACAAGGCTGGGGAATTACTTCACTCCTTGATACACTATACTTGTTTAGTATATCCTCTGGCTGATGTCAGAGTTGAGGGACTGGGTGTGGGCTGAGGAAATAGTTCATGCTGAGGATTCAGCTTGAGACACCTGTTTCAAGTAGAGGGTCCTTCAGGCTTGATTGAAGGGTTTACATGCCTGCTGACAATTTCAGTAGAATGTACCTGGGACTATTCTTATAGAGACACTGTTCTCAGAAAGGTTAATGTGACTTTGAATGCTTTCAAGTGTGCCAACTCTGAAGGAATCATTTGAGTCTCTTCAGATTTAGACTTCTCTTTGGCAGTGACATGAGATTTTGGGGGTGGGGGGGAAGAAAAAGAAAAAACTTTCCCTGGTAGATATTTCAAAGAGTGTAGGAGGGCAATAAGGTGGTGAAAGGCGGAATCCTATGCTTTCAAGAAACTTCCATGGAGCCAGCCAAAAAGATAGACTCACTATGCAGGAAAGGGACCCAGTAGGTGGAAGCAAAGTTTGGCTTACTGTGATGAGTGAGGGAAGAATACTAATGTGTGTTTAGTTTCTATTCTTCATCAGACACAGTTCCTCTACCTAAGTAGTGACAAGTAGAGGAGATGCTGGGACAGAGAGGAGGGGACAGAAACAGTGGAAGCAGCTGTGTCTCAAAGCCCCATTGGGGACCAAGCTATATTTTCTCTTTGGGTTTGTGGGTTTGACATGTGTGTTGACACCAAAGTTCCCTCTTGCCTGTTTGCTTCCCATTCTTAATTAGCTAATAAGCATGCATCAAGCATGTTCCAAAGTTTATGGGAGCTAAGGAGATACACAGATATATGAGTTGTATAGCCTGCTCTTGAGAAGCTTATCATTGCTAGCTAAGATGATATTTCTAAACAGATTGGAGGAGGGAAGTTAGGAATATATATTGAATTATGTTTCTCTGGACTGTTTTGAAGCTCTATCACTTGGATACTGCCATGGAGAAGCCCCATAGGTTTATCACGTGTTCTTTCAGCCTCTGAACCAACCTCTGTGCACACCAGTATTGAGAAGTTAGGATTCATTCAGCATTTGCCCGTGAACAACAAGGATGTCTTGCCCCTTCCTTGTCCTGGCAAAGGAGCTTGGGTCATCAATGAAACTATGAGCCACGCCGTGTAAGGCTACCCAAGACGGAAGGGTCATAGCAGAGAGTTCTGACAAAATGTGATCCACTGGAGGAGGGAATGGCAAACCACTCCGGTATACTTGCTGAGAGAACCTGATGAGCTGTATAAAAGGACAAAACGATATGACACTGAAAGATGTATCCCTCAGGTGTGAAGGTGTCCAAGATGCTGCTGGGGAGGAGAGGAGGAGTACTACTAAGAGCCCAGAAAGAATGAAGCTGCTGGGCCAAAGCAGAAATGACTCTCAGTTGTGAAAGTGTCTGGTGATGAAAGTAAAATCCAATGCTTCAAAGAACAGTCAAACTTTGGGAGATGATGAGGGACAGGGAAGCCTGGTGTGCTGCAGTTCATGGAGTTGAAAAGTATTGGACACAACTAGGCAACTGAACAACAACAACAAAGGATGTATTTAGCGTCTGCTGCTTGCCTTACACAATGCTGGGCACAGAAGCACTGGGTAGCCAGATCCATTTTCTGAACAGAGAAGTTTCCCCAGGTTTTCCTTGCCCTTCATTTCTTCTTGCCACTGGTTCCTCTACCTTTTAGCCTTTTAGTAAAGACAGGAGACACATCACCATATACCCACGGGACAACATTTCATGTTCCTCAAAGGTAGAACCACTTGACACCCAACCCAGGGGCCGGGAAACAGTCCTGGCCAGCAGCCTGCACACAGTAGAAAAATTTATTACTATTTCCTATTTCCTCCACAGGGAAAAAAAAGAGCTCTAGCCTGTATTTTGACATTTTAAGAAGACTTACAGGAGTTATGCCACATCAAATAAGCTGACATTATGACATGCTGACACTAATGTTCAGCAAATCACATTTATTGCAGAATTTAGAGGCTGGTCACATACCTCCAAGCTGCTTTTATAACTGTTATTTCTTCTTGAGCCTGCCTACCTTGGTATTTTCAAGAAAGGAAACTTTTCAGTTTTATTCCTGAGAATGAAGCTGATGTGGGCACCTTGTGCATATTCTCTTATCTCAATTCACCAATGTGGTTGATAAATCATACATGGGCTTATAATTATTTAAGTACTTTCCTCTGAAGGGTAATTCAAAGTATTCTAGCTTCAGATGCTAATATGAAGGGCATTTTGAGAAAAACACACTTACCTTTAAAAGTTGAGCAGTATTTTGCCTGTTTTGCTGCTTTGCATATTTTCTGTTGCAGACAACGATCCTTGGTAGTTGACATGTCTCATGTCAATCAATGTTGAGCAGCTACTTTGTACTCATCTCTGTAGAGGAATTCAATTTAGTTCAATAACACTTAGATGAGCACCAGCCATGTGTACAACCCCATGGCAGATGCTTCAGGGCACAATAGATGGATTTACAATTTAAGAGAGAACACAGGATATACACAGAAATAGCTTATACTAGGTCAGTGTCAGGAGAAAGGCAAAAGTCAAGTGATGCAAGGGTTCAAAGACATATATCTGCTAGACTGTAAGCTCCATGAAGGCTCTGTTCCATGGGGCCCAGTATCACCAGTGTTTTCCCCACTACCAGGCATGTGCTTCTCAGTAAATATATGCTGATTGAGTGAATGAAGATTCCATATGGGGCTGAAGGTGGTGAAGGAAGGTTAGGTGAGGCTCTGATGTAGAGTTTGAGTTGAGTCTTACAAGATGGTAAGAGTTTTCAGAAGCTAATGGAGATAGGAAGAGGGTGTTCTAGGCGGAGGGCAAGGCATTTGTTAAATCATGGAGGCTGGAAACCTATGGCAGAGCAAATGATGCATACATGGGAGCAATGGAAAGAAAAGTATATAATTGTTGGAGCTAAATTTTCGGTATCTTGGGACTTCCCTGGTGGTCCAGTGGCTAAGACTCTGTGCTCCCAATGCAGGGGGCCTGGGTTCAATCCCTGGTCAGGGAACTAGATCCCACATGTCACAACTAAGAGTTCAAATGCCTCAACTAAAAAAAAAAAAGACCCCACACGCCACAACTAAGGGTTTGCATGCTTCCACTGAAAAGAAAAAAGATCTGGCATGCCTCAACTAAATAGCCTACTAAGACCTGCCTGGAGAAGCCAAACAAATAAATAAATAAATATTAACAGATTATGGCAGTCTTATGTATCAGGTTAGAGATTTTGAATTTAATTTGTAGGCATTGGAAAAACATTAAGGTATTTTGAACAGGAACTTGGCATGATCTGAACCATGATTTAAGAAAACTGAGGCGATAGTGATTATGTAAGACATAGCTCCCAAACTTAGATGTACTTCAGGATTATCTGGGAAGCTTTTAAATCATACGGCTCTATATACCAAGACCAAATGAACTGGGAAATCCATAATCTGTATTTATCCCAAGTTATCAGGGATAACTGTATTTATCCCAAGTTATCAGGCTTCTCAGGTAATAGCCAACCAAGTAATTCATAGAATTCCAGATGACCTGTGTCTGGTGGCAGTTCTTCTGGGAGCAGGGCCTGGGAAGAGGGATGTGAAGAGAGGTGAGGGACCAGATGGCAGCCTTCACCAGTCAACCTGCAAGAAGAGCTCAAAAGAAGGACTGTTCAGAGATCATGGGAGACTACAGAGCCCTGTAGTAGAAGGATGGGGCCACATTTGAGTCAGGAGTCAAGGAAATAATTCTTGAGGGGAGAATCAGAACCTAAGAGGATTCACAGATGGGAATCTAGTGACATGAGCAGGTGCCAGGACCAACAAGCAGAGGCATGTTGTGTGGCTGCCAGGAGCACAGACATACCATCCTTCCCACCTTGACCTGTCAGGTGAGTCCTAGGGAAGAGCTCTCTAAAAGCAATCTAGTGCATCAATCATTATTTCCCCATATCAGAACTTTCATTAGTATCTGGTACCTGAGTCGAATTTTCCTGTGATAAGATATCACATATACTCAAATATAATATCAATAAAAGATGGTGGTAAGGGGCCTCAAATGCACTGATTTTTTTCTAGCTTGAGAATCCTGCAATAATAGCAATGTGAAGGCTTGATCTTGTTTCAAGGGCAACTGAGGACTGCAGAATGAACAGCAGCACTGTTCTAAAGTCATAGCATGATCTTTCTACATGTAATGAAAGAAACTTGAAACACAGCTAGAAAAATAAAAGGCTTTGAAGATTTATTAACTTTTAGAAATGGTATTCTAAGCACTACATTTAGAAGTCTATTGAAGGGGGAGTTATTAAAATTGGGGAGGATTACATATAAATTTTTTATTTTATTTTCATTTTACTTCCTTTAAAAGAACAAAGATTTATTTAGGTACAAACAGCCAAATAGCTTACTTTTGAAAAGAGGGACCAGAGTAATATAAATAATGGAAAGAATAATGCACAGGAAATCAAAAGAACTGAATGCTTTTATAAATAACAATAGTAGCAATAAAGCTACACTGAATTTAGTGATGGCTATGTACCAGCTACAGTGCCTAAGTGCTTTACGTGCATCATCTTTTGTGATACTCATAATTACATAAGTTGGTATGATTAATATCTTCATTTCACAGAGGGGAACTTGTATTAACTGTCAAGAGGTGGTAGGTAGTGTTGAGTGGCAGCACAACTTGAATTTAAATGCACACCTCTACCAAGCACTTCCTGTCTCTACCAGTCACAGCTATCTTTTATCTTGTACCACATGAAACTTGACTAACAGAGTCATGATTCATCCGGAACAATAAAAACAGAGTCTGCTTCTCAGTCTAGTAACACATACAAAAGGAAGATGAAGAGGAGGAGGAGGAAGAGAAAGATGAAGAAAGAGGGAAGGAAGGAAGAAAGAAAAAGTATTTTCTAGTAGGATGCCACCAGTTTGGCTGCATTTTGTCCCAGGTGCCAAAGCTTAGTGGGGGCTTCCTAGTGGTAAAGAACACATCCTCCAATGCGGGAGACGTAAGATAGACGGGTTCAAACCGTGGGTCCAGAAGTTCCCCTGGAGGAGGGCCTGTCAACCCGCTCCAGTATTCTTGCCTAGAGAATCCCACGGACAGAGAATCCTGGCAGGCTATACAGTCCATAGAGTTGGACACAACTGAAGCTACTTAAGCACACATGCATGAGACGGTATGGCAAGAAAGATGGCTGCCAGGAACAGCAGATTCATCCACCGCTAGTGTCACTTGAAAGACTAGAGAGATTTTTCCACTGTAAGCAGCAACTGAGTCATGTGCTCATATTTAAACCAATCACTGTGTCCAGGGGAGATGGAGACCAAGATTGACTCAGAGGGGATCACATTCTCTATTTTTTTTTTTAATTTATTTTTTTAGGTCTTTTTTTTTTTAATTTAGTTTATTTTCTATTTTTTAACTTTACAATATTGTATTTGTTTTGCCATACATTGGCATGAATCCACCATGGGTGTACCTGTGTTCCCCTTCCAGAACCCCCCTCCCACCTCCCTCCCCATCCTATCCCTTCGGGTCATCCGGGAGCACCAGCCCCGAGCACCCTGTATCATGCATCGAACCTGGACTGGCGATTCCTTTCACATACGATAATTTACATGCTTCAGTGCCAGTCTCCCATATCATCCCGCCCTCGCCCTCTCCCATAGGAATTTAAAAATTCTTTAAAACAGAATATTTTTAAAAATTTAGGAGTAAGGACAAATTAAGTAAGAAAATCTCAAACTCAAAAGCCATGAAAGAAAAAAGATTGAAAACTCAAAATTCTTTACAGAGAAAAATACTATAAGCAAAACATCAAAAATAAACTGGGATAAAGTATATATATATGTAAGTTAAACTTCTTCAAATAATATTCCTAACAATTACAAATCATTTTGAGAGACAAAAATGACCAAATTTTAATATGTACAAAAAGGACAGGCTATTCATACAGATAATATAAATGCCAATCATAATGAAAAACATGGAAAGATTAATATAATTTTGTGATGATAAGTGGTGAAGAGAACTCCGTTATTGTTGGGGGAGGTGGACTTTGGTACAATTCTTTGGGAATAATTGAGCAATATCTCAACATTTAAAGTGCACTTACCCTTTGATCTAGCAATATCATTTTAGGAATCTCAACTTGTATGTGTAGGTGTAAAAAGAAGGTGTTTGCAGCATTATTTGTTAGATCAAACATTTAGAGAAAATGTGACTATCCATTAACAGGGAAGAGAGAAAAGCAATTATGGTGCTTCTGAAACCAAGCAGGATCCCGCAGGGTCCTTCTGGGTACAAACCCCTCCTTGACTCTCTTGTTTGTGGAAAAAAGGATTTAGTCTCCTAGGCCTTCCCTGAGCCCCAAAGAGCAGAATTAAGCAGTTAATAGCATAAGAGGTTCATAAGACTTTTAGTTCCTCCTGAGGGGATTTAGATAACCATCTGGTGCCAGTCTTTGAGTTGTTCTACAGGACTTCCCATGTGTCTCAGTGGTAAAGAATCCTCCATCCCTGGGTTGGGAAGATCCTCTGGAGAAGGAAATGGCAACCTACTCCAGTATTCTTTCCTGGGAAATCCCAGGAGTTGGACACGACTGAATGACTAACAACAGAAACTAGGATCCCTCATGGGGTGGAGGACCTTGACTGCTGGCTGACCACAAGGATATAGACCCCAGACTGGTTGGAACCAGAAGTCGATCTAGACCCCAGAAATATCACCCTCTTACCTCACCATCAATCAACCAGAAGAAAGTCACATACCCTGTAGCCCTCATCCCAAATTTTGCCTTGAAAAACTCTTTCCTGAAAACCATCCTTGAGTTTGGGTCTTTTGAGCATGAGTCATCTGTTGTTTTTTGCTTGGAGCCCTGAGATAAACCTTTGTCAGCTCCAAACCCTGATGTTTGTGTTTGTTTGGCCTCACTGTGCCTCGAACATATGAACCTGGATTTGGCAACACTTCTGTATTATTCAGGGCTTCCCAGGTGTCTCAGTGGTAAAGAATCTGCCTGCCGATGCAGGATCTGCGGGAGACCCGGTTTCAATCCCTGGGTCTGAAAGATCCTCTGGAGGAGGAAATGGCAACACACTCCAGTAGTTTTGCTTGGAAAATTCCACTGATAGAGGAGCCTGGGAAGTTGCATTCTATGGGGTTACAAAGAGGTGGACACGATTGAGCATTCACGCACACCATATTATGTGCTATCAATGAAGGTTTTTTTAAAAAGGAATAAAGCTGATCTTATAGTCTATTTTCTCAATGTACATGAAAATATTTACATTGTTTTCTTAATTTAAGAATTTTACAAATACAATTAATTTCAAGTTTCATTTGGCTACTTTCTTTGATGTTTATAACAATGTTTTAAATCGATTATTGAAAACTTGGAGGTAGTATCTTCACATGTATTAACAAATAGTGATATTAATCAAGATAATGTCCTCTGAAGACAGCAGAAAGAAAAGATTTGAGGCACAGAATTTTATCAGAAAAAAAATAAAAAATTCTTCTTTTTTAAATCTCATTGAAGCTGGTAGAAATACTTAGCTCCTTGGGCAGAAAAGAATTCATGGAGCCATTCAATTCTAACCTGCTCTATTCACTAGAGACTGTCATGTAAATGCCTGACAGAACTCGGAGTATGAGAAGTTGCACAACATCAGTATTCATTAAGATGGGTCATTCAGTACAAAGTGAGCTCATTTTACCAATATAAATTTGCATGGATTGAATGAAGGGAAATCAAAGATGAAGGAAAATCCAAAGTGTGACCTTGAGTCATTGCCTGTGGGTATAGTCTTGTTTCATCAGTGTCAAAGAAAGAAGGGGTAACTTTTAAGCTATCTTGGAGCATCAGAGTATGCAAATTACCTTCCAGTTCTCTCCCCTGATGAGAAATCAAACTAATACATACCTGCCTATTTCATACAGAAGCATAATCTCTCACCTCACACTAATGACAGGGGGACCCAATGTGGGTTACAAAATTTTGAGCTCAGAAAGCATGCAAAACAAAATGACAAGCAAGAGTCAACCCATGACAGGATTATGCTAATCGACTTGGACAGAATTTCTTTAGAATAAGTTCTGTACAGACACTAAAAGTGTCACAGACATATCCAAAGGGAGAATAGCAGGTAGCATGTAAATAAAGTGGAGTGGCTTGTTCTCATTCCTGCCCCAACTAAGTACTTTCAAATCCCTCAATGCTGGGGCTAATAGGTTAATAATAAAGTTTCCCCAGGGGCAGGTAAGACTGGTAAGGAAAATTAAAATAGATATCAGATTTTATATCTAGCATTTTCTTAAGTTATTCTCAAGTTAGCCTGTGCCAGGGCTCCATGTAGATCTCTTACATTCCTTCCCTTTTCACTGTTATTCTCTTTTCCCCTCCTACCTCATCCCTTTTTTCTTGTCTTCTCCTCTTTTCCCTCCCTTCCTCTCTCTCCCTTTCCCTCCATTCCTTGCACTTTTTGCTTTTTTCTATCTCTTTAAAATACTCATTCTTGGTAGTTCTCTGGTCATCCAGTAGTTAAGACTTCACTGCAGGGGGCATAGGTTCGATCCCTGGTTGTGGAGCTAAGATCCTGCATGACTCCCAAAGGACCCTCCTAAAAAATACTCCTTCTTTTCCAATAGCCAGCATCTGTCTTTTCTTTCTTTCTTTTTTTTTTTTTTTTGTAGCCTGTCTTCAGGCTATCATAGGACACTGTCTGTATACCCTGAGAGATAAAAGTGCCTAGCAAATTCTATGTGCCTCTAGGTGGCCTAATTCATTGGGTACCAGGGTATGAAAATCCACCTTCCTTGTTATTTTCAGGATAATTCTGAGGCATAGCTCAAACTCCATAGGTCTCCTGCAGCAGCCCTGACTGAGGCACTCTGAGATGGCATCTTCCTGCCTTCTTCTCTTCATTTTTTTTTTCTGTTCCCTTCCATGGTTTTCCCAGACACTTCCTTAGTCAGTCACTTGACCACACACTTTTGTCTTGGGGCTGCTTCTCTTAGAACACAATTTCTTCTGTCACAAAAGTTAAGTTGACAAAGAGATAATGAAATGTTACTTTTAAGATCTTTAAAAGAAATTCCGCTTAAATTTATTTTTCAGTCTTCAAAAATTCCATTGCCAAATGATTTATCTAGTTGAGCAATAGAGAGCCGTCATCACAGCTATGTGTGCATATGCTACCTTTTCAGTCTTGTCCAACTGTGCAACACTATGGACTATGGCCTGCCAGGCTCCTCTGTCCATGGGATTCTCCAGTCAAGAATACTGGAGTGGGTTGTCATTTCCTTCTCCAGTGCATGAAAGGGAAAAGTGAAAGTGAAGTCACTCAGTCGTGTCCGACTCTTAGCGACCCCATGGACTGTAGCCTACCAGGCTCCTTCATCCATGGGATTTTCCAGGCAAGAGTACTGGAGTGGGGTGCCATTGCCTTCTCCCTGATCTGCACTAGTGCCGATATATTCTAATTATTATTTCTAAGCACATACTTAGAAAAATGCCAAAAACAGACACAGAATCAGACATAAAGGCTAGGTTCAGATTAGAGCAATTGTCCAGTTACTTTCATATTTATCTAGAGGACTGGCTCCCAAATCTCAAAGCTGTCAGATTTAACTAACAGCCATTTTATTAACATTTTCACAAACATTCACCTACCTATATGATAGAGCTGCCGTGTGGCTTGTTTGGAATAAGCTGATCTGAGCAAGTGGAGTTGATGTGGTATGATTGGCAGTCTTCTTCCTAATAAGTCTTTAAGTGTCATGAATAAATTTCAGAACACTGTTTGCCTGACCTCAGCTAGGTAGTTCATCTTATGGTTTCCATGACTGATGCAAACAGTTCAGAAGGACAGCCTCTAACATATTGAAATAATTTTGCTAATGATAATTTTGTAGTGAGCCTTAGGACAGAACTGACTACCCCATTAAGTGGGAAGAAACTGGATTGGCTGATCCAATCTCTAATTTTGAGCTTCATGTTTGAAATGCCATTCAGAAAGGACACCTTGCATTTTACTATGTCATCTAAAATTTAGTAGACATGTCAAGGGAGAAATGAGGGACCTTTGAAAAATTGGAACTTTTACCATTATGTGTACTCTGCTACAGATGTGGGTTTGTTTCTCAAAGCAAAGCAGTCAATCATTTTGGCTTCAGTATGGCAGAGGAGGACATTAAGAGGATTGTTTTTGAACACTGCCAATCAACTACTGAGTCATGGCTTTTTTAAAAAAGATACTAATTGTTACTCATTTACTGTGTTCTAAGTGCCAAATTAAGTGCTTGACATAGATTATCTCATCTCTATAACATTATGAGGCAGGTCCAAATAGAATCTCCATTTTATAGATGAGTAAATTCAGGCTTAAGTAACCAGTCCAAGGCCACACAGCTGGTAAGTGGGGATACAAGCTCAGGAAATTTGGCTCTAGAATTCATGCTTATTTGTACCTTATATTTATTTATCTTTAGGAACATTATCAAAATTAACCACTGTAATGGTGCAGCTGAACTGCCAGATATATGGCTTAGAAGAAAGTATGACTGGGTCATTTTGGGGCACTTATCACATTGGAACACCTGGCATTCAAAAATCTGTTCCTATCTGAATAGGTTAGCAACTGATTCAAATCAACCAACCTCAAGAGAACTGAGTTTACCACCCAGAAGGACCATTTAATAGTTTACAGTGAGTGGTTATTTATTTCCAGTGGCAAGAATGATCAGAGGTTAATAGCGTGGGTATTAGGGTCAATCAGTCTTGAACTTAAATTAAGATCCACCACTTACTAGTTGTATAACTTTACGTAATTCTGTAAGTCCTGGTTTTCCCACCTATTCAATATAAAATGAAGATAATTGTCCCATTTCATGAAATTGTCATGACAGTTTATATAAAGTGCATTTTATGCAAGTAGAGTCAGTCAATAAGCAGTAGATATTATTAATGAAGATCATGTGAACATGATCTGTTTCTGTTATCCTAGTATCTAGAAAATCGTATGAATAGTCAGTAGGTAGTCTGATGAACATCAAATGTGATAAAAGAAAGTTGCTATTCATTTTTGCTTTTTCTATTATTATAGAGTATTTAAATCAAACTTGAAAAGTATTTGTGCATTACTGTGTTTACTATACCAGGCACTGAAATACTCATGTCTGTCAGAATATACTCTCCTTTAAACAGTACTGGATAAACACAAATACATCCCTAAGCTTTAATTCTACTTTTACACAATTTCTGTTGAAACAAACTTCCTCATGAAAGGAATACTATGTTTCCTCAATTCTTAGATGCCATCTATAGTAAAACAACACCATAGATTATATAATAGTTTTAAGAGAAAAAAAAAGGCTTCTCAAGTGGTGCTAGTGATAAAAAATCCGCCTGCCATTGTAGAAGACATAAGAGACTCAGGTTCTATCTCTGGGTCGGGAAGATCCCCTGCAGGGGAGCATGGCAACCCTCCCCAGTATTCTTGCCTGGAGAATCCCATGGATAGAGGAGCCTGGCTGGGCTACAGTCCACAGGATCACACAGAGTCGAACACGACTGAGTGATTGAGTATGCATACATGTTTATGATCTCTACCTCGGTAGTACTTTTGGGATTTACAGTATAATTTCAAGTGATATTTAAAGCATATAAGGATTTATGATACATTTTTCCATTTGGTTTAAGTCACAGTTTGCTTTCTTTTTCTTTATTTGAATTAACTGTCCTTAAAGTTAAACAGAAGGCTTCCCAATGGCTCAGCAGTAAAGAATCTGCCTGCCAATGCAGAAGATGCCAGTTCTATCCCTGGGTGGGGAAGATCCCCTGGAGAAGGGAATGGCAACCCACTCTAGTATTCTTGCCTGGGAAATCCCGTGGACAGAGAGCCTGGTTGGGCTGCAGTCCATGGGGTCCCAAAGAGTTGGACGTGACTTCGTGACTAAACAACAACAAAATTAAACAGCTCCTTTTGGAAGTTAGCCATGTATTTGATCCTCTGGTGACGTTTAGTGGCTAAGTCATGTCTGACTCTTTTATGATACCATGGACTGTAGCCCAACCAGACTCCTCTGTCCATGGGATTCCCCAAGCAAGAATACTGGAGTGGGTTACCATTTCCTTCTCCAGGGGATCTTCCCGATGCAGGGATTGAACTGGTGTCTCCTGCTTTGGCAGGTGGGTTCTTTACCACTGAGCCACTGGGGAACCCATTTGATCCTTTAGGTTGTGTAGTTTGTTACATGAAGTCTCCTAGATTTGGAAATCCTATGATCCAGTCGAGGGGTTGGCAAACCACAATTCACAGGCCAAACCTAACCTATCTAATGATCTTGTAAATAAAGTTTTATTGGAACATAACCATGTCCATTATTTTCTATATTGCCATGGATACTTCCATATTTGTTGTTGTTGTTCAGTCGTGTCCGACTCTTTGCGACCCCTTGGACTGCATCATGCCAGGCTTCCCTTCCTTCACCATTTTCAGGAGTTTGCTCAAACTCATGTCCATTGAGTCTGTGATGCCATCCAACCATCTTATCCTCTGTCATCCTCTTCTCCTCCTGCCTTCAATCTTTCCCAGCATCAGGATCAAAACTGAGTAGTTAAAATACTAGGCATTGTTTAAGGCAAAATCAAACTTATTGGAGTAACACAAGAACATAAGCCTGAAAATAAACTATTTTTCATATGGGAAAGTCCCTAGTTTCATTCCACTTTCTTGTTACATTATTATACATCTCTATTAAAATGTAAGCTCCATGAGCACTGGACTTCCTTTTTCCACTGTTTTATCCTCTGTGCCTGGAATAGTAGATACTCAGTAAGCAAGTGCAGAATAAATGAGTGAATATGTCATTGACTTTGGAAACTGTGGGGAAAGGGACAAGGCAAAGATATCATCTCTGATGAAGCCCCCTTTGACTATTTTCATATATTGACAACTGAAATTTACCAAATAAATTACAAGAGTGAAGAGTTGAGGAAGTCATAAATGAAGGTTTCCACAGGGTCAACTCTTTACTGTAATCCTTGGTTTAAGACCACTTGCTCAGTTTTTTCTGCTTGTATTATTCAAGGACACTTTATTACAAATGAAAATAGAAAAAAAACCTGCAAAGAGGAATTTGCTAGTAGCATTTGAACAAGGATTCTAACTTCTGTTTCTTCCTGAATATTGGTATTATTATCTTCTCGTGTAGACATGTTGGTGTCATTATCTTCTAGTGTAGACTGGCTTCTTCTTAAGTTAGAGGACAAAGTTTCCAGGAGTCTCAGATTCACATTTCAGTCCTCCACAGCCAGAGAACATGTTTCTCTCAGTCCATTGGGAGAGACGGTTATCTAATCCAGCCTCCCCTCATCATCACTGAAACTACCACTTCCTTTACTTCATTTCTCACATAGATTCTACCTGTGACCTTCCTCATCCATTCTCTGCTCCCCTTTCAATTCATTTCCCCAAGCTTGCAAGGTCACTATTTTGCTTAAAATCTGCAAGGACTTCTCATTCCTTTCATTTCAGCATCCAAGCTACCTTCATAGCACACGCAGCCCTCTTTAATTTCATCTTACTTGGTTTTCCAAGTTCATTTTTCAACATCTCCACCTTATTGCCCTCATTAAACCCTGAACTCTAGCCATACTGAGTTATTTACTTGAAATTCCCCACTAATGGCCTATCTGGAATGACTTTCCCACCTTCATTTGATTCATTGACATCTCAGTTCAGTTCTGTCGCTCAGTTGTGTCTGACTCTTTGTGACCCTATGGACTGCAGCACACCAGGCTTCCCTGTCCATCACCAACTCCTGGAGCTTGCTCAAACTCATGTGCATCGAGTTGGTGATGCCATCCAACCATCTCATCCTCTGTTGTCCCCTTCTCCTGCCTTCAATCTTTCCCAGCATCAGGGTCTTTTCCAATGAGTCAGTTCTTCGCATCAGGTGGCCAAAGTATTGGAGTTTCAGCTTCAGCATCAGTCCTTCCAATGAATACTTAGGACTGATTTCATTGATGTCTAAGCATCCTTAAAGATCAGCTCAGCCATCACTCTTCCTGGGAAGTCTTTTGTTTTCCCATCTGTGAGGTATCCTTCTTATCTGTTCCCACAGAATTTTGTTTTAGTATATCATATCAATTAGAGTATTTTTATTATCTGGAATCAATTATCTCACAGATGAGACTGTGAACTTGAGGGCAAGAACTGTGTTTTCTATTTTACAATTACCTAGCATATATTCTTATCAAGATTTATTGGGCAGGCAAATAATTGCAAGAGTGAATGACTTAGCAGAGTTACATTAACTAATGAGAGAGAATTTTATCTTATAGACTATAAATATCAGCATTTCCCATGACTAGACAGAATGTGGAAAGATATATTTGTATGTCTCAGAAGTCTCATTTAAAACAAAAAAGTATGAGAAACAGTTGGATATGGGCATTAAATGCAAAGTGTATGGGCATTGAAACCTAACCAAATAGGTTGAGAGAGCTTCCCTGGTGGCTCAGATGGTAAAGAATCTGTCTGAAATGCAGGAGACCTGAGTTCGATTCCTAGGTCAGGAAGATCCCCTGGAGAAGAAATGACAACCAATTCTAATATTCTTGCCTGAAGAATTCCATGGACAGAGAAGCCTGGCAGGCTACAGTCCATGGGCTCCCAAAAAGTCAGACACAACTGAGTGACTAACACACACACACCCCTAGGTTAAGAACTCACCACTTTTGCCTACTGCTGCTGCTCAGTCACTTCAACTGTGTCTGATTCCTTGTGACCCCCTTGACTGTAGCTCACCAGGATCCTCTATCCATGGGATTTTCCAGGCAAGAATACTGGAGTGCATTACCATGCCCTCCTCCAGGAGATCTTCCCGACCCAGGGATCGAACCCACATCTCTTACGTCTCCTGCATTGGCAGGTAGGTTCTTTACCACTAGTGCCATTTGGGAAGCTCTTCTGACTACTACTTACATTATTTGGGGCAGATTACTTACCTCTCTGTGCCTTAGTTTCCTCATTTATTTAATATTTTGTTAATAGTAGTAGCTAGCTTTTAGGGTTGTGTATGCATTAAACCAGATAGATTATGCAAAGAACTTAAATGTTGTGTGGTACATAGTAAGTTGCTGAATAAATGTGAACTTTCATGGCCAGAGTCTATGCTAGTGAGAACTATCTTTTATAGATATAGACATGTTCAAGTCTGAATTTTAAAAAGTCAAACAGACAAATGAACAAAACTTCACAGAACTTCTATCTCCAAGGAATCTTGCCTAACAGGGATTGAACTGGCATCTCTTATGTCTCCTGCATTGCAGGCGGATTCTTTACCCACTGATCCACCTGGGAAAGCCAGTATTCTTGCCTGGAGAATCCCATGGACAGAGGAGCCTGAAAAGCTACAGTCCAGAGGGTCGCAAAGAGTTGGACATGACTAAAGTGTCCAAGCACGCACGCAAAATCAAAATGGGACTTTTCACGTTAATGAAACTGAATTTATAAAAATCATTGAAAATCCTGCCTATAAACCATATTATAAAGTCCTCTAACCCAAAGCCACTTGTTAAGAAAAGTGAAGATATTTGCTTCTGGATAAGTGATTAGGAAATCTACTTAAAGTGTTGTCAATAAGGAGTTAAATTTAAAGCTGTTTTGTTTTAAATGAATGAAGCCAATTATTGACTTCAGAGCTTTGCCTTCACTTTGCATTGTAGCACATGCATTAGAAAACAAACATAACCCTAGGTGGTTAAGGCCATAGGTATTTATATTTTCAAAGGAAAAGAAAATGCTTTTTAAAATCAGATATATACACATAAACATCATATGAATAAAATGCTTACTGACTATGTGAAAAGATTGAGCACTTATTTAATAAGTCTGAAAATGCACAATGGGTGATGTAAAATGCATATAAAATTAAACCAAGCAGGTACATTAATCACTGACACCAGGACAAATGAATTCAAGCAGCAAACATTTATTTAAATGACCTGCAGCAGGATGGAGGAGAATGGCAGAAGATAAAAAGCACTAGGAAAAGTTTATAGGTTTTTCACTCACCAAATACCTTAGGGGTTAGGGGAAATATAGTGGGAAATGAGCGGGCCTATTTGGCCTTCTTTCTGACAGAGATGGAGAAAAGGGGTTAGAAGAGCGGCCATCTTCTTAATGACCTAATTGTAAATCCATTTGTTTTAGATGGCTAATCTGTTTTTATTGTGTCAGTATAGATGACTTGGATAATTGCTGGCCCCGTGGCTCTGAAGTGATCAGATGGCACATTATAAATTGGAAGGTAGCCAGGTCTTGCCCAATATAGAGCTGGTTAAAACCCTTGATGACATAAGTGTCTGATAAATAAAATATACCTCATCAGTGAAAGCTTAGCTTGATAATTAGATTGGAGAGCAGGTTGTTTCATGTTTGAAATCCTCCAACCTGTAAAATACTCGGAGTTGAATCCAACTCAAGACAAAATTCTAGTAAGTTTGGGTAAAGTCTATTTTTTTCGCTTTCAAGAATTACCTCTTAAACTGGCTTCATAAAGAAGCCTGTCATCAGTCTGCTATCCTAGAATTATCTGAAAAACGTGGCTTTGATGAATTAAGTGTAAATGAAACATAAATGCATTGTACATTGTGGGATTAGTTTTCTCATGAATGATATACAGATTCCAGAGGTGAAGATGAAGAAAAAAATATTTCTGGCAATCACCGTTCTTGCCTTGGGGTTTCTATAATACTTTTATGATAGTCTGTTTCCCTCTCACCCTTTCTTCTCATGGGATTTGTGTACCTAAAGAAGTGTTAGGGGCCTCTTGTAGGGCTGCGGAATGACACTGACCTATTTAAATCAGCATTAAAAGGGGAACAAGAAGACAGCAGCTTTCACCTTCTTTAAAATAGTATGTAAAATTCTCATACATTAATCCCCCTCCACCCATTTCATACTGTCCCTTAGTGGGGTGATTAGGAGAGAAAAAAGAAAACAACCCTAAAAGTAATCTACAAATTTTATCAATACAAACGGTGTTCTTCGTAACCAGAAGCATATAGCCTCAGCAACAAACCGTGTCTTTAGGGATTTCACCTCCATGCAGTTGTTGTCAAACCCCTCCCCCTCCAACTCACAATTCAGCATCACAGGACCCTCACATAGCTGATTCATCAATATATTTATGGGTACCTGGGTGAAGTTAGAAGCAGCAGTATGCACATTTCCGAAAAGCACTGTTCACCTTGGCCCTCATTTATGTCACACTGATTCTACACCAAGGACTATTTGTCCCACCAGGATCCCAGAAAGAAGATAAAGAAATCTATAACAGATCCCTGCTCTGTCCTGCCACTTGGTCCTCAGATTTATGAAGAGCATTTGTGCCCTGCTAAACGCCTCCACATTACTATTGCCCATCAGAAGTGCCGCTTTGCTAATGTCTTAATCTACTTCCACAACTTTTCTTCTCAATAGATTAACTCTTCTTATTTATGCATTCCTATCTTCTCACTTCTCCCTTTCCTTCCCTCACTTTTTTTGCCCATCTTCTTACATCATTTGTTCCATCATTGTTACCTGCCTTCTCTCCATTTTTAGTGACACATATCGATGGGAGGAGCTTTATGACTATTACTTTGGGAAGAGCCTTTTGGAGAAAAAGACCAAGTATATCTTCTTAATGAACTTGAAGTTTTCCCATCACAGTCCCTATGGCCCTTAACTGATCATAAGGAGCCAAATGGGCACGAGTAGCTCTATTATTGAACCCTTGTGGTCTCAGAAGATCTCATCAACCCAACCCACTCTAACCATCTCTTCTCTCAGATGAAGGAAACACAACCAAGTCTAACCATCTCTGTTACCATGGAAACAGAGAGGTTTGCTCCCCTGTCCAAGAGTAACAGAATGAAAAGAGATAATGCCATTGACATAAGAGTGGTTTGTCATTGACAAGAAAATAAATAGCAAAAGAAGTGATTTTCAGGGAGGCTGTATTTTGACAAATCCAAGGGAGAATCCCTGAGACATAAAAGATCAGGTGAGCGGTCTGAGAGCTACCACCTGACATAACTTCAATTGCAGAAGCAATGACTAACTTTGTAACCTGGTTATACTCACTCTTCTCATTAGGACAAAACCCTGAGGGAAACCGTACAGTCCTACTTATGTGATGGTTTCATATTTAGGTGGACTTCCTGAATTCTGGTGTTTATTGTCTGTCAGTAGATATTCCGAAACAGGTATGGACTTCCTATAGAGAGAGAACAAGATTGGTGGTCAATCTTGACTCCTCTTCTGATCTTCTGTACCTCCCATCAGTCAACAGATCTTTTAAATTCTACTTCTGCCAGCCCCTCCCATCCAGGCTAATGCAACATCTTTCTGCTTTGTCCCTGTGACTCTTGACTGCACACCACCCCCAGATTGTCTTTCTTTAATTTGTGGGTCATATCTGTCCATTATGTGCCTGACCAGGCAACTTAGTCATTTTACCTTTTCTGCCTTGGTTTTTACTTCTTCAGTATTTAGACACTCTGCTCTGAAAAATTTTTAATTTTTCTATCTTTGAACATCCTTATATAATATGAGACTGTGGGATACTTGAAAGCACAAAACATATTTTACCCATTTACCCAATGTTTTTCAGCATTATCTTTACATCTCTAACAGTAGTTCTTAGCAAATGTGTTGTAATATTTGTTTAAGATATATAGAAAACCTCTGTTTACTTGGTGGAGGAATTAAAGTTGTGGGAAATGGATTATCCCCTTCTTCCCTAACCTGCATAAACCAGTGGAATAAAGCATTTTTAATACTAAGCACTTAAATAAAGAGAAGAGGATGGGAAAAGGAGAAAAAAATGAACCTCCCAGCTAGTGGATCTCTCCAACCTCTGGATGCCAAACTTGATGCTTTCAAGATTAAGGCATTTACCTTTGGAAGTAAAATGGTTGGCATAGAAAAGAATTATTGACTCCTCCAGACAATGACTTGAATACTGCTGGGTCTAGCTTATTTGAAGAAGAAGTTCAGAAGGACTACATTGAGTCTCAGGGCATTTACTGAAAAAATGAGATGTATACCACAGCAATTCCATTCCTTGTCTTGAAACTGAGCAGGACTCTGCAGGGCCTTCCTAGGGACAGGACCACCCCTCCCCGTGTCCTCTGCCTCTTGTTTGCAAAAACACTTTGGCCTCCTGGGCCTTCCCCAAGTTCCAAAGAATAAATTTAATCAGAGAAGTGAGAAAATGCAGAAACAAAGAAAAGCAGTCAAGAAAGACACAATGCTGATAGCCTAGTCATAAAACAAAGTCAGAGCCTTCTACTTCCTCCTCAAGGACTGTAGATAGTATCCTGAGACATATCCTTGAGTTGTTTGGCAGAGATTAAAACCCTTACCAGGTGGAGGAAGTTAACTGCATGCTGATCACCAGAATGTAGACTGAAGACTGGTTGGAACCAGGTTGATGATTGAGTTTCTTGAAACATCACCCTATTATTTCACCATCAACCATTTAGAGAATTGAGCATGAGCTGATCATGCTCAACACTTTTTCTACCTTACACTGTCTTAAAAAAACCCTTTCCTGCAAGTCATTGGAGAATTTGGGTCTTTTAAGTATGAGCTTCCTCTTCTCCTTGCTTTGACTTGCAATAGATACTTACTTTGCTTCACCTCAACCTGATGTTAGTAGACTGGCTTTCCTGCATGTCAGGTGAGCGGACCCAAGTTCAGTTTGGAAACAGTATGGGGATTTTCCCTGTTATTTTTTCTTTCCCCTTTCTCTGCTTCTGGCTAAACTATAGATCTCACTATTTGAACCTGGAACTTAAGTCTGATTGACTTAGTTATGATTCTATTGAGTGTTTTATCTGTTTACTATGATAGACTATACAAATATTTGGTGTCCCCCGCCCCTCCCCCCCCCCCAGGCAAAAGGACGATATTTGGTTGGCCAAGAAATTCATTCAGATTTTTCTGTAAGATCTTATGAAAAAACCCAAGTGAACTTTTTGGCCAACCCAATACATCCCCATTCTGTTGAGCTTGGGCAGTGATCTGACTTGTTTTAGCCAATGAAAAGAGAGCTGCAGTGACATGCATCACCTCCTAACAGAAGCTTTGAGAATTAGCATGTTTGTCTATTATATTCTCTTTTTCCTTATCTTTAATCAGGGAAGCCTGTGTCAAGATGAAGCCTTCATTAGCCCCAATCCCTGAGTGACTACCACAAAGGGCCCTTTTGGTCAAATATAATTCACATAAAGCATGAACAAAAATAAACTTGTTTTTAAACAACAAAGATTTTGGAGTTGTTCGTTACTGCAGAATAACAGCCTGTTCTGCTTGATATAATTATGTAGCAAAGATAATCAATAACAAAAGTTGAAATATTTGTGTTCTAGTCTCAATGATAAGTATGAAATTTCACCTAATCTGATACATTTGAACTATAAAAACATATTCCATATGATATTTACTTCTACTAAGGTAAAATAGTCATTAACCATATTCTTTAGTAGATTCTCACAAATAAGCTTCTTTCTACTCTTTCCTTTTTAAGGTGAGATACTTCTGAGCAAGGGCTTCCATGATGGCTCAGCAGTAAAGAATCTGCCTGAAATGCAGGAGACACAGGAGACTTCGGTTTGGTCCCTGGGCTCTGAAGATCCCCTGGAGAAGGAAATGGCAACCCATTTTGGAATTCTTGCCTGGAAATCCCATGGTGAAAGGAGCCTAGTGGGCATAGCTCATGGAGTCTCAAAGGATTGGACACGACTGAGTGACTGAGCACACATGCATGCACATACATACTTCTAAGCAAAACTGTAACTCCACAACGTTCCTTCACTGGTTTTCCTTGATGAATGAGTCCATATCATATTACGTTGCTGTTCTCCCAATGCAACCCCTGACACACAATAGAAAATTAATAAATGTACATTCAGTTAATTATTCTAGCAATGATGCAATATTTATCCATAGCAGATGCTAAATAAATGTTTGTTGAACTTAGTTGAACTACATTGGAATATAATTCTAAAATATTTTGGAAATGTAAGCATTTTGTATTTTTGTGATCAATATAACACATATCAGATAAATCTTTTCTTCCCCATCAAAATGTATAAGTGCATCATTCAATGTTTAAACAGATTTGTATGGTTTTATTGAAAAGCAATTTTAATTCCATAATTAGATAAAACTCCCTCATTTCTAGGCAGTGTGGCAAAGATTTTCAAATGTTAGATAGTATATGTCTCACCTGACAGGCTTTTTATAACTGGATGTTCCTGGGTTTGATACTCAGAAATTATGATTTTATAGGTCTTGGCTGAACCTTCATTTTTAACTAGTGAGTCATGGTGATCCAATGCAGGTCATTTATGGACTCCTTTGAAAAATAATCTACCAGACCAGTGCTTCAAAATCTTTACCATGCATTGAAAGGTTGTTGCTGAACCACGAAAGACACTGGGATTCTTGGCCTCCAGAGGAGAATTCAATCTGGAGCCAGAGTTTTGATGGCTCAGAGCTTTTGTGTAATAAAGTTTTATTAAAGTGTAAAAGAGATAGAAAAAGCTTCTGACACAGACATCAGGAAGGGGCAGAAAGAGTACCCCCTCACTAGTGTTAGCAATGGAGTTATATACTTTTTAATTAGTTATTACAATGAATCAAAAGAATGTCTGGAGGTTGTAAAGATCTTACTAGACCTACTCCCATAATTTACATTTCAAGATTACAGGATTAGCCAAAAGGTTTTTTTTCCAGAAACTGTCCTCAAGCAGGATACATTATTGTTATATAATCCTAAGGAATGTAGAGGGGAAAAAAAAGTTTGTCCTTTCTTCCTCCTTGAGAATTCCAGACCCCTCTCTCCTTGTGGACTCCCTGACTTTTTATTAACCTGCCTAGGAATTGACTCTCTCAGCATCCTGATGACCTGGGGGCCCTGTTAAAATGCAGATTCTGATTCAGTAGTTTCAGCACCAGGCCTGAGAATTTGAACTTATTAATTTTTCTCATTAATAATTTTATTATGAATATATGCAGAAATTATAATACTCTAATAATTTATATAAGGAAAATATGTAATTAAATTTCATTTTCCTTGTTTTATTTCACCTTTTAATGGTACTACTAGAAAATTTTAAGTTCCAAACTTGGGTCCATCATATTTCTTTTCTTTTTTTCTATTGGAGTATAATTGCTTTGAGAATCTGTATTTTCAACAAACTTCTCATGGTTGCTGGTGCTGTGGATTCTCAAGCCACACTTGGAGCAGGAAGGAAGTAAAGAAAAATACATTTCATTTTTCCCTAAGCTTGTGGATAGAGATTTGCACCTGTTCCATAATTATTTTGAAGTTTAAAATCAGTTTGTGCTTGTCAGTCAACTGCTTAACTAGATTCCACACTGCCTGAGGCCAGGAAGCAGATTAATTATACTTTTTCTCTCTTCCCCCCATAGCTCCTATATTAGTGCTGAGAAATCCCCTAGCAGGCACTCAATAAGTGTGATTGATTGATTGATGAAAGTACCAGAGAACAGCTGTAGAGCAACATGAAGTACATAATTATATGCAGTAAAATACCATTTTTACAGAATGGGTTTGGATCAATGTCAAAATGGATTTTCAGGGAAAATGAAAATTGACAGCGTGCATTAAAATTTTTGAAAAACATCTTATTCGATTTGGATATTGTATCAAACATGCCAATAAATCTGTTTTCCCCTTTATGAATGATATGGATTATAAAAAAACTCAATTTAAGGTTATAATTAAAAGTACACTAAGGCTTTAATGTCACTTGAGGTTGGTATTTTTGTTACAATAGCATTGCATAAAAACTAGAAACCCATTATTGTGTAAACAATATATACTTGTTAAGGAGATGTAGTAGAAGAAAGCGGTCTTAGCTATAGATCCTAGCTTTAGACATAATTTGTTAGTCACTCAGTCATGTCTGACTCTCTATGACCCCATGAGCTGTAGCCCACCAGGCTCCTCTCTCCATGGAATTCTCCAGGCAAGAATATTGGAGTGGGTTTCCATTTCTTTCTCCAGGGGATCTTTCTGACTCAGGGATTGAAGCCTGGTCTCCCACATTGCAGGAAGATTCTTTTACCATCTGAGCACCAGAGACAGACCCCAGACGTAATTTAGTTGAGATGAAAATAGTCTTGGAGAGATGAAACAGAATGGGGTTAATATTCTTGTAGCTATGTGATGCACTTTGCAGCTCTGGGTAGACTCCTCAACTGTATACTCACTCATTCATCCACTCACATATATTTATAGTGAACTTGCTATGTTGGTGCTGTGTCAGCAACATATGCTGCCACCCTTGAGCTAACAGCCTAGTGCAAAATACAAGAGGACAGGCATCATAATACTGTACAGTAATGACTAAGAATGGAGAAATTCAAGTTTGTAAAGAGTCACATCACAGTGACCTGAAGCCATCAGGGAAGTTTCCTGGAGGATGTGACTGTAAACTGAAATATGCCCATTGGAATATCCCATGTAGGCATTGGGACTGAGGCAGAAACTAGACAAAGCAGGAGGAGCTGGGGGGAGGTGAAGAGGGGACACTGGGGGAATGTTTTTCTGGCTAAGGGAATACCTTGTGCTGGGGAGGTGACAGAGAGCTCAGTGGATTTGGCAAACTGGAACTGAACGATAAGGGTCACCTGACTGTTAGGTGTGAGGTGAGAGAAGGTCAAGATGGTGCTGGATGCTAATCAGGAGCCAGATTATGAAGTTCACTTAAACCATGTTAATGTTTGTACTTTATCCTGAAGACCATGGTTTAGATGGGAGGAGCATGTTCTTGTTTTTGTTGTTCAGTCACTCAGTCGTGTCTGACTCTTTTGCGACTCCATGGACTGTAGCCCTCCAGGCTCCTCTGTCCATGGGATTTCCCAGGCAAGAATACTGGAGTGGGTTGCCATTTGCTTCTCCAGGAGATATTCCTGACTCAGGGATTGAATCTGGGTCTTCTGCATTGCAGGCAGATTTTTCACATCTGAGTCACAGGGGAATCCTGGGAAGAGCATGACTGTGTCTTTATTTTTAAAGAATTTTTTGAGTTTTTAAAAAATGTAACATAGTTGTATTATATTATATAATTTACAGATGTACAATATGGTTATTTGGAATTTTTAAAGTTTATACTCCATTTATAGTTATAAACTTGGCTATGTTCCCCTTATTGTACAATATATCCTTGTAGCTTATTTTATACATAATTATTTGTATCTCTTAAGGCCCACCTCTATGTTGCCTCTCCCCACCTCTCTCCCCACTAATAGCCACTGGATTTGTCCTCTATGAAGAGTGTCCTTCTTTTATGTTATATTCACTAGTGTGTTGTGTTTTTTAGATTCCACATATAATATCACTTATATGTGGAATCTAGATTAAAGTTTTGGTGTTTGTTTTGCTAATAGTTTCATCACAACATGAACCTCCTTGTTATATAAAGAATCTGTGTGCAGGACTCTGAGAAAATATCACCTCTGGAAACAGCACTCTGATCTTTGACTGCCCAGCTGGGCTCTAGTTCCAACGTGCTGCTGATGAATGCAGATATTCTGAACCAGTATCACTGTATGCTGGCCCTTATCATAGAGATCATACTTCCGCCACCAGCATTCTGCCTTTCTTGTTACTGTTGTTCATTGTTTAGTTCCTAACTGGTATCTGACTCTTGGTGACCCCAAGGACTGCAGCACACCAGGCTTCCCTGTCCTTCACAATCTCTTGGAGCTTGTTCAAACTCTGGCAGTCAGTGATGCTGATGCCATCCAACCATCTCATCCTCTGTTGCCCCTTCTCTTCTTGCCCTCAATCTTTCCCAGCATCAGGGTCTTTTCCAAGGGCTGTCTTTATTACTACATGCAGTTTATTCCCTCTCCTGGGTTAGAGTGTGTCTTTATTTTAGGAAGTTCACGCTCGGAGGGTGTTTGTGTTTAGTTGATACCACTCATGCATCCCTTGCATTCTCACTGTCTGTGCATGGTTCCAGATCCTCAGCTAGACTGTGACTTCCCATAAAGCACAGTTGTATCTTTTTCAATTTGGTGTCAATCTTAGGGCATGTGTGGGTACATGTGTGCTCAGTTGCTAAGTCATGTCTGACCCTTTGCAACCTCATGGACTATAGCCCGCCAGGCTCCTCTGTCTACGGGGTTTTTCAAGCAAGAATACTGGAGTGGGTTGCAATTCCCTTCTCCAGGGGATCTTATTGACCTAGGGATCAAACCCGGGTCTTCTGCATTTCAGACAATTCTTTACCCTGAGCCTCCACCAGGGAGGCCCTTCTTGGGGCATGACACTTACCAGTAACAGATTGAATAGAGAAGTTTGTTTAACAAAGTGAAGGTTTTCCATCTCTCATTACATATATTCAGTGTGTGGGTACTGAATAAATTCTCGCTGACCGTAAAACAGAGGATGGTGTCAAACAAAATCTGAGATTAGGTAAAAGCATTAGATCTTTTTCATAGTCAAAGGATGAAAGAATGCAACTTAATTTAAATCCTTCTTGTCTTCAGGGGAAAAATCACTCTGGCAAGTACTATAAGCAATCTGAAGTCACCATGGCACAGCTGACTCAAAACAGTCATACCCATCCTACAAATCCAATTCAATTTCTCCTTTTGTCTGGCTTAGCAAGGAAATTAACCAGACAAGCCACTGGGGTTTGTTATAGTAATACTTCTTAGCATCTATATGGTTCTTTCTGGTTTCAATGAACTTGACTCACATTAATTACTTAATCACATAGGCCACCATGAGGTGGAGAACCAAGGGTAGTTATCCTGATTTCTTAATAAGGAAATTGAAAATGCAAAGGGGTCACTAGCTGCTGATTGTTCTGCCAGTCTGCCAGTTAAACTCGAGGTTAACTCCCAGAAGGCCACTACACAGTTCATTAGCCCGAAATGTTTCAAGCCGAAAACTGTTCTGGGAGTTCAGGAAGAGAAAGGCTCTGCGTAACTGTAAGGGAGAACAAACATAGTAGCCAGAATCATTGCCTCATTTCTCCTTTTTCCCTCTGAGCAAGGAAACAATTTCATGGAGCCTTGAGACGGCATATTGACCTTGGGGCCAGATCCTGTGCCTGAGTACCCTGTTCCCCAAGAACTTCTTTTTGCAGGTGCCTTCATTCCCCAAGGATACCAGAGTTTAATTTAGCAGATTCTTGCTTCTGAGCACTCAACGGTACCCTGGTGGGTTGGAAACTTGGCCATGGATAGTATCTTGCCCCAGGGATCATTTCTCTAACCCAGCTGGACTCCTGGGTATTCAAAATTAGAAGTCACCCACTCTCTCCTTCAATTGATAGGCCATCTGTGGATTGAGAATAGCTTGCCGTGTGATATGGCAGTGTTTATTTCATAGTGGGCTTTGGGAGAAAAACTCACTTGGGGTTCAGCTTATTTGGAAAACTTGGAGCAACTAGTTGGATAGATTGGATTATGTCACATCTGCAGCTACAGCATCCAAGCGTCTGGAAAACCAGCAGGAATTAAAAAGCAATCCCAAGGGTTGCCTTGCAGTGCACATTCTACATACATGATAGGCAAGATGGGAATATTAGCTGCATATTAGCTGCTCTAAGCCCTGGAGTGAGGTCTAATTAAGCATAGAGAACTCTCAGAGTTCTATCAGGCCTTCCCTGGGTGTCCCTGGGCACTGCTAATTGAATACTTAATGTTTTCTATCCCTTGGGTGATTGGAAGTTACTAGTAAATCCCCAGAAATTCGTTTGACCTCTTTAATTAATCTGAGTAGTCGACTATTAAAAGACTTATATTTAAGTATTTTCTTTTTTGCTATTTATTATGAGATTTCTTTCCATTTCTAACACCTTCTCAGACTCACTCCTCCCAATGCCTCCACAGCTCCATGGCTTCCTTTGTTCAAGCCTCTCCTGCCTGGTTTGCATTTTCAGTTTGGAGAACATGACTAGGGAGCGAGGTGAGCCCAAGTCTTGTAGGAAATAGCAGAGAAGACTTTTTGGCAAAGGAGTGAACATATTCCTGCTTCCTCAGAAAAAAATGAGAACATTAAGAGCTACCACGTATGGAATATCAGGCATTTTTAGGTCTTCACACACAATATCACACTGAACAATGAAACCAATCATTCAAGAAGGATTAGAAGATAAAATATAGGATTCTACATTTTTCAAAATAAATGTGTATTCTTTAAATCAAAAATATGCAACTTTCTGTCTAGAACACATTGAATGTTAATATGGGAAAGGACCTCTGGTCTAACCACCATTGTTTCAGGGGTGGGGAAACTGAGTCCCAGAAAGGCCACACAGTTGGTGAAAAGCTAAAAACCACGTTCTGACTCCCAGTCCAGGTTGTGGGGCAGAGAGAACAGATAGTGGAGGTAGAACCTAAGGACTAGTTCTGCTGATGGCTGTTGCTCAGGGATATTGTTTAACCTTGCAAGGCTGCTTCTGTGCACCAGGGAATTCAACTATGTGCTGTCTGAGGTCACTTGCAGCTATGAAAACTTTGTCATCTCTACTAGATTATCCCACCTCTTATAATAGCAATAATTATATTTAAAAATAAGCTCAATGCTAGAAACACATTGGATGATGCACTTACCTGCACACATTTTTATTCTCTCCATCCCCACCAGTGCTTTTTGATTCTTATTAGAAATGAAAAGACTAAGAAAAAAATCCTACACAAAACATATTACCCCAGAAGCTGAAACTGCAGGGTCTCATAAAATGAAAGCTACCTGGTCATGTACCTTTGATATTCAGCTCATATAAAGTAAAAAGTTTTAGAGTATGGGGAACTTCTGAGTTTTGGCTGTAAGAAACAGGAAACTCTGGTTCTGAAACTCTGGTGCACAGAGCTTGAAACTGTAGTCCAAAGAGGTACAATCAGGTCTTTCTGAGAAACTCCCAGGGCTGTTTTGGAAAGAGGAGGGTCAGCAGGGAGAGCTTGGTTGTAGACCATCAAGGCTTGCTGATTGCTGTCCCAGGCTGCCTCCATGTCACTGTACTGCTGTAGGATGTCAGGAGGTATGAAGACAGTGACAAAGTCTGAGCTTCAACAAACAGCTTGCCACTGCAGACAAACCCTCCTACAGAATTTTAGTAAATATATGGAGGTTGTTTGTCTTCGTTGCCTCTTACATTTTTATATGTTGATAAAGCATGCCTCTGTGTTCTATTTTTTTTTTTTGCTAGTAATTGCTAACATTCAGTTTATTTCTTTGACACTACATTAAATGAATGATTTACACTCAGATGCCACACTGAATAGACCACTTGATTAGTGGTTAAACTTCTCTGACATAAAAATCGTAGAATTTTTTTCAGAAAGTGTAGTTGGTATTAAGAGACACAAGATAAATGTACCATATCAGAGAAGATGGTTCACTGGTGAATATATATATATGTGTATAACATTGGGAATATATAATATATGCTTATTATATTGGGAATGTTGTGTTCTTTGTTAATTTTCACTATGAAGTATTTCAGGTGGTTTAAATGGTGGCACTAAAAATAAAGCAGTGGGCACTGAACAGATGAATTGAATTAAGAATGGGTTTAATGCCAAGTTCACTCATGTCTGAATGGTGAAAAGAGGTATTCATTTAAAAGTCTTATTACCTTTTCTTGAAAAAAAAAAAAACTCAGTGTTTTTTCTTCCTTCTTTCCTTTTTGATGACAAAATCCATTTTAATAACTATGATATACATATTCTAAAGGATTCTGAGAAAATGTAAAATAGAATCACTGTCTGAATAGCACATAAAGAGTTGGAAAGGATTTTAAATGGAGAATAAGTTTGCCTTAGTAAAAATGAGAAATGTCTGTTAAGTTTGGAATCCAATAAAATATTATGAAAACTAGTTTTGAGACACACACAATGATTTTTTAGAGGTAATTTATTTAATCTTAATGAACTATGATTTCTACTCTTAGGAGAAACTATTTTGAAGCCACAGTGAAGTATCTAAGCATCAAATGACTATTGAAAAATAAAAGGTTGAGTTAATTATAAATAAATCAGAAGCATATGTTTTAATTCTTCCTTAAAATATATATAAATTAAAATAAAATGCTCTTCATAAATATGATTTATATCAAGCCAAACCTCAAATATGTGAAAAGTAGTTCAAGCTATTTGACAAGTTTGGAATTGAACTAGACAAACTGAAAATTAAATGTATATTACAAAGTAAAAGAAGCACTGGCGTATCCATTTGCTCAGGAAGAGTGAATGTAGTCTATGCATTGCTCTTGGGCCAGAGGATTTTGATTCTAATATTAATTGTCTAAACAAGTCAGTCTCATCTTTGTTCATTTATACCCCAGTGGAGGAGGTGATCTCTGGATCTCTTTCAGCTGGAAATCTGTGAAATGCTGAGGAACAAATGAGATAGTGCATGGAAAGAATCTGAAAAACACATAGCATCAGACTACTGCTTGAAAGTATATATTGTGTGTTTCTCAGCAACATTTAATTTCTTTAAACACAGAAGCCATTTAGTTATGTACCTAGCAGTGTTTAGCATAGGGAGATCTAAAAATAGCTAATCAATGAATGATTACTTAATGAATAAATATGTTCCCTTCTAAATAAAAATAATTACATAACTATAAAGTCATATATAAGCATATATATTGCAATTTTTGATTCTGAAATGACTTCTGATGGTATTATTTATATAGATAAGTTGAAACCAAGCAGGAACATGTAGGGGCTTTCCTGGCTACAGATCCCTCTGCGTCCCCACTTATTGTTGACTGAGAAAAGAGGTTTTGGAGATACACTGTAACCTCTTAGGTCCTGCATGTAGAGCAAAGAACAGGGCCTAGCAGTCAATATTTGGGGAAGTAAAAATTGCAGGAACAGAGGACAGTCATGTAGGAAAGTAGCCATAACTTAATAAATCAGTCAGAAGGACACTCAGTTCTGTTTCAAAGGTAAAACTATGTCTGACATATATTCTTAAGTTGTTTTGTAGCTACTAAATCCCCAACCTGGGCTTCCAGGGTGGCTCAATGGTAAAGAATTCACCTGCCAAGCAGGAGACACGGGTTCAATTCCTGGGTCAGGAAGATCCCCTGGAGAAGGAAATGGCAACCCACTCCAATATTGTTGCTTGGGGAATTCCACGGACAGAGGAGCCTGGTGGGCTATAGTCCACGGGGTCACCAGTAGCTGGATACAATTGAGTGACTAAACAACCAAATCCCCACCAGGTGGAGGAAACAGCATGCTCACTACCAGCACAGAGCCCCCGGCTTGACTGCAACCAGAAAGGTGATCATGTTGACTCCTGAAATACCACCATGTTCCCTCACCACCAGCCAGTTAGAAACATGTCCACGAGAGGATCACCACCCTGTAACAATTCTTGCCTCCCCAAATCGGCCTTTAAAAACTCTTCCTCATCTTGGTGGTGCCATCCTGGCTGCCCAGAGTGAGTGCTGCCTCTATAATGACTCCGCTGCAAAACAAATGCTGAACGCTATTCTCATTTCTCACCTTTTTTGTAAAAAAGAAAATTCTCTTCAGATTTCTTTTGGTTAGTGAAAACAGGTACTAATGTAGGTCTTTCATAAAAGCAAAGTGATGTGAAGTGAGCTTTTGAAAAGTGGGGGATACCTATGTACATTATCTATATATATTTCAGTATGCTGTGCTTGGTTACTCAGTTGTGTCTGACTCTTTGTGACCCAACGGACTGTAACCCACCAAGCTCTTCTGTCCGTGGGGATTCCCCAGGCAAGAATACTGAGAGGGTTTGCCATGCCCTCCTCCAGGGTATCTTCCCGTCACCGATATCAAACCCAGGTCTCCCACATTACAGATGGATTCTTTACCCCTGAGCCACCAGGGAAGCCCAAGAATATTGTAGTGGGTATCCTGTCCCTTCTCCAGGGAATCTTCCCAACCAAGGAACTGAACTGAGGTCTCCTGCATTGCAGGTGGGTTCTTTATCAGTTGAGCTATCAGGGAAGCCCATATATAAGTGTGTGTGTGTATATATATATATATATATATGTACATAGCATGATGCATATTGTTATGGACTAAATGTTTGTGTCCTCTCCAGATTCAAATATTGAAGTCCCAATACCCAATATGATGGTATTTGGAGGAAGGGTCTTTGGGAGATAATTAGGTTTAAATGAAGTCATGACAGTGGGACCCCCACAATGGAATTAGTGTCCCTATAAGAAGAGAGACCAGAGCCACTCTCTCTGCCATGAAAGGATGCAGTGAAAAGGCAACTATCTTCAAGTCATTAAGAGGGTGCTCATCAAGAACCAAATCAGCTAGCATCTAGATCTTGAACTTCTCAGCCACCAGAGTTGTTTAAGAAATAAATATGTTGTTTAAGCCAAAACAAATAAACCCACAAAAAACTCTCTTTCCCCAAAACCTCTGGGGAGCTCAGATCTTTTGAGCATGAGCCTCCTATTCTCCTTGCTGGGTCCTACAGTAAATGCTATACTTTTCTTCATCACAATTGGTGTCAGTAGACTGGCTTTGCTGTGCCTTCAGTGGGAAGACTCAAATTTTGTTTGGTGACAAAACCAATAGACTGAGGACCACCAGTGTCCTAAAAACAAAATACACCTTCTTTATCTTCTTCCTTTTGTTGGATAGAAAACCAAGGGCTGAGCCTGGGCTGCCCTGAAAATACCACTATGACTCCATATTGATTGATTTATTCCCTGCTTCAGAATGGAAGAGAAATTAATTTTCTGAAAGTTTCTCCTCATATCATCATATTAGACTTCCTTACTCCAGAGCATACCATGTGCTCATAAGCCCGGAGTCCTTAAAAACTTTACCAGACCAACTAACACCATTTCTAAGCATAATTAGCTGTCCATCCACAAACTATTTGTATCAGAGATGTTCTACTCTGCCTCTGCATCTTCATGCCATCAAAAACAGAACCTTTTACTAACCTATAATTTTGAGCTCAGGAATGCCCTCTGTTTGGGAGTATAACCTGCTTTTGTCAGGAAAAAGAGAAAGACTTCCCATTTTGTATGAAATTTGCCATATAATAAGCTACTTTCTTCCTTGCCAATGCCTTTTCCTGATATCAATACCCATGAATTAGATTTCAACTTTTGTTGTCTTAAGCTTTCGATCCCTGCTGCCTGACTCACTCTCCCATCCCATGCTTGTTAGCCCGAACTCTTTTGAGAACCAATGCGAACTCACTCCAGGTTTTTCTGGATCTCAAGTTCAAATCCTGCCTCAATCTGACTGATAATACTCCACATATACTCTACAATTGTTGCACTCTTTGTCAATAGATGCATCACTGAATAGAATATAGCAACATTTAAATCCAGAAACTGGCTCTTACAGATATAATCTTTTCCAGGTTTTGCAGAAATTTGGATTCCTAGAACTAGAAAGGTTCTTAAGGACAGTCTGGTGCTCTAGTTTTCAGTCTGCTTCCCACAAAAACCATAAAGTTACGGAGATAGTTCAAGAACTCTAATTGTTTGATTCAAAACAATTTGGGGACTATATAAATTTGTAAATTACTAAAAATAAAGCTCTCCTCAAATATGCCAGATACCTAAGTTTTAAATATATTGGGGACCACCAGTTTTCAAATTTTCTCATGAATGGTTCCACAATAAGTGACAAAAGTTGAAAGTACTAAATCCCATTTATGCTGGTAAAATATTGCTACTGTTTACACAGCGTTGACACAAATTTGCAGGTAAGCTTCCACCTGAAAAACAAAAAGCTTGAAAAAGTCTAATCTAATCGATTCCCCAGCCAAAATAAGAATCTCTTCTAAAACACCTTGAACATGACCTCAGAGGGAGAACAGCGAGCAGTTCTGAAGAAAGATCTTAGTTCCCTGGCCAAGAAATGAACCTGGGTAACCTGGACAAAAATGGAATCCTAGACACCAGACCACCAGGGGCTAGAGGTTGGAAGCAACATGATCCTGGCTCTTTCCCTCATTTGAATGCAAGAATGCTTCAGAGAGCAAAAACTGTAAAAACGGGTACAAAGTTTATTATTAGAGACACAGCATAACGTCTGGGAGAGCACAGAAAGAAATAGTTTATTTAAGACAGAAGCAAGGCAGAAATACATACCCACAGAGAAAGGGTATGAGCATCCTCTCTAATGAAGAAGAGCACAATAAACCAGATGCTAGGCGGAGATACACACCCAGAGAGGAGTGCATGAGCACTGCATCAGGAACTCAGTAAAGAGGTGATTTAAATAATTTATATAGGATAGCCCTTCCTGGTCTTTGTTTACAATTGGCCAATTATCTTGTGAGTGTGTGTGTGTGTGTTTTCACACCTGACTGGCCATAGGAGCCTCCCCAAGATGTGTGCTCAACTTTTTGCTAAGATGGATCTCACTGCAGAAGCCTGTGGGGGTATGTGCTGTGCTTAATCTCTCAGTCATGTCCAACTCTTTGTGACCCCATGGACTATAGCCACCCCAGGGTCCTCTGTTTCTGGGGATTCTCCAGGCTAGGCTGCTGCAGTAAGTTGCCATGCTCTCCTCCAGGGGATCTTCCCAAACCAGGGATCAAACCCAGATCTCCCACATTGCAGGTGGATTCTTTACTGTCTGAACTGTGGGGGCATGTCCGCAGTCATTATGGGGTGGCACCCACTCCCGTTTTGACTGCCAAGAAGCCTTCCTGCACACGTGCAGGTAGGGAAATCTTCCTTGACCTCAGGAGTGGTTATCTTATTTCTTTATTTCAGCAGAGCTCAGCTTTTCCTTGGAGTGTCTGGGTGAGAACAAACCTTCAATTTTATTCCACTTGACAAATACCAGCTGTCCAGCCCAGGGGCCCATCTATCTCCTACCTCAGACAGATATCTTTCCAGCCTCTGCTTGAATCCTAGGGCCATGAACTCCTCACTCTACAGCTTTGCCTATTCCATTGTTTCATAGTTTGCATGTTGAGTGGACAGAATTCTGTTGCCCTGTAATTTCTCACCTTTGGTCCAGGTTCTGTTCTAGAGAAAACATAGAACCATTATATATCCTCTTCTACGTGGCAGCTCTTTGACTATTTCCTGTCAGTTTGTGTTCGGACTTCAGTACAGTTCCAGAGAAAAAGGAAAACTAGATGTTTGGCAAGGAGGTAGGTGCATGGATAATTTAAAATGGATGCAAGGGCAGAAAAAATGCTTGGAAATGTTACAACTGGACCCAGTTTCAAGGACTATGCCTCTTAATGTTCATTACAGTATTGCTTGTAGTAACAAAACAGTTGGATGTAACATAAATGCATGAGGTTAAGTAAATTACAGTAGGATTGTACTGTAATATCATGTGCTATTAAAAATTAAACAGTGGAAGACTAATGTCATGGAAAGATTAAAACCATGTGTTGGTATGGAAAAATAAAAGCAGCTTGTATATTTTTATACTTTATACTTTGTATTATTAATATATATATTTAAAATTAATGAAATACATGTATATTGAAAAGACACTAGAAGGATATTAATCAAACTATTTACAGAGTCTATAGAATGATAAGGATGGCTGCTGCTGCTGCTGCTAAGTCACTTTAGCCATGTCTGACTCTGTGCGACCCCATAGATGGCAGCCCACCAGGCTCCCCTGTCCCTGGGATTCTCCAGGCAAGGACACTGGAGTGGGTTGCCATTTCCTTCTCCAAAGCATGACAGTGAAAAGCGAAAGTGAAGTCGCTCAGTCGTATCTGACTCTTCGAGACCCCATGGACTGTAGCCTACCAGGCTCCTCTGTCCATGGGGTTTTCCAGGCAAGAGTACTGGAGTAGATTGCCATTGCCTTCTCCGATAAGGAATGGCAGGTGGTTTTTATATCCTTCTTTTTGCATTTTTAACAAAAGTGTATCTCTTTATAATAATAAAAAGGAATCAAGGAATATTCTCTCCTCTCTTTCTAAGGAGATAAGAAAGGCTTAATTTCCTTCATTGTCAGAAAATATCAGTCTGCACAATTCTGATATATTTATTCAACAACCAGTCAAATAAAGAAATATTTGGCTTGATACAAAACTATGAAACTCTTGAGTTGGGTGCTAACTGTGGATGCAAGTTTTATATTAAGCTGGGTACACTTTTGAGGTCAAGCTCCCTTCCCCTGAAACTCATGGGTTGCTCTCCGATTCTCCAATTCAGATACTTGGCTATGTTCTTTCTTCTGAGCTTTGCATGTATTTGGTGCACTTAATCCATAAACCATTCTCAGCTTCCAAATGTGTTTCTTTCTGTTTGTAAGCTTTGACACTCCAGGGAAGTCTCCACTGAGATGGTCTATATCTCTGAGTACTGGTCACTCATTAATTCAACTCCTGTTATTTGCTACAGTTGTGAATACAGAGCAGACATTCTGTAAATGTCAAGTGTGTTCATTGCCTTGACAATGGTGGCCCAGTGGACCTAAAGTACCAACTGGAAGTCCAGCCCTCTGTGCCAGACTCTGGCTGTGAGAGGGAGGACATGAAAGAAAGTCAAGACTGGGAAGCGCTGTTGTGTGTCTAGCAGGTACATGCTCCTCTAGGAATAACTTACAATCACTCTGCTATCGGGCACCAGTGTTGACAGCCTAAGTGGGGCTACATTGGGTGACATATAAGCTTCTGCTAGACGGATATAAATGAACACTAAAATACCATACCATATAATCTGTCCAGTTCCTTAACAATCTGCTGCCTCCCCAACCCTGAAACCCACAAAGGGCAAATGTGCCCAACTGACTGTGATGTCCAAGTCATTTAGTAAGCTGAAAGGGAACACAATGCAGCATCTCAGAAGATGAATATAAAATTACTATGAAAGCTCTGAAAGGGAAAATAATCATGAAAATTGCTGCAGCACAGAGTAGCTAAACCAAATATGCATGGAAGATAAATATCATGAACATTTTAACATTTAAATATGACTTAAATCACGATGGGTCTGAAAAGGATTATATATGGCAAAGTATATTTGTGTGTGTCTTAGTTAAAAATCATCACATAAAAATCAAGCACCCTAGAATCTTTAATTATTAAATATTTAAGCCTATTGAGTTATCAGATTTTTGTTGTTGTTTGCTTGCTTGTTTTAATCACTCAGTGATTACCTATCAGAATTCCCAGGCATGTGGTGCTAGTGGTAAAGAACCTGCCTTTCAGTGCAGGAGATGTAAGAGATACAGGCTCAATCCTTGATGGGGTAGAGCCTCTGGATAATGGCATAGCAACCCACTCTAGTATTCTTGCCTTGGAGAATCCCATGGACAGAGGAGCCTGGCAGCCTACAGTCCATAGTGTCGCAAAGAGTTGGACAAGAATGAAGCAACTTAGCATGCATGCACGAAGTCTTTACACGAATTAATTTTGATCAAGGTGTAAAATTTACTTTGGTTACCAATGATTATACACACCGCCACAGTAATGTCTGTTGCATGACTGTGGGATTGAGAAGTTCATGTATACATCTGTAGAAGAGGGTATATCTTAGAGGGGTTATAAGTAGGAGGCTCAGCATAGAGGCTAGCCAGGGCCAAATCTGGAAGACTTGTTTACTGGAACCTGTAAGAGGAGAACTCAGCCTCTTGAGTATATAAGAGTGAGGTCAAGGCAAAAGAAAACAGTTCTAGTCACATGAGACCTCATGCAGTGCTTGCTGATGGCCCACTAAGTGTGTGTTAGTCACTAGGCTCCTCTGTCCGTGGAATTCTCCAGGCAAGAATGCCGGAGTGAATTGCTATTTCCTTCTCCAGAGAATCTTCCCAACCCAGGGATCGGACTTGGGTCTCCCTCATTGCAGGCAGATGCTTTACCATCTCAACTACTACTAGGGAAGTCCACCAAGTGAGTGATAGGGTAACTCACAGATGCTTTCACAGACAATGGGAGACACCGTTAGACTGTAACAACTGTCTTGTCATTGCTGATAAATTTTTGAAAGCTGTCTTGAGTTTTTAAACCTTTTTGGATGTGTTTCCAGAAATTCAAGCTTTGTAAGTGTGCTACAAAGCCCGACAGGCTGGCATCAGTAGAAGTTGGACGATGAAACTTACCTGCCATGATCCCTGGGCTTCCATGAGCAGGTTGTCCTTCAATCTTGGGCACTACCATGCCCTGCAGAGGCGACTGGAGTGAGAGGTATGCGGTTTAAACATAGTTCTTCTACCCGGATAAAGAGATGAATGACCCCTTCCTGCTATGTGTCGCTTCTCCTTTGCACAACCCCCTCCACACACACATTCCAAACTAGGGAATCTCTAATATCCTTTTTGGAAAAATGCATTATAAATACATTTGTAAGAAGTCATTTACTGGACTCCATAAATTACAAAACCCAAAGACTAGTTTTTGAATTTGATTTATCTCTTCTTCATTTTAAATGGGTTTGAACAGAAGTGATAAAACTCTTGAAATAGCGCCTGAGAAATATAATCTTCAATATGTCACTGATCAAAGGGGCCCATGAACATGCCCTCAAAGGTTTCTTTACAGTGTTTAGGGCCAAATACCTGTGCTTACTATAGTCATTTTTTACTCAGGAACGGAATTTGAGGAATGTCTCTCACAAACCAAAATTCAATACTTTTAATCCTGTTCTCTTGAAATAGGATTAAAATTAAAGACCTTTCACAGTGTATCAAGGAGAGTTTGAAATTTTAATTTTATGTTATTGAAATTAAAGCATCCACATTTTCATATGATTTTCAATTCCCAAATCATCTTGTCTTTCTCCTCCCCCACCTTCTTCACACGATGAACAGCCTTTAATCTTTGTTCCCAAATTTAGTCCTTGGATGTCTTTTACTCCCCCTTTTATTGAAGCTATTGCTTTGAAAACATTGAATAAATCTGACATTTAAACTCCTCCAATATACTGTCATATATTTCCTTTGCCAGGAGCCTAGAGGTTCATGTTAAAATATAGCTTGAGGTGTAGAAATTATTGCTAAGAAAAGTAAGTCATTTCTTTTTCTTTGCAAGAACCCCCTCACCAGTAGTAGATCTAAAAGGACTATGCAAGCTCTTTTTTTTTCTTCTCTACAATTTTTGAACCTATTTGATATAAAGGAACTTCAGACGGGATGGCCCATTAACCCCTTTCTCTAAGACAAAGGCCATTGCTTCTGTACTCCAGACAGTTGATAGTTGCAGGCTGAATTCTCTTTGAATAGACTCCATTTGGACAAGTTTTAAGGGTCCCTTACAGTCAATTCAGGGTTATATATCATCTTAAAAATCCTACAGCTATAGGGGCTTTAGAGATTATCTAGTGTGCCTGATTTTAGAAGTGAGAAGAGGAAAATAGAGCAGAGTTAAAGGGATAGTTTAAGGTCATGAAGCTGTTTGGGGCAGAGCCAGGACTAGAATTAAGGCAATTCCACTTGTAGAGTTCATTTCATTATATAATGTTTTTCATGGGACACAAATAGAAGCCCTTAGTGTCCTCATCCTCATTCAGAGTCAAATGGACATGGGCAGTTAAGTAGCTGTAGGCAGCCTTCTAGAGCAAAGCTAGAAGAGAGGGCACTGTGCGGCTCCTGGAAACTGCTGGGGGAGAAGCATGTTTCTATAAATAGTTATTGGCAAAGAGCCACACTCACTCATTTCTGTACTGTCTACTGCTGCTTTTGCATTGAAAAGCAGTTGTGATGGAGACTGGAGGATTCACAGAGCCAAAAGTGTTCACTACCTGGCAACTGAGGAAGATCAACCAGCCTTTGACTGTGCAGTCTGCAGAGGAATTCGGCAACTCTTGTTTCTTCCTTTCCAGCTATCTGGAAGTTCTGCTCCACTTGTGTTTCTCCAGTCCCCATGGGTCCTGACACTCTGTTCTAGAGGGTGCAGACTTCAGACCCTGACTGTAAGTGAAAGTGTTAGTCGCTGAGTTGTGTCCATGTCTCTGTGACCCCATGGACTACAGCCCACCAGACTCTTCTGTCCATGGACTTGTCCAGGCAAGAATACTGGAGTGAGTTGCCATTCCCTTCTCCAAGAGATCTTCCCAACCCAGGGTCAAACCTGGGTCTTGCATTGCATGCAGATTCTTTATACTCTGAGTCACGAGGAGACCCAGACTGGTGAGGCTCAGATGCCATCTGCTCTGCAACCTTGGCAAACCTGCTCAAACCCTCTGTGCTAAAGTTGTTTCCCTGTGGCAACTGCTCTCTTTCTGCTCTACTGTTGCTGTTTGTATCTGCTGTACTAAAACAACTGCTTTTCAATGCAAAAGCAGCAGTAGACAGTACAGAAATGAGTGAGTGTGGCTCTTTGCCAATAACTATTTATAGAAACGGGCAACAAATAGGAACCTACCAACCTCAGAAATAGATCTTTGTAGCTTCAGTGGTGAGAGATGGTGAAAAGGAATAGAGAGACTTCCAAAGAAATCAAGTTGTGTTTGCCTTGCAGGGTTGTTCTAGGATTAAAGGAGTTCCTGCATGGAAAATGCTCAAAAAGCCCCTGGCATCTATTAAATGCTAAATAAAATGACCGCGGCTTGTTTTGTCCCTACCGTTGATCACATATAAATATAAATATACCTGTATATATTTATATATATTTGGATGGTAGCAGCTACACTCACATAAGTACCTACAGAACAACCTGATCTTTTCCAGGATAAAGTAGGAAAGGGCAAAAGATAACACAGCCCATATTTACTCTCTCTTTGGACCTGTGACTAGAAGTATTTCACAGTCAAAATTATCACATTCCCCACTCAATTCTATTTAATTTGGGCATCAAGAAAAATTTTCTTGTTGGCAGAGGTAATAAACAGAGAATTTCTGAGAGGAGATAGGGACTAGTCAGTACACAGACTCAACTGATACCAATTTGGTAATTTATTGTGTGTCTGAAATATCTCCAAAACTGGCATGTTAGATGTTAAATTGAAATGCATTTTCTCAGAAAAGTTCATTCTATCCTCAGAGAGTTATTCTCTCTATTGCTAAGGTATTCAATGTAAGTCCTGGACTTATATTGAGTCCTGACATCCCTGTAGCTCAAACGGTAAAGAATCTGCCTGTGATGCCGGAGACCAGGGTTTGATCCCTGGGTTGGGAAGTTCCTCTGGAGAAGGGAATGGTGATCCACTCCAGTATTGCCTGGAGAATTCCAAGGCAGAGAAGCCTGGAGGGCTACAGTCAGTGGGGTCGCAAAGAGTCGGACATGACTGAGCGACTAACACACATGCATTCAATATGAGAACTAGATTAATTACCTATCACTCAATGCACTTGAAGGTATGGTGCCGGGAGCCAGCTCACGAGATCCCACCCATGACAGAGTCATGAGGTAAAGGGCTGATTGAGCACTGCTTCTCAGCCCTCAAGAATTCTCGGAAGGCTGCCCCAGCACTCACCTTAAAGATGATATCTGTCTTTCTGATGTTTGCTACAATAAACCTCTTCTTATTTTCTGTGATTTAGAAAAAAGGCTTTTCCTGATTCTCTTCTAAAATAGATCAATCTGAAATCTCAAATCAGCAAGGCCCCTGAATGGTAGCACCCTAAATAAAATTATCTGGGATATAGAGTATGCTGATCTAAATTCCTTTTGCTAACATATTGGTTTGTTTAATAAATGTACCTGTGCCTTTGGAGCTAATGTGCATGACTATTCCTTAATAATAAAACAGCATTGAGAGCCTCTGTACAGAAAGCCTCTATGGGCACAAAACCCTTCGCAGGAAAAAAGGCTTGTTAGGAAATATAAGAAATATTGCTTTATGAAACTGTTACTCAGTCTATATTTGCTCACTATGTTTTTACTCTTAACGTATTTAGCCTATATAATGAGAGCATAATAGTTAAAGACTTATATAAATAGAAGTTTAGCTTTAATACAAATAATAAGACAATTGTTGAATTAACTAATGATTCTTACTTAGAGCTGACCTTCAGCTTGCTGTTCTATGACCTTATGGGACCACATTCTTTTCTGTTAAGCTCAAGGCGTAAAGTAAATTACTGAAAACAGGTTTTACCTTGAAACTTTCTATTGATAAATTCTTTCCTGCTGTGCCTGATACAAAAGTGTTATGACTGATCAACACTTATCAATGGAGAGTCACAAGATGTTAGCAGGCCCCCAGGCCGGAAGATGATGTAAACAAAATGAGGCTTTTTGTAACTAAAAACAGGCAAACAGTTTCGATGAAGGTCAAAAACTGCTGGCCTATTAAGCTGAATTGATAGGCCCATTAAGCTGAATTCATACGCCCATTAAGCTAAATTGGTATGTCCACTAAGCTGAATTGGTATGACTCTATACTTTACATTTGTTTCTATGTACCACAAAAAATATAAAAACTGTCTTAAAAACAATAAAGTCAGAAGACACTTGGAAACACCACGACTCGCTGTGTCTTCTCATTCGTATCGCTGATGCCGTCCATCCTAAGGGAACCCTGACCAGCTGGGGCAGGACTCCGGCAGTATGGTTTGAAAATTCACTCATCAAACATAATGTATGTCATCTATATTCCTATGATGTTCTAGATGCTGGAGAGAAAACAGCAAAGAAAGCAAAAAAAAAAAAAAAATTTCTGACCCGACATGGTTAACATTCTGAGCATAGCAAAAATAATGATAAGGTCCATAAAATACCTTAGTGAGTATTTATTCAATAGAAATTAAAGATTGATGGAAGGAAAGGAATAAAGGCAAATGAGCAGCTCTTCATTTTTAAATGTCTCTTTTAGTCTCCCTTCTTTTTCTCTTTTCTTCTTTACTTCTTGCTGCTGCTCATCTGCTTCATCTCCTTCTCCTCCCTTTCTTTATTCCTCCCCGTTTTCCTTTCTTTCATTTATCTGTTCCATTTCATTTTTTTTCTTGAACTATTAATATTTCTTTCAGAGTTGGCAGTCACAGTAGCTTGCACATCTCTTTTTTAATGAGCATTTTCTTATTCCCTATTGAGGAAATATTTTTATTTTTATCAGAAGAGTTTCAAAACAGTTCCCCTTGTTTATATGCTGTTTTAAAGGCAGTGTAGCAAGTTTTAATATTTTTGCCACCTCATGCAGCACAAGGGATCTTAGATCCCCAACCAGGGATTGAACCTCTGCCCCCTGCATTGAGAGTTCAGAGTTTAACTACTGGACTATCAGGGAAGTCACAAAAGTAACAAGCTTACTCTAAGAACTTCCAAATTATTTTCTAACAGACTTTTTTTTCCCCCAAAAATGTCCTTTCTTCTTTCTGAGTGAAATTGTTCAGATCCAAGTTCACTCTGTCTTTTAGCTCAATTGAATCCTCGTCCCTCGTGTGTGTGTGTGTGTGTGTGTGTGTGTGTGTGTGTGTGTGTGTGTGTGTTTGTGTGTGTGTGTGTGTGCGCGCGCGTGCTCTAAGTTGCTTCAGTCCTGTCAGACTCTTTGTGACTCTATGGATCATAGCCCACCAGGTTCCTCTATCCATGGGATTTCCCAGGCAAGAATACTGAAGTGGATTGCCATGCCCAGGGATAGAACCCGCATCTCTTATGTCCCCTGCATTGACAGGCAAGTTCTTTAGCACTAGTGCCACATAATCTCTGTATGTGTGATCCTGCTTAAAACTGTCAGAATCTCAGACGTGAAATTCTAAGTGTTAGATGGGAGGTAGGGGAGGGCTGATATGCAAATATAGCAAGAATTATCTAATGTTTTCAATCACCTTAATGAAGGTTGAGTAGTTTGATTGGGTGATCTTTAAATTAAGGTCATTGTAGGATAAAATACTTTACTTGTGGAATTTGTGACATCTGGTTTCTTTAGGGTGCTATCTATCAAGTCTTAGAAGCTGGGTTCAAATCCCAGATCTACCTTTTGCAAAGCAGATGTGTGTGATTTGAAGAATTCATTAAAATTCTTGGAAACTCAATTTCCTCCTCTGTAGACAGTCACGACAAAAATCTATCCATGGATTTGTAGGGAAACAACGCACATCTTAGAGGGAAACAAGACTTCCCAGATGGCGCAGTGATAAGGAATCTGCCCGCCAGTGCAGGAGACACAAGAGAAGCAAGTCTGATCCTAGAGTCCGGAAGATCCCCTGGAGGAGGAAATGGCCACCCACTCCAGTGTTCTTGCCTGGAAAATTCTATGGACAGAGGGGCCTGGTGGGCTTATAGTCCATGGGGTTGCAAAGAGTCGGACACGACTGAGTGATTGAGCACAAAAATAGTGCATGTATGATGCTTTGTTCTATATAGGGTATAGATGCTCAATAAATGAAAACCTGTGATAACAGTAGTATTTACAGTCTGTTCCATTCACAATGCCTAAAATAATCTCACCATGGAAGTGCCTCATAACACCAAAACAGATATGCTTTAATGAACTGGTTCAAGAATGCCAGCACTGTCTTTATGTCTTTTTCTTCATGATTCTGCTTTTTCTTTTGCAGTCTAATTAAAAAAAATATTTTCAGAGGTACTCTTCTACAGCTTAGGAGTACAGTGGCAACAAGGATGTATATTTGTAAGAGGCAGGAGTTAAAAATCTCTTATTATGTTCACCCTGGAGGCATTATCTGTTTATTTTGGTATGTATTTCAGAGACTGATCCCCAAATAACAAGACTATTTGGTAATCCAAATAGTGGTTGCATATTTTTACTGGAAACATCATGTCTCCCAAAACATACTTTAGTTGAATAGTCAAATTTCCACTTCACAATGACTTCTTCATCCAATCTTATTGTAAAGAACTGACAGGCCAGACAGCACAGATGAGTTAAATTTTACAGTCTACCACATGGAACAAATGTTTGAGCTGCCACAGAATTAATATAAACACACTCTAATAAACCTTGAAGACTTTCCCAGTATTTTTATAGATTTCTAAGACTTTAATAACAATGCACTGGTTTCATAGACAGTTGAGTGACAATCTGGAAGAAAAAGTAATTCTATTTTTCTCTTCCTTACTTTTCCAGATGCATAGGCTACAATGCAAGGCCCGGTTTTAAGCAGGACTAAAGAAATCACAAGTTTTTTAACAAACGAGAAACAAATTATGGCCAAAAGAAGTTTAATTACCATGTCTATATTGGCTGAGAAAAAAATGTTTGGGAAATTGGGTCAATATTGCAAAGGAAGCTGGTTTACCATGCCTCAGAAAATTTCAACATGTATGATAATATATCTATAATTACCAACACCAACCTAAACCACATTTCAGTTTGTTTAAAAATCCCTATGACTGTTTTGCATTTTGGGTGATGAAAGACAATATGGAAATATTTTTATATCTGAAACAGAGTAGTATTGATCTGGAAGATGAAATAAATATTGGCTCCTGGTCATATGCAACCCTCATGGACACATATTTTATTTGGCATAGTGTCTTGGACCAACCACTTCACTTATTGATGGGAACTGAACCCAGAGAGGGAATGCAACCTGTCAGAGGTCATTATTTATAGTTAGTAACTCCAGGATGGAGTTCTGAGCTCTTCTTACTTACTATTACTTTTCTTTATTTTTTAGAAAGCTTCTTTCTTAAGAAAAACTCAAGACATATATTTAACATTTTGTTATTTTCTTCTCAGATAAACATCTTCAAGGCTCATCTTTTGTTTTTTTCATTTTTAAATTGTGGTAAGAATACTTAACATGAGATCTGGCCTCTTAACAAACTTTGTGTACAATACAGTATTATCAGCTGTAGGCATTATGTTTTGCAGCAGATCTCCACAGTGTTATTTGTCTTGCCTAACTGAGATCTCACACCCAATGAACAGCAACTTTCTGTTTTCCCTTTCCCAAACCCCCCATAATCATCATTCTCCTCTCTGCTTCTGAGTCTAACAATTTTAGATTCATTATATAAGTGGCATTTTGTAGTATATGTCCTTCGGTGACTGGCTTATTTCACTTGGCATAAAGTTCATCCATGTTGCCACAGATGAAAAGATTTCCTTCTTTTTAAGGCTGGGTCCTATCTCTCTGTGTGTATGTGTGTGTATCTCACATCTGTGTTTATTCATCCATTGATGGAAATGTAAGCTATTTCCATAGCTTGGCTGCTGTGAATAATACTACAGTGAACATGGGAGTAGAGATACCTCTTCAAGATTCCTTCTTCTGATCTACACCCAGAAGTGGGATTGCTGGATCATATAGTAGTTTTATTTTTAATTTTTTGAGAAACCTCCATACTGTTTTGCCATCGTGTTTGTGTCATTTTATAGTCCCACCAACAGTGCATTTTCTCCCTTTTGTACATATCTTTGCCATTGCTTATTACTTTTTAAAAAAACAGTCATCCTAACAGATGTGAGGTGATAACTTGTGGTTTTGATTTGCATTTTCTTGATGATTAGTGATGTTGAGCATCTTTTCATGTACCTATTTGCCACTGGTAGTATTTTCTCTGGAAAAATGTCTATTTTAGTCCTTAGCCCATTTGAGAAAACATCTAGTTATTTGTTGTTGCTTTTACTTTTTGTGTTTTGCTATTGGGTTGTATGAGTTCTTTATATATTTTGGAAATTAACGTTGTCAGATATAGGGTTTGCAAATATTTTCTCCCGTTCTGTAGGTTGCCTTTTCATTTTGTTGATTATTTCCTTTGCTGTGCAGAAACGTTTCCCTACTCAATGAAGAATTCAGTGAGTAAAAAGGAAATAGGAAAAAAGCACTAAATTAGAATTTCCATAAGGCAAGATGTTTCATTTTCTTTCTCTTTTTTTGTAAACTATATTATGAGAGAAAAATATGAAAAGCCTGAGATGCTCCTAACAAGTGGTCAGTGCATGCTTTTCCGGGGTGAAAAACCCGCGTGGGAAGATGAACCATTACCAAGAAGTTGTTTGCTAATCATGGACTCAGAACAAGAAAGGTTAGCTGGAAGCCCTCAGGGCTGGGGTCAGGAAACAATGATAACCTGAAATAGCTCTTCAGATGGGCTAGATATGGAGTGCTCTTTCCTTTGTTGGGTATTACTACAGCTGTTACTTGCTTCTCAGGTGGCTCAGTGGTAAAGAATCTGCCTGCCAAAGCAGGAGATGCAATTTCCTGGGTTAGGAAGATCCCCTGGAGTAGGAAATGGCAACCCACTCCAGTATTCTTTTTTTTTTTTTTTCCTTGCCTGGAGAATTTCATGGACAGAGGAGGCTGGTAGGCTACAGTCCATAGGGTCACAAAGAATTGGACATGATCGAGCGATTGGGCACACACACACCACTGTTTGCTATCAGTTACAACCACTACTCTTACTATACACAATTACTCACTGCCAATTATTGTAAGCATGTAGTGCAGTGGACACTGTAATCTATTATTACATTTAATCAACACAATAGTGGGGAAGGGTATTATTTTCCTGGGGTTAAGTAAAACCATGGAAATTTGGAGAAATGGGATAGCATAGTCCTGGATTTACCATTGGGCTTCCCTGGTGGCTCACATGGTAAAGGATCTGCCTGCAATGCAGGAGACCTGGGTTTGATCCCTGCGTCCGGAAGATCCCCTGGAGAAGGGAATGGCAACCCACTCCAGTATTCTTGCCTGGAGAATTCCCATGGGCAGAGGAAGGAAATTGGTGGGCTACAGACCATGTGGTTGCAAAGAGTTGGGCATGACTGAGCGACTAAAATTGAAAGAGGAGACCAAATTAATTCTATTACAAAAAACACAAGCCTCTTTAACTCAAGACTCATGCACAAAGTTTGAGTACAAGGATTTAGGGGAGGTGGAAAGCATAAAAACAGTTACCTTGGAAGCTGAGTTTTAACACTGTCATACTATCATTAGCAGTAAAGGAGCAATTATCACAGTTAATAAAATCACATTAAAACACGACAGATAAAGAAAGCACAATGGTAGAAGTTTAATGGGCTAGATTCGCTGCCAGATTTTATACTGGGTGTTAGATTATTTATAGGACATATGTTCTAAGAAAACAAATGTTTCAACTGGAAATTAGCAAAGCTGAAGACGTTTTCCCCTTTGTAGCAATGAGGTCGTACATTATTCTGGTAATTTATATGCCCTAGAAACTATACTAAGTCTCTTTCATTAAAGCATATGTGGCTTTCTAAATAATATTTATATAGCACTATTTTTTTGTAAATAGAAATTTCCATTTGAATTTAAAATAAACCAATTTTATAATATTAGCAGTAAGTGCTTCATGCTCCATCCTTCCAAGGCACCCTCTGTCTGCCCACCTCACCCTTTACTGCCCTCGTGCAACCAATCCTCACTCTCTGGGCCATGCCCCTCCCCAGAGCACTCTGTAATCTGCTCCCCCAAACCACTTTAGTGGTTGCTTTTGCTGTTTTGCTCCTGTTATTGATTCACCTAAACCCTTCACTCCTGCCATTCCCTTCTCATACACTGTCACAGAGAATCCATGTGGTACAGTGATTCAAAGTGAGCTTTGAAGTTGAGCTTAGCCCGATGAAAGGTCCAGCTTGGAAACTCTGCTTGATTACTAATCAGGTCTATGACACTGAGCAGTTAACTTCTCTAGACCTCAGTTCCTCATATATAAAGTGAGGATAATAACAGCTGTTTTGCAGGACAATTGTAAGAGTGCAATTAGAGAAAGTCTGCAATGCTCCAACTATCATGTCTCATACACAGCAGATGTTTCACAAAAGGCAATTAATAAAACTGCTGAAGGAGAAGTCCTTCTACCTGGAAAGCAGGGAAGGTCCTGCCCTTCCACTGGGAGCCCCTGGTGATCCAGACTATTCTAGCTGCCAGCTTGCTCTGTACTCCTTCCTGGGTTTTTCTTTGTATCCCAAGTCTCCAGCCCAGTGTTTCTCTTATTGCACATATCTCACCTGAGAAGAAGATGAGAAATATCGAATCCTGGGCCCTCCAAGAAGAGATTCTAATTCCGTTGGTTTTGTGTAGTGGTGGGAGGGGAGGTCCAGAAAACTTTTGTATTTTTACCATAAGATTTTCTGGTTCCAGACCAGGATGAAGGCCCTCCGTGTGATCACAGAGTCATTGATCTTTTTTCTGGTGACATGATCTGGTCTTGTTGACCAATATGGCACCACACTGATACTTCCACACTGGTCTTGAGGCTAGAACAGGTCTAGCCTTAGGTTGATTTCTCTCCAATCTGTTTCTTTTCTCTTGCTTCTGTACTTTGCATCCTTGAAGGAGTTATTTTTATTTACATTTTGGTTTGGGACAAGAGGAAAGAGTTTCTGGTTAGGATGCTTCCCGTGGGTTTTTCTCTGGTGACAAAAATCCCTCTTTCTCTAGGGTGTTGTTGTCATTTAGCTGCTAAGTTGTGTCTAGCTCTTTTGTGATCCCATGGACGTAGCCCACCAGGCTCCTCTGTCCATGGGATTTTCCAAGCAGCAATACTGGAGTGGGTTGCCATTTCTTCCTCCAGGGGAATTGAACATGTGTCTCCTACATTAGCAGGAAGATTTTTTTTTTTACCACTGAGTCACCAGGGGAGACCATTTTCTCTAGGATACACGGTACATGCATAAACATACATATATGGTGGTAGTTTAGTCATATCTAACTCTTTGCAACCTTATAGCCCATAGCCCTCCAGGCTCCTCTGTCCATGGGATTTCCTAGTCAAGAATACTAGAGTGGGTTACCATTTTCTTCTCCAGAGGGTCTTTCCAACCCAGGAATCGAACCCAGGTCTCCTGCATTTTAGGTGGATTCTTTACTGACTGAGGCACCTAGGATAGTGGTTCTCAAAGGGTGGTCCTGACCATCAGTACTGGGAAAATTTTAAAAAACGCAGATTATCAGCCATTACCCTGCACTTACTGAATCCAAAACTGCAATCTGCATGTTTTTACACTTTTTATTTGGAGATAATCATATATTCACATGTCTTTGTAAGAAACAATGGAGACATCCCTTGTACCTTTGATTCAGTTTTCACCAGTGGTAATATCTTGCAAAACTATAGTACAATAATATCACAGCCAGACATCAACAGTGACACAGACTATTTCTATTCCTTTATTGCCCTCGTGTTGCCACATTCACTTCGTCTCTGTCCTCACCCCCTCCTTAGTCCCTGGCAACCACTAATCTTCCCTCCATTTCTATAATTTGTCATTTCAAGAATGCAATATATATAGTCATAGAGTGTGTAACCTTTTGTGATTGTTTTTTTTTCCACTCAGCATAATTCTCTGGAGATTCATCCAGGTTGTTGCATCAATAGTTCATTTCTTTTTATTGCTGAATAAAAATCCACGTATAGATGAATCACAGTTTATTTAACCATTCACCCATTAAGGACATCTGGGTTTTCTTTTTTGACTATTACAAATAAAGCTATTATAAACATTTGTGGACAGGTTTCTGTGTGAACATAAGTCTTCATTTTCTTAGATAAACACCGAGGGAACAATTACTGCCTTGCATGGTAGTTGCCTTTTATATTTTTAAAGGAATTTCCAAACTATTTTCCAGAGTGACTGTATCATTTTACATTCCTATTATATATACATAACTTATCAACATTTATTGGCATAATTTTTGCAGTTTAAGTGAAATATAGAAATCTTACCTCTCTTTATATCTTTTTATCTCCTTTATTTATAATATAATTGCCTTGAGTATTTCTTCTAAATATGTTTAGAATTGCATCTATAACACAGTCGTATAATTTTTGCTTCAAACATAAACATAATTTAGAAAATTCTAGATGATAAGAAAAGCCTGTTGTGTTTGTCTATAATTTTGCTTCCTGTGTTTTTTCTCCTTTCTGATGTTTCAGGATTTCTTCTTTGATCAGTTTCTTTTAGAGAACTTTCTTTAGCCATTCTATGTATGTCTACTCAAAACAAACTGTCTTAATTTTCTTTCACCTGAAAATGTCTTGCTTTTCCTTTCGTTCCTAAAGAATGTTTTCTCTGGACATAGGATTTCAAATTGAATTTCTTTCATTCATTCATTCTCTCTCTCTCTTTTTTTTTTTTGATCAGCACCTGAAAAATATTGTGCTTCTTCCCTCTGGCTCCATGGCTTCTGTGAGAAATCTGCAGTCACTGGTTTGTTTTACGACCACAAGAGCTGTTTTTCTCTACCTGCTATCAAGATATTTTGTCTTTTGTTTTCAGAAGCTTAATTATGATATGTCTCCAGATGAATTTTTTTGGGTTTGTTTTGTTTGGGGATCTTGCCAAATTTGGGAACGTTCCAGCTATTATTTGAGTTTTTTTCATTCTTAATTTTATCTTTAATTGATTTTATAAGGTACCGTTTACATTTAATAAAATGCACCCATTTTAAGGGTACAGTTCAATGAGTTTGGACAAATGTATACACTCATGTAATCAACACCACAATAAAGACAACTAGTACTTCTATTATCCCAAAAAGTTCCCTTGCCCCATATTATTTGCCCTTGCTTCAAAAATACTTGAGTATTTTTTTAAGCTCTGTCGTATTTCTCCTTTCTTCTAGAATTCCAATGACAGAAAAGCTAGATCTTTTTTTAATGTTAACAGTTCTGTGGTTGCTGAGACTCTCTTTTTTTGTTTGTTGGTTTGTTTTTTGTTTCTTTCTGTTGTTCGGATTGAGTTTCCATCTATCTTCCAGTTCACTGATTCTTTCCTCTGTCTTCCCCATTCCACTATTAATTCTATGCAATGAACTTTTAAACTTATTATATTTTCCACTTCTAAAGTTCCATTTGGTTCTTCTTTATATTTTCTATTATTTTGCAAAGACTTTTTATTTCTTTGCTGAGGCTTTTGCTTTTTTCCTTTATTGTTGTCTCAAGCACATTCTTCTCTGCTTGTTAAAACAGTATGACGGTTGCTCTAAAATCGTTGTCCAATAATTGTAACATGGCCATCATCTTGATGCCGGCATCTATCGTTTGTTGATTGTCTTTTTTTTTTCATTCAGTTGGAGATATTCCTGTTTTGGGGTCTGATGAGTAACTTTCAATTGAAATTTGAACTGTGTGTGTGTTTTGGGAGATTCTGGATCTTATTTAAAGCTGACTGGCTTTGCCTGACGCTGCTCTAGCAGGGGAATGAGGGGCAGTGTGTTACCTTGTTACTACCAGGTAGGAGTAGGTATCCAGGCTCCCTACTCAGCTTCCCTGACACTCAAGAAGGGGGCTCCATAGTGCTGGGTTGGGTGGGAGTTCAAGCTCCTGAAGTGGTGTCCATTGACTTTATGGGGAGGATAGCCTCTTTGTTCCTGAATAGTAGGTGAATGTCTGCATTCTCTGTTTGGCCTTCTCTGATATCAGAGGCAAGGGCACCTCATTACTGTAGGTGGTGATGAAGATCCAGGAGCCTCAAGTGGTCTCCACTGACACGGTGGGAGCTCATCCCTGGCTGGATGGCAAGAAAGTCCTGGCCCCTTACTTGGCATCTTTAACCACCCAGAAGGGGGCTTGGGGCATTTCATTCCAGTCTTACTAGGATGAAAGTCTAGGTCTTTGCTGGCCTGGGTGAAGGTGTGGATGGTTGTTTTTCTGTGGTGTTTTGCTGGGATGAAACTACTGTTTTCAGAAAGTTTCTGTCTTGGTAGGCTGCCTCTTTCTGAATCCTTTTGTTGAGATTTATTTTTTTTTCTGAGACCATTGGCATTTCCTGGTTGGTGGTTTCTTCTGCTCCAAGCCTGGGATAATGTGAGGCAAAAAGAAAACTCAGGGAACTCTCCACATTGTCCCTTCTTAGGTCTCAAGGTCCTAGTCAGGCTGTTTCTTCAGAGTCTGCTTAGGTTTGTTACACATTTGAAATGTTTGGTGATTTGAACTGTATTTAGTCAGGAGTAGGGAAAATTTCTTTCTCCTTTTCTCAGAAGAAAAGTCACCTAGCCTGCATTTTAACAAGCCCTCAAGGTGATCATGATGCCTGCAAAGGTTCTCAAGAATCTGTGCATTTTTGTTTTCTTACCCCTTTTCCTTCTACCACAGCTGTGGGGCAAAGCACTGGGCATCTGTGTTTAACACGAGAAGCTTGGGGTCACTGCCACCCTCTTCACAGAAAAGCCCTTCCCTCACCTGTAACTCCTTTTCAGTTTCCTGCCATGTGTGTGCTTTACATCACTTTAAAGGATTTGGGATAGCTTCAGAAGGTGTGTGGCAGGGACCAGCATGGGCTTCAGGACAGGTTAGATGGACAACATGGTCCAGAGCAGCCCTTGAGTGCAGAGTTTGTGGCTCACACTGAACCACTCCTGGGCCGGAGTTTGTGGTTCACACTGAACACAAGAAAACAGGCAGAAAATGTGGTTCTGATTTGAAAATTATTCAGAAATGTGGCTAAAGCTTCTCAAAAACAAAGTGTGGATGAGACACTCGTTCCCATCATGGGCACGCTTGCCCCATGCACATTTTCTTCCTGGGGAGGGCCGATTGGGAATTAGTAACAGCTGGGAGGCCCCTGGGGAAGTGGTCTCCTTGGAACAGTGTTACAGAAGATTAAATTGACATCTTCAAATTGGCCTTAATCATCCAGTCATTTCAAGAATCTACTTAGTGATATCATTAGATCAATAAGATTGCCCTAACAGCAACACTTTTTTTTTCAAGTTAACAATAGTTATAATTGGAATTTTCCAAAGTAATACTGTGTATGAATACAGTAGCTTCATTGGTTTTCTTAAAGTCAAGATTAATCATCAAGGTATTCCTTTGCTGTTGATATACTGTCATCATATCCCCTTTTAGAGATGAAGAAACTGAGAAAGTGGGGTAGAGATTTAGTACTCAACAATTGTTTGTTAAAATTTATTTAAAATAATAGGCACCATCAATAAAGCGCTTATTGTGCAGAGTGATGTTCACAGGACTTTATATACATGTGCATATCTTTGACTCTTTTTAATCCTTGTGGCAACTTATTATTACCGCCATTCTGATTTTTCAACATTGTCTCATTTGTACCCATGGGATTTTAATTTATCGAGGTGCCTGAGGAGTGACACAGGGGAGGTCAGTGCCACTGAAAGAATTTATTACTTACAATTCCCAAGAGAAGGCGGAGGCCACTTCACACAGGCCACAGAGAAGCATCAGGTTTGGTAGGAGGCAGAAGCAGAGGGAAGGAGAAAGTTTAGAACAGTGACTTTATTGGGGTTTCCACAGGAAAGGTAAAAGGCAGGGCAGAGTATACAGTTTAGATTGGCTAGTATGAGTAATCTCAGTGAACTTTGGGCTATAGAGATGGTCTCTAGTTGTCTGGTATCTGGCCCTGAGATGCTTTAGGGTGGGGAAAATATAAGGCTGTGTGAGAGGTAGACAAGGAGAGTGGTTGAGGGTATAGACCCAGTATTGGCTGATCAGCTATGAAAGACCTGGTCCCAAGTAGGGTGTTTACTACCTTTAGGAACTAAGTAGCCCAGGGAGAAGCAGTTGGTAAGGTCTTCCAAGATGTCAAAACCTGAGATACAGAAAAGTTTTTAAAACTATTAATACAAATGTGGATATGGAGCCATAGAGAGTTTATAGGACTGGTGGGAAGTTTATAGCACTTCTCACACAGCTGGGAAGTGGCAGAGCCTGAATGTGGAAGAGCTCCATGAGTGCATGCTAAGTCACTTCAGTTGTGCCCAACTCTTTGCGACCCCAGGGAGTCCTACCCCCCTAGGTGTCCCCCACTGGGAGTCCCCCCATGTGACTCCAGTCCCCCTGGAGTCCCGCCAGGCTCCTCTGTCCATGGAATTCTCCAGGCAAGAATACTGGAGTGGGTTGCCATTTCCTCTTCCAGGGGATCTTCCCAACCCAGAGATCGAATCCACGTCTCCTGTGTCCCCTGCATTGCAGGCGTATTCTTTCCCACTGAGCCATAAGGGAAGACTCTGGATGAGCTCATCTATGGATGAGCTCCAGCCGCTTCTGAGGATCCCACAGAGCTTCAGTTTGGGGCTGTTCCCTGGTTCTTGTCATTATGCTCCCCTGCTCTTAATGATCTCAAGTACAAATGGCTGACAGAATATGAAAACAGAAGTGCCTTTAAAGAGTGTTAAGAAAAGAACAAAACCCTTGAAGCTAGACATTGGAAGATAAAGCTACTACAATCTTGAGCAAGGTGAAGAGAAAGGCAAACCATCTTGGTTTGTGAAGAACAGTGATACACTAGATTATGCCAAACCTAGACAGTGTATCAAAAAGCAGAGACGTCATTTTGTGACAAAGGTCCATATAGTCAAAGCTATGGTTTTTCCAGTTGTCATGTACAGATGTGAGAGTTGGACCAAAAGAAGGCTGAGTGCTCAAGAATCGATGCTTTCGAACTGTGGTGCTGGAGAAGACTCTTGAGAGTCCTTTGGACTGCAAGGAGATCCAACCAGTCAGTGCTAAGGGAAATTAACCCTGAACATTCATTGGAAAGACTGATGATGAAGCTGAAGGTCCACCACTTTGGGCAACTGATGCAAAGAGCCAATTCACTGGAAAAGACCCTGATGCTGGGAAAGAATGAGGGCAAGAGGAGAAGGGAGGGACAGAGGATGAGATTGTTGGATGGCATCACTGACTCAATGGACATGAATTTGAGAAAACTCAGGGAGATAGTGAAGGACAGGGAAGCCTGGCGTGCTGCAACACACAGGGTCACAGAGTCAGACATGACTTAGCAACTGAACAACAACAGCAAGAAGACTATGAAGAGTTGGAGTTTATCCCCATCTCTACATGAAGGACTCAGAACAGAAACTCAAGTGTTCTTAGGGACACTGGGAAGGCAGTGGTGGAATGCTGGTTCAGGACATGAATCTAGTTCTCAGGAAATGATTCACCCACACCATTGTGCTTGTCTAATATGCATATTTCTCACAATTGTTATAATAATTAAAATGCAATGTGATCTGGAATCATAGCTTCAAAATCCTTTCTTTTATATTGTTCTACCTTAAATAATTGTCTTTCCACATTTGTGAAAATTTTAAATATTCTTCTACTATACTCCAATGCAAGAAATATCACGCTATCTTGGAAGTATTTTTAACCAGATTCTAAATCTCCAATCAGCAAGATGGTGAGAAATTCATTTCCAGTGATAAGGGAATGGGACTGGGTGGGAGTGGTCCTGGTCTTGCACTTACAAGGTCACACAAGAGAATCATGGTCTAAACCATTTATGAAAGATTAGGGTTTCTTGTCTTCCATACGATGATTACAAAGATATTTATTGTTTAAGCTTTCATGATCATTCCAAAAGCAGAAGACTCTGCTTCTCTATGTCTCTTTAATCTGGTGGCCCTGCCTTACTTTCACCAAGCTAGGGACAGAAGCAGTGATATTGGTACCCAGTGCACAGCCTCTGAAGATTAACAACCTTGTTGGTGAAGGAGTCAGAGTCGATACTACTTTTCCATCAGGTACTGCTTTCTCCCTTTCAGGCTTGCAGAATGTCCCCTATCAAAGATATGGAATTCTTCTTCCAGCTTTCCAACCCCGAAGACCTTTTCCCTTTTCCCCCTCTCATTCATTTCCTTAGTCAATTCAGATTTTCAAAGCAAAAGGATAAGAAGAGTTGTGGTTGAGTGACTTTCACCTTTGATCTTGAAACTTAACCAGATTTTTAATGAAGCAAGAAAAAAAAACACAACAACAATGGAAATGAGTTTCTTAGTAAACCACCCTACCATCACTCTCTTAGACCAGGGAAAGTTTGTATATCCCACATCAACAAGGTGATGCAAATCTACTTGGAGTGAGACTTGAACCTAAAATTGCCATCTGCCATCAACCTGGTCCCTCCAATAAAGGACTTTGTTATGGACTAGCTGGTCGTTTTTCTCATTATTTAATGCAAATATGTTACACAAAGAGAGTATAACAAGAAATAACATTTCAAAAATATCATACCACATTAGAAAAAATTCCTAAATACCAGAAGAATGCATTTTTTTTGTCTGTGGGACTAAAAACAGCTTGTTGGAACTCATTTTGTTTGTTAGAACTAAGCCGCTCTGGAATGATTTCTTCTTTTCCAATGTGTAATGGTTCATTTCATGCATGGAACAACTGTAATGAAAACAGCTCTTTACTAAGTCTTTGCCTTTTGCCTTTAAATTGCAATTAAAATAACATTACTCAGATCTCAGTTGTCCCCATCTTTACCCCTGGTGCTTAGGTTGTGGTATCCATTGAAAATTTTATGCCTCAGACAGAAATACTTGAGAAGCTGAGAAAATCAATTTTAATGAAAGCATGTATGGGAGAGAAACAGATAGTATTCACAAAACTCAAAGATTGCAAAATGCTTTTAAACAGAAGCGATAACCATCATGAAATGCATCAATAAAGGAATGAAGGACTTGGGAGGCGGCCAAAATATATAGTTCCAAGCAAGTATGTAAAAGGGTTAATAAATTTACATCTCCTTATGGAGGACAGTCAAAGTTAGGTATTTTGACCAAACAGGAGATGTTTGAAAATGAAATAGACAACCTCCTCATTGGTGAAAGTGGGGGTAATGGGCAGTTCTGGGACCACACAGGAATACTCAAGAAGAGACAGCACCTAACTCTCCACTCTCCAAAGCCACCTCCATCTGGGATTTTTATTCTCCCTCTTCATGAAAGCCAAACCGCTGAAGCCATGACTTTTCAAAGTTTTCATAAATGTAGATCAGCAGCAGCAGGGCACAGTAGCTCACACATCCTCTGCCACAATTCTGATCAAACTCAGCTCCCACATCTATCCTTCTCCATGTTCTTCTTCCTCCATGACTACTACACTTATCTAGGTCACTGTCATCTCCCAATTCTATCACTGTAACATTTCTCATCTCCACTCCTTAACTTCAATTTATTCACACTAGTGCAAGAATAATCTTTAGATAGGTAATGCAGATTGGACACATAAATTTCTTTATTCACCACTGATTGCCTACAGAATAAAATCAAGTTTCTTTAGAATGTGTTTTGTTTCATCTGCTATTTTTGAGGCTCATTTATTTTGTATCTACATCTGATCCTCTATTTTAGAATAGAGGAAAACTACCAGTGCGTGTTTTTGGTGGAATGAAATGCATTCTCTCTGATAGTTTTCCAGAAAAATCTTTTCCTTTCATGTGACCCAGGGTCAGTTTACACTGCCCATCAGCACAGCTCTCATCTATGGGAGAACAAGTCCCTTCTTGGTCTGTTACTTGCTTTTTCTTGCCTTGTTTCTCTTTATCCTCAATTCTCTTTCTCCCTTTAATCCTGTCTCCCCAGACAGCTTGGAGACACTGCATGCCTTTTGCACTCTCTCCTCCATTTGTGCCTGCTAGTCTGTGCTCCTGAACACTCTTCCTTGGGCGTATTTTTACACATTCTTCAGTTTAAATGTCAACTCCTTCAGGAAGCTCTCACTGGTACTAACAATATGGTGTCTTTTCTTTACTCCTCTACTGACATAGAAATCTCCTGCTCACCCTGTTTGAGTTTCTTTTGACTATAAGTTCCATTAAGATATGGACTTTTCCCTTTAAAAAATTTATTCTTGTCCATTTCTCCATCAGTCTGGAAGGACATCATTGTTGAGCTGTCAAGAAGAAAAACTGCCATGTCCAGTTCTCTGACAGAACTTCAGATGTGTGGCTTTATGGCTAAGATCTGCAATTTCATATTGTTGGAGCATTCACTGACTCCCTGGGAGTTGCAACTTTCTATAAGTTTGCTGAGGTTGAAGCAAGAAAGAAGGCATATGCAGATTTATACAGAAATTGTGATTCCAGGAAAGATTTTATCTTTCAGAATGCTAAGTGATTTGAAATATAAAGAGCTTTTTTGGGTTGAGTTCCATGGAAGTCTGTCACTTACCTATGTCCCTGAACTATGAAACTATGAACTATGAATATCTGGGCTAACGAATAGTCTCTCTTAGTAAATAAATGATTAACAGGTACTGTGAAAAAATATTCTTAACTAGCATTTTCACTGTCATTTCTCCAGTACCTAGCTCCTCAAGGTGGAACATAGGAAAACCAGTCATTATCCCTCAAAAAGTAAGTTGTCAAATTTAGCTGTAGGTGATCTAAAAGAACATCATGACTGTAGGTCTTCTGGGAATTGTTTTTGCACTTGATACTGTAAGATTACTCCATGTTATTACATCTGATTCCAGCTAATTATTTTTTATTACACAAATGTGCTCTTATATATATGTGTGTGCACCCGTGCATGTGTGCGTATGTGTAATATAAAGCAAATTACTTATTCATCCTTCTGATTTAGGCATCTGAATTGTTTCCAGTTTTTTGCTTCTCCAACTACATAGGTATTGTTGAGCAAACACAGGCAACTAACCTGAGAACAAGACCAACAGGCTTTCCCAAGCAACACTGGGGAAACATGTAGTGACAGGAGCAGTAGTAATCTAAGAACCCACAAATCTATCACTTCAGGTTGCTATAACCTGTGATCATAAGTACAAAGCGAATAGGAGCTTGTCACAATATGTAGCTCCTGTATTAAGGAGGTCAAGATAATGAATGCTTGGTTACCCTCAAAAAGAAAGAAAATGGATATGGCATTTTATTTTACAATCTTCACTGTAAGAGTTAATTATTCAAAATAAATAAGTTCCATATTCATTTGATTTTGGAGAGAGTTTCTCTCCTGAGAAAGGATAAAGAAAGTTATTAATCAGTAGCTCTTATACTTGGCTGCTTGCTAGAATCACTTGGGGGAGATTTTAAAAATTCTGATGCCCACGTCATTCTATAAACGAATTAAATGAGCTTGTTTGGGCGTGGACCCCAGGTATCAGTATAATTTTTGATTCTCCCTGTGAATTTCAATGCACAGCCAAGACTGAGAACCAGTGCTCTAAGCCACGTGACAGAACTTGTGTGTTCATCCCTCATACTTAAATGTGGGCTGAATATTTTGAAGCTGGGAAAAAGAAAAAGCTTTCAGAAAATAATAGTTAAAAAACATAGAAGCAAAGCATAAATTAAAAATCTTAAATCCACAAGCATTTAAAAAGCAGGAGTCACTAAATAAAATAGTTTATCTGATACCAAAAAAGTCCCCAAATCACCTCGATGCTCCAGAGTTAAGAGCAACCATTATCTTAATACTTGGAACTTTTTTTGCACTTCTCTTTCTTTTCCCTTTATTTGTTTTTCCTTTCTCTCTCTCTCTTCAAAGTACATTTTGAAGTTTTTTTTCTCACTCTACCCACCCCAACCTTGGCTGGCAAACTCTGGAAAGAACTATAAAATTAATGAAATCTCAAATTAGGATTTTGCACATAAATCCATTTTCTTATCTTCTCAGTTGCTTTTTTTTTTTTTGCTGTTTCTCCATGTTCTTTCCACAAAATGTCACTTACTTTCATCACACCAAGAATTCTGTTGGGAAAGAAGATGGGATCCTTCCTTCAAGAAAGTATCAATGGCAGCATTCTACCATTCAGTGTTTGTTTACCAAGTGTTTGTTGAGCAGGTGTTGTGGCTAGGTAATGAGAAGGGAAATGAACAAGGCATAGTACATAATCTGGTAGGAAGACATATTCTTAAGTAAAATATTTTTCTTTAAAAACTAAATTTTTGAAATAATGACATATTTACATGTTTTTAAAATAAAAAAGTATTAAAATATCAATAAAAAGTCTCCCTTCCACCACTGTCTAGTTCACAGATACCCTCCAATATGTAGGCAGTGTTGCTAAGTTCCTATGTATTTTCCCATAGATTTTAACATATATGGAAATATAAAGATGAATATTTATAACTCCCTTTTTTCACAAACAGTAGATTATTTCACATACTATTTTATATGTTAATGTTTTCCATTATACAACATATTTTGGAGATTGTTCTATATCAGTAAATAAACTCTGATGTATTATTTTATGTAGGTGCATAGTTTTCATTGTATTTTATTCCATAATTCATTTCACCAACCTCATAGAGACAAAACTCAATTTTCCTCAATCTTTTCCTATAATAAATACAAATAATTTCATCATCTCATGCATGTAAAATTGAAGGTAAATTCCTAGTAGTGGGATTGTTGAGTCAACGAACTTGTACTTTTGGCAGATGTTGACAACTTGTCATGTACTGAACTTATGCAAGTTTCCACACTCACCAGCATTATGTTATGTAAAGGGGAGAAGCAAAGGATGCATTTAAACTAAATACGATAGAGGGTCAATGTGCCACCTGACAACTGATCAGAAAGGCCATCATTATAAAGTCTACAAATAATAAACCCTGGAGAGGAAACAAATAAACCTGAATCACTATGCTTTACTCTTGCAACTAATACAATGTTGTAAATCAACTATACTTAAATTTAAAAACTCGTATTTATATAAAAAACAAATACAGTGGAAAATGCAAGGAGGAAGATATTTATCATCTCTACTGCTGAAAACAAAAGCACAGTTTAAGCACAATCCTCTGCAGTTTGCATTGGATTCTTTCTCAAATGCCTTTCAACTGAGTCATGCTGAAATCATGACAAAAACAAGATTTTACATGTTTTTTTCTTTTCTGTTCCATCTATTCTGCTGGATCTTTCAAAATGTAACTTCTGGATTGCTACCAACATTTACAGTAAGTTCGGTTTTCATTCAGCTTATTTGAGTTCCTGTTTGTCCCCATTCAGGTATCTTAGTGACATGTTTACCACTGACTTTCTTCATATGATTTTTAAAGTTCTAACACAATATTGTGTGTTTAACTCTTGCAAATATAACTACAGAAGAGTAACATGTAGCAGTTTAGAGTTTACAAGGTGCCTTAAGATATCAATATATTATCTCATTTAAGGCACTCAAAGGCTCTGTAATTTACTCTTGAGAAATTGCCTCCATTGTAACACAGAGAAATTAGGTTACTTGCTGTCAGTCTCACGGCTAACCAGCGGCATTTTGGAATCTATACTCAAGCATTCAAGCTCCAAGTCCAGTACATTTTCTAACTATAATAGACTCAAAGTAGTTGGTTGTGACAAAATATCTTTGGTTTTCCTTTGTTTCTGTCTGCACCTGTCTCCTGCATCCAGAGAGAGATCATTAGAAGCCCAAGAGCAAAAACAGTGCCCACTCCCATCTGCCTGACTTCCCTTCCCAGACCTCACTTGCATTGACTTTTCTCTGGGTCTAGCTGTCAGTACATAAATTCCAATCAGAGTGACATAAGGGACTTACTTCACAGGCAAGTTGGTGTGCAATTGATTAAAATTTCTTCCAGTCTCCTCCTGACCTGGTCTTTCTCTAAAGTTTGTCACTGCAATCTGGAGGACTGAATCACCTACCTTGTCAATTGGGACATTTGTTCTTTGGTCTCAAATAAATTAACACAGCCCTGAAAGAAACTTGTATCCCTTCGGTATCTCTCATCGCCATCCTTTGAAGTGTTTTTGAAAGGAGCAGTTGAATCAGAACCTTTCATGCAATTGTCAGTCTGATTCCTTGGAGGTCTAGACCTAAGGAGCATTTTTGGAAGAGCCTGCACACATTATTCTCCTCTACTCAGAGTCTTTCATCTGCAGCAGCAAAAGCTGTGTGTGAGTTCCTCCTTGTACAAGGACACTGTTTTATTTTGGTCTGAGTCTACCATCAACTAATAATTTTATAAAAGATTAATTCATTTGAATGAAAAGATGTTAAATGACCTCAGGTGCACGGGATGTAGCCTGCCCCTCAATATTATTATCATTTGAGTTTGTAACTATCCCTATCTGATAACATTGGTGATTTGCAATGAGCTCTCTTGACCATATCTCTCTAGATGTTTAAGAAAATAATCCTGCTGAGTAATGAGTCCTGTCTTTTTATAAGTGAGTTGCTTTGTGGAAAGCTGGAAAGACAATACCTTGGATTGATTAACTCCTTTACAGTTAATTAGCTGACCCAAGATTCAACAGGGATGGAAGGTGATAAAGACATGATGTTGGAGCAAGTTTACAAAGCACAGTGAAGAACATTAAGCCAGAAAATGCTATTAAAGTCAATGCCTCCCAGAGAATGAATGCTCTTTCATTTCATAACAAATCCCATTGTTTACCATGTTTATCTTCAGTTTCTTTGTGTTTTACATTTTTCTCCACAAAACTTACTTACTTTTTTTTCCCTACCTCTATCTCCTCTCACTTTCAAATCTCCAGACCTGAGTAAACTCTCAATAAGTATTCGTTGAGTCAATGATTCAATGGATCTGAAGCCAAGGCATGTTTATCCGGCTCTGGTTCCTCTCCTCCCTCTTTGAGGCGAGAATCTTCTCTGTCCTGTACTTCACACCTTTCTGTTTCTGTTGTTTTGGTTCTTCCTTTTTTCATCATTTACAATTATGCATGTCTTTCACATCTTAAACAAACAAAACTCGTGGGAAGAGCTCTTGTTAAAGAAATGTATCCCCAACTATTATTCCCATCATTCTACTTCCTTTGCAGTCAAACTTTATGAACTGTCTCTTGACACTCACTAGCTTCTTTTCTTCACATCTGCTTTTTCCAATTCCTTATCACCTTGCTTCTGTCCCAGTGAACCCCATAGGTCACTTTCCAATACTTATTGAACTTGTTTCTCTCGTAGCGTTTAACACTGTTAGCCACTTGCTCTTTCTTGTTCTTTACATTGGTTTTATGACCCAGTGTTTTCCTACTTGTTTTTTCTCTTTGTTTCCTTTGGAAACTTTGCTCTTTTGCCTATTTTCATGCCCTCAAATATTGGTGCCCTCAAGTATTCGTGTCCCTCATGGACACAGTCCATACTCTCTCCACGTAGTTTCTCTTACTCTCCTGGCTTCTATGATCTTGTTCTCAGAGAGCTCCCCAGACCTACTTAGAGAACTAAAGAAAGTAGTGTCTATTATCTTCACCCAGAGGCCTTGCAGCACTTCACTCTCAAAATGCTCAAAGCTTATGTCATCTCTTCCAGAATTTGGTTTCTCTTCCTTGTCTCCCAATGTCAATGAATGACCCTCTCAAGTTGTCCTGTCCGAACTGGAAACATAAGTTATCGATATCATCCATAACCTCTCCTTTGTCCTCACCCCTCTATTGAATCACAATATTCTTTCATTTAAACAGTGAAATTATTTCTTCTTTCAGGCCCCACTAGCTCTGCCTCATACAAGACACCATCCCCCATCACCTTTGTTATAAGGATTTTCTCCTAAGTGTTCTGTCCAGGCTTCACTCTCTTCACTCTTTCCAGCCTTCAGTCTATTTCCAGACACAGACAGACTGATCTTTCTGTAATGCAGATTTCATCACATCTCTCTCTACTTAAAGTCTTTGGTTTCCCTTTTCACTAAGTCAAATGCCCTAACAAGTAAGACAAAACCTTACAGAAGTCTCACGTATTGTCGCTATAACACTTGCTCCTTATGCCTCAGACCTAGTCATCCTCAGGTCCCTTAGCTGGTACTTCCTCCAAAAAGTCTTTCCTGATTACCGGAGACTGATATAAGGTCCTTACTGTGATTTCCCACAGCACACTAATGTCAAATTTGCAGTACACTGCAGTGGGCTGTGGGCAGGAATCCCTTAGAATAAATGGAGTAATCATTATGGTCAACAAAAGAGTTCAAAATGCAGTACTTGGATGCAATCTCAAAAATGACAGAATGATCTCTGTTCCTTTCCAATGCAAACCATTTAATATCATGGCAATCCAAGCCTATGCCCCAACCAGTAATGTTGAATAAGCTGAAGTTGAACCGTTCTATGAAGACCTACAAGACCTTCTAGAACTAACACCCAAAAAAGATGTCCTTTTCATTATAGGGGACTGGAATGCAGAAGTAGGAAGTCATAAAAACACCTGGCGTAACAGGCAAATTTGGCCTTAGAGTACAGAATGAAGCAGGGCAAAGGTTAATAGAGTTTTGCCAAGAGAACTCACTGGTCATAACAAACACCCTCTTCCAACAACACAAGAAAAGATTCTACACATGGACATCACTAGATGGTCAACACCAAAATCAGATTGATTATATTCTTTGCAGCCAAAGATGGAGAAGCTCTATGCAGTCAGCAAAAACAAGACCGGGAGCTGACTGTGGCTCAGATCATGAACTCCTTATTGCCAAATTCAGACTTAAATTTAAGAAAGTAGGGAAAACCACTAGACCTTTCATGTATGACCTAAATCAAATGCCTTATGATTATACAGTGGAAGTAAGAAATAGATTTAAGGGACTAGATCTGATAGAGTGCCTGATGAACTATGGATGAAGGTTCGTGACATTGTACAGGAGACAGGGATCAAGATCATCCCCATGGAAAAGAAATGCAAGAAAGCAAAATGGCTGTCTGAAGAGACCTTACAAATAGCTGTGAAAAGAAGAGAAGTGAAAAGCAAAGGAGAAAAGGAAAAATATTCCCATTTGAATGCAGAGTTCCAAAGAATAGCAAGGAGAGATAAGAAAGCCTTCCAATGCAAAGAAATAGAGGAAGACAACAGAATGGGAAAGACTAGAGATTTCTTCAAGAAAATTAGACATACCAAGGGAACATTCATGCAAAGATAGGCTCGATAAAGGACAGAAATGGTATGGACCTAACACAAGCAGAAGATATTAAGAAGAGGTGACAAGAATACACAGAAGAACTGTACAAAAAATATCTTCATGACCCAGATAATCACGATGGTGTGATCACTCACCTAGAGCCAGACATCCTGAAATGTGAAGTCAAGTGGGCCTTAGAAAGCATTACTACAAACAAAGCTAGTGGAGGTGATGCAATTCCAGTTGAGCTATGTCAAATCTCGAAAGATGAGGCTGTGAAAGTGCTGCATTCAATATGCCAGCAAATTTGGAAAACTCAACAGTGACCACAGGATTGGAAAAGGTCAGTTTTCATTCCAATCCCAAAGAAAGGCAATGCTAAAAAATGCTCAAACTACCGCACGATTGTACTCATCTCACACGCTAGTAAAGTAATGCTTAAAATTCTCCAAGCCAGGCTTCAGCAATACATGAAGTGTGAACTTCCAGATGTTCAAGCTGTTTTTAGAAAAGGCAGAGGAACCAGAGATGAAATTGCCAATATCCGCTGGATCATCGAAAAAGCAAGAGAGTTCCAGAAAAATATCTATTTCTGCTTTATTGACTATGCCAAAGCCTTTGACTGTGTAGATCAAAATAAACTGTGGAAAATTCTGAAAGAGATGGGAATACCAGACCACCTGACCTGTCTCTTGAGAAACCTGTATGCAGGTCAAGAAGCAACAGTTAGAACTGTACATGGAACCACAGACTGTCTCCAAATAGGAAAAGGAGTACATCAAGGCTGTATATTGTCACCCTGCTTATTTAACTTACATGCAGAGTACATCATGAGAAACACTGGACTGAAAGAAGCACAGCTGGAATCAAGATTGCTGGGAGAAATATCAATAACCTCAGATATGCAGATGACACCACCCTTATGGCAGAAAGTGAAGAAGACTTAAAAAGCCTCTTGATGAAAGTGAAAGAGGAGAGTGAAAAAGTTGACTTAAAGCTCAACATTCAGAAAACTAAGCTCATGGCATCTGGTCCCATCACTTCAAGGGAAATAGATGGGGAAACAGTGGAAACAGTGTCAGACTTTATTTTTGGGGGCTCCAAAATCACTGCTGATGGTGATTGCAGCCATGAATTTAAAAGACACTTACTCCTTGAAAGGAAAGTTATGACCAACCTAGATAGCATATTAAAAAGCAGAGACATCACTTTGCCAACAAAGGTCCATCTAGTTAAGGCTATGGTTTTTCCAGTAGTCATGTATGGATGTGAGAGTTGGACAGTGAAGAGAGTTGGACAGTGAACACCGAAGAATTGATGCTTTTGAACTGTGGTGTTGGAGAAGACTCTTGAGAGTCCCTTGGACTGCAAGGAGATCCAACCAGTCCATCCTAAAGGAGATCAGTCCTGGGTGTTCATTGGCAGGACTGATGTTGAAGCTGAAACTCCAATACTTTGGCCACCTCCAGCAAAGAGTTGACTCATTGGAAAAAAACATGATGCTGGGAAGGATTGGGGTCAGGAGGAGAAGAGGACGACAGAGGATGAGATGGCTGGATGTCATCACCAACTTGATGGACATGAGTGTGGGTAAACTCCGGGAGCTGGTGATGGACAGGGTGGCCTAGTGTGCTGCAGTTTATGGGGTTGCAAAGAGTCAGACAGGACTGAGCGACTGAACTTAACTGAACTGCAGTGGGCTTGTTACTCATAAATCCTCTGAATATAAGTTCCTTGAGAGAAGAGGTTGATCTTTCTTATCATTATGTTCCCAGGATGCCTCCTGGTGTATTCTAAATACTTACTCAATAATTAAAAAGAGAAAAAAAAATGATTCTGTCTAAAGTATTTAAAACAGGCCTGATTAATCAATAAAAGGTACAAGTACAATAATACATATAAAATGATTAAGTTGGTCCACCAATAAATGTTATTTCTTTTCTCTTTCATATTTGGCTCTTAGGAAATTACTTAGAGCTGTGGAGAGAGTTAACTTTGTCTTACAGTGATTTCAATTTTTATACTGAAACCTATTGCTATTTAGTGCCAACAGAAGTATAGAATTTTATGGCTGCAATTGTCTTATCTATAGTTCAATACCCCATGAAAGTACTGGAATCATATTTCTGGAATAAATTGAACTCTATTGAGAATGAACAGAATGTACTAGTTGCGGGGTAGCTGTTCCATAGAATGACACTCAGATTGGTTTTCAAATTTCTCAGTTGGAAATTCAGTCTGTTATCAGATGATTTCTCAGAAGAAAATAATAAGGATTGGTATTAGCAATGATAAAAATATCTCACAAATGGATGCATCAATGCTATTTACTAAACACATGAATGCACTTGTAGATTCAATTCAATTAGTATTTGCTGAGGACCAGAGACCCAGCATCAGATAATATAGGCATTTAAACTGTAGTAAAACATACAGAAAGATGATGTTCTAAGTAATATTTTTGTTCTTTTTTCTGACTTAGACATTTTAAAACTGATGATGTGTATCTCATTGAAAAAGGATAACATTTATATAAGCCTTTTTTGGCTATCTCATTTGATTCTCACAACAACCCTGAAAGAAAGGAGCAGATATTATTTTCATTTTCCTGTGCTTAGTCGCTCAGTTGTGTCTGACTCTGTAACCCCATGGACTGTAGCTCACCAGGCTCCTCTGTCCATGGGGATTCTCCAGGCAAGAAGACTGGAGTGGGTTGCCATGCCTTCCTCCAGGGGATCTTCCCAACCCAGGGATCGAACCCAGGTCTCCCACATTTCAGGAAGATTCTTTACCATCTGAGCTACCAAGGAAGCCCATTTTCACTTTAGATATGAGGAAACTGAGGCAAATTCTATTTACTTGTCTTGTTATCTTAGATAACTTGACAGACACTGAGAGATGTAAAAGCAAAATTAACAAAAAGGATTATTGCCTGCCTGATCATTTCCATTTTTAAGATAATTTACCTTTCCCCCTCATCCCCCAGTCATTTAGTTTATGTTATAGAGATCTGTGTAGGCAGGAGGAGGAGGAGAGAAAGAGAGGGAGAGTAGGGGGGAGAAAATAGAGGGGAAGAGCAAGAATGGGGATGAAAAAGACACAGCTCTTGGGATACAGTGGGTAACTAACCCAAGATCACTACTTTTCCCTTTCTAGCTCTCATCTGAATATGTACAGCTACATCTTCTTCATTTCTGTCCTTAAATGCCAGAAAGTTATGAATAGCCTTATAAACCATCTTCCTGAATATGAGGGTGGATATGATTAATAGGTGATTGGCTTCTAGTGTGGAGATGATTAATACTCTCCAGTCTGGATATGATTAATAGGTGACCAATTTTTATTCTTCCCTCTTTCAGTGTGCCTTCCTGAATTCATTTCAGAGGCTGGAGAAACAAAATTCTGTATTTCTAGACTCTTGCAGCTAGATCTGGATACCAGTTAGATACTCTTATGCAAGATTTGGAAGCTGGTGATGAGGGGCGTGGTTTCATCCTTCTGCTGTTTCTGTGGGCAGTGTTGAGAAGCAGTGTGGTCCTGGAAGAAGACACTGGTCTCTAAGCTCCTGTCTGATCACTGGCTTCATGGGTGTACAGAGGCAGCTGAGATATTAGTGGGTATTTATGTTCCCTGGAACAAAGCCATGGTTTACAGTTCTTGCACTCAATGATTCCACTGTCACTCTCCTTTTTACAGCTCCTTTAACATTTTTAGTGACTTTAGAGGCATTTAATTCCTATATTAAATCCCTTTCTGTTTAAAATACCTATAGAGGTTTCTATTTTCTCTACAGACCTGTGAAAGACATGCAAATTCTTGCATAAATTAATATGAATAATTTGTTTATCCAACCAAATTTGCCCTAATTGAGTCAGGGGGGCTATCAAGAAAATGTCATTGAAACAAAGAAAGTCCCTAAAGGACAAATATTCTACTAACTTGCACGGGCTACTGCAGTTTGCAATAAACTTGAGTTTGAATCCAGATCTTCTGACTTGGGATCCCAGGGCTTTTACTTGTATCATAATATCATTTTTTTTTCAAAGCAGTTAGAATATTACTTCAGTACCTGGCAAAAAGTAGAAATCAGCATATGGTTTTCCAATCGAGTTGAATTTTCAACATCTCACAGGATATACTTTAAATATAAACACTGGGATAACTATGTAAAAAACATTTGTTCTTTTTGGAAACAAGCAAAGAAAATCCTTTATATTTGGAAGAGCAGAGTAGAAGTGAGAAAAGAGAAGAGATGTAGGAATTTTAAACATTAGAAAGTAGTGGAAATTATCCTATTAGAGTAAAAATAGGTTTTGATTATGAAATAAAACAATTCAATTTTCAAAGATTTAAAATAAATGGACATGTCATTCATGAAAATTATTTCTGACTTTTTATTTAAGTTCTTTCTCATACCAGAGTTGATCAAATTGTTCAGCAAAGCTTCATTTTTTTTTTTCAGAGTAATAAAGCTTCACAGGTAACATGGGCCTAGTGGATGTTGCTTAAAGTCACAGGAATGACCAACAATCTGGTAAAATTATGTAAAATTGCTTTGAAAGTGAGTGAAAGTGACTCAGTTGTGTCCGACTCTTTTCTACACCATAGACTGCAGCCCACCAGGCTCTTCTGTACATGGAATTCTCCATTTCCTTCTCCAGGAGATCTTCCCAATCCAGGGATCCAACTCGGGTCTCCTGCATTGCAGACAGATTCTTTACCACCTGAGCCACCAGGGAAATTGCTTTAGCTATCCATTAAACTTACAGAATTCCAATTACATTTTATTGATATTTTATGAACTTTGAGTGCTCTAAATATAAGATTTATGATAAATGTTATGCAATACTTGTATGTAGTATATTATAGATAATTTAAGTAAGTTACTGTCAAAGGTAATAAGTGACGTGACATAGGTATGAACAAATACCTATGACGATGTGACACATGAAGATATGACAGAATCTACCCACAAGAGATAAACAAAACATCTGTTCCAGATTTCAAAATTAAGCAGGAATGTGCCAGACCTGGGGAGTGGGAGCAAACAACATTCTAGTTAGATGTAACAGACAGCCCTGAGTAACTTGAAATCATGGTGAACAAGGCAACTATCACACATAAGGAGAAAGTTGTGTTCTTGTCACTATAGTGTAAGGTACAAGGAGTAGAACAGATTGAGGCCAAATCATGAGGGTATAGATGGTATATACTTTTATCCTCTGGGTGTACATGGTCACAGAGACATTAATAAGAGTGCCACTTGCAGATTTATGACCAGAGGCAAATCCGGAGGTAGTATTAAAGACAGGGAATTTGAAAAGGAAGTCTGTGCAAAGAGACGGTTTTGTCATTAATGATAATGACAGCAGTGCATCTGGAAAAGAGGGACTGAAACTGAGAGAAATTTTGAAATAGATTTGACCAGCTTTTATGAAGAGTTAGATGTGTGTGTGTGTGTGTTGGGATGTCTCAAAGATAATTCTGAGTGTCAGGTTTCTATCTTGGAAAAAGGAGCCGATGGTGACACCATGGATCTGAGAAGAAATGCAAGGAGAGGATCTTAGTTTCTGGAATCAATGACAGATTCACTTTGTTTTCTTTCTTTTGTATTTTAATTACTTTATTTATTTTAATTGGAGGAAAATTATCTTACAATATTGTAGTGGTTTTTGCCATACACTGACATGAATCAGCCATGGGTGTACATGTGTTCCCCATCCTGAATCCCCTTGCCACCTCCCTCCCCATCCCATCCCTCAGGATCATCCCAGTGCATCAGCCCTGAGCACCCTGTCTCATGCATCGAACCTGGACTGGCAGTCTATTTCACATATGATAATGTACATGTTTCAATGTTATTCTCTCAAATCATCCCACCCTCGCCTTCTCCCACAGAGTCCAAAAGACTGTTCTTTACATCTGTGTCTCCTTTGCTGTCTCTCATATAGGGTCATTGTTACCATATTTCTAAATTCCATATATATGCATTAATATACTGTATTGGTGTTTTTCTTTCTGACTTACTTCACTCTGTATAATAGGCTCCAGTTTCATCCACCTCATTAGAACTGATTCAAATGCATCATTTTTAATAACTGAGTAATATTCCATTGTGTATATGTACAACAGCTTTCTTATCCATTCATCTGCCGATGGGCATCTAGGTTGCTTCCATGTCCTAACTATTGTAAACAGTGCTGCAATGAACATTGGGGTACATGTGTCTCTTTCACTTCTGGTTTCCTCGGTGTGTATGCCCAGCAGTGGGATTACCAGGTCATATGGCAGTTCTATTTCCAGTTTTTAAGGAATCTCCACACTGTTCTCTGTAGTGGCTGTACTAGTTTGCATTCCCACCAACAGTGTAAGAGGGTTCCCTTTTCTCTGCACCCTCTCCAGCATTTATTGTTTGTAGACTTTTTGATAGCAGCCATTCTGACTGGCGTGAGATGTTACCTCATTGTGGTTTTGGTTTGCATTTCTCTGGTAATGAGTTATGTTGAGCATATTTTCATGTGTTTGTTAGCCAGACAGATTCACTTTGAATAAGTTAGATTTGATGTGACTGTAGAAGGTTAAGTTGGTTAGAGATTTTATATATATATATAATTATATCTATATCCATCTAAAATGGCACCCCACTTCAGTACTCTTGCCTGGAAAATCCTATGGACAGAGGAGCCTGGTAGGCTGCAGTCCATGGGGTCGCTAAGGGTTGGACACGACTGAGCGACTTCACTTTAACTTTTCACTTTCACGCACTGGAGAAGGAAATGGCAACCCACTCCAGTGTTCTTGCCTGGAGAATCCCAGGGACGGCGGAACCTGGTGGGCTGCCGTCTATGGGTCGCACAGAGTTGGACACGACTGAAGCGACTTAGCAGCAGCATATATATATAGTTTCCCTGGTTGCACTAGTAGTAAAGACCCTGTCTGCCAAAACAAGAGACAAGAAATGTGGGTTCAATCCCTTGGTCAGGAAGATCCCCTGGAGGAAGGCATGGCAACTCACTCAAGTATTTTTGCCTGGAGAATCCCTTAGACAGGGGAGCCTGGTGGGCTACAGTCTATAGGGTCACAAAGAGTCGAACACAACAGAAGAAACTTCATATATATATATGAAGTTGTATATATGTAATCTTGAATCCTGGTTTACAGCTTATGGTGTATATATGTATATATGTAATCTTGAAGCCTGGTTTACAGATTATGGTGAAAGTTAGATATTTGTTTTTCATCAACAGAAACATACTGAAGAAGTTAATGAACTCACCATTTAAAGTGATTTCATTAGGCCATAAGATATTTCATTACAGAGGAACTGATGTGGGTAAAGATCATGAAGGTTATTTTACTTCTACACCTTTATTTTCCATTTTATTGAACCATTAGAGAAAAGAAACTGGCAAAATATTTGTTTCAATTAACAGAATTACCTTTGTCCTTGCATTTATAAGATGTGTGTGTGTATGTTTGTGAGTATGCATTGACTGCAATTCTGCTGTTGCATCAATTTTAACATCGTTGACATCAATCTGAAAATGCATCTTAAAATATCTAAACACATCAAATATTATTGCTTACCCTTTACAAATGATTATCATTTGAATTCATTGTTTGATTAGAGTTTCATAATAAAGCACATACCAGAAAACCTTTAAACTCTATAGCTTTGTGATATTTACCATCATATAATAGATTTACGTTTGCAACTTTAGCTGGGAAAAAAAATAGTTTTTCCTTCCTAGATATAGTGTATCAGCAATTTGAATATCCAGGTAGGATGATTTCCAGTGAGTGCCTTTGCCTGCTTCCTGATTGAAGTCTTTTTCCAGAATTAGTGGAGATTCTTGGAAACCAAGTTATTACTTCACGTCGATTCCTTCTCTATGGACTTGTGAGGCCCAAATTACAATAAACTTTCTCCTGCATAAAGATGATTATTCATTCAATATCATAGCAACTCCTGACTCCTTTCAATTCTCTAATAGAGATCCCTCCTTTTTCTTTCCAAGCTATTTAAAGAGGCAGGAAGGTTGCTTTATGTCCCTCAAAGATATTAAACATGTACATTAAATAAAAATATGTATGAAAGGTCTTCTGAAACTGTGGAAGTTATAAAGAAACATATAAGTGTTTTATTATTTCCTCTGAAACACATAATAGTGCCCAGAGGCAAGTTCGTTTGTTCATCATGTTCACTTCTTCATTGCTTCTCCATGACCTACATGAAAGTTTAGAGATTTCAGGGCAACCTGTGTACTGGGAAATTTGCTAAAGATTATATGATATTTTAATCATTCCTGGCTGCTAATTGGGTATTACTCATTGATTCTGTGTCTTTGCTATATTTAAAAAATCTGTAGAAAAGACCATCGTCCAAAATGGGAAAAGAGAAAATATGTAAGTTAGAGAAGACATCACAAATTAATGAGTCAAACCAGTGAAGATTTGGCAAATATTAATAGCAAGGTTTTTAGCAGTCTATGATTTAACAAAATCTTTTTGATCAAATACTAACAAAGAATAGTAATGTGTGGATGGAGATCCTTTTAGCTGACTGTCTCTCTCTCGTTATCAGGTACACTTCATTATTTTACATCTGTGGTTGCTGTTTACCAGTCAGTTAAGAAGTTGAGCTATAATTATCTTTCAAACCAAATGTGAATCTTATTTTTGTAAATTTTATTGTGTTGGCAATCTGATTTGTATTTTTAAAGTTCAAAAAATATTCTTGTTTTATTTGAGAAGCATTTGCAGAACTTCTCTGCTTGTCTGAAAATGTATCCCTGTTCCTGTCACTTGGCTTAATTCCCCACATATGTTTTCTCACTTAAACTTTGCCTCATTTGGCTGTGGTTTTTTTTTATGTAGCCTTTGAAACTGTTTCTAATGGAAAAATGCAGCTGTGAGCAAGATTTCCTAAAATGTACATGGAATTAATTTTCCAGGCATTTCATACAAAGGCCCTGATGTATCTAAAGGAGAGATTTTTGCCAAAAGGAGTATTAATGTAACCAAATGAAAGAGGGAAATGTCCAGAAAAGAGGTTAAAGGAAGTGAACAAAGCTCTAATGCCCCAAAGAGAGAAGACAGGGGAGAAAGAGAAGAGGAGACAAAGATAAAAGAAGGTGAATAATGGAGCAAGAAATGAAAAAGCACACACATTCCGTGGGAGGCAAGAAGAAAAAGGAAGGCGAGCAGAAGGAAAGTGAGAGTCAGAGGAGTGGGGAATCGTGTTGAGAGAAAGAAAATTTTATCTAGTACTTTCTATTAAAGCATTTGCTTAAACTAATCAATAGCCTAACTCGGTCAGCAAAAAAATTATTTTATATCAGATCAGCAAATTTCTCAGCCCTCTGAATTAAACTAATTGTAGTAAAAGAGCATAATATACTAAAATAGCAATATTTTGAGTGCTACGGTTGAGAACTTTTTTCATAAACAACCTCTCTGGCTTCATGTTGTGCTTTGATTGACACTCCAAAGCAAAAGCCTAAAACTACAATGTTTGAGTGTACTAATGAACAGCCAGTGAGCTTTTCATGCCCAGGGGATTGTAAAAATATAGAACTGTGTGGCTGACTTCAACTACATAAACAGCAGACATAAAGATTCTATTTTGTTGATTCTTTCTATCTCAGTTTTTCGCCTCTTATTTACTTGAAGCTCTCAAGACAGATGACAAAAACGTAAAAGTCACAGAAGAAACAAAGTATATTTTTAATATGCATGAGAGAATTCAGTGATGTATTTTCCAGGATTGCTCCCAGGGAGAACATAAACTTCAAGTGCATGTGTAACACATTTTCCACAGTATAAAATATTTAGCATATTAATATAATACAAAGAAGTTAATAGTTTGTAACCATGTGGGACTATAGGGTTCATTTTACAAGTTTATAATTATTTTACATATACTTTGCTGATATACATGGTTTTATAAATGACCAAATTAGCACAATTTCTTAGGTGCAGTATAAGTAAAGAAATTATGTGAATGAATACTACATAATAGCTCCATAAAGAACTATTTCAATGTTGAAGGATTTTTCACATGGAACAGAGAATAAAGAGAATAGTGTGACACAGCCTATTTAATGTTAGACAAACACCAAATACTACAGTTCCCAAATATTCCGTCATTAAAAGAAAGCATCATAAAAGCTTGAAAGAAAGTGAGAAAAAGCTTTAAAATTTAACTAAAATACAGCAGTATATTAATGTCAAACGTAAAACTGTGATTCTATTATGTATGCATAGCAGTTGATATATATTTTTAATACTCTAATTAAATTACCATAAAATGTAAAAACCTATCGCTATATACAGTCTGAAAAAATTTAGAGATTCTAAAATTAGTTTGGTGATTTCATATAAAATAAACAGGTTGAAAACATATTTTCTCTCTTGTCTGTTGCCATGTTTTTTCTGAAACGGCTGTGCAGTTATTTCTCTAGGGGTGAGCGTGTGTGCGCTGTTCTTGTGTATTTGACTACTGTCTAGTTTTTTTTAGTTGTTTGCTTTGAAAACTGTAATTTTTCTGGACACAGTGATATGTAAATCTGATCAAAATGTGTGAAACATCCATGGTCATGACTGAACCTCTGGAAGAATAGAATCTGATGCTACAGGAAAATCTGACGCTACTCTAACCTTAGGAAAACTCAGTGCATTAGACACTATGAAGAGTCCTTTTTAATTTTCATTTTCACTTGGTAGAGAGTCAGAATAAAGGAAGTCTCTTGGGGCCACTATTGGGATTCTTCCTTCCAGTTTTATTGAGTTATAATTGACATGGGGGACTTCCCAGCAGGCACAGCGGTGAAGAATCCACCTACCAATACAGGAGATACAAGAGGTGCAGGTTCCATCCCTGGGTTGGGAAGATCCCATGGAGTAGGAAATGGTAACCCACTCCAGCATTCTTGCTTGGAAAATTCCATGAACAGAGGAAACTGGTGGGCTACAGTCTATGTGGTCACAAAGAGTTGGACACAACTTAGTGATTGAGCACAGCAGCTCACAATTCACATATAACACTGTATTAGTTTAAAGTGACCACTGTCATTTGTGGCCCTTGAAATCATAGAACTGATTTACCAGACACTCTGAATATCTTCAGACAATGTGAAAAAAACAGAAGAAACTCTTGATTGAAAGACTGGACACAGGAATTTTATTCTACTTTTTTCCATATTGGTTAATTAGTTATTTTAGGAAAAGTGAGAATAGGAGGATTTTTTTTCCCCTTTATAAAATAGAGCATGTATTAAGAAAAAAGAAAACAGAAAGAACTGTGCTCTTATTAGAATTGTATTTAGTTTTCCCTAGCCAGTGGCAAGATTGATGATAATAAAATGTACTTTTTAATTGCAAAAAGAAAATATCTAATATTAAAACAATATTTGAATTCCTACAACAGTGGGCTCCCCTCTGAGCACCCTCTGAATTTCTCTGCTTAGTACTTGCCAAGTGGCTTGGTAGAAACTTCATTCAGGAACTCATTTAATCATTCATTCATTCACTCATTTAGCTTCAAGTCTTAACACTGGTCTGCAAGGTCTCACATGGTGTGTCCCTCCCTTACCCCTCTGACCTCCTCTCTCCCTGCTCACTCTAGTCTTGGCCCACGAGGGTTCTTACTGTTACTCTAACATACCAGCCACATGCCTGACTTACTCCCTGTGCTCTCGCTCTTGTCTCTTCCTGGGATTCTTCTCCCTCACATATTTCCTAGGCTTGTTTTCTCACCTCTTTCAAGTCCTTACTGAAATGCCACCTTCTCAAGAGTGCCTCTCTTGGCACCTTAATGAATACACCTGACCGCCTTCTCTTATTGTGTTTCCTGCTGATAGTGTCTCCTCCCTTTTCTTGTATATAAAATGAAATTTTCTTCCATGAAAATGGGATTTATGTCTAGAACCATGTCTGGCTCCTTGAAGGCAGGCACATATTTGTAGAATGCTTGAAGTTAGCAAATAGGTATTGAGTACCCACTCTATCAAGGAATTGGTGCTTTTCTTGTTGTTCAGTCACTCAGTTGTGTCTCACTCTTGCAACCCCATAGACTGCAGCATGCCAGACTTCCCTGTCCTGCACTATTTTCCAGAGTTTGCTCAAACTCATGTCCATTGAATAGATGATGCCATCCTACCATCTCATCCTCTGTCGCCACCCTTCTCCTCCTGCCCTCAATCTTTCCCAGCATCAGGGTCTTTTCCAAGGAGTCGGCTCTTCGCAGCAGGTGGCCAAAGTATTAGAATTTCAGCTTCAGCGTCATTCCTTCCAACGAATATTCAGAGTTGATTTCCTTTAGGATTGACTGGTTTGATCTCACTGCTGTCCAAGGACTCTAAAGAGTCTTCTCCAGCACCACAGTTCAAAAGCACTGGGAATAAAATGAACAAGACACAGTCTCTAAGCCACAAAAGTTTATGTGGTGTGATTCCCAGGACATCCAGCAAAGGTATTGATTCAGTAGATCTTGAGTGGAGTCTAGACATTCGCAAATCAGCCAGATGCCCCAGTGGTTTCAGATGAACGCTACTCTCACTGTGTCCTCCTGGGAGCTGTGTGTCTTGTCATTGGCTCTTCTACGCTCCATATGATGCCTGAAACATACTGGGTGTTGAGTAATTTTCCTTCAGTGATGAAAGGAACATTATGACAAATAAGATGTAATTTTCTGCCTTCCAAAAACTCAGATGAAATTCCTACCTGGCAATTGCTTATTTTTTTCCCAAGATCACTTCTAATTTGATGAGAATTGAATGCTCTACACACAAAACAGTGATATGATAAAAAAAAAAATTGGTGAATATGGAAATTCAGAGGAGGGAACACACCTCAAAAATATTCCACTAAGATTTCCACTCCTCTGATCTTGAAAGCCATATTTTTAAATTGATAACAGTCTTATTTTAGATATTATCCTCAAAGTTAATAAATTTAGTGCTTAGCATATGTGGAAAAATGATGATTTGAGGGGATAGCATTTCACATTTGTGAGGGGGATGGGCAGTGCTGGTGATATTACAAATGCAAGTGGCCAATGGACAGGCTATTATCACCAGATTCACAGATACTCATGTATTCTTCACCAGATTCACATCTCTAAAAGAAAACTGTGCAGGTGGAACTCATCTTGATTGACAACAAATGCTTGAATTGCCACCAAGTGAGAACTCAAATTTTCCCTCTTATCATTTGACACCTGGCCAGAAACTGCATTGATTTTCTCCAAAGGCTTGGAAAGGGAAAGCTTTCATGCACCACAATAAAGTTTTACTATAATACAACTTGTCATAGCATATAATTGAGAAGAAATCTTGTGTTTATTATTGGAAATAATGGAAAAACCTTATTATACAGCACAAATTCATTTATCATATGGTTGGTGAACATAATATGCTACTCAAAACCAATGTCCCACAAGAATAGCCTTATAAGCTAGTCTCTGAGACATATAACTATCGTCAGACAAAACTTTAAAATAGATAAAGCTTAGTTTTGGTGGACTCAAGTCTATTCTTTTTATGTATTTTGTCAGCCAAAAAGTTCATTCAGGTTTTTGACTAAGCTGTTATGGAAAAAAACAAACTTTTTGGCCAACCCAATATATCCTTATCTGTACACTCTTTTCTTGCTTCAGACTTCTAGTACTCTCATCTTTCTCTCCTTTTCTTATAACAAATCATTATTTTTTTTTCTGGAAAGAGAAAAATCAGTAAATTCTGTGAATGTGAATTTGTCAGTGAGTTGCTTAACCCAAGCATAACTTACCACAAGTGTATTGCCTATTTGTGAGTGTGTCTGTGTTAGTCGCTCAGTCATTCCAACTCTTTGTGATCCCAAGGACTGTAGCCTGCCAGGCTCCTGTGTCCATGGAATTCTCCAGGCAAGAATACTGGAGTGGGTAGCCATTCCCTTCTCCAGGGGATCTTCTTGACCCAGACACTGAACCCAGGTCTCCCACATTTTAGGCAGATTCTTTACCTTCTGATCTGCCAGGAAAGCCCATGTATTGCATGGTAGAGTGAATTCAGAATGTGTCCCCCAAGTTGAATGAATTTCAATATCAGAGATTGGGAACATTGTAGGTTTTTTACAGTATGGAGGAGTTGGTCAGGCTCAGTAATGGGCAGTTGATATGTGTTATTCAATTTAATCATCATGGAGAATCCTACAACGTAGTTGAAAGTATGCCCTTTTTAGAGATGAGCAAACTGAGACCTAACAAAGTTAATTTACTTGCCAAAATTCATGGGATTCAACCCAAATCTTTCTGACTTCAGAAACTTACAAGTTCCTGCCTTCTCTAATCCCACATGGCCATAGAGACAGAGATGTGGGTGGCATATCTTGATGAGAACTGGGAAGGAAAGCAAGAAATAAACAGGAATAGGGAAATAGTGAAATACATTACTTGACTGTGTATATCATGAGCTAAAGTTGTGAGGCCTAAGTTATCAGATCACTTGGAAATACTTTTTAGCAGTATAGAGGCATATGTTACTGATACTACAGATGGACCTCTTTGTGAAAGAAGCTGGACCACAAAGGCTACATACTGTACAACTGCATGTACATTTCATTCTTTACTACAGGTAAAACTATGGTGGTTTCTAGGGGTTCAGGGTGGGAAGGGACAACAAGGATATCATGAAGAAACTTTCGGGTTGATGGGTCAAAGCTCATTGAAAATTACACTCCAAAGGGTGAATTTTACTGTATGTAAGTTAAAAATAAGCACAAATTTTTAAAAAAGGAGAATTTCTCTTTTTTGGGGATAGTGCTTTTTCATACTCACTTTCTAGACAATAAAAGTAGAGTAGAAAAATCTTGAAACGTTTTGTGTTTTAATAGACAGTCTCATGGTTTTGCCACAGAGTAACACCTGAATTAATTTTCACTGGATTTATTTTAAAAGTTTAATAAGCTCTGGAGTCTGAAGAAAAACATTTCCAGTTTTATTATTTTTTTATGTTGTGCCAAATCTTACTTCCATGTGTGTGTGTGTGAGTGTGTGCCTTTGTGTGCACATGTGTTTTAAGATCACTTGTTTGCTTAACAAGTACCTTTTGAAGAGAAAAACATTCAGTTCCATTAATGGATTCTCCCCTTCCCTCAGCTTGTTAAACTTGATGGAGATGAATGAGTCCAAATGCAGGTGGCCACACACATAAAGAAAGAGAATAAACCTTGAGGTCAATCCCCACCTGGGGTTGGCTGGCCCTTTATTCAAAATTACAGGCAGAAAACACTTAGGTGATCTCATGCTTATAAATGTGAGCTGGCATTCTCTAACACAGGTGTTAAAAAAAGAACTCAGACAACCAGTGAGCTGTTGAGACCACATCTGTCCCTTTTAGTGTACAGCTGTCTGAGTATATACTGAAACTCCCAGGCTTTTTTTGTAATAACTTTCCTGAAATGATGGATGAACAAACTACATGTAGAATTTTGAGTTTTAATAAACCTAGTGAAACAGCCATTCAAATCCAGCAAATGGATCCTTCCCTCATCTTTACAGCTCCCAGTGCCTTGCATAGTCCTTGGCAATTATTGGATGTCCAGTAAACAATTGACAAGTGAATAAAATAAAATTTTATAGGTCTACTAGCTGACTTCTCATGGATGTATCACTTTTTTTGTGTGTACCTTCTGTAGTATGGAAATAATGTTTTATGGAATTGCATCATAAAACCCTGAGAATGAAAAATAAATTAGTTACTAATATAAAAGTACACTGAATTAACATAGAGGTTTTAAATATGATATTGAACCTGTGGTGAAAATTCTAACATTATAACTGATTCAATTCTGGATTGTCTCATTCTTTGAGTCCTTCATTTTATTTAAATGAATTTAAATAATCTAGCTGATAGGATAATCTAGGATAATCTAGCTGATTGCTTAAAATATTCCCAGTGCTACAGGCTTAAAAATAAAAGAAAAATCACTGTGTACCTTGGGATGAATCCACTTCAGAGTAGGATGGTTGCCATGGCCACAGACATTGCTTATGATGGTCCTTGTCCTGCACAGGCAGGGGAAGTTCGCAGAACGAACCTGACTAGAGCTCCCAGCTTTGTCATTAAATGTCTATGTTGTGTTTCCTACATGTTCTTACTAGGATGTGGGGGATGCTTGGCAAAAGGCAGGCTCTGACTCTGCTGTTAGATCTCTCTGGCCCTGGAGCATGTTTTGTTTTCAATTCCTTGGGGCTTCCCAGGTGGCTCCATGGTATAAGAATCTGCCTGCCAATGAAGGAGATGCAAGAGATGTGGGTTCAGTCCCTGGGTTGGGAAAATCCCCTGGAGAAGGAAATGGCAACCTGCTCCAGTATTCTTGCCTGGAAAATTCCATGGACAGAGGAGTCTGTTGGGGTACAGTCTATGGGGTCGCAAAGAGTCAGACATGACTGAGTACACACACATCATCATCATCTATTTGCAGCACAGGGTCTAAATAGACAAAAATAATACTCAGAAAAGCAGGAGATGAGTGAGAAGTCTAGGAAAGAAAAAAGGGGTAATTTCCATAGTCATTATATGTGTTTAAAACAGGGGAAAAACCATTATATTCCTTTAAAACTTGGAATCCTATAAATTAGAAACTCTCACGCCATGTTCAAGGCCCAGTGAAGAGTAGGGCCCTCAATACACATTTGTTGAATGAATAATGCCAGTTCTGAATTACCCAGTAGCCAATTTGATGACTGTGGGTTTTGTGGATATTTGCTTCTCTTAGTTGCCAACTTATCGATATTATTCTACCATCTAGTGCCTTTCATTGAGTCTAGAAGAAAAAAAAATAAATCCAATTTGGGAAACTAATAAATAAAAAGTGTAGTTCTTTCTCATTGCCTGTCAATTTTTTTGTAGGGGAGAGGGGAGTAACACATAGATAATTCAGAATTTTTTTTCATTTTAATTTTTAGAAATATTACCTTAAGTATGCTTAGTATGGTCTGATATACAAAGAGGAATAAACCATGGCCTCACTCTGTTGAGATGAATAATCGGATATTTGTTGGGCACAAAAGTTTGATGGCCATTTATGCCAAACTATCATATTTATAAATCTCTTTTCTAGATTTCTGTTCCTCTAATGAGATTCAAATTGTGCTTATTAACTGGACTTCCCAGCATTCATGTTTAGGTCAGAGTGATTTTTTAGTATGATATTACTCCTTTTTAGTTAACAACTTCCAAGTCATCCCTAGTGTCCTTCAAACCCCCAAGCTTTCAGAGAAAACTCTAGGATACCTCCCAGCCTCTTAAGGAGCCCCTATGTTGGTATTAACCAAAATGTATTATTCGTCGACATTTCCAGATATTATCTTGTTAAAGAAAGGAATTACACATTTCACCTTGGCATTCACAGCTCCTTACTAGCATTTAGAAGGTACATAATAAATGTTTGTTGAATGAAAGATTTGTTGTTGCTGGCATTTAGTTGCTAAGTCATGTCCAAACTCTTGTGACCCATGGACTGTAGCCTAACAGGTTCCTTCATCCAAGGGAACTCCCAGGGAAGAGTACTGGAGTGGGTTGTAATTTCCTTCTCCAAGTGATCTTTCCAACCCAGGGATCAAACCTGTGACTCCTGCTTAGCAGGCAGATTCTTTACCACTGACCCACCAGGGAAGCCCAGAATGAAAGATGGAATTAATTTTAACACACATAATACATTGTAGAGGGCTTTCCTGGTGGCTTAGATGGTAAAGAATCTGCCTGCCATGTAGGAGACCTGGGTTTGATCCCTGGGTCAGGAAGATCCCCTGGAGAAGGGAATGGCTACCCACTCCAGTATTCTTGCCTGGAGAATTCCATGGACAGAGGAAAGAGTCAGCCAGAGTATAGCATTGTTGATGGAAGCTAGTAAAATTGGTACTGATAGATGGTAATGGATGAGGCAGAAGTATTTTTGTTTTGGCAAACTTTTTGGAAAATACTTGCTAAGGATGTAGGATACTTTCAGACGACTGTCTTACATACTGATCTGAAATATCAGTCAGTGGGGAATAGACTAATAGTCTGTGGTTAGACTGAGAATATTATTAGCACATTATAAATGCATTATAAGGCACATGTTCTGTTTATTTTCCCATAAAGTAAATCCTAGCAGTTTTGATGGCAAGAGTATTACAGGCCACACCTAAGTAGGCTAGCTCAGATACTTAGAGCTATTGACAATAGCTGACAACAGCATAGTTACACTTAATTGTCATAAGAACATACATGCCACCAAAATAATATCTACTCTTATAGAGACTTCTTAACTGTATTTGGGCAGGTTTAGTTCATACAAAATAAAATATATCTTTAAAATACAGTGTATTTTAAAATTTTAGCTTCATGCTAAAGAACAAATCAAGAAAATAGAATGTTACATAAAGAGTATGACTTGTTACTTAAATTGAACTTTTTGCAAGTGCTTGATTTTATTAAATTTTACTAACTTGTTACTGGATGATTATTTACGCTATTATTATATTTGTGTAATTAAAAGTTCAAAGCGCAAATTTTTAGAAGGATACACATAACATTGAACAAATTTCTTTTTAATCTTTCAGAAACTTGGAGAAAACTTATAGTTGTTTGCAAGATAGTTGTGAGACCAGCAGCTGGTTTTTCACTTATTCTGGATTTTTAACAGAGATTTGGAGCAGGGTACTTTTACCAACAAGAAACAAGATTAACTCACTGAAGCTTGTAAGAGAAAACAGAACAAAAAAACAAATGGAAAGAGTTATATTCAAATGCCTCAATTCAAGTGTCACTAAGAACCAGTCATTTATTCTAAAGCAATGGATGTAATAATTACAAAGTTTGCTATCTTTTAACCATTTGTTCGATTTTTTCCAGAAGAAAAACTTCAGAATATTTTGTCAAATATAACAGAAATTTAGGACAAATCCTCAGGTTAAGATATTTAGTAGAAAAATTTTAACTCTGAAGACATTTTAAAGCTGCTAGGAGAAACAAAGACAGTTTTGAAATTTCTAGATTTACAGTGAATTGGAATTTTATGAATCTATGTCAAACTTACTATCTTCCATCCATCATTATCCATTGTTTCAAAGTCTTGTTAGTTCAGCACAATCTTTTCAGAAATGGGAAAGATGCCCAAGAAAGATTCCTTCATTTTAATTTTATCATCTTTGATATGTACATTTCCTTTGACTTTGCATGTATATTCATCGTGTTAAACACTGAGAGTGCTGTTGGGAGGAACGAATTACAGAAACAATTACCGAAGGAAGGAATGGCAGATCTGGCCTGAGATCACTGACTCCCTTAAAAAGAAAGAGGCACACCTCTAGGGACAAGAAAAGAAGACTAGCCTGGGCTCCCTGTCAGATGGACCTCTGGGTATAAAAAAAATTAATGATAGCTGCTAGGAGAAAGAGGGATGGTCTGCGGGATGTCTCTGGCTCACGGATTACTTATAATAAATAAACCCACAGTCTCTGAGGCTTGACTCTCTAGAGAATTTCCCCTAAGCTATATACCAGCAGGAGGCTTTCCAGGTGGCACTAATGGTGAAGAACCTGTCTGCCAACACAGGAGAGGTAAGAGACCCAGTTTCAATCCCAGGGTCGGGAAGATGCCCTGAAGGAGGGCATGGCAACCTACTCCAGTATGCTTGCCTGGAGAATCCAGTGGACAGAGGAGCCTGGCGGGCTAGAGTCTATGGGGTCACAAAGAGTCCGGTGTGACTGAAGCGACTTAGCAGGTATGCACATATACCAGCAGTTCCCAGCCTTTTTGGCACCAGGGACAGGTTTTACAGAAGACAATTTTTCCACTGAGGGGGATGGGAGTAGAGGTGGAGGGGATGGTTTCAGAGGTTCAAGGGCATTACATTTATTATGCCTCCGGTGATCTGGCAGGAAGGGGAGGTCAGGCTGTAATGCAAGCCATGGGGAGCGGCTATAAATGCAGATGAGGCTTCCTTTGCTGACTGGCTGCTCACCTCCTGGTGTGCAGCCTGGTTCCTAACAGGCCACTGACAATAGCGGGCCATGGCCTGGTGGTTGGGGACCCCTGTTATATACCATATTCTGAAGTATACCATGAAAATATTTCATAAATTAAATGTTCTGTGCAATGTGAGGAATCCCCCCAGCCTGAATCATGAAGACCTTGTCTTTTTCTCCTCCTCCTCCTCCTTCTTCTGGCTTTGCTGTGGGGCTTGTGGAATCTTGGTTCCCTGACCACTAGGCCAGCAGGGAATTTCCTCCCTCTTGTCCTCGTGTCCATAGAAAAATGGACTCGTGGAGACATGTGACAGGCTCCAGGCCTCTGGGCTCTGCGTGTCTTGATTGTCTTTATCCTTAAAGCTGTGGCATGTGTACTAAGTCACTTCAGTCATGTTCAACTCTTTGTGACCCCATGGACTGTAGCCCACCAGGCTTCCCTGTCCATGGGATTCTCTAGGTAAGAGTGGGTTGCCATGCCATCCTCCAGAGGATCTTGCTGACCCAAGGATCGAACTCAGGTCTCTGATGTCTCCTGCATTGCAGGCAGGTTCTTTACCACTAGCGCCACTGGGAAACCAGTTAAAGTTTGTAATTGGGTAAAATTTCTGACTCTTGGGAGTGGGATTGACAATTCATCCTTTGCTTTAATTAGTTCAGCTATCGAAAATAATTCCAACTTAAAAAAAAATCCATTACTACTTTTTTGATATGATTTTCCAGAAAATGACCTTCTGAGACAAATATGAAATTATTTTCCCTTAGAAAGAATAATCTGTTTAATTTCAATAAAATGTTCCTTCAAAATTGGGCTGTAATTTGAGAGTAATTTTAACAACTCCAAAAGTTTCATTTGTTTGTAGATGATATCCTCTACAGAAGGGAAGATGTATAGCTAAAAATATTATATGTCAAAAAATGATGTAATGTGTCTCTCCATTTTCTCTCTATTTATATTTCTATGTGATAGGTTTTAGCAACAATTTTTTGAGTCTCAGCACCATTACTGATTTCCTCTATTTCTCTAAGTAGCAGAAATGTCCATATGTCTCAAGCTCAAGGATCTGAGGTGTGAATTTCCACTTTGTTTTAAAGCTAGTTGTAAAACAGGATGTTCCAACTTTTGTCTCAGTATTTGCAAACAATGTGCAGTGAAAAAGAAAGTGAATAAATCTGTGATTTTGAATAAATCAAATTTTCCACTTTTTTGCATTTGATAGAAATTTATAAAACCATGAAGCTGTTATGTGTCAACCACTTCCTTTGCTCTTTTGTCCTTTTCACTGATCTGGAAAAGTTCACCTTTAATATGAAGAGGTTCACTTTTGCTCTTAAATTAACTCTCAAATTATCTGGAATCAGTACTAGAGAATTACCAATATCAGAATAAATTAAAATATTGTTAATTATCTCTTCTATATCAAATGATGGTCTTGGTCTTCACTAGTCTCACTATCTCTGTCTCTCTCTCTCTCTATATATATAACATTTTGATTCTTACAAACATTTTCTTTCTCAGTCTCATTGTTAGTTTTTAAAGATGATTCATTGTCTTCTTTTAACTTTATTCTATTTGAATCTTGCATTGCTTTAATACAGTTACTTTAGATATGTACATTTGCATTTCTGGGACTTCCCTGGTGGTCCAGTGGTTAAGACTCTGCACTTCCTCTCCATTGGAATATACAGCCTTGATGTACTCCTTGCCCAATTTAGAACCAGTCTGTTGTTCCATGTCCAATTCTAACTGTTGCTTCTTGACCTGCATATAGAATTCTCAGGAGGCAGATCAGGTGGTCTGGAATTCCCATCTCTTTCAGAATTTTCCACAGTGTGTTGTGATCTACACAGTCAAAGGGTTTGGCGTAGTCAATAAAGCAGAAGTAGATGTTTTTCTGGAAGTCTCTTCCTTTTTCGATGATGCAACAGATGTTGGCAATTTGATCTCTGGTTCCTCTGCCTTTTCTAAATCCAGCTTGAACATCTGGAAGCTCACAGTTCATGTACTGTTGAAGCTTGGCTTGGAGAATTTTGAGCATTACTTTACTAGTGAGTGAGATGAGTAAGATTGTGCAGTAGTTTGAGCATTCTTTGGCATTGCCTTTCTTTGGGATTGGAATGAAAACTGACCTTTTCCAGTCCTGTGGCCACTGCTGAGTTTTCCATATTTGCTGGCATATTGAGTGCAGCATTTTCACAGCATCATCTTTTGGGATTTGAAATAGCTCAACCGGAATTCTATAACCTCCACTAGCTTTGTTCATAGTGATGCTTCCTTAGGCCCACTTGACTTTCCATTCCAGGATGTCTGGCTCTAGGTGAGTGATCACACCATCGTGATTATCTGGGTCATGAAGATCTTTTTTGTACAGTTCTTCTGTGTATTCTTGCCACCTCTTCTTAATATCTTCTGCTTCTGTTAGGTCCATACTGTTTCTGTCCTTTATTGTGCCTATCTTTGCATGAAATGTTCCCTTGGTATCTCTAATTTTCTTGAAGAGATCTCTAGTCTTTCCCATTCTATTGTTTTCCTCTATTTCTTTGCATTGATCACTGAGGAAGGCTTTCTTGTCCCTCCTTGCTATTCTTTGGAACTCTGCATTCAAATGGGTATATCTTTCCTTTTCTCCTTTGCCTTTCACTTCTCTTCTTTTCTCAGCTATTTGTAAGACCTTCTCAGACAACCATTTTGCTTTTTTGCATTTCTTTTTCTTGGGAATGGTCTTGATCATTGCCTCCTGTACAATGTCACGAACCTCTGTTCATAGTTCTTCAGGCACACTGTCTATCAGATCTAATCACTCCAATCTATTTGTCACTTCTACTGTATAATCATACGGGATTTGATTTAGGTCATACCTGAATGGTCTAGTGGTTTTCCCTACTTTCTTCAATTTAAGTCTGAATTTGGCAATAAGGAGTTCATGATCTGAGCTACAGTCAGCTTCCAGTCTTTTTTTACTGACTATATAGAGCTTCTCCATCTTTGACTGCAAAAAATATAATGTCTGATTTCGTTATTGACTATCTGGTGATGTCCATGTGTAGAGTCTTCTCTTGTGTTGTTGGAAGAGGGTGTTTGCTATGACCAGTGCATTCTCTTGGCAAAACTCTGTTAGCCTTTGACCTGCTTTGTTTTGTACTCCAAAGCCAAATTTGTCTGTTACTCCAGGTGTTTCTTGACTTCCTACTTTTGCATTCCAGTCCCCTATAATGAAAAGGACATCTGTTTTGGGTGTTAGTTCTAGAAGGTCTTGTAGGTGTTCACAGAAGTGTTCAACTTCAGCTTCTTCAGCATTACTGGTCAGGGCATAGACTTGCATTACTGTGATATTGAATGGTTTGCCTTGGAAACAAACAGTGATCATTCTGTTGTTTTTGAGATTGCTTCCAAGTATTGCATTCTGGACTCTCTTGTTGACTACGAGGCCACTCCATTTCTTCTAAAGTGTTCTTGCCCACAGTAGTAGATATAATGGTCATCTGAGTATTTTCACAGAAAAATAATCAAATTTGAAGAATAATGCCAGGAGAAGTGATAAAAAAATGATGCTTTTTCACTGTCAGGAGAAATTTATTTTATTTTTTATTTTTTTATGTGATTTATTTAGTTATTTTTGTCTGTGCTGGGCCTTAGTTGCTGCAAGGGCTTTCTCTAGTTGAGGTGGGTGGGAGCTACTCTCTAGTTGTGATGCACAGGCTCAGTACTTGCTGTTCACAGGCTCTAGAGTGTGGGCTCAGTAGTTGTGGCATTCAGGATTTGTTGCTCCGTGGCATGCGGGATCTTCCTGGATCAGGGATTGAACCCATGTCCCCAGCAATGGCAGGCAGATTCTTAACCACTAGACCACCAGGGAAGTCCTTTTAGGAGAAATTTAAAAAGCAGTGATTGAATGCCTCAATTGTTTTCACTGAAAACTGGAAACTCATTCAATGGATCAGATAAGTGGAGGTTCATATCTTTCAGCTATTTTCACTGAGTTTTGCAGAAAGAAAGGTCAAGGAGATTTTACTAAGTATTGTATAAATTTTTGATGAATGTTGTCATGAAGATAGTGGGAAATTTTCAAGTGTGGAGATATTTTAATGCTGATAGAAGAAATAAAAAATGGATAAAATTGAAATTTATGAAATGTATAGTGAATATGATTTTTTATGAATTGATACCAAATTTCTCATGATAGCTTGGTAATACAGCAGATGTGGAAGAAATGTAGCAACTGGGCTCAGTCCTTGCTCCTAAACTCTAGGTTCTCAACTGGGCTCAGTCCTTGCTCCTAAACTCTAGGTTCTCAGGGCCATTTGCTTAGTGTACTTTTCCACTGTAAAGCCCCAGAGGAACTTCAACTTGAGTCTTTACTACTTTGTGGCCTTGACTGGTTTGTGTGCTCAGCACTGTCTCAGCCAATGATTCTAAGATTCATGACTTGGGTGACTGTATGAATCTTAAAGTCATTGTGTGAATCTTTGAATCATTGTCTGAGAGAGTTCTGAGCCCACAAATGAGTCAAGGGCATAGAGAAGTAAAGACTCAAGTTGAAGTGCCTGTGAGGCTTTACCGCGGAAAAGTGCACTAAGCAGATGGTTCTGAGATCCTCGAGTTCAGGAGCGAGGACTAGGATGCAGGTGTGGATGTTGTATTGTTGTGGAAAGTGGGAGTCACGTCCACAGAAGTGTAGGCGTTTGTTGAACATGAGAACAGGAGCAAGTGGGGACAATATTTATGGCGTGGGAGGAGGAAGCCATGAAAATAAAAACGATGTTCAATCAGATGCCAAAGGAGGAAGTGGCCAAAACTGATCAAGTCCCAGAGACAATGGAGAAGTGCCACTACTGAGGTTACTGAAGAACTGAATGGGACATGAGGAGGTGGGGACATCAAGTGGCTATTACTCTTTTAGAACTGGGCTGCAAAGAAAAGGAAAGAATCATAATTAGAGTCAGAAACAGTTTGGGTCAGGTGTAGGTTTTTTTTAAAACTGAAATATAGTTGCTGTAAAATATAAATTCCAGGTGTAAAATATAGTGATTCATAATTTTAAAGATTATGCTATATTAATATTTATTATAAAATATTGGGTATATTCCTTGCTGTACAATTTAGCCTTGAGTTGATTTTATACCTAATAGTTTGTACCTCTTACTCCTCTGCTCCTTTACTGCCCTTCCCCATACCCCCATTTTCTCTCCCCATTGGTAACCACCAATTAGCAACCTACTCTGGACAAGGTTTGTTTTTTTGTTTTTTTTTTTTTAATAAATTTATTTATTTTAGTTGGGGGCTAATTACTTTACGATATTGTAGTGGTTTCTGCCATACACTGACCTGAATCAGCCATGGGTTTACATGTGTTCCCCATCATGAACCCCCCTCCTACCTCCTTCCCCATCCCATCCCTCTGGGTCATCCCATTGCCCCAGCCCTGAGCGTTTGTCTCATGCATCGAACCTGGAATGGTGTTCTGTTTCACATATGATAATATACATGTTTTGATGCTATTCTCTCAGAACGTCCCACCCTCACCTTCTCCCTCAGAGTCCATAAGACTGTTCTATGCATCTGTGTCTCTTATTCTGTCTCACATATAGGGTTAAAGTTACCACCTTTCAAATTCCATATATATGCATTAGTATACTGTATTGGTGTTTTTCTTTCTGGCTTACTTCACTCTGTATAATGGGCTCCAGTTTCATCCATCTCAATAGAACTGATTCAAATGTATTCTTTTTAATGGCTGAGTAATATTCCATTGTGTATATGTACCACAGCTTCCTTATCCATTCGTCTGCTGATGGACTTTTAGGTTGCTTCCATGTCCTGGCTATTGGACAAGGTTTTTTAAATGGGAAAACTTCATCCTATTTATTATTTTTATTATGAAATTACATGTTTCCCATAAATAGTCCAAAAATGTCTACATTAAAATGTGAAAATCATTGATCAACCCAAATCCTAGTAGTAGTGTTATAATTACTAGAAACCACACCCTTCTCTTCAGTTTTTGGCAGCTCTTTGAATTTCTAGGTAACTTAATAAAAGAGACAGGAAGAAGTTTATTTAAGAGGTTTTAAAATGGCATCTCTTATTCACATCTCAGCCAAACCTGACTCAAGAGAGGAGAACTTTCACAAGATTTTAAAAACACAAATGATACAATGCTTTACCCACTATCTCTCAGTAACTGACACCTTCTATCACCATAAAATAAATAACAAGGGGGCCAATAGAAAACATCATCCAATGGTTTTGTCTTAGCCTTTGGATATTCAAGACTAAAATCTGGGTTGGTATTGCTCCTGCCTGAGAGCTATTAAGGAAAATAGGAAGACCAAAAGAGTTTTGATAGAGCAAAGGGTAAACAAAGTCAGCAAGCAGAGAAAAAAGGAACTTTCAGTACAACACAGCCTGAATTTAATTATGAGTAGATATCAAACCTAGATTGAGAAACATTCTACAAAATGGCAGAACAGTACCCTTCCAAACGTCAATGTCATGAAAGACAAGGGAAAACTCTGGAAGTGTTCCAGGAAAAGGAGATACACATACATGCCCTTTGACCAATAATATCATCCAAAATCTTCTTTGGCTTGAGGACCATTATTGGTGCAAAGGAAGAGATCTGAAAGGGTTTGTAGGTTAGATAATCAAGGTGTATGAATGCTAATTTCTTAATTTTGATAATTATGTAAGAGATTTTATTCAACGTTTGTTGTGAGCACTCTGCAGGTGTATGGCAGTTCCTCACCCAGAATTTGGTTTCAACATTGAGATTTATGATATCATACACACTGAAAATCCCATGGATGGAGGAGCGTGGTAGGCTACAGTCCATGGGGTCGCTAAGAGTCGGACACGACTGAGCGACTTCACTTTCACTTCACTTTCACTTTCACACACTTAAAGAGGGAATGGAAGGTTTATTATTGCTTACATGATAGGTGTATCTTGGGAGAACAGGGCAAGCCTCCCAAGCAAGTCTGAGAAGAAAAAAGACAGAAAACTGGCTCAGGATTTCATCGTAGTTAAGAGGGGGACCAGACTGAGATTTCCCAAGCTCAGGCAGGGGCTGCATGGTCTGGGTTGCTCCATGGCTCACAAGGAAAGAGCATCAGGATTTCCTATCAGATTGCTCAGAGGAGAAGAGGAGGGGATGAGGTTTAAAGTTGTCAGCAAACCTCAGAAAACGGAGTCAGACTCTTTATCACAGGGTCGTCATTGTTGTTGTTTAGTCCCGAAGTCATGTCCAACTCCTTCTGACCCCATAGACTGTAGCCCACCAGGTTCCTCTGGCCATGGGATTTTCCAGGCAAGAACACCGAAATGGGTTGCCATTTTCCTTCTCCAGAGGATCTTCTCGACCCAGGGGTCGAACCTGCATCTTCTGTCTGGCAGGTGGTTTCTTTACCACTGAACCATGACAGAGTTAAAAGGATATTATTTCAGCAGCTTACTCTCAAACGGATTTAAAAAACTGAAGGAGAGGAAGAGAGAGAGAAAGCAAATATAAAACGTTAGCTTTTAGGGACTCTGGATAGAGGCGACATGTATTTCTTGTACTATTTTTGCAACTTTTCTATGAATGAAATTATGTCAATAAAAACGTCTTAAAAAAATTAAGGGAACATTAGGCCTTTTAAAACTTGCTTCTTCAGAAGAAAATGTCAGATTCTTAGAAAAGAAGAAGTAGCAAGGAGACAAAGGAAGACTTCTAGGAAGTTTTCTCTTCTCTGAGTAAATTTCCAGATGATAGACCCTCCCCCCATGGTTATAAATACACCTCAGTAGTAGCTGTTGACTACATTTTTGTGTATAATCTTCTAGATATTTCTCTATGATCCTGCATGTGCTTAGTCAGTCAGTCATGTCCAACTCTTTACGACCCCATGGACTGTAGCCCACCAGGCTCCTCTGTCCATGGGGATTCTCTAGGAAAGAATAGTGGTGTGGGTTGCCATGTTCCCCTCCAGGGGATCTTCCTGATCCAGGAATCGAATTCAGGTCTCCTGCATTTCAGGCAGATTCTTTACCAGCTGAGCTACCCGGGAAGCCCATGCTCATGCATATATATATATATATATATATATATATATATATATATATATATATATATAATACATTAAATTTGTATATCATCTGACTCAAGAATCCCACTTATAGAAAGTTGCCACAAGTAAAAATAATAGGTATACGAACATGTATATTGCTAGAATGTTTATCATAGCTTTGCTTTAACAAAGGGAAAAAAAGCATAGGAATAATCCTTGTATCCTTACAAGAGAAATATGATGAGCTCCTGTGTCTGCATGTGAGCTAATGAAGTAGGGGTTGCAATTAAATACTTTCATTTTCATAATACAGGATGGGCTGGAATGTTCAAAGAATGTGGATGTAGTGGTCATCAGTTGTTTTAATTTATCCAACATCAAGTCTACATTCTTCAGTTAACAGTACTCTCAATTTGGCTTTGAGAAACTACCTGTCCACCAATAGATTTAGTCTTGCAGGAGAGCATTTCTACACTGGTGCTGCTCACCCTGACAAAGAGGTGGGCATCTCTGTCTCACACACATACACACACGCATACCCCTACATGGTATTTGGAGAACATTTATACAATATGCAGGCTTCCCCCCAATATTTTCCTTTGATGAAGCTGCTTTTAAAGGCCTTTGGTTTTCACGGAGTTAGAATGAAATTTTTCTGGCAGAGGCTCATTTGCCAATTTAATTAGTAATTAGTAATCCCAAAGGTTAATGTGAAGTTGCAATTAATTTATTTCAAGCTTGATTTTCTTCTGCAAAGGACAGAACCAATGCATATATTCAGATAGTAATGATCAGCTTAAATATTCCAGCCAAGTGAAATATTAAGACTTGAAATAATATTTGGATTCTCACATTTATTTTATTCTATCCATATTTTATTTCCTAAGAGACATGTGGAGAAGTGCTCACTTTTAAATATGCTTAAACTTCCTTCAGTCATTAGATTTCCATTGAGTAATTAAAGCACAATATTTAGTGTTTAGAGGAACAATCACAGAAATTAATCAGTTCCATTTGAAGTCCACGCCCATCAATAGTATCTTTTTTGCACAGTATAGGTGGCGCTTCATCTTAGATTTTTTTTTTTTTTGGTGATTTTAGGATAGATGACCTTCATTGAAAGGTTTACCCGTATACCCAGGTTTACATGAGAATTGTAATTTTAGGGACTGCCAGAGCAGTTTCAAGATAAAATGTGTGGGGCAAAGACATTTGTGCTGAACAGATTACTGGTTGGGTGTGTGGACACAATTACTATATCTAAAATGTAATGTATCCTTTAATTATCATACAATTCCTGGTTGAAAGGGTATGGGAAAGTGAATCTGGGTTCAACTGAAGAAACTTGTCATGAACTGCAGTGAGTAGTGGAGAGAATAACTTGGAACACTGCCTGGTAGACACTTTCTGAGACAGGGATTAAGGAAAATGAGTAGCAACTGTCCACCCTGGAATTTGTTCCTTCTCCTCTGAGTGGCCTGCAGCAGAGGGGTCTCATTTGCATGGTCACCAATTGCATTGCTACAGGTCCTAGAGAAAAATATCGAGACCTCTCTGGCTAGCCTCTGCTCTGGGCTTCCACTGAGAATTCTCCTAAGAACACAACCATTTGGAAGAACGAAATATGTTTAAATTGTTATACCCTGCTACCTAAAATATTTCTGTTACTTCACTGATGACTGAAATAAAAGACCCATATTTTCTTATCGCTTTGCAAGAAGTAAACTTACTTTCTCAATCTTGACTCTTCCTGGACTGTGATATTTACATTATGGGATATGTGGCAGATTTTGAGAAAGGAATTATGCCTTGTGATGTGGAAAAAGGATTTTCTAAGTTCAGGTTTAAAAGATTTCTCTCTTGTATTTTACATGAGTAATTCTAGTCATAATTTAATGCCTATAAGCCATGGTAGGTGTCTGTCACTTATCAGATGATTTTGTGTGTGTGGTGGATACAGGAAAAGCCACAAGTATAAGCCATAATACAAAATCAAGTAATTGTCAGACTTTTATTTAAAATAGCTTATGGTTATCATTTATTGAACTTTTGCTGTGACTATTTTATCTAATTGGATACTCATCTGATATTTACTTTCATCTTGCCCTCTGATATTTGAGATCCCATGTAGCCATTCTATGATTAGAAAGCTTCAAGACTCACTCCAAATGTGCTGTTGTGGCTCCAAAAATTCCAGACCACCCCTCATAGTTCATGTTTCCATGAATATAACACTAAGGGATAAAGGGAAAACCTTAACTTTGTACCAACCCTTTAAAATTCACCTGGCTGAAAATGTCTAAGCCCTGCTCATATTTTCCCTTATTCCAAGAAATCAAAAGAAAACTATGAGCCCTATAAATTTATGCTTATAAATCAAAGACATAAAAATTAGCGCCATCTCATACTAACTGAGGGCTTCCCTGGTATCTCACTGGTAAAGAACCCACCTGCCAATGCAAAGGGCATGGGTTTGATCCCTGGGTCAGGAAGATCCCTTGGAGAAGGAAATGGCAACTCTCTCCAGTATTCTTGTCTGGGAAATCCCATGGGCAGAGGAGCCTGGAGGGCTCCAGTCCATGGCATCGCAAAAGAGTAGGACACTACTTAGTGACTAAACAACAACAGCAACCTACTAAGAGATCTATGGCATTTTTAACTGGATTACCATCGGATTCAGTGATGCCATCTTTACTTTTACCTAAGTTTATTCAATATTCATTCCCATGTCATATCTTTTATTTGTGCATTCAACAAATATTTATCAAGTGCCTACTCTGTTCCCAGCACTGTTCTAGAGGCAAAGGATTCATCAGTGAAAGTAAACATACAAAAATTACTGCTTTCATGTAGCTTACACATCTTACCTGCCACTTAGGTGAAAAACGCTTTGGAAATGAATTTTAATTAAGATCGTTCTTTAAAATGTAGATGGTCTTCAAATGACACGAATGTTATAAAGTGTAATATAAAAGTTTATCTGTACGTTTAGATGATATCAAATTAAGTTCTCAAGATGATATACATATATATTAACATATATGTTAATACATACATATATACATACATACATACGCACAGGTGGACTTCCCTGGTGGCTCAGTCAGTAAAGAATCTGCCTGCAATGCAAAAGACCCAGGTTTGATCCATGGGTTGGGAAGATCCTCTGGAGAAGGGAATGGCAACCCACTCCAGATTTCTTGCCTGGAGAATTCCATGGACAGAGGAGCCTGGTGGGTTACAGTCCGTAGGGTCACAAAGAGTCAGACATGACTGAGGTATTCACACACACACACACACACACACACAGATATACATACACACATACACAATGTAAAATAATGAAAAATCCTATTACAATATAATATTTTAAAATTGAAAAGTTAAGAACATTGAATGATGAGAAATGTTTTGATATATATGTGTGTGTTTGTGTATATTGAATGAATGTGCTCACAAAGTGAGTTAAAAGGAAAAGGAGATGGATGGACACCCTTTAAGGACATGAAAAGGACTTGAGCACTTACAAGCTCTAGAGGCTAAGACAGTTTGTGTGTGTGTGTGTGTTTATGTTCAAGTTCAGTTTAAAATGTATGGCTCTCTTTCTTTTGGTACTTAACTTTCTTCGTTAAGTTATATTTTTCTCACTTCTGAAAAGAGGAAAGACACATGAAGGTGAACAGGAATAAATATGTTAGGTAAAAGGACAACTGGGAAAATGGAAGATGAAAAACATACGTAATAATCTGGAGGAAGAGCAAAGAGAGGGGATCGAAAAGAGATGATTCACTAAATTATGTTCACACATGATCGCTCAGTCGTGTCCGGCTCTTTGCAACCCCAAGGATTGTAGCCTGCCAGGCTCCTCTGTCCATGGGATTCTTCAGGGAAGAATACTGGAGTGGGTTGCCATTTCCTCTTCCAGGGGATCTTCCTGACTCAGGGATCAAACCCTTGTTACTTGAGGCTCCTGCATTGGCAGGCAAATTCTTTACCACTGAGCCACCTGGGAATCCAAATTTATGTTCAACACCAGTCAGAAGGCATCATCATTAGACAAAAAGCTGGAGGCAGGGAGTGATTGTAGTGAGACTGGATAAACAGCCTAGAACAATACCTGGAACATAATGGGTCCTCAACAAATATATCTTGAAAAAGCAACTGAATGAATCAATAAAATTTTCATTTATTGAATTAATGTTTATTGAACACCCATTTTATCTAAACAAATAGAAAAACTTCTGATCTCATGGGTCTTACATTCAAGCATAAGAAAGTAGACAACAAAATTAAAAAGTAAATTAATTATAAAGCATGTAAGATGGTTATACATTAAGGAGAAAAATAAAACAGGGAAATCTTGTGGCAAGAATTTGTAATTTTAAGTAGGGAGGTCAGGAAAGGTTTTTAGAAGTATTTCAAGAAGTTAGTGTGGCCAATACAGACCAAGCAACAGTAGGAGCAGGTGAGGTCCGAGAGGGACCAGGTCATTTGGATTTTAAGTCATTTAACTGACTCTTGCTTTTAGTCACGAAAGGGGATGCCATTGGAGGGGTCTGTGCATGCATGCTCAGTCGCTCAGTCATATTTAACTCTGCAACCCCATGGACTGTAGCCTGCCAGTCTCCTCTGTCTATGGAATTTTTCAAGCAAAAATACCAGAGTGGGTTGCCGTTTCCTCCTCCATGGGATCTTCCTGACCCATATCTCCTGTGTCTCCTGCATTGGCAGGAGGATACTTTACCACTGCTCCACCTGGCAGAGACTAATATGATCTAACTTCTGTTTTATAGGATCACTCTGGCTGCTGCACTGGGAATAAAGGGGCTGGAAAAGACCAAAGCAGGAAAACCACTGATAAAGGCATGTCAGGGTGGAGGCAGTTAGATGTTGTCCAATCTTGGATATATTTTCCAAGTAGAGATGATAGTATTTGCTGACATATACTCTGTAAGAGAGAAAGAATAACTCCAGGATTTGGGTCTATAACTCCAGTATGGAGTTGCCATTGACTGAGCAGATTTTGGTGGGCTGGAAATCAGGGGTTTCATTTTGGACATGCTAAGTTTAAGATGCCATTAGACATCTACGTACAAATGTGCAGTAGGCAGTTGGGATTCTGGGAAAAGGTCTGGGCTTAAGTGTACATCGGCGGGTCCCTAGTGGTATTTAAAACGAGGTGACTGGATGATGCCATCAAAGATTTGAATATTCGTAGAAGACAGGAGATAAGAAACAAGTCTTGGGACACACCAACCTTAAGAGACATGAGTGATGATGAAGAATAAACAAAGAAGATGGAGGTGAAATAAATGTTTTTCATTTCCCATTTGAGATTTGTAGGAGTTGTGAACCTGGAGTTTACCCATTTTTCCAACAGGAAATTATATTTCCTTTTGGAATTTCCTTTTCCAACAGGAAAAGTTATTTTGGCCAGGCACTGTGCAAGCACCATAGATACAGAGATGAATAAGATTTGATCCCCAGTCTCCTGTCAATGAGGAGTAAACAGTTACCTTGAAATAGATAAAGTCCCGTGATAAAATACCCATGGACTAATGTAGGAGGTCAGGAGAGCAGCATCTGAATCATGTGGGTGGACTTGAGGTCTTGAATCAAAAGAAGATATGGCTAAGTGAGAAAAGTAGAAATAGGGATGCCTATCACTAGTTTTCTCTTTCTATCTATATTTGTTTCTTTTGCGTGAATTTCTGTTAGTTTATCGGGATTATTTTCCTTTGTTTTGGCAGTCTTATTCTGTTTTTAATGTTTGGCTTTTAGCTTAATTATTTGATTCCATTCAAACAACTTACACAAGTGCTCTTCATATTATAACTATGACATATTCTTTATTTTGACTGATTTTCATAACTGAAAATTATCTTCACATTCTTTCTAAACTTGTTTTTGTAAAACACTTCTCCTTCAGAAACTCCCATCTAGTCTAGTCCATGACTACAGTACAAACAAAGGACAGTTCTAAGCCTAAAACTTTCAGGTAGTTCCAAGAAATACGGTGATTTCCATGCAAGAGTTAAGTGACCAAATTCCAAAAGTTGGAAAAAAGAAACAATACTGGTGGGGAAAATATCAAGTAGCAGTTTTCTCTTGTCATATTCATTCCTCAAAATCATCCATGAGCCACTTGCCAGATCTGTAATTCAGACAAATGTATGATCTCTGTATGTGGTGAACATATCTCACTCAATTCTAACTTATCCTGTGATTTTGTTTGCTGTATTTGCTTGTTTTAATATATTCTGCAGAAACCTCCCACCAATAGGTGGCGTTTGGAATCTAGAAAAGTATCAAACATGTCTTGACCCAGGAAATAGTCCACTCTGAGTCAATCTCCTCTTTTTAACAGAAGCTGCCAAGACATTATTTAATATGTGGCTGGTGACATCACCTTTTTTCATATCTGTCTGGTAAGCAGTGATATATCTTGCAACAGGAATAAGATGATGAGGTGAATATTCTTATATCAGCTTCTTAAATTAATAATTAACATATTTACAATGTTCTTCCAAACAATTTCATTTTCTACAGGGAGATGAAAAAAGAATGATCTAACATGTGAAGTTAAAACTATACACATAAGATGCTTGAATATGATTTTAGGTGAAGCAATTGAGATTGAAGAGTTACTATAAATTAACTTGGCTAATATATTGAAATGCTCTCCAAAGATAAACAACAAATAACTTGTTTGTTAAGTTGTCTGTGTTGTTAAAAATTAAGAAAAATAATGGTATTATGGAGATTTAAAACAATGGTATTTAGAAAGGACAGGACGACCAAAGAAGGTAAATGCAGGCTGAGAAGGGCAGTTCATGTGGATAAGAATTAGGTTAGTAAATCAAAACTAGTGTATGAGTGTTCATTACTCACAGCCATAAAAATATAATTTTACTCACTATAACATTTTACAGAGAACAACAAAATTGTGATGCTTAGCCAATCAACCTGTTGTTTAACAGAAAATATTATACTACATAGAGAAGGCAGTTGATTTATTATAAAATCATTGAATAAATCAAAGAGTCAATTTTAAACCTCCTTCCATACACCAACATGTTGCTGTGAGGTAATTTATCAATCTCCATAGAAACTAGGTGTTTGGAAATGCTTTAGAGGTAGGATATCATCTCTGGCCTTTAACAGAAGTGATTACAATTAATTTTGCTTTTCCAGCCTTGAAAGCTGATTATAGGAAAACTTAGCTATATCATATTCTTAAAGGATTATTGGGGTTGCTGAATGTAACAGACTACTTTAAAGTTTCCTGACTGTTATAAAATGTTAAAAAGTGGAAATAGAATTCACTTATAAAACAAGAAACCCAGAACACAGGTTTGTATCAGTTCTTGCCCCCAAAATGTAGCTTTTCTGTGTTGTCTATTGACTTAATTTCTGATGTGGTAGTGTCTTGTTCTAAAAAAATGAATATACTATGATAATTTTGTGACTAACAGGAGTAAAGTGTGTTATTCTAAGACATATATTTTATAATTATATATGTATATACAGATAATGTTATGCCACATTAATATATGAAAGAGAATCAAGTTTGATAATGGAAAGACCCTGTTGATCTGATCATATCTAAAATATGTTGTGGCACTAAATAAGTTGTTTTTATAGTTAATATATTTAGTGATCAGTAAATATCTAATTTTTACAATTTCCTATTAATGTTGGTACATGGCTAAATTTGACACCCATATCTTTGTTAATTTTATTTACTATTTATTTATTGTACCAGATAGTATTAATTTTACTTAGTTCTTGATTTAAATGTACAAGAATTTTCATTATAATATGAATCAGAGTACAATAAGCAATATCCATGTGCCATTAATAACCTTTAAGGTATGTCATACATTTAAATATTACCATGTAATGAGCCACAAGATCAATGATAGCTGTTGATTACTTGTTGTTACAAAAAATCTACTGTACCAAAATTAACTCCTAATAAAATTTAGCAATTTATTACATAAATATATTTGTAATTGTTTTAAATGATAAAATGCTAAATTATTATTAGAATTTTTAAAAAGTTTTATTAAAACTTGTGTTCATCAAAAAGCAGAAAGTTGTTATAAAATAATATTATAACAGTGAATAAAATTTTGGAGAAAATAGAAAGGTGGAAAAAAATGAAAAGTACTTCAGAGTTCTTAATGTGAGCAGAATGTGGCCAATTAGGATATAGATGAAGCATGGGTAAATTTACAACATGTCCCCATGGAAGCTAGTACTACAGAATTTCACTATAGAAGCTGTCACTTCAGAATTTTTGCAGGCATAGAAAAATCACAGTGATCTTATTACACTAAGCCTATGTCTGCTGATCCAGGTACATACCTTAAATAAGTAAGACATTTTAGTTTTCCAAAGGATAGTACTAACATGATGTCTTCAGAAATTTATTAGACACAAATTCTTCAAAATAGTGAAAAACCCATAGCACTCCATTTAATTTATTATCTTTGATGATTATGTAATTTTCTTTTTTATATTTCAAACTCTTCAGTTGATGGAAAAATCAACTGAAGATTGAGACTGATTCTCAAATTATTGGTGTAATACCTACTGCATTTTCATAAACATGAACAAAGTAAAATACTCATCAGTCATAGTATTTTTAAACTGAAATTATTTTTACTGATATAATTACCACGCTATGATGACATCGTATACTAATGATAAAAATATTGATGTGCTGTTTTTGAATGAGCAATACATGACTTTGCTTTTAGAAAAGTGATGCCCACTGCCAAGGAAATCATCCAAGAAGCTGTACGTGCTTGATAATGGGACTTTTCATTTTACAGAAACCAAAATCAAATTTGAAAGCGTTATGGCAGAACTTTTATGCAGAATATAAACATTGACAATATTGCACATTATTTAGGGAGTGAAATATAAAACCAGACCCTGGTAAATTATATGTATATATAAGTAAAACAAACAAATAAATTTAATAGACTAAATAAAAAAACAGTAAATTTAAGTCAAACATTTTAGAAGCCTGGGATTCTAAAGCATCTCAGTTTGGAAACATGGAAAACATAATCTTTTGCTACAAAAGATCTTTGGGAAAAAAATCTAAAGCATTCTAAATGTTTTGTTCTGTAACAAACAATGAAGCAAAAAAATTCTTTTACTATCACTCAGGGTTTCTTTTTCTTTTATAAACATTATCCAAGGGCTATATAATTAATACTTTTTGGCTTCAGTGAAATACTGAAATGTTTGAGAACATTTAATAAATGCAAATTCAAAACCATTGCAGGATCCACAATGAAAAATTTGTCATTGCCATTAGGCCATTAAAACTCAATTAGAAGCAGTGTGTGCTCTTATATAAACTGATTGTGATACTAATAAAGACATACATTTTAGAACACAAGCCAAAAGTATTTCAAAACTATATTTTTGAAAATGTATTCACTAAGAACTAATTTGGTTTAATGTTTTAGATGAAATGATGCATAAGCCAAAATTTAATATACATAATGTCAAGCATCAAAGTGATTTAGAATTTTCTTACAACTGGAAGCAATAGTATTTACAAAGCCAATATCATTGATGCCAAACAAATTGTGAGCATCTTTCCATTGATGCCAATTTATCCAACATAGAAAAGGGAAAGTTACTTTGACCTCAAATTCCATTTTCTGTTCAGGATTCAAAACTAAATTTCAAATCAATTTTTTAAAAATTTTGTACCCAACAATATAATTTTGAAAAAACAGATTTATGATCATAAAAATTTTATGCCATTTTTGATACTCTCTGACATTTAATTTGAATTATGATGACACAGCAGCAGCAGCATGATGACACTAATCAAGGAAAAATAACTGAGACAGAGCGAGGGCTCTGCTGTGGTTTCTGCCTGACAAGACAGTGAAAATCTGACCAAACACAGAGGGACCAGGTGTATAGGAAGAGACCTCTGGATTAACCATCAATGAATAATTCCAAGGCAATTCGTTTAAAGCATTGAGGATTTACTCATATAGAAAGTGAGGTTGTTCAGTCCTATCCAACTCTGCGACCCCATGGACTGTAGTCTGCCAGGCTCCTCTGTCCATGGGATTTCCCAACAATCATGCTAGAGTGGGTTGCCATTTCCTTCTTCAGAGGATCTTCCTGACCCAGGGATCGAACCTGAGTCTCCTGCATTGCAAGCAGAAGGAAATACAAAACCTAAGCAGAACCTGTAAAAGCAACAGCCACAAAATTTCAGTGGGAAAAGTGATTCGTTGGTTTACTAAAAACCTTGGCATGTGATTTCAGAGTTGGTTGGAGCTTCAGTGTAAGCCAGTCATGGAAGCTCAAATCCCAATGTATATTTTTAAAAACAATGCCGCAAGAGAGGCTGTTAAATTTAATAGCCATTTCTGTTCAGAAATAGCATAAGTGAGAATTGAAGCAGTCATAAAGGATTTTATTTCTTATGAAAGTAAGTACATAATTATTTTATAATAAATTATATTTTATTGAGTTCTTTATTGTGATTAAAGTTTAAATTTTCTATAATTTTCTGTTTACTACTTAAACGTGTAATTTACTAAAGTCATTTTATATTTGTTTCACTTGTTATAGCTATTAAGATACCAACTTTAAAAAAAAATTCTCAAGTTCAAGGGAGCCCTTTTATTCTGACAATGAAAGCACTCTTTCAGCTATAGTGGTCCTGCTGATATATCCTCCATAGAAAATAGACGTCAGAAAAATTTCAAGAATTCTCAACATCCTTCTAAATTTGTGCTTCATGTTGTCACTCACCTTAGCCTCCAAGATCACCTATTTCAAATTACTTTTCTAAATATGAACTTTCAGTTCACTGTCTTAAATATGTCTTAAATTATTTGGCATATATATATATGTATATATTTTTGTCCATCATCTAGAATACCCTTCCTACTTGCTCCTTGCCTAAATCTTAACTGTCCCTTGGGGCTCAACTCAAATCTCACCTTTTCCTTGAAGTTTTCCCTGACCATTTCGCTCACGGTGAACTCTCTCTTTTCTGCTTCCTAGAGTACTAATTTCTACCACCGTCGCCTGGCACTTGTGTTGTTGTACAATATAATAATACAACCTGCACTCTCAGCTGTTAACTTGAGCTATGCCAAGTTACTCTAGACCACCTCCTTGAAGATACCTGAGGCGCCCAGGAGAACTTTCTTAGATGATGGAAATGTTCTGTGTCTGTACGGTCCAGTATGGTAGCCACCGGCCATGTTTGGCTATTGAATGCTTGACATGTATTTAATTTTAAGTAATTTACGCAGCCACATGTGCTAGTGTCTTTCATAATGGAGAGTAAAGCTGTAAAGTTATTTTGTAATAATCCCACACAAAGATTAGGGAAAAGGTTCCCCAAAACCCTAGGAGGAGGCGAAATTAAGGCTTTGTAAGAGTAAGTTTACAGGGAAAATATTTTAGCTCTGCTTAATTTTCTTTCATTTCCTTAAAGGCTGCATGTTAAACAATGAGCAGCAATGCATTTTAAACATCTGAAAATGAGTGATGATGAATATTATGAAACTAATTCTCAATTGCCTTTGACCCTGAGATGCTGTTGCTACTGCCTTTTTACCACGGTGACCGTAAAAATGAAGAGAGGAAAAAGAAAGGTCCAAAGGTCACAGAGGGGAGCAATTGGTCCCTTTCATAGGTGTGCCCTTACAGACTAATTTCCTAGCTTGCTTATTTGCATGTTTCTATGTATTTCAGGTTTTCTTGAAATTATTTTCTATATTCTTCTGGTTGAAACAAACAAACAAACCAAAAAAGCAAGCCAAGGGGGGTTCTGGAAGGGGAAAACATGTACACCTATGGTGGATTCATGTCAATGTGTGGCAAAACAAATACAATATTGTAAAGTTAAAAAACAGAAAATAAACTAATAAAAAAAAAGCCAAGATATAAATTGTACTTGTTAAAGCCTCCCTGTACATCTTTCTAAGATCATTGTGAATCATCTAGCAACTAAGAAGTATGTGCTTGGCACATGAGAGATACTCAATGAATATTTGTTGCATAAATTCAAGTTAAATTTTTCTCTTGAAGAGACATCAGTTTTTACTGGGATGGCCTTAAGTTTTGAAGGTTTAATCAAAAGTATTCTGGTTTTTATAATCTGCTTTATTTCAGATTTGCAAGCATCTTGATACTTTTTAGCATCGTTGGAAGATATAACCTCCAATGCTTTGAGATGCTTTGAGATTGATTTGCCTTCTGTCCAAAAGATAAAACCTAGTGTCTTATAATGTCAGTTACTCAATGCCATTGATTCCTTCAACCATTATGTGAAACTTTTTTTTTAAATGCATGTATCAGAATAAAAGTTGAAAAATCATTTATCGTCTTATTCCAAAGTTTCCATAGAACACATCAAATATGAGTTATTCCATTTCTTCCACTGACTTCTATTAATGTTACTATTAGAGGACAAGGCCTCGTACAGCTCTTCCACATCCCCTTTGATGAAAGTTGAGATAGTGTTGCATCAGATGTAATAGCTCTTAGATTCTGGGAGACATCCTAGGAGCAGATCCATTAAGCACAGGGATGTGGGAATATTTCTGATTTCTGCTCCCATGCCGGTCTGTGTCACCGGTGATGCGTTCTCCTGTGAGCAAGTCTCCTCTGCTATTAAGACTTGTCCTTACAAGTGCTCCACCCAGAGCCTGCTCCCTGCCTCCCATCTCTGCTCTGACAGATGTGGCTGCTCTAGCCCTCTAGTCAGGAAGCTGACTCAAAGCTTGCCCTGATCTATCAGAATCTACGGAGCTAACAGTTTCTCAATCAGGGGAGTTCTCAGGCAACACAAATCTTGCTGAAACTCTTGGGTCTGCCCCTCAAGACTTTATTCTTCAAGAGAAAAATGATGGAGGGAGAGAGGAGAAAAAGTAAAAAGAGAGAAACAGAGGAAGGGACAAAGGGAGATAACTTTCTCCATTTCCCACTAATTCGGAACAAAGACAGAAGCCCCATGTAGCCCCAGTGAGAAGCAGCAGGGGTGACTCACTAAATCTCAGGGCATTACCTTTTGTATAAGAGGAATTCACCATGGGAGAAGGATTACTGTAGGTCTTTGTAATTGTGACAGATCTAATACAATGATTCACATGTAGCAATTGTCAAATATTTGGGGATTAACCAGAAGGCAGGTAGAGCATCGCCCCTCCCAGTCAGCACGCACAGGAATTCATAGCTCCATTCTTATCTCTAAAATTGAATAGACATTTCAATAGAGGATTGTCTTAATAGCTGATTTTATAGTGTGATTTTAGAAATAATTTTAATCTTTTTGATTCAGTGAACTAAAACGCATACCCAGATAGCAGGGCTGGTAAATGTGGGAGATGAAATAGTTTGCATAGAGTAAGAAGAGGGGAGGATGGGTACACCTGGAAATTAGCATCAGATCTCATTGAAATAAGATGCTTAATCCTAGCTGAAAATAGCATGTGCAAGTTCACCCATCACCAATTTCAAAAGCGTAAGAAAATTAATTCTCTCTCAATGAGTGATTTGAAAAGAGCATTTTGAAACAAGCCTGCAAAATTTTTGATAATTTTTTCTAATCAGATGAAAGCTTGCTTCCTATGTAAATGTGCAAAAGCAGGTGGTAGTTTGTCAAAATTCCAAGAGTTAATTTATATTGTCCCAGGCTGTTCTGATTTACCATTTCTTTCTGTCAAGGGATGGACAGTGATTTAATTTGTGCTTCTAACTCATCAATGTTTGCAAAAGCTCTGTAAGGCACATCTAACCCTTTTCCTTCTTGCCTACACAAATATACATGTACCACAAACACATGCAGACATTAGGCAGAATTTGACAGACGCACTCATGATTTCTAGAAATACTAAGCAGTCTAGATGGAAATATTCATTTTCCTTATATTTAAAGTGTTTAAAATATTTGATAGGACGATAGAACAATGAAGCTGTTTCTGCATCTCAAGTCATAAGAGAATTCTTACAGTTTCCTCGATTGTACAGGGAAACTATCCCACCATAGAGTTCTCTCCTATACTCATTCAACTTTCATTCATTCATCCATTTATTCACTCATTGCCTTTGTCTCTTCTTCTGAGTTTCCTCCAGAAAGCAGAGCCTGAGACAAAAATCAATGTAAGAAAGTTTTGGAGGGAGGAAGTCATCCCAAGGAACAGAACAGGGAGACCAAGGACAGAGGCAAAGCCAGACCATGATTGCACCCTCAAACGTTCACCATTGCTGGTAAGTGGAAGTCAATTCTACAAGGTCTTTCTGATGACCCATATAGGGTGTGCCTCAGAATTGTCCACTGGAGAAAGAGTATTTATTTACCAACTTTCATCTGTCTTTTGTCCTGGGTGGCCCCTTGGAGTTTTAATCCTCTTGTTTCACCTATCGTTCATGAATTAATGGAAGACATGTTCACAGGTGTCCCAGTTCACAGTGTTAGAGAAGGCAAGAGGCTGATGACAAGTAGCACATGACACAGCAGAAACTGGCCGCTGTTAGGTTATTCCCATGCAGAACTGACTGCCACCGAAATTGCTGGAGTAAATTGCAGGCTGGGAGGTGTCTGATACGTTCATTTAGTATCTATTGAGAACAACTCTACAAAGGGATTATAGGGCCATTACAGTAATAGATAGAGTGTTAGGAGCATAATAGGAATTAGAGAGGAAATAATGAACTAACCTTCAGCATGAGGTTGTGTCTGTTACATGTGCCCTTGGACCCTGGCTATAAAAATTTGGAGTAGTGATCAGAAGGAGATCAGAGAGGAACACAAACTGGCAGAGATGATGTTCACTGACAGTAAAGAGAATTTCAATGGATGGACCTGGAATAGATTTGCAAAGAGGGAAACCACAGCAGCACGGCTGGGTTTGAATTGATGATAGTAGTCAGGGGAGGGGGTTGGGGTGGCTGATATTCATATAGGAGTCAGGGGAGACAACTGGGGGCAGGTGATGTTTATATGAGATACTATGTGCTTGTACGCTTAGTTGCTCAGTCGTGTCCGACTCTTACGACCCCATGGACTATAGTTCATCAGACTCTGTCCATGGGATTTTCCAGGCAAGAAGACTGGAGTGGGTTTCCATTTTCTTCTTCAGGGGATCTTTCCAATCCAAGGATTGAACCCACATCCCGTGCATCTCCTGCATTGCAGGTAGATTCTTTTACCCACTGAGCAATTGGGGAAGTCTATAAGAGGTACTAAGGAGGAAAGAAATGAGGAAAGAAGATTTTAAATGATTTTACTGTCCATGAATTGTAAACATACTTGATATTTTCAAGAAACTTTGGTAGAAGTATCATTTGTTTTACTCCAATTCAGTTGCCCATCTTGTTTTAATTTTTTCCCATTGCAACTCTGTACAGAGAAGAGTCCTAAAGTGAGGGCAGGCAAAGTGGGAGTGAAATAATTAGACTAGATCATGAATCACCATCTCACTATTCTGTATTTGACTCCTTTAAAGGTACCAGTGGCTCTGATGGGCGCTGTGCTGTGTGGTCTGGACACTCTTTTGGAAATGGAGGCCTTATTCCCCTGTCAGCTCAGGGATCACCTCTGTTTAGAGAGCTTCCTTATCAGTCCCACTCCATTCCTGTAGGGACCCAGCTCCAAGGATAGATTCATATGGGATATAAGGGTTCAGTCCCATTACCCAACTGGGGGCAATGGTAAAGGGTCATCCCAGTCTCAAAGCTCTCTGTAGATGTTGCTGAGTCCTCAGACAAGTTGGCGTCACAACTGATCATAGTGCCTTAATTTGGTGTTAGTGGTATTAACATGGACTTCCCTGGTGGCTCAGATGATAATGAGTCTGCCTGCAATGCAGGAGACCCCAGTTTGCTCCCTGGTTGGAAAGATTCCCTTGAGGAGGGCATGCAACTGCTCAAATATTCTTGTCTGGAGAATCCTCATGGACAGAGGAGCCTGGTGGGCTACAGTCCATGGGGTGGCAAAGAGTCAGACATGACTGAGCAACTAAGCACAGCACAGTATTAATACATGATATACAGACTCATGATATACATGGCATCACTGACTCGATGGACATGAGTTGGAGCAAGCTCCAGGAGTTGGTGATGGACAGGGAAGCCTGGTGTGATACAGTCCATGGGGTCGCAAAGAGTCAGACACGACTGGGCCAGTGAACTGAATGATTGATACAGACTCAGTTTTCTTCAACATAATTTTTTCTTCCATTGTCCTACCCCAATATGCTATAACAACTGTTAATCTCATAGTAAATATAGACATTTGTTGTTTTTTAACTTCTCTTCTCTTTAGAATCCACTTGTAGATGAATAGATCTTTCTGCTTCCAAAAATAGCCCTTTTTCTGTTCAGCCCACCACTACACATGCTGTACTCTCTGCTCCTAGGTCCTTGCTCACACAGTTCTCTTTTTCTTAGTGCCTTTCCCTTGACCCACATTTCTAACTCGGTGTATTGGAATTCTGCTCATTGTTTATGGCCCAATTCACATTCTGCCTTCTCTGTAATTCCTATTCTGACTTCTGTTTTCTTTGATCTTTCTCTTCTCTGAAATTAGATAATAACCATCCCCTATGCTGTGCAATAGCACTTCCTCATTGCATTTTTGGATTTTTCTTACTTATGTGTATATCTTAGTCATTCAAACTAGACGGCAATGTGTTGGAGGCAGAGCCCAAGTGTGGTTCCTTGTATTCACTGCAGAATATTGCTGTGCTACAGGGTGTGCATGCTAAGTCACTTCAGTCGTGTCTGACTCTTTGCAACCCCATGAACTGTGGCCTGCCAGGCTTCTCTGTCCATGGGATTCTCCAGGCAAGAATACTGGAGTGGGTTGCAATGCCCTCCTCCAGGGGATCTTCCCCACCCATGGATCCAACCCGCGTCTATTATATCTCCTGCATAATTCAGGTGGGTTCTTTACCAGTAGTGCCACCTGGGAAGCCCATGTTACTGGGTAATAATCACCATCTATTATGCACTTAGACTTTACTGGCTACAGTGTTTAGCACTTTCCATATATGAACTCATTTAATTTTTACAAGTACCTAGTGAGGTATATGTTACTAATATTAATCCTCATTTTGCATTTCAGGAAACCGAGTCCTAGAGAGATTGAGGGACTTCTCAAGAACATACAGTTGGAAATGGCTAGATCTGTTTCAATGCCAAATGTTGGTTCTGAGTCACTCAACCATATGCTTCCAATACATTCAAGAAAGTGTAACGGATTGACTGATGTAGATATAAATTCCAAAGTATAGGTTTGTTTGTGGGGGCCCAGAGGACAAGATGAAGCTTCACTTCCCTAGCATACAGTATTTTGTCAATGACACGTTTAGTAGTACCAATGAGAAAACAGCTGTGAGCAATAACAGTTAATACATGACTTCTTGCAATCTCATCTTTGTGCTGAGTTTGGCATCAAGTCATGCATTTACTCCCCAAATACAATTTGGCATTGCTACATGCAATTTAGTCATCATGGGGGACATCAAAATATTAGTCATGTCCCTCAAGGAACTGACATGACAAATAAAGGCAACATGGAGCTTGCAGGAATCTGTACTCTGTGGAACTCATGTTTCCTAGAAGACAGGGGATGCTGGAATCATGACTCAGGCACACAAAAATCACGGATGTAATGAAATTCATCAATGCTCTTTCACATTTGCTGTTTCTAAGTATCAAACAGAGATTTTCAGAAAAGAAAATGCAACAGTCTGGAGAGAGTATTCAGAAACATGTCATGCTCAAATTATCATACACCTGTGGACAACTTGTTATTGTGGGGTTTGTGTCACCTCAGCTTTTAAACAGAGCTCTTCCAGTTGTAAATAATAGCTCAAAGCAGTCAAAGCCAGAAAGAAAAAGTCTTTGAGATCTCCATTTCACCTTAAAAATTCATACAACTTCAGTTTTCCATGTGTGTTTTCATTTTTAAAAAATTTAAATGACCACTAAAAATCAAATAATAGGCCTCAAATGAAAGTCATGTTCAAGTTATTGTCTATGGGGTAATTTTCAGTGTACTACATTGTGATCTATTTTGGAAAAATAAAACCCTAAAGAATCAAAGGCCACTCACACTCAGTATCACTAATATCAATGCAATAATTATTCTTTACTATGTTGTCATAATATTTTTAGATATATATTGATCTTAGTAGCAACATTTAAAAAAATATTTCATTCTTGTTAGCCATGCCAACTATCAATAAAGAGAGAGCTCCAGAGTGTCACAAATAAGTAGTAAGTTTCAATATTTAAGGATTCTCTTGGTGGAAATTTTGATAATTATCTCTCTGATATAAGGTCACAGCTCTTGTCTATATCAAGAAATGAAGGAGGGGGATCAAGATGATGGAACAGGAAGACCCTGGGCTCACCTCCCCTCTATGAACACATGAAAACTACAAGTACAGGTAGAGCAGTTCTCATTGAGAACCACCAGAAGATTAGCAGAATGTCTCTTCTAGAACCAGGGCAAGAAAGGAAGAACCATGCAGATTCTAGTGGGAGGGGAGAAGTGATCTATTCAGAAACCACATCTCTAGTGGGTGACCCAGAAGTGAAGGGGTATATCATTTGAAAACCAATGAGTCTTACCGGAGGGCAGTAAGAAACAGATTCTGCCCTCGACAAGTGCACATACAGACAGGTTTGCTCCCAGTCCTGGTGCAGAGGCAGCTGATTGAAAACTGACAGGTGCTCTAGCTGGGCTGCCAGGATGGCTCCAGAGCACTCCCACCCCAAGCATGCCCATGGTCAGAGTCAAACCCCAAGGCAGCATCTACTTCCAGCTTATACGTGCCTGAGGCTGCCTGAGTTATACAAAGGGTGGAGTCCTGCTAACACTCAGTGATCATCAGTTCAATTCAGTTCAGTAACTCAGTCATGTCTGACTCTTTGCAACCCCACGGACACCACACGCCAGGCTTCCCTGTCCATCACCAACTTCTGGAGCTTACTTAAACAAAGCTCCATTGAGTTGGTGATGCCATCCAACCATCTCATCCTATGTCGTCCCCTTCTCCTCTCACCTTCAACCTTTCCCAGCATCAGGGTCCTTTCCAGTGAGCCAGTTCTTCTCATCAGGTGGCAAAAGGATTGGAGTTTCAGCTTCAGTATCAGTCCTTCCAATGAATATTCAGGATGATTTCCTTTAGGATGGATGGGTTGGATCTCCTTGCAGTTCAAGGGACTCTCGAAAGTCTTCTCCAACACCACAGTTTAAAAGCATCAATTCTTCAGCACTCAGCTTTCTTTATAGTCCAACTCTCCATCCAACTTAACATCCATGCACGACTACTGGAAAAAAAATAGCTTTGACTAAATGGACCTTTGTTGGCAAAGTAATATCTCTGCTTCTTAATATGCTGTTGAGGTTGATCATAAGTTTTCTTCCAAGGAGCCAGTGTCTTTCAATTTCATGGCTGCAGTCATCATCTGCAGTAATTTTAGAGCCCCCCCAAATAACGTTTCTCACTGTTTCTACTGTTTCGCCATGAAGTGATGGGACAAGATGCCATGATCTTAGTTTTCTGAATGGTGAGTTTTAAGCCAACTTTTTCACTCTCCTCTTGCCCTTTCATCAAGAGGCTCTTCAGTTCCTCTTTGCTTTCTGCCATAAGGGTGGTGTCATCTGCATATCTGAGGTTATTGATATTTCTCCTGGCAATCTTGATTCCAGCTTGTGCTTCATCCAGTCCAGCATTTCTCATGATGTACTCTGCATATAAGTTAAATAAGCAGAGAGACAATATATAGACTTGACGTACTCCTTTCCCAGTCTGTTGTTCCATGTCCATTTCTAACTGTTGCTTCCTGACCTGCATACAGATTTCTCAAGAGGTGGGTCAGGTGGTCTGGTGTTCCCATCTCTTTCAGAAGTTTCCACAGTGTGTTGTGATCCACACAGTCAAAGGCTTTGGCATAGTTAATAAAGCAGAAGTAGATATTTTTCTGGAACTCTCTTTCTTTTTTGATGATCCAGCGGATGTTGGCAATTTGATCTGGCTTTTCTAAATCCAGCTTGAACATCTGGAAGTTCACAGTTCACATACTGTTGAAGCCTAGCTTTGAGAATTTTGAGCATTACTTTACTAGCGTGTGAGATGAGTGCAATTGTGTGGTAGTTTGAGCATTCTTTGGCATTGCCCTTCTTTGGGATTGGAATGAAAACTGACCATTTCCAGTCCCATGGCCACTGCTGAGTTTTCCAAATTTGCTGGCATATTGAGTGCAGCACTTTCACAGCATCATCTTTTAGGATTTGAAATAGCTCAACTGAAATTCCATCACTTCTGCTAACTTTGTTCGTAGTGATGCTTCCTAAGGCCCACTTGACTTCACATTCCAAGATGTCTGGCTCTAGGTGAGTGATCACACCATCGTGGTTATCTGGGTCATGAAGATCTTTTTTGTATAGTTCTGTGTATTCTTGTCACCTCTACTTAATATATTCTGCTTCTGTTAGGTCTATACCATTTCTGTCCTTTATTGTGCCCATCTTTTCATGAATGTTCCCTTGGTATCTCCAATTTTCTTGAAGAGATCTCTAGTATTTTCCACTCTATTGTTTTCTCTATTTCTTTGCATTGATCACTGAGGAAGGCTTTCTTATGTCTCTTTTTTATTCTTTGGAACTCCGTATTCAAATGGGTATATCTTTCCTTTTCTCCTTTACCTTTCACTCCTCTTCTTTTCTCAGCTATTTGTAAGGCCTCCTCAGACACTCATTTTGCCTTTTTGCATTTCTTTTTCTTGGGGATGGTCCTGATCACTGCCTCCCGTACAATGTCACGAACCTTTGTCCATAGTTTCTTCAGCACTCTATCAGATCTGATCCCTTGAATCTATTTGTCACTTCCACTGTATAATTGTAAGGGATTTGATTTAGGTCAGTGATCATGAGGGCAGTCTTATCCGGGTAAGAACGAGTACTCTGACTCAGCTCCTGGCTGACACAAGAAAGATTTTTTTTAAAAGCAAAATAAACACATCTTCTTCCACAGAAGCTTGGATTCTATTCCATCTGCTTTCTCCTTTACTCCAGGCGAGGTGGGACTATAGCAAATTTAAACATTTTTACCTGAAAGATCTACATAGCGTAGTTTTTGATGTAGCCTTCAATGTTGCCAAAAAGTCGATTCTGTTTTTCTCTTATTTTGACTTATTGGCAGCAATTGGTCTTTTCTGATAGCTCAGTTGGTAAGGAATCAGCCTTCAATGCAGGAAGACACTGGTTCGATTCCTGGATCAGGAAGATCCCCTGGAGAAGGGAAAGGCTACCCACTCCAGTATTCTGGCCTGGAGAATTCGATGGAGTGTATAGTCCATGGGGATGCAAAGAGTCAGACACAATTGAGTGGCTTTCACTTCCACTTAGCATTTGGCATTTGTTGACATTTCCCTCATTCTCAGTACACTGTCTTTGAAAGTGAAAGTGTGAGCTGTTCAGTCATATCCAACCTATGGACTGTAGTCCGCTAGACTCCTGTGTCCATGGAATTCTCCAGGCAAGAATCCTGGAGTGGGTTGCCATTCCCTTCTCCAGGGGACCTTCTTGACCCAGGGATTGAACCTGGGTCTCCCACATTGCAGGCAGATTCTTTACCATCTGAGCCACCAGGTAAGCCCCATAAGGTTTGTTACTAGTGGACAAAGGAGTCTGGAAGGCTGCAGTCTGTAGGGTTGCACAGAGTTGGACAGGACTGAAGTGACCTAGCACACAGGAACCTTGTTTTTAGGGCCTCATAAACTTCTGCTTTCCTTCCTACCTTCTCATCCCAGCCTCCTTTGCTCATCTTTCCTCCTCTTTCTAAGCTTCCCCCAGGACTCAGTCCTCTCTAGTGAAGTGAAAGTCGCTCAGTCGTGTCCGACTCTTTGCAACTCCATGAACTATACAGTCCATGCGATTCTCCAGGCCAGAATACTGGAGTGGGCAGCCTTTCCCTTCTCCAAGGGATCTTCCCAACCCAGGGATCAAACCCAGGTCTCTCACATTGCAGGCGGATTCTTTACCAGCTGAGCCACAAGGGAAGCCCAAGAATATTGCAGTGGGTGGCCTATCCTTTCTCCAGGGGATCTTCCCAACCCAGGAATTGAACTGGGGTCTCCTGCATTGCAGGCAGATTCTTTACCAACTGAGCTATCAGGGAAGCCCATTCCTAGGTGATTTCATATAATCTCAGAGCTTTCTACATGGAGCTTCCCATGTGGTGCTGGTGGTAAAGAACCTGCCTGCCAAAGAAGGAGCTGAAAGAGACATGGGTTCAATCCCTGGATCAGGAAGATCCCCTGGAAGAGGGCATGGCAACCCACTCCAGTATTCCTGCCTCAAGAATCCCATAGACAGAGGATCCAGTTGGTTTATGGTCCATGGGGTCGCAAAGACTCGGACACGACTGAAGTGGCTCAGCATGCATGCACAGAGTTTTATATACCATCTCAGTGTTGCCAAATCCCACTCACTACCTCCAGGCCTGCTGCTCTCTTGAGGTCCTGATTCATATCTAATCATTCATATCTCAACACCTCTATGGGGGGTCTAATACGCATATCAGACTTAACATGTGGAAAATTGAACCACTGATCAATCTCCCCTCAGTAACCTTCTCACCATGCCCTCAGTCTTCCTCAGACTTTCTGACCTAACTAAAAGCCTCCACCATTCATCCAGATGCTTTCAAGTTCAAACACTAAGCCTCATGCATAAGTCCTTTCTTTCCCTGATAACTCACATCAAATCCATATAAAAGTTCTTTGCTTTATTTTTCAAAATATATCCTGAATTTTGACTCCTTCTCCCAATGATCATGGTCAAAGGCATCATCCTCTCTTGCTTGGGTTACTCCCAACAATTATCCTTCCATTCTTACTCATCCCATCCCTATCTAATCCTCACATAGTAGCAAGTGTGATCTTGGCAAATGTAAATCAGACCATGTAAAAACCAAACAATAACTTCCCATTATACTTAGAATACAATTGAAAGACCTTTCCTTGGCCAAAAGGTCCTACGTGATTCCCTGCTGACTACTGATCCTATTTCATGCATGCCACCCCCTTCTTTTCTTTTCTCTGTTCCAACTGTACTGTCCTTCCTGTGGTCCCTGAACACACATCCTTTTCCATCCTAAAGTCTATATATTTGACACTCTTTTTTCTTGGGATATCTTTCCCTACACCTTCAGGTGGATTACTCCCCACACTGGAGGTTGCTATTTAAATGTCACCTTTTCAGGGAGGCTTTCCCTATATTCTCTATGGATTATCCATCCTTTATTACACTTTCTACTTCTCACAAAATTTACCTGCATATAAAATTATATATTTGCTTATTTACTTCTTGATTAAAATGTATGCCCTCTAGAAAACAGAGACGTTTAATTTATTTTTACTTACAGTTATATCGTCAGCACCCAGAATGGTGTTATATGTGTAGTTGTTGTTCTGCAAGTGTTTGTTGCATGAACAAATGAACGAGATAATCTATTTCAGCTTCCAACACTGTCTAGGCTCCCTTTTATGGAAATATACAAAAAGGGGTTAATAGACACATGATAGTTATGTTTGGGAAAAGGGACCCAATCTGAAGAAACAAAGCAAAAATCTTCCTATGAGATAATTTTTAGGAAAAAAAGAGAAATACATAGGTAATTATTTAATTCATATAGTTATCAAGATATAAGACAATATTGAAGACTGGAACTTATTAAGAAGAAAAATATATAATTCAGAAAAAGTTTATTTTAGCTAATAGGGGTCTTTTATAATCCCATGTGAATCTTAGGATTTTTTTCTATTTCTATAAAAAAATGCCATTGGATCTTTGAGAGAGTTGGCAGCAAATTTGTAGATTGCTTTGGTTAGTGCTGACATTTTAACAATAATAATTCTTTGAATCCATAATTATAGTATATCTTTCCATTTATTTGTGCATTTTCAATTTTTTTCGTCAGTGCTTTCTAGTTTGTAGTGTATAGATCTTTCAGTTCCGTGGTTACATTATTTCTAAAATTAAAAAAGCCTATCACAAGTAGAATTATTTTCTTAATTTCTTTTTTGGAAAGTTCATTGTTAGTGTATAGAAACATAACTGATTATTGCATGGTGACTACAAGTCATAGTACTGTATTTTATATTCAAAATTCGCTAACAGACTAGATCTTTAATGTTCTCACCACACACATGTAACCATATGAGGTGATGGATATGTTAATTAGCATGATTGTGGTAGTCATTTCACAGTATATATACACATCTCAAAAATCATGTTATACACCATAAATGTATACATTTTATTTGTCAATTATACATCAATAAGTCTGGAGAGAAAAAAAGAAAAAGCACATTAAATATTTTTTTTTCCTGAAGATATGATTTTTTCAAAAATGAATTCTGATTTTTTTCAGCGGCTGTAATCTGGTTTTCCACCCTAGTTAGGTTCAAGGCTTTGCCCTGTGTGCTTACTTCTGTGTGGAAGCTCTAATTCAACTGGATTCTAATGTACCCTCTGGGATACCAGGAGCTTCATCACTACCTACTTCTTTTAGCTTACTCTCCTGCTTTTACTGTGAATTTGAACTGATTCACTAACTTTTTTGGGGCTTCCCAGCTGGTACTAGTGGGAACCAGCCCACCAATGCAGAAGACATAAGAGACACGGGTTTGATCCCTGGGTTGGGAAGATCCCTTGTGGGAGAGCATGACAATCCACTCCAGTATTCTTGCCTGGAGAATCCCATGGACAGAGGAGCCTGATGGGCTACATCTATGGAGTCACATGAGTGAAGTGACTTAGCACACACACACTAACTTTCTCAGAGTTTCATTCATTCATTTAAAAACATAATTTAAAAACACTTTTTGATGTGTGTGTGTAATGGAGTGACAGTATTAGGATCTTTGCATATTGCAGAATCAATTATCTACTGTTATCTCTCTAGTTAACTAAAATATAGCAATATACTTTTAGAATAAAATAAAATAACCCCTTTTTAAAGGATGAAAGTAAAAAGAGATAATTGGGGCTTCCCTGGTGGCTCAGAAGGTAAAAGCGTCTGCTTGCAATGTGGGAGACCCAGGTTCTATCCCTGGGTAGGAAAGATCCCCTGGAGAAGGAAATGGCAATGGCAACCCGCTCCAGTACTCTTGCCTGGAAAATCCCATGGACAGAGAAGCCTGATAGGCTACAGTCCATGGGGTCGCAAAGAGTTGGACACGACTGAGCAACTTCACTTTCACTTTTCGCACTCTATTTAATGTTCATCCATAATAAAATTGCCTTCACTGACAGATATTTTGATTTTTTGAGACATTCTTGTTGCAGGAAAAGTGATGTATTGGATTGTATTGGGAGACACACCTACATCAAAGACAAAACAGGAAACAGACTCTTGGGACCAGCCCAGAGAATCTTGCTATCAGCAACCGATAAATTGAACAAATGATACATTGATTAATGTCTATCAGACACCAAACTGAATTAACTCTGACCAGTTTTGTTTATCAACTTGCATATTTCAAAGAAGGAACATCTAATTTGTTTGTCTTTGGGTTAACTTGCTGATCCCTTGATGCGGCAGGATCCTTTGATGTGGTAACTCCTCCAAGCATCTATCCTTCTTTCTTTCCATAATGGAACCCCTGAGTTTCAGCTGGGCACACAGGCTTACCAGCTAGAGAGTACATTTCTTTTGCAGCCAGGTGTGACCAGGTGAGTTATTTCTGGTCAATACAATGTGAACAGAAATTTTTCCACAACTTTCAGGTTATTTTAAAGATGAAGCTGTTTTCCCTAGGACTTGCTTTGTCTAGTCCCCTTGAAGAAATATGGACATGTGGACCATGTTAGCTGTGGCCAGTGTTGGCAGATCAGGGAATTACAGTAGCCTAGGGAATGGCAGAACAACCATACGGAAGAGCTGGGATCCTGGAGTTATGTTCTGCAGCAAAGCTGATCTACCAACCTGAAATGGCTACTACAAGAGAGAAAAAGAAACTCCCACCTCTTACTACTTCCAGGTTTCTTTTTTATATCTGTTTACAATTTATCTTGACACAACTACACCAACCTAGGAAGGATAAGACACGAGATTAACTGACTGTCCTTCACAAGAGATAACTATCTCCTTAAAAGACTTGGGATGCTAGAACCCTGTCCTCCGCCCCCAGCCAGCAGCCACCCCCACCTAAATGAAATCAATTCTGGGCAACTAAACCAACAAAAGCCCAATACAGCTTTCATGAAGTAACAAATATATTGTACAGCTTTCATACAAACAGGCAATTTAAATCTATTACTGTGTTTGCTTTAAGAACATTTTGAGAACTTTGTCCACGACATCACTCCTTATATTAAAGTGTCCCTTAAAATACTTGGTATAAAATCAAAATGCTCTATGCGGCACAGTGGTAAAAAATTTGCCTGGCAGTGCTGGAGACAAAAGAGACATGGGTTCAGTCTCTGGATAGGGAAGATTCTCTGGAGTAGGAAATGCAACCCACTCCAGTATTCTTGCTGGGAGAATCCCATGGACAGAGGAGCCTGCTGGGCTATAATCCATAGGGTCGCAAAGAGTCGGACATGATTGAGAGACAGCATAAATGCATAGAGCCAAAATGGACAGAAAAGTTATTGTTCTCCAGGGAGGGATGATCTGATCATGATTTTGACAGAAAAACAATGTGCATAAAAGTGTTTTCCCCTTCATTTGGTGCCAGGAAGTTGAGAGTCGAATTTACAGTTCAAATAATGAGTATACTTCTCCTTATGGCCTGTAGAGTATTGTCTTTTTTGGTTTCTGCCCATACATTCTTACTCTACTTTTTATTTCCTGCATTTTGACTTTATATTACAGTATTTTATTTTGTATGATTTCATTGTCACCAGACTCACCCACTGTATAAATTGGTAGACTATAAACACATGAGAAATTAATTCAATGAAACAGAATACTCATGATTCTAAAAGGTACACGTTCAGCTTAAAAAATTGTTTTTGGAGAACTCATCTATCTTTTATCTATCCCCGCCATGTTCCTATTCTCCTTTTAAGGTTTCTGTATATTTTCTCCACTCTCTTGTCCCTCACTCTTCCAACCAAGTCCTTATATCTTTAATTATAGCCATTTAGCCTTATGTTAAGAACACATGGGATCTAGGTTTTGAGGACACAGGGACTCATCTTTATTAAATACACAACTAGGAATTAAATTGAATATTACTGAAAATGAGAAATCATAGCAATACATAAATGTTACTTTATTTATTAAAAATTTTAATTTATTTTTATTTTTGGCTGCACTGGGTTTTCATTGTGGTGCATGGGTTTGTCATTTTGGTGGCTTCTCTTGTGGAGCATGGGCTGTAGGGGCACAGGCTTCAGTAGTTATGGCTCATGGACTTAGTTGTCTTGCAGCATGTGGAATCGCTCAGGTCCAGGGATTGAACCTACATTCCCTGCACTTTGGCAGGTGGATTCTTAACCACTGCACTGCCAGGAAATTCCAATAAATTTAGAAAAGGAGAAAAGAAACTTACAGGGGCTTCCCTTGTGGTCCAGTGGTCAGCAATCCACCTTGCAATGCAATGGACACTGATTCGATCCCTGGTCTAGGAAGATCCCATATGCTGTTTGGAGCAACCAAGCCCATGTGGCCACAACTACCAAGCCAGTGTTCTAGAACCCAGGAGCTAGAACTACTGAAGCCCATATGCCAAGAGCCTGTGCTCCACAAGAAGAGAAGCCACTGCAATGAGAAGCTCCTGTATCACAATGATGAGTAGCTCCTGCTTGCTGTAACTAGAGAAAGCCCTTGTGCAGGATGAAGACCCACCATAGCCAAAAGGATAAAATAACTAAATAAATATTACAGATATAAAAAACAAAAAAAAGCAATAAAACTGACAAATATCACAAACAATAAAATCTGGAAAAAATCTAATATTATTTAACTGCCTGACATCTCTCTATAATATTTTCCTTTCTTAAATGTTTGAGTGGCATACTCTCCAATCACATCTTCACATACAAACGGATCTGCAGTACTATTTTCCATAGAAAGACTTAAAGGCATTTGAATTTATTTTATAGTGGGTAGTCAGGAAATTTACTTGCAGTGTTATAACCCATTATATATATGCCAGCAAATTTATAAAACTCACCAGTGGCCACAGGACTGGAAAAGGTCCATTTTCATTCCAATCCCAAAGAAAGGTAATGCCAAAGAATGCTCAAACTATTACACAATTGCACTCATCTCACACACTAGCAAAGTAATGCTCAAAATTCTCCAAGCCAGGCTTCAACAGTATGTGAACCATGAACTTCCAGATGTTCAAGCTGGATTTAGAAAAGGCAGAGGAACCAGAGATCAAATTGCCAACATCCGCTGGATCATCAAAAAAGCAAGAGAGTTCCGGAAAAGCATCTACTTCTGCTTTGTTGACTATGCCAAAGCCTTTCACTGTGTGGATCACAACATACTGTGGAAACTTCTGAAAGAGATGGGAATACCAGACCACCTGACCTGCCTCTTGAGAAATCTGTATGCAGGTCAGGAAGCAACAGTTAGAACTGGACATGGAACAACACTGGTTCCAAATTGGGAAAGGAGTACATCAAAGCTGTATATTGTCACTCTGCTTATTTAACATATGCAGAATATATCATGAGAAATCCTGGACTGGATGAAGCACAAGCTGGAATCAAGATTGCTGGGAGAAATCTCAATAACCTCAGATAGGCAGATGACACCACCCTTATGGCAGACAGCAAAGAAGAAATAAAGAGTCTCTTGATGAAAGTAAAAGAGGAGAGTGAAAAATTGGCTTAAAATTCACCATTCAGAAAACTAAGATCATGGCATCTGGTCCCATCACTTCATGGGAAATAGATGGGGAAACAGTGACAGACTTTATTTTGGGGGGGCTCCAAAATCACTGCAGATGGTGACTGAAGCCATGAAAGTAAAAGACGTTTGTTCCTTGGAAGAAAAGCTATGACCAACCTAGACATCATATTAAAAAGCAGAGACATTACTTTGCCAACAAAGGTCTGTCTAGTCAAAGCTATGGTTTTTCTAGTAGTCATGTATGGTTGTGAGAGTTGGACTATAAAGAAAGCTGAGCACCGAGGAACTGATGCTTTTGAACTGTGGTAATGGAGAAGACTCTTGAGAGTCCCTTGGACTGCAAGTAGATCCAAACAGTCCATCCTAAAGGAAATCAGTCCTGAATATTCATTGGAAGGACTAATGCTGAAGCTGAAACTTCAATACTTTGGCCACCTAATGTGAAGAATGACTCATATGAAAAGACCCTGATGCTGGGAAAGATTGCAGGCAGGAGGAGAAGGGAACAACAGAGGCTGAGATGGTTGAATGGCATCACCAACTCAGTGCACATGAGTTTGGGTAAACTCTGGGAGTTGGTGATCGACAGGGAAACCTGGCATGCTGCAGTCCATGGGGTCTCAAAGAGTCAGACACGACTGAGCTGAACTGAACCCATTTTTAGGAATATCATTCAAACTTTTAGGATGATTGTTCAATTGAGAAAATATCAGTGATCATGTTTTATATATTTTAAATATGCTGGGGATATTTTCTAGTGTAGTAATTAATCTTAATACTTTCAGAATCTTTGACACTTTTAAACAGTTTGCTCTTAATACACTCTTCATAATGGTATATTGCAGGTATTTTTAATGAGCATTTGGTATCTTGTCAACATGAAATTAAATAATATACTAATCAAACCAGGGTCTTCTGCATTTCAGGAAGATTCTTTACCAACTGAGATACCAGGGAAGCCCTTATTAATTCATATCTCTTCATTAATAATAGTAACAAATAAGTTAAGAGTCCCCACTTTACTTTCAAGTTTATATATTTCTTTTGGTAGAAGATTGTTTTTGATACTGTAACATTGCTTCTTGATGTCAGAATACTTCCTATTGATTTCATTATTTGTTTTTATCACTTTTGTTTCATATTCTATTAATTTTATGAATGATTTTTTCTCTTGGTATTTTTAAATAGTTAAATTTAAAGATAATAGAAAAGGACTTTTTGTATACATTACAGTAATATGCCATTTCTCACTTATTTTATTACAACATGCCAAAGCATCCCATCAAATTTCAGTTAGCAGTATTTTTGACCTCATTAAATACATTGTTTCTCTCTCAAAAGGAATAACTGATGTCTTTATAATATTGTACGCTGCCCTGTTTTGTATATTTTTGACAGAAGAGAATATCTTTTTGACGGATGATTGATGAAAAAGAAATCTTCAGCTTACAGTGCTAAACGTCTCAAGACTGCAACATTTCCCTCAGACAAGTATCTTTCTCCTTAAATTTCAGACCTTATTTTTCCATCACCACCCTGTACTTCCAGAGGTGAAGGTCAGGTTCACATCATGATGGCACATTTGGCCTTTCACTCTGATCCACAGAGCACTGTGAGTCACCACAGTGGGACCAGGAGCCCACTCAGAAATTGTTCATTCACTGAGAGAGCTGGTAATAAAAGTTCAAAGTGACAGCAAGCTGCAGAACTATCTTCTACAAAATCCAAGCTCAAGGTATGGGATACAGTGGGATTTCCCCAAGGCTGATCCTCAAAATTCTGGTGGCTACAGCAATGCCACCTGACAAAGGTGACAATGAAAGAGTGGAAAGAGACACCCAGTCTTAACTCGTTCTTAAAATACATTTGAAAATTCCTAAAAATATGATCATGTGAACACATGACTAGCATCTTCTGGGGATGCCTTGAAACGTAAGCCTTCTTTGTTGTGTTGTAAATCATCATTACGTTGAATGTAGTTTAAAGCTTATATAAACAGAGAAGGAATTAAGACAATCATTAGAGGCCCTTTTTTGAAAAGCTAGTCTTAGAAAAATACTTTAAAGACTACTTTCAGCAGTAGTTACTTCAATAAGCCTAAGAATATATTCTTGAATGGAAAAAAATCAAGATGAAATTATCTTTTAAAATAACTTACCTTTGATTTTGTAAGTAAGTGATACAAAATTTTACTTTGATACAAATGAGTCAAAATTTCACCTTGAACCACATCATTTGAAGAGAATTACTAACGACATTTTAGTATAATTCCTTGAAGTATTTTTCTTTAAGTATATTTATAAACAATTGCTATCTATAAATAATACTATACTTGCATTTTCTCACTTAATACTCTATCATTAAATTTTTCTTATGACAATCAAATTTTATGTTTAAGTAGAAATGATTTACTATTAAAATATTGTAAAATGAAAAAATGTATTTTCAGTATTTCAAAAATAGGCAGTAACCATGTGAATGTGCTGTTGACATATTCCCTCTAGCTTGCTGGAGTGGGAGGAGGAGGCAGTGGGTAAAAACAATTAAAAAATAATAAAAATATTAAAAAATTAGAACTCATAAATGTTGAAATAAATCAGAATGAATGAATCTGTGCATCTAAATGTGTGATATAACCACATGCTAAAGATACAGGAAGTTAAAAAAAATAAACTTGATTAATTAAACTTGAAAGAAGTCTATTAATAACAATACTAATTTATATTATAAAACTATTTTATATGTTATAGGACAATGCAAATAAAACTACATTAACATTTTAGAATCTGAGATTTCTAATATAAGAAAAGAGAGATACAGTTAAATAAAATTAACTTTGAGGGAACAAATTAAAAAGCTTAGAATGCTGAATTTTGACTGTACATACACACATGAACTTTTTTTTTCTTTTTGGAGGTACGTGTTTTTTAGCTCTGTTCACTGAAAAGACCTAGAAACAATGAAAACCCAATGATTCTAGCACCCAGACTCTGAAGCCTGAATTTTTACATTCTGCTACAAAGAGCCAGGACTCTCGTACAGAAAGCATAGGATTCTAGGACATCTTGTGCCTAAAAAGGAGGAAAACAAAGACTAATGTGATCGTGTCCATTGCTCATAGGAGCAAATTTGAGCAAAAACTAAGAAATTGACTGTAACATATAAAATATACCAAATATTCATAATTATGCTGATGAAAAGATGTCAAGAATAAAATTCAGTGGAGACCATTAGAAGTAACTAGAATATTAGTTTCTTCCTTGGAGAATTGGTAATTAAAAGGAAAGAATTGAGTGTTTATCTTCTCTGAGTACAAACTGTATTTTAAGAAAACTAAGTAGTTTTGGTTGATGAGAGAAAGTTCTTCTTTATTGAAGAATTCCAATGAACAAAAATTGTAAAACATAAAGAATTATCTCATATATATGGAATCTAGGAAAATAGTACATATGAACCTATTTGCAAAGCAAAAATAGAGACACAGATGTAGGAACAAAGGTATGGACATCAAGGAGAGAAGGGGAATGGGATAAGCTGGGAGACTGGGATTGACATATACGCACTACTGTGTATAAACTAGATAACTGAACCCATGGCTGATTCATGTCAATGTATGGCAAAAACTACTACAATATTGTAAAGTAATTAGCCCCCAACTAAAATAAATAAATTTATTTAAAAAAATAAATAAATAAAGTAGATAACTGAGAACATGCTGTAAAGCACAGGAGAAAAAAAAGAAATTACAATTTGTTTGTAGGCCATATAGTAAGTTAACCTTAAAAATGCATTCCAATATACACTAGGGTCAGATAAACACTGTTTGATTCCGCTTATGTGAGGTAACTAGAATAGTCAAATTCATAGAGTCAGAAAGTACATTGGAAGATGCCAGGATAATGAAGAAAGGGAATGGGGAATTAGTGTTTAATGGGGCAGAGTTTCAGTTTGGGCAGGTGAAAAATTCAGGAAATGGTTGATGGTGACAGTTGCACAACAATATGAATGTACCTAGTGCCACAGAAGTATACAGTTAAATATGGTTAAAATAGTATGTTTTCTATTATGTGTTTTTTACCACAATAAAAAATTCAAAAAGAATTAGAAAATTACCATTTTTCAGAATCTCCTCACAGTGCAGGAGACCTAGGTTCAATCTCCCTGGGGAAGGTTCCCTGGAGAAGGGAATGGCTCTCCACTCCAGTATTCTTACCTGGAGAATTCCATGGACAGAGGAGCCTGGCAGGCTACAGCCCATGGGGTCACAAAGAGTCAGGCATGACTGAGCGACTAATTTAACAGGCCTGAAATCAAAGATTGATGTGGAGTGTTACAAAGGAGAGACCAAATTGTCACCACTTGAAATCACTGATCAATTTCAGCATCACTAGAAGTAGAACCACCAAATATTACAGGCCTCTGATATGATGCAAATTGAAGCACAAGGTTTTTACATTCTTGTCAAAAATGTTAAATCTATTTCTAATCAAGACTTGAAATAATTCAGATTTAGACTACAAAAAGCAGGTGCAAAGAGATCAAGACTATAACATAAAATTTTGATGAAAACTTTTGATTGTTACAGATTCATACCTAACACAGTAAGACACAGAAGATAACTTAACATTATTTTCTCAGGTTTTTTGTGTACTATTTTCCACCTTTAAAATATAGACATAATCATATTATATATCCACTCCTCTGGAAGAAGGCAGGAATAGATTGAAAACTATGATCAAGCAAGTCAGATACAGTTAGACAACACAGTAAATGCATGCTTGAGATCCTTTAAGCTCCTCATGGCTGGTGTCCACTTGGAAGCAACTAAGGAACCAACAGAGGGCTTCCCTGGTGGCTCAGACAGTAAAGAATCTGCTTGCAATGCAGGAGACCTGGGTTTGATTCCTGGCTGAAAAGATCCCCTGGAGAAGGGAATAGCTACCTACTATAGTATTTTGCCTAGAGAATTCCATGGACAGAGGAGCCTAGCGGGCTACATCCATGGGATCCCAAAGAGTCAGACACAACTGAGCAACTATTACTTTCACTGTTTTTTTTTTTTTTTTCCCCAAGAAACCAACAGAACCATTAAAGGCAAAGCAAGCTTTCTGGAGCTCCTTTTTAAGCCTCACGGTAGATTTTGGATGTCAGTTTTGTTATAAAACTGATTATCTGTCTTCTAGTAAATTACTCATTTGAAGAAATGATTAAATTACATCAAAAGGAAAAATTCATTTGAAAACTCCAAAATTACAAAATATTTGTTTTCCATTTTGTTGTTTTTATACGTGCTTCTTTGTTTGAAAACAGAGGTGGTCTATTCATTTATTTGGTAAAGCATTCTGAGGGCTCACAGAGGCACCTGATTATGATCAACTTCAGTTTGCTAGTCAAGCTTACAAAAAGTTCAGTTTCTTAAGACCTATAATCATTGGAAGGACTGATGCTGAAGCTGAAGCTCCAGTACTTTGGCCACCTGATGTGAAGAACTGACTCATTGGTAAAGACTCATGCTGGGAAAGATTCAGGGCAGGAGGAGAAGGGGGCAACAGAGGATGAGATTGTTGGATGGCGTCACTGACTCAATGGACATAGTTCAGTTCAGTTCAGTTCAGTCACTCAGTCGTGTCCGACTCTTTGCAACCCCATGAATCGCAGTACGCCAGGCCTCCCTGTCCATCACCAACTCCTGGAGTCCACCCAAACCCATGTCCATCGAGTCGGTGATGCCATCCAGCCATCTCATCCTCTGTTGCCCCCTTCTCCTCCTGCCCCCAATCCTTCCCAGCATTAGGGTCTTTTCCAAGGAGTCAACACTTCGCATGAGGTGGCCAAAGTGTTGGAGTTTCAGCTTCAACATCAGTCCTTCCAATGAACACCCAGGACTGATCTCCTTTAGGATGGACTGGTTGGATCTTCTTGCAGTCCAAGGGACTCTCAAGAGTCTTCTCCAACACCACAGTACAAAAGCATCAATTCTTTGGTGCTCAACTTTATTCACCGTCCAACTCTCACATCCATACATGACTACTGGAAAAACCATAGCCTTGACTAGATGGACATTTGTTGGCAAAGTAATGTCTCTGCTTTTTAATATGCTGTCTAGGTTGGTTATAACTTTCCTTCCAAGGAGTAAGAGTCTTTTGAATTCATGGCTGCAACCACCATCTGCAGTGATTTTGAAGCCCCAAAAAATAAAGTCTGACACTGTTTCCACTGTTTCCCCATCTATTTCCCATGAAGTGACAGGACCAGATGCCATGATCTTAGTTTTCTGAATGTTGAGCTTTAAGCCAACTGTTTCACTCTCCTCTTTCACTTTCATCAAGAGGCTCTTTAGTTCTTCTTCACTTTCTGCCATAAGGGTGGTGTCATCTGTATATCTGAGGTTATTGACATTTCTGCCAGCAATCTTGATTCCAGCCTGTGCTTCATCCAGTCCAGCATTTCTCACAATGTACTCTGTGTATAAGTTAAATAAGCAGAGTGACAATAAACAGACTTGATGTACTCCTTTCCCAGTGTGTTGTTCCATGTCCATTTCTAACTGTTGCTTCCTGACCTGCATACAGGTTTCTCAATGGACATAAGTTTGAGTAAACTCCTGAAGTAGTAAAAGACAGGGAAGCCTGGCATGCTGTAGTCCATGGTGGCAACAAGTTGGACACGACTTAGTGATGAAACAACACAATCATCTCCATGAATACTGGCATTGTTTCTACCTCCATTTTTTTTTGGAATTGGGGATGACACGTTGGACATACAGAAAACTGTTTATTTACTATCCAAATTTTATACATTCAACTTTAAAATACTTGCTTCCATCCCCCATTTTTCCTGAAAGAAAAGACAAAAATATTTCTGTTCCAAGTTGATGGAATGTTAAACTATCCATTCAAGCTTTTTTCTTTGCTTTCAGGTTATATAAAATATCACTTCAAATAAATTGAACAGGTCATCTATTTAAATAACGCATAGATGTCTTATTTCCTGAGATGAAACAAACTTCCTGCAAAGCTAAAGTATATATTATGGAAAAATACAGTGCAAACCATCAAGTACACAGAAGTGTAACATACTTTGGAACTACTTCAGGCTTTTAGATTGGTATGATTATGCTGTCATGTAAACAATCTATATGAATTCCTTTTGCTCCAGCAATTGCAAAATAAATTGTTGTCAGAGATTGGAAATCTTTTGATATGCCCTCTTAATATGAAAAAGAATCAGAGATCACACATTTCTGAAATAGCAACATTGGACAAGGTAAACTGTGTGAAGAAAAACCAGTGGAAAAATATATTGCAGAACAATTTTCATAGAGCAAAGAAATTGCCGATGACATCTTGTTAGAAATATGTGTGAAGTTCCTCCCTTAAAGAAGTTTCATAAAAGTTTCCTAAGTTCAAGAAGATGAAGTATAGAAAATGATTTTGAAACCTTTAGATGTGGTTGAATCTGCAGGTGAGATACTGACAATTGTGAATAAACCAAAGACAACTGGAAATTTTAAACTGCTTCTTTGGTGAACCTGATGATGAAACAATAAAGAAATGTGTCAAGCCTCTGGTTCACTATTTTAGGAGGCATCTACGCAACAATGTGAAATAAACATAAGAATGACTGAAAGCTTTGTATAGTCACTGTGAAACTTTATCTGCCTCAATGTTTTTAATAAAAACAGATATTGATGCTTATTGCCCTTTCCCTGGTAACACACATATGCAGGTTCACACACACTCTTAAAGATGCTCTGTTTATCCCCCACCATGCTGCTCTTCGTACAAGCCAGAGTCAATTTGACTTAATGCTTTGGGCTGCATTCCAGAGTAAACCTCTGAAGACCGAGGGATGAAAGGAAAAAACCCACCTGTTACTAGGATACCAAGGTCCTTTATCTTCTGACATTCAGTAGTAAATTGGAAACAAGTCGAAGACGCACTCATAACGCAAGAAAGCAGCTTGAAAGGCACGCTGCTTCCATAGTCATCTCATTATAAACTGGCTTAGAGAACATTGCCCATATTAAAGACATTGGTAGACTCTTCCATACAGTAAAAGAGTCACTAAAATGCAGATTAGAAAGAGCAGAGGGATTTAATTTGAAAGAGTCGCATAAAGTTTGGGTCATACCACTGAAGCAAAATACACCATTCCTGCTTCCATTCTCCAGTGCAAAGCTTTAAGCTGAGCTAAATGAAAAAAATGTTTGAATGTGCTCCAAAACCTGGAAATAATTTTGTACTTTACATGTCCTCTGTTATTATAGCTATCAGGGAAGGACTATACAAGCGCTTTATGAATGTAGTTATTAAATTACTCTCCAGGCTTGTCTTCCCTGTCCTAAATAATACAATTTCTATTTAACATATTCTCCCATTTCTCAACTCTTTAATTATTGCTATCACTTATCATGATTTCTTCAGTTTCTCTAGGCCACCTTGACTTGCCACATTGTAAAACTTTCATCAAATGACTGAAACTTAGCTACTAGTACTTAAATTTGTGAGAGTTGTACAGGATTGTCATGTGATTTTCATGACATATTTTCATATGACATACAATATACACATAAGGTTAACATTTTTACTTACTGTATCATTGCTATAAGAGAGCTAGAGAATTTCTACATGATTTTCTATATGATTAATTAGAGCATCAGTATACTCTGAGAATCATAAGACAACTTTAAATGGTTATCTTATAAGTGTAGTAAGGTGTTGTTATCATAATGTAAGAGCAATCAAATTTTACATTTTCTGCAATATTTCAAAGGTAGTAATCACTAGCATGGGAAATGCATCACTTAGCTTTCTCTTCTTTTCTGAGAAATAAGAAAGCGTGTTGTGGGTGATTTTAGCCATAAGAGTACCTTCAGTTTTCTTTACACGGAGTTGTCTTTCCGTTCCTAGCCTTGTGCTCTGAGCAGTATAGTACCAAGAGACTACCATTTAAAAGGACTCTTGAGACCAGATCATTTATGTCAGTACTGTGCTTTGTGAAATTAACACATTGTACTTGTCCAAGGGCTATTGTAATGGAAATCTATTCTTCTGCAGTTGACTCCAGAGACCACAAATCATTTTCCCTGCCTGAAGACATGTCTTCAAGAAAAAAGCCAAGAGATGGCTTTAGGTTGTTATGGAGGTGACATTGCTGCCAAGACAAGATTAACTACTCTAAGCAGCATGCAAGTCAAGCTTACCTTATTTCTAAAAGTGAAAATTATAATCATTAAAAAGATGCTGGGGTAAAGAAATTAAAGATCCCTGACTTTTCCACACTCTTTAGCTTACTATTTTGAAAGAATGAGCTGTAGGACTTTGAATCCTATAGGTAAATGTCTTTTAGTGGTTCGTGTCCCTTCTAGGGGCTATGATGTGGTGTCATGGAAAGAGCCCTTTCTTAAGAACCAGGAGACCTGTGTTTGAATCCAGATCTGACATTAATTGGCCCTGTAACCCTGTCAAGGCCAGTTAATCATTCTTCAAGTTCTTTATTTGTAAAATGAAGGAATTGGACCAATATTCCAATGATACCATAAAAAATTGATTTTGTTATATAATTTATCAGTTTCTACTTATTGTTAGAACATAGTTAGATTAGTTCAAGATAATAATTGATCACAAAAATACACATCTCACATTCTGGGATGCAAAATATGGTGCTGAATGCGGGTTTCCCCATAGGCTTCCCTGGTGGCTCAGGCGGTAAAGAACCTGCTTGCAATGCAGGAGACCTGGATTCATTCCCTGGGTTGGGAAGATTCCCTGGAGAAGGCAATGGCAACCCACTCCAGTATTCTTGCCTGGAGAATCCCATGGACTCAGAAGCCTGGCTGGCTACAGTCCATCAGGTTGCAAAGAGTTGGACACGACTGAGAGACTAACACTTTCACTTCCACAGCATAGGCCTTGGTATAGGCTTTGTAAAAGCCTTCCCAACCTGACTCAAGAATGCAGTGCCTTGGACTACTATAAACAAACAAATGTTCCTGCTTCATTCCCACAAATTTGGTTTGTAAAACCTATAGAAAATAAATACATTTTCAACTACTTTTTGGGGTGAAGAAATATCTTGGGGCATTTTCTCAGCAACCCCCTGTGAATTGGTCATTATATCTACAATGAGAAAAAAGAGACATAATTATATTTAATGGAACAGATAAAATATTGTCAACATGATCAAGCAAGAGCAGTTACTGCAGTTTGCATTCTTATGAATTTCTGTTACTGACTGATGTTCAGATTAGTTGGACAAAACAGAACTCGACCATGCTCCAGACCCATAGAATCCACACACAGTGGCTTGTAATTGACACTATAAGACCTCACAGCCAAAGTGTAGTAATATTAATAGTTAATATTGTCATTTATAAGCAATATCGAGAAGCTAATTACTATTATTAACTAAAATAATGTTAGAAACACTCGTAAAGTTGTTTATAAACAGCAGAAAGCTGGAATTGGGTTATGCAAAAAGGTACCAATAGATCATTTTGTAGAACTACACCTTGAGATGGTTGGATGGCATCACCGACTAGGTGGACATGAGTTTGAGCAAGCTCCAGGAGTTGGTGATGGACAGGGAAGCCTGGCGTGCTGCATTCCATGAGGTTACAAAGAGTCGGACATGACTGAGCGACTGAACTGAACTGAATTGAACACCTTGTGCCCTGTGCTGACTTTTGTGTAGGGCTTTACTCTCTTTACTCCCATTTCTGCCTAACCATCATGCCAGGTTAACAAACCAGTGAGGTAGTTGCCAGCTTCTTTTATTCACTTAGGCAGCTTAATCTTTTGTTTTTTCACTTTAATTATTTTATTTTCCTGATTATTAATTCATTCTTATAAAACATATAATAATGCAGAAATGAATAAAGCATCAGTCATAAAGCTCCTATAATTGAGACAAGGTTTAGGGATGAACTGAAACTCAAGGATATTTGTTGCACGTATATGACTTATAAGTCCAAAAAAAAGTGAAGTGTTTTTGGTTAAAAATATATGAAATTATGAGGAAGAGTGGAATAATGTGTTCCTTCTCCAAATATGGTCATTCAAATGGCAAACAAGCATTTCTGAAATATGAAGACAACCATGAGAAAAGTGAGCCATGCACACCAAATATCTGGAGAACAAGCCTAGTTTTCTATTTTATTTCCTAACAGAACATACACTTAAACATGTCCTTTCATGGCCAGCAAGCAGAGTTTAGTACAACAAAACAGTCTGTCTGGTGGTCTGAAACAGACTTAGGAATAAGTAAAATTAATAGATCATGAATCAAAAATATATGTGAACAAAATAAAGACATACCAAAAGACTGACTTTTTAAGTACTTTAACATTCAAGAAGAATGAATAATTTATGACTACTATGTACTCTTTTTGTTTTTTACAAAAACACTCATATGTAGGGAATGAGAAGTTCTTTTCTTAATAGAGAAAATGAATCTACTTTAAACCAAAGTAAATATTTTAATTAATCATGGGACACTAGAGGCATTACTATTATAATTGATTAAAGAATAAAACAAAGATTAGGTTGCTGAATTTGAAGAAAGAATGTAAACATTAAATTCATATTAATGTTTAGCTGCTTTTATCTTCATTTAGTAGCAATCAACATTAAAAAGTTATGTGTTAGACTCCAATGATGTACCAGTAAACTGGTAAGGTATTGAGGATTTTGGTGATAAGTAAACACAGTTGCTGTATTTAGGGAGTTCTTAGTTTAGAGAGGAGATAGTCAAGTATGCAAAGAATTTTAGATGGTTATGACACCTGCTGTGATGATAATGGTTAAGAACTGATTGCTATGGGGGGTATTTAAGAAGGGTAGCCTCTATATTATGTCCTAACAAGCAAACAGGTCTCAGGACTGTAAATTGAAAATGGAATGCAAATTATAGATAAAAGGAAAGGAATGCAAAAAGCTTTGGTGTGCAAGACAGCATAGTGCATGTAATGAATTGTGAATGTTTTTCAAAAGCATTGTCTAAACAGTCCTTAATATGTTAAGCTCCATTAATTTTGTATTTTGATATATTTTGGAAATGACCAAAATATTATATGACTCCATTCTTTATGGCTGAGTTGGTATTAATTATTACTGCAAGAAAATCCTTTCTTATCATTAGTTTGACTTGATTCCTAGTCATAGCAGAGCCTTCTTATGTTCTAATTCTTGCACTGGCCATTGCTTTTTATAATTCATTTACTGAAACATCAGTTCCAAATCTCTGTGTTTGTGTTTAATATCTGCCCCAGAACTCCAGAGTATTTCCAGCTTTCTCAAAACCATGGAGCTAGCCACATAGGAATGTCTTGGGAAACCTTCCATTCCACAGTTCATTATTTATACTAGAAGTGTTTGATTAGGTCATGTCTAGAAGACTGACAGGGTCTACTTCAAATATGGAAGTCATCTTCATAAAGTTATTAATTCATCCTACCCCCATTTTTACATCTTTCAGAACTTTAACAACCTTATGAAATTTTCTATGTGCTCTCATGGGATGAAACATGGTATCCACAAATAAGTAATCACATTTCATTTCAGTAAGATTTACCTTTAAAGGAAGCTTTATCTCTTGTTTGCAGATAGAAGTCCATTTTGAGCTAGAGTAGTTTCTATGATGGAATATAACCAGAAAGCTTACAATCTTTGACTTTTTTTTAATTTTTATTTTACCAGGAGGCTTGTGGGATTTTAGGTCCTGGATAAGGTATTTAACTCAGGTCCATGGCAATGAGAGTGAAGAGTCCTAACCACTGGACCACCAAAGAATTCTCAACCTTTGCCTATTGACCATAGAAAATGACTTGCAATTCAGCATCTATATGGAACATATAGTCAATAGACATGCATTGAATAAATAAATGAATGTTGGATCCACATTTACATTACTGACTAGATAGTCTCTGAGGTCCAATTTAGCTCTAAATTTTACAAGTTCTCTAGAAAAAAAAAGTGTAAGGAAAACTCCAAATTTTCTTCAAAATTTTTAGAAGAAGAGGAAGAAGAGAGAAGGAAAAGTACAAGGTGATGGAGGGGGAGGAGGAGAAGAACAGAAAATCTGTAGTTGGGAGATGCAACACAGTGAGGAGTTTGTTTCGAATGATGGTCTGGAGTGTTCCATGTCATGCATATTCAGACAACACTATTCAAATCATAGCATCTGTTCCCTTAGGCAGGAATTTGAACCCTAAAAGGTAAATAATGTGGGGGACTGTTTAATCTATCTGCAGAACACTTCCTAGGTAACACAAGTGTCCTGATCAGCTAAAGAAATTTTGAGAACTCCAAAGGTGATTTATTTAGTTGGGCAATGATGTTCGTCAACAGCAGAAAAACCTTGGAAAATTCCTTAAAAAGGAAATAATTTTTTTAAACAAAATACAATTCAGTTTGCCCAGAAAGCTAGTAAGTTGTGGAGCCAGCTTGAACAAGAATTAATATACACCTCGGGAAACTTTCCTTCCTTGGCAGGTCCTTCACAGCACACTTACAGACTGTTATTTTTCCAAGACACAGTATGAAGCTTAGATCATGCCCATGTTTAAACACAACTGCTCTTTCTACCAAGGCTTCATCAGACTGTAGATTGGGTGATGGAATGGTTACAGTTCTACACAGATACAACCAGAAAGAATAACTTACTGTGGTGGGGCATAAGTACCCATGATCTCAAAATTGGGCAGGAGGCTTTTTTTTTTTTGTCCAAAACGATTTTGGAAATGACTATCTCTCTGAGAATACTGGATTATAAAACCATACTCCCAATAATTCAGCAGAACAGAGTCACAAGAAACAAGAAAATCTAATTATAAAGGAAGAGAGGGAGAGAAGGAAAGAGCCAACAATTCTGATCAATCATTCACTGATTCACTCATATGGGAATGAATGTATGAATGTCCCCTATGTGCCAAGTGCTATTCTAGGCTCTTGCAATAGGAGAGTGGGTACAAGTCAAATTACCTCTGCCCACTTACACTTTATGTTTTTGTAGAAGATAGTCAAGATAAATAAATAGCAATAACCAAAGCAGAAACTGTCAGGTTGTGACATATGCTATAGAGAAAAATTGATCAGAAAAGGAAAGACAGGGATTGGTGAGTTGAGGAAAAGGCAAGATGTGATTTTCAACAGGCAGGTCTGGAAAGGCTGCCCTGAGAAGATTAATTTAGGCAAAATCTGAAGCAGGTGAGAGTGAGAGTTAAGGGTATCTGGGGAAAAATGCTGGCAGAGGAAGAAGCTCTTTTTTTATGCAATAAGATTTGGCTTCAGTATTTTATTTAGCATATTGAAGAAAAGCCAATGTTCCTTAGAAATAGACACAGTGAAGATTCTCAAGTGTAAACTTTGAGCAGTTTCAGAAATTTCAAACAGTTGGCATGAAACATCTTACAATGAGGAAATAATGGGTTGTCAAAGACTAGCATGGACTCAGAAGAGCATAGGTTATGCGGGCAGGCTCATAGAAAACATGTCCTGGAAAGCATTCCTTTAGTTGCATCTTACTCAGAGCTTCATCAAGCTCTGCGTAGGTAAAATTAAAACCACCTGGTGAAGAATTAATAATTTATTGTGATTAACATGTATTGAGGGCTTCCCTAGTGGCTCAGTGTTAAAGAATCCACCTGCCAATGCAGGAGACATTGTTTCAATCCCTGATCCAGGAAGATCCCAAATGCTGTGCAGCAACCAAGCCCCTGGGCCACAACTATTGGGCCTGTGTTCTAGACCCGGAAGCCACAACTACTGAAGCCCATGCTCCCTAAAGTCTATGCTCTGCAACAAGAGAAGCCACTACAATGAGAAGCCAGCCCAGCACAACAAGAGAGTAGCCCCCACTCTCTGCAACTACAGAAAAGTCTGTGCAGCGTGTAGACTCAGCACAGCCTAAATAAATAAATAAAATGATAAAAAAATATGTATTTAATGCTCGTTATGTATCACCCAATGTACCAAGAACTTTCCAAGCACCATCTCATATAATCCTCACAATAACCTTAAATAATCAGTAGAACTGCTGTCTTCATTTTAAAAAAGAATAAAATTAATATATGGGGAGGTTAAATAATTTGTTCAGAAAGCTAGTAAGTTATAGAGCCAGGATTTGAACTTAGGCAGTTTAGTTTCTATGTTACAGGTTGAGCAAGAATGTGTCATGTTCAACTGTATAGAAAACAACATAAAATTCTCATTCCTTCTATCTTTAATTAAGTGTATTTAAAAGAAACACATCAAGAATAATAATGTAGATAACTTCAGACATTATTATAGACATAGAAATAAGGCAGAAGCCCCAACTGTCAGTTGGTTGTCATCAAGGTAAACATTCTCCCCCATAAGAAGATGCCCTTTGACATAGGGTATTCATAATGGGCTGTTATTCTTTAGGCTTAACTGTGGACAACTAACACTGGCTATGGAAACTGAATGGGGAAGAGGAAACCAAGAGGAACCCCTTCCTTACTGCTTCAGGAGGCCAGCATACAGAGTAATTACATGTAAAACGCAAATGAGAACAATGGTCTCTGAGGAGGGGGCAGCTGGTTTTTGTCTAATAATCACTGTAAATGTGCAGAAAGTAAATTGCAAACACTTATTATTAATGCCACACCCCTTTAGCAAGCTTCATCTAATTTTTCTTCCCAACCTTATCCCTTTTTATGGATCATTATTTCCTGGAAAATGCTTGAATAAAATCTGGGAACAATGAAAAGACTTTGGAAATAAAAACACGATTTTCTCATATCAGGTGTTTCAAACCTGACAAAAAAAGCTCTCTCTTTTTAAAAGACAGATATTAACAATCAAAGGTAATTTTATTCTGGGAACTATTTTCAAGTATTAATAAAAGAGCATTAGAATATTTTCTAGGAAAACAGTCACATAAATATCCCTTGCATGCATACGTGTTCAGTTGTGTGTGACTCTTTGCGACCCCATAGACTGTAGCCCTCCAGGATCTTCTGTCCATGGGATTCTCCAAGCAAGCATACTGAAGTGGGTTGCCATTTCCTTCTCCAAGGTATCTTCCTGACCCAGGGATCCAACCTGTGTCTCCTAGGCACCTGCATTGGCAGGTGGGTTCTTTACCACTGAGTCAACTGGAAAGCCCAAGGATCCCTTAGTCATTGACGAAGCAAATAATAAAATTAACATTGTCACATGTCTATTTGGATTTCTTCTGAAGCCATTGTGCTGAACTTCTTAAGTAAACTATCATATCTTCTCCTGAATTATCTAGCAAATTGCCTCTGTTTTTTCCCTCACTCTACAAGATAAAAGCTTGATACTTACTTCAAAATGTACACATTTTTTTTGAGTATAATTGCTTTACAATGTTACATTAGTTTCTGCTGTACAATGAAGTGAATTAGCTATGCTGCTGCTGCTAAGTCACTTCAGTCGTGTCCGACTCTGTGCGACTCCATAGACAGCAGCCCACCAGGCTCCTCCGTCCCTGGGATTCTCCAGGCAAGAATACTGGAGTGGGTATATGTACACGTACATCCCCTCCCTCTTGAGCTTCACTCCTAACCCCCCATCCCACCCCTCTACATTATCACAGAGCACCAAGCTGAGTTCCCTGTATTATACAGCATCTTCTCACTAGCTATTTTATAGTGTATATATGTCAATCCTACTCTCCCAATTTGTCTCACCCTTCCCCTCCCCTCCTCACATCCACATGTCTGTTCTCTACATCTGTGTCTCTATTTCTGCCCTGGAAACAGGCTCATCCGTACCATCTTTCTAGATCCCATACATATGCATTAATATACAATATTTGTTTTTCTCTTTCTGGCTTTCTTCACTCTGTATGATAGACTCTACATCCATCCACATCACGGCAAATGACCCAGTCTTTCCTTTCTATGGCTGAGTAATAGGCTGGTGTATATATGTACCACAACTTCTTTAGCCATTCATCTGCTGATGGACATTTAGGTTGCTTCCATGTCCTAGCTGCTGTGCGTAGTTCTGCAATGAGCATTAGGCCATATGCACCCCTTTATTCAAAGCTATTAGCTGTAAGATTTTGTTTGTTGCTCCCCTCGTTTTCTCAACTAGTGAATCTTAGTTATTTTAGGTCAACAAACTGGGTCGTTCTACATGGGCATAGTAGCTTTGCTTATGTCTGTATATATGTGAATATTACCTGCCAGTTATCTCAGTGGAATTCACAGTTTTGAAATAGCTTTAACACATACAGCATCCCTTACTATTTCCAGGAAACCAAGGCTTCTGAGTAGTGGGAATATCATAAAGAAAATGACTCAGCATTTTCTGGCTGGAAGTTACCTCTATTAGAGAATGAAGTCACTAAATTATAGGCTCTTCACTCTTACTCAAATGGACCCTTTCTAATGACTTAATTGACTGTCTCAGTCTCAGGTTCTTCAGAACTGTCACCAACTTTGTGAAAAACAGCTTGAAATGAGGTGTGATCAAGACTTTAAAAGTTATGCTATAGACCCAAGGGCAGAGAAGCATGAAAGGCTACAGTCCGTGGGGTCATAAGTGTTCGATATGACCTAGCGAAAAAAACTACCACCACCACCATGTTATAGAATGATCTCTCAGTATTCCTTCTGAATGAGAAACCACACCTACTTGCTTGTCTTCACGCACTACACCTTTGAGTTTTGTTTTATGTCATAATTATGTAATTTAGGCTGGAGTCTCACCAGACTAAAGGACTATCCCTGTAATGGTCTCTTTCATTTTAAAGTCTAAGTTTTGATGCTCCTGATGCATGCTTCAATATTGCTACTTGGGCAGTGATATTTAAGCTTCCCTCTGTTTCCATACCCATGGCACAGAGACCCTTCACAAATATTTGTCTTTGTATCTACTTGACTAGTGAATGGTGGCCTAGAATTGACTTTTGTGTTGTCCAGTTGTTCAGTTTTTCAGTCACTCAGTCGTGTCTGACTCTTTGCAACCCCATACACTGCAGCATGCCAGGCTTCCCTGTCCTTCACCATCTTCTAGAGCCTGCTCAAACTCATGTCCATTGAGTCGGTGATGCCATCCAACCATCTTGTTCTCTGTCGTCCCCTTCTCCTTCTGTCTTCAATCTTTCCCAGCACCAGAGTCTTTTCTAATGTCAGCTCTTCACATCAGGTGGCCAAAGTATTGAAGTTTCAGCTTCAGCCTCAATCCTTCCAATGAATATTCAGGATTTATCTTCCTTAGGATTGACTGGTTTTATCTCCTTGCAGTCCAAGGGGCTCTCAAGAGTCTTTTCCAACACCATAGGTCAAAGCATCAGTTGTTTGGTGTTCAGCCTTCCTTATGGTCCAGCTCTCACATCCATACATAACAACTAGAAAAACCATAGATTCGACTGTATGGACCTTTGTTGGCAAAGTAATTTTTGAAAACTGGATTAAAGATATACAGAATTCACTTTAGTTCTCACAATATCCATTTGCATAGTGATTTTCAGCCTATAATATTCAGCAACTCAAATTTTCTAAATTTGCTCTTACAATTATATTGTTAATGCTCTTTTCTTTCTGATGAAAAAGGCATTTGACTGATTGACAGTGGGATTTTGTTTTTCTCATGAGCAAGCTTTGGATTCATATTAGAAGGCTTAACATCTTGGCTCCTTCAAACTTCTTGCCAGTCATCATTCAGTTAGGATTATTTTGGGCATTGGATAAGGTATGCTTCATTACCAACTGTAGCCCCAATGTCTATTGCTGAACTTCAAAAAAAATTTCAACTTAGATGTCCAACATAGAAACTCAACTTTATCTTTTGCTTTCTTTTTGTTTTAACTTTGTTGTTCGTGTCAGTATTTGCTCAAGTTGGCAGAAATTCCCTTCAACTCATTTTCTTTGGCCAAATATGTCAGCAGGTTTTCATCTTGTTCTTGAATCATTCTCCATCTTTGAAAGTCTTAGAGATAATGCCAGCTGTCAGTGCTGTCAAGTTTTTCCCCCAGAGGCTTAGGAGTCCCTCACACAAATGATCGGATACATGTATGGTATTGTAGAGACCATTTGCCTTCCATCCAAAATTATCACAACACTGTTCATCAGCTGTTTAGCTCAGTTTAGTTGTTCAGTCATGTCCAACTCTTTATGACCCCATGGACTTCAGCACGCCAGGCTTCCCTGTCCTTCACCAACTCCCAGAGCTTACTCAAACTCATGTCCATTGAGTCGGTGATGCACTCCAACCATCTCAGACTCTGTCATGTCCTTCTCCTCCTGCCTTCAACCATTCCCAGCATCAAGGTCTTTTAAAATAAGCCAGTTTTTCACATCAGATGGCCAAAGTATTGGAGTTTCAGCTTCAGCATCAGTTGATCCAGTGAATATTCAGGACTGATCTCCTTTAGGACTGGTTGGATCTCCTTGATGTCCAAAGGACTCTCAAGAGTCTTTTCCAACACCACAGTTCAAAAGCATCAATTCTTCAGCGCTCAGCTTTCTTTACAGTCCAACTCTCACATCCATACGTGACTACTGGAAAAACCATAGCTTTGACTATGCGAACCTTTGCTGGCAAAGTAATGTCTCTGCTTTTTAATATGCTGTCTAGGTTGGTCATAGCTTTTCTTCCAAGAAGCAAGTGTCTTTTAATTTTATGGCTGCAATCACCATCTGCAGTGATTTTGGAGCTCCAAAAAATAAAGTCTGTCACTGTTTCTACTATTTCCCCATTTATTTGCCATAAAGTTATGGACCGGATACCATGATGTTAGTTTTCTGAATGTTGAGCTTTAAGCCAACATTTTCACTCTCCTCTTTCAATTTCATCAAGAGGCTCTTCAGTTCTTCTTTGCTTTCTGCCATAAGGGTGGTGTCATCTGCATATCTGAGGTTATTGAGATTTCTCTGGGTAATCTTGATTCCAGCATGTGTTTCATCCAGTCCAGCATTTTTCATAATGTACTCTGCATATAAGTTAAATAAGCAGGGTGACAATATACAGCCTTGACGTACTCCTTTCCCGATTTGGAACCAGTCTGTTGTTCTATGACCAGTTCTAACTGTTGTTTGTTGACCTGCATACAGGTTTCTCAAGAGGCAGGTCAGGTGGTCTGGTATTCCCATCTCTTTCAGAAGTTTCCAGTTTATTGTGATCCACACAGTCAAAGGCTTTGGCATAGTCAATAAAGCAGAAGTAGATGTTTTTCTGGAACTCTCTCGCTTTTTCGATGATCTAGCGGATGTTGGCAATTTGATATCTGATTCCTCTGCCTTTTCTAAAACCAGCTTGAACATCTGGAATTTCACAGTTCACGTATTGCTGAAGCCTGGCTTGGAGAATTTTGAGCATTACTTTACTAGCGTGTGAGATGAGTGCAATTGTGTGGTAGTTGAAACATTCTTTGGCATTGCCTTTCTTTGGGATTGGAATGAAAACTGACCATTTCCAGTCCTGTGGCCACTGCTGAGTTTTCCAAATTTGCTGGCATATTGAGTGCAGCACTTTCACAGCATCATCTTTTAGGATTTGAAATAGCTCAACTGGAATTCCATCACCTCCACTAGCTTTGTTTGTAGTGATGCTTCCTAAGGCCCACTTGACTTCGCATTCCAGGATGTCTGGCTCTAGATGATTGATCACACCATCGTGATTATCTGGGTCGTGTAGTTCTCTTTTGAATAATTCTTCTGTGTACTCTTGCCACCTTTTCTTAACATCTTCTGCTTCCAGAAAATTAGAGATACTAGGCAAACTTTTCATGCAAAAATGGGCACAATAAAGGACAGAAATGGTATGGACCTAACAGAGGCAGAAGATATTAAGAAAAGCTGGCAGGAATACTCAGAACTATACAAAAGAGATCATCAGCTATACTATTATACAAAATAAAAAGTAAAAAAAAAAAAAGGAAGCTCAGACAGTCAGCCACTCTTTATATCTCATTCATGGGTCAATATGGAAGCTTTGTGTTTTTCATCAAACTCTCAAAAGCAGGCGCTAAGGCTATATTTACAAATATGAGACTCAAGCGGCAAGTTGAGTTTTAAAAATCTGATCAACTAACAAGCTGTTTTATTCATAGGCTGTCAAACAGTCGTTGCAAATATTTACTCCAAGTTGATAACAAAGTTTTTTTCATAATGTATATAACCAGAACTTCAAATGAAACTGGCTATAAAATCCTACAATAGTGAGTTAGTAAAGATCATTAACTGATGTAACAATAACCAAATCTTGAAAACTTAGCACAGTGAAAAGGAAGGGCCCCAGGTTTCTGTCCTCTTGAGCTTTCCCCTTTTCTAAATCCATGCACTCCTCTTTGTTTAGCTGAAAGATAGGGAAGGAGGACAAGAATTGTACACAGGAGTGTTTTAAAGTCCTGATCTGGTAATATATTACATCACTTCTGCACACATGCTATTGTCTAGAATTTTGTCCCATGAATTTCCTAATTGCAAGACAATGAGAAATGTGGTCTAGGTTTGTGCCCAAGAGGAAAGGAAACCAGTTTGATAAATGCTTATAACTGTCTGTCACAAATGGTGCTGTGGGCCATTCTTACGTATATTGTCTGTTCACATTATTGGGATGGTAGTGGAAATAATGACAGTGGAAATGATCATTTTCAAATACATCTATGAAACTCTAGGGTTGAAATATGAAGAAATTGGTGCCCATATTCCATATTCACTCTTAATATATTTAGAAAGTTGTATGAAGCAAGTTTGCTTCCTTGTTTCTTATTTTCGGCCTTTAAGAAGGTTTAAAAGTTTGCCTGTTTCTCTCCTTAAAAATACAAATATGTAACAATAATACTGCATGTGTATGTAGCACCTTCAGATTTTCAAATATATCGCTGCAATTTGACATTTAGCTTTTACTATCCTAACTTAAAGAGAAAATTAATAATTTGGATCAGTATAATGGAAACTATTATAGTAGAAATAAGTCTGGAATGTCAGTATTCTGACATTCAGTGCAGGTCTTTTTTTTCTTCAATGCAAAGAAATAGAGGAGAACAATAGGATGGGAAAGACTAGAGATCTCTTCAAGAAAATTAGAGATACCAAGGGAATACTTCATACAAAGATGGGCTCAATAAAGGACAGAAATGGTATGGACCTAACAGAAGCAGAAGATATTAAGAAAATGTGGCAAAAATACACAGAAGAACTATACAAAAAAGATCTTCACGACCCAGATAATCATGATGGTGTGATCACTCACCTAGAGCCAGACATCCTGGAATGTGAAGTCAAGTGGGCCTTAGGAAGCATCACTATGAACAAAGCTAGTGGAGGTGATGTAATTCCAGTTGAGCTATTTCAAATCCTAAGAGATGATGCTGTGAAAGTGCTGCACTCAATATGCCAGCAAATTTGGAAAACTCAGCAGTGGCCACAGGACTGGAAAAGGTCAGTTTTCATTCCAATCCCAAAGAAAGGCAATGCCAAAGAATGCTCAAACTACTACACAATTGCACTCATCTCACATGCTAGTAAAGTAATGCTCAAAATTCTCAAGCCAGGTTTCAGCAATACGTGAACCGTGAACTTCCAGATGTTCAAGCTGGTTTTAGAAAAGGCAGAGGAATCAGATATCAAATTGCCAACATCTGTTGGATCATCAAAAAAGCGAGAGAGTTCCAGAAAAACATCTACTTCTGCTTTATTGACTATGCCAAAGCCTTTGACTGTGTGGATCACAATAAACTGGAAACTTCTGAAAGAGATGGGAATACCAGACCACCTGACCTGCCTCTTGAGAAACCTGTATGCAGGTCAACAAACAACGGTTAAAACTGGTCATGGAACAACAGACTGGTTCCAAATCGCGAAAGGAGTACGTCAAGGCTGTATATTGTCACCCTGCTTATTTAAGTTATATGCAGAGTACATCATGAGAAACGCTGGACTGGATGAAGCACATGCTGGAATCAAGATTACCTGGAGAAATCTCAATAACCTCAGATATGCAGATGACACCACCCTTATTGCAGAAATTGAAGAACTAAAGAGCCTCTTGATGAAATTGAAAGAGGAGAGTGAAAATGTTGGCTTAAAGCTCAACATTCAGAAAACTAAGATCATGGCATCTGGTCCCATCACTTCATGGGAAATAGATGGGGAAACAGTGGAAACAGTGTTAGACTTTATTTTTGGGGGCTCCAAAATCACTGCAGATGGTGATCACAACCATGAAATTAAAAGACACATACTCCTTGGAAGGAAAGTTATAACCAACCTAGACAGCATATTAAAAAGCAGAGACATTACTTTGTCAAGAAAGGTCCATCTAGTCAAAGCTATGGTTTTTCCAGTAGTCATGTATGGATGTGAGAGTTGGACTACAAAGAAAGGTGAGCGCTGAAGAATTGATGCTTTTAAACTGTGGTGGTGGAGAAGACTCTTGAGATTCTCTTGGACTGCAAGGAGATCCAACCAGTCCTTCCTAAAGGAGATCAATCCTGGGTGTTTATTGGCAGGACTAATGTTGAAGCCGAAACTCCAATATTTTGGCTACCTGTTGTGCAGAGCTGACTCATTTGAAAAGACCCTGATGCTGGGAAAAATTGAGGGCAGGAGGAGAAGGGGATAATATAGGATGAGATGGTTGGATGGCATCACTGACTTGATGGTCATGAGTTTGGGTAAACTCCGGGAGGTTGTGATGGACAGGGAGGCCTGGTGTGCTGCAGGTCATGGGGTCACTAAGATTTGGACACAACTGAGCCAATGAACTGCACTGAACTGATTCAGCATTTATACCATAAGTACCTATTATAACTTCTAATAGAAATAGAAGGAAATAAACATCAAGTTCAGTAATTCATTACACCTCTATTTTCTCTTATAGAGAAACATGAAGCATTTTTATTGGCTAAATAAAGATTGGAAGAGTACTTGTAATTTTTTTTCCTCTCTAAACAGCTTAATCACAGTGACTATGGGACTGTGTTGTTTCCCTCAACCTTTCTTACTTACATAAAGATAATTTCCAAAATCAACAATCACAACAAAAAAAAGCATTTTTAATGTTTTGTTCTATTCAGTCTCAAGTACCTGAAGAATCTAAATAGATTAGACCAGAACTCAAATTCAAGATTTCACCTTTCTACCTTGAAGACTGCCCATTTATGGTTTGGAAGAGAACACACAAGTAGTGTTCAAAACTAATACTGCATAAAATGTTTTTGAAAGAATTAAAGTAGTCTATCCACTAGATCTCTCACTGAAATGTAAAATTTTTGTCTCGATATAAAGTATTTATTTAAAAAATGTGGGTCAAGTAATCATCTTGCAATAAAATTCAGAAAACGAATAGATTTTTTTAGTTGGGTGAAAATAAAGAGAAATTAAAGATGCTTACCACCAGTGCAGGAATGGGATTAAACAGAATATGAGGAGAAAATATCTCCAGGCCCACCCACTGTGAGAAGAGGTTCAGTTGGACCCAATAGCAGTAGTCTAAAACCAGCATGACAAGAAACAGTAAAAGGAATGAAAACTTGGCCTTCATTCCTGCCCACACACATGCAACTTCAGTGGAAAGACTCACCAAATGAATTGGCATCTGATAGTTTGCATATTAAGAGAATCAGCAAAGGCTTTCTTGCTTATGTTTGGTTGAAAGCTGTTTTCTAAGTTCACAATATAAAACTATGAACATATTAGTCAAAAGAATTTGTGCTATTAGTATTCATGAAAAAGTGCAAGAAAGTATGGAAATAAATAAAAACAGTAAATAAATATCAATGGAAAAGTTACATTTCTTTTGCCATTATTGTAAAAATTATGTATACTATATTAGAAAATGAAAGCTATAATGCAGGAATCTTCATCATTAAGACTTGTCATATGTATTTTTTATAACTTTAACCGAAAAAGGCACCAGATATATTGACTTATCTGTAGAAATAAATTTCATATGCTTAAACACTGGTAACTGATGACTATAGTGATTAATAAGGTAATGAAGTTTGTTGTATTAAATCATTAATATAGTCTTATTTGCTTTGCAGTTCTCCCTAGATGGGTATTTCACACAGCAAAAGCTCAGTTTATAGTTGTTATAATCAGTAATAATAATCATAAGATTAATAATAGTTATTGTGGCTCAGATCATCTTTTTTTTTTTTTTGATCTAATGGTTTTCAAGCCAATCCATCATTTGGAGACCTCTGTGTACCAAGATGTTGTATTCAAAAGTTACTAAACTTATTTGAATTCCATTAACATGTCAAAAGTTTTGCTTTTTAAAGTTTCCAATTTCAACAAATATTTCTTAGGAACAAAGAAGCAGATACAAATACAAGCTTGCTATGAAAATACTTGATATGTCCACTGACTATAACTCACTTCAGTAAAAAATTTCTGGAGAAGATAAAGAAAAATGTCATCTTAAGAAATGATATTGGGGACGTCCCTGGTGGTCCAGGGATTAAGACTCTGCCTTGCAACGCAGGAAACATGGGTTTGATCTTTGATCGAGGAACAAAGATCCCATATACTGGGGACCAACAAAGCACACAAGATACAACTAGAGAGTCTGGGCAGTGCAACAAAAGGTCCTACATGTGTGTCCCACGAAGATCCTGTGTGCTACAACTAAGATCAGGCGAAGCTAAATAAATAAATAAATAAATATTTAGGTTTCCCTGATGGTCCAGTGGTTAAGAATCCACCTTGCAATGCAGGGGACACCAGATCAATCCCTGGTCCGGAAAGATGCTACAAGTTACGAGGCAACTAAGCCCGTGTGTCACAACTATTGAGCCAATGCTATAGACCTGTGAGCTGCAACTTCTAAGCCCATGCACCACAACTACTGAAACTTGCATGCCTAGAGCTCATGCTCCACAACAAGAGAAGCCACCACGATGAGAAACCCAAGCACCACAATGAAAATTAGCCCTCAGTCTCTGCAACTAGAGAAAGCCCCTATGCAGCAACGAAGACCCAGTGCAGCCAAAAATAAATAAATAAATAACAATTTTAAATAAATAAATAAATATTTTGAAAAAGGAAATGATGCTGAATGGTAATGGGTATGGCTAAATAAAGCCCACCAAAACCTCTCTCTTCCATAAAAACAATAAGAGCACTGGCAAAAAATTATTCAATTTTTTAAAACTCTGGAAATTAACCAAAGGCTTGCAACAATCTGGAGATCATAGGTGTACCAGGATGACCCGGAGGGATGGGATGGAGAGGGAGGTGGGAGGGGGGTTCTGGAAGGGGAACACATGTACACCCACGGTGGATTCATGTCAATGTATGGCAAAACCAATACAATATTGTAAAGTTAAAAAATAGATAAATAAATGAATTAAAAAAAATAAAGATGGAGAAAAAAAAAAAAGAAAGATGACTAAACTTCAGTAAGAACAGCAAGCTCTGTGGCGTTTACCTTGTTTCAGTCCCCACTCACCTTCACAGTTCTGTGAGAGTCTTAAAAGCCAACAGCTCTGAAATTGTGGTGAAAGCTGGCTGCCTAGCAGACACTGGAGGTCAAAGAAGGGGTTTGAGTTCTGTCAAGTTCTCCTTCCCAGATAACTATTATTTTCTGGCCTCCCTGGCATTTCCCTAGAAAATCCCTTTTGTGAACGGTGTCTATTTGACCTGACTGAGAGCTCTTTTTCTCCAACTGTGGTGTTGGAGAAGTCTCTTGAGAATCCCCTGGACTGCAAGGAGATCAAAGCAGTAGATCCTAAAGAAAATCAATCCTGAATATTAATTGGAAGGACTGATGCTGACACTGAAGCTCCAATACTTTGGCCACCTGATGCAAAAAGTCAGTTCATTAGAAAAGACCCTGATCCTGGGAAAGACTGCAGGCAGGAGAAGGGGACGACAGAGGATGAGATGCTTGGATGGCATCGCTGACTCAATGGACATGAGTTTGAGCAAGCTCCAGGAGATGGTGAAGGACAGGCGTGCTGAAGTCCATGGGGTCGCCAAGATTCAGACACACCTGAGTGACTGAAAAAACAAGAGCTCTCTCAATGCAAAAACCAGCCTTTTCTCTGGGGCATTTGTCAAAAACAATCAATGGCAGCTGTTTAACATGACATGACAACAGCTTGAAGCTGTGATAATGGTTGGGGCAAACAACAAATAGAACAAAGTACTTAAATGAATACCTGGAGAATGAAATGTACAGAGGAGGCTTTAAAAAGTTCCTGAGAATCTAAAAAGCAACGTACAAGAGTACAAGAGTTGAGCTCTATAAGTGCATAAGAAAGAGCTGAGAGGGCTCTACCATCTCCCTTCCGGTTACTCTGAGGTTCTGTGTGATCGGGAAGTGAAGACTACGACAGTGTGGCAAACTGCCTGCCTGAGCATTTAGGGCATGTCCCAAAATAGACACTGAGTCCTTCATAAAAGTCTTCATCAAAGGCTCCAAAGAGAGACTTATTGGTTCAAGGCCTATAAAAATATCTCAGACCAATCATTATCTAACCACTAAGCTAATTGAACAAAGATTTCAGTAGGCACACACAACAAAGGATACAGACTTAGTTCATGAAATTAAAAGAAAAAAAAACAACCCAGCCATATTTAAAAAACAGCAACAACAACAAATACTGGTGAGGAGGAGGAATTTTATTTCCAGTGTTATCGCATTATATCACTAAAATGTCCAATTTTCAAAAGTAATTACAGAATGTGCGAGGCAATAAGAAAGTGTGGCCTATACATAGGAAGGAGAAAAGAGTCAACAGAAATTGCATGTGGAGAAGCCCAGACACTGGACTTACTAAATGAAGACATTCTATCTAGCTTAAAATCAGCTATTTCAAATATGTTCAAAGAGCTTTATAAAAGAACAATGTCTCATCAAATAGAGAATATCAATATATAGATATAAATGAAGAAAAAGAACCAAAGAGAAATTCTGAGTTGTAAAGGACAATAACTTAATTGAAAATAACTTAATTGAGCGTAATGGAAGATTCAGCTGGCAAAAGAATCAATGGACTTGAAGATAGATTATTTGAAGTTCTCTAACCTGAGGAACAGAAAGAAAAAGAAATGAAGAAAATGAATAAAACCTCAAAGTCCTGTGAGATATCATCAAATGTATCAACATATGTATAATGAAAATCCCAGAAAGAAAGGAACAGAAAGAATATTTGAAAAATTAATGGCCAAGCCTTTCCAAATTTGATGTAAACATTACTCTACACATCCAATAATCTCAATGAAATTCAAGAAAGAAAAACTCAAAGATAGCCAAATGTAGAGACACCATAATCAAAATTTCAAATGCCAAAGCCAAAGAGAAAACCATGAAAGCAACAAGAGAAAAGTGACCAGGACATTCAAAAGGTCCTCAATAAGATTAATAATTCTCATCAGAAACTGTGAAGGACTGGGGCTTCCCTGGTGGTCTAGTGGTTAGGAATCTGCCTGCCAATGCAAGGGACACAGATTTGATCTCTGGTCCAGGAAGATCCCACATGCTTCAGAGCAACTAAGCCTGTGTGCCATAACTACTGAAGCCTGGAGCCTGTGCTCTACAAAGAGATGCCACTGCAATGAGAGCCCCATGCACTACAACAAAGTGTAGCCCCTGCTTGTTGCAAATAGAGAAAGCCCATATGCAGCAAAAACGACCCAGTGCAGCCAAAATTTGTAAATCTTAAAAAAAAAATAGAGGAACTGTGAAGGCCTAAAGGCAGTGGAATGACATTTTCAAATGCATAAAGAAACTTAGCCAATCAAAAATTCTATTTCTAGCATACTAACCTTCAAAAAAGAAAAAGACATTTCCGTGAAATAAAAAACTGAGTGAATTTATCATTAGAAGATCTGCCCCATAAGAAATACTAAAGGGTGTTCTTTTGACTCTAGACAGTCAATTCCAATTCACATGAAGATATAAAGACAAGTAAAACTATTTACAAAGGTAAATATAAAAGATAGTATAAATTTTTGTTGTTGTTGTTATTAACTCCTTTTCCTATCTGACTTAAAAGAGAACTGTATAAAGCAATAACCTCAAATCTGTACTGGGGACTTTCCTGGTGGTCCAGTGGCTAAGACTTTGCACTCCCAATGCAAGAGGCCTGAGTTCAGTCCCTGATCCCACAAGCCTCACCTAAAGATCTGGCATGCCCAACTAAGACCTGACACAGCCAAATAAATAAATATTTTTAAAACATTTTTGTATTAAGACTAATGGTATACAGTGTATAAATATGTAATTTGTACTAATGAGAGGGAAAAGAATAGGGCTATATAGAATGTTCTATGATACAAGGTCAATCATTAAGAAGATATGACTCACATTAATCACTCTATTATTTCATTTATATATTATTAACATATTAGGAGAAGGCAATGGCACCCCACTCCAGTACTCTTGCCTGGAAAATCCCATGGACGGTGGAGCCTGGTAGGCTACAGCCCATGGGGTCGCTAAGAGTTGGACATGACTGAGCAACTTCACTTTCACTTTTCACTTTCGTGCATTGGAGAAGGAAATGGCAACCCACTGCAGTATTCTTGCCTGGAGAATCCCAGGGCGGCGGAGCCTGGTGGGCTGCCGTCTTTGGGGTCGCACAGAGTCGGACACGACTGAAGCAACTTAGCAGTGGCAGCAGCATATTAATTTTATCTATATATATATATATAAACCATAATCAAAGTCTCTAAATACAGAAAAAAATTGACAAAGAGGAGAAATGTACAATTCAACAGTAAGTGGAGATTTCAATATACTACTTTCAATAATGAATAGAAAACTAGACAAATGATTATCAAGGAAGTAGAAGACATGAACAGCATCATGAATCAACTGAACCTAACAGATATTTTAAAAACACTCCACAGAACAACAGCAGAAAATACATTCTTCTCAAGTACACAAGGAACATTCTCTGAGATAGACCATATGTTAGCCTATAAAACAAATCTCAATAAACTGAAATCATAAAAAGTATGCTTTCAGCATTATGAGTCCAGGTACCTTTATTGAAAGATCTCTTCATCTGGAGTCTTCATTAGAAGCCTTCCTCAGTTGCCGCTGCAGAGTCTACCTTACCTGGGAAAAGATAGGGGATGCCTGATGACAGTTTTCTTCACTGTTAGTACTTCCTGTTTCTTGTCTTTACCCTTGGTGTTCCCTGGGGTTCTGGGTACATGAACCTTCAGGAACCTTTTCTGTTCAGGGCTCCCTCTACAGAGAGATGACTCCCACCCATATGCTGATTAACTTGGTCCTTGACCAGTGTCATTTCATGAGGAAAATGGAACAAAGGAGAATCAGCATTCTCTCAAGTTTAGCCACTTGTGTAGACTAAGTAAGGAAATAATAAGACTTGACTGTTACTTTGGCTTGCTATCTTAATTGGCTACTCCAACACCCTGGCAAAAACTTAGCTCTATCCAGCTCTCTGAGCTCCTATTCGGACAGAAGACAAAAAACTGGAAAGTCTTTTCGCTAGGACTGGCCAATTAAAAAAGAAAGAATGTCAAATTGATACTAAAACTCAGAAATGGAAAGAGGGAACAAAAAAACAAATTTACTACCACTATCACTAGAAGAAAATTACAAAGAGAGAAAAATTATAAGTAATTATATGTCAGCAATTAGATACCTAGACAAAATGACATATCCAGAAAGGCATAAGCACTGAAATAGAAATCTAAATAGATCTACACCAACTGAAGAGATTCAATCAGGTTAATTCAAAAAATTTTCCACAAAAAGAAAATCCTCATACAGACTGACGGAGGCGGGGCTCTCTAAATGATGGCGGAGGAATAGGACGGAGAGGAACCCATCTCTCCCCCACAAAATTTATGGAAAAGATCTGAAAGCTGGAGCAAAGAGTTCACCAAGACTACTTCTGAACGCTGGCAGAGGATCGGTTTCAGACATTATCAAGTCGGCATTATCTTCAGAGGAGGGGTAGTGAGAAATTATAAAAGATAAAAGAGAGACAAAGGAGTTGGACGGGACCCGTCCCGGGGAGGGAAGTCGTAAAAGAGGAGAAATTTCTAAGACCAGGAAACTTCTCCACCGGCGGGTTTGGGGGAAGAGATTTCGAATCTTCGGAGGGCTAACATAAACCGGGAGAATCAATAATAAAAACCCATCTGATTTACGTGGTCCTAAGGCAAACTTCCAGTTTTAAAGAAACCCCAGAGCCTCGCATCCGCTACCAGCAGGTGGGGGCTGCTGATCGAGAGTGAGGGAGGGCGGGGCGGGCACTGCTTGGGGTAAGGACCGGGCCGTATGCCCCTGAGGGGAATCAGAGGGAGCTAACGTGAGATAGTAACCTCAAAATCTGTGGTGGGAACAGCCAGAGGAGAGAGGAAAACTATTCCCCCCCCTGCGGGAAAAGCCCAAAGCTAAGGCACTGCCGGGCCCGCTCACAGAACAAGGACTGAGCCGATACAGGGGAAAGAGCTAGCCGGGCTGCGGTGGGACCGCCCATTCCCCGCCGGACCACCAGCGGGCAGGGCGGGGACAGCCAGAGCCGGAAAAAAAGGGGCAGGGGCAATAACTCGGCTCCAGGAGAGGGCACCCCCATACAAAAACTTGCAAACTGTGCTCCCAGTTTCTAAGCAAAGGACTTCTGAAGATCCCGGAGGGTCTACAAAGCCGCCGGGTGGGTCGCAGCCAGAGACCAGCTCCCAGAACCGGAACAACAAAGCACACCGGAGCCGGGAAGCCGGGGGGCGCCGTAAACGAGGCTGGGGACCAGGGGAGGTGGATATAAGCCGCACCGCCCCGTCATGGGAGAGTTGTCGCGCTCGCCAAAAACTCCACGGTTTTGCCTGGCTCGCTCTGACCGGGGAGAACGGCGGCAAACCGCGAACCAAAACCGAGTCTGCGCCTCGGTTGGAGTTTCCGGGAACCTGAAACCTGACCAGTTTTAACCCGGGAGTTTGTGCTTTCGGGAAACGTGCCGCGCAATATCCAGGGGGCCCACCCCCGGAGAGTAACCTGAAGCCTGGAGGCAGGGCGTAGACGGGGGGGGGAAAAGCCACACGCCGTGAGGCGGGGGGCGAACACAGTGTGGCCGAGACACTGCGAGCTCTCCATCCACACGCCAGTGATATTGGTTGCCAGTGGTTCCTCTCTCCCCACAGCAGTGTCTGAGCAAGTGAACCTAAAGAAAAGAGACAACCTCCGCCCTTTGTGGCCAGGGCGGAAAGGGAAAATTAGACACTGAAGAAGAACCTCCAAAATAAAAAGCCAAATAAACAGAGGGAAGGGAAAGCGCGTTTTGGAAGGGACCAGTCCAAACAGATTTTAAAATCCCTGTAAGGTTAACACTGGACTGCATTGAAAAGGGGCCCGTTGTATAGTTCTTGAAAAGTATAAGCAGGAACAAGGACCTATCTGAAACTGGAGGGAAGAGGAACCCACACACGGGCTCATCACAACTGCTCCATAGAGAAAAGTCCGGGATATATATTTTATAATTATCCATTTTTTTTATTTTTTTAAAATTTTTTTTAATTATTTTTTTCTTCTTTTTTTCTTCTTAAGGACCTCCTATTACACCTTTAATTTTCTTCTCTAACCACTACTACCTTGAAAAAAAAAAACCCTCTTTTTTAAAAACAAAATGCGTACATAATATCCTTATACTTTTTGTTTGTTGGTTTTCTCTTTTATTTTATTTTATTTTTTTACTGTTTTTTTTCTGTTTTTCTTTTTTTTTTTTTGTTTTACTGTTATTACTGTTTTTAATGTCTTTTTTTCTTTTTTACTGTTTTCTTTTTTCTTTTTTTTTTTATGTTGTATGATTTATATAGAGTCTAAACCTCTACTCTAGATTTTTAATCTTTGTTTTACATTTTGATATCAATTCGTTTGTGCATTTAAGGAATACAACTCTTTATAGTACCCATTTTTACTCAGGAGGTGTGGGTGATTTATTGGCTTGATTACTCTCTCCCTCTATTTGACGCGCTCTTTTCTTCTCCCAGGGAATCCTCTATTCCCACCTCTCATTCTTCTCACCCATTTCTGTTGAATCTCTGAGGGTGTTTATGGGGTACCGGGAGAAAACACTTCGGGAAACAGGGAATACTTGCCAGATCTTCTCCTCTCCCTCTTGATTCCTCCCTTTTCTACTCATCCTACCCTCTTATTGCCTTTCCCCACTCTACTATGTATCTCTGTGAAACTCTCTGTGGCTCCAGGACTGGTGTGGAGAGCACAGAGGGAAGAGTGCGTTCTGGCTAGGGACTGCTCTCCCCACGTTTGAGTCCCCTCCTCTCCTCCTGGTCACCCTAACTCCCTTCCCCTTCACTCTATATCCATGTAATAAGTGAACCTCTCTGGGTATACCCTCACTGTGGAGAATCTTTTCACCATTAAACCTAAAAGTTTTATTATTGATGCTGTATGGGATGAGGTAGAGTAAGTTGAGGTACTGCAGAATAAGGACTTGAAAAGCCAGAGCGGAAACATAATAACTAAGAGAACTTCCAAAAGCTCCACATATAACACTGAAACCAAGCTCCATCAAAGAGCCAATAAGTTTCAGGAGGCAAGATACAGCGAAAAACCCTCTCCAGCAACGCAGGAAACATAGCCCGAGCATCCAAATATTACAGGGCTGGCCCAGAGGGCACACCCAAATCCATAGACATCTCAAAACTCAATACTGGACACTTCCATTGCACTCTAAAAAGAAAAGAAATCCAAGCTTCCACCCACCAGAAACACCGAAACACAGCTCCCCTAATCCAGGGAAAAACCTTGACAAAGCACCCATCCAACCCCCACCACAGTGAGGAACCTCCACAATAAAGTGGAACTTCAAAACTACCAGATACAGAAAGGCCAGCCTAACACAGCAACAATCTTCCTAAACAAGATGAAAAAAGGCAGAGGAGAAAGAAAGGCCAGAGAAATACTCACAGTAAAAGGAAAATGGAGTAATGCCACCAAACCAAACAATAAGAGGGAGGGTGATAGGGATCTATCTGAAAAAGAAATTTAGAATAATGATAGTAAAAATGGATCCAAATATTGAAAATAAAATGAGAGTTACAGATAAATAGCTGGAGGAAAGGGAATTGAGGAAGATGCAAGAAATGTTTACCAAGGACCCTAGAAGAATAAATAAGGAGTCAATATATATTGAATAATGAAATAAAGGGAGGATAAAAGACACGCTTGGAGGGAACCAACAGTAGTGAATAAACAGGAGCAGGAAGATAGGATAAGTGAGGGTAGAAGAGAATTAGAATGGTGGAATATAAACGCAGCAGAGTAGGGGGAAAAAAGAAAAAAAGAATCAAAAGGAAATGAGGAAAACTCAGGACCTCTGGGGACATATATGAAACGCTCTTTACACCCAACATTCGAAATCATAGGGAGTTCCAGAAGAAGAAGAGAAAGAAGATAAAAGGAAAGGCCATGGAAAAAAGATACTCGAGGAGATAATCAGTTGCAAAATTCCCTAAAATGAGGAAAGAAATAGTCACAGAAGTCCAAGAAAACCCAGAGAGTCCCAAACAGGATAAAACCAAGGCGAAACACCCCAAGACACATATATTAATCAAAATTACAAGATCAAACAACAAAGACAAATATTAAAAGCAAGCATGGGAAAAAAAAAAATAAAAAAAAAAAAAAACAAAAAAATAAAAAACAAGGGGATCCCATAAGGATAACAGCTGATCCTTTCAATAGAAACTCTTCAGGCTTAGAAGGGAATGGCAGGACATACTTAAAGTAATGAAAGAACCGAAAAAATCTTACAAAACCCAGATTCTGTACCCGCGTAAAGGATCTCATTCAGATAGTGAAGGAGAATTCAAAAGCATTTACGACAGCAAGGAAAATGAGGGAATTCAGGCACCACCATACAGCTCTCCATCAAATATGCTAAAGGATTCCTTCTCTAAACAGGAAACACAGAAAGGATGTTTAACACAAACTTTAAAAACTACAAAGGTAAATGGCAACGCGACCATACTTATCAATAATTACTTAAATGTAAATGGGGTTGAATTGCCCCAACCAAAAAGGACAAAGGAGTGGCTGAGTGGATACAAAAAAACAAGACCCTACAATATGCTGTCTACAAGTGCAAACCCACCTCAAAACTAGGGACACTACAGATGAAAGTGAAGGGATGGAAGAATATATTTCATGCAAATGGAGACCAAAAGAAAGCAGGAGTCGCCAATACTCATTTCAGATAAAATAGGACTTTAAATATAAAGCTGTGAAAAAGGGACCAAAGAGGGACACTTACATAATGATCAAAGGGTCAATCCAGAAGAAGATGTAACAATTAAAATTTAAATATATAATGCAACCCAACTTAGGGAGCACCACAATATATAAGGCAAATACTACAAGATGAAAGGGGGAAATTAACAAATATAACACAATAATAGTGGGAGACTTTAATACTCCACTCTCAAAATATGGATAGATCAACTAAACAGAAAAAATTAACAAGGGAAACACCAAACTTAAAATGCTACTATAGACAAATTAGATTTTAATCGCGATATTTTCAGGGACTTTTCCACCCCAAACAAGCAATTTCACATTTTTCTCAAGTGCACACGGAACTTTCTCCAGGGATAGATCACATTCTGGGCCATAAAATCTAGCCTTGGTAAAATTTCCAAAAAAATTGAAATCATCCAGGCCATTTTCTCTGGACCACAAGCAGTTAAGATTAGACCTCAATTTACAGGAAAAAAACTATTTTAAAAACTCCAAATATGGAGGGCTCTAAACAACACGCTTCTGAATAACCAACAAATACAGAAGGAAAGAAATCCAAAAAAGAATTCAAAATATGCATAGGAAGAAAACGAATGACATGGGGAAAAACACAACAACCCAAAACTATGGGACACTGTAAAAAGCAGTGCTAAGGTGGAGGTTCATAGCAATACAGGCGTATTACTCAAGAAACAACGAAAAAAATCAAATAAATAAAACTAAACTCTACACTTAAAAGCAAACTTAGAGAAGGAAAGAAAATGAAGAACCCCCCAGGTTAGTAGAAAGGAAAGAAATCTTTAAAAATTAGGGCAGAATAAATGCAAAGAAACAAAAGAGACCATAGCAAAGCAACAAAACTAATAAAGCTGGGTTTTTCGAGGAAGATAAACAACAATTTGACAAGCATTAGCCAGACTCATCAAGGAAAACAAAGGGGAGAAGAATCCAGATCAACAAATTAGAAAATGAAAAGGAGGAGATCACAACAGACTACACAGGAAATACAAAGGATCATAAGAGGACTACTACCAACAGCTATATGCCAATAAATGGACAACTTGGAAAAGAAATGGAAGAGATTTAGAAAAGTATTAAACTTTCCTCAAAATGAACCAGGAAGAAATAGACAGATCTTAACCGGGGGACCCATCACAAGCACGGGAAATATCGAAAACTGTAATTCAGGTAATCTTCCAGCAAACAAAAGCCCAGGACCAGAGGGCTTCACAGCGGGAAATTCTTCTTATACCAAATGTTAGGAAGAGCTAACACCTATCTACCTCAAACTCTTTCAGAGTATTGAAGAAGATGGTTTAAAACTTTCAAACTCATTCTAATGAGGGCCACCATCTCCCTTAATTCGAAAAAAACCAGACAAAAGATGTCACAAAAAAAGAAAACTACAGGCCAATATCCACTGATTTGAAATGAAGATGCCAAAATCTTAATAAAATTTGCAAACAGAATCCAAACATCATTATTAAAACGATTATACATCATGACCAAATCGGGCTTTATCCAGGAATGCAAGGTTTCTTTAACAATCAGCAAATCAATCAATGTAATTCCACATAACAAATTGAAGATAAGAACAATATGATTATCTCAATAGACACTGCAGAAAATGCTTTGACAAAATTCAACATTCCATTTATGATAAAAAACCTCTTCCAGAAAGCAGGAATAGAAGGAACATACCTCACATAAATAAAAGCTATATATGACAAACACAGCAAAACCATTATCCTCAATGGTTGAAAAACTGAGAGCATTTCCCCTAAAAGTCAGGAACAAGGCATAGGATGCCCACTTCCCACTTACTATTCAAATATAGTTTTTGGAAGTTCTTTGGCCACAGAATCAGGAGGGAAAGAAAAAAAAAGAAATAAAAGGGGAATACAGATAGGAAAAGAAGAAAGTGTAAAACTTTCACTTGTTGCAGTGACATGATCATCTACATAGGAAAAACCCTAAAAAGGATTCTACCATGGAAAATACTAGAGCTACTCAATGACTATAATAAAGTTGCAGGATACAAAATTAACACACAGAAATCCCTTGCATTCCTATACCACCAATAATGAGGAAAACTGAAAGAGAAAATAACGGGGGAGGGAAAACAATACCATTCACCATTGCAACAAAAAGCTAAAATACTTAGGAACCAATTTTACCTAAAGAAACAAAAGACTAACTTATATATAGAAAACTATAAATACGCTGATGAAAGAAAATCAAAGAGGGACACAAACAGATGGAGGGAAATATACCGTGGTTCATGGATTGGAAGGAATTAATATAGTTGAAAATGAGGTATACTACCCAAAATCAATCTATAGTTCAATGCAATCCCTATCAAAAGCTAACCAATGATATTTTTCTCAGAAACTAGAACAAATTCATTTCACAATTTTGTAGGGAAGGTATAAGTAACCTCGAAATAGCCAAAGCAATCTTGAGGAAGAAGATGGGACTGGGAGGAATAAAACCTGCATGACTTCAAAGCTATACTTACCAAAGCCACAGTTCATCAAGGGGCAGTTGTGGTACGGGCACAAGGATAGAAAAATATAGGATCAATGGAACAAAATAGAAAGCCCAGAGATAAAAACCCACGCACCCTTTTGGGCAACCCTTAATCTTCGACCAAAGGGGACCAAAAGGAGGGCAAGAAGTATACAGTGGAGAAAGACAATCTCTTTAAAAAGTGGTGCTGGGGAAAACTGGGTTCAACCACTTTGTTAAGAAGAATTGAAAACTAGAAACACTTCCTAACACCATACACAAAAATAAACTCTCAAAATGGATTAAAGATCTAATGTAAGACCAGAAACTATAAAAACTCCTAGAGGAAAAACATAGGCAAAACACTCTCCGGAATAAATCACAGCAGGATCCTCCATGACCCCACCCCCAGAATATTGGAAAATAATAAAAGCCAAAAATAAACAATTGGGACTAATTAAAAATTAAAAGTATTTGCACAACAAAGGAAAAACTATGAGCAAAGGTTGAAAAGACCAGCCTTCAGAATGGGAGGAAAAATAATAGCAAACTCGAAAAGCAACGACAAACAATTACAATCTCAAAAATATTACAAGCAAACTCTGCAGCTCAATTCCAGAAAAAATAAACGAACCCACAATCAATAAAAAAATGGGCCAAAAGAACTAAACAGACATATCTCAAAGAAGTAATACAGATGGCTAACAAACACATGAAAGATGCTCAAACATCACTCATTTATTAGAAGAAATGGCAAATCAAATCCACAATGATGTGTACCATTTTCACGCCCAGTCAGAATGTGCTGTGCTTCTATCCCAAAAGTCTACAAGCAATTAAATGCTGGAGTAGAGGGTTCTATTTTTGATCGAGGAAAAGGGAAAACCTCTTTACAATGTTGGTGGGGTAAGCAACTAGTACAGCCACTATGGGGAGAAAACAGTGTGGAGGATTCCTTAAAAAAACTGGGAATAGAACTGCCATATGCACCAGCAATCCCACTGCTAGGCAATACACACGAGGAAACCCAGAATTGAAAAGGATGCATTGTACCCCAATGTTCATCACAGCACTGTTTACATAGCCAGGACATGGAAAAAAGCACCTAGTGATGTCATCGGCAGACGAATGGATAAGGAAGCTGTTAGTACATATACACAATGGAATATTACTCAGCCATTTAAAAATACCATTTGAATCGGTTTATTGAGATGGATTGAAAACTGGACCCAATTATCCAGAGGTGAGGTATAGTGGAGCAGAAAAGGAAAAAAGCACAATAACAGTATACTAATGCATGTAATGGAATTTTGAAAGATGGTTATTGGTAACCCGATATGTGAGAAGAATAAGAGACACAGATGCATAGAACTGTCCTGTGGACTCTGAGGGGAAGGTGAGGTTGGGGACGTTCTGGGGACAATAACATTGAAAACATGTATATTGTCAATATGTTGAAAGCGTGAAACACCATTCCATGTTTATGCCATGGGCGGATGCTCAGGGATGGATGCGTTGGGTGAACAGGGGGATGGGACGGGGAGGGAGGGTGGGAGGAGGGTTCGGGGAGGGGGAGACATGTGGAACCCATGGCTGATTCATTGTCGATGTTATGGCAAAAACTACTACAATATTGTAAGTAATTAACCCCAACTAAAATAAATTTAAAAAAATAAAAAATAAATAAATAAAGAAAATCCAAGACCTTGAATGACTCAATGATGAATTCTTCCAAAAATCTAAGGGAGATAACAATACTTCACACCAAACTCTTCCCAAAAAATTAAAAGTATTCTATACTCTTCAATATATGACACCACCCTTATGGCAGAAAGTGAAGAAAAACTAAAGAGCTTCTTGATGAAGGTGAAAGAGGAGAATGAAAAAGTTGGCTTAAAGCTCAACGTTCAGAAAACTAAGATCATGGCATCTGGTCCCATCACTTCATGGGAAATAGATGGGGAAACAGTGGAAACAGTGTCAGACTTTATTTTTGGGGGCTCCAGAATCACTGCTGATGGTGACTGCAGCCATGAAATTAAAAGACACTTACTCCTTGGAAGGAAGGTTATGGCCAACCTAGATAGCATATTTAAAAGCAGAGACATTACTTTGCCAACAAAGGTCTGTCTAGTCAAGGCTATGGTTTTTCCAGTGGTCATGTATGGATGTGAGAGTTGGACGGTGAAGAAAGCTGAGCGCCGAAGAATTGATGCTTTTGAACTGTGGTGTTGGAGAAGACTCTTGAGACTGCAAGGCGATCCAGTCAATCCATCCTAAAGGAGATCAATCCTGGGTGTTCATTGGAAGGTCTGATGTTGAAGCTGAAACTGCAATACTTTGGCCACCTCATGCGAAGGGTTGACTCATTGGAAAAGACCCTAATGCTGGGTAGGACTGGGGGCGGGAGGAGAAGGGGACGACGGAGGATGGTTGGATGGCATCACTGACTTGATGGACATGGGTTTGGGTGGACTCCGGGAGTTGGTGATGGACAGAGAGGCCTGGTGTGCTGCAATTCATGGGGTCGCAAAGAGTCAGACATGACTGAGCGACTGAATTGAACTGAACTGATACTCTTCAAATCATCCCATTAGACCATACCACACTGTTACCAAAAATATCACAAAGACAAAGACATCACAAAAGAGCAAATTGTAGACTAATATCCTTTATGAATGCAAATGCAAAAAGACTCAACAAAGTACTAGAAAAATAATCCACAATGCATGAAAAGTATTATACAAAATGACCAAGTGGGATTTTCCCCAGAAATGCAAGTCTGGTTCAAAAGTCAACAGTATAATAAACCAGTTAATACAATGAATGTCAAAACACGCATGATTATCTTAATATATGCTTTAAAAGCATTTGACAAAACATTCAATACACTAAGATAGGAAGGAATTTCTTCAGTCTGTTAAAGGGCTTGTATAAAAAATCTACATTTAACATTATACCTCATGATGAAAGATTGAATGCTCTTCTTTAAGATTAGGAAAAAGGCAAAGAAGTGTATTCTTTTTTTTTTTTGGTTGATGTTTTTATTTAATGAAGTGGAGCTTCAGTCACTCTACACACATTTAAGAAACACTGACCACTCTTTTTTGAAATAACCTCTTTACTTGTTTTCTCTGAGGCAGTGCATTATATTTAACATCTTTCTAGAAATTCTAACCAGGGAAATTAGGCAAGAACAGGAAAAGAACATCTTCCATATTTGAAAGAAAGAAGTAAAAGTATGTTTATTTGCAGGTGACATGATCTTACATAAGGAAAATGATAAGAATCTCTCCTGCCCAGTACTAGAGCTTAGAAGTGAGTTTAACAAGGTTACAAGATAAAAGATCAATATAGAAACACAATTACATTTCTATCCACTTGCAATCTAAAATTAAATTAAGAAAATAATTCAATTTATAATAACATCCTTAAGAATAAATGTAAATGTAAGACTTTTACATCAATAAACTACAAAACTTCATTGGAATAAACTAAAGATATAAATAGATTCAAAGACATCCTGTGTTTATAAATTGGAAGACTTACTATTGCTAAGATGATCATAGTTCTCCAAGCTATCTACAGATTTACTGTAATCCTTATCAAAATATTCTATGATGATTTTGCATAAATTGATAAACTGATACTGAAATTCATCTAAATATGCAAGATACCTGGAATAACTGAAATAATGTTGAAAGAGAAGAGCAAATTTGGAGGGCTCACACTTCCCAATTTTAAAACTTACTACAAAGCTATAGTAATCAAAGCTATGTGCTTTGACATGAGGACTAGTATATAGATTAATAGAATGGAATTGAGAGTCCAGAAATTAACCCTTACACCTATGGTCAATCAATTTTCAACAAGGGTTCCAAGACAATTCACTGTGAAAGAATAGTCTTTTCAACAAATAGTACTGTGAAAACAATATCCAAATGCCCAGAAATAAAGATAGATTCCTATCTCCCACCACATACAAAAATTAATTCAAATGGAGCAAAGGCCAAATGCAAGAGCTAAAACAATAAAATTCTTAGAACTCATAGGTACAAATCTTTGTAATGTTAGATTGTTGTTGTGTTTTAGTTGCTCAGACTGTGTGACCCTATGGACTGTAGCCTGCCAGGCTCCTCTGTTCATGGGATTCTCCAGGCAATAACACTGGAGTAGGTTGCCATTCCTTTCTCCAGAGGATCTTCCTGACCCAGGGTTTGAAGCTGGGTCTTCTGTATTGCAGGCAGATTCTTTACTGTTTGAGCCACCAGGGAAGCCTGGTGTAAAATTAGCTAATTGGAAATTATGGAAAATATAAAAGATATAGTTGAGAAACAGCTAATAAAATTTTATTTTATGTAATTTATATAGTAGGCATCTTTCTTTTGCTTGGTCTTTGCTTTTTATTAAAAACTATATTTAATGTAATCATTGTCACTGTTACTCTACAGTTTTCCACATAAAAGAGGTATAAGAAACTGTCTGTAGGGCTTCCCTGTTGACTCAGTGGTGAATTTGCCTGCCAGCGTAGGAGACATGGGTTTGATCCCTGATCCAAGAAGATCCCACATGCCGAGGAGGAACTAAGCCCTTACATCACAACTACTGAACCTGTGCTTTACAGCCCAAGAGCCACAACTACTGCACCCATGGATTGCAGTTACTGAAGCCCGTGTGCCCTAGGGCCCATGTTCCGAACAAGAGAAATCAAGGCAAGAAGCCTGCTCAACTCAGTTAGAGAGTAGCCACTACTCTCCACAATTAGAGAAAAGCTCACAAAGCAACAAAGACCCAGCACAGCCAATAAATAAATAAATAAATAAAAATTTAGAAAGAAAACATCTGTAGACTATCTTAGACAAAATTGACAAAGCAAAACAATGTAGAATTAGCTAATTGGAAATTATGGAAGATATAAAAGAAACACATTTGTAGACATTAGTGATGTTTTCAGGTAGGAGTGTGTGTGTAGAAATGATAATGAATAAAATATGGTTTTCTCATTAACTGGATGTATGCAACCAGAAATCTATCAGCAGTAGGGTAACTGGTGGATTACTTTTAAACCAGAAGAATCTTTGGTGCCATGTTTAAAAAAAAAGGTGTACTGTGATCAATCAGTTTTCTGGTATGTACCCCCTTTCTAGGGATCCATGAGCTTGTGAAAAAGTGAATGGTGAAGAGTAATAACTGCTAAAATTTTACATCAAATCACCTAGTTGTACTAGGAAAGTTCCACTAATGTTGCCTTAATATGATTTCTCCTAAAACAGTACTCTTTTTCCAGCAATGCTTGATTAATATAGTCATAGCAGTTATTTCTATCCCTTTTCCACCCACACTATGTCAATGAAAACAATTAGATAACTTCAGTTAGAAGATTCTTTTTAAAATAATTACAGTCTTTATTTTCACCATTAAATTTAAATGAAGAAATATGACTAATTCTTATAGTCATTTTAGTTCTAGAAAAGATGCTATCTATAAGTTAATTCAAACTTTCAATGTTGTCACAAGATTTCTCAATAATTTATTATTGAATATTAAAAAACATTTTATTATTAGATATTAGTACAATTATATATCATGCTCCATTCTTAGTTAAATTATTCTTACTTATGCATATTAAGATTTTGGTACCAAGCTGTTTTAGGTTTCTAATATTTATTGTGAATATTTTTTTTAAATTTTTATATCAAATTTAACCATGTGATTATTACTACCGTTGTCTATTTTGAAAGATATGTTTTTCTGTTTCAAAGCTCTGAGGTTCCTGTGTTTATTCTTCTTAGGGAGTTGTCTGATAATTGTAAAGGACTGAACTACCATAGTATATTATTCTTTTCAGAGAACAAATGAACTAAGACTTGCATCTTTATTTTCACCTGTGCTATAATGTATGACTTTAGTCATTGCCTATGTTACTACTTTTTATTATATGTACTTGCCTTTGGTTCCTGCAAAGGGCTTTGCTGGTGACACAGACAGTAAAGAATCTGCCTGCAATGCGGGAGACCTGGATTTCAATCCCAGGGTTGGGAAGATCCCCTGGAGAAGGGAATAGCTACCCACTCCAGTATTCTGGTCTGGAGGATTCCATGGACAGAGAAGCCTGGCAGGCTACGTCCATGGGGTCACAAATAGTTGGACATGACTGAACAACTTTCACTTTCATTTGGTTCCTGAATCATTGGTGCTGGGTATATAATTCATGATAAATAAATGACCAGTATCTTCGGACAGATAAGTTAAAAAAACAAGCAGCAGGTAAGTGAATTAAGGAGGTAGAGCGATTTAGCACACAAGGAGGAAAAAGGGGGAAGAGAGATTAAGAATCAAATGAGGATTAGTTTACAATCAATTAAAACTTAGATGTATAAGTACTTAAAAATTTTAGCCTTGAATTAAAAATAAAAAACTGTACATAGGAAAGGGACATATTAATGTATGTTGAACATGTAGGTGATTCTCACAAATCTTTGGACAGCTAATAGAAATTTTGCCACCCAATATTTCAGCAGAACATGTGAGAAGAGGTCAATAATGTGTTGCCTAAGCTTTGTCAGGTTATTTGATCGATGTCTACAGGTCATAAATTGTGGATATTTAACTTCCTCTTCTTTATATTTGTGTGGCAGTTTAAGTTTTTCAGAAGTAACAGTCCAAAGAGTGAGGAGAGAAGCAATGAAGAGACAAACCATGGAGGATTTTTTGGGCAGTAAAACTCTTCTATGATACCATAATGATGTCTATATGTTATTATACTTTTGTTCAGATTTGTAGGATGTATAACCCCAAGAGTGATCTCTAATGCAGACTATGAACTTTGGGGGAATGTGATGTGTCAATGAAGGTTCAATCAATTGTAACAAATATTCCACTGTGGTGGGGGATGGTGGTCATGGGGAAAACAGCATGTGTGTGGGTAGTGAGTATGTGGAAAATCTCTGTACTTTCAATTTTACTGTGAACCTTAAGTTTTTAAAACAGACAACTCATGCTGAAAACAAACTTTTGCTGCTACTTTTATAGGAAAGCATTTAATTTATTGTGTGCTAATCAGGTGAGTATCTATGCAATATTCTATATAAGTTTGTTTTGCAGTCTTTACAAAATGATAAAGTTATAAATAAAAAGCCATCTGTTTTCTCTAAGTTCACAAGAGTATGTTTTCAGTCCTCAAATGTATATTGCTATTAATATCTTGTGCTGTATTACAAATTATCTCAAACAGCAATCTAAAACAACAAAGAGTTTAGTTAGTCCAGAGTCTCATGTGGTTGTAGTCAAGCCATCAGCTAATACTGAAGTCATCCTGAGGGTTAATTAGAGCTGAAAAATCTGCTTCCAACCTCACCCATGTGGTTATTGGCAGGGCTCTGAGAAAGGGAAGTGGTTCTGTGAAAGATCTTTCAAGAGAATGTAAAGACAATAAACAGACTGGGAGGAAATATTTGCAAAAGATTTATTTGATAAAGAATTGTTTTCCAAAATATACAAAGAACTCTTAAAACTCAACAATAATAAAACAAACAACCTGATGAAAAAATGGACCAAAGACTTAAACAGACACCTCACCAAAGAAGATATACAGATGGGAAATAAACATATGAAAAGATGCTCCACATCTTATGTCATGAGGGAAAAGCAAAATAAAAAAAAATTATTTAGATGTTTTCATTCCTCAAATGGTATTTGCAGCTGAAACCTTTAGTTCCTGGATGTGTGAGCCTTTTCATTGTGTTACTGAGTGACCTCATGATATGTGAGCTAGTTTTCTTCAGTACAAGTGTTGAGCGAGGGAGAGAGAGAGAGGAAGAAGCAAGATATAAGCCAGTCCTTTTGTAACTTAATCTTGGAAGTAACATCCCATTACTTCTGCCATATTCCAACCAGTAGAAGTGAATCATCAAGTCCAACTACACTCAAGAGGCGGGTATTCACAAGGGTGAGTAGCAGTGTGTGGGATCATTGATGGCCATGTTAGAGACTGCCTACTGAAATATGCCAAAGTCACCTCAGACAAATAGGATATCAGGCTGCATAGAGTTGTAATCTTTTCTTTAGAGAAAATGTTAGCTCCCAAGTTTCCAATGGGAACAACTGGATAGATAGACAGGTCCTTTATTAAGCAAGAGAATACTGGTGGAAGACTGGGTCTGGGAAAGGAGAGCTCAGTTATGGGTGCGGTTAAACAGGTTAAGCCTGTGGTTAATTTGAGACGGACAATGGGAGGTGCCAAGTCAACAATTTGTTAGATGTGTGTAGCTCAGAGGGAAAGTTTGGAATAAAGATATTTACTTGAAAGTGTTCATCATATAGATGATAATTAACAATATGGGCATGGAATAAATCATAAGATAGAGAGACTATAAAGTAAGAAGAAGAAGAAGAAACCAAGTTCAAAGCCTTGAATAACTCAAGATTAAAAGCCAGTTAAGGACAGTGATCCAGCCAGGGACTTTGAGATAAATTAATGCCAAAGATGAAAGAACAGGGAAAGTTAGATCCTACTGAAGCCCAGAGCAGAGTGTTTCAAGAAAGACAGAAGAATCTATAATTTCAAATGTGCTGAGAAGTCCAATAACAGGAAGACAGAAAAATGTCCATTAGCGTGGCTGACAGAGAATTCACTGGTGACTATTGCAGGAAGCCATGTGGATAAAGGAGGAGGATAGGAGCCCAGATTGGAGAGAGTTGAGGAATGAGTGGCAGATAAGTGAATCAGTGAGTACAGGCAGTTTTTTCAAGGCTTTGCACAGGAAAGGAAAAAATACAGCAACTATCAAAAGGAAAGCATTTATAGAGTCCACAAATGGCGGTTTCTTTTAAATATGGAAGTGAATATTTCTTCACTTTTTAAATATGTGCATTATTTAAATAATGATGAGAAAGATGCCACAGAAAGAAATTAAAGAAACAAGAACAAAAAAGACTGGTGTGAGGTCCTGGGGAAAGCATGGGGAGACCACTATCACAGTGGAGGGCCATCTCCTGCACCATAATAGGAGGGAATGAAAGCAGAAGAGACAAGAGATAGGGACGCAGAAAAGTTCACAGATTTGGTGGCCAAAACGTGAGGGCATTTTCAAGCTGCTGGTTATATTTTCTCTGTGAAGTTGAAGAAGTCATGTGTGGAGTGCATGCATGTGAGTGTGTTCATGGAGTGACACTTAGGTTAGGGAAGAGATATGTAAGTAAAGCAGTTGTTGGGAAAACTTCAAGTAAACCGAAACAGGAGCAAATAACAGTTTCCGTGAAATGGCCTAATCCTTCGGAGAAAGCCAGTGCTTGCTTAGACTGTGATGGTGCATGTCAATCACTCTACTCTCGTTTATAGCCTTGTTTCCTCCTTCATGGCTTTTGTGCATTCCTTGCTCCTTCTGTTACAAGGAGAGGAATCTAATGAAGGAAGTCTCCCCATGTGTCAGGGATTTGAGTGATAGTGACTCTCCGAGTGTTTGCTTTTAAAAGAAAGATGTCCGAAGAGGGTAATGACCTCTGCCTAATCCCAGAGAGTGAAGTGCTGATTAAGAAATACAATTCATAGCAGGGTCTGGGGTCCACAGCTCTACCACCTGCAGGCTATGTGCCCTAGCTGGGCCTCAGTACAATCAGCTGCAAGTATAAATAGTCATACTTAATTTTAAAAGTTTTAAAGAGATTTGACATGTTATCTATCAAGTTCCTGACACTCAGACACAATTATTACCCTCAAGCAAAATAGTAATAGCTGCCACTGCCACCAGCACCACTATTGTCAATGTGGTTATTATCATTCATGTTGTATTTGTTGATCACAGGAACTTTCTTGGAAATAGTGCCCCATATACCAATACCTAAAGATACCCTGGAGAAGGAAATAGCAACCCACTCCAGTATTCTTAGTCCAGTAAATGACTAACACTTTCACACTTTCATACCAATACCTATTGGGAGAGTAGTCAATTTATTCATTCATTAAATAAATATTTCTGAAAGCCTGTTCAGTTCAGTTCAGTCACTCAGTCATGTCTGACTCTTTGTGACCACATAGACGGCAGCACGCCAGGCTTCCCTGTCCTTAACCAACTCCCAGAGCTTGCTCAAATTCATGTCCATTGAGTCGGTGATGCCATCCAACTATCTCATCCTCTGTCATCCCCTTCTCCTCTCACTTTCAATCTTTCTCAGAATCAGGGTCTTTTCCAATGAGTCAGTTCTTTGCATCAGGTGGCCAAAGAATTGGAGTTTCAGCATCAGATCTTCCAATGAATATTCAGGACTGATTTCCTTTAGGATGGACTGGTTGGATCTCCTTGTAGTCCAAGAGACCCTCAAGAGTCTTCTCCAACACCACAGTTCAAAATCATCAGTACTTTGGCGCTCAGCTTTCTTTATAGTTCAACTCTCACATCCATACGTGACTACTACTGGAAAAACCATAGCTTTGACTAGACGGACCTTTGTTGGCAAAATAATGTCTCTGCTTTTTAATATGCTGTCTAGGTTGGTCATAGCATTTCTTCCAAGGAGCAAGTATCTTTTAATTTCAAGCCTTGTGCCTCCCTAAATTCACCATCAGCTTGAGAGAGCAGGAAGGCAAGTAGTCACATTACAATGTGCCAAGTGTGAAATCCCTAGATAAAACCAATGTTCTGTGGGAGCCAAAGTGAAAGTGAGGTCACTCAGTCGTGTCCTATTCTTTGTGACCCCATGGACAGTAGCCCCCCAGGCTTCTCTGTCCATGGGATTTTCCAGGCAAGATTACTGGAGTGGGTTGCCATTAAAAGGGGGGCAAAGTCAAATGGGCCTGGGAGAATGGGAGGAGCCATCACTAAGATGAAAAGTTTAAAATGGGTTTTGAAGAATGAATGAGTCTGCTAAGTAGAGAGATGGTACTTACGACAATGGGAACAGCGTGGACAAAGAGCCACTGATCAAGGAAAAAGGCAGTTTTAAATGCTCTTAAGTTTCTGTGACTTGAATCTATGAGACAACACTTCACAAATATTGCTTCTGATATAGAAATTAGACTTTGAGCCTGAGAAATAGTTATACAAAGAGTGAAATTCATCTGGTCAGAAATAACTATTTCTTTGACACAAAGTTCAAGGATAGGGAAAAACTCATGAAAGTCGAAGTTTAACTTAATGAGTTACTAACAGGCAAACACATTCCCTTCCTACAAATGCTTTTTATTGCAGCAGAGTTATGAGACAAACACCCCAGTCCACATGGAGCACATGCAAACCAGTTCTGTCAAAGGCGGTTAGTTCCCCTCTCTTTCCCTATGGTAATAAAATCCCTCATTTGGGGTTGAGTATATCATCACCTGAACACAGATTTTATTTCTCCATCTTTTCAGTTACTAGGTGTGGTAAAATGACTAAGTTCTGGCTGATAACAAGTGTAGGGAAGTGATGTGGTGATTTCTGGTTTGTATTCTTCTAAGTGCATTCCTTTCGTCCTCCTTTTTTGATCCTTGGAATGCATATGTGATGATTGGTACTCTAATGATCATGATCTTGAAGTCAAAGGACCAAGATATCTCAGTTTTGGGATGGTGGAACAGAAAACTGGAAGTTCAGAAGACTGCACAATGATGGGACCAACCTTAATGGCCTATTCACAAAATTAAATTTTATATTGCTATAATATCAATACTTAAGCAACTGCTTTAAAAAACTGTAACCCAACCTTTACTCTAACTAATACATCAACTGGCAGATAGCATTCTACTTATTTTGTAAAGTTTTAGCTAGGTTTTATATTTCTATGTTCTTATTTCTGCTCAAAGGGGTATCTTTTTAGTTGGTATGTTTTTTCTTCTAAAGGGCATTGTGATAATTATTTGATAGAAGCAAAACAAAATATAGAAAAAGAATCTCTTTTAGCTCAACATGAAAAAATAAATATGTGCTTTTTACCCTGAGTTTCTCAAAAAGTATAATTAACTGCCTGCCTACTTGCTCTGAATCATCTAGTCTCTGGGTTAAGTTCTTCCAGTGGATTAACTCATTCAATCTTCCCAACAGCTGTCTGAAGTCGGTGTTATTTTCAGCCCCATTTTACAGTTCACAGAGGTTAAGTAACTGACTAATGCCTCATAGCTGGAAAGCGATGGATTGAGGCTTTTAGCCCAGGCAGGCTGACTCCACAGCTTAAATATTAAACACCACTCTCACCACTCCACAGGTACAGATAGTCCTTTAAATTCTATGACCAGGGCTTGTCCTTGGCAGAAAAAAATACAAGTAGAAACAAGCAAGTAAATGACCTGGCATGAGGCACTCTTGTTGATCTATTGCTTAGATCTTTTTAGACTTTATTCCTTGTTCCTGAGATGTTTACAGACTGAATTCCTGGTTGGCCCTTGGTGACTGAATTTTCTTTTGCTGAACCCAAAGTAAATTTTCTGTAACCCTGTTCTGTATAGTCAGACACCTGGAGCCAGAACATGGTTTAGACTATTTGCTGTCCATAGTTGTCTTCTTCCCATTCTTCCTGGGCTATCATTTTCTGTCCTGATTTTAGATTTGTGTTCTTGACTGTTTTTAAGTTTCCTTATGGAAAAGTCAGTCACTGACTTGGAACCTTTGTTCCAGTTCTATATGTAGCCTGGCTTCTGGATTTGTCTAAAATTTCATTGTCTTGTCTCTTGGCCTTACTTCCAAACCCAAATTTTAAACACTTAGGACTAAGAGCACCAATTTTGGTTTATAGTTAGAGTCTAAAATAAAAGTACGATTAACTGTAGCATTGTTGGGCCACAATCTAGACACTCATTGGCTGGATCCATTCTCTCATTTATTCACCAAATATTCACTAAGCTCTAGTCATGTGCCAAGTATTGTGTTCTGTGCTGAGAAAAGACCTTAAATGGGTTGATTCCTACACTTGTTGAATAGTTACAAAGTAGTGAACAATATTTTCAATATAAACAGTAGTTAGAGTGGTAAACAATAGTAACAGTAGTAAACAATAGTCACAATAGTAAACAATGGTTACAAAATGGTAAACAAGAAATTAGAAAACTGAGTGATGAGGATGGAACCAAGGCAATAATAGACTATCTGTGGTAAATGGAGCTTGAGCTGGGTTTTGAAAGCTATATGGTTAAGGAAATCAACCCTGAATATTCATTGGAAGGACTGATGCTGAAGCTCCAATACTTCGGCCATCTGATGTGAAGAGCCGACTCACTGGAAAAGACCCTGATGCTGGGAAAGATTGAAGGCAACAGGAGAAGGGGGAAGCAGAAGATAGGATGGCTAGATAGCATCGCTGACTCAATGAACATGAATTTGAGCAAACTGAGGGAGATAGTGGAGGACAGAGGAGTCTGGCATGCTGTAGTCCATGGGGTTGCAGAGTCGGACATGACTTAGAGACTAAACAATATTTCACCAGGTTGATAAGAGGCAATTACAAATAAGGGAGAAGAATTTACACAGACATAGAAACAAAACTGAAAGCTCAGGACAGGACAGAGGGAAGAGTTTGAGATGATGTGGAAGAGAGGTTTAGGTTATACTAGGAAATGCCTCATATACCATGTAAAGGAGTTTAGGTTTTGAAGGGTTTTCAACAAGCCAATAAAATGATGAGATTTGCCAGCTTACCCACTCCTTAAGGCTTCTACACATCAACCTGCCACCAGGCTAGTGAACACAGAGTAGTGATTAATGAGCTCTGTGACCACCCAGAAAACATTCTTGGCAGCGGCAGGCCCCAGGATACATCTAGGAATCTGCTTCTCTGGTAACATTTAGGTCAGAAACAAGTCTGTGTTTGAGAATTCTGCTGCTGCCCGAGTCACATCTCTTTTTATCTGCCCTGTTGCTGTTACCAGAGCTGATTGCTTCTTCCTCCTTTGGGTTATTTTCAGGGGTTGATGTATAGATTAACTGATACAAAGAAGGTTTTCATCTCCCTTGTTTTGAGATCAGGTGAGACCAATTGTGCAAATATAAAAATAATTTGGTAGCACATATAAATTCCTATTCCTAAGAAGGGCAATAACTTATTATTCCCCTGTGAAATTGTAGTTTATTGAAATGGAAAATGACAATATCTTCTTGAGAATGGCATACTGACAGGTCTTCTGATCCTTTCAGCCTAGTCCTCACCGTCTGATGATGCCAGAAATAGACGTTTCTAGAGAGGTCCTGGAGTTGCTCTTCCTGACTCCAAACTTTAAGGTTGATGGATAAAGAAAATCACACTTGATAGACTCATCAGTTCTGTCTCCATGAGCATTTAACTTCATGTGTCATTTTGCATCTTCTGACAGCATTGGAATATGCAGTGGATTAGCACCAGGGATTTATCAAGATGATGTTGTTTATTGACACAAGACTCCTTTGGATCAAATAAGAAGTACCGAAGTCTAATTTTTGGAAGATGGAAAGATATGTGTGGTCTTGTAATCACCACAGACAGCTATATAATATTCAGTTCATTTGGGGCTCTCTAATCTAGCCTAGGGGAGCTGCTTCATGTTTCCATCTTTAAAAACATGAGAACAGTGTTTCCTTCAACTTTTACAATGACTGAAATTCCCAATACCTAAATTCAGTCCAAAGAGAAAGAGTACAAGCAGGAGGAGAATGTTCCAGGCACAGGATACATATTTTTTCTTGGTGCAGCAATACTAAGAATTGAATATCAAGATGATGATTATCTTCCTGGATTAAAAAAAAAACACACACACAGAGAAGGTTACAAGGAGAAATGAAATGCTGGCTAGCAGAAGCAGCAGAGAAGATTTCATATAGGATAGTAACTAGTTCTGAGGCATTTTGGATATCTTCTTGCTGACAACTAATTGGAAATTAAACATTCCCTGGTGGCTCACCTGGTAAAGAATCCACCTGCAGTGCAGGAGACCTCGGTTCAATTCCTGGGTCAGGAAGATCCACTGAAGAAGGGATAGTCTACCCACTCCAGTATTCTTGGGCTTCCCTGGTGTCTCAGCTGGTAAAGAATCTGCCTGCAGTGTGGGAGACCTGGTTTCAATCCCTGGCTTGGGAAGATTCCCTTGGAGAAGGGAAAGGCTACCCACTTCAGTATTCTGGCCTGGAGAATTGCATGGACTGTATAGTCCATGGGGTTGCAAAATGTCGTACACGACTGAGTGACTTTCACATATAAAAAAGAGGCTCCTTCTTGCAGCTTTGTATTCTATTATTCCTTGTTTTCTCCTTTTATGCCTGACTTCCATGTGCTTGGAATAATTCATGAGAATTACTTTAAAATTTCAGGGAAAAGAAGCAATAGGCAACAGCTTGCTAACTACAAAAGTATTACAGGAATGATTCCTGAGAGTAAAAAGAAATGTGGCAATGTTTTCCCCTGCACTATCTTCAGGGGGAAGAATAAACCTGGTATCATCAAAAGCAATGATTTTATAAAGCAACTATTCAGTTCAGTTCAGTCGCTCAGTCGTGTCTGACTCTTTGCGACCCCATGAATCGCAGCACGCCAGGCCTCTCTGTCCATCACCAACCTGCGGAGTCTACCCAAACCTATGTCCATCGAGTCGGTGATGCCATCCAACCATCTCATCCTCTGTCGTCCCATTCTCCTCCTGCGCCCAATCCTACCCAGCATCAGGGTCTTTTCCAATGAGTCAACTCTTAAAAACTAATTTTTTAAAAAAGCAATGATTTTAGAGTCGGGAGTCCTGGGCACAAGACCTCACTTCTCTTGCTGAGTAACTGTATGTCTTTAGACAAATTCTCTGACACTCAGTCCTGTGGTCTGCAAAATGATGAGAAGCGTTTGATATCAGTAAGGACCCCGTATTCGACAATCATTTCTGCTGTTTTAGCGTGAGAAAACCTGCCGCCACTGCAGGAGATGCGGGAGATGTGAGTTCAGTCTCCGGGTCAGGAAGATCCCCTGCAGAAGGAAATGGCAACCCACTCTAGTACTCTTGCTTGGGAAAATCCCATGGACGGAGGAGACTGGTGGGCTACGGTCCGTGGAGTTGCAAAGAGTTGGACACGGCTAAGCACACACACATTCACGTACTAGAGTAAACCTCAAGCAACTGAGAAATGATGGGCACCGCCATCAACGTATGTAGGGGGATGGGACTCACACATGAAAAAAATGGAGTTGCTCTTTCCTCACCCTTGAAGCTAGAATTAGCAACCATGTATTTTAAAAGGAAACTTTGGAACACAATGAAGCTAGCATGTAGGACCAAAGAAGAAACCAAGCAACAGCTTCAGAGGTTCCAATACAAACTGTACCCTGCGGTTATTCTGTATCTGGCACTTGAAGGGTGAGATTATAATTCACAAGGGGCAGCCTTTCCTCTCGCCTGCAGACCTCAGTTCCCACTAATATTCCAAATCAGTGGGAGTCCACCATGTCTGCCTCGGAAACAGCCAAGTCATTTCCGGTCTAGGAAGGAATAGGTATCAACACTGAAGGCTTGAGTAATGAAAGAAAAATACATCTTCTAAGATCCTGGAACACAGGCCTCCAAGGAGGTCCAGGGATAGGATTCAGGGTTGTTCAAAATGAGTTTCCTTTCATTTTGTTTTATGACTTTGAAAATTATCCTTTGGACAGATTTTTGTCAAATTAATAAGGTCGAATTATTAAAGTATTTATTAAGGCAACTGTACAGCAGCTTGAGGCGCTGCTGTAGACAGTAAAATGACATGTGACTGTTGTTTATCTTTGATAAACATTAGGAAAAAATGTATCCTTGCTCTTATTAGGTAGTTCTGAGATCCCTTTCTTAAATATATGCTCTTCTTAAATTCTTAATTAAAGATCCAGATGCTGCAGAAGAAAGATGTATTTGTCATTTGGGGTTAGGTGTCCATCTCTTAGCTCAGTGGCTATGGCTATTGAATTGGGTCATATTACAGAATCATGGGAGCGCCTGTTTAACTATATGTTTGCAGGAAAAAAGAATTTTTAGAAAAGAATTAGTAGACAATCCTGTAAATAAGTCCCAGTGCAAAAGCTGAAGTGCTCTGTGATTTTTTTTATTTTACTGCCAAGAAGAGATGTGACACAAATTGGAGAGGCTTCAAGGAAACTATGCTTGGGAAATAGGAGAATTGATTTGTGCCTCAGCTTGTGGTTTGTGCCTGTCTGTATCATCCACTCCAGAAATGTGGATATTTCACTTAATATTTTGAAGGAAGTCTTAGAGAAATTGGCAGGTATGGTCTCTTTCTTTGGCATAAACTGGATGGAATTACTGATGTCCTCAAATGCAGATAGTTCCTGGTTTTCTTCCCTTACAGCTCACTACAGGACTTGGGACCAGGTCTAGATGGTTTACTGTTCATCCACAGTGAATGGCATACAGTAGGTACTCAGGATATTTGTTGAATATATAAATTATGATGCCATCAAAATATTTTCCTATTTTATGTCTGTTCTGGAAACTTCAAGGAAATTGATGTCTCTGGTTTGTTAGAAAAGAAAAACAAAAACACAGTGTCTTTGACTGGAAGCAAAATGTTGGGACATTCTAGTTAGGTAGAGCATTTGAAAGATTTGGCAGTACATCTGAGTTTTTTTTTGTTGTTGTTGGCTAAAGATAGAAGCCCTACACAGCATTACAGCTCATTGCAATAATTATCTTTCCCATTTCTTGTTATATCCATAAAACCCAAGAGAAGTCTTGATCCGTAGTTGGTACCTAATAAATATTTGCTAAATTAATTATTACAAATACATCAGAATGTAATGACATCAAAGATTTTTGCCAACTATCTTGAAATAAGCCATGTCTATTGCTATGATGATGTTTCCTTCATGAAAAATAGAATTTATTCAAGAAGTTTATAAGAAATGGAAACAGAATATAAATTTATTTTTCACTACATACAAAAATCTATAATTTTCCAGAAGACAAGTCACAAAAACCTTGATTGAACCTGAGGAAGACGTTTCATTTTTATTGAAGATGAGAGAAAGCCCATTCTAAAGCAGTTTGACAAGGAGAGGCTCATTACTGACCTGGATTGTTTGCTGGATAATTTTAGCCAACCTAATCAGGTAGCTTTCTGTTTCAATGCCCTGCAGTAACTAACAAGCTTTTACTGAAGGCCTTATAATCTCCTTTGACCAAGCTGCTCCAACAGAAAAGAAAATGGAGGCAGAGTGAGCTGTTTAATACCAAAATAAATGCTTCTGTAAAGTGCAGTTTCTAAAGCAACAAAATAAAATGCAGTAAAATTTTCTGTACGTAAGTCTTACACATTTCAGGGGAGGCTGGTGATAGCTTTCAAAGAATTCTCAATGAGCTTTTGACTCCAGAATGTTAAGAACTGCTGTTATCCCAATATTCAATTTACAGATGAAACTACACAGAGGTTAAAAAGTACTCTGTTATGGCTTCTGTGGATAATGATCATTTTCCTCTCCTAGGAAAGCCTTTAAATGAGGGTGAAGGTGGAAGAAAACTAGGCTTTGAGCTCCATGTTTATTATCTCATTTATTTATTCATCTAGATATATTTTCAGTTTTGAGGCTGTGGCCAGAAGCATGTTAGTTTCCTTTCTTGAACAGCTGGTTAAATCCACATCCAACACTCTTCCATTAAGTTCTCAAGTTCCAGGCATCAGCCCTAACTGTCCCCGAGGGCAGATACCAGAGGACAAGGGACAGACCCGGGAGCTGAAAACTATTCGAATTAGCCAATCCACTGAAAGCCTGCAACACCCTACCCATCCACACCTGACTCCCCATACAAAAGTTGTCCCTCTTCCAGCCCCCCACATTCCAGCTTGCTGTCACCTTGTCTCTGGAAACAACCTCTGTGCTGTCATATGGAGTTGTCAATAGAGTTCTGCCTTTCCTCTGTCCCTGTGTCATCATACTCTGTCACACCACAAAGGTCTTTAAATCTTATATAATACTCTCACAATAATCCTGTGAAATAAACATCATGGTTTGTGCATTGCAGATGAAGTAACAGCCTCAGAAAGTTTGGTCCATAGCTCAAATTTAACAATCTGTTAATTGATAGAGCTGATATCACAGTTCACATCTGCCTATTATGCTATTGCATCTGGTCCTGAGAATGTTTTAAATTTGCAAATTCAAGTAACTCAAAATACTATATATTTCAATGATTGTCCACACAAACAAGAACAAGACAGAGACAAAAACTACCAATATATGGTTAAGAAAAGGTGACTAAAAATATGTAAATATCAATAATCATCACAAGTGACAGTGAATCTTTATTAGCAATTAAAAAAGAAATCAGTCATGATGGAAGTACTTATACTATGGAATTTGGCAAATACTACAAATAAGCACATTTTTTAAACCCAGGAAACATAATGTACCACTGTCACCGTATATATATTGTGAAAAAATGGTACCTAACAATTGAAGGTCAGTCAACAAATTAATAAATTAACATGAATTCTTACAAAAGAAATATTATAGCTGCAATAGATGAGTATCAATATAGGGTAGTATACAAAATATATTGCCAATTTTAAACTGCAATTTGCAAAGATGAAGAATTATGTAATCTCTTTTTGTAAAAAAAAAAAATGCAAGAAAAAAGTCTGCAAGGTTATATATGTATGGCTGAAAACTGGTTACATGTGACTGATGAAATCATGAGTGATTTTTTGTTGTCGCCCTAGATTTTCTAAATTTTCTGCATTTTGCATGAATTACTTCTGCAAAACTTCTGAAGTTCCCTCTAAAAGTAGGGTCTTGGTGCTGTAAATCTGATTTCTTTTGTCTGATCATTGATCATGCAAAACCACTGGGACAGTCAAACACAATCAGAGGTATTAATAGCAGGTGAAGGGAAGGATATTGTCATGAAGCAGACACAGAGTAGAGCTGGAGCCAGAAGACCGGAGTCTGAGTCTCAGCATTGTTCCTTATCAGTTGGGTAACATTAGACAAGACAAACTTCCCTGTAAAGACAGAAGGGCCATGCCTGCCTGGAGCATTCCTGCAGGGTCACTGTGAGACAATGTAACCTAAGGAATATGACATTTTGTAAGCAGAGAACAAAAGACGTATGTATGATTAGGAAGTATATTCAAGAGTCTCTTACTTGATTTTAGATGACTTCATCTCTTAGCTGTTTTCAAAGATAAGGAATCATATATTCAGGGCAGAGAGCAATGAACACATAAAAGTGAGACTTCGAGAAATCACCCAAACTTCTTTTTTTTTTTTGGCTGCACTGCATGGCTTGTGGAATGTTAGTTCCCCAACCAATGATTCAACCTGTGCCCTCAATACTGAAAGTGGTAACCACTGGACAACCGGGAAATTCCCTCATCAAGTCTCCTGCTTTAGTGCCATCACCTGCAAAATTGAACACTTCAGTTTGTGTATCGTACAGAAAAAACAATATTATGAAAGAGACGTACTTCAAAAGAAAACACTTTACCCAACACAGGAGACTTACTGTAATGTGCATTAATGTATTCAGTTCAGTTCAGTTCAGTTCAGTCGCTCAGTTGAGTCTGACTTTTTGCGACCCCATGAATTGTAGCACACCAGGCCTCCTTGTCCATCACCAACTCCCGGAGTCCACCCAAACCCATGTCCATCGAGTCGGTGATGCCATCCAACCATCTCATCCTCTGTCGACCCCTTCTCCTCCTGCCCCTAATCCTTCCCAGCATCAGGGTCTTTTCCAATGAGTCAACTCTTCACATGAGGTGGCCAAAGTATTGGAGTTTCAGCTTCAACATCAGTCCTTCCAATGAACACCCAGGACTGATCTCCTTTAGGATTGACTGGCTGGATCTCCTTGCAGTCCAAGGGACTCTCAAGAGTCTTTTCCAACACCACAGTTCAAAAGCATCAATTCTTCGGTGCTCGGCTTTCTTCACCGTCCAACTCTCATATCCATACATGACCACTGGAAAAACCATAGCCTTGACTAGAGGGACCTTTGTTGGCAGAGTAATGTCTCTGCTTTTAATTTTTTTTTTTTTTTTTTTTTTTTTTTTTTTTTTTTAATTTTAGTTGGGGGCTAATTACTTTACAATATTGTAGTAGTTTTTGCCATACATCTCTGCTTTTAAATATGCTATCTAGGTTGGTCATAATCTTCCTTCCATGGAGTAAGCGTCTTTTAATTTCATGGCTGCAATCACCATTTGCAGTGATTTTGGAGCCCCCCCAAATAAAGCCTGACACTGTTTCCCCATCTATTTCCCATGAAGTGATGGGACCAGATGCCATGATCTTAGTTTTCTGAACGTTGAGCTTTAAGCCAACTTTTTCACTCTCCTCTTTCACTTTCATCAAGAGGCTCTTTAGTTCTTCTTCATTTTCTGCCATAAGGGTGGTGTCATCCGCATATCTGGGGTGATTGATATTTCTCCCAGCAATCTTGATTCCAGCTTGTGTTTCTTCCAGCCCAGCATTTCTCATGATGTACTCTGCATATAAGTTAAATAAGCAGGGTGACAATATACAGCCTTGATGTCCTCCTTTTCCTATTTGGAACCAGTCTGTTGTTCCATGTCCAGTTCTAACTGTTGCTTCCTGACCTACATACAGGTTTCTCAAGAGACAGGTCAGATGGTCCGGTATTCCCATCTCTTTCAGAATTGTCCACAGTTTATTGTGATCCACACAGTCAAAGGCTTTGGCATAGTCAATAAAGCAGAAGTAGATGTTTTTCTGGAACTCTCTTGCTTTTTCAATGATCCAGAGGATGTTGGCAATTTGATCTCTAGTTCCTCTGCCTTTTCTAAAACCAGCTTGAACATCTGGAATTTCATGGTTCATGTATTGCTGAGGCCTGGCTTGGAGAATTTTGAGCATTACTTTACTAGCATGTGAGATGAGTGCAATTGTGCGGTAGTTTGAGCATTCTTTGGCATTGCCTTTCTTTGGGATTGGAATGAAAACTGACTTTTTCCAGTCCTGTGGCCACTGCTGAGTTGTCCAGATTTGCTGGCATATTGAGTGCAACACTTTCACAGCATCATCTTTGAGGATTTGATTTAACATATTACTGTGATGGTAATTCACATTTTAAATTGTGATTAATTTCTCATTTAATGGACAAGTTTCTCACAATAGACTCTTGCTTTCTGAGATTAGGCATAGAGTTTTCCCCAGCATCTAGTTTAGTTAGGAGTACACAGTAGCCACTCCAGAATACAATTAAGAAATACATGCATCCTTAACAACTCAGCATGGATTCACAGAAATATGGAAATGGGTCTACACAAAGGAGAATATTTTTGCCTGTATGAATACATTTAATTATGTCCTTCATGGCACTGAGGATGTACTGACTGCTTTCTTTCAGAGACAGAAGGGATAAGGTTTGACCTGGAGCAAGAGGAACTGATGGGCATAAGATGTATCTGATCAATATGGCAAGTCCATATTGATAGGTTCTCAAACAGAAGCCACCATATCTAGTGGACAGGAAAATGGGGGGCTCCATTGGTTAATTCAGAGTCTTCAGGATCCATTGTTTCAGCTGTCCTTCCACGTCACATACCTGGTTGGTCTGCCCCACTCTGCTACCACCAGCTACCACCTTCAGACTCTTGAGGTGTCTTAATGGAAAATCTTTGTTTTTGGACCTGCCTTCTTCTTCTGTAGTCCTGCCCCTCACCAATAATTCTAATGAAAATTATTTCATCTGAAAGTATTTTTCCATTTCAACTTATGAGATATGGTTTCCCTCAAAAGCCACACTGCTCTTGTGTTCCTACCAGAGGTGTTTTCTTAGCAAGAATAATCCGTGTACGTGGATGTTAATGACTTAATCACTTTCTTGTAAAGTTATGTCCATCTGTCGCATAGAAGAACAGTACCCTTTAGAGAGCACTAAAGGAAAACTAGAGGACGGGTAGGAAAAATGAGCAGCTATTAAAAGAGGTAAAATGTTGCCAGTGAGTTTAACCGATAAGAGCAATTAATAAAGCATTAAATGTAGAGCAGCAAATATACAGCTTGGGATAAATTATAGTCACAGTTCATTTTTCTGTTGTTCCTAGAAGTTAACACACAAAAACCCGTGGCCTTTCAAAACAATACGTTCAGCTCTGTTGATGATGGTTGTTTCCTTGTTGAATGTAGCAGGTATCTCTCCAAGTGACTCAACTGCTTGGATATGATTAAAACTATGTCACAAAAGAGCTGAGGCAAACTGAAGCTGTAATTGGGAGGAATGAAGAGCTAGGGTATGGAGGATAGGATTTCGGCAGTTAGGAGGGAAAAAAGGAGGTTATATAGTTAAAGCTATTCTGACCTTCTTTTCCAAAGGACTTGAATGTTTATCAACGATACTATCTCTCTGCTGGCTCTTTCACATAACAATTATAGCAATTTCTTAATCTCCAGATAATGCTAGTATCTTCGAAGGCAATAAAATCTGTTCTAGAATGATGTTATGGGCTCGCAAAATACTTTTGTAAGCCTTCTAACAATGCCATCTCCAGAAGTTTCCACTTTAGAGATGATATCATACCCCACATATTTGACATTTTAAGAAGATCAGGGATTTTAAGTACAATTTATTTCTGATGAAGACAAAACAGAAAGCATGTTCTATATTGATTGAGAGGCAGCCATGAAAATAGGTTAGTTTCAGTACTTTTTGTTGTTATTGTTAGAAGTCATAAATCTCTGAGTAAAAGATATATGATCTTTAATCTGAGGAGGGCCAAATAAATCTGATGGCTTTCTCTAAGCAAGATGTGAGGACATGGCATTTTGTGTGATGATGGTGAGGTCGATCATACCAATTTAATTGGTATAAAAATTGAAATAGATGTGCAAAATTATTCCTCTGGGGTTATTTTATTGCCAAGATATTATAGATTTACACCCATCTAGGTAAAACTTCTTGCAAAGGGTAATTTCCATCCTGAACTCAAAGTCTAAAAACAGTTAAGAATAAATTCATGCAAACTTACAGTTGACAGTTTAAAAAATGCATCTACAGGGTATAAAGTGGCCCATGCTAATTGGATACAAATTCTGAATACCTCTCATGCATGGATTCCATTTCAATCAGCTGTTAAAATGCATGATGATATAAAAATAAGACAGAAAAGGGATCTTAAAGAAATTGCATCCCCTCAGGCAGTTTGATAAGTGTCTGGAGGTGATCCAGGTCCATTCGCTTTGTATAAGATTGGCCAAATCTACAGAAGGAATGTGAAAGATTAATGGCATTATAGTTCAACATTACAGGGCTCGCCAAACATATTTCATTCATTACCCACTAGATTAGCAATGCAGGGCACTGCCAATAAGCAGCAAGACAACACAAAGGGATAGAAAACTGGAGCCATGTTACTTGCTCACTACATGATAAAAAGAAACCTGTTATTGCACAGTTCAATGCAAACAACACTGGAGCCAGGTATTTTCCAAAGAACCCTAAAATGAGTGAAGACAAGATACGTTTTACAAAGTACTATTTCCCAGGGAAATGGCAGAGATTCTTTCTTTGATAACACACAGAACAATGTTGGAAGTCTGTTCCGCTTTGAGTTAGTTGTTCCCTCTCTATGGAGAACCAATCAACTTACAACCATTTATTTCGTTTTACTGGCATTGCAGCTCTATGAGGTATGAATGATTGCCCTTATGTGAAAGACAGTTATAAAGTCTTAGAGAAGTTCAATGCCTTCCTCCACGTCCCTGGTCAGTGGCTGAGGGGCCAGAACCCAGGTCCTCGTAAGGCCAAGTCTCTGTATGGAGCAGGTGCTCTAAAGTGGTGCTTCTCAAATTATGCATGTTGAGAGAATTTTTTAAATTCCCAGTTTGTCATTATTTTGTGATGATGCTTGGGCTAAAAGAGATTTTCCTAAAGTATTAATAGTTTTCTAAAAGTACTTCACAAACACTTGTGAAGTACTTATAAATGTAAGATACTATTCTAAGTCCTTTGCACTTAGTAACTTACTTAGTCTTTGTAACGGTCTGCCTGGTGGCTCAGCGGTAAAGTATCTGCCTGCAATGCAGGAAATGGAGAAGACGTGGGTTCAATCCCTGGGTCAGGTCAGGAAGATCTCCTGGAGAAGGAAATGGCAAGCCACTCCAGTACTCTTGGCTAGGAAATCCCATGGACAGAGGAGCTTCGTGGGCTATGATCCATAGGGTCCCGAAGAGTCGGACATGATTGAAGTGACTGAGCTTATGAACTAGTAGATAATTCGTATGATATTATGGTCATTTTAGGATGGAAGAAATTGAGGCTTCTATCATATAATATTAATGACTTTTTCCTTGCTCCAGTCTGGACCACGATTATCTAGACTTACTAAGCAGCCATCTTGGGCATTCCCTTTACTACTCTCTGGTGTGAGATCTACTTGAATCTGGTCTTATCCTCTTTCTTGATTTTCTATCTCCTTTAACTCTTAAGAAAGGGTACATGGGAAATAAAAATTTTTGACTCGTTGCATATATGAAAATATCTTTATTCTGCCTATATTATTGAGTGATAATTTAACTAGAAAAAATAATTTGATCTTGAAAAATATTCCCTTAGACACTTGAAAGCATTGTTTGATTATCTTCTGAAAGCTTTTATTGCTGATGATAAGTCTGATAATTATCTGTTTCTTATTCTACGGTATGTGGTATACTTATACCTTACAATCTTCTAATCACTTTGACATTTTGAAATTTTGTATATAGGCCTAGTGTAGGTCTGTGGTAGGAAGAATTCTAAGATGTCTCTCAAGGTTTTCTGCCACCCTGATCAACATGCTCTACACAATCCTAGGGTCTGTGAATCTTATGGGTTTTACTCTCATTAATGAGCTTAAGTTTATGGCACAGTTGAACTTAAGATAGAGGGATTAAATAGGAGCTTGAATAAATTACATGAATCCTTTAATAACAGAAAAGTTGATTTTGTCTTTTTTTTTTGATTTTGGTTTTGGTTTTTGCTGGTCACAGAAAAGAAAATTAGAGATTGGAAGCATAAAAATGATTCAATGCATCATTTCTAGCCTGAAGATGGAGGGGGTCACTTTGCAAAAAAGCAGGTGGCCTCTAGATTCTGGGAACTATCCCATCAGGATTTCAGTCCTTCAACCACAAGGAACTGAATTCTGCCAACAAGAATAAAATTGGAAACAGATTTTTCTCAAGAGCTTCCAAGCAAGAACTTAACCTGGCCAACACCTTGTTTCCAAGCCTTGTGCAGAGAACCTAGTCAAAGAACATTTATTCTGGATTATCTAAAAAATGTTGGTTTTACTCTTTCATGTCATAACTTTTTTACATATTTGATAATCCTATTAATATTGTAAATGACATAATTACAACTTGTTTTCTTTCCCACTAAGCCCTCAATAAATACTTGTTGAATTGAGAGGAGGAATGAACAAGATGATAGAACTTGGTGTACTGGGTAGAGTTTTACTGAAAAAGTTCTGCTTTATGGTGAACAGTCTAGGGGAAGGCTTCTTTCTTGGAGATTGACTCCTCCAATATTTTGCCTGGGATAAATGCATAGTCATGATGCACACAGAGATGATACAAGAGGATCAAGAAGGGTTAAGACTCTGCATACATCTTTATTTTGTCTCTTTTTTCTCAACCCTTCTTATTGTTTCTGGACTTCATTGTACCCACTACCCCACAATGCCTAGCTGCAAAGGCTCGCTAAGGTTGTACTGGCGACATAGGTACCCTCCTTGAGTACAGCCCCTTTTCTTCATGTTTAGTTATTTCTAGCTTCTTTTTCTATGCTTAATCAGTAAATGTTTTTCAAATTCACTTTCCAGAAATTTATTAATTTCTTTATCTGCTGAAGATCCTCTCCATTCTTTTCATTGGTGAGAATTTATAATATTTTATTCCATTATATCATTTTAACATAATATCAAGATGGGGAGAGGAATTGGGGAGAGAAACACATGTTCAGCTAATAATCTTGAACCAAAAATCTGCTATTTCTCACCACTTGCCTTTATTTCTGTGACACCATATGCCTCTTATCAGAATTTGAAGAAAACATCAATTAAATTAAATTGATACATATTAAGCTCTGAGTAAATGATATTACTATTAATTTGAAAAATGGTATTTGATTGTTCATTCAAATGGATCCAATTGGTGGGCCTATACACTATTTTGGGCAGAAAGCCTTCCCTTAAAAGAACTCTCAATTATACTTTCTTGTAAAAGTCTTGGGAAAGAAGTATAGGCAAATGAGTATTAGAATTCTCCAGTGCTTCCTGCTAGTGAAAAAAGACAAGAAGAAAAAAAAAGGTTGAGAAACAAGCTCAAAGTTCACAGAAGATCTCTAAATTCTTGGGTATGACTCTAGAGAGAAAGGACAAAGGAGAGTTGTTTGTACTCAAATGGATTTCTCGTGTGTTTCAGACACTGTCAGAAGTAGATGCCAATTGCTGTAAGGCAGGGGTCAGCAAACTATGGCCCATGAGACAAATCTGTACTGCCGTCTGTTTTTACAAATGAAGATTTGTTGGAACACAGCTATGCCCATTTGTTTATGTATCATATATGGCTACTTTTTCACTATAGCAGCAAAGGTGAGTAGTGCAAAAGAAAATGTATGGCCCACAGAACCTAAAATATTTACCACTAGCCTCTTCCTCCCTGGTGGCTCAGACAGCAAAGAATGTGCCTACCAATCAGGAGATTCGAGTTCGATCCCTGGGTCAGGAAGATCCCCTGGAGAAGGAGATGGCAACACACTCCAGTATTATTGCCTGGAGAATTCCATGGACAGAGGAGACTGGCGGCTATAGTACATTCAGTCACAAAGAGTTGGACATGACTGAGTGGCTAACACTTTCACAGCCTCTTCCAGAGGAAGATAGTCTACCTTGGTTTAAGGCAAACAGAAGAATCCCATTCCTCTTTCTAGTAATTGGTTTAGGAAAGGGGGCATATGACCAATAATTGCCAGTGAGATGTGAAGGGAAGACAGCTTTGGGACTTTGGGAAAAGCTTTCCACCCTTTTAAAGGAACACTCTTTTTTCTCCTGCTAGGTGTTGTGTCTAGAAATGTGGAAAGGGCCTGGCTCCCAGAAGATGTATTTGAATCATTAAATTAACCAATTTAGGAGCTGTTCTCCCTCAGGACTTCTTGTTTTGTGAGATAATAAATGTTCCTTGTTTAAATCATTTTGAGTTGCTGTTACAGGCAGCTCTGATGTGCAGCTGAAAGTCTCCTTACTATAACACCATTCTGCTTCCAGTATCAAGGCCAGCAGGGGGAGAGGTAAGAAAAACTAAGCTTCTGTTTCCATTTTCTCTCCCACACTGTTTTGAGAACTCTGCTGCTCTGGCTACATCACTGCTTTTTAAAGAAGGAAGATCATTTCTGAATCAAGCTCCTCAGAACTGCAGCATTGTGTCTGTTCCAGGTCCCATGTGGACCGTTTCATCTGCTAGAAGCTTCTAGAACATTCATGCCACAACGGAAATTCTTGTTTTAGAAGTAAGGAAATATGTCTATCTGGATTCTTTAAGATGTCTCTAAGTTACTTTACTTGAGGATTCAAACAAAAAAGATAGGCATTTAAATACAAACATCAAATGTATCAAGTCTTCTAGTTTTTTTTTAATTTATTTTTTATTTTATTTTTTTAAATTAGTTTATTTATCTATTTTTTAACTTTACAATATTGTGTTTGTTTTGCCATACATTGACATGAATCCACCCTGGGTGTACATGTGTTCCCCTTCCAGAACCCCCCTCCCTCCTCCCTCCCCCTCTCATCCTTCCAGGTCATCCCAGTGTACCAGCTAGTTTCTACAAAATTTTGACACAGTTGCAGATTTCAATTCATATTATGTGTATATATGTTTTAAATAATTAATTTTTTCTTCCAGGTAATGATCTAAACTCATGATGGTTTCTAGAAGAATAACATGATTATTTTATTTTTTCTTATAAATACTTAGTGAGTACAGTGTTTTATGCATTATCTCAAAGTACTACCTTAAACTTAATTTAGTAAATCTAGTACCTTAAATTCCTTTGATTCATCACCTGATCTACATAAATCAAGGTTCCTCAGAGAACTAATTAAAGCTATTTTTCCATTTGTAGCTGAAACAAGTATTTTTTCAGTGCAACCCCATTTCATAATAAAATGCTTTCTGGCAAATTCTCTTCTAGTATATAATTGTGATAGTCATAAAGGCTCTTTTAATTTTGTTAGTGTCAAATTGTTCATGCCACTAGGTGTAAAACTCATAAAATAAAGATGAAATTTCCAAACAACATGAAAATTTAGATCTCTTTATTTATATTGCTGTATTTCGTCTGTTTAATCTTTTATATAGTTTCTTTTTGCTTCAAGGGGAAAAACAGACACTGACACCAAGGAGATTTTGAAGCACAAAGCAAATGCAAGTTAAAGAAATATGTTATATTCTTATATACAAATATTCCTTTTTTTGGCATCATTCCCCTTAAGTACTAAATTTATCTATTCCTTAGTCTTATTTGGGCAAAAAGAGCAACAGTTACAATATTACATTCTTAATTAAATTCATTTAAACTTGATAATAGTCCTACTATTGTTATTATCATATTATATTGCAGAAAAAGGAACTGAGGTTTTTTTTTAGAGTAAATCAGTCCTGGGTGTTCATTGGAAGGACTGATGTTGAAGCTGAAACTCCAATATTTTGGCCATCTCATGCGAAGAGTTGACTCATTGGAAAAGACCCTAATGCTGGGAAGGATTGGGGGCAGGAGGAGAAGGGGACGACAGAGGATAAGATGGCTGGATGGCATCACTGACTTGATGGACATGGGTTTGGGTAAGCTCCGGGAGTTGGTGATGGACAGGGAGGCCTGGCGTGCTGCAATTCATGGGGTTGCAAAGATAGGACACAACTGAGCGACTGAACTGAACTGAATGTAACCAAGGGCTTCCCTAGGGGCTCAGTGGTGAAGAATCCACCTGGGCAGTGCAGGAGATGTGGGTTCGATCCCTGGATTGGAAAGATCGCCTGGAGAAGGAAATGGCAACCCAAACCAGTATTCTTGCCTGGAGAATCCCATGGTCAGAGAAGCCTGGCAGGCTACAGTCCATGGGGTTGGAAAGAGTCGGACGTGACTTACTGACTGAACAACAGCAACAAGGTAGCCAAGGCTACACAGTTCTTAAGTGGCAGTCAACCTACAAAGCCAGTTCTGTCTGAGCAGAGAGCCACTCTGCAATATTACTAAACCATTCAAGATCACCAAAAAGAAATGAATCATTGATAAGAATTAGGTTAATAAGAATTTATTATAATAAGCAAAACTTTTATCATGAACAAAGCATAATAGGTCTGGATGAGTCAGTGTTGGAAGGGAAAATTTAGTTACCAGTTAATAGAGTTTCCATTCAATCCTCTCATTTTCCTAATTAAAAATAGTAACAATGGTGAAATAACACCTATTGATTCAGAAAATCAAAGTAGACTAAACTCTTTTACCTCCATGTATATCAGCTTCTCTAAAACAGATAGAAACTCACACATCTCAATTACAAAAAACAAACAAAATTCCAATTAAAAATTGAGCAAAGATTCACATTGTTGTATGGCAGCAAACAATACAGCATTGTAAAGCAATTTTCCTCCAATTAGAAATTAAAATTTTTAAAAAGTGGGGGAAGGATCTGAATAGATATTTTTCCAAAGAAGACATACACTAGCCAATAGGTATAAGAAAGTGAAAGTTGCTCAGTTGTGTCCGACTCTTTGCGACCCCACGGACTATATAGTCCATGAAATTCTCCAGGCCAGAATACTGGAGCCGGTAGCCTTTCCCTTCTCCAGGGGATCTTCCCAACCCAGGGATCAAACCCAGGACTCCCACATTGCAGGTGGATTCTTTACCAGGTGAGCCACCAGGGAAGCCTAAGAATACTGGAGTGGGTAGCCTATCCCTTCTCTAGCCTATCCCCAGGAATCATTGCAGGTGGATTCTTTACCAACTGAGCTATCAGTGAAGCTCATATGAGGTGAGGAATGTGCTAACTAACCTTATTGTGGTAATCATTTTACAATTTGCATACTAAATCACTTATTCGTGTCCAACTCTGTGTGAGCCTATGGACTGAAGCCCACCAAGCTCCTCTGTCCATGGGATTCTCCAGGCAAGAATACTGGAGTGGATTGCCATTTGCTTCTCCAGGGGATCTTCCTGACCCAGGGATAAAACCCGTATCTCCTAGGTCTCTTGCATTAGCAGGCAGGTTCTTTACCACTAGCGCCACATGGGAAGCCCATATTTTACAATATAGATGTAAAAAAAGTCATCACTTGTGCATCTAAACTTATACGGTATTGTATGTCAATTATATCTCAGTAAAGCTGGGAAAAAGATAAAACTTGCCATTGTGCAAGAAACCTTAAATATTGTGTTTCTTATAGCTCACAGATGAAGAAAATTATTGACAGATAAAGCTTATCACAAATTTGACAAGACTCTAAAGATTTATTGACATTGTAATGAGTTGGAAGTAAATAAAAATTTTCTAAACTATCAATAATTTTTAAAAATCCCACAAATTTCTAGCAGACTGAATTGTTTTTCTTATCTCTCTATGGACAGATTATAAAAAAGATTTTGACTATAAAGAGATAGCTAAAAATTTAGGGTATATAAAGGTGTTGTAGGCAGTTCACTAGCAAACATTTTCTGTCATTTGTTTTTCTGGATTTTCTTATGTTTGTGGTATTTTTCAGCTTTTAGAAAATTTAGTATTTTGTTAAGATTTGTTATTTCATTTAAAATAAGTATTCAGGGACTTCCCTGGTGGTCCAGTGGTTAAGACTCCACGTTCCTAATTCTGGGGACACGAATTCTATTTCTGGTAGGGGAACTAAGACCTCGCATGCCTAGGGTATAGCCAAAATAAAATTAAATTTCAAAATACTTTAAAATAAAATAAATATTCAATTTTCACAAAAAATAATAAATCAAGGATTGTAGGTAAATATAAAGTTACATGAAAAATTTGAAAAATTAAACCTTAACCCATTTTATTCACCTTAGGCCTTCAATATTATTGCCCATTGTCTCTTCAGATATCTATCATATGCAAAGAGTCAAATTGAGCTAGCTAGGGTTGAGTATATTTTTACAAATGTTTTAAAAGGTTGGAATTAAAATAACTCAAATATGAAGCAGCTGTGAAGTATTAAGTAAAGTTATTATACCCTGTAGCTCTCTTATAACTCAGTTTAACTTCATTGGGATTTAAAGATGACACTATTTTTAATCTTGTAATATGAATGTAGTATATGCAGTTTAAGTAGGCAAGCTTTACTTATCACACACCCTTTTACCTTTTCCGGGGTAAAAAATGAGGGTATTGCTTGGTTATGTCTTCCTTGATAAACTGTTATGATTAAAAAAAACTTCTGTCAGCTTTCTTAATCAGTAATCCACAAATAAAAGATGCTTTTCCTACATGTATAGTTCAATGAAATTTCACAGGCTGAATCCTCTGTAATCAGTACCTTCTGTGCTATTCAATATAGCCGCATGCAATCATTTACGTTTAAATTAATTAAAATTAAATGCAATTTAAAATTAGTTTTTTTTAATTCCAGACAAAATAGAGTAACAGGGGCCGGAGTCCCTTTTTTAAACTGAAATAACCAAAAGCCAGAAAAGCGTATGAAATAATTTTCATAATACTGAACTTTAGACAAAAAAAGGAAGTGATCCCTGAAAGATGCAAACTAGCAAGGAGGAACTTCCCTGGTGGCCCAGTGGCTACGATTCTGTGCTCCCAATGCAAGGGGCCCCAGGTTTGATCCCTGGCCAGAGAATAATATCCTGTGTGCCGTAACTAAGACCCAGTGCAACTAAATACATGAATAATAAATAAAATAAAATAAAAAAAGCAAGGTGAACCCTGCCACTGCTATTGCTTACTGCCTGGAGGTTTCCAGCAGTCAATATAGTAAGGGGAAACTAAGGTAGAACCTGATGAGAAGGTATACCTGGGCCCCCTCAGTGTCCAGGATGACTTAAGTGTATAGGACACAATACCAGAGAGGAGGAAGCTGCCCAGAGAAAGAATCCTGGGAATTTGCAGATATTCCTCTTTGAGTATTTAGTTGTAGAATTATCAGTACGTGTGTGTGAGGAAATCACTTAAGTCTGGAAAATGAACCACCTGAAAGAATTAGAGGGAACAGTATCCGTCACAATTTCAGGAATAGTGTTCGTCTCTCACAGAAAGGGCAGAAATTTCATAATTGACAGGACTTGGGTTAGAGCACAAGAAGGCTATCGGCTAAGTGGTGGGAAAAATTAACCCTAGACTAAAAGAGATCACCTCGACAGACCTCCACAACCAGAAATGTTACAGGAAGTCCTTCAAGCAGAATAAAAATGTTACCAGATGGAAACCCAGACCTTCACAAAGGAATAAATAGCACCATAAATGGAAACTACATAGATAAATGTAAAGTCTTTTCTTATTGTTTACATCTCTATAAAAGACAGTCAACCATTTAAAACAAAAATAATAACCATGGGATTGTAACATATGTAGCTGTGTGTGTGCTTAGTCGCTCAGTCCTGTCCGACTCTTGGCAACCCCACAGACTGCCAGGCTCCTCTGTCCCTGGGGATTCTCCAGGCAAGCATACTGGAATGGGTTGCCATGCTCTCCTCCAGGGGATCTTCCCAAGCCAGGGATCTAACCCAGGTCTCCCTCATTGGAGGCAGATTCTTTACCGTCTGACCCACGAGGGGAGCCCATATGTAGCAGTAAAGCAAATTAATAACACAGTGGCTGGGAGGGGCGAAATGGAAACACTGTTGTATCCTCCATATGAAGTTATGTACTGTTATTTGAAGGGAGAATATGATAAGTCAAAAATATATATTATAAACGCCAAAGCAACCACTGAAATAATATAACAAAGAGTTATAGTTAATAAACCAACGGCAAAGATAAAATGGAATCACGAAAAGGAACAAAAAGGAAACAGATGTGACAACTAGAAAACAAATAAAATGATTTAAACCCAACCATATCAAGATTCACATTAAATGTGAATGGTTTAAGTATCTAAAAGGCAGAGGTAGGATTTAATTAGAAAGCAAGACCCAACTGTATGCCACTTACAAGAAACTCAATGTATAAAAACAAAATTGGTTAAAAGTAAAAGGATGAGAAAAAACATACTGTTAACACTAAACAAAAGCTAGAATGTGCTGATTGATACTAGACAATATTTCAGACAAGTACATTATCAAAGAAAAACAAGGTAATTTCTCAATGATAAAGAGGTTAATTTATCAAGAAGCAATAAGAAACCCTAAAGGTTGAAGCATTTAATAACTGAGCTCAAAATAAATGCAGCAAACCAGTAGAAATGCAAAGAGAAATAGACAATCTAAAATGTATTTGAGAGTGCAACACTGTCTCTTCATTAGTAGTAGAACAAGTAAATCCCAAAACAAAAAAGCAAAATAAGTGACAATTATAAAACATTCCTTATTCTTTGTGCCTTGACCCATGCTGTTTCCTTACCTAGCTGTTCCTTGCCTAGAATTCCTTTCCTTGTCCTTTCACCTTGCCCCTTTTTTTTTACCTGATTGACACATAAATATTCTATGTTCTCATTACCTCTGAGAATCTTACCTATATATCTTCTGCAACTTTGGGCCTAAAAGCTCCTTTTTAAAATTTCCCAATTTCCTTGTCCTATATTGCTTTAAAATCAGCTCATTTTGAGACTGTCTGGAGGGTATGGACTTTGTGCCTCCATTCACACTATCAGTACATCAAGAATGCAGCAAATACTTAGTGTTACATGTGAACAATACAGCTGCATAATTTATAAAACATACATAGATGAGAGTCTTTTTTCTGGAATGCTGATTGTGAGCAATTTATAGAAATTTCAATTATCTTTGGGGCAAACTGTTGCAAACTCCAAAGATGAAATTATATTCTATAGAAATATCAATCTCCATCACAGTTTGCAATACATATATATAGTGTAATATTTAAACGGGAAACGGTATTTTAAAAGCTATGTTATACAGATTAACTAATTCCTTTAGAATTCTAGCTGGACATGGCTGTCATTGTATTCATTATGTCTTGTAGGAGTACATCACACATTTCAAAATACACACACCATTTCATCTACATTTTAACACTGGATCTGTTCAACAGCATTGTAACAAAGGTAAGATAGGTATTGCCATATTATATTGTTGTATCTGCCTCAAGGAATAGTGAAATTCTTGCCATTACAGGTGTTGTGGCTCAGCTGGTAAAGAATCGCCTGCAATGCGGGAGATCTGGGTTCGATCCCTAGGTTGGGAAGTTGCCCTTGAGAAGGGAACAGCTACCCACTCCAGTATTCTAGCCTGGAGAATTCACAGTCCATGGGGTCGTAAAGAGTCAGACATGACTGAGCGACCTTCATTTTCACAGGTATTGAAGTCAAGGCTGGATGACAAACTATCCCCAATGGGCCCTTCTCCATATTAAAAAAATAAAAATTAACCACATAAAAGTCAGTGTCCTCTTGGCTGTTGACAATGACCTTTTAGGAGAAGTTATTTTTTATGTAGGTCACATGTAACATAAAACTTAAAGCTTTCATTTTTGTCTTTAAAATTACAGAGCTGTAATTTTATCGAAAGAAGTCGTATTTCACCAGACACATTTAATGGAATCACTCATGTTTTTCTTTAGTTATTTTAAAATAAACTGTCTTCACTGTGCTCTCACAAAGCTCTTCTTCCTTCTTTATGACTTGCTGTTTAAATGGGCATGGGTTAAAATATGTCTACTGGCCAACCTGTGAACCAGCAATAAACAAGACAAATCAAACACTTTTCTGGTATCAGATGTCTAGTGTTACAAAGGGCTGGCAATACCATTTTGCATTAGGCATGCTTTTATTTACAGTTTATTTTTTGACACAGGCAAGAGTCAAACAGGAGGTAATGATGAGAAGGACCAGCAAGCATCTCCTGAACAATAGGTGTCACTCTTCCTCCTAACTCTGGATCCTATTTGCTTTGCAAGAGCTAAGGGGTTTAGTTTTGTCATGAACTGTTTGTAGATGCTGTCTTCATAAGTCAAGTCTTTTATTAGCATGAATAGAAAATAGCATCTCCCCTGTTACTTATAGACAGTAATCACCCACTTTACAAATTGCTGATTGAAAAGATCATGGCCATTAACATTTGTTGAGTAGCCCCTGGGTACAGTGGGGCTATAACAGGAAGAAGAGAAAGGAGAAATGAATGTAAAGTGAAGGGCAGTTTCCAGAGCGATTTTAAGCTGTCTGTTAAGACTCTTAGACATACTATGTGTGCTAGGAAGGCAATTTAATTAAGCAAATATTTATTTAGTATTAACTGAAGAACTGGTATAGTTTTAAAAGATGATTTTAAAAGGCCTAGAAATAATATGAGGGACTTGCCAGGTGACTCAGTGGTAAAGAAGCCACCTGCCAATGCAGGAGACTTGGATTTGATCTCTGGATCAGGAGATATCCTGGAGGAGGGCACAGAAACCCACTCCAGAATCCCATGGACAGAGGAGCCTGGCCTACTGTCCGTAGTGTTGCAAAGTATTGGAGATGACTGAAATGACTTAGCATGCACATATTACAGAAAGGATATAAACTTGTAAAAGGTAACTGATAATACAATTCAGTAAATTAGATTCAAATGAGTAATAAAAAGCTATGGACATGAACACCTGTATGGGAAGAAAATATGACTTCTCAGAAGAAATCTACTTTGAGATGGATCTTTACAACTTGGCAACATTTGCTACATGGAGGAGAGAAAGGGAGCCCGTACAGAGAGTCAGTGATAGGGTCACACAACTGCTCTTCATGAGAGTTAGGCTGAAGAGAGTGTAAAAGTTGTTGCAGAATAAATCAAAAGTACATGAGTTTTCACATGACTTCAATCAGAATGACCATCATCAAAAAGTCCATAAATAATAAATGCTGGTGAAGGTGTGGAGAAAAAGGAACCATCCTGCACTGCTGGTGGGAATGTAAATTGGTGTAGCCACTATAGAGAACAGAATGGCAGTTCCTTAAAAAACTAAAAAGAGAGTTACCACATGATCAAGCAAGTCCACTCCTGGGAATATATCTGGAGAAGACCATAATTTGAAAAGATACGTGCACCCCAATGTTGATCGCAACACTGTAGACAGTAGCCAAGACATGGAAACAACCTAAATGTTCACTGACAGATACATGGATAAAGAAGATGTGGTACATATACAGAATGGAACATTATTCAGCCATAAAAAAGAATTAAATAATGGAATTTGCAGCAAGCTGGATGGACCTAGAAATTATATTAAGTGAAGTACATCAGACAGAGAAAGACAAATATCATATGATATCCCTTAGATGTGGAATCTAAAAAAGTAACACAACTGAACTTTTTTAAAAGTCAGAAGTAGACTTGGAGACAGAGAAAGCAACCTTACGGTTACCAAAGGGGTAGCAGGGGGAGAGATAAATCAGGAGTTTGGGATAAACATATACACACTGCTACATATAGAATAGACATCCAACAAGGACTTACTGTATAGTACAGGGAATTATACTCAATATCTTGTAATAACTTATAAAGGAAAATATCTGTGAAAGAATATACATATAAAAGAATCACTTTACTGTACGCATAAAATTAACACAACATTGGAAATTAACTGTACTTCAATTTGAAACAAAGAAGTCCTTTCAGAATAATGGGAGGCAAGCACAAGAAGATGGTTTGGGTCATGACTGTGGCAAACTTAGAATAATAATAACTATATTTTTTAATGGATTCTTCATGCCAAAACCATGACGGAGATAAAATTTTTTTAATTAAAATTTTTTTCTTTTTGTGCTTGGAGAATTTGTTCTCCTATATTTTTTAATAACTTTCCCACATTCTGACCTTTATTTCAACCAACACATGTACATTGGGTAACAACTCTAGGAAAAGCTCTGGGCTAAGGTCACAAAACTGTGTTCAAGAGCTTACCCTGAGAAAACAGAGACCTAGAACATAAATGAGTCTAATCTAGGGGAGCACATACTTCTCTGTGTAAGAGAGGTTTCAGGTGAGATGGGGTTCAGATAAGGAAGAATTTACATATCACTAAAGGTAACAACACAAATATATTATAAACGTTTTTGGTAATAGTGCATGAGATGGCACTCGGGTTTGAGGATTTTTCCAAAGGTTCTTTGCACAACCAGAAAAGAGCTGTCAATCCCCAATAAGCAGTGCAGTTTCAGGCTCTATGGCCAAAATTTGGGATAGTTATGGTGAGGATGAGCATCAGGATGTTTGACATATTTCTCATCAGGAGACTGCTTCTCTATGTTGATGAGACTCATGGGAGCACAAGGAATCTTTAATTCTGCATGTTATAAAGAGTGGGTTGCAGATAGTTGAGCAAACTGTGGGGCTCTGAGCCATGCACATGGGTAAGACCATGGGTCTCCAGCTCACAAGGAGGGGGAGTCTGTACAGACACCTCTCAGGGCTGTTGGTGATTTTCTGGCATCAATATCTATTTGGGGGGGGAAATATCCACATCTGCTTTCATATTCAGAAGAAAAGTATACACCTGACTTCAAAGAAAACTATTGTGAAAGTAAGCTAATGAGGAAAGCTGGTTGTCAAAAAGAGAGAAGGGAAGACCTGCCCCTGTGTGTTAAAAAGGTCTTCCTTTCTTACAATGAATGAAACTGTTGACCTGGTTGAGAAGTAGTACTGCAAACTACATGTAAATTGACAAAAATAATTTATCTTTTATTGAAGTTAATTTTAGTAAGGAACTCATTTTATACCATTAAATGATGCTAATTCAGTGACTATCACATACTATGGTAACTGAAGAATATCTGCAGAGTGGTTTTTGGTTAACTAAATATATTTTTAAAATTTATTTTTGATGCATCCCTAGTGGCTCAGACAGCAGAGAATCTGCCTGCAATGCCAGAGATCCAGTTTTGATCCCTGGGTCAGGAAGATCCCCTGGAGAAGGGAATAGCTACCCATTCCAGTATTCTTTCCTGGAGAATTCCATGGACAGACGAGCCTGGCAGGATAACAGACCATGGGGTCATAAAGATTTGGGCATGACTTAGCAACTAACACTTTCACTTTTTTTGTTCTACAACCTTAGCTATAGATTGAGCAAATATTATGCTTCCTCCTTTTTCCAAAAAAATAAACAAACAAATAAATAAGAGGACCAAAGAACTATCTAGGAAGTCCAAAGTCCATGTCCTTTCCAAATTACAACACTAAAACCCCCATAAAATGGCTCTTTGAAATACACCTTTCCAAAATTAAGGGAGGTTAAAAATCTAGAAACAGATATGAGTAGACATAAGAATTTAGTATACAATAGAAGGACTTTGTATGAGTAGAAGAGGAATGAATGGTTTTATACATGATCTTGGAACACTGTTATATCATCTGAAAAAAATTATGTCCTTTCCTTACATCAAAATAAATTCCAGATGGACCAATAATTTAAATATAAATGTGAACCCCTGAAATAATCAGAAGAAAATATAGGTGGAATTTCTATACCTTTGGTATAAAGATGACTTAGGATAATTTATAGCAAAACAAAAGCTAGGAAAGAAGCCAGTGGTGTATTTGATTACATCAAATATAAAACTTCTTTAAGTCAAATTACAACAGCATTAAGATGAATGAACTCACCTGACTTGATGCCAAAGGGAAAATTTCTGGGTCAGTGGCCTTGAGAAGGCAAAGGAGTATCTAGTACACAACAAAAAGGTGTCTTCATGGTTTCCCAAGACAAACAAAGCTTCACTGGTAACATTTCATTGGGAGGGTGAAGTCACAGGAAGCAGAAATGAGGAAAAAGAGAGGGTGGTGGGAAAGGAAGGGAAGCAAATATAAGAGAATCATATTTGATCTGACTACAGCTTGTGACAGACTGATTGCTCAGTCTTAAAGGAGATCTTCAGAGATGCCGTATCACAGATGTTAGTAAATTCTCAGAGAGACAAGGATTTATTCAACAGTTCCCACCTCCCATCCATCAAAGTTGTCTTCCTTTAGGGGAGATCCAGGGTAGGAGGTGAGAGGTGTGTGTACCTAGCAAAAGAGTAAAGAAGATGTCATCGGGTTGTGCTCACTGCAACTCTGAAGCCTGCAAGCCATGCCCAGAATGGGCCCTTTGTCCTGCCACAGCAATGGCAGCAGCATACACCTAGATCTTGGATGGTATATGCTTAGGTTACTCCAGGTGGAGGACAGGACAGTGCACTGGTCTGGTTCAGGCAAAAACTGGAAATAGTACAGAAGGATAAAGCCTTTGGCTGAAGAAATGACAGGTCAGCTAAAATGAGAGAGATGGCTAGTCATTTGGACATTGATGCTGATAGATGTAGCGGTGGACTTTGTGACAATTGTTTGCTTCTATTTTCTCAGTAAAGTTAGCTGAGTTGAGAACAAGAGATCAGGAGGTTTGAGAGTCTTGTGGACAAAAGAAGTTAAAATGATCATTTAGGAGAATGGGAGGACTTGTCCTGTCCATAAAAGCTTCCTGGGGAAGGGGATCTTGAAGCTGAGAACTTAAGAATGATCTGGAGTCAACAGAATGGACAGAGGACTTATATTCTAAAAAGGGGAATTTAGCATGTGCTAAGACCTGGGGAATAGGAAAAGCATAGTACAGTTGCATGTAAATATTGCTGAGTATAATACATGATGAGGAAAAAATAAGAGTTTGTTGAAATAGATAGGTGGAAGACTTACTCTTCCATCCTTATATTTCATGGGATTATATAGATAATATCTATAATAAGAAGGAAATATTAAAATATATGAACAAATAGATAATTATTCTTAACTCCTTAATCACTCAACTGGGTAGGGATTTGGTCTTGTCTGACACTGATAATAAAAATACTTGGTGAATTAGGATCCTTGAAGTGCAAGTCAAGAGTTAAGGAATTTATAAATACTTCAGAAATTCAGATACTCTGGGAATTACTGATATCCCGAATTAAAGTCACAGTTTGTCCCATGAATGGAAAAGTAAGCATAACTGTGAAATACAAATATGAAAAGTATTAATCATCTCACAGACAGTAGACTATATTATCTTCACTCTGTAATATCTTTATAGCTATTACATCAGAGAGGAATTTAGTGGTATGTTTGTAATACTTAGTATCATTAGTAGAAGTATCCTAAGAGCATACTCAGAATTCCACAAACACACATCTAGCAGATAGATAGATATTTACAAGTTTGGCAGGGAAGCTACATAAAATATGAAATGGAAGGCCATAAAAATAAAGCCAATTACTATCTTGGCTATAGAGTTCTTTTGCTCTACTTAGGCATCTCTGAAAATAAGAGTATGCATTAACGTCAATTCAGATAGTAATATGTTTTGATACTTATGTCTCTAAAAGTGTTTTATTCTTCCCATAAATAATCAAAATATACTTGGACATAATGACATCTAAAACTATAAAGAATTAAGAGCAAATTTGACAGAATAATGAGATTCAGGCAGTTAAAAAAAGTCATGCTCGGGGTATGTTCAAATTTTAGGTGTTCAACTAAACTTGCTAACACTGCCCTCCTTATCTTGTGTGTCCTGAAATGATGTATCTTTGAGGACACTCCTTTCATTTTATTAATTATTCCTTGTGTCTACTAGTCCCTCAACTTGCGTCGGGCTTAGTCATGTCTGACTCATTGTGACCCTGTGGATTATAGCCCGCCAGGCTCCTCTATACATGGGGTTTTTCAGGCAAGAATAAATACTGGAGTGGGTTGCCATGTCTTCCTCCAGGGGATCTTCCCGACCCAGGGATCGAACCAGCGTCTCCTGGGTCTCCTGCACTGGCAGGCAGATTCTTTACCACTGAGCCACCTGATAAGCCCCCATGAGTTCAGAGTTATACTCAAAGCAATGGCAAAACCTAAAAGAAGTATCTACCCTTGGGGAGGTTCACGGAGAAAACTTATGAGAAATACCATTCTCCCTCTATCCTCCACTCATAAGTTGATTGGCTTAAATCCATGAGGCCTCTCCAAGTGGAAGAAGGGTCAGGTACAACCGCATGAATCGTGCGTGTGTCCATCACCAGCCATTAAAACACAGAGGAAAATTTTAGTCACCGAATGCATGATATGCTGTGGTCCACAGAGGGGGAGAAATGGTGTGCCTCCTTTAATTATTCCCATGGAAATGAGCATATGTCTAGCCACGGTCTTTTCTTTTACTATTTTTCAAATAATGAGCCCTCTAATTGCTTCAGCTGGAGCAGCCTTGCTCATTTTAGTACTTGGCTGGCAGTGGTCTTTTCCTTTCTTCCTCCCTCTATTCTCCACACACATTCTCCTCTCCCTCTCCCCCGCCCTTTTGCGGTCTGAATTTGACAAAGGTCTGGTTTTTACCCCCTGAAAGTTTAAGTGGTTGAATTAAATCACAACTTGCTTTGGTTAATCATTGAGGGAACTCTTTAGGAATTGGGGAAACATTTTATTTATGACTCAGCTTTCCACCTGTGCTGACATGGCATGGAATTTACAGCTATATTGAAAGCATTATAACCAGCACCTCAGAAATTCCACATTCTCTTGAGCTGCATTATTGTGAAACATTTGTCAGGCAGCCAATTGCTGTGTCAGCCCCTAATTGATTTATATTAGCATCTGTAGGAAGGAGGTGGAGTGAGGGTCTGGGGAGCCTGGGTCCACTTCAAATTACCCAAGTCCTGAATTTCCTGTGGACATGAGAGGTTTGCAAACAAAATTGAACATAGCCACCCTGTTTCTCTGTTTTATTTTTACACGACATGTTTAAAATTATAGGCATTCACCAAGCCAGTATAAACTTTTATAACTTTGTAAACAGTTGATGGAGCTTAGCCTCTTCCTGCCATGCTATCACTTCACTGAAAAGAACACCTGGTCCTAAAAGGTGGGCTTCATTTTTCCCTGAGGGGCGAGGATAAAGAAACCAAGAAATTCCTTCAAAATGTTTTCCTCTGACAGACTTCATTTACAAAAAAAAAAAGTAGTTAGCTTTAATAGCTCTTTTTTATACTTAGATTCCACTCTTCCTGGATTAGAAACAAATGTATATTACTCATTTAGAAACACCTGGTCTGAGGTTGGGCCCAACTTGAGAGCAGCTGGAGAAATCAGACAAAGGGGATTGTGCTGAGAATGCCCATGGCATTCTATTCACTGCAACACTTGTTTCTTGGGCGCACATGGTTTATATAAGAGCTCCCAAACAGTACAGTTCTCAGACTGTCTTGGTCAACAGGTTTTTAGCTGCTTGCATCCTTGATGGACACCATAGTCCTTCCCACAGCCTAATGTATCCTATCTGGCTCCAGCACACATTTAGGTTATGTGCCTGGACTCTGTTGGTATGTGAGTTTGCAATGATTTATACACTGCCTTCCCAGGTGGTGATAGTGGTAAAAGAACCCGCCTGCCAAAGCAGGAGATGTAAGAGACAGGGGTTCAATCCCTGGGTCAGGAAGATCTCCTGGAGAAAGGCATAGCAACCCACTCCAGTATTCTTGCCTGGAGAATTCCATGGACAGATGAGCCTGGTGGGCTATGGTCCATAGGGTCACAAAGAGTCAGAAATGACTGAAGTGACCTAGCACATACCCACACATACACTGCCGTCTTGAAACTTCTGCAGGATGTGCATTTCAGGGGGTGGGGATGAAAGGAGACAGGCATGGCATGAGTGTGGTGACTCAATAGCTCTATGATGGAAGAAAGGAGCTATTTAGGTTTACCTGGGCCTCTAGCTGGGTGGCAGCCACAGCTGAGAGTAACTTTATGGAAGAGGCCTCTTTCTGCTGCTCCCAGGGAACTACTGGCTGGTCAACGGGGTCCGGGTGGCAGGCTGGGTGGCACCAAAATAGCTCAACTGGGAGACCGTTAGACTGAAGACCTAAAGGTCCCTGGTTCAATCCCGGGTTTTGCCAGACAAACACATTCTGGGTCTTCCCTTGTGGCTCAGCTGGTAAAGAATCTGCCTGCAATGTGGGAGACCTAGGTTCAATCCTTGGGTTGGGAAGATCACCTAAAGGAAGGCATGGCAACCCACTCCAGTATTATTGCCAGGAGAATCCCATGGAGAGAGTAGTCTGGTGGGCTACAGTCCATGGGGTCACAAAGAGTCAGACAAGACTGAGTGACTAAGTACAGCACAGGTGGCAGGCTGGGAGCACAGTGGTCCGGGGTCACAGGACTTCTGGGCCACAGCAGATTGGGGTTTCAGTGTTGTTTGATCCCCATGCCTGGGTTACACTGGGCACACTTTGTTCACAGTATCCTGGGTCACAGTGCTCCTTGGGTACTGTGTACTTTGATTGCAACTTGTTTCCGTTACAGATTCCTTAGACCTGTCATATCTTTAGTCAGAATGCACTTTTTTGGTCACACTGTGCTTGGGCTACAGTGCTTTTGGTCCCCATAGGACTTGGTCCTAGCATATTGGCACAGAGCTCCTCTGACATAGTATGTCTTTGTAATGGCACCAGCGTGCTTTGGTTGTACAATATTTTGGCCACAGTAGGCTCGCTTTCTCATGCAGCTATCTATGTGGATGGGGCTCACTGGCCTTGGTTATTGAGGGCTTCTGTCTCCATGTACTTGAGTCACAGAGTGACTAGCATGCCTTGGTCACTGCTTACACGATGGTCACCATGTACCTGGGTCACTATGTGCCCAAATCATAGCTCATCTGGGTCAACGCATGATATGGATACTTTGTGACTTCTGTTTGCAAAGTAATGGTGAAAAGTGAAAGTGTTAGTGGCTCAGTCAAGAAAAAAAAAAATCAGCTCAAATACAATAAGAACATGAAATCCATTTTCAACTGTGGGGTCCTAAGCCCTTACACTCAACCTTTATATAGGGCACCACAGTCTGAGTGTTTTCAGATATGTCATTTCGCTAATCTCCACAACATTCCTGTGATAAATGCTAATTTTAAAAACAACATTTTAAAAAGTGAGGAAATGAAAACTAGTTCCCCAAAACATTCAAAAGTCTAGTTTCAGGTCAAATGGAGAACTGACTCTTTGGGACCCCATGGACTATAGCCAGCCAGACTCCTCTGTCCATGGAATTCTCCAGGTAAGAATACTGGAGTGGGTGACCATTCCCTTCTCCAGGGGATCTTTCCGACCCAGGGATTGAACCCAGGTCTCCTGCATTGCAGGCAGATTCTTTACTGTCTGAGCCATCAGGGAAACAAAGTAATGGTAATTAGAAATAATCTCTTTCTTAGAGCATGGAGGTGACGTGCGATTCCTAACGGAGATGTCATATAGCCAAGAAGATAGATCTGACTTAAAATCAGATTGCAATACATAGTGAGAGATATATAGTGTCTAAGTCGATACATAGTGAAAGAATTTGTGTGCATAATGTTAAAATGGGCATTTTTGGAAATATGTCTGCATATACACAGAAGACAGATGCAGGATTTACACCTAAATGATAACAATTAGTTCTCTGGGGAGCAGTATCACAGTCCTCTTTTATTTTTTATTCTTTGTAAACCATTTTTTTTTTCAAAGTTCTTGTAATTAATTTACTTTTAGGAAAATAAATCCTTTTATTCTTAAAGACTCACCTCCAGTGTGACCATCACCAGAAAATCCTGCCAGGGATCAAGATGATCACCAATAAAAAGAAATGCAAAAGGGCAAAATGGTTGTCTGAGGAGGCCTTACAAATAGCTGTGAAAAGAAGAGAAGGGAAAAGCAAAGGAGAAAAGGAAAGATATACCCATTTGAATGCAGAGATCCAAAGAATAGCAAGGAGAAATAAAGCCTTCCTCAGTGATCAATGCAAAGAAATAGAGGAAAACAACAGAATGGGAAAGACTAGAGATCTCGTCAAGAAAATCAGAGATACCAAGGGAAAATTTCATGCAAAGATGGGCACAATAAAGGACAGAAATGGTATGGACCTAACAGAAGCAGAAGATATTAAGAAGAGGTGGCAAGAATACACAGAAGAACGACACAAAAAAGATCTTCATGACCCAGATAATAATGATGGTATGACTACTCACCTGGAGCCACACATCCCAGAATGTGAAGTCAAGTGGGCCTAAGGAAGCATCACTATGAACAAAGCTAGTGGAGGTGATGGAATACCAGTTCAGCTATTTCAAATCCTAAAAGATGATGCTGTGAAAGTGCTGCACTCAAAATGCCAGCAAGTTTGGAAAACTCAGCAGTGGCCACAGGACTGGAAAAGGTCTGTTTTCATTCCAATCCCAAAGAAAGGCAACACCAAAGAATGCTCAAACTACCACACAATTGCACTCATCTCACACGCTAGTAAAGTAATGCTCAAAATTCTCCAAGCCAGGCTTCAACAGTATGTGAACCGTGAAATTCCAAAAGTTCAAGCTGGATTTAGAAAAGGCAGAGGAACCAGAGATCAAATTGCCAAAATCTGTTGGATCATCAAAAAAGCAAGATAATTCCAGAAAAACATCTACTTCTGTTTCATTGACTATGCCAAAGCCTTTGACTGTGTGGATCACAACAAACTGTGGAGAATTCCTAAAGAGATGGGAATACCAGACCACCTGACCTGCCTCTTGAGAAACCTGTATGCAGGTCAGGAAGCAACAGTTAGAACTGAACATGGAACAATAGACTCTTTCCAAATTGGGAAAGGAGTACATCAAGGCTGTATATTGTCACCCTGCTTATTTAACTTATATGCAGAGTACATCATGAGAAACGCTGGGCTAGATGAAGCACAAGCTGGAATCAAGATTGCTGGGAGAAATATCAATAACCTCAGATAGGCAGATGACACCACCCATATGGCAGAAAGGGAAGAGAAACTAAAGCGCCTCTTGACGAAAGTGAAAGAGGAGAGTGAAAAAATTGGCTTAAAACTCAACATTCAGAAAAGTAATATCATGGCATCTTGTCCCATCACTTCATGACAAATAGATGGGGAAACAGCGGAAACAGTAACAAACTATTTTTTGCCCTCCAAAATCACTGCAGATGATGATTGCAGCCATGAAATTAAAAGACGCTTACTCCTTGGAAGGAAGGTTATGGCCAACCTAGATAGCATATTTAAAAGCAGAGACATTACTTTGCCAACAAAGGTCCATGTAGTCAAAGCTATGGTTTTTCCAGTAGTCATGAATGGATGTGAGAATTGGACTATAAAGAAAGCTGAGCACCAAAGAATTGATGCTTTTGAACTGTGGTGTTGGAGAAGACTCTTGAGAGTCCCTTGGACTGCAAGGAGATCCAACCAGTCCGCCCTAAAGGAAATCAGTCCAAATATTCTTTGGAAGGACTGATGGTGAAGCTGAAACTTCAATACTTTGGCCACTTGATGCGAAGAACTGACTCATTTGAAAAGACCCTGATGCTGGAAAGATTGAAGGAGGGAGGAGAAGGGGACGACAGAGGATGAGATGGTTGGATGACATCACCGACTCAATGGACATGAGTTTGAGTAAACTCTGGGAGTTGGTGATGTACTGAGAGGCCAGGCGGGCTGCAGTCCATGGAGTCACAAGAGTTGGACATGACTGAGCGACTGCACTGAACTGAACTTCCCACTCCTGAGCTACATGCTCTTTCGAACAGCCTCTTGAAATTTTCACTTGCTTTTCTGGTTAAGTTCCACCAAATAGTGTAAAATAAAACTCACTACCTTCTCTCTCCAAACTTACCACATTCTATATCTTTGTTAACAGTGCTTTGTTGTTGTTGTGTTCAGTTGCTTAGTCGTGTCTGACTCTTTGTGAACCCATGGACTGCAGCACACCATGCTTCCCTGTCCTTCACTATCTCCCATGGTTTGCTCAAATTCATGTCCACTGAGTTGGTGATGCTATCTAACTATCTCATCCTCTGCTGCTCTCTTCCCCTTTTGCCTTCAAATGGACAAGATACGCCAAGCATATAAAAAATGTAATTGGTGTAGACTAGACAGATTGACATTAGGTCCTTCAATCAGATTAAGCCCTGAGCAGCATTGCTTTTTTTTTTCCTTTAAAAAAAATTTTTATATTGGAGTATATCTGATTGACAATGCTGTGATAGTTTTGGTGGACAGCAAAGGGACTCATCCATATATACAAATTTCCTTTTAAACAGGAGCCTTTCTTTTTTATCTTGAATCTCCTAGACACTTAGGCCATTCAGTACAAAGTTCCGTGAAAAGTGACGAGAAGAGAGTAAGATGCTCAACATCATTCATTATTAGGGAAATGCAAATCAAAACTACAGTGAGGTATCACCTTGCACTGGTCAGAATGGCTATCATCACAAAATCTACAAACAATAAACGCTGGAGCAGGTGTGGAGAAAAGGGAACCCTCTTACACTATTAGTGGGTATGTAAATTGGTACAGCTACTATGGAAAACAATATGGAGATTTCTTAAAAAACTAGGAATAAAACTACCATACGGCCCAGCACTGATTTTTAAGGAGTGAGTCAAGAGAGAAGATTCAGTGAAAGAGACCAAGAAAAATTGATCAGCAAAACACAAGTAGAACTAGAAGAATGTAGCGATTCAGAAAGGAAGAAGCATACAACAATGTATAGGTCTGGTCAAGAAGGACTGTAAAGAAGTTATCAAATTTAGAAGTTGGGATATTGATGATCTCTTTTGGTGATCTCAGCAAAAGCAAATTCAGTTAAAGTTGAGCAAATTCCTATCTCCCAAGTCAAACAGGAATTCTGATTTTGAGAAGTTTGAGGGAAAATAGGAAAGAAGACTACCTAGAGGTGAGGTTAAGAAAGATGAATATTGTTTTATAATATGACTCATATAACAATAGGTTGAGAATGAAGAGATCAAGATGGAGGGGTGGCAACTTCTCTTTTCAGCTACATCTCATTAGTCCCCCACATAAATCACATTCTCTTTAACATGAAGCCTCTCACTGGTCCCTGAATAACCTTATACCTTCACCTCTTTTTGATATTGGTTAGTTTTCAGAGCCTTGAATTTCCTTCCCTCTTTTGCCACTTCTAACCTACTCCATTTATTCTTGCCTGGAAAATTCCACAGTCAGAGGAGCACAGTGGGCTAAAGTCCACAGGATCGCAAAGATCTGGACATGACTGAACACATACACACGCTTATCCCTCTAGACTCAGCTCAAATATGCCCTCCTCTGGTAAACATCTGACCTCTCCCAGGGGGGAAAAAACCCTCCTTCTATTGTATCCATTACCATTAAGTTGGTAAAAGGGTCCATTTTTCTATAACAATGTAAGATATTATTTATAGGTGGGATAGGAAACATCCTATCTATTATTGTTATGTGTCATTTCTAGATATGCTTCAAGCCATGGATTTCCCACCTTATTATGAGTCATATTTTCCTGCTTCTTTGTATGCCTGGTAAGATTTTATTGTATATCTAATAGTATGAATTTGACCATGTTCAGCGCTGGATATATTTCTGAATTCCTGTAAATATTCTTGAGCTTTGTTTTAAAAGACACAAAAGTTACTTGGAAATAGGTTGACCCTTTCAAGACTTGCTGTTGAAGCAGTTTTAGGTTGAACAAGAGCAGTCTTCAGCTTAGGGTTAATTGTGTCCCACTCCTGATGCAATGTCTTCAGTACTCAACCTGCTGCCCATTGAACCATGAGGTTTTCCACTCTGGTCAGTGGGAACAACTACTGCCCCCGTGGGAGCTTCAAGAATTGTTCCTTCTAATCCTTTCAGATGGTTCTTCTTTCCCTGGCCATAGGTAGTTGCCTCATATACAGATGCTGATTGGTATTCAACCAAATACTCAAGGGGGACCCTCCGCAGATCTCTGGGATTCCCTATCTGTGCAGTTTTCTCTTTTGTCTTGCCTTAGTGGCCTCTTGACTCAGATAGTTTTTTCCTCTTCCCTGTGCTACAACCTGGTACATGGAGTTCACCTGGTATCAAGGGCTCATCTGTTTCCCTTTTCTTGGGTATCACTGCCCTGTGATGCAGGATGTATAAAATCTGAAAACAGTTGTTTCAACTATTGTTTCAATAATTATATTTTAATGAGGAAAATCAGTGGAGGTCTAGGAGCTATTTGTTTTCAGATAATAAAAAATGTCAACTATAAAGTTGTAAAGTTATAAATATATAAACTATAACATTTAAATATTATGGAGAAAATTCTAACTTTTGATCGCAAGATTTTGCACAGATTAATGGTCTTTCTTTTCCTACAGTGCTGTTACTATAATCAGAGTTGAGTTTCTTAGATATCAGCATCCATGAAATACATGTGAATTATAACACTACTTAAAGGAACTATGCTGTGTGGGCAACAGCACTTTTATTATTTTTTGGGTGGTGATCAGCTGTGTCGTAAGAAAGGCAAATCACAATCACTAATCGTTCAGTTGCTAAGTGGTGTCGGACTCTACAACATCCACTAATAAACTGATTATATTAGTATCTTTATTATATCAATATCTGGCTCCAATACTTTGGCCACCTGATGTGAAGACTTGACTCACTGGAAAAGACCCTGATGCTGGGAAAGCTTGAAGGCAAAAGGAGAAAAGGGTGATAGAGGATGAGATGGTTGGATGGCATCACTGACTCAATGGACATGAGTTTGAACAAACTCCCGGAGATAGTGAAGGACAGCAAAGCCTGATGTGCTGCAGTCCATGGGATTGCAAAGAGTAGCGCATGACTTAGTGACTGAACACCAACATCATGTTTTATGTGAAGACGTATCTGTTCAGTAGACCTTTAGTAGATTGAATGTAAGTTGATTTTCCTGCTGAGTGATAGATCAAAATACCTGGTGATTTTTTTTGAAAAAAAACCACTGATCTTTTATTTCTTCCTAGAAAAATGTCCTATTGACAGACAAGTTAACTGTTCTTAGTATTTCCTATACAATGACATCACAGCTGGCTCTGTAATTAACAGCTTCCCTGTGGTTTTTCTCAGGATGGTTCATAGAAAGTCCTAAGGGAATAAGCTGCTATGCTTGGGATAAAAAGAAATGCTTGGTTTGGAAACGGAGCTGGATTCTGCCAGATAAGAGAAAAAACATTTCAAGGTAACAATTTTGCCGTCTGTCTAGGAGCTTCTTGGGAGAAGAGTTTGTTTTAATGGTGTTACATACAGCTCAAGCATCTAAGACAGAGCCTAGTGTAGTAGCCACTTAAAATTGCTGAACCAAAGATAAAATATGCACAAGGACAACTGATATTTGTCTAAATTGTACTGTTATCAAGTTCCAAATCTGAGCTGTACAGATGTCAAAAGAAAGCCACAGAGGGGCATGGGGGCTAGTCACAGATATGTACTGTACAAAACTTGGGGGTGGGGAAGAGTCATGGTTTGAAAGTTGGGCTGAGATCAACCTGTAAAAGGTCTTATACATTGTAACTAGGATTGAAAGGTTAGCCATCAGAGGTTTTTAAACAGGAAAATGACTCTTTCAGATCTGTTTTAGAAAAATACTTCTGATAACAATGAAACAATGAATTGGGTAAGAGAGAGACAAAGGACAAGAGGACAGCGCTGCAATAGACAGATAAGGGTCTGAACTTGGCTGTGGCAATGGGATAAGAGGGAAGATATAAACAGCCTTGAGGAAAATTCAGATGTGAAACAACAGGAATGATGACTGATGATTAAACAAAAAAGAGAGTATTGGATCTGCAATTGTTCTGGGATGCAGGTGGAAAAACCAGGTAATCAGCTTGTTCTATGACATGCTGAGAGACTGCATGTAACATGCTGAAGTAGTTCAGTCAAAGTTAAACACAGTCAGCGCCTGTGCCAGGTGTCCTACTAACCCACAGCATTCAATAGCACTTAACACACTGAATTGTATGAATTTATTTATGAATCTGCTTCCGGTCCCACTGGTAATTAGGACGAGGATCATTTTTATCATTTTACATCACCTGTGCAAAACATACAGCTAAATATGCTAAAAAAGTGTGACAGTTAATACTGCATTGTTACCAAATTTCAACTCTTTGAGTTGTAGATAGGTCAAAATAAAGCTATATGCAGGGGTGAGGAGGAATAAATTAGGAATTTGGGATTAACATATACACACTACTATAGATAACCAACAAGGAACTCTGATACAGCACAGGGAACTATACTCAACATTTTGTAATAATGGGAAAAGAATACAAAATAAATACATATGCTGCTGCTAAATCGCTTCAGTCGTGTCCGACTCTGTGCGACCCCATAGACGGCAGCCCACCAGGCTCCCCCGTCCCTGGGATTCTCCAGGCAAGAACACTGGAGTGGGTTGCCATTTCCTTCTCCAATGTATGCAAGTGAAAAGGGAAAGTGAAGTCGCTCAGTTGTTTCCGACTCTTAGCGACCCCATGGTCTGCAGCCTACCAGGCTCCTCCATCCATGGGATTTTCCAGGCAAGAGTACTGGAGTGGGGTGCCAAAATAAATCACTTTGCTATACACTTGAAACTAACACAATATTGCAAATTAACTATACTTCAATTAAAAATATTTTTTAAGAAGATGGAGCTGTACATGATACATTAGAAAATATGGATACATAAATCTATTATATATAGTTTTACTCTGTACTATTATTTATAGAAAAACACAAATAGAAGATATAATGAGTGGGGGGAAAGCCATACGCAGAGATACTAAAACCACCACCAAATCAATGACATTGCTCTCATGAAAGCATTAGGTGTTATATTCAAACATGCTTTAAGAGAAAAGTTAAACTTATTTTTTAAAAGCCAGAATCAACCATGAAGCCCAATAAAGACAGAAGAGAAAAATCATTGGAGAAGAAATCCGATAATGAAATTGTGTACACTTCTGAATTACTTAGACTTATGCTTTAAAATGTACTCAAAATTAATTAAAAAAATAATTCTAATAAAAAGCTACATATGAATATTAGCTGTAATTTGTGTTTACAGGTATCAATTATTGTATGGAAAGATATGAAATTCAGGATATAGAATTCAGATCCTCGATACTAAATAGAAGAGAAATGGAAAATAGAATTTGCAATTTTTGCAATAGCAAGAATGTATTTGATAAGATGTATACCTTTCAAAAAATTTAAAACATTCAAAAAACTAAGATCATGGTATCTGGCTCCATCACTTCACGGCAAGGGGAAGGGGAAAAAGTGGAAGCAGTGACAGATTTTATTTTCTTGGGCTCCCAAAATCACTGCTGACAGTGACTGCAGCCATGAAACTAAAAGACGCTTGCTCCTTGGAAGGGAAGCTATGACAAACCTGGTGGTGGTTTAGTCGCTAAGTCAAGTCCAACTTTTGCGAGCCCATGGACTGTAGCCTGCCAGGCTCCTCTTTCCATAGCATTTTCCAGGCAAGAATACTAGAGTGGGTTGCCATTTTCTTCTCCAGGGGATCTTCCTGACCCAGGGATTGAAACCAGGTCCCCTGCATTGCAGGCAAATTCTTTACAGACTGAGCTACCAGGGAAACCCTAGTGACAAACTAAGTGTTATTAAAAAGCAGAGACATCACTTTGCTGCTGTGGTTTTTCCAGTAATCATGTATGGATGTGAGAGATGGACCTTAAAGAAGGCTGAGTGCCGAAGAATTGATGCTTAATTGTGGTTCTGGAGAAGACTCTTGTGAGTCCCTTGCACTGCAAGATCAAACCAGTCCAACCGAAAGGAAATCAACCCTGAATATCCATTGGAAGGACTAATGCTGAAGCTGAAGCTCCAATACTTTGACCACCTGATGTGAAGAAACGACTCATTGGAAAAGACCCAGATGCTGGGAAAGATTGAAGGCAAAAGGAGAAGGGGTTGGCAGAGGATGACGGTTAGATAGCATCACCGACTCAATGGACATGAGTTTGAGCAAACTGTGGGAGATACTGTAGGACAGGGAAGCCTGGGGTGCTTCATCCACTGCATATTCCAAGAGCAAGCATTGTGCAATGACATTTGGTTCTCATTCTCTTTGGAAAATACCAGGGTAGTTCATCTATTGTTGGATTGTAATGTTGGTTATAAAGTACTTCCTATCACATTAAATCAAAAGGACTAAAACCCCTGAAGTGTGTACAAATACCAAATCACTCTTTTTTCTATCAAGTTTTTCAAAGGGTACCTATCATTATATTTATTCTTAGAAGTAACTTTTGGTTTCTGTAGGAACACTGTGACAATACGTGGTGATGCTCCACAGGAATTTAGTATTTATAAAATGTTGCCTACCACAATTAAGGAATATTTATCGCTCAGTATCTTAAAAAAAAACAGGTAAGATTATACCCAGTAACTGTCCTTTCATTTTGTGTCAACAGTGGAATTGAGGAAAAATATACTAAAGTTGTGAAAGCATCTATAAAGATGTGTTATAAAAGAATTAGTCTTGTATCAGAAAGCATGGAAAGATTAAACTGAAAATTTTAAGCATTCTCTCATAAATAAGCAAGTGATTTGATATTTATATACATCTTTAATGAAGTCTGTGTTTTCTTAGGATATCTTAATACCTACTAGATTCTCTTTGTTAACTCAATCTGGAGTCTCAAAATTATATATATATATGTGTGTGTGTATATATATATATATATATGCAGTTTTTTGCAAGTGTCAAAGAGAAATTAAGCTCCTGCTGTTTCTCCAGACCACTAAGATTATATGTATTCCATAAGTTAGCAACATACAAGAAGAGTAAAAAAAAAAAAATCAAGTTAATGGAGAGTGAATCTAATTGTTGAATTTCAAGTGTGAATGATTTAAACTTTTGCATTTAAGTCCGGAAAAATTAAATCCTTTAAAAGTTCATAATCTTGGAGGAGACCCCTTATCGACGCTTGGATCACGTCTGGGTAATAATGAAGACAAATTAACAAGATTTTGAAAATTTAGCCATATGATAAAGGCAAAGCATACAAAATACTTTTCTGCTCTTAGTCACTGGTTGTCCCAGGAAGGATCAACTTCCTGTCTTGGACTCTGGTGTCTAAATTAAAGGAGGGAAGATATTATTGCAGTCTGGGTTCCAGGCTTCCAGCTCATTAACAACAAAACGCAAAACTCACTAAGTAGCAAAACTTCACCCCCAACATATCCTGTGAGATGAATCTGCTTTTCTATGTGTTTTTAAATTTAGTTCAAGGAACTGACAACGACAGAGTCATACCTTCAACAGGTTAGTAGACTTTAAAGTTTAATGTACTATATTAACTTCTTCAATGCCAATCTTAAGATTTACTAAGGGGAAAAACAGTTTTATCATCTAAATTATTAAACTTAATGCTTGTTTCAATTCCTTCAAACTACATCATTTAACTTTGGAAATGTGTAATTTTCTGTATGTGTGTGTATACATGCCAGTCACGTAACAATCTTTTCACTTAAATACTGCTTAAAACAAGTATTTAAAATAATTGTATACGTTTTAAGTAACAGATTCTATATTCAGTTTTTAACAAGTAGAGCCGTGATGACCACATTAGAAAAGTATTTTAATATTTAAAGAGTGTTGCCTAATAGCTGGAGAGTGCCTTTTCTGTCAGAACTGCTTGTCCAGCAGAAAATCAATAAGAACACGAAAGAATTCCACCAGCATCCCATTACAACCTGGAACAGACGATGAAACCCCACATCTGCTACAGACATTTTAACTAGAGAAATGGGCAATAAACCACTGTCTTGTTATAATTAAAGGGATGGTGTATGTGAAACTATCTGGAAATGCACAAAGCATTAGACCACATAAAGCATTATGATAATTAAGGAAACATGGCTTGAGCAGTGATTTAAGCAACCGGTGGTTGTACTGTGTAACACTGGACTGCAACAACACATCTTTTTGTTTGTCGAGTTAAGAAATAAATGAATGTACCTCAAACCTTCGTGGCTCCCTCTCATTTTACAATGGGCTTTCACATACACTAATGTGATTTGAGTCTATATTACAACAACCTCGGGAGGTATGCAGAATGATCATTTACTCATATTTTAATGTGCTGAATGTAATTGCCACCAATGAGAGACATGATAATATGAACTAATTATGCCTAAAGTGTGCTGAAAACAATGAAGATTGTTATTGGATAGATGGGGTTTGGGATCAAAATGAGACATTTTATTAAGGAGAACGTGCAAAATAAAATGAAGTGACCTCTATTCAAAAAATGTACAAGACGGTTATTGTTTAAAATGCTTTAGTACTCATTTTTGATAAAAAGGAATCTGGCATTATAAAAATACATAAAATAGTCATGGATTTATACCATTAATTTACATAAGATATATTCTGCATAAAGCAAAGTTATAAAATAGTAAAGGTATTCCTATATGAAAGTTACTCCCAGTATAAAATTTTTATGCCTTTTTGTAATTTTTGTCTATCTGTATAAATAAGACATTTTATCCTTTTAAAATTCATAGTTCCATTTAAAAACAGAGGATTCTCTCTCTCTTTTAAATAAAAGTCCACTTGAGGTAGTATGTTAGAACTTGTCCTTGGTCTCATTAGTTTATGTGTCCAAGTCATAAGACTGAAAATTTGAAGTCCTGTGGCTTTCCAAGGTCTGTTTATAGGTACTTGTGTGATTTTCTTGCTGAAAATCTGTCCTTTCTTTCCCATCTTCTTCTGACTCATAGTCCAAGTTCACGGAAGAACGAGCTTTCAAGTGAAAGGCTCTTGGCTGACAATCTGATGACTGCCCAGAGCTTGAAAAGGCATCCAGGTGAGGTCTCCTCAGAGGCTTTCCAAATGTTCCTGAAAAAGAGAAACCCCTTGAGCATATGGGTCCTTTGGAGCAATCAACAGAATGCATTTCAAATAAAGGGGCATCTTTCCCCATACATATGGGGGGATCTTTCTACAGGTCCATGTTATGGGATTCAGGTAGATGGCTATATACTTGTGCTATGGAGAGAGACCTTACAGAGTGGGGCTGAAGGCATGTGCACCCCTCTGACACATACATCCACTGAATACAAGCAGCCCTTCTTCTCCACTTTCAGGACCTATAGTAATATTATCAGCAACAAGTTCCCCGATAGAAGTTCTTCCAAATCCTGTATTCACTAAAAGCCCACCATTCTCCACAAAGAGCATTTGGTTAGTCATGTACAAGTAAGCTGTGCCTCAGTATGGAAAGCTTCTCTCAAAATAACCTGTATGTCTTGCCCTTTCTTCCTCAGTATCAAATAATAATTTTATTGACTCAAATTCTCTCCTAGGTCCTAAAAAATTATTATTCATTTTTTTAAAAAGGGATATAAATAATTATACCATAGAAAACATGACATTTCTTAAAAGTTGGGTAAAATACTTAAAAATTCTATTTTTTTTCTTAGAAGACAAGTTGTAGTTCATTTTTCCATATTTCCATGCAGCAAAAAGATGATCTCAGTTCTTCCACTCCATCGTCCCTTCCCCACGCACTAAAAACTTCAGAAATGAATCTCGGTGTCAGCCAGTGTTCACTGCCACCCCTGTGGGCTTCAGGATTCCAACAGCTTCCTCTGTAGGAGGCAGCCCAGCCTGGCTGACGAGTGGCTGTTGCCAGGTAGGACGCTGTCTGCACTCTGACTGTGGGTTTAGTAATAAGCCAGCAGACATCCCAAACCGCAGTCATGCCATGCACACAACTCCACCCCAGAGGCTGCTGTAGTCCAAAACCACGTTTTCCACATGACTGACAAACTGCGCTCCTCAGTCACTTCCAAAACTCTTGTCTTCAAGACGATGCCACACACAGAGCTGCCCAGAAAGTTCCTAAGGCTTAGCGTTGGATTAAATACCTAATCAAGTAAAATCCCCATGTCTGCCTCTGCTTTTAGAAACAAGGATGCTAATTAATAGGATGTCACGACAGCACCATTAAAAAAGATATATATATATACACCAGAAACTATTCTTCACCAGTCTGGCATTCAAAACTCTTATGGCTCTCCCCCATGCAACATGCAATGTGGGTCCGGAGTCAAGGTACCTAATAATTTAATAAACTCACCCATGAAAGAATTACTCAGAGTAACTGATGTTAGCTCTGGGCTTGGACTAAAATCTGCAGAAGACTTGTTCAGACATAAGTTGTTCATTCCTGGTAATTCGTGTTGAGAATAAGAAGAGCTGAGTAACTTCTTCGCATGAGAAGGCCATCCTGTATCAGTGACGCTCTGCTCGCAGGATTCCTCTGAAGGATGAGGACATGGGTAGCACTCCTTCCTCTTTACGTAACTGGGCTCGTAGTGGTCCACTAAAGCTGATCTCAGGTCAGGACCACAACCTTTTAAGTTTGGGGACAATATCGGGAGACAGAGTTAATGCTTCTAGAGGTCTCTCCAGGAAACAGAACTCAGAAATGAAAACCACATACCTGTATGACAGGCTTCAAAAGGATCTGAGCCATACATGCTCCCCTTCAAATACACAGGGCCTGAGGGTCCCAAAAAGGGACAAAGAAACGGGTCTGTGGCACCTTCCACATCGGCTTCACTGCTGTTGTCAACGTGACATGTCCCTTTAAAACACACGTCTTAATCACTGAACCGTAAGTTCAATTACCATTCAGCTGTCTCTTCACTTATGAGAGTTTCCATGTTTATAGATGAAAAGTTCAGACAGAACGTTATACAAAGGAAATATTGCAGAAATTTATGGGTTTTTTCAAAATTTAATGATGCCTATAGATTAGTGATTAAGTAAGTTTATGATACCTTACTAAAAGAGAGCTTGATGAACCATTGAACTGGATGTGTTAAGCTCATTGCTGACCCCACCCCCTGGTTTCCAAGAGAAACCGATCTGTTCAAGGACACTGTGGCTGAAGCAGCAATGGTTTGAACCACATGATGCTACCAGCACTGCCTGCTCCTCCGGAAAGTCACCGATGACCAGGATGAGGTACTGGCACTTAACCAATGACCTCTTAATGCCTGGCTCAAAGATGAAGTCGGCCAAAAAGAAAAAAACAAACCAACAGAAACCTCTCATGAGTGATCTGCGCTAAGCAACCCAGAAATGATATTCTGGTTAGCAGGGGACACAGCAGCTGAAGGACAAGAGACATCATGAGGGTGACAGATGCCACGATGGACCATGTACCTGGGCAGCAGGAACTGGGCAGTCCTTGTGGGGGGTGGTCTCAGCGAGAATCAAATGTGTAGAATGTGATTCAATACCACTGGCTACCCCTAGGGCTGTTCTGAGAGTGGCCTGATCTCCAGCCCCAGCACCCAGCAGACATGGCACTATTATGCTCCAGTTCTGTCCCTTTACTTTTTAAAATGCCTTTTCAGTAAACCTGGCTCTATTCAAATGAGCTTGGGCTTCTGCTCTTTGCAAGCAAATGAGTCTGATCAGAACAACTGCTTTAATGATCTTCTCTTCTACCTCTATGCCCTCTATCACTGCCTTGTCAAGCTCTTTGCAATTATGTGTTGAATTTTTTGTCTCACTGCTGACTAAACTGTAAAACTGGAAACATTCTTCCCTCCAAACTATGGAGTCCACCACAGAGCAGATGCTCAGTCAATACTTGTGAGAAAAGATGGTAAAATGTCAATAGCTTCTACTCACTAAGCACTTAATATGCGCCGAGCACCATATACTATCATTTTATCTAATGTTCACAACAGCCTAATAGGGAAGAATTATAATTGCCCAAGGATACACAGGGAGTGTCAGAAGTGGGTCTTCAACCAAGCTGATGATCTTATATTATGCAGCCTCCATTATAATTCTTTATACAGTTCTTAAAGTAAGAGTCAGAATTATAAGTGTCTAATAGAATGATTTTAAATCATTTGACTTTTAAAACCATGCATGAAACCAATTAGTGTCATTGAAGTAAGAAGAACATTCAGGGCCAAAGAACATTTATGACATAGAGGAAATACTACATTGCATGGAGGAATTAAATTTTACCTAACCTACTAGTCTTCTTTTATTGCCAGTAACAAAGATTTTTCTAGTATTTAAGAGAAAGGCTTAGGACTACTTAATATCAGCTTTGTTAGTGATTTTGGGCCAGGTCCTAAATATATGAGTGTATCAATTCCCTGTGGAAATTAACATTGTATTTGAACTTTCCAAAGGGTTATTTCAAAATGCCAATAGCCCATGTTCATTTTAAACACGTACCATTACTATCGTGCTGTGGTAAGAAAAATCCACCTCCAGAAGAAGTGACGAACTGGTGGTGGCTTCCGTTTTCTGAGGAGACGTACCCGTCCTGTCTGTCCGCTAATGTTCCCTGAGATGACAAATAACTCGGGATATCAGCTGGCAAGTTGGTCTCATCTGTAATCAACAACAGCATTCTATGAACCAAGAATGGTCACAACTGCCACACAGTCTTCCCTGATGAAAGGTCTATACCCTTTTGTTTTGTTTTCTGTTTAAATCAAATCAATCTACCCTTGCAAAACCATCTTGACGGACGGCACACCAGGGCTCTGCTGCTCTGGGGCACCTCAGCTGATTTTCTGCTTTGTGGCCTGTGGGATACTCCTCTCAAATTTCTTTACTTCTGTTTTTATTTTTTTAAATTTTTGTCTGCACTGGGTTTTCGCTGCAGTGCACAGGCTCTTCAGCATGTTGCCCAAGCTTCCCTAGTTGTGGCACACGGGCTTAGTGGCGTTGCGCCACGTGGGGACCTCAGTTCCCCGACCAGGGATCGAACTGAGTCCCCTGCACTGTAAGATGGATTCTTAACCTCTGGGCCAATGGGGAAGTCCCACTCCTCCCAACTTTCAAAGACAACAAATGCTTACAAAGATAAAGATAATTTTCATGAGATAGTATTTTAGATACTATCTAAGCTTGATTTCTGCCATATTCCTGACTTTGCATTATTCACTGATACAGGAGTTGCCTATACAATCAAAGCCCGTTTCTCCTAGATGCCTGCATATACACACATGCACACATGCTCGCAAGGGACAAGACAATGGCCGAGCGTAATCCTCATGACTGAAGGCCGTCTCTGGCCCCCTACCACCATCTGAGGGTGTGCGTTACCCTATGCCTCTGCATGGTCTCTCACAGCCAACACGCTGTTCTGATGAGGTTCTGACAAAAAGTACTCATCTTTAACCATCAGCTTTATTCTGGGCCGGAGTGTTATTTTTAGCTAACCACAGTTGCCCAGCTTGAAATAAACGAGTCACCCTCGTGACGTGGCCTCACACTTCGACAGACACACTCAGAAGCAAATCTCAGCGGGACCACAAACACACACGACTCCCGCGCCCTGTGCCAGGCTTCTGTGGACACACCTGTGTTGGTGATGCTGCAGTCTTCGTTCCTCCGCCGTGTGTGGTAGATGATGACTACCCACACAAGCGACGTGCCCACCACGCAGCAAACCACCGCGATGATCACAATGCCCACGGTGGCCCAGCCGTCGTCGTCCAGTGACGAGGCCGTCATCTGAGGGGAGTCGCAGGTGGGGGTGGGGATCACGCTAAGGCGCACGTGGCCTCTCTCGGTGCCCAGGGTGTTAGACATTTCACACGTGTACTTCCCGGCATCGCTGATGTCAGAGTCCACAATGATTAGTAGCTGGTTGCCTGCTGCAAAAAAGTGTCTTTCGGTGACCACCAAGGGGCTGTCATCCTTGGTCCAGTTCAGTCTAGGGGGAGGGCTCCCCCCGGCAATGCACTGCAGGACGGCCGTTTCCCCCTTGGTTACAGTTCGGTCTAACAGGGGCCGTAAGAACGACGGTGTCTCTGAAATGACAAGTTATGCTTTTAATCTCTGACCTGAAGTTAGGGTTTACACAGCATAAGACCTCGTGCTTCAATGTATTCAAAGGGGAGCTGAAACTGGATTCTCCCACAGCTTCACGCCCATGCCTCTTTAAAACCTTGAACATGGATACGACATCTGGGCTTTCATTTCTCATTTGGCTGTCATCTCCTTATAACACCAGTTAAGGATAATATTTACTGTTTCTCTCACTTAGTCTCCCTCATTCTTGGCAAGGTTGGGGAATGATGGAAGTCGGGCAAAGCAAAACATTTTAGACATATTTTAGAAATAGAAAATGCATAAAAATAATATTAAGCACAAGGGTGTGTTGATGGATGAAAAAAAATCAGAATGTTTAAATTTTTAAAGGGAAACTTCCTAGTGCTAGATGTCCCCACCTGTATTAAAATTCTGAAAATAACTTACTTTTATTATTTGGTGTTCATAAGGTTACCCTGATTTACTCTTTCAAAGATATACATATATGATTAACATGCTCACATTTTAAAAAGGCATCTGTTTAGGTAAATGATCCTGATGCTGGGAAAGATTGAGAGCGTGAGGAGATGGGGAAGACAGAGGATGAGATGGTCGGATGGCATCACCAATTCAATGGACCTGAGTCTGAGCAAACTCCGGGAGATGGGAAAGGACAGGGAACCCGACATGCTGCAGTCCATGGGGTTGCAAAGAGCTGGACACACTGAGTGACTGAATAACAACAAAGTCAATGATAAAGGATGAACTCATTTCCAAGGTGGTATGGGAGGCTGAGAAAAAGAGTCAGGTCCCTCTGAATTTATTCAGATACTTTTTTTTTTTTTTTATATTTTTTATACTGTTAAGACTTTAAGTACAGATTGTATAATGGAAAGAGTAGAGAAAGGTAATTCTAGCAAAAAGGGAGAGCGTCAAAGCATTACTCTTCCCCCTCCTCAGAAGGGAGGGGGCAGATTCATCTCACTGCCCACAGGTCTGAAGGTGTGATGTATTCCCCGACCTGAAAGCTTCTGAGAAGCCACTGTTGCCTCCAGGAAAGGGCACTGTCCTACAGATCAGCCCTCACCCTCCTGGGTTCTGACACTTCTTAGGGCCTTTGGGTGAGCTTGTATCCTAAAGGCTAACATGTGTCACAGAATCTGAAAGCATCCACTCACCGAGGACAGTCAGAGTTGCATTTGCAGAAATGCTGCCGGCACTGTTTTGAGCGGTGCAGCTGTACACCCCGATGTCCTCTATCTTCACATCCACAATGAAGAACACATCATCCTCAGGCATCACATGCATGCGCCTCTCCCTTGCGGCCGGGAAGTCCGTGCCCCCGTCTTTCTGCCAGGCTATCTGAGGGGCTGGGTGTCCCAGTGCAGCGCACTCCAGGCGCGCCATAGCCCCGGCGCGGATGGTGAGGTCCATGGGGGTCTTGGTGAACGAAGGAAGCACTGAAATAAGAAACACAATATGGGGGCATTAGGGTTCTGGAGTTAGGAGGTTCATTTTCATCCCCCCGCCCCCGCTTTTTTTGGATACTTACAAATGTCCCTGACATAGTAAGGCAGGGGTTGTTTCCAACTGCAAGAGATGGAGTGATCAAGAAGCTCCTCAAGGGTACACAGGTACAGAAGTGACCAAGTCAGGATGAAACAGGTCACCTGAGCTTCACACTGATGGTCTTTCTGCTATTTTCCAGTCACTTTTTAGTTTCCTTAATAATTATCTGTGCGATCTTAGGCAAATCAGTTCATCTGTTTGTACCCTGGACACTCCATCTTTTTTTTTTTAAAGTTCCTCCTGGCTCTAACATTCTATGACTTTAGACATGCGTTTTTGGCCTACAATTTTCCGTTCTATGTGTCAGGGCTCAGCAGTTATTTGTGGAAGTAACACATTAATGAGCCGGATCTTCTACCACGGACAATAAAAACAATGAAATGAGAAACTGCAAAACTGTCTACTCGCCACACAAGGCACAGGATGAGACACCTGCATCAGCAGCAGCTAATGCTTATTGCACCTACTGAGCACTTACTCTGTTCCAGGCATTCTGCTGAGTCCTTTACACCAATTATTTTATTTCACAAGTATACCTCTGTAAGGTAGGTATTATTATTCCTATTTGAAAGGTGTAGAGATGGAGATACAGTGAGGTTAAGGAACTTGCTGAGAGTCCCACAGCTGATAGCAGGAGAGGCAGGATTCAAACCGAGATCTCTAAGCTAAAGGTGGTGTGCTTTCTGTTGATGGCACTGTAAACTGGTCCAGCCACTACAGAAAACAGTATGGAGGTTTCTTAAAAAACTAAAAACACAGTGACCTTATGACCCAGAAATTCTACTCCTGGGCACATGCCTAGAAAAGACGAAAATTCGAATTCTAAAAGATACATGTACTCCAATGTTCACAGCAGCACTATTTACAATAACAAAGACATAGAGACAAGCCAAGTGCCCTTCAGAAGATGATTTAAGATGCGGTATATACATATAATGGAATATGAGTCATAAGAAAGAATGAAATAATGTCATTTGCAGCAACATGGGTGGCGACCTAGAGATTCTCATACTAGTGAAGTAAGTCAGACAGACAAAGACTATATCACATATATCTGGAACCTAAACAAATAATACAAATTAATCTATGTATATAAAACAAACAAGACTCACAAACACAGAAAACAAACTTATGGTTACCAAAGGGGAAAGGGGCTGAGAGATAAACTAGGAGAAGGGGATTAACAGATACCAATGGCATAAAACAGACAAGCATCTAGGATTTCGCATTAAACACAGGGAACTACATTCAATATCGTGTAATAACCTATAATGGAAAATAATTTGAAAAAATATACATATAACTGAATCACTTTACTGTATACCTGAAACTAACACAATACTATAAATCAACTATATCTGAATTAAAAAAAAAAAAAGGTGATATCCTTTAACTCTGTTCTTCATGGTCTTCCTCATCAGACCAAGCACACCATGAACTCTCAAAGAGCAAAAAGTGTCTGGTTTAACTGGGTTACCCACCCTGCTAAGCATGGGGTCTTCAATACAATAACAGCTAGCTTAGGTACATATAACCAAGAATATTAATAATGTGGAGTGAGAGGTAGGGAAAGGTAGGGTTTAGGTGGAGAACTCTGAGAGCAGAGGACAGGGTTGGCAATAAGAGAAAGAGAAGAAACCAGGTACTTTCTGTTTCATAAAAACACATCTTTAAATGCAAGAGGAAAAGTCAGATCACATACTATTTACTGTGAGCTTGGCTTTGACAGAGTAGGATGAACCGAAGTGATTGGAAATGACACACTGGTATTTCCCTTCACTGGTAAATTCCACGTTACGGAGTCGAAGAATGGTGGTGTACTCCATCACCTCGCCACCTTGGGCCCGGAGGTGTGCATAATTTTCCATTTCGGCATCGTGCAGTAGTTCATTGTCTTTTTTCCAAGCGAAAGTCATTGGGGAATCACTGCTGCTGGCAGCTGAGCAGATAAAACTCAAATTGGCACCTTTTATTGCCGACTGCGTTTCTGGCTGAACCGTGATCTGGGGTTTAGGAAAATCATCTGTTCAAAATGGAGAGGAGGAAACAAAACAGCTTTAAAGCTTGAGAGTCCAAATGCTACTCAGATTGGAACACCAAGAAACTCAAAACAAACAGTGGCTTAGGTTTTACAGTTTGTGTATGTTTCACAGATGGACTAGCCGTCCCAGTGTTGAAACAAGAGACTGGGAGAGAGTGTATAAAGTCAGTCATTCATTCCAAATAGAGACTGAGACCTATTTACGCATCACTAACTGAGAGGAGACTGATATTTTGGAATACAGCTTACTCCAGACCTCCTGTGCTTTCTTTTTTTCTTACAGAAATACAAGCAGAAATTGGTTGAGACACGTTCAGGCTCATGGAACACCTTTAAATGTTACTATCAGGAACTGCATTTTTCCCCATGTTCTCCACAAGTAAGAAGTAGAAAAATAAGAAATCTAATGTCAATAATGCTAATCAATATCACTAAAGGCAGCAATAAACATTCCATTTACCAAAACTAGAACTCTTATTAAGTGTTAGTCACTCAGTCGTGTCCAACTCTTTAAGAGAGACCCCATGGACTGTAGCCTGCCAGGCTCCTCTGTTCATGGAATTCTCCAGGAAAGAATACTGAAGTGGGCAGCCAGTCCCTTCTCCAGGAGATCTTCCCGACCCAGGGACTGAACCTGGGTCTCCTGCACTGCTGGCAAATTCTTTACCATCTGAGCCTCTAGGAAACCCAAAGAGCAGTCATTTTTAGGTAGAGCAGGAGAAAACAATACTGCAGTGAAAGACAAAGCATCCCTCAAGCTCTCTGTGGGCCCCTGGTTCCAGCCTGGAGTTTAGGGTGGACAGTGCATCAGGCCACTGCGCTGCACTGTCAGAGCTACATTATTATTACAGATAAGCAGCTCTGTCATTCCAAACAGTTATATTGAGTTCTGTTACTTGGAAAATTTACCTTTCTGAACTTCAGTTTCTCAGAGATGGTCTATACCCAGAAGGAAGCATCTTAAATCAACCAAAATGTATTATTTGGGTGCACTGAAAAAATGATGCACGCATATGTGTGTGTGTGTGTGTGTGTGTGTGTGTATAATAAACAGGGTATGGAGGACCCTTTGACAACTCACAATGCACCACTTGATGCAGCAAAGTAAAAAAAAATGTTTTTTTGCACTTAACTAAACAATTGTAGGCAAAGCAGTTTTAAATAAAATTTAAAGGCAAATGCAGAATTGGGCTCTGTAATATCTTAACACACATACTAAAATTCAAGTGAATTTTGATTTCATGTTCTATATGCAAATTTAGTTTTACAAAGGTCTCCATGACATCAGATAGTAAACAGCAGAGTAATGCAGTAGACTTGCCGGGAGAAATATCAATTGCCAGGAGAAATATCAATTGCCGGGAAAAATATCAATAACCTCAGATATGCAGATGACACCACCCTTATGGCAGAAAGTGAAGAAGAACTAAAGAGCCTCCTGATGAAAATGAAAGAGGAGAGTGAAGAAGTTGGCTTAAAACTCAACATTCAGAAAACTAAGATCATGGCATCTGGTCCCATCACTTCATGACAAATAGATGGGGAAACAATAGAGTGACAGACTTTATTCTTTTGGGCTCCAAAATCACTGCAGATGGTGACTGCAAACGTGCAATTAAAAGATGCTTGCTCCTTAGAAGAAAAGTTATGACCAACCTAGACAGCATATTAAAAAGCAGATACATTACTTTACCAACAAAGGTCCGTCTAGTCAAAGCTATGGTTTTTCCAGCTAGTCATGTACGGATGTGAGAGTTGGACTATAATGAGATCGAGTGGTGAAGAATTGATGCTTTTGAACTGTGGTGTTGGAGAAGACTCTTGAGGGTCCCTTGGACTACAAGGAGATCCAACCAGTCCATCCTAAAGGAAATCAGTCCCGAATATTCATTAGAAGGACTGATGCTGAAGCTGAAACTCCACTACTTTGGCCAACTGATGTGAAGTACTGACTCACTGGAAAAGACCCTGATGCTGGGAAAGACTGAAGGCAGGAGAAGGGGACAACAGAGGATGAGATGGTTGGATGGCATCACTGACTCGATGGACATTAGTTTGAGCAAGCTCTGGGAGTTGATGATGGACAGGGAAACCTGGCATGCTGCAGTCCATGGGGTCACAAAAAGTCAGACACAACTGAGTGACTGAACTGAACTGAATGAATGCAGTAAACAGGAGACTGCACCAGGGAGATGGAAATCTGGGTGTCTGACTCAGATCTGCTAACTAGCTATCTGAAGTTGGGTGAGCAGACTTTTATGCTGAGAGGCTTAGATGATAAAATAATGCGGCTTAAATTTACTTACAGTAAACTCAAACTTTCTGTTACTTGTAATGTTTTACTCACCAACAGTAAAATTTTAGATAGCAACACTGACTCAATGGACATGAATCTGAGCAATCTCTGGGAGACAGGTGAGGACAGAGGAGCCTGATATACTGCAGTCCCTGGGGTTGCAAAGAGTTGGACTCGACTTAGTGACTGAACAACGACAGTAAAATTTTTAGTATTCTATAAATCACTAGCTAATAATTGTCTCTTTCTATTCCCTGTAAACAGCATCTGCACAAGATTCAGGTCAGTCTCTTCGCTGAACTCAAGAGAACCTCTCAACACCCTCTGGATCTGGGGAGGGCAGACAGCAGTGTTCCCATTTCACAGATTAGAAGACTGAAATTTAGGGACTTGCAATTAAGGAGCAGGGCTGCTACTATTCTCCAATTCTCTCAAGATAACAACGTCACTCTCTTTCCACCAGACCACCCTGATGCCAACACAAAAGAGGAAGAAATTACAGAAAAAAAAAAGTTTCATCAGTAAAATCTGCAATCATCAGCAAACTACAGATCCATTCTCATCCTCAGCAGAAATAAGAGCTTCATTTAGGGTATATAAATTTATGCAAATCCATTCTTTGGACAAATGGGAGAAAAAAAAAAGAAAAATGAATAAAAGGCAAAGACCACAGTTCCACTCACCACACACAAAGCCATCTGGACTAACAGCAAAAATACTTTTTCCCTTCAACAGCTGAGGATGGGCACAACTGGCATTTACGAAGTTCTGAAAGTTGTTTTCCGCCACCCACTGTGGGAGCCATTTCAGTTGGCAATCGCACAAAAGGCTTGATGTATTTAAGTGCCTGAGGAGAGTAATTACATTCAATCTGTTTTGTATGAAATGCAGATTTCTACAAGTAAACTAAACTCAAGTAAATATTAACAAAGCATTGAATGGAGAAACCAAATACACACATCCCATGGAATAAATATTCTATAGTGCATCTTAAAATGCAAGACAGAGAACTAGCACCACTTTGTTGTTGGTGGTGGTGGTGCTGTTCTCATTGATGGGAGACACAGAAGTACAGCGACACTGAAAATATCTCAGTACTGAAAACTGGTTACTATGATGAGGCATTGTGCTATACTGGGTCTCACAAATTTAAATCGCACATCTAAAAGAAACTCCTCTTTGCAACAAATAGAACAAAAACCCCATTCCTCCTGCTTTCTGGTAATAAAAGTTAAGTAATGTGATGGATGTGCCACATACTTTCTACAGATACATAATCCAAGATGCCCCATCCCTTGACAGTTGGCCCCTCAATGCTTTATGTGAAACTCTTGGAAAGAAAAGAAATGCTTACAGTTGTTGAAGCTTCTTCATTTGTGAAAAAGCATTGCCTTGTAATGACATGATTGCGTTGTCGCTCAGGTCTCTGAAAAAGCCACCAAATCAAATACGTTAGAGGAAATTATGGTCACTGTGTGCCTTCAGGCACAGGTTGGACCCATGATGCCTATCCCCAACTCACCCCCAAAATACTCTTATGTGCTGAAATGCACAGATAGGGTGATCAAAGAACTCATCAGGAGGCTTGTGTTCAAGAACAAGGATATCTGATTCAGAGGCAGATTCTGTTATGGTGAGAGAGATTTTATATCACTACATACAGATTTTTTGACTCTTAAGGGCCTAAGCTGTTCTGCCGTGTTATTTTCTTGTAATTCTCATTATTCAAATTAGTAAACTTTAGTAACTTAAATAGATATATAAAATTCCTCATAATTATGCTTTTAAAAAACCATCACGCATAGAATATCTTCTATGACATGCAACCATGTTAAGTGATTTTTGTTTATACATTATTACATTTTATTCCTTACAGCAACACAAAAAAGAAGATGGTATAACCACCTTGGCTCAGCATGAAAGGGGCAGATAAGATTTAAACTCAATTATTTTCAATTTCAAAACCGATGTTCCTAGCCACTAGCCTCTCGTGATACATACAACTTACTAATGGGGAGACAGGCAGGCGTTCAGACAAGAGGTACTTACTAAAACAAACAAACCAATAAACAACCACTTCAGGCAGGACGTTCATAAAATGAGAGAGAATATTCTGGGCTGATATTTTTTTTTCCACTGGTGCTGACAAGCAGTCTGAATTAAAATCCTCCCTGCCTGTACTACTCTGTTTTCCCTTACAGGATTCAGAGTGGACAAAGGGGGTTCTGAATGAGATGAGGGGCAAGAGAAGACAGAATCAAGGTCCCAAATGTGGGAGGGGCAAAGAAAGACGCTGGGAGAGTTATGAAGGTTTAGGAAACTAAAGGAGAAGTTAATGCTCCACAGATCCACTAATTTCTCTTTCCCCAAAGTGGAAGGGTCAGATGACAAACCCTTTTGGCTAGTTTCCCTTTGAAAATAACTTGTTTCAGGAAGCCCAGCAATACTGGCCCGCCCTTCCAAATTTTGCTCTGCACAGTCACCCCACTGTAACCCCGACTGCTGCACTGCTGCCATGGCTGGTTGTCCAGAGCTTTCTGCAACCCAGGGCTCAGTGGGAAGAAGGCAAGAAAGCGGTGCATAGATAATAACTATGCACACAGCACCAATGACGGTACAAACCAATTGTGTATTTTAAATTGTAACTTCCATTGTCCAGGTTAATAGATAATAAAATCTTCCGCTATAAACATTGAAAGTCAGGCTGGACACACTGCATACTGCTTCAGACTCCCACTGCACATATACATATACTTTCACCCATGGTTATCAGAAGCTGGTTGGCTCTGTGCTCCTGCAGGTGTTGACTCCCACTGAGGCTGGCTAGCTTCCGCTCTTCGTACCTGAAAACAACTGAGTCCCTAACTGTCATTGCAGGAATGTGTGCCTCCAGCTCCCGGGCAGGGAGAGGTTGTGAAGGCGAGAGCTGCTGTGATGGGAGAGGCCGCCCTGGTTTGAGCTCTGCTCCTGCCAGCTGCTAACTTAGAGGTCAGTAGCAAAAGAGAATGAGAAAGAATAAAAGGAGGAAAAACAGGCTGCATGCTTTTTATAATTAAACAACAGCAACCACAAACAAACATTCTCCAAGTAGTGTTACAACTCTCCAGTCACTCTCGGGAGCTGGGGTTGGGGGGAAATTGTCTTTATTGATCTGCAAGTCACCCTCTTAACTGTTCAATGGAAGCAAGGAACTCTTAGAACCTCCATGTCTTAACTTAGAAATTGAGATAACAATAGCTATTAAATAGTTTTCTCGTGAGGATTGAGAAATATTTGACACAATGCTTGATGTGCAATGGGTACATAAGAAATAGTAGTTTTTCAAAAAAATTAAATATGCCACTGCTTGAGAAACGTAACTAAAGAAAACCCCAAAATGATGGAAAGAAACACCCTTAAATGCAAAAGGAACATGTATCTGTGCACTTACACTTTCATACAGGTATAGACAGACAAGTAGGTAGATAGACAGACAAAGGATGGATAGATGTGCACATTTTATATGAGAGGACACCAACAAAATTACATTCTAGTTTGTGTTATCTTCCATGACATATAAGAAGATAACCATTGCAGACTGTCTTTAAGGTAAGTAAACTCCTGCTACTCACAGATGTTCTAATGCATCCAAACCAGTGAAGGCTTTTTTGGTAATGGATCGAATCCGGTTTCCCTGGAGTATTCTTTTTAAAAAAAAAAAAAAAAAAAAAAAAGTTATAATAGAACAGTTAGTAAAAAGCCATTCTGGAGTGCAATTCTCATGAAAAGAACTGCTTTTTAAACCATTTGTGGATATTCTATTTTCTTCAATTAAACAATACATCCTTAAAAAACATATCCATGACACTGATTTCAGTTCAGCATGGTTGCAAAGCATTTGACAGAGAACCCAGCAAACACAGGTATTCAAAAGTTACTCTGATGGGTAAAGTAAAGCAGTGATTTTTTTTCAAAGAGGCAGAAACCTATTCCAAGTAAAATGTCTCAAAACACTCATAAATAAAGCAAGCAACAGTGGAGACTGTCTCCTTACCCACCCACTCCATGGATACCTTCATCACTCACAGAAGTTTAGAACTAAACGGATGTCAATTTGAAAGTTACTCATTTAAAAATCCAGAATTTGGCCATTTGCAAGGCCATTTTGTGGCCAAATAGAAACATGCTTTTATCCTGTACTGCTTGGAATCCACTGATAACCCATCAATGATCACTGGTCACTGGATCACTTCATTTAAACATTCCTGTGACATTTCAAATGCTGAACTTAGTAAGTGCACTAACCTTTACACAACAGTAATCCCAAGAGTCTAAGCTCTCGAGACAACTGAAAATTCTTATCCGGATATTAAAATCAGCTGCAGTAACCCAGTTGTAGAGTAAAAGCACTATAACCAAGGAAGAAAACCTAATTAATACACTTCCTGTATAACAGTAGTCATTTGGGGAAATGACAAAAGGTAGCAACCAGATTAAGCACCTTTTCTCACAACTCTTTAAAGATGTCAACTTGTGTGTGGAACTGAGTTTGATTAAGATAAAATGTTTAGGGAACACCCTGGTGGTCCAGTGGTTGGACTCAGGGCTTCAAATGCTGTGACCCCAGGTTCAATTCCTGGTTGGAGAACTAAGATCCCTCAAGCCATGCAGCATGGCCAAAAGCAAAAAACAGAATGTTTGGGTCAAAGAGTGACACAAATTATGAAGCAAATCATACTCACAGGCGCCTCAGTTTGTCAAGCCCAGAGAAAGCACCATTCATATCCTCAATGGTCCAGGAAATTTCATTATTCTTCAGATCTCTAGTTAAAAAGGAAAGATACTGAAACTGGTACCAGATATGTAACAAAAGGTACAGACTTTTTGTTTTTTTAATCAAAGTGGCCCAGATGAGATTGGTTTTTTATTTATGTAATTAATTATTTATTTTACAGTTGCACTGGGTAGGTCTTCACTGCTGCGTCTGGGCTTTCTCTAGGGTGTGTGGGCTTCAGCAGTTGTGGTCCTCGGGCTCCAGAGCATGGACTCAGTCGTTGTGGCTCATGGGCTTAGTTGTTCTGTAGCACGTGAAATCCGCCCGAACCAGGGATCAAACCAGTGTCTCCTGCATTTCCAGGTGGATTCTAAACCACTGTGCCACCAGGGAAGCATTCTCTATTAGAGATAAGCTTAGAAAGCTAAGATCATGTAATTTCTAATAAATCTCTCATAACTCCCCGTATCATCTCTGCCCCTTTCAAAACAATAGAAAACTCTTTCTCTCCTCAACATACTTCTTACCTCCTCCCTCAACAACATTTTACACTTTTGCCTGAATTTAGGATAGTGGACTCTGGTCCTATGAACACCTCTATCAAGATGACTAAATTCTGAAAGACTTGAATAGCCTGAAAAATACGGTGAACTTTAAAACCACTGTTCCAACCACACAAAAGCAGGTTGCCAAAGCATACAACATACTTTTCAATTATGTAATGATTCAAATAGTGTACAGAGCAAAAGTTTCTGACAGTGCAAAAAATCCAGAGCCCATTGCACAACATTCAAATGAATATTTGAGAACTTTTTCAAAGGTCAATTAATCCTGCTCTCTCTTCCTTCTCTTGGGACAGAGGTCAAGTTTGGATAGAACTGGTCTCACAAACAGGCATCTTCCTTTGCTGCCCTTTAATCTTTTGTGCTCTGGGTAACTTTTAATATGCATTTTTACAAAGAAAAAATTAGTGGATTTAAAATTGTTTGCCTCTTGAGCAGTTACCAACTTCTTGGAGATCTTGAGAAGGCTAACTGTAATCACCTCACCAATCTGATCACTGTTCCTTCTAATCCCTCTAAGAAGCACATATGGATGAAATGGACTGATTTTAATCAAACTGATCTGGGAAAGATTAAGACACTTCTTCTGAGGCTGTACACATTTCCTTCACAACAAAGGAAATCTGCTTGGAGAAAAGTAGGTATGCTTAGGAACCAATTAGCTTCATGCATGGAGAGCAAAATGTGTAACTTGAAAAATGTGTAACTTACAAAGTCTTCAAGCTGGAAAGCCCCCGGAAGGCACAATCAGCAATGTAGCTGACTCTGTTATTCCCAATGTGCAATGTATTTAGCAAGCTTAGGCCCAGGAAGCTTGAATCATCCAACCTCGATAAGTGATTGTAAGTTAGGTCCCTGTAAAGAGAAAATGAACAACAACAACAAAAAAACCAACAATAGCTTTTATTTTCCAATTCAAAGCAGTGATTTGTAGGGAAAAAACAACAACATGTAATATATATTACAATAATCCTTATTTTAAAACTCCTTCTTCTTAATAATACTCAGGTAAACATTATTTCTAATCCTAGTAATTAAAATCTTTTTATTTGAAAATCACCACCATTGCTTTAGCCCCTGTGCCACAGGACTGAAATAGCAGTTGCGGAAGTTGAAGCTAGCTTCAACTTCTCACAAAAAAACTATGTCTAGGTTGCATGTGAAAAAAAGAGAAAGCTATCACCTTGGAAACTCTGTTATGAAAATTTCACAGATCAGTGGTAAGAAGCTCATGCTCTGGCATGACTCCTGCTCTCAAACCTGAGGAGAATAGCAGGCTACTCACAGCTCACTGAGTTTCTGGCAGAACTCCCAGGCATCAGGGCTGATCCTGTTGATGGCATTCTGACTGAGATGAAGTTCCTGCAGCATCAGTAAGCCGTAAAGCCAGCCTTTGGTAATCTCTGTTAGGTTGTTATGGTCCAGCTGCCTACATTGACAACAAGAGTCAAAAGCAGGATCCTAAGTTTATTATCAAGAGTCTTCAAAGGGGACACGATTACGACCTATTATATACGCCTATTGAGGTGTGTAGCTTTTTTTATACAGAGATATCACCAGAAAATACTATGCTTCTACATTCCCAGTCACAACGCCTGAAACAAAACTAAATATTAAATTATAAGATTATCAATGATGAGGCTATAAACAAGATTTCAAAGAAAAGCTGCTGAATGCTTACTGAGCAATTCAGGATCACACTGCCTGAGCAGGAACTGACCACCCACACTTACAAGATTTCCATGTTGCTCAGCCCCCAGAAAGCTCCATCCATAAGTCTTGTCACTCCATTTCTTTGCATTTTCAGAGACTTCAGAGCACCAAGCCCTTGGAATGTGAGCCCATCTACGTTTTTAATCTTGTTTCGGTTGAGTTCACTGCATTGGATGTTAAACAGTTAGCTTATATGACAAATTCTGGATGCAGTAATAAAATGTGACATTACGACAATACAGTTAAACTAGCCTGCATTAAATTACAGAGGATATTTTAAATTTCTAAACACTTTTATTGAGAAGAATTTTGATTTATTAGCAGTGAACAAATTTCCTTCTGACACATAGGATGCATTTTCAGAACAATAAAACATGGACACCAGAATGCACTTGAGTTTCTAAACTGTTGTCCATTCAGTGTAGAACCAAACATGTTAATATTGGTTTTGAAAGTTATCCAGAACGGGAGTACTGAATATCATGTTAAAACACGAGGTCTATTCAGGAGCAGGACCGTCAAGCTTATCCTGTTCAACTGCTTATAAAAGTTGATTCCCCTCTGTCACGATTTGCCCTGTGTTTAATGCTTTCTCTTTGAGGCAGTCATTCTTAATCTTGTTGGTACCCTAGAATTACCTGGAGAGTTTTAAAAAATTATTGAAGCCTGGATCCTACTCCCAGAGGTTCTAATGTAATTGGTGTAGGGTGTGGCCTGGGCACTGGGATTTTTAAAAGCTCCCCAAGTGTCTGTAATGTGCAGCCAAGGCTGAAAACCACTATATTGTAGGAGCCTGTTCACAGAGGGCTCCACCGTTATTAATGAGACAGTTCTTTATAGCTCCTTAAGCTACCAGGGCCGCTGCAGTCAGTTGTTGGTACTATTCTCGCCTTGTGCAGCTCCGTGGAGAGTCACATCTTCAGTGCCACCATGATGTCTTTGTACAGAGGTTGTTTGATGAATACACTTTCCACTCTTAGGAACACCCAACCTGCCTTCTCAGGCAGAAGACTGCATTGGGTCACTTCTAAGGCTCTTTCTGATTCAGATTCTACAACTCCAGCTCTCAGAGGAAAGGTAGCAACATCCTTGCTTCTCAACTCCTGCCACGTGGTGGATTTTAAGGGGGAAGATGCTAAGGGTTTAGAGGAGGTGAGGGCACCATATCCAAGAGAACATTTTACTTACAGGTGTTGCAGTTGGGGCAGTTTAAACATCTTGGGTGGAAGAGCTGAGATTCGGTTCCTGTTCAGCTTCAACACCAGGAGTGTGTTGGCCAAATTGTCAAAATACCCAGGTTCCATGGATGTGACTCGGTTGCTGTTGATATACCTGTTGAAAGTCTGAAGCTGAGTTTCTCTTTGGGAAGTTAAAGTGCATGCGTTCTCTGTACAGAAACACTTGTTCAGAGGGCTGAGCCATTATCTGTTACAATGGACATTAAAATAATTAACTCTTTAGGTCCCTGAAGGCCAATATCAACTATGATTCACATATTTCTAGGGAAAGAGTGACTAAAACATTTGAAGATTACAAACATCTGTTAAAGATGCTTATCTAATTTTTGTGAAATTCATTTATTAATAAAACACACCAGTGGCTTGCTGCTGCTGCTAAGTCGCTTCAGTCGTGTCCAACTCTGTGCGACCCCACAGATGGCAGCCCACCAGGCTCCGCCGTCCCTGGGATTCTCCAGGCTCTTAGCGACCCTATGGACTGTAGCCTACCAGGCTCCTCTATCCATGGGATTTTCCAGGCAAGAGGACTGGAGTGGGGTGCCATTGCCTTCTCTGCACCAGTGGCTTACTTTTGATTAATTTTTTAAAGAAGCACTTGGTGCCTCTGAGTAAAAGAAGATCTCATTTTTTTGCAATCCAAAAGTGTAAGAATTAAATGAAGACAGTGGCTAAAAAAAAAAGTCAGCATTGTGGTCTCTATCATAAAGTTGTTTCCTTTTTAATATAGCACAATATTTTCATCATAGGGGAAAATTTTGTTAAAAACAACTTGACTTACAGATACTTGAGTTGTAAGGGTGGAAGTGCAGTTTTAAGTTCTGAAATATTATTGCCACTCAGGTCCAAAGTTTCAAGGGATTGAAACTGTCTCAGGTGTTCAGGTAATATTTCCACAATTTTGTTTCCAGCTCTGGATTTAAAGAATGGCACAGATAACAGGATGAATGGTACAACAATCTGAAAGGTGAAAAATACTATTTCTAACTTGTTCTTCACAAATATGGAAAACTGATTGCTCTAAAGAGCACTTTTAAAATAGCAACTCTTTACTCATTTCAATGTTTCACTAAATAATAGATCATAAAGTTAGAAATATGAAAACCATTCCTATATAAATCTGGGTGTGTTTAACAGCTGTGGTTTTCTAAATGCAATGCATTTAAACTGATTTTTTTCCTTTCTGTTATTTTGTTAACGGTCTTTCTTCCTTATCATTTTATGAAGTGAGATGTGAAATGACTATCACGAAGTTGGCATTCTGGACACTGGTCTGTTAGCTCCCTACTAATCCATCTCTACTTCTTCTCTTGAAAAGTATACATACTATAGGTGCAAATGAACTTAAAATACGCATTAGATTGGGCTTTTTAAAAGACATCATGGACAAATCTCTTTTTCTTTAAGAAACAGCAAGTTTCAAAGCACTGCTGTATTCTTCAAAACCAGTGGATATACTTCAAGGCTTTGAATATTACAAAAGTATTAGTTAAGAGCATACCAGTCTAAAAAATCCTTGGGAACAAGGAGATTTTAAAAAAGCTTGACACTGTCTTAAACACCAGATCATGGTGTCCAATATGGGAGCCACATAGCTACTATAGCTCTTTGCCTTTAAATTAAAATTAAATGTTAAAGTTCAGTTCCTTAGTCACAGTAGCCACATGTCAGGTTCTGAATAGCCACACTTGCCTGGTATCTGTCAAACGGATCAGTACACATACAGAACATCCCCACTATCGTGGAAAGTTCTACTGAAGATCACTACACTAGACCACAAATGAAACAACAAACATAAACAAGACAGAGGTCAAGTCAAAGTATTAAAAGGTCATCAATACAACAGTTTTCAAGGGGGAGATTCAACATTAAATGACAATCTTGCTAGAAAACAGGAACCAAACTGATGTGCAAAAACCATCTTAACTGTCATATCAGACCAGGCAGCTTGGGCTTCTTAGATTATCTACTAGGCAAGAGAAAACAAAATGTCAAGGGAGAGAGGCTTGGATGATGGCACGGTGTACCTAAAAAGAATGGTCTTTTCTTCACAGCCAAGGACAATGAAACAATCTGAAGGCTCTAAGTGGAACTTTATATGTCATATAAGTCACGTGCTGCCATTTCTAGACATTCAGTTCTGTTCAGTCGCACAGTCATGTCTGACTCTTTGCGACCCTGTGGACTGCAGCATGCCAGGCCTCCCTGTCCATCACCAACTCCTGGAGTTTACTCAAACCCATGTCCATTGAGTCGGTGATGCCATCCAACCGTCTCATCCTTTGTCGTCCCCTTCTCCTCCTGCCTTCAATCTTTCCCAGCATCAGTGTCTTTTCAAATGAGTCAGTTCTTTGCATTAGGTGGCCAAAATATTGCAGTTTCAGCTTCAGCATCAGTGCTTCCAATCAATATTCAGGACTGATTTACTTTAGGATTGACTGGTTGGATTTCCTTGTAGTCCAAGGGACTCTCAAGAGTCTTCTCCAACACCACAGTTCAAAAGCATCAATTCTTCAGTGCTCAGCTTTCTTTATAGTCCAACTCTCACATCCATACATGACTACTGGAAAAACCATAGATATGACTAGATGGACCTTTGTTGGCAAAGTAATGTCTCTGCTTTTTAATATGTTGTCTAGGTTGGTCATAGCTTTTCTTCCAAGAAGCAAGCATCTTTTAATTTCAGGCTGTAGTCACCAACTGCAGTGATTTTGGAGCCCCCCACAATAAAAGTTCCTCACTGTTTCCATTGTTTACCCATGTATTTGCCATGAAGTGATGGGACTGGATGCCATGATCTTAGTTTTCTGAATGTTGAGTTTTAAGCCAGCTTTTTCACTCTCCTCTTTCACTTTCATCAAGAAGCTCTTAGTTCCTCTTTGCTTTCTGCCAAAAGGGTGGTGTCATCTGTGAATCTCTAGATGTAGTCTTAGTTAAACCTCACTTAAGAGGAAAATTTAGAAATGAGATTGTATGTGTATCTTGTTACCAATAACCACATTTGTAGAGTGCTTTGAGTTCTTTAATATATTTCTGACTAGAGGAATTTTGCAAATACTAATGCCCGTGGCCAGAGATTTGTTAATACTGAAACACTCCATTCAATAATGTTCAGGTAACAAAAGATGCATTAAACATTTCCGGGTCTATAAGTTGTTAAATTCCTTTGCATTATTATGATTCATGTGCCTCTCACCACAGGAGCACCTCTCGTGTATTTCCACAAAATCCTCTGCTGCATTTGACATAGCACTTTTTATGCTGTTGGTCTCTTCTGCCATACTGTGAGCTCCTTTGAAACTGTATCTCTACCCCTCGGTTTTGGAATGTGCATGTGCGCTTGCTAAGTCGCTTCAGGTGTGTCCGACTCTGGGACCCTATGGACTGCAGCCCACCAGGTTCCTCTGTCCATGGGATTCTCCATGCAAGAATACTGCAGTAGGTTGCCATGCCCTCCCCTCCAGGGGATCTTCCCGACCCAGGGATCAAACCTGCATCTCTTACATCTTCTGTGTTGGCAGGCAGGATGGGAAGCCCATTTTAGAATATATAAGGAATCTAGTAACACTGAGGACATATTAAAAGCCAAGACCTATGCTAGACATTTTTCATATATTATGCCATTTAATCATAACAACATCTCTCTGGTGTTTAAATTAGGAAACTATAGCTTTTAACCTAAGAAGTCTAAGCTCTCCCACCTCGCAGAGTAACTCCCTATTGGTCCCAAAGCACTCCCTGAAGGCTGTTTCATTGAATACAAACATATTTTGGTATGAAAGTGCTTACAGGAAGATGCACCTGCAGAAGAGCCTGCAACTTCTCACACTTGCAAAAATGCTGAACTACTGGCTCCAAACTCCTCTAGGGATGCACACCAGCTCACTGAGCCATCATCATGCCAACAGTGTGCCCAGTCACTCAGCTGTGTCCGACTCTTTGTGACACCATGGCCTGTAGCCTGCCAGCCTCCTCAGTCCATGGGATTCTCCAGGCAAGAATATTGGAGTGGGCTGCCATTTCCTTCTCCAATGCCAACACTAAGGAGGCCCTAAAAAAATGGGGTCTCACCCTAGGTGGATTAAGAGGAACCCAGGAGTTTGCATGTGTTTGGCATCCAACAGAGTAGAAGACCAGCTTCCCAAATACCTGCAAATGCCAGGTGCTGCTTTCCCCAGTAAGGGGAGAAAACAGGCCATACATTTTAAATATATCCCAATAACAAAGAACTAACAAAACTCTCAAAACATTGTTGAAAAGCCTCCACGTGTTACCTCTAAGGACTGTCAGGGAATTGTCTTTTTTAACCCAAGTCATCAGAAAATCTAACGCCATTTTTAAAGTAATCCTACACAAGGCAACAGGCATGGGTGATTTATATCCTAATGGCTGAACTCTGCGAAAATAGTAAGATTCAGCAAAAGGCGGGGGGATTAGTAGTCCATGTATAAGTTACAATTATCAAGCTCCTGAGATTCCCATAAAGTCTTAACAGACTTTGTTTAGAGTTAAGTCAGCCACGACTTCTGACGCTGACCATTTCCCGCATCTGGATTCATCACCATGTAAACCCCTTGATCTAGCTGTGAGGTACAGGGTAAGGCAAGTGAGACAATTAGTCAGTTTCTAGGTCCTGGAGATGGATTCAGTCCAACAGACAAGCCACAGGGCCGTAGGGTCAGGGTGTGTGGGTTTAAAAAAAACCACATTTCAGGGGACAAAAATGTTCTCTTAAATGCATTTAGCCTGAATGTTTGCATTACCAGGATGTCCCCTCCACCAAACAGCAGAGTAACCCTGAAGCACCCCCTCTCATCTCCTTCCCTCCCTGTCTGGTCTGTAGGCACTGCCACCCATCAAACTCTGCATCTGGTTTTGGTCCCCAGGTTGTGTGGGGCTAGCTAGCAGAGCTACGCTTCTATTTAACAACAACAAGAAGAAACAGCCGTAGGTTCGCAATAAATGGAGCAAACTAGTAATTGGTGGGAGGGAGAGGGAGACCCACAGGTGTCTATCACGTTGCTCAAAGAAGGCTACAAGTTAGATAACAGGCCACACAATCTTTGGTTTGTGTATTCGTTTGTTTATAAGGTAATTATGAACAAGGCATTAAAACTGCCAATTACTTGAGTGACGAATAAAATTTTCCTTGCAGTTAAAGTGTGCTCTGGCCAAAGCCGGCAATTTCCTGAGCTGCACACCTCCTAAATTGCAGTGTGAAAGTGCTCAGTTATAAATGGAGCCTGTACAGTGCGTCTTTGTCAGCGCTACGTCCCAGTACAAAAATCCCTCACAACTGCCAGGATAATGGGCCCTGTATCACAAAATTTTAACTCTGTTCTAATGGAACTGAATTAAATCCAAATACCAGTTTCATATTAGCTCTCAGATTAACTGGCAAATAACCACCTGATATGTACCAGTTTAAAAAAACAAACAAACTTGTTCTCTATCAAACAAGAAGGGTTTTTTTAAAAAGACAACTTCATTAAAAAAATTAGTTTAAAAAATCTTTTTACTTACTTAAAATCCTCAAAATAAATATATTTCATGACAGAGTGGGGTCACAAATAACCACTTCTAGGAGACAAAGATTCAATTCAACTCCAGTTTTTCCTCCAAATATGGATAAATGCCAAAATTGATGAACACATTAAAAGCACTGCAGCTAAGTAATATTTTTGGCAGAAGATGTGCAATCTTTTAACAAATAACAAAACTGTATCTTTTTCCATTACTTAAGTTAATGTGGAAATGCCATCCTTCCATTGTTCAAAAATCTGTACTTAGCAATGGAAGGCATCTCGGCCTTGTGCAATTCCATCTTAAGGACCACGAATATTTTGGTTATTTATGCTTGTTGATAGTACAAGGTGTTCCTTGGTCACATCATTGCTGAGGTCAAGTATAATCAGTCCCTTGTGGACAAATACAGACTTGGGGGCCGGGTCAGTTGGAATGCAGATGCTGGCCTTAGAATGCTCAGAGGCCTCGGGAAACACAGGAGGCCCAGGTATTTCAGCCTTGGCTTCTCAGATCCAACAATAATGGTTTCACTCTGTCACTAACTTCATTTTTCAGCCTACTTTGCCAAATACCTTTAAGTAGAACCAAACCCAACTTACCATTTTTACATGGTGGTATTTGCTCTGAGTGTGCTGATGACCTGACAGAGAACAAGACGGATGTTATCCCTGACCTCACAGCACTGAAATTCTAGTTGGGAGAACAGGCAGGCAAGAGGAAGCAGCCACCACAGGGACACGTGAAGACGAAAGGACAGACTCCTAAAAAGAGGTAGGAGGGGCGTGGGCACCAGCAAACTTCCCCTGGCAAAGGGGAGGCTAGTGTTCTGAGCAGAAGCAAGGGACCTAGAGATTGTCAACAGAGTGAAATAAGTCAGAAAGAGAAAAATAAATATCGTATATTAATGCATGTAGGTGGAATCTAGAAAAATGGTATAGACGATTTTATGTGCAAAACAAAAACAGTCACAGACACAGAGACTAAACATGGATACCAAAGGGGAAGGGGAGGTGCAACAAATTGGGAGACTGGGTTGACATATTTACAATACTATGTATAAAATAGATGACTAATGATAATCTACTGTATAGCGCAGGGAACTCTACTCAATGCTCTGTGGTGACCTAAATGGGAAGGAAATCCAAATGAGAGGGACTAGATGTATACGTACAGCTGATTCACTTTGCTGTACAGTAGAAACCAACTCAACACTGCAAAGAAACTATACTCCAATAAAAATTAACTTAAAATAAAATATAAACAAAAGGGAATATTGAAAAAGGAAGTGAGAGCAAGGCAAAGCTTTTTCCCCTTAAAGAAACGGAAAAAAGCCTTGATGGTGGGAGGTCCTGAGTGGAGACGGGAGAAACAGGAAGCACAAGAGTGAGGAGCTGGGGGGAGATGAGAGTAGGTCAAGTGGGACCCTGTAAACCACGTCAGTCATTTGGCCGTTATCTCAAGATCACTCATGCAGAGGGGGGAGGACAGAGGATTTCAGATGGTGGCAGACAACATCAGACGGACATGTTGGAAAGGCTACTCTGGCAGCAGTGGTGAGAAAGACGGGGCTTGGGACAGGCAGGAGGAGGTGCCGAGGACAGATGAGGGATGATGGGGAACAGCGACGGTCTGCCTGGACGCCCATTTTGTGGGGGACAGCCCCACTCTTCCTCTGGTTTTCAGGGCCCAGGCTGTGCTTTCTCCTCCCCTGACATACGGGCTCAGGTTTCCAGCTCTGCAGCCTCCGGACACTGGGACCCAGTTCTCCTCCACGTGACTCGCTACCCCTGTGTGTTGTCTGTGTATACGAGGGTCCTCAGGGGGTCCCCTTCGAAAGCAGACTAGGGCCCCTTCTTGCTCAGATGTGAGATACCACTGACCAGAACAGCCCAGTACGGGCATTTCCATGTCTGCAGTTGAAGCTGAAACTCCAATACTTTGGCCACCTCATGCGAAGGGTTGACTCATTGGAAAAGACCCTAATGCTGGGTAGGATTGGGGGCGGGAGGAGAAGGGGATGACAGAGGATGAGATGGTTGGATGGCATCACCGACTCGATGGACATGGGTTTGGGTAGACTCCGGGAGTTGGTGATGGACAGAGAGGCCTGGCGTGCTGCAATTCATGGGGTAGCAAAGAGTCGGACACGACTGAGCGACTGAACTGAACTGAACTGAATCCCTAGGAACATGGCAAAATGTGTAATTCTCATGTGTGAGAAATGTGTCCATTTGTTCTCATACTCTGAACCCTGCAAAGAACGTAAAGGTGTGAAAAGTGTTAGTCATTCAGTTGTGGCTGACTCTTTTGAGACTCCATGGATTGTAGCCCACCAGGCTCCTCTGTCCATGGGATCTTCCAGGCGAGAATACTGGAGGGGGTTACCATTTCCTTCTCCAGGGGATCTTCCTAACCCAGGGATTGAACCTGTGTCTCCCATGTTGGCAGGCGGAGTCTTTAGCATTGAGCCACCTGGGAAGCTCTCGTGCAGTCTTAAGTGGATATAAACTGTGTTAGTTTATTTCCAGAGTTGGAGAGGAGAGGCCCAGAGTGGAAGACTCTTTGTGAGGAACCAGAATGTCAAGTTTTATCACACTGGAATTCCTGAAACCAATTAAACTGTAGCTTCTTGGTAAATAAGAAATATCTGTCAATGGTCTCAACTGTCTCCTGCCTGTTGGACAACATAAAGGCAGCTGAAGGTTCTGCAGTTTGTTGTGTAAAGTTATGCAAGCTTAGCTGTTTAGAAAAGGTATGAGCATGTGGCATATTCCTTTTAGAGAGGGTATGTGCAGTGAAATTTAATCTGAAATCATTTTTTTTTTAAACATGCTGCAATGCCCTCTTTTCTTAGAATACATTATTTTGACCACATCCATGAAGTCCAGTTCAGTTATTGCAACCAACAAATTGCCGAGTCCATGGTCATTCCATATAACCAGAGAGCAAGCACATCAACTGTACGAACTGGGACAATCGGCCAGGCCCCATGGAAATGCTGATTGCTATATGTAACTTGTAAGTCACCAGTTTAACACCATTTATAAAGGTATTACAAGTTGTAAAAGAAAACATTACATTTGCAAATACATTAAAGATCATTTGTATTTCCAAAAATAATCTCTCATCTCTCCCCATCCCCACCAAAAAAAAAAGCTTCCTTGAAAACTACCTTGGCTGGAGTAACTAACCCCAAAATATTAGGCTTCTTTTAGCAAAGAGACTTGGCAAGTAAAGAACCTCTCCTATGCAGATAAAAATAAACTGTCTCTGCTCATCTTTTTTCTAAAAAGATAATTAAGAAGTTTCATTAAAAGAACACATGTTTAGACTGGTCTACTGGATCCTGTAGCATCAAAGGATAAAGCCAACTGAGGAAGCTTCTGCAAGGAGACAGATTCTTGATGAAGCATTAGTGATCTGTAAGGAGCACAGAGTCCATTCTTTCAGCTAAAAGCCACTTCAACAGAAAAATGTAATTATCTTTGGGATCAAGAACATGATAAAGATGCCCACAAACTTTTAATACAGAGATCCTCCAATAATCAGGGCCCAGGTGGCTCCAAAGGTAAAGAATCTGCCTGCAATGCAGGAGGTCTGGGTTCAGTCCCTGGGTTGAGAAGATCCCCTAGAAGAGGAAATGGTAACCCACTCCAGTATTCTTGCCTGGAGAATTCCATGGACAGAGGAGCCTGGCAGGCTGTAGTCCATGGGGTTACAAGAGTTGGACAAGACTGAGCAACTAACACTTTCACTGTCACAAATAGGAAAAAAGAAGTATATGTAGAAAATGCACTTGTGCCACACACAAAACAACCCTTTTTTTGATCCCCCAAATATACATTCTATTCAGTCCTTCCATGTAAACAAAGTTTAAGGACAGGTCCTAGAAGACAACAGGATTCTAAACAAGATACTTACTGAACAATTGTTTGAACGTGAAATAACTGAATTATATGAGATAAAAATTAACTCTAATAAATTAAAATTTTTTTCCCTACCTCTCTTTTGAGGCAGGGTCTTCCACAGTCATTTCCATAGGTAAGACCACTGCTGTGACTAATCTGTGAGTTTAAGTCTTCCCACAAGCTTGTGGTTTACTTGTGATAGAAGAAAATCTCTGATTTCATCTTTGGTTCTCAAAACTCAGAATTAAATAAATGGGCTCAAGGCCATAAAGTGACCAAATAAATCTTGATCAGTCTTAAAACTCTAGATCAAGCTTTAGATTGGCCAGTAAGGATGTACCTAAACTGTGGTTCAAGATGCATATGTACATCAGAAAGCAGTATCACCACTACAGCTTCCTGTCAGAAAAAGTAAACTTAACACTGGGATTCCACACGTCAATCAACCTGCCCAAAGGAGGCTCTCTTTGAAGCAGCAGTTCACACCACAGTTCCCCAGCAGGGAGATTCTGATCCTGTTCCCACCGTGTGTCTTGATCTGCCATACTGTGTGAACCCTGCTTTTCTTACTGTCAGTGGGAGGAAATGGAAAAGTCCTCTTCCAGCTCTAAGGAGCTGTGGGTTGGGATAACAAATTCCGCAAACGACCAGATTCGCTAGAAGCTTCACACAAACATCCTAGAAACCTGCAGCCTCTTAAAGAACCTGGTCTCCCTTTGGCAGAGGATTTCTTTCCTGTGGGAGTCCCACTGTCTGGTTGCCCAGTCTTTCTTGGTTTATTCTCATGTTCCTGGAATAAATCCTTCACTAGCTTTCTAAAAAATCAAGTGTAGAGACATTTTCTTTTTCCGTACTTGGTAATGTCTTTATCAACAGCTGGGTGTGGACAGAGTTGAGACGAGAAATCCTGTTTCTAAGGATTCTGAAGACTGTTTAACTCTGTCACAACACTCAAGGATGTTAAGTGTGGGGAGCAGAGGAAACACTGCTTCTCAACAGCAGTGTTTCTTAAACTGCAACAGGCATCAGAACTGGGGCGGGGGCCTGCTGAGGCACTGACTGTTGAGCCCCACACTCAGTGTTTCTATGTTAGTAGGTCTGAGGGTGACCTGAGAATCTGCATTTCGACCAGGTTCCCAGGTGACACTGATGCTGTGAGATTCACACTGGGAGGACCACTGCTGATCCTTACAGGTGACCTGCTTTGCATTTTAATTTTCCTCCTCTCAGAGCTCCTCCTCGATCGAGACATTCTAAAATTGCAAAGTAAGATTCCCTCAGTTTATGTCATTTTTTAAATTTCATTTGCACTCAGTATGGTCTCTCAAGTTAGCAATGTGTGTTCTTTGGCTCTGGGAAATTTTGTCTCTTTTGATAATTTCCTCTTTTCTATTTCTATAGATGTCTCTTTGTGAATTCTAATTATATAGATTTCCTAGGTGATCCTCTAAGTTTCTTATTTTTTCCTCTCCTGTTTTCCATCTTTTTGTCTTTTGGTTCTTCTTTTGGAGAGTTTTTCAACTTTCCTCTAACATTTCTATTATCTTTTTAAAGTGTCTGTTATACTCAACTTTTTAAAAAATAATTTCCATTTCCTCTTCAGTTTCAGTCTGTTATTACATTTAACTTTTAAGAGTCCCGTTCTTCTTTTGAAATATTTATTATTATTCACCATACTTTTCTTGTTTTGTGGATATAACACGTTCTCTCTTCTTGCTAGAGATACAGGTTGTTTTGAAGTTCCCTTCTCCCTCCATTGTCCCTGGTTCCCTTTTCCCGTGTATTTCAGACTCTGACTCTATTTATAGAAATTCTATCAATTATTGCTATGTATAAAGTAGATAACTAATGAGGACCTACTGTATATCTCAGGGAACTCTACTCAATGTTCTGTGATGACCTAAATGGGAAGGAGGGAGGGGATATACGTATACATATAGCTGATTCACTTTGCTGCGCAGTAGAAACTAACACCACATTGTAAAGCAACTATACTCCAATAAAAATTAATAATAATAATAAAAAAAGTCAGTGATCACTGGCTATCTGCTCATATTTAGTGAAAAGCCCTAGCCCCAGCTGCGCCTGCGCCCCATATCCCCAGGAAGTTTGTTTCAACTCTCTAGAAAGTAAACTTCCAGTTTTCTGCCTCCGTTAAAGGAAGGGCGGTTACTTGGCTTAAGTTCTGGAGGGGGAATCTGGAGGTCCATTTCACCAATCCCCCATTTTCAGTCCTATCCTGCACCCCTTTCTTGACTGGCTTTGAACTCCTGAAGCACTTGGAGAAGCATTTTTGCAGCAAGAAAGTGTCTGTTTACTTTGGGATCCACTCTCACTAAGCCATTTACAATTCGTGCTCTTGCTTGAAAAATTGTTGGGGCATCTTTTGTTCGGCCTGTCTCCCCTCCTGTTTGTCCTTATTCCTGTCTGTGTGCACTTTAGTCCTTCATTTTCATTTGAAGGGGGTTCTTGATTAGAGCAGAGTGAAGCAAAAGTGCTCAGTCCACCAGGCCTTAGAGGATGTCTTCAATAGGCATCTGATCAGTGAATAAAACCAGCTTTTCTCTAAAAACCAAAATAAAACCTTCCCTCATAAAAGTTACTGTAATTTTTTTAGTAAAACATCATTCAACTTAGATATTCTAACAAAAATATTAGCCTATGTAAATTTTACCTTAAGATGATACTATGAACCAGAAAACATGGCATCATTATCATTATTCTGAACGTCAAATTAATCAAGAGCTATCATACAGAGGATTCATTCTGTATGAACACATCAGGTAAATGAAAGTCATTTTATTTTTTCTGATACGGTCCACAGACCAATGGACTAGGAACATCACAGAATGTCTTGGTTTAATAGAGTACTTAACTTGTCCTTGTGAACAAGAGAAAGTACATGTGGTGGTGATGGTCTTATAGGCAAGTGAGTTCACATGCTGAGTCTTTAGTCACAGACTGTCATGGACCTTTGGGTAAGATGCTAAGTGGCTGCTGCTAAGTCTGCTGTCCATGTTTGTATGAATACAGATAGAGATGTGAATAATCAAGTGCACATACAACAGGACTGCAAGTGTCATGATCCCAAGCCTCTCAACAGACTAAAATGATAGTCTAGAAGCAACTAGAGAAATTAAGCTGGGGAAAGGCAGTGTTTCAAATTTTTAATCAAGCATTTATAAAGGCCTACTTGGAGGCAGTTCTTAGGAGAATGACAATAGACTTGGGGATCTTAGCTGACCACAACTCAATATGCACCAACAATACATCACAGTCCTTAAAAAGCTAATTTAATCTTACACTTCATTAACATCCCATATTCTGGTCAAGAGACATGGTCCACCATATTCTGCATTAGACCACATCTCAGTTATTTTGCTCTGAGCACTGGGTTTTAGCATCATACTAGAGGATGAGTGTGAGGGGAAGACTTAAAGAGTCTAGACCTGCACTATCCAGCATAATAGCCACGGGCCACGTGTGGCTCTTTAAATTTAAATAAAACTTAAAATTCCATTCCTCAGTCACACCAGCCACATTTCACATGTGCAATCTCCACATGTGTAGCAGCACAGGGACACGTGGAGGCCACACCATGGTGGACCACCCACGTTTCCATGATCACAGGAAGTGCTCCTGGACCGCACTGGTCTAGACCCCATGTCATCTAGAAAATGGGAATTGCAACTTGTGCTGGAAGAGAAAGCTTTAGGCAGCCCTGATAAGTTAAGACTTGTAAGTGCTAGAATGCAGAAAATAGACTGGAGTTGTTCTTCCCAGTGCACAGAACTAGTAGAAGAGGCAGAGGCTGTTGAGAGAAAGAGCCCAGCTTAACAAATAAAGAGTCCCAACAATTAAAACTATTCCAAATACAATGGCTCCTCACGTAGGAGTGAGTTCTGTCCCTGAAAGTGCTGAAGAGGAGGCTGGATAATCTCTCCTCCAGAGATCTCTCCACAGGGAGAAATGTCTCTTCTAATTCAAAGTAACAAGGATTGCATGCAGACACTCAAGACTAACAAGACACGGGTTCTGACTGATTATATAATCTAGCAAAGCATTCGCCTCACCTTTTTACTGATGTTTACATATGGATGGTGATGAAGTGAAAGCAAGATAGATAGGAGGAGGAGAATAAAAGAAAAGAGGGATTTATATGGTGAACTGACAAATGTCCTGATTCTGTAAACATGCATTCGTCTTTAAAGAGAACTGCCCTCTCTCCCAGGTCAATACCTTGTGCAGGACATCACGGCCATCAGTGATGAAATACAAAAGCATCTTATTTTTTCTAAAAAAGTTATGCTCATTTTGATTTTAACTCTATATGTTTGTTTTGGTATAAAAACCATTTAAAATTGCTTACCCACAGTAAACCTGACCGTCCAAGAATGTATACCAGGCTTATCCTGTACTAGGTGGTACTTGCCATGAATATTACCTTCATATTTTACGCTGCCTTCAACCTTACTCTAGAGACTACTCTACCAGCTAAAGGTTTCTGGAGAGGGAAGGAGAAGCAAGGCAGTTGCTTGGAAGTGCTAAAAAGGAGGTGCTAATATTTATAACTGCCCCTTTTTTCATGTTTTAAATTTCGTACTTAAGCAACTTGCAGAGAGAGAGAGAAAGGGAGGTGCTGGTTAGAGCCCTGTGTCATTGTTCTGGTCTCTCCAACCAACAATGAGAGTCTGAACCTCTGGGCTATGGAAGACAGCACAGACTATGAAAGAAGGAAGAGGAGGAGGAAAAGTAATGAGGCCAGAATAGAGACACATGTTCAGTCTTGCCTCCCCAAACATGAAAAGCAACAGGCTGTAACTTTACTGTTTTGTCTGTCTTGGCAGCACAAGCCTAATTCAGCAGCGAGAAGTCTCTGGCAGGAGCTGCATTTGATACTTCAAAGCAGCCAACAAGAGGCTAATGTGAAATTGAAGGAAAGGATGAGAAAATGGTATAGGTTCAGGATAAACACCGGTAATACAGGAGCTCTTGCAGCAAGCTATACTGACAAATCAAGTTTGAGGGCAAGGGGATCAATTTTACGGGCTCCAAAACCACCATTGAAGAAAGGTGCCCAATGGGCCACCAAGTCAAATCTAAGAATGTTGTCACTTTGGAACAAAGTCCTGTTAATGAAAACAATTTTAAGTGTGTGCAGAGAGATAAGAACAAAAAGTTTAACTGACTAGTTTCTTCTGCAATTAACTATATGTTAATTTGGACTGGGAAACTGATTCATTCATTTATTCAACAAACATAGACTGTTTACCATATGTCAGGCACTAAGCTCCATAGCAGGGTAACAATGGGGATGAAGAAAGACATGATCTCAGCTTTTATAAGGTTTCCCTCTGATGGGGGAAATGGATATGAAAGTATCACAAATATACAACGGAAAAAAAAAGAGACTGAATATATACCAAGGTAGACACTATAAATAGAGCAGATATAACAAGGTGGAAGGTGGACTTAGCAAAAGCTGGGGGAGGGTGAGTATTCCAGGCAAAAGGATTTGATGGAGGAACAAGCTGGCACATTCCTAGAAGTGAGGAATGCTTCTAGAGAAGGCTCAATGGGAAAAGAAGACTCAGGTCATGCAGAGCATTGCTTATGCTGAGAAGGATTTTTGCTCATGACCTATGAGCAATGGGAAATTCCTAAAGGGTTTAAAGAGCCGCAACATGATCACAAATTTATGTTTCAAACAAAGCCATTGTAAACTGAAATTCAAAAACCTAGCAAACGTGTATTTTGGGGATCAGTTTATGACTAAAAGTGAGGATAAACTTAAGAGTATTACACATATGGCTCTGTGTACAGTAAGCTCTCTTGTGTGCTAAATAACATATAAACATTTTAAAATCTAATAAAAGATTACAGCTTATCATATTAAGATGCTTATGTGTTTGTTTTGTAAGACTTGGGCTTAGGGAGCTTATTGCCATGAAACACAATAATGTCTGGTTTGTTTGTACTGGTGAAGGTGGTGGTCCTTGAATGCAATGTCCTTCACATATGAAGACACTAGTCCTTTTTATTCTTATCTGGAGAGCACACATTTGGGGATGAATTTTTCAGTTAAGGTGCAAGTTCCTTAGGCTTATCTACACCCACATGTGGGTAAAGACGGAATACAGTTTCTGTCCACTTTATCAGAAGCCTGATTCCCCAGAAATTTAAGTTCTAATTTTGGCTGAAGCTTCTCCGCAATTTCCCTTAATTTATATGAGAAACTGATGACCTCGTTTCAAATACTAACTTATACAGACTTTGATTTAAAGAAAAAAAAAAAACAAAACTGTTTTTACCTTTGAGCTTTTACCTCATGGTTATAAAATTACTTAGCTACATCATCACTTGAAAATACATAAAAATGCTTGTCTTTCCCATATGCAGCTTTATTTCTGAGCTGTGGGCTATTAAAATATCAATATACTTTAAAAGTTATAAACTGAATGTGATGAATCATTTCAATAAACTCTGTGCCAAGAAACCAGGCAATAGTCTCTTAAGTCTCCCAAACTGATTTTTCATTAATCTGATTTTGGGAATATTACGAGAAATGCATGCTCATGGACAGAATTCCCACTTGATACAGTTCTGGATTCAATACACAGATGACGTCATACTACATTATTTGCTTTCTAGTCATTAGTTCAACTCTATGCCTTTCAGCATAGAGAAGTCAAGGCTCACATGATTCCCACTCCATGTCAATTTCCTTTTGTGGAAAAATCGAAGTGTGGCCCTAGCACACAGCAGGGCTCAGGGGACAGACAGCCCTAAAGGTGGATGGATAACAGGTATGTGGCAAGTCATAACTGTTAATTATCAAAGCTGCGTTATTGAGTTGACTATGGCCCTTGACTCTTGAATATGAACACTGCTTAATGACTACCTGAAAAACAGTAGAGAAGCAGAATCTGTGCTAAATTGAACTGTAGTTATTTCATTCCCCTGCTTTTAAAAAAAGTCAACTACTCCCCAAACCTGTAAAACACCTGAGCTGATACCTGTCAAAGTACCCAATCTCCTTTTGGGTCTAGACCTCACTCACCCTTTCACTCTACACACTGAAAGGACAGCCTTCCTCTGCTTCTATCACCCAGGGCATCTCCTCCTTGGAGATGTCTTTATTCTTTACCATGTCTGCCCATTACATTTATTCAAAGCCCCTGGACAGCAGAGGCCAAGTGCTATTTTTCTTTGTTTTCCAGCATTCAGAACATAGAGCTTTCCCAGTAGCTCAGAGGTAAAGAATTCACCTGCTAATACAGGAGATGCAGGTTTTAATCCCTGGGTCAGGAAGATCCCCCAGAGAAGGAAACGGCAACGCACTCCAGTATCCTTGCCTAGAAAATCCCGTGGACAGAGGATCCTGGTAGGTTACAGTCCATGGGGTCACAAACAGACAGACACGACTGACCCGCTAAACAACAACGCAGCACATTGAAGTGCTCTGAATCCATCTTACAGTTATGTAAACCTTCAGGCTGGGGACGTTGTTAATTTATTAACTGCAGTTGAGTGGTGGTCTTGGTTTAGTTATCAAGTTGTGTCCAACTCTTGTGACCCCATGGACTATAGCCTGTCAGGCTTCTGTCCATGGGATTTCCCAGGCAAGAATACTAGAGTGGTTGCCATTTCCTCCTCCAGTGGATCTTCCCAACCCAGGGATCAGACCTGGATCTATTGCACTGCAGGAAAATTCTTTACCAATGGAGCCACCAGGGAGGCCCTTATTTGAGTGCTTTTTTTTTTTTTTTTAACTATTTGAAGAGAGCAAAAGTTTTCCTTGACCACTCATCCCAAATGCCAAGCTCTCTCTCCCTCCCTCATCTATTGCCTCCAGGATAATGTTTCTAAATTCTTCCTTCCTCCTGTGACCCTCCTGTTTTAGAATCCACGGCACACTGGCCCCCTCCCCGCTCCCCAGCGTACTCTGACTGTATCAGCAGCAGCTGCGGCCGCTCACGCTGTCCTGAGTCCTTTCATGTACAACCTGACACTTGATCCTTCACCGGAACCACACGGAGGTAGACTGGCAGACACCTACACCGCTCCTCCCGATAAACAAAGCTGAGTTCATTAGCTTTGCCTCGGGTCAGGTGGGTCATTAGCGTGACTCAGAGGAAACCTGGGGGCCCCATTCCTTGCTCAGATCTCTACTTCCGCACGAGGTCCCGACATCTTTCATCCACTGAGATGTTTAATCAGAACCTCCTATATGGCAGAGAATGGACTGGGCTGCTGAGGGAACAGACACGAGTCCTACTCTGAGGTGACAAATGCCAAGGGAGAACCACGCAGACTGCAATGGTGGGAGTTTCATATCTGAAGAAAGGTCATCACCCTTCTCCAAATTCTACAAGAACAGTTGTTCATGCCACACGAGTTGCTAATACTCCCTGTTACCCTGGATTGTTGTCTGTAGCATATAAATTTGACCAGATCTCTGAGGGAAGGCGGGACTCTCATACTTTCTTGCATCCCCAAAGCATCTCCCATGCAGGAGGACACGTGATGTGATGGTACCACACCTCAGGCAGCATCAGGTTCTGAAGCTCGTGGTGGTGGCGGGGGGGGGGGGGGCAGGAGGGAGATCATCTATCACTGATATACCCCTGAAACCTTATCTAAGTGATCCAATCCAATCCAAAAACACCATATGCTCGTGCATGTGTGCGCCAACTCGCTTTGGTCACGTCTGACTCTTTGGAACTTATGGACCGCAGTCCGTCAGGCTCCCCTGTCCATTTTATTTATTCAAGAATACTGGATTCTCCAGGCAAGAATACTGGAGTGGGTTGCCATGCCCTTCTCCAGGGGATCTTCCCGACCCAGATATTGAACCTGTGTCTCTTCCGTCTCCTGCACTGGCAGGCAGGTTCTTTACCACTAGCGCCACAACCTTGTGCTCTGCTGCTGCTGCTAAGTCGCTTCAGTTGTGTCCGACTCTGTGCGACCCCATAGACGGCAGCCCACCAGGCGCCGCCGTCCCTGGGATTCTCCAGGCAAGAACGCTGGAGTGGGTTGCCATTTCCTTCTCTAAAGTATGAAAGTGAAAAGTGAAAGTGAAGTTGCTCAGTCGTGTCTGACTCTCAGCGACCCCACGGGCTGCAGCCTACCAGGCTCCTCCGTCCATGGGATTCTCCAGGCAAGCGTACTGGAGTGGGGTGCCACTGCCTCCTCCAGCCATGTGCTCAGTTGTGTCCAACTCTTTGTGACCCCAAGGACTGTAGCCTGTAAGGCTCCTCTGTCCATGAAATTTTCCAGGCAAGAATACTGGAATGGGTTGCCATTTCCTACTCCAGGGGATCATCTCAACCCAGGGATCGAACTCCCTTCTCCTGTGTCTCCTACACTGCAGGTGGATTCTTTACCACTGAACCATTGGAGAAGCCCTTGAACCCTTAAAACACTAGCAAAGGATTTTTTTTTTATGCTGACATGTATCCTGTCTCTCAATAGTTCTTGTAGGGCCAGTTTTTCCTTTGGTGTTTGGACAGATCAATTTTGTGTTTTGTGGTTTTGTATTCTGAATTTTTAGTTTAGGACCTGATGAAATAGTTCATTCACATGCATTTCAGGCACAATGGGCTAGAAAACATCTCTTTCTGAAGACCAAAGTTATCCTCTGTGGGCTGAGACAGACAAACTTTGAAAGGCAAACAGAAAGGGAGCTTTTATCTACTGCACACTTTCATTACACACACACTCCAGCACATGTGATCACCACATAAGACTGGTGAGTTGAATCCTTTGGCTACTTAAATTACTTCTCTTGTGTTTTTCTTTCCTTTAATTATTATTATTGTGGTTGTTATCATTTATTTTATTCATTGCCAAGCATGCATAACTGAACACCAGTAAGATATAGGTATACTTTTTCTCCACTGTAAATTTTTAGCCTCTGCTATGGACTAAGTCTCTTGGAATAGATTTGTTTGAATAATACTAAGTGTAGGTGCTGTTCCATAAACACTCCTTAATTCAATTCATATGTTAATTAAGCACTGATTGTATGCCATAGGGGGTTCCCAGGTGGCACTAGTGGTATAGAACCTGCCTGCCAATGCAGGAAACATAAGAGAGGCAGATATGATCCCTAGGTTGGGAAGATCCCCTGGAGGAGGGCATGGCACCTCACTCCAGTATTCTTGCCTGAAGAATCTCCATGGACAAAGGAACCTGGCAGGCTACAGTCCATAGGGTCACAAAGAGTCAGACATGACTGAAGCAACTGAGAATGCATGCATGCATGTATGTATGCCATAAAACCTGCATTAAGTGCTAGGGAAAACAAGCGTCAACCCCAGAGGCATCATGATAGAAGAGGAAAATAAGACAAAATCATTTCATGGCCACGTCACAGGTGGATGTACAAGGCAAGAAGGGACTGGACAGGACAGGGGAAGCTTAAGGAGAGGACCGCTTCCTCCCCCCACTACCGCCCAGGACACTTCTCATGACTCCCTCCCTCAGCTGCAGGCTCTGAATCAAGTGCCACCTTCCCAGTGAGCTGCTCCCTTCAATCCCATTTAAAACTGTAAACCCCCCTCCTCGTCTACCACACACACTCCTTTACATCCTCTCTCCCTGGCACTTAGCATCTTCTGACCACATCTTCCACTTATTTTATTTCCTATCTCCTTCCCTGAGAAGGTCAGCCCCAAGATGGCACAACTTCTGATTTGTTCAGTGTTGAACCTCCGCCTTTGAACAGCACCGAGCACAGAGCAGGTCTTGGTAAATCTTCAAAAATCAGCCTTCCTGACCACCCTAAAGGGCAGCTGACCTAGTTCTCTATCCCTTTGCCCTTTCTTTTTCTTCACAGCCATTATCGAAGAACTGAAGTTATCTTTTAAAGTTTGTTTACTAGTTTTCTCTCATCCCTCACTTGGATGGAAACTTCATGATAAGAGGAAGTTTTTCTGCTTTCTGGCTGAATGAATGACGTCCTCCCCATGCCTGTGGTTCATGTCCACTGAGCACTCAGCCTATGGCAGGCAGGGTTCACTGTATTCTCTCCCCCAGTCTTCACGACAATCCAGTGAGGTGGGCACTATTATTCTCCTCATTTTACAGAGTAGGAAGTACAGACTGGACCCTGCCCAAGGTTTCAAACTGGCAAAGAGAAGAGCTGGCAATTAACTGCAAGACATTCAACTTGAGTTTTGCTTCTAATCACTGTTCTGCTGAACTGACGGCAGCTGCACTGCAGGAGAACGGTGCCACCATCGCTCCAGGCCAGGTGTAGTGGCTTCTTCATCATCTGGCCCCTTTAAGTCCCTCTCCTGGCCACTGCCATTCTCCACACTAGAGTCTAAGTGATACTTTCCGATAGCAAAACTGATCATCTCACTTTGCTTTAAATCTCTTCAATGGCAGTCCATCATCCATAGAGCACACATGTTGAGGTCCTTCTGGCAAAAGTGATCAATATTTATGTTAACCTCCCTAGAAGGATGATACTATCATCTCTGGAAAAATGACAGGTTATGAAGAAAAGGATGGACTTCAGAGAAATGATCCACTTTTGAGATGATAATGAGAAAAGGTTTGTTTGGTCATGATAAGTTGACTTTATCAGTAATTCAGAAATATTTACGTAATAGCAGAGTCTCAGCAAGGTAGATGTCTTAAAATAGATCTACTTGGGCCCCACCAAAAAGCATTAATCTAGGTACATCTTTGACATTCCTTGACTTAAATCTTTTTAAGTCTTAAGATACTAGGCAAAGCATCTGCATTTTGGACAGTATCATATAAACCATCAGTCAAGATTAAGACCCAACTAGCTCTAATGAATGACCAATAAGGCCTCTGGTTAACAGTAATGTTACATAACTTACAGATTCAAATCTGCCCTAACTCAGGCCACAGGTTTCAAAAATGTCCAACGTGCGACTTTCTTGGCAGCCCAGTGGTTAAGACTGCAGCTACTTCCAGTGCAGGGGGCATGGGTTCGATCTCTGATAGGCGAACTAACAAGATATCACATGTCTGCTCCCCCCAAAAAGAGAAAAACAAAAATGTCCAATGCTTGGACAGCTTATGCCACATGACAAGAAGCCAGAACAACTATTACATCTGATAAAATCACCTTGCTTATGCCAGGTCAACAGTTTTAGTACACAATATGCTCATTCCAAAAATTATTCCATTTCTTCCCTTAAAATATACCATCCTGCTATGTGTGGCTACGAAATGAGGAAAAGTAAACAAAAAACACAAACCACATTTTGCTCCTAGCATGTCAGACTTTTGAACTAGCGCTGTGTGGGATTCAGAGGAAAGCAAGCTTATTCAGGTCTCTCACATCCTGAAAGTTCCCTAATATGGTCAGAGATGAGCTTTGCTAGTGGGGAAGCTCAATGCTCATCCACCCATCATCCCAAGATGCTGGCATTTTACCAGGCTTCCTTGACGTTACCAGAACTGGTCCCCGACTGAACTCATCTCTGGCCAAGGGGTGACAGTTGACCCAATATCAGCTGCTGGCTCTTGCAGCCGAGAGAAGAGGAGTGTCTTACCAGGCATAGTCTTCCCTGCATCCAACATCTCCAGCTAGGAGGAGCCCCCACCACACAGAGCAGCAAGTGTATGGGCACTGACATTACACCTCAGGCTCAGGCTTCCCTGGTGGTCCAGTGGTTAAGAATCTGCCTGCCAGTGCAGGAGACATGGGTTCAATTCCTGGTCAGGGAAGATCCCACAGGCCATGGGGCAACTAATGTCACGTGTCACAACTACTGAAGTCTGAACACTCTAGAGCTCATGCTCTGCAACAAGAGAAGCCACCACAAGGAGAAGCCTGAGCACCACAACTCGAGAGTAGTCCCTGCTCACTGCAACTGGACAAAGCCCATGTGCAGCAACAGAGACCGAGTGAAGCCAAAAAAATAAATAAATAAATAAAAATTTAAAAAATCTTATGCTCAAGACTACAAATGAGCTTTTTTTTTTAACACATCTTCAAATTATTTAACTTGCACAAATTACCCAGAAAAATGTTTTCCCTCACAAAATGTTTTTTAAAAAGCTCGACAGCAGTCAGTCTGGGGACCTACTGAAAAGATAGAGGATTTAATGGTGGTGCCATAGCAAATTTCTAATGTGAGCCACATTATGTAGTTTAACAATTTTCTTTTTTTGAAATTTCAGAAATGTATTTAAGTACTGACTTTCAGCTCTGGTTATTTTTCAAGTGCCATCTATATAAACTAAAACAGTCTACCCTACACCAGACAGAAATTAATAATGCTTTAGAAACAATGACTGTGTATTACAAAATCCCCCCCCAAAAAAAAGAGGAGCCTACAGAAGAAAACAAAACATTTATAGAGGAGAGCAGCCAGCAAAGTAAATTTTCAAGACACTTCATAGGTATAAAAACAATTTTTACTATGCACACTGAATTAGCAGGCCCATGAGATAAATTACTCTTTACAGAGTCTATGTAATCTAGGTAATAAACAGCATACACCATTTTATTAGAGGAACATAGCAATCCCTGGTTAGATGCACTACAACAAATTAAGGGAAAAGAAAGTGAAATTATTCAAATTTAGGAAAGATTACTCAGCACTCACTAAGGTGAAAGGTAAATGAAAACATGGAGAAGAGCTCAAATATTGAAGGTTTCTAATTTTCCTGATGTCATTTCAGTTTCCTAATCACAAAATTATAGCTTTAAAATGTAAAACCACCAGGTTACTTACTTCTGATAGAACTTTCTAATTTCCTTACAAGTTCTTTCGCTTTCAACTCTATATCATGCCCAAAAGAATACTGTTTTTTCCTCAACCCACCCAGATTCCAAAACCCCACTGCAGACCCTCTCAACCATGAAGCATGCAACGACTCTCAAGACATGCTGACAGGATCTGCCAATACACAGGGCAAGGACAGCGGGGCGAGGAAGTGTCATTCCCTGGGATTTAAATAGGCCCCCTTGGTCAGATGAGAACAGCTAAAGATGTTAAAGATACCAAAAGCAGTGCTCCATTCAGACTCCAACATTTTAAGCAACTGGGAAAGACAAAACAGGTACGAACACTAGCATAAAAATCTTTCTTTAAATTCAGTGTTTATTTGTCAAATACCAACTTTTTCTTTTATTCCTTTCTGTTTCTGATCTTTGGAAAAACCACATCAGTATCAAATGTCACTCAGTTCTTATTCAAACAGAGGAAAGCAGACACAGCGGCTGCACCCGTGACTTAGCTGACCTGGGTTCTCAGTAAAAACAAACCTCTATAAATCACCAGATGTAAGCAATTGGGTAGTGATCACTTTAATTAATTGAACAGCTTTCCTGAAATTTACTGTATAATTTCAACCCTCCCAACACCTTTTCCAGATGCAACTAACAATGGTGGTTTTTTTCTCTTAAGTTGTTTAAAGGAGGAAAACATTTTTAACTTCAGTGGCTTAAATGTATTTTTAAATTAATCAAGATGGATGTGGTAAACTACTTCATTTAGAAATCAAACCATGCTCCTTCGAAATGACTTTAAAATAAAGGCTGAAAGTCAAAATTATTCTAAAACATCTCCAATGTGCAAATATAAACACATCATCTGACCTAACACAGAAAAATGTAACACAATTTTAATCTTATTTGAAAACTCAGATACGCAAAAGGACATGCAATGATATTTCTAACTTCAATCACCTATTGAATTTTAACTGTATGAAGTGGATAGTTTGATTTGATGTTTCTCAACTTGATTTCCATTGGAGGTGCCACACTTAAAAGAGGATACCCCAATGCTTTCTTTTCAACTCCATTTCTCCTCCCCAAATAGCTTCTTCTCCACAGAACTATATAATACTGAATCCATAGATCCCATGCCAACACCATTGAGTGACACCAGAATTTAAGTCCTAGTCTACCATAATCAAATACACATCTCTGTCAGTTAAAGGTGGCTCCACTGAATCTTGGAGGTCACAGCAGTAAAGGATGGCAATGTATATAGCATCCTTGCTACAATGATACTCAAAATTTAGGAGTGAGAGAAAAAAAGAGAGAGGCTAGGAAACAAGTTAACCCGTTTAAAGGAAGCATACTGTGCTTGTAAGATCTGTAGTCTAGCCCATATGAAACTGCTCCCCATGGTCCATGCAAACATACATGTGAAATCCTTCTAACATCTACTTACAAGGAGAGAAGTGTAATATTTGCTGTAACTGGTCCTAAATTTGGAATGGTCTCCAATTCATTGTTGTTCAGTTTCCTATAAATGCCAAAGAGAGAGAGAGAGAAAGAGAAGCTGATTACACAATCTGTATTCCGTAAGGTGAAAACGTTATCAATTCATTTAAAGATCCCTCTCCCAAGTTAAAGGTTTTAAATATTGGGTTGGCCAAAAAGTTCACTCCAGTTTTTCCGTAAGATGGTATGGAAAAACCTGAATGAACTTTTTGGTCAACCCAATAATTATTGTAACCCAAATGCTCTTTACAATCAAATACTGTGATGGGTAATATATTTGATTCAAACCTCAAACAGGAAAGAGCTGAACTCACACTTCTCGAAGGCTGTGAAGGTGGCTCAAGGAACTTGCCTTGATGAAAGACAATCTGTTGTGACTTAAGTCCCTGTGGAAAAAATAACAAAAATAAAATTGTAAGTAGTTTCCAAAAATCACTAACAGTGCTTAATGATGTGCAAGACAGAGTGGATTTATGAACTCTTTCTCTCAACACCAGCTACAACATGAGAAATAATTGGTCTATCCTGTCCATAAACTAGAGGGCAAAATCCAAAATACAAACTCTGAGGACAAAATTAGTTTGGGAGACTGGCAGATTCAAATGCTCCAAGCCCGCAAATGTTTTAGGAGATGGTTTTTGGCCCAGGGTGAACAGATCTTTGTGAACTGGTTGTTTTGCCTCACCCTCCCCACCCCCTGCCATCTCCTCACTTCCAACTTGATATGATGAAGTCATAGCTTATGAAAAGTGGCTAATTAGGCAGGTTGCTGAAACTAAACGTCTAAAGAAACCTTTTTATTATCGTAAAACTAAGTATCAAAGTCCTTATTACAGCTGAAGAAAGTAGAAATTGCTTTTCATACATATCTGTTTCCCTGGATTAAGGCATCAAATTATTTAAAGTACTGGGGTGTGTGTGAGTGTTGAGAGGGTAGGAAACAACCCAACTTCTGTGTGTGTGCGCACGTGTATTGCAGGGGTAGGAAACCACCCAACCTTTGCTTTCCTGAATTTCCCCAAATCTCAGTATCTCAATATAATGTGTAATTTAAAGCACATCAACCACCTAACACAGTTAAGCAGACTGTTCAGAACCTGTGACCAGGCTTCTTTTCAATCATTAAAATAAATCCGCTTCTAATGCAGAGATTCCTTATAACTTAGTAACATTTCTACAGGACATCAATATGTAAAAGAAAACCAAACCAAACTCCTACATGTTCAGTGTTCTAGGTCAGGCCATCAGCTCAGCATCCAAGAGTCAAAATGTGAGAGAAAATCTGGCAAAATACTTGGTTATACTGACTATGTGCCTTCAAACTGGTCTAATGACAATGACACGGCTGAACACCTGCTGAAGACCAGCCTGACACACAGGGTGGGCGAGGGCTCCCCACTGAAAAATGTGTACCCGATCCTGGCAGAACATCTGCTGAAGACCAGCCTGACACACAGGATGGGCGAGAGCTCCCCACTGGAAAATGTGTACCCGATCCTGGCAGAACATCTGCTGAAGACCAGCCTGACACACAGGATGGGCGAGGGCTCCCCACTGGAAAATGTGCACCTGATCCTGGCAGATTCATTTCTTCAGTGTTTAAAAGCGAAGATTCAGAGATAGCCAAACTTGACTGCAGAAGAGCAGGAACCATGTGCTATATACGTAAGTGTGCCACTCCCCTGCCTGCCCACCCCCCTACCCCCCGCGCCAAAAAAAACACAGAGAAATCACATTCAGAGAAGCCCAATTTTACTGTGTACATCCATTAAGTAACAATTAGAAATCAGAGATCCTTTTCCAGTCTTTGCATTTTTTGTTTTGAGAATAAACCTGGATCTCTCTATTTCACCTAAAAGGAAAAAAAAAAAAGTATCTTTTTTTTTTTTGCAAAGGTTTTATTTGAAACATGTTTGCCTAAAGACCTACCAGACAGTAACAGACATGAGTAGATTTGTTCTGGTAGAGTTATAACTTGAAGGGAAAAAAAAAAAACCTGGCACAGTCTTTAAACTATAAAAGTCCTGCAATTACAACCACTGCCGTGCATGCTCCCCACGCCGGAGCCAGACACTTTCCCTCACGGCCCAGCTCGAGTCCATCTGGAGTTCATCAAGGAAACCGTGAGTCCAGCGACTCACGTTCGGATTCAGACAAAAACCTGTGTGCTTTTAGCACCACAGACAGTCACAGATTTCCCACGGGCTTTAAAAAAACAACCAAGGAAAAGAGGCCTTCACCTGGGAGGTAGCCTGAATCAACAGAAAGGCTCATTTGGACTCACTTCACTAAAGAACGTTGCACTCAGCCTACTGGGCTGCGTCCCTATTGTTCAGAGGAAAAGGGGCACCCATCTGCATTTCTAGCTCACACAGGTGATTTCCTTTCTAATGAGAAAAAAACAAAAATTCCACTCTTTCATTTTTCTCAGGGCCATGCTGTGAGAAAAATAAAAGTTAAAAAAGATGGAGTGCTTCAACTTTTCTCCTCCTCCCCACCAGTAGTGGGATGAAATCTCCAACAAAAGACCTTTAAAATTAGAAACTGCCTTCAGAGAACAGGGCACATGCTGGGGACCCCTCATTTCGGATCCATAAGCAGGCGCAGGCAACCTGAAATAGCTCAGTTACTGCAACACACTTCCATTCCTGAGTTTTGCGTACTATTAAAACCACAGTATATGTGGGAGAGAAAAAGAAACACCCCTGAAGTGACTTTTATTGCTAAATACTTGAAGCCTTGAAACTTTTAATGCACTTAAATTTAGGTTTCATACAGTTTATGTTTCAGAAATGATCCAAGGATGCCACATTTTCCTAAATCTTCCCTTGTATTGTTGTTTATGGCTAGATCACTAAAAATACCACTAAAAACAGATTCAACTTGTACAATGTCAATGTTTTCTGAAATCCCATTACAGTCAGTAAGGCAGGCAGATTCTTCGTTTTTAGAGTTCCAGTAATGAACATTCTCCCCAGGAAACCTTTTCTAAAAAAACTTTTTGTAATGAGGTTAATAAATGGGAAAGGTGGTGAGGCAGAGAGGTGTTAACTATTTACCCAAAACTCAGCTGGCCAAACACTTGAAAACCAAACTCTACACCGGAGAGAGAAGTCTCTCTTCCTGCATATTAGCAAGCGGATAAATATATATGAAAATAATTCATTTACAACATTTGGTCCCAGCTCTCGTTTTTCTCCCTTTTAGCATTTGGAAATCTGACTTCCAAGTCAAATTTTAAAATGCAAATCCGGCACAGCTTCTTAATCAATCCCACTGGGGCCTGCAGAGCTGCTAATTCAGCAGAAATCTGGAAAGCTGAAAAACAAAAAGCCAGGCTGTAGCTGTTTTAAGACACTGATCCAAAGTGACTCATAAATCAGCCTGCTATGTTCAAGTTTTCGTCTGGAAAATACAGAAAAACAGCTGTGAAAACCAGAAGGACTATTACCCCCCAACTCCAGCCCCAGTTCTGGTATGGACCAGAGGATTTATAACAGGCAGACACTAAAGAAGTCACACCAGCAGAAAGTACCTTCCAGACTTTTTTTTTTTGGCCTGAGCTCAGCTAACTCAAACCTTTCTATTGTGATAAGACAAATAATTCTGACATTCCAGTGAGGTTTTAAAACTACCTGAAGCTCTTATTGACAACTGGGCAACTTTTCCTTCCTTTGGTTAAGTAAACATATTCTAACTAGCCCTCCTCTTTGGGTTCAGAACTCCTTGCAAGCACACAGCCTAGATGTAAACTCAAGTCTGCCTTTAAAGACAGCTGTAAGGAACGCTTCAAATAGTGACCGTTTTAAGTCCCATTTTCATTAAAGTATTAGAAGTTCCTTTTTTAAAAAAAAAAAAAAAGAGAACTGTGATATTATTATTTTACAGCTCAAACAATTCAACTTTTCACCCATGGGATTCTTATGGTCCTAAACCACAACTGAATAAAGTGGAAAAAATACATACACACATGTGTATTAAAGAGATTAAATTTTTAACTTGCCAATTCAACAAATGAAACAAAAGCTATGCCCCAAACTTTTTCTGAAGAATGCTCTCATGAAATATTCCTAAGGCAAACTTTTACTTAATTACCCGAGGAAAAGGAAGTTAAGCTATGGAGAAGAACAACACGCATTTTGCTATGTATTTCTGAACTCGGGGCCAGTCTACTGAAAAGCTTTTCTAATTAAGTAAATTTAAGCAACAGCTATCTTATGCCTCCTGTTCCAAACACCAAATAACAGAGAAGCTAAAGCTCAATTCTATCCATTTTTCTGCTCATTTCAAAGGTGGAGAGAGGAGACCTCTAGAGCTTTAGGCACAAACAAAAGAAACATTTACAATAAAGAATCTGGACCACATGGTTTGGTGACAACTACAAAGCTGGTTAAAAGTCACACATGTACAAGAATGACAGAGCTGTCCAGTGAGTGATCACGGTGGGGCTTCTGACAACAGACCTAGTGCTTATTTGCACAAGTGGAACTTATTTTCACATACATTTAAGGAATGTGGACTTGTATTGAGACAATTTACTGCTGGCGGAAATGTAATTAAAGATTGTGCTAACCAAATAAACTGTAATTTGTTTTTAGTGTGCCACCAAATTATCTGGAAAACAAAATCCTAATTAGGTCAACTGCTTTTAAGACAACGTTTAAACAGGTATCAAACCCCTTTTGGTTTAACTCAACTTCTAATCAAGAGCACTACAGTTTTTTTTAAGACGTTCAATTTTTAAAAAAGACATTCACACAAAAATATACTGCACACTGGCATGATCCGACAGGCCACTTAACTCGGAGAAACTCCTGAAAGTTAGAGCACGTGAATGATCTGAGCCATACTAAACACACCCCAGGAAGCACTGTGTTCATTCTTTCTCAACCCTCTATTATTCATAAGTGTTCACCTCCAGTCATTCAAATGTTCAGTTCCACATGTTGTCAATAGAGCCATTCACATCTCATGAATAAGGCAGCATGACCTCCACAAGAGGCAATTGAACAGAATTAGCCACAACTAATTGAAAGTCTCCCTGTTTTAGGTTAAAGTCCTTATCTCCTTCTTCAATTGTAATAAAAACTACTAAACAAGACATCCCATGATAAGAGATAACATATCAATCTAAAACTCTCTTAACTTTTTAAAAAATTAAGGCACATCAACACAAAGCATATGCTTTTCCGTAGTTGACAATTCTATATTTCACAAAAAAAGACTTTGGTGAGCATACAGATTTAAAAACACAGTTTTTTAAACAACCTGTCCAAACTTTCTACCACTACTATTTGGAATGTTAGGATAGTTGACTAGAAGTTTCAAGAGTTTCAAATCTCCACTACTACTCTGTTAGGCCCAAATCTGAGTATTAACGATGGACTGCCCTTTTGCTTCTTTTCAACAGGATAGCTACTTAAAAAAAAGAAAGAAAGAAAGAAGTACAAGTTTTGACTGTTAACATTTTGCACCAGTCCTCCAATTTTACCAAAACGAGGGCTCGGAGAGAACAAGGAGACATTTGGAAAAAATTAGCCTTTCCAACTAAACGACATTTTCTTCCTTGTTCTTTCACGCAGTTGGCAGTGATTTCAGGTTTTTCAGACTTCATAGCTAGCATCCAAAAACTTGCATAACAGCACCCAGCGCTCTCCTAAACCGCCTGGTCGCTCTGAGAAGCCACAGAAATCACGCCTTCGGTTCTGAAAAAAAATCTAGTTCCTTCCCTTCCATACTTCTTGCCAACTTCTTATCAGAATGGGGATGTGCTACAGTTTGGTCGAAGAAGAGAATTTATGGAATTTACTAACACGAAATTAAGCGAGGGTAAAGAACAACAAAATGATGTCTACCATTGCTTGGATAGTGACCTAACTGTTGAAAGGGCTTCCCAAACGAAAGAGCGCGCTCGATTATTATAGTGTTGGGAACGCAAAAGGTGACTTGAACCTGCTAGAAACTATAGTTGAGCCGCGGGATCATACTCGTAAAGTGAGAACAGAGAACTCAGGGCGGCCGAAGGGTGTCAGCTCTCCCGCTCCGGACTGGCAGGGCGCGCATCTGAGCCCCCTAGGCGAGCACCGCGCAGGACGCGGATTCTGCCCCCGGGAGTTGTCAGTAGCTCCATCCCGTCGCCCAAGTACGGCCGGGTAGGGCAGGCCAGGGCCACCGGCGCGGTCCGCCAAGCGCCGGGGAATGGAGAGGGAATGAGGCTCGGTCAGCTCCTTGTCCATCCCCGCAGGGCGCCGCTCGAGGCCTGGGCCAAGAGGAGATGCCCCGGAAAAAGCTGCTGAGCGCCCAGCATCCTGGCCCCTAGCCTGTAGTCCCGAAACTCACGCGGTTCCCCCTCCGCCCGTTGGAAGAATACTTACAGCCGAGCTATCCAAGACGGAAGCGGCTCGGGAAGGTGCGCCAGCCGCTGGCGACTGCAGTCCAGGAGGTCCCCGAGGCAGCGGCACGCAGCGGGACAGTGGTGCTCAGCGCCGACCCCAGAAGGCGGCCTCAGCGCCTTGAGGCCGCCGCCCTCGGCCGGGCCCGCATGCCCCAGCACCTCGCACAGCAGCAGCCCCAGCGCTGCCGCGAGCGCGCGGAGCCTTGGCGCGCCCATCGTGGTCCCGCAGCTTCTCGCTCGGCCCGGGTCTCCGCAGGCGGCGGGCACGCGGAGCCCGGCACGAACTTCCAGCCGGGAGTGGACGCCCCGCGCTCGGGGCCGCGTGCGCGCGCCCCCCTCTCGCGCTCGCAGGTAAGCCCCTTTTTTCTCAGTCCAGACAGCAGAGCTCTTTCGTGCCCCGGGGCAGCGACAGGGAAACTGAAAACAACGGCCAGCTATGGCAGAGTTGCAGTTTGAGCAGCGTCCGCGCACCGAGGCCCTTCTTGTCCGCAAAAGAAACTTTTCCGCCTCCTCCTTTCAGCGGAGCGCCAAGTCCCGGTGTGCCGGGGCCGAGGGGCGGTGCTGCTCAGACCCGCGCGCGCCCATTGGCCAGCCCGGCCTGTAGCCCTCGCGGCCACGTGACAATAACAAGGTTCCCGCCCCCGGCCGGAGCGCGGGAGAAAGTGGAGCCGAGATTGTAGGAAATTCGGAGTTATATTTTCCAGCCTCTCGGGCCACAAGTCTCCACTACGCCCTGGGAAACATATATCAAATGGAGTTGAAGAGAAAAAAGGAGTGAGCAAACAAGTGAGAACGTTTTAGGCCAGCTTTCGGAGTAGGAGGTATTTCGGGGCACTTCGGGGGAGCAAAGTTAAGTTCTATTGTTAGGAGACCTTGCATTCCAAATTTTAAAAAGAAATATAAATTATCTTACCATTCACACAGGAAACAATGGTTTAAGTAAAAATACAGGCTTTTTTTTATCTTAAACACTGGTTGGGTTTTTTCCCATATGTCAGCTCTAATAGTAAAACGAATTATAAAATGTAAAAGTCATGGTATTAGAAACAGTATACTGAGTTACAAATAGCCAGCCTTAGTGCATTGGATAGAGCTGGGCGGAAAGTGTGGGAAATGACCTTCTAGTATACCCAAGTGGCAATCATAGATTGCATGCAATAAGTAAAAAAAAAACCCAAAAAACAAAAAAATAAAAGTAGTCACCATAATATTTTAAAGCCAAATGAAAACAAGGACCTTGGAGGAATAATTAATATATACACCATGGTTCACCTGTGTCTTGAGTGATGATAAATTGTGATTGAGAATGCTACCAGACTAGAAGTAGTACTTGCCTGTTCCGTATGCTGGGGGACGATTCAGGCCTACAGGACTTACCAGTGAAGTCTGTGCCTTGACTTACCCTTGCAGGTGACTGCGGCCACAGGAAATGGTGGAGACCTCAGAGACCAAATGGGAATGCCATCTTCCTCTGGGTGAGGAGATACACCCAGAGAAGGTAACTAACTTCTTTGTAGCAAAAACTGAAAACTGACTTTAAACTTTCAGGAATTCCCTGGCAGTCCAGTGGTTAGGACACCTGTGGACTTCCACTGCAGGGGGCACAGGTTTGATCCCAAGTCAGGGAACTAAGATCCTGCAAGCTGTGTGGCCATGGTCAAAAAATAATAAAGTACCACCAAATCAGCAGTGAGTTCACCATGTGGACTTCCCTGGCAATGCAGTGGTTGACTCCACATTTTCAGTGCAGGGGGGCGGGCACCAGACTGATCCCTGGTCAGGGAAATAATATCCCACCTGCTGTTGGTACAATCAAAAGCTAAAGAATGAAAAAAACCCAAAAAACCGTTCACCTCCACACACTGTTTCTTGAGTGTCTGTCATCTGCCAAAGCATCCCTTGGGGCTGCTTAAACTGCTCATTACTGAGGAGTGGAAGCTGCTCGGAGAGGTGAGTTTAACTGCAACTCACACTCATTGATTTCCACTGGAGCCAATTACCTGAATGAACACTCAGATTCATGAGGGTGGGGAAGTTGAAAGCCACCACTTTAGATGTGACATCCCATTCTCTTCTTTCCAGCTACTGTTGAAATCCAGCCCACCACTTTTTTTTTTTTTTGATGAGTACAATTAGAAAATATTTATAATGAAGGCACTTCAGTTTTGAGTGATTATTTTGCCTACTTGGGAGTAGTCAAGGCATACCCCAGTTATGGTATAGATTTTCCAGCTCAGTCGCTCTCGTCTATTTTATATATGGAAAATCAGGCTTATTGAATTGAATTGGAATTTTTAAAAAGAAGAAAGATGCCATTATACACATGCCATTAGGTGTAGGCATGTTGCCACCAATATGGTGGCTTGCTCATTGATGTGTCACGCCTGTGACAGATAGCTACCTCTTGGGGGTGGATTGGCTCATTTTCCTTCTGCATTCTCTATTCTCCTTATATTACTTCATCTTCTTCTGTGGAATTCCACTTACATCCATATGCTGATATTTACCACATCCATATTTCTAGCCCAGATCTTTCTCCTAAACTCTAGACCCATATATTCAACCACTCATAAGGTGTCTCAAATTGGATTTTCAAATATAACAACATTTCTAGAATTGAATTTCACCACCCTTGAAGCTTATTTCCTCCTGAATTTACTATCGCAAGGAAGGATACCTGCCTCCATTCAGATGACTGCTGACCCTTAGATTTCCTGATTCTCGCCACCACCCCTGCAATCAATTAGCAAGTCCTAATGAAGCTAGCCCCTAAATACATCTTCTATCTCCATAGACATTATGCAAACTCAGCCCCTCATCAGCTCTTGCTTGGTTGACTGCCACAGACTCTTTCCTATCTGGCATTCCAGTCCTTTCTCCACAGTGCAGTCAAGTGATATCACAAAAGCTCAAATCTGCTCCAGTAATTCCACTGCCTAGTTCCTTTCTCAGGCTCCCATTGTCCTCAAAGTAAAGTTTAAATTCCCTAGAGTGACTTATGCAGTGTTCGTGTGTGCTTGGCCTCTACTTGGCTCTTTAACTCATTTTATTTGCTCATCTCTCTCTTACTCTAGGACCTACTTGCAGTTCTTTTCCTGTGCTGTGCTCTTTGCCTTTGGCCTTGTTTCACATACTGGTTCCTCTGTCCAGATCACTCTCTGCCCCTGTTCTGTCTGATTGGTTGGTCCTTCAACTTAAGCATCCTTCTTTTGGAGACGGTTTCCATGAGTCCTGTTTTGGCTATCCCTCTAATGCATTCCCAGAACATCCAGTATTTATTGGAATGTAACTGGCCATTTCTACTCTAGTACTTCCTAACTAATGTTTAGAATTATTTCCATATAACCATGCTTCTTGTATATCCTTTAAGGGTTTACCAAGTATGTGCTGTTGATTAAGTTACTTAAATTTTCAGTACCTCAGTTTCTTCATCTGTAAGTTGGGAATACAATAAACACTCTCTTATTACCTGATTTCCATTTATCAGTTTACTGCATTAGCTGTCATTCTCTGCTCTCCTCTAAGATTTATGGACTAATGCCCAAGACGAGTGGAAATCCAGTGGCTACCAGCCCCTCCCCAGTACTCTGTTTGCATGTTTGCTCCTACTCATTGTAGTTCCAGACTTGTTCATATCTATAATTACACAATTAAATTAAATATTGCATCAATCACATACAAGTGCAACCAGAAAGTAACTTCATTTCTATGATAATGAATTTGAAGCTTGGGAAAGATTCTTTACAGATAATAGCTAATACCCAATGCTACCAGATTAGATTTGCATGAGACAATTGTAAAAACTGGGGAGAAATTAGAAATCTAGATTTCTTCACACAGATTGCTTTGCAAGTTCTTATTCCACTTTAAGTTTTAAATTGGGAATCAATTAGCAGGGGGTGTTTTATGGGTGTGATTTGTGCTTATTCAGAACTTCATGTGGTTTTTGAGAAAGTAGACTATGATGATATGGAAAGGATGTGTTTTACATTAAATATGGCTATTCTCCATCTTAATGGGCTTCCCAGGTGGCTAAGGGGTAAAGAATCTGCCTGCAGTGTAGGAGACCTGGGTTTGATCCCTGGGTCAGGAAGGTTCCCTAGAGAAGGAAATGGCAACCCACTCCAGTATTCTCACCTGGGAAATCCCACGGATAGAGGAACCTGGCAGGCTATAGTCCATGGGCTCACAAAAGAGTCAGATACAACTTAGCGACTAAGCAGGAACACCATCCCAGTATATCCTGAGCCATGCAGTCAATAGAAAGAGGAACTAGTCCTATGTGGGAACTTTAAATCAATGTGATGTTTTCACCAACTTCCCAAACCCTTCACAAAGTACAAGACAGAACCTCCATGGCTTGTCTCCCTGAGCAGGTGAGAACAGATTGTTTTTGAGGTCTCTCACAGCCCTGTGTAGCTTCCTTTAGTATTGATATCTGAACAATAGGGATGAAGGCACAGTGCCAAGAAAAATGGTCTGTATTGGAGGGAAAAAAGAAACATAAAATTTTGTATAATTTCCCAAAATTTATCAGTGAATAACAATGACCCCCAAAACACCCTTTATGTGTCACTGAATTCTCTGACCCTCTCATGGTGGTGTTATTCTGTACACACACACACACACGCACACACGTACTTGTATACACACACACACACACACACACACACACACACACACACACACAGTATAGTAGTATCAAATGGCAATTCTCAGCTCCTGTGGCTAATCTTTCATAAATAAGGATTTAGTGTGAGGTGATCAGATTCATTTTGAATGTAGGTCTTTTCACATTTGGATTAAAACGCTCGAGTGTTGAATTTCTCTACTCCTTAGAGGTTTATACTGGTTAACTGGGCAGTTGAAAATTGACTCTCCATTGGAAATGACCTAAATCACACCAGACAGTTTCTCATTTATAACTTTGTCCAGGAGAATGGCAAGGCCCATCCATTTTCAAAACAGCCTCCTACCGTCCATTCTGTGGTTAGTACAACCCAGCCCCAGTGCTCTTTTCAGTTTTCCTGTGTTTTTTTTCTCTCCCTCTGGCAAGTGTGAGACTTTCTTATCTTGAGTGCTGGCAAGGGCAATGACTCACTGATAAAAAGTAATAGAGGTGCTAAGCTGTCAGTTTTAACATCCAAGGACAGGAATGAAAGCTAAACACTCAGTACTTGCTTTATCATTACAATGAATGACACAGTTTGTGTAAGTGTGAACTGTGAAAAGGGAAAAGAGATAAGGCAGAGGAGGAAGAAAAGCACAAAAATCCCCAGATAATGATGCCAAGAAGCAAATGTTGCTGTACTCTGTAACCTAAACCATATCTTTTCCCATTCATTAAGGCATTTTAGAAGAAATAGATAACCCCCTTTCTCACAAAAAATGCCATGCTTCGCTTAAAGAGTGGGAGAATAAAATCTTACTTTGTAAAACCCCTCCAAGGAACATGTCTGAACTCTTCAGAAAATATTTAGAAAAATGAAGATAGCCACCCCTCTGTTTCTCTCAGTTGGCCAACTGTATGGTGTTGCTTGAATTGAAAACAAACAGTGTTATCTGCGTGTTCACTCAACCATAAATTAAACATCTGCTAGCTTTTATTTTACTTATTTCTCACGTCACTGTCTAGGAATAATATGTGCTCTGAGGAAAACTCACGTGGTGGATGAAGCTGGGGTCCCTGGAGATCACCTCAGTGGATGCTAGATCTACTGGGAGCTGTGAGCCCTGGAATGGGGGTGGGGGATGGGTGAAGGCTGGGGCAGCTGTGACCCTCAGATTTTCTTCAATGGTGAGTGTCCTTCCCCAGCTGAGACCTTTCTGCTCTATAAGTTTCTCCACTCATTTAAGGACCTCAGGATATTTTCTCTTCGTCTTCCAAACATATTCCATGTTTTTCTCTAGCTGATAGCAATAGGACTCCCCTGAGAATCTCAACACATAGGTAATAACCCACCCTGTGGGTAGAAGTGCAGAAATCCAAATGCTTGGGAATTTGTTACTGAGGACACAAGGTGGTCTGCAGTCTGACACTGAGGTCAGAAACCTTGTAATCTTGGTTGACTGAACAACTCTATACTTCGTTTTCTTTACCTGTAAAACAGGATGAAGGATGATACGTGCTACACTATGAAGTCCATGGTAGATTCTAGTTCCTATTACTTAACTCTCAAATTGCTGTTTTCTTTTCATTATTCAGGGAGATAAAGTGAGTTAACCACAGAAACATTCTCCTGCTGGGATTATTGACTGATGGAATGTTGGAATTAAATAAACCCTCAAGTATTTGTCCTAAAGTAACAGGAGGAAAAGAATGAATGCTAAGATGCAAAAAAAAAGCATTTTATAACTTTTATATCAGACCTTTAATCTGTGCGTTAAAACAGCATACTATACAGATCCTGAGATTTCTTAATAGGAATTTTATGCCATCTCAAAGTTACTAACTCAATTTGTTATGATTTATGCCATGAGGTCAAAAAGAATGATTAGGCATATTTACTAAAAATATTCCCATCTGCCTCCCAGGAACTTTTCTCCAGAATATTTTTCTCCCACTTCTTAGATGAACAGTTGGCCTACATACTCTTCTAAGAATTAATTTGCATTTCCAAACCAGGAGAGGGCTCATAAACGAGGTTCTTATTGCTTTTATTTATAGTTTCATTCTCTTATACGTTGGATATTTATGTATACCTGATTATCAAATTATTAGGTCACTTTGTCATGAATAATCTCACAATCAGGTCCCTTGCATTGAAAATTTTGCTTCTGTTCCTAAATCTCAGGATCACTATCAAGTGACAGAATTCACAATATCATTCTGCCTAAGTATTTTCAGATAGAAAATGAGAAGGATTTTTGGCTATATGGGGTTTGTTTCAACGTGACATATACTCCTGTTACACTGAAGGCAGGACAAATACTTTCCTGCTAAAATCTCAAGTTTTTAGCCCAGAGCTTTACATGTTTCTATTATGTTTAAACACACATACAAAAAGATTTCCAGGGAGATACTGACATAGAGCGTGAAGAAGCTTTCAAGGGCGGCTTGCTTATCTGCTTGCCCCGGGCACAACCATGTCTGCAGCAGGCAGCCTCCTCCACTCCCACAGCAGTGATTTCAGACTTGAACAACTTTTTCAGTCTGAGCATTCCTCTTTAGAGCCCAGTTAAATGAATTCTTCCTGCTCTTTTGCTGCCATTTGGGCTTTTCTGCTTCTTCTCGGTAAAACAGAAATTATTGCCAGAAATATTCCTTAGCTTTTTTCTCTGCAGGTTAAATAATTGCAGTTTTTTTTTAATTTAGTTTTTATACAATTTTATGTTAGCATGTAGTTGATTGACAATGTATTAGTTTCAGGTGTGCAGCAAAGTGATTCAATTATACATATACTTGAATCTATTATTTTTCAAATTATTTTCCCATTTGGGTTATTATAGAATATTGAGCAGAGTTCCCTGTGTTATATAGTAGGTCCTTGTTATCTATTTTAAATATAGCAGTGTGTATACATCAATCCCAAACACTCAATCTTTCCCTGTCCCCTGCTTCTCCCCTGTTAATCATAAATTCATTCTCTAAGTCGGTGAGTCTGTTTCTGTTTTGTAAATAAGTTCATTTGTATCACTTTTGGTAGATTCTGCATGTAAGTGATATCATACGATATTTGTCTTTCTCTGTCTTACTTCACTTTGTATGATAATGTCCTGGTCCATCCATGTTGTGCAAATGGCATTATTTCATTCTTTTTAATGGCTGAGTGATATTCCATTATATATACATACCACATCTTCTTTATCCATTCATCTGTTGATGGATATTTAGATTGCTTCCATGTGTTGGATATTGTAATCAGCATTGCAGTTTTCGCTGGATATATGTTCAGAGGTAGGATTGCTGGATCATATGGTAGCTCTATTTTTTTTTTAAAGGACCCTTCATACTCTTCTCCATGGTGGCAGTACCAATTTACATTCCCACCAACAATGCAGGAGGGTTCACTTTTCTCCGCATGCTCTCCAGGGTTTCTGATGATAGCCATTCTGACCAGTGTGAGGTGATACCTCATTGTAGTTTTGATTTGCATTTCTCTAATAATTAGTGATGTTGAGCATCTTTTCATGTATATGTCTTGGCCATCTATATGTCTTCTTTGGAGAAATGTCTAGTTAGGTCTTCTAATTGCAGTTCTTCTTCTTCCTCCCAAGTACTACTCATCCTTTAGCACCCTCATGAGGATCAGAAATGTCCTCTTTCTGTTTATTTGCCTTGTATGGTGGAGTGGAAGTAAGAGGCGCTTGCAGTTCCACAGATAAGGATGTTCAGTATTTGTCAAGCTCTCACCATTCTTACTATTGTCTAAATATTAAATATGTATTAACTCAGTTATTTCCTACAACTATCATGTAAGGCATCATCCCTATGTTACCAGATAAGGAAATTGAGGTATGGAGATGGAATTTGCCTGTGGTAGAGGAGGGATTTGAACCCAGTCAGTCTGACTTCACTGTGCACTCTCTTACCCACCGTGCTCACTGCTTTTCGGGGCTTCCCGGGTGGCTCAGTGGTAAAGAATCTGCCTGCCAGTGCGGGAGATGCAGGTTCAGTCCCTGGGTTGGGAAGATCCCCTGGAGAAGGAAATGACAACCCACTCCAATATTCTCGCCTGGAGCATTCCATGGACAGAGGAGCCTGGCAGGCTACAATCCATGGGGTTGCAAAGAGTCAGACACGACTGAGCACGCACACACACTGCTTTTCATTGGCATCAGAAGAAGCAAGGGTCTTCCTTAGCGCTCAAGACAAGCAGGGAAACTTGCCTAGTAATTCTTGAAGTTGATCAGTTGCAGTCACTCCCTCTCCTTTCCTTCATTCCTTCTTCCTTCCTTTCTTCATTGATCTAAGTTTGGAATGTATAAATCTGTCTTTATACAGGTGTGTGAGTTAGTCACTTAAGGTTCTGATTGTAAAGATTGATATCCCTGCCTGGTTGTCAGTGTGATGCTTGAGATCTCACTGTTAGAGATTAACTGTGTGTAGGCAGGTGGGACTGTCTCCCTAAAGTTCTCTTCTGTAATGTCGGTGCATCCCCACTCCCAGGTCTATTGCATAAAGTGGCATTGGCATTTAGGGTCGGTCTTCTCTAAAACTATATATGGCTTGTGGGAGACCATGTGTGGTTAGTAGTCAGAAGAGGAGAAAAGATGTAGAAAGGGAAACAGGCTTTTTTTACAATTTTGTCTAGTGTTGTACAAATTAGGAGAACCATGAATGGAATACATGTGATCCAAGAAGGCCAGAGAAATAAAATGTTAATACTAGAGGTTGTGGTTTAATTGTTGAGATACAATTGTTCTGCTACATGTAGTAGCAGAATTCTCTTTAGTTTTTATTAGCTAATGCTAATTATTACGCTTTTCTAACAACTCTTGTACAGGATAAGGAGAAAAATTTTTTAAGTGTCTCAAATTGGCTAGTTTTGAATTCTAGTTTTCCAGACAGCCTTTTGAAAAAAGGCTACCCTTTAAAATCCATTGCTCCAGGATAACTCAGTCTTCCTTTCTTTAGGGGACTCTGCCCAAGCCCTTTCACTGCTGATTGAGTTAGCGAGTTTCTCACGTCACAACCCAATTCAAGTTATAAGATAGTAACTTTTACTATCTTAATTTATACTTATTAAGCCATCTATCACCATGACAAATGATTTTGTTATAAATAATATAGTAGCATGAAAATGAACTTAACTGAAGTTCTGATAAAAATCTACATTTTCTGATATTGTAAGAAAAAATGCTAGTGATACAAGATACCCAGTGTTAAAAGTTGTGAATTATTATTTTTAATGATTTAAGAGGTATCATGCATGATTTTATGAGACTGTACACAAAAAGAATTTATTTAGAAGTATGTTGATTTTTTCAGATATTTCTTAAATATGTTATTAAAACTAAAGTTTATCTGAGTAGTTTGTCCTAGAACATTAAATTATTTCGTGTAGTGGTAAAATTTTTAAAAGCCAAGATATATCTTACCAAGAGAATTTTAGACAAAACTTTTATTTCACCTGATTAAAGTACACATAGGAAGTTAATGGAAACATAATAAATGAGATTAAGTACTAATGGGTCTGTTTCAAAAGGATTCTATAGCATTAGAAGTTGATGACCATTTTCATTGAAGTTTGTGATTATTCATTGAACGTCCTATGCATGTGAAGGGAACAATAAAATGTAGTGTATCATTTTCCTTGTGACTTTGGATCTTTTCCTATAGTGTTAGTGAGACTAGTGCTAAATGTCTCAGGGTGAAGGTAGAATTCTCCATCTTGTTAGTTATTATACTTGACTTATTGTGATCCAAAATGAAAATGTTAGAAACACAATTATGCATAATGTGAACATACTGATTGCAGTCACAAAAGCTCCTCCTAAAAGTTTTCCCCTAGGCAAAAAAAAAAAAAATTAAAAAAAATCAGTTTTTATAAAATCACTCAAATGTAGCATGCTTGACTCCATTAAAAATAAATGAAATATCCTAATATAATCTATGTTTGGAAACTCAGATGTGTTTTATATATGTAGGTCTGAAATTAAGGGCATTCAGCTTCTTGAAATTCTGGTATTTAAAAGAATAAAAGGAGGTTTAGGTCATAGAATCTTTAAAATATCATTTTTTATTTTCATTAGCTCTAAAACTTTATATTGAATGTGATTCATCTGTCTACCACATAGAAGGCATAGGATTCAACAAAACAATTAATAGATAATAGTGTTTTTTCCCAAGGGTGATCAGTGTAACTCTAGCATCAGATACAGGGGAGGCTTATTAACATAAGGACTATTTGGACCTTTCCCAACTTATTGGGATTCCCTGGTGGCTCAGACTGTAAAGCATGCACCTGCAGTGCAGGAAACCTGGGTTTGATCCGTAGGTTGGGAAGATCCCCTGGAGAAGGGAACAGCTACCCACTCTAGTCTTCTTGCCTGGAGAACTCCATGGACAGAGGAGCCTGGCGGGTTACATCTAGTCCATGGGGTCACAGAGAGTCAGACATGACTGAGCAACTTTCACTTTCAACTTACTTAATTAGAAGTTCTACAGATGGGTTTTGTTCTCTCTTCCTACCCTCCTCTGTCAAATGTAGACGAATATTTTTTTTTTTTTAAATCAGAGGATGATTTCTTTACAATATTGTGTTGGTTTCTGCCATACATCAGTATGAATCAGCCGTAAACATACATATGTTCCCTCCCTCTTGAACCTCCCTCCCACCGTATCCCACCCCTCCAGGCAGTCGTGGAGCACCAGGTTTGAGCTCTCTGCGTTATACAGCAAATTCCCACCAAGTATCTTAAGGAGTACAGGCAATATGATTCTATTCTGAGTGATCAGGTTTGCCTGGGACCAGTATGAAAATTTGGGAAAAAGAGGTACACTTTCCCATATGTTACATGGATAAGGAGAATACATTCTGTAGTGCCAAGCAATAGATATTTAGATGATAGAGAATAATAAAGAATATGCTGATATAAAAATTTGTATGATTAGCCAGGACTGGAATACCAGATATCCCAACAGGCCACGCTATTCAGTTGTCCATGCTAATGACAAAACAGGAAGTGCTTACATGAAAGTAATGGAAAATCCGGAGATCAGGAAATTTCTGAGTGTATTTCTGTCGCAAAACTTGTTAGAGGATATGTGACTCTGTGTGTTTGTGTGTGTTGGCTTCTTCCCCGTGATGGGAGCTCCTTGAGTCTTTGAGGCCCTAGACAGAGTGACGGTGATCCCAGAACACCCATCTTAGCTGGTAGCACAACCTGCCCCCCAGCCACTGACTCCTCCTAGACTCTTTCTCTGAGTGCTTACAGCCTACCTCCCCCCTCAGGGAGTCCCGTCAGGTGTGATTTCAGGATGTGTGCTTCTCACTTATCTCAGTGCCTCCACTCCAACTCGCCTGTTCCAGCCAGCATCCTCTCTCACCTGAATTCATGGAAGAGCTTCCTACTCCTCTCTGATGCCACTCTTGCATTCCTATAATGAGTTCTCCACAAAGCAGCTCAAATCTTCATTTTAAACATAAACAAAATTCCTCTCCTCTCTTGTTCAAAATCCTCTCATGGTTTTTCTCACACTTGGAATGAAATCTAGAGTTTTCACTATGGTCCATGAGGCGCCACAGAATCTGCTTTCTTCTCCAACCTCCTCTCCCACCACTCTGCTGACCTTGTACCACTCTTCCTCTGGCAACACCATTCTCGCTTCCTTCCTTTACTTTCACTTCTGGAACACACCAAGGTTATTCTCACCCGAGGATGGTCTCGGCTGCTGTTCACTGGACCTGGAACATGCTTTCCTGATTACCCACTAGTTTGTTCTTCCCTCATTAAGGTCTCCACTCCAATTTCCCCTCCCAGAGAAACTTTTCTTACCACAGCTTCAAAATATCTTCCCTCTCCTCCCTCAGGTGACTCTAGTCCTTACTGGACCTATTTTTCTTCTTTGAAATTACATAGTGTATGTGTGTGTGTGTGTGTGTGTGTGTGTGTGTGTGTGTGTGTGTGTGTGTATAATTTTTCCTGCTTACATTCTCCATCAGAAAGTAAGTCCTCTAGGCAAGTGGGAACTTGGTTCTGTTGACCACTGAAACTCCATGCTAGAACAAGGTCTGGCATGGCTTAATAATCAGTCAGACTTCATTGAAGGTTTCTGCATCCCCAAAGCTGTCACATAATCTGAGGTGTGTATACCTGGCTGAATGGCTCAATGAATGACTATTAGAAACTTTGTGTTTCTGGTTGCAAATATTTCCCTTGAGCAGAATGTGTTCCCTGCAGTTGAGTGCTCTTCCCCTCTGTCTCCTTGATCTTACTCTCCCATCGGAACACATTTCTTTTCTCCTATTTAGATGAAAGAAATCAAGGAGGAGGGTAGTTCCTATTAAGTGAAAAGCAATTTGGGACTTATTTTATCCTGTAAAATAATCTGAAAATTAATGTTGCCCAATGGAAGGATATAGGGTGACATTTAGTTTATCATGAAACAAGTCAATATCAGAGATAAGATAACAAAGACTTAATAATGGGCATTTTTCATTTATTTCTCTCCTTTTTATTCTGTTATTGAGAACTCAAATACCCTATAAACATCCACTTGTTATTGATATTCTTCCCGGCACAATTTCAGATTTCTCATCAAGATTCTCATAGGATACTGGTTTAGGTTTTAGAAACTAATAGCCTCACTGTCACATTTCTAAACAGAAAGTCTTTATGGGACAAAAAAAGTCTTTAGAACAAGGGTAATTGAAAAGCAGAGGAATCTTGGGTGGTACAGTGGTCTTATGAAAGGTGTCTTTCTGTTAATACTCTAAGAAGTATCTTGAAGTTATCATCTGCCATCACGGGGAGAGAAGTATGGCCTTTACGAATCTTACCCAAAATATTTGGAAAGTGACATTAATGGTGAATGCAAATTAAATTTTAAAATGATGTTACAATTCTCCTGTGTCCTTAGAATCATTTTGAGGTTAAGTTCACACTGGTAGACAACTGCTTCCCACATGTGAAGTACGGTTAAATTATACCAGTGATGTCATTGATGTGGAAAAAAAAGTGCTGTGATTTTTAGTGATGGATATTTCACCACAGCTGTGAGCAATGTGTTCCATAAAGACTGGTATAATTCTCCCAGGAGCCATGTTAAAACCTTACTCTTGCAACTCTTTGGCAACATAATAATGATTAAAAATGAACGCAAAAGTCCTTTACCCACAAGGTCAGTATTTTATGTATTTCCTAGTTAATAAGTAAGAAAAAAGGTTCCGATACTGTTATACACATGATATATTAGGCTAAAGTCCAGCATATGCTTTATTATTACTCAAGTGTGCAAATTAAAATAAGAAGGTGATCAAATACAGTAAGAGTGACTTTCTGGTTTGAAGTAAAAGTATAAGCACACTGTGCCTTTGAACTTTAAATATTTGAAGAAAAATAGCCTGGGTCAAAGGTAGAACTAGATTTTTTATTTTTATTTTTTTTCTTTAAAAGCTTTAAGACTGCCTGCTCTTATTTTGGTTGGATTAAAGCAGATCTTTAGCATTACTGTAACCTGGGTCAGAGCCGGCCTGGGGGGGATGGCTGTGTGCCCAGCAGACCCACTCTGTGGGAACTGCCCTGGTGGCCCTCTTCACAGGTGTCCTCCACGGAGCACAGTTCTCTCCTTGTGGGGTCTCAGTGATTCACCACTGAATTTTCACTGAAGAAAGAGAGTTTCTCAAAATGGGAAACGGAAAGCAACACCCAGCAACTAAAAAACACCCAGCTGTATTTAGCACAGAAAAAGTGAAGTCAATCTTTATATCTGTTGTCCTTCACCTGTATGCCCATGTAAGACGTGATGTGACTTTGAACAGAAGCAAGCCTTTGCCCAAGACAACTATCTGTCTGAGTCCTACTTGGCCACATTTTCAGAAGGAGTATTTATTTGAGTCATTGTAGAAATAAAGACTCCTAGGTTGGAGTTGTCTGGGGAGCGATGGTTATCCAGGATGGTTGAAGGCTCAAGAATCATTGTGGATAATGGTTTTGCCATCTGAGTGCATGTATTCTTGAGTTTGGAGAATGCACAAATAATTTCTGAATGATTTAGCACACTGAATCTAGCCAAGTGCCTAGCACCTAGAACATGTTATGTTCTCAAGAAGAATGTATGTGTGTGTTTTGAAATGAATACAAGGACAATGAAGAAACTTATTAGAGTGGGAAAATGAAAATGATGCTGGTATCAGGTCTGAAAAGTAGTATGTGGCTATTCTCAGAGAACTACATGGAACCCTGACCTGGAAGAATGAGGCTGTTGAGCACAGGAGAGATCAGTGTGGGTGATCAGGACTAAGATGTGAAGTTTACAAAGTAAGTATGTTGGATGCTTTCTAGAAGGTCCTCATAGTGTGGAAACAAGGGTGGCCTGACAGTTTATAGAAACCATGCATGACAGCACAGATTCCCCAATGGATGCATTTCTTCCTGTGGTAAGTCCCACCCAGGAGCCCCTACCTCCCTGCACGGGACACTTTTACCTTGTGACACCCCCTCCTTCCGTTTTCCCCACCAGAGAGTACATAAATCTTCAGAGCACCATGGATTGGCCTCCAGGCCTGGAAGATGTAAAGTGGTTTCCAAAGACACTTAATTTGCAATCAGTAAGCAGCTCAGACATCCAGCTATTTTGGCTTAATTAAGAAAAAAAGATCTTTGACAGCTGCAAGTGGAAAGCTTGGGATAGGACAGTCTTTAACAGCCCTAGACTTGGCAACCTTCAAAAAAAAAAAAATACTGCCAGTTCTTAACTTTAAAACTAGGGATATATTTATGTAACATTTAAACAACTGGTTGATTCAGTGAAACTATCTCTCCATTTTATTTGGATGACATGTAGATGAACAGACCTTTGATTAATTCATCCTCCAATCACTTGTCAAGATGTTGCAAAAGTGGGCTGATTTCTGTTTCACACAGCTGAGATTTATGATATCATTAAAGAGCTAAGGTTCAATGACTTTAAACTATGTTTGAATTATGACTTAAAACAATGTCTAATGTTAATAATGGTAGGATATGAAGATTTGCTTTCAAACTTAGTGTGACTTTTTTGGCTTTTATTTTAGTGACATGTTTATCAAGGATAAGTAGGTGCTGAGTGCTCAAATATACCTTAACCATCCTTGTATCTTATGCTGACAAAACTACAACAGCCTCTTTGTTTTGCATTTTATGATGCTAATCTCTTTCTTCCAATCTATCATATACTGTTAAGGAAATCTCCTTAAATATTATTTAATAGTATAATTTTCCTCCTCAAAAAATTTCAACACTGTGTGTGTGTACAAATCTCATTGTAGCCAATCTAAGTGAACAGATGAAAAATTAGAAAAGTATGGACAGATATACTTGAAAGTAATGAATATGGAACGTTTGGTTGCATTTTAAAATTCTTGCTCCTTACCTGTGTTTTCTTTTTTACTGCAGTGAGTATATTGTGCCTATGCAAATTTTTAAAAATTTCGTTTCATATTTTTAAAGTTTTAATAATTCCCATTTCCTTCGTTAAAAAAAGAAATAGGAAAAATAGAAAAAGTGGAAAGTGTATAAGAAGAATGAAGAAAAATCCAAATATATTAGTAATCATGATCAGTATATAAGTAAATTAAGCTACCCCAAAAGAAATGTCAGATTGAATTTTAAAACAGAAAAAAAAATTAGCTATTTTCTACTCACAGGATATAAAATGTTTGTATAAAGACAAAGTCAGAGAACATAAAGTGTTTATCATTCAGTGGTAAACAAAGTTGATATTTTATTATCATAAAAAGTAAACTGGAAGTCAAGAGGCATTGCTAGGGTTGAAGACTTTAAGTCATCCTTAAGATTTAATAGTTTTGTATTAAATGCACCTAATAATGTAGTCTGAAATTGTATTAATATTAGGAGATCTTATAATAGATTTCTCAGTGCTCAGGGCTCAGTGCTCAGTTGTGTCCCACTCTGTGACCTGCCAGACTCTGTCCTTGGAATTTTCCAGAACAGAATATACAGGTTGGTTGCCATTTCCTCCTCTAGGGGATCTTTCTGACCTAGGGATCACACCTGTGTTTCCTGAGTCTCCTGCATTGGCAGGCAGATTCTTTACTACTGTAGCACCTGGGAAGCCCTTATACATTTTTCAGTAATTGATAGATCATGCAAAATATAGAAGATCTGAACTGAACAATTAATAATTTTTATACTATTTAACAGTATCAGAGAACATTTTACTCTATAACTGAATTTTTTTTAAGCACAGAAGAGCATTGTGAAAACTGACTACATTCTAAAGCATAAAGATACTCTCAACAAATGTCAAAAGATTAATATCATATAGCTTATATTTCTTAAACACAATCCAGTGATGTTAGAAATCGGTAACAAGTTTGAATCTAAGTTTCAAGCTCTTAAAACATGTAAGACACTTAAAAACACATTTTCAAAGAACTGATAGATTTAAAAATCATAATTAAAATGATAAGTATTTAGAAATAAGTGATAAAAAATATTTATAACAAAACTTTTATTAGAAACTAAAGTAAATTTTGGAATGAGTTTTATCCTTAAATACTTTCATCAGAAATAGGCTCAAAATTAGTGGGCTAGATTATCTATCCAATAATACAAAGTTGGTTTAATAGTAGAAATTAATTAATATAATTCACTACGTTAACAGATTAAAGGAGAAAAAGTTTTTAATTACATTACTAAAAACAGTTAAAAACAAGTTTGACAGTATCTAGCATTCTTAGCAAGCTTGGAATAAAATTGAACTTTCTTAACCTGAAAAAGATCATACATAGAAATGTACAGTAAATGTCATACTCAATGTGAAATGTAAGAAGCATTTTTTTTAATAACCCAGAACAAGCCCAAGATGCCCAATATCATTGCCTATAACCAGTATTAAATCAGTGAATTTTGCAAGTTTGTTTGATATCAAAATAAAAACACAATTCTATATCCATGTACCTGTAACAATCATGAAATGTAATTAAAATAAAATAGAAAAATACATTTTTTCTAGTATCTTCCGAATCAACAATAATAACTAATCACTACCATCAAAAACCTGTCAAAATATGCATACCTTTTATGGAGAAAATTATAAGATTCTGTTGTAAGATATTAAATAAGACCTAAAGAGAAAGACATGGCACCCCACTCCAGTATTCTCGCCTGGAGAATCCCATGGACAGAGAGGAGCCTGGCAGGCTACAGTCCATGGGGTTTCAGAGTCAGACACGAAGAAAGCAACTTATCAAAGGCTTCCTACGTGGTGCTAGTGGTAAAGAACTGCCTGCCAATGCAGGAGACATAAAAAGACACAAGTTAGATCCCTGAGTCGGGAAGATTCTCTGGAGGAGGGCATGGAAACCCACTCCAGTATTCTTGCCTAGAGAATCCCTTGGACAGAGGAGTCTGGAGAGCTACGGTCTATGCAGTAGCAGAGAGTCGGACGTGAATGAAGCAACTCAGCATGTATGCAAGCAGAAACATACATACTATGTTCTCTGTATTGGGCTTCCCAGGTGGTTCAGTGGTAAAGAATCCACCTGCCAATGCAGAAGACACAGAGGATGTTGGTCAGGAATATCCCCTGGTGCAGGGAATGGCAACCACCCCAGTATTCTTGCCTGGAGAATTCCATGGACAGAGTAGCCTGGCAAGTCGCAAAGAGTCAGTCATGACTGAGTAACTAAGTGCCTAGCACCAGGTCCCATATTGTAAAAAAGTGAATTGTCTCAGATTTTATACAAAAATTCAAGGTAATTCTAAGTTCCATTTTTATGGACTTGAATAAACTAATTCTGAAATGTATATGGAAGATCTGAGATGATCAATGTGGTGTTACTTGTTCAAACAGATGTTGACACAGTGTGTATTTTCATAGAAAAAGATGATTAGACCAATTGGAACAAGGGAAGAAACTGGACAAATCCTTGTCTATTTGAAATCCAAGTTTTAGAAGAACAGGCATTGTAAATTAATGGGAAAAGAAAGAACAATGCAATAAACAATGCTTGGAAAAGTGATAATCTCTGTGGAAAAAATAAAATTGGAGCCCTATCTCATACACAAAAATTAATTCCAGGTGGATTAAATGAAATGCAGTATTTAAACAACTACTTTGAGAAGACAGTGTAACAGTATCTTTATAGTCTGATATTTGAATATGGAAGTATCTCTTAAGATATTTAATATCAATTTAAATTAAGTACTTCTGCTAGCAAAAGATAATCTTAAATAAAAAAGGTAAAAGATAAGATGAGGACTGGGACAAAATGTTTCCAACATCATGTCACTAAATATTATTACCAACTAGTATGTATAAGGGCTTTGCTGGTGACTCAATGGTAAAGAATCCACTTGCTAATGCATAAGACTCAGGTTCGATCCCTGGGTTGGGAAGATCCCCTGGAGAAGGAAATGGCAACCTACTCCAGTGTTCTTGCCTGGGAAATCCCATGGACAGAGGAGCCTAAAGAGCTATAGTCCATGGGGTTGCAAAAGAGTCGACACGACTTAGCAAATAAACAACAACAGCAAATATGTATAAAGAACTCTTATGGCTCAAAAAAGGCAGAGGGAAAACTCAACAAAAGTTATTAGAAAGTTGGCAAAAGCCATGAATAACATTTCACAGAAGAGGAAGCAAGAAAAGCTCATAAGCATATGAAAAGATGATAAACATCATTAGTAATTACGTTCAATTTGATATATATACATGTTAAACTACAACGAGATATTTCATATGCATCAAATTGGCAAAGATTTTAAAGTTCAGAAAATACTAAGTATTTACAGGGATACGGTATAGTGGTTGGCAAACTTTTTCCGTAAAGGGTGGATAGTAAACATTTCAGACTGCACAGGCCAGGAGGTCTCTTGTAAGGACTCAACTCGGCCATTGTTTCACAAAAGCAGTTGCAGACAATATGTAACAAGATGGTGGCTGTGTTCCAGTCAAGCTTTATTTACCAAAAAAAAAGAAAGAAAAAGTAGCAGACTTATTTGTCCCATGAGCCATAGATTTCACATCCTTGATGCAGAGGAAAGATAAAACACATCAGAGTGTACATTTTTGTAAACCTTTTGGAATTATCTACCAGAGAAATCCATGCCCAGTCCACTCCCACATAGGTTGCTATAGAGGTACTCCAGCATGTGTATACCAGTTCAGTTCAGTTCAGTCGCTCAGTCATGTCCGACTCTTTGTGACCCCATGAATTGCAGCACGCCAGGCCTCCCTGTCCATCACCAACTTCCGGAGTCTACCCAAACCCATGTCCATCGAGTCAGTGATGCCATCCACCCATCTCATCCTCTGTCGTCCCCTTCTCCTCCTGCCCCCAATCCTACCCAGCATTAGGGTCTTTTCCAATGAGTCAACTCTTCTCATGAGGTGGCCAAAGTATTGGAGTTTCAGCTTCAACATCAGTCCTTCCAGTGAACACCCAGGATTGATCTCCTTTAGGATGGATTGATTGGATCTCCTTGCAGTCCAAGGGACTCTCAATAGTCTTCTCCAACACCACAGTTCAAAAGCATCAATACTGCGGCGCTCAGCTTTCTTCACCGTCCAACTCTCACATCCATACATGACCACTGGAAAAACCATAGCCTTGACTAGACAGACTTTTGTTGGCAAAGTAATGTCTCTGCTTTTAAATATGCTATCTAGGTTGGCCATAACCTTCCTTCCAAGGAGTAAGCGTCTTTTATTTTCATGGCTGCAATCACCATCAGCAGTGATTTTGGAGCCCCCCAAAATAAAGTCTGACACTGTTTCCACTGTTTCCCCATCTATTTCCCATGAGGCCTCTGCAAAAATGTTCATAACAGGATATTCATGATAAGAAAATGTTAGAGTCCTCTCAGATGTGTATCACCAATAACATGGAGACACATTTTTAAATTGATTCAAAGAAATAGAGAATATGGATGAACAGAAGTCAGAAAAGCTGGAAACAGATGCATCTCAAAACAGTGCTGAGAAAAACGAGCAGGTCACTGAGGAATGAAAGAGGCAACACACACACACACACACACGTGTTTTTTTTCTTTTAGAATGTCATTCTAGGTGGCAAAAGTAAATTGAATTGCCATAGAATGATCAGTACAAAATGCAGGACTATGTTCCCTTCTTGAGGGAAGGACAGAATGTAATAATCTAGGAATGTCATACAAGGGCTTTGAAGTTACTGGTGCTTTTCTTCAATCCAGCTGGTAGATTCTTTAGGATATCTCTCATTTTATTTAAATACTAAATATATTTTCTAATAAAATATTATTATTTTATTATGTTGGAATATAAAGAAAGCTGAGCACCAAACAATTGATGCTTTTGAACTGTGGTGTTGGAGAAGACTCTTGAGAGTCCCTTGGACTGCAAGGAGATCCAACCAGTTTAACCTAAAGGAAATCCGTCCTGAATATTCATTGGAAGTACTGATGGTAAAGCTGAAACTCCAATACTTTGGCCACATGATATGATTTCACAAAACATATCTCAAACTTCTGTGCTCTGGAGTGAATCCTTTAAGAAAAAATGTTGAACATATGCAGCTCACTCCTAGCCATCTGCAAGAGATAAATGAGTAAAACCTGGGCTTACATGGGGGACTTCTTTGGTGGTCTAGTGGCTAAGACGCTGTGCTCCCAATGCAGGGGGCCTGGGTTCTATGCCTGCTCAGGGAAATATTAATAGTCCCCACAAGTTGCATTTAAGAGTTCACATCCTGCAGCTGAAGATCCCATATGCTTCAACGAAGACTGCGCAGCCAAATGTTGATGAATGAATGAATATTTTTAAAAAATTGCAGACAAATCCTATTTTTTTTAAAAAAGCTTGGCTTACATGCACTGAAATTCTGAATTCTGAGCTTCTCTTTCCTGTGGGAAGCTCAGTTATAATAAGTAGAGTGGGTGAAAGTATGGAAAGTGAGAGCCCTTTCCCAAGAAGGGCGACTGTGTCTGGAGTGAATGATTTACATCAACTGCCTCTACAGGTGAAATTGCACTGATAATAGTTGAAATTTCCTGGTTTATTTTTTTATTGGGGTATATTCAACCTTTAATGAATGGCTCAAAACTTTTTTTCCCTCATGTAATACTAAGAACAATAAAGTCATATCTTAACTACATGAATGGGGATAACTTGAGGATTTTAAAAATATGCATTGCCTTGGGAGAAAAATACACAACCTTCAAGGTGAAATGTGAAATATTGCCTTTAAATTATTAACTATATTTTATGAAGATACTATTTCAATTGTACTTGGCTTTTGAATTTTATTGTTTAATGCTTGGGGCTATATACAGCTACTGTAAGAAATTAACTTCAGAAATAGTTTGAAAGAAAATAAAGAGAAAGAAAATGAAAACTTGGCTTTTTATAAATGAAACCCTGAAAACTCTTTCTAGTAAATTTTCTTAAACTGATTGAGTGGGTGGTCTGTTAATTGTTATATTTGTAATGTTTCAATAAGAAGTTACTAATTAGCAAAGTAATATGTATATAGTGCCTAATTTCAAATGGTTTTGGTATATTTTGCATAAAAGTTAGGTTTTCCAGATGTAGCTAGTCTTTGATTTGGAGAGCTGGGCTGGGGAGGTAGGTTGTTCACTTCTAACTATAATTTGTTTTTATTCACTTGCTTTTCTTATGTAGGTTTTCACACACCAATTTAAGTAAATGATGAAAAAGGAAATGATCAAATAAATACATAGGGAACATCAGAGGTATTCTTGACCGGAAAGTCATTCATTAGAAAAATGTAGTAATAGTATTTCACAACTTTCTTTACAACTAGTAGAAATAAAGCACTGTTTACATAGATTAAAAGCATGGATGCATTCAATCATACCAATCGAAAACACTTTTCAGTGTGGTAAAATCCAAAGTAACTTCTTATAATGTCTTAAAATAATAAATGATCTGAATGGATGTTTTGGTTTTTGAAAGTTGTGTAGAGAGCAGCCAATCTCAATGTTGGTTTTGTAGGATATGCTTCATCATCACAGTGAATCAAGTGGTTACAGTGCGCACAGCTCTCTCTGATGGGTGTCGTGAGGTATGATAAGCCATGAGTGGAATTGGAATCTCTGTTTGCTCAGGCTGTTGGATGTCTCAATGATGAAGGATGAAGGAATATGACCGGCAGGAAAACCCAAGTGTGTGTTATTAAATGAAGTGAAAAATGAGGGCTAGGCTCAGGCTTATTAACTCCACAGCAACAAGAACACATATGGTAGAGTGTAAACTTTCCTCTACAAGATTGGGACATGATTATAATGGCCAGTACTTTTCAGTGCTTGTGGTACACAAGACACTTGACTAAGAACTTCACATATCTTATGCCATCTGTTGATTCTTGATTCTCTTGACAACACTGTGTAGTAATTACTGTTGTTATCACCATGTTATGAAGAGGAAGCTGAGGCCAAGGAAAGCGAAATAAATTGGATTGAAGTCACACGCTAAGTAAATAAATGTATTAGGTTTTGAACTTAGGTCTCTGACTTCAGAGCCTGTGTTTTAAACCCCTTATTGTGGTTCGGGGTAGTGAAAGTGAAATTCACTCAGTCGTGTCCAGCTATTTGTGACCCCATGGACTATGGGGTCCATGGAATTCTCCAGGCCAGAATACTGGAGTGGGTAGCCTTTCGCTTCTCCAGGGGATCTTCCCAATCCAGGGGTCGAACCCAGGTCTCCCACATTGCAGGTGGATTCCTTACCAGCTGAGCCACAAGGGAAGCCCGTGGTTTGGGGTAAGGGGAGACTAAATGACTCCCAATGTGAGACCAGAACTAAGTGTTCACTCAGTACTAACATTCTTGATCAGTTTGATTTGAGGATCTACTAACAATACCTATGCCCTTTGGGTGACCAGTGGTAAATATGAAAAGTCTGATAAGAAATACTGCCTGTTATCTATCATAAAAATGTCTACAAATAATAAATGCTAGAGAGGGTATGGAGAAAAGGGAACCCTTGTACGCTGCTGGTGAGAATGTATATTGATGCAGTCGCTGTGGAAAACAGTATGGGGTTCCTTAAAATAATTAAAAATAGAACTATTTGTGTTGGCCAATAAATTCATTCTAGTTTTTCCATATGATGTAATGGAAAAACCCAGATGAAGTTTCTGGTCAACCCAATACCATATGATCTAGCAATCTTACTTCTGGGTATATATCTGGAAAAGAAGGAAGCTCTAATTAAAAAAAAGCATATGCATCCCAGTGTTCAGAGAAGCACTATTTACAATAGTCAAGACATAGAAACAACCCAAGTGCCCATCAACAGATGATTGGTTTAAGAATATGTGATATACACGACTGTGCAAGTGTACTTGCATGTGCGCACACACACATATACATACAACAGAATATTGTGTGTGCTAAGTCACTTCAGTCATGTCTGACCTTTGTGATCCTATGGCCTGCAGCCCGCTGGTCTCCTCTGTCCGTGGGATTCTCCAGGCAAGAATACTAAAGTGGGTTGCCATGCCCTCCTCCAGGGGATCTTTCTAACCCAGGGATTGAACCTGCCTCTCTGATGTCTCCTTCACTGGCAGACTGTTTCTTTACTACTAGCACCACCTGGGAAGCCCCAGTGGAATATTACTCAGCCATAAGAAGAATGAACCATTGCCATTTGAAGCAACATGGATGGACCTAGAGATTATCATACCAAGTGAAGTAAGTCAAGTAAGACAAATATTATATGATACCACTTACATGTGGAATCCAAAAGTAATACAAATGAATCTATGTGCATAACAGGCTCATAGACATAAAAAACAAAATTATAGTTACCAAAGGGGAAAGAGAGGGAGGAATAAATTAGGAGTATGGGATTAACAGATACAAACTACACATAAAATACATAAGCAACAAAGATTTCTCATATAATAAGTGCATGTGTGCTCAGTCATGTCTGACTGTATGTGGCTCCATGGACTGTAACCTGCCAGGCTCATCTGTCCATGGGATTTTTCAGGCAAGAATACTGGAGTGGGTCGCCATTTCCTTCTCCAGGGAATCTTCCTAATCCAGTGATTGAACCCATATTTCATGCATCTCCTTCATTGGCAGGAGGATTCTTTACCACTGAACTACCTGGAAAGCCCCCTTATGTATAATACAGAGAACTATATTCAGTATCTTGTAATAATCTATAATGAAAAATAATCTGAACAATCTGATTCAGACAACTGAATCACTTGGCTGGATACCTGAAACTAACACAATATTGTAAGTCAGTTTTACTTCCAATAAAAAGCAATACATCATTGAAACAAATGCAAAAAAGCAAATAAATTTTGCCTGTTGTAATTTAGATAGGCTGAAGAAATCATTCTTTGAAAGCTCCACCTGTTTTTTAGACATTTCCTTATGAATATCTGTCAAATTTCCATGTGGCTATCGAGGTTCAGCAAGGGTATCACTATAAAGATGTCTCCAAAGAATTTGTTTTGGGGAAGTTGTGAAATAAATGTGGGCAAATGCACTAGATTAATTATTGCAGCCATTTAAGATGATAATTTAAAGTCTATATAGCAACCCAAAGAAAAGTGAAAAGACTAATTGGCCTAATATAGAATGTAAATTGTATGTACCTTATAATTATGGCTGTATTATAAACAACCCAGAAATACACTAAATGCTAACAAATGAGTCCATCAAGTTGGTGGGATTTTTCTCTGAGTTGTAGATAATGTAAATTATCATAATAGAAAAGAATGAATAAGTAGTAAACCAGAACAGAAAAATAAGAACGTATTTGAAATAGACATTCAAGTCTTGTGATCCATGGGGTTTCTTGACCTGTGGCTAATGATGAAGAAGGAGAAACTGAAGATCATGATTTCTAGTTTTTCTGAAGAGTGAAATGCATTCCTCAATGTAAAGAAAAGGATCAGGCTGAGAGGAAGATAACTGAGTTCAGTTTAGACATTACAGAGTGTTGCAGTTACCCTGAGTACTGATGCAGGAGGAGGAGGAGACTTTGGAGGAGGAAACTTTGCTAAGTTTTTGTACATTATATGCTGACTATCCACCAGACAAATAGAAACTATATACTGGTGTTTGAACAGAGGTGGAAAAAGTGAAGTGAAAGTGAAAGTTGCTCAGTGGTGTCCAACTCTTTGCGACACCATGGACTGTGGCCAGAATACTGGAGTGGGTAGCCTTTCCCTTCTCCAGGAGATCTTCCCAACCCAGGAATTGAACTGGGGTCTCCTGCATTGCAGGTGGATTCTTTACCAACTGAGCTACCAGGGAAGCCCTGAACAGAGATTAGAAGTAGCGATAATGATAGGGGAGCCAGCAATGAATGCATAAGAACTACAATTCTGAGAGTGTCTAAAATTGTCCAGAAAATGATCCCAGAGAGAAACAGAGCCAAGGACAGAACCTTGAGAGACTAAGGTGAGAGCAATGGAGCAGCTGAGACTGGGGGCATGGAGTCTGTTTTAGAGGCTAGTACTGTTGTTGCACATATGTTCTGTGAATTATTGAAGGCATTGGGAATGGACTCAGATGCTGAAAGTGAAAAGTATTTAAATAGAAATCTGACTTATAGAAGTGATAAAGAAAGGAAATGAGGATAACTTCCAGGTAACTCCTACTCTGAGTGATCGAATGAATGGTGGTGTCACCAGCTGACTACTTGAACAAAGAGGATTAGTAGATTTAGCAAAAATTCATGTATGTGGGTCTTGCGTCCCAAATGTCTATGGTACATCTGAGAAGAAACAGCCATTCAGCAGGTAGATCTGATTGGAGTTCGTGGACGAGTTCGGGGCCAGCAATAAAGACCAGTGTGGAGATGGTGGTGAAAACCCTGGCTATGGGTACAATATCCCAGAAAGAATGGGTCAGACATCATCTAATGCTGCAGAGAGGATCAGGACAAGCAGTGAGATGGGGCCACTGATTTGGCTGCGGGAGCGTCACTGGTACTTTGGTGAGGGTATAGGATCAAGAGTGCTGTTGCTGTGTTTTGAGTAATGAATGTGCAGGACAGAGTTATAACAGCAAAGACAGATCATTCTCCTAAAATGTTGGTATGTACAAGGTACTGAGTCTTTATACTAAGGAAAAGATGCACAGCATGTTTTTAGAATGTAGAAAATGAGCCAGATGTACTTCCTTGATGGTCCAGTGGTTAAGACATCACCTTGCAATTCAGGGGAAGCGATTTCAATCCCTGGTTAGAGAACTTAGATTCCGCATGCCTCTATACCAAAAGATAAACAACCGTAGAAGACAGAAGTAATTTTGTAACAAACTTAGTAAAGACTTTAAAAAAAAGGTCCACATTAAAAAAAATATTGAAAATGAGCCAGAGAGGAAAGAATGGTTGAAAGCACTTCAATATGGAGACAATGGATAAAGTAGGTCCTGGAGAAGGTCTCAGTGGGTCAAGTGGGAGTGAAGTTGCCATGGGAAGGATGGTAATACCTACTGCTCTGAGAACCCCTGTGAAGTGCTTTGCAAACATACCTTAAAGCAGTAATTTTCACCCTCTCTCAATCTGTGCCAACCTAAATCTGTATTACAACTGGACTGGCAATCTTCAAATTAGTAAATCCTGACCACTCCTCAACCTTGTGCTAGCTATCAGAGTTACCCAAGTAAGAGCAGTTCCAGTACTAATCAACTCCTGAAATGTGGATTATTTGCCCTTTTGACTTTGAAATCACAGTTTATTTCCTCTCCATCCTTTGGCAATGGAGACTCTTTGAAATTCCATTAGATCCCAACATGAACATTCCATGGAACTTATGGTGGTGCGACCCTATAGGCTGTAGCCCCCCAGGCTTCTCTGTCCAGGAGGTTTTCCAGGCAAGGAAACTGCAGTAGGTTGCCATGCTCTCCTCCAGGTGAGCTTCCTAACCCAGGCATCAAACCCGAGTCTCCTGCATTTCAGGCAGATTCTTTACCTCCTGAACCATCAGGGAAGCCCATATGTTTTGTAACAAAAAGTTTGAAATGTATGCAGCGGGATGTAGCACCAGAATTCAAGGCAGGAAGCCTGAGTTATAGCTCATGCTCTGACACAAGCATGACATGTTACTGAACAAGTTACTTCATTCCTTCAGATCTTAGTTTTTCCCTTCATTCTGGAAATGATGGTTTGATGCAATATATGCAAAATATGTAATACATGCTTAATTGTTTTCTCATTTGCTGCCTCATGAATCAAAACAAAAAACAGCTAGGTGAATTTTTACTGAATTTAGTGGACAACTTGGGGTTATCTGACTTAACATATAAGCTCAGTTGGTAAAGAATTTGCCTGCAATGCAGGAGACCCATGTTCAATCCTTGGATCAGGAAGATCCCCTGGAGAAGGGATAAGCTACTCACTCCAGTATTCTTGCCTGGAGAATCCCATGGACAGAGGAGCCTAGCAGGCTACAGTCCATGGGGTCGCAAAAGAGTTGGACACAACTGAAGTGACTTAGCTTGCACGCACATGTTATTAAACATGGGGTTGCCTTTTCCTTCTTTCACTTCTTTTTCTTTAAAAGTATATCCGTACTTGATTGCATTTGCCCTCAAGCAGTAGGCTTATCCTCTTATTCCTGCAGTTGAGCAATCTGGATTTGTCTGAAAGCTTTGCTACCTATATATGTGAGAGAATCAGGTTGCTAAATAAATAAAATATTGTTTCCTTTGGTCTCAACTGTGGTCTTATAAACCAGGTATAATTGGTTTATTTTGTAATTATCCCCTTTGTCAAGAGAATTGGTTTGAGGGACTTCTTCAGCTTTCACATTTGCATGGTACAATGTACCATGTCTTGAGTAGTACATGAGTAATAAAAAAGTAAAAATGGAAACAAGCAAACCTATCTTAGAATTGATATGTTATTTGCCCCTGCACTTGGTTGGTTCTAGTTTTATAGATTTAAATATAAAACATACGAAAAATGTCTTTTGAAATCGAGCCTTTGAGCTTTTCTGAGAAGAGGCGGTTCTGTGTGTGTCAATAGAATTAAACATGACGTGGGATTCCCAGAGTGGAAATCTGAGCTCTTCAGAAAGCTTTGGGTGGTTGGACTGAAGGGACAAATAAATCAGAGATTTAGAAAGCTTATAGGTCTTATCAAATCTTATTTACACTCTTGAGGGGGGCAGCATGTAAAACAAATTAAGATGTGTCACTATTGGTATCTGAATTCCATGGTAGTTTTCAACTCTTTTCTGTGGCAGTGATCCTACTTAGTTAGTTTGGGTTAATGCCACTTTATTTCAGAATTGGAAGTTCTTTTCTCTTCCGTGGATTTTTGTCTTTAATTCGAATGATGTTTTTTGACACTAGAGCCAGAGTACCACTAAACAAAACAAACCAATCCCCATTGGTGACTATGTTATATTTAAGGGTATTCCTTCAAAGACGAGACATAAATAAAGTGCATCAATTAGGAGTGGGTTGGTCTCACTTTAACAATTATGTGGGCAGAAAGAGGCTTAAATTATAGCTTGGCAGTTGGGGAAACCCTTTTTATTCTAAGAAACTGCAGTCAGTAACTTGAAAATAACACTAGTCTGCTAGAAGTTCAGAGTGTGACATGTGTTCCTTATTTGCAATGGGAATCACTATAATACATACACTTTGGCATTTCAAGGTTTGAAAATTGTCATAGCAATATTTTTTTCATATCTAACATCCCAGGCAAGAATACTGGAGTGGGGTGCCATTGCCTTCTCCTTATCTAACATCAGGTGATTTCATTTTTTTTTATTTTAAAAGCCTTGCATGTATCTCTTCCTAAATTTATAAAAAACAGAAAAATATAAATAGAAACAGCCTCTTATTATACCTACAGTGTAGATAGAGATAACCACTATAAAAATTTGGATTTTCCTTTCTCCCAGATTAAAAAAGTTATTAATAATAATAAATAATGATAATATTAAAAGTAAAAATAATTATAACAATAAGTAACATTGAGGATTGGGCACCAGTAAATTCATAGTTTATTTATTGAGTCTATTAAATGAGGAAATTTATATAAAGGACCTGTGTGTGTGTGTGCGTGCATGTGCTCAGATGCTCAGTCATGTCCAGCTCTGCGATCCTACGGACTGTAGCCCATCAGGCTCCTCTGTCTATGGGATTTCTCAGGCAAGAATACTGGAGTGGGGTGCCATTTCTTTCTCCAGGGGATCTTCCACTCTGCATGCTCTTAGGCAAGCTACTTAACCTCTCTGTATTTCAGTCCCCTGTAAACTGAAGACTAATCTACCCACCCCATAATATCTTTGTGAAGATCAAATGAAGAAAATCAAAACACATAGAATGTATATAAAGCCATAGTCTACATAGAGTAAAGTGGTGGGGTGTTTGAATACAAATTCAAACAGTTTAAGCCCAGAGTCTGAATATTTAATTTATATTTAATTTAGATCATTCTTTAGAAACAGTGTAACATTTTCCTTTTTCCACAGACTTATTACCATAAGGATTTCCAATGTTAATTCCATGTTAATTATAATTTAGTCCCAAGACATCATTTTATGCCTATATCTTATTGTATGTAATTATTTTCTATATTGAGCCATTTAGATTGTTTGCAGATTTTTGATTTTATAAGTAATGCTATGATGAAGTTACTTTTCCATAGCTCTTAGCATTTCTGATCCATTTTTTGGATAGATTTCTAGAAGTAGAATTGTTGCTAGGAAGACCTTTTAAGGTCACACTTTTCTAAATTATAATGAGTACAAGTCAATTAAAAAAACCCCACATCTACAAATAAACTCCAAATCTTCTTTAAAAGTTAATTAATGGGAGTGTCTAAGTTTTAGAAGCTTTTATGATGTGATGAGAGAAGGCAGGGGGCTAAGCAGTGGGGAAACCATTCTCTAACTCAAGCCTGACCTTTGCTCATTAATAAGCCATGGCCTTATCCTTGAATGCAACCCCTGGAGCTAATCCACTTGCAGATTGCCCATTGATTCTGAATAAGCTGGTTTTTAGAACAGCTATTTAGGGGGCCACAGCAAGAAGAGAAATTAGGCAAAAGATTGCAAAGCATGTACAGAGGCTTAAATGTTGTTTTTATTCATCGTTCTTTGTAAGACAAATATCAAATCAAATCAAATTCTGTTCTGAAATAGTATTCAGCATGAATATGGGAATTTCAAGATACATTGTGAAATAAGGCAGGGTGGGTTCTATGCAAACGTCTTTATTCTCAAAGCAGAAGGCAGTACCAGAGAAGTGAGTAGATATTTAGTGATGGTCCTGTGACTCAGTAGCTGAAATGTGGTAGCTTCTTTTGGTCACCCACCTGCTCTTTGCTGTTTTCTTGTTCAGTGCTTCACTTCTATCTTTAATCCTTCCCTAGTCAATTTTATCTCCAAACCTAAATCTTATTTATTCACCATGCTGCTCTTGTCTTGCCCTGGTAGATTATCTTAACTTTTTTTTAAAATCTTGCTATTTATCTATCCTTCCCTGGACTCCAAAAGAAAACTGTGTGCTTGACTTTATCTATGTTTTATATATATATATATATATATATATATATATATATATATATATATAAATGTATACTATGTTTTATAAATGTTTTATAAATGTATCTGTTTTTTATATATATATATATAAATGTATATATAAATATATGCTATATATGTATATACAGTATACATGTGCATGGGGCTTCCCAGGTGACTCAGTGGTAAAGAATCTGCCTGCCAATGCAGGAGACGCAGGTTCTATCTCTGGGTTGGGAAGATCCCCTGGAGAAGGAAATGGCAACTCTCTCCAATATCCTTGCCTGAAAATCCCATGGGCAGAGGAACCTGGAGGGCTATAGTCCATAGGGTCACACAGAGTTGGACACAATGGAGCTATGTACACTTGTGTGTGTGTATATATATACACACACACATGAACACATACACATATTTGGGGATATTTTAACTATATTTTGTCTTCATTAACCAATAGGCTTGACCCTAGGTGAAAATGTAAATTATTATTCAAGTCCTCTCTTTATTCTTTGTCTTTGCTCAGTGTTTTCTGACTGTCCTGTGTCTCAGGCAGGTATACCCACTGGCCCAAATTTGTCATGACTATTTTCTGAAAAATGACAGCTGAGTAATTGAATGAGCAGACTCAAGCTAAACAAAAAGGGCGTGTTCCTGGCTCTAGTAAAGGGACAAATGAAAGCAAAAGGATTAAATACAAAGTGATTACAATTTTGTTCAGTCACTCAGTTGTGTCTGACTCTTTGCGACCCCATGGACTCCAGCACACCAGACTTCCCTGTTCTTCACCATCTCCAGGAGCTTTCTCAGACTCATGTTCATGGAGTCAGTGATGCCATCCAACCATCTCATCCTCTTTCGGCTCCTTCTCCTTCTGCCTTCTATCTTTCCCAGCATCAGCATCTTTTCCAGTGAGTTGGCTCTTCACATCAAGTGACCAAAATATTGGAGCTTCAGCTTCAGCATCAGTCCTTCCAATGAATATTCAGGATTGATTTCCTTTAGGATAGACTGGTTTGATCTCCTTGCAGTCCAAGGGACTCTCAACAGTCTTCTCCAACACCACAGTTTGAAAACATCAATTCTTCGGTGCTCAGCCTTCTTTATGGTCCAACTCTCACATCCATACATGACTACTGGAAAAACCAGCGATTACAATGAGAACACATAAATATATAATTGCATTTAGGGCTAGCTAGGTGATTAAGTTCTTGTAGTAATACCTAGCCTTAAATAACATACAAATGCTCCTTTTCCAATGCTCCCTCAGGGAAGGTAGAACTATGTATAATGTTACCTTTTATAAAGAATCTATTGGTTCTTTATTCAGAAGCTTAGGTTTAAATTCTTGACTTTCAAGGAACACTGTATAAAGAACTCCCTCTCGGTGAGCCTCTAATGCTAAAGAGCAGTGGCTCCCAAATTTGGCTGCGTGTTTGAATCACCTGGGGAGATTTACAAAAATGCAACTGGGCCTGGGAATTTATATTTTCGAAAAGTTTTCCAACTAATTTTGTTGCTCAGCAAGGTTTGCGGACTTCTGTTAAAGAAATTGCTTGAATATTAGCTAAGTTGACTTTTGTGCCTTTAGAAGGTATTCAGTAGGTGGTTAGCAGTTATTGAGCATGAAAGCTGTGCCAGTCCTCATGACCTTTTATAGCTGAGGAAGTTTGTCTAGGTTTGTTGAGTGGCAGAGATTGAGTTCAAAACAAGACTCTTGAGTGCTTATTTTTATGGAACCTTTCAACAAAGGTTGATTAAGGCACACAAAACAATAAGGAACAGGCTCAAGTTAAGAATTTACTCTTTGATTCTTATATCTTAATCAGTTTCTTCATCATAAAATGGAAATGATATCTTGGTAGGATATTTTTTACTTAAATTTGTTCTAAAATGGTTTTACGCTTAGAGAAGTTTTGCAAAGCTAGCACAGAGGCTTTCTATACACCCTTCCCCCAGCTTCCTCTAATGTCAACATCTTATGTAATGTAATATTGAGCATAAACATTTTATAGAACCGATGGTATATTTATCAAAACTAAGAAATTAACATTTTGGTTTCCCCAGTTTTTCCACTAATAAATTATTTTGTTCCAGTGTTCAGTCCACTATACTACACTGCATTTAGTCATCATTTCTCCGCCAATGTAATAGATTCTTGGGCTTTCCTTGTCTTTCATGACTTTGACACTTTTAAAAACCAGTGACCAGGTATTTTTAGAATGTCCTTCATTTTGGGTTTATTCGATTTTTTTTTCAGTGATTAGACCAATGTTATGAATTTGGGTTAAGTATACCACCACCACCACCATACCACAGAAGTGATACAACCCTTCTCATTGCATTGCAATAGGGCTTTTATAAAATTTTTTGATAGTGGACTCCATGTGTTCCCTCCCAGTGAAAGCATTTAAGCAAAAGCTAGATGATTGTTGGCAGTGCTGAAGAAATCCCTATATTAGACAAGATCTCAAAGAATAGAAAGTATCAACTTTCTGAGTAGTGACCTCCATCCTGTTTTCCTACATGGTGGCTGAATTCAGAATGTGACATCTTCATTATACTGGGGACTTTTCCCAACATTGCAGTCCTGAAGAGGCATCTGTGAGTGTTTGCTCTGGGTAATTGAAGCCACTGGGTTGCCCTTGTGGTTTTCCTCTGTGTTACTGAAAATTAAATTGATGTGTAGTTAATTAGAAAGCAATCTAATTTGAAAGAAAGCAGTGACCTGACTCTTAACTATAACTCTGTGGTTTGGATATGTTAACTAACCTCTTTTTGCCTTAATTTCTCTAACTGTGATTTATAATTATTACTGACATAGATTGACTTATATTGAAGTTAGAACATATCTCCAGAAATATAATACCTAACCTTTCAACCTTGGGATGAAACATGATTAACCTAGAAAAGTTAACTCTGTATTTCACATGTGCCTTATAAAGATGCTTCATTACAGTATATAATTTTAAAAAAGAAGACACCAAGCAAACTAGAAAAGTGGAAGCACAACTGTAATGTTGCAAATGCTGTCTTGGAACTCTGAATGCATATCTTGGAAAGACTAGGGTGCCTGGAAATGGCCTTGGAAATGAGAATGCCTGGTTTAGTGCCAAGGCTGCAACTACCTACCGCATGTATGACCCCCAACAAATCATTTAATCTTACCATTTGGCTTCCGTTCTGTTAGAGAATAAGACACAATTTTTAAGACTAGTTTCTAATTTCTGTAGTTCTTTAATTTTGAGGGGAGATTCATCCTTCATGTCTTATAAAACCATTGATTCTGTATGCTAATATACTGTTTGTAAATATATTGTGCTGCTATTCATTTGAAAATTCAGGAAATGCTTGGTTCTACATTTTTCCAGCTTGGCAAAAAACAAAAAACTTGTAAATGTCTCACAGTATTTAATTATTTCTTTGAAAAATTGATATATTTTGGTTTCTGTATTTCATAACTAGATAAAACCACTGCTTCAATCCCAAAGGAGAGAATAGTTTCGTTATGAGATCTGAATATTTGAAATAGAAAATTACCTCATAAATGAATACATATACAATCTAATGAATAAAGTGTCTATCTGCCCAAGATGTTCCAAGTTATTTTACTGGCACAACAATTGTAAAGTGTTGGGAAAAACAGTTTCATTGTGATAAGTGTAATCGACACATTTCCTGTACTCTAGTTGCAGACCTGTTCATAAACAACGTTAAAAGAAAAATAGAGTGACATAATGTCTGGGAAAGAATTCTCTAATAGAAACAGACTCAAGTCCAGGGGTTGTGGTTTTGCAAGTACACAATTCCTTCTGGGAGGCCCTCTTGACAGATTTGCCCTCATCTGAAAAGGAGTGTCACTGAGCTCGACACAGAGGTGGTTCCCACCAGTGTGGTCTGGCTCATTCTGTTACCCTTGCTGACAGAAGAAGGAGGAGCAAATGACCCAAACTCCAAACTAGCTCCTTTCTTCTGGAATTTTTGCCAATTCTAACTAACCCTTTAAGGTCCAAGGTGAGATAACTTTTGACGATCTTCCATGACACCTTCAGTGAATTATGCTGAGAGGCAAATGGGGCTTTGTGATGGGTCGGATGTGTCTTGAGTAAGCACACATGTCACTTCAATTAGATCCTAGCCTGGGGCCAATCCCAAGTTGAAAGTTCATCGTTTTTCAAAATAACAGGGAATCAAGCTCTTTATTAATGATTTTCCAGAATGGTTTTGATGGCTTATAATGCTGCTGCTGCTGCTGCTAAGTCGCTTTAGTTCTGTCTGACTCTGTGCGACCCCATAGACGGCAGCCCACCAGGCTCCCCCGTCCCTGGGATTCTCCAGGCAAGAGTACTGGAGTGGGGTGCCATTGCCTTCTCCTGGCTTATAATGAACCATGTTCAAATAAACTTGTGGATTGCTTTGGTAAATACTTCCAAAGTCAGAATACTTATAATCAACATAGAAACTAGCAAAATCAAACATTTTTTAACGATGTCTCTAAAGTGTGTCAGCACACTGACGATACGGATACTATACTTTATACTCAGCTGTGTAGTAAATGTTTAACAATTGGCCCTCTGGAGAAAGGCTGTGATTTTTTTATACTGTTTGCCCATGTTCATGGTGTCAGTATTCCCACCATGGCCAATTGCAAGCTTCCCAAGGTTCCTGTATGTGGAGCTAGGGAGAGAGGTGCACAGTCAGCCCTCAGGAGCTGAGATGAGCAAGCTCTAGCCCAGCCCTGATTGTACCCAGGACATGAATGAAGAGGAAGACCTGGTGGCAAACTCAGGCCGTAAACATGCAGGAAGATGCCTGCTCCCAAGTGCAGTCAGGCAAACCCTGCAATTTCACAGATATAACCGTCTACTTCAGAACATTAAAAATAACATTATGTACAAAAGTGATGAGGATTGAGATGTTATTCCTTTTTGCTAAGGCTTTTTACTACTGTTTTTAAAATTGGATCCCTGCGGATTGTGAAATTTTGTTCCAAAATTTTGATTCAGTTGACATATGGAAGGGCTCTCTCTGCCTGGAACTGGAGAGTGGTTTTGGACAGTTGGGGCTGCCCAGGTGGCACTAGTGGTAAAGAAACCCCCTGCCAGTGAAGGAGGTGTAAGAGATGCGGGTTTTTACCTGGCTTGGGAAGATCTCCTAGGGTGGACGCAGCAACACATTTCAGTATTCTTGCCTGGAGAATCCCATGGCAGGCTACAGTCCATAGGGTTGCAAAGAGTTGGACATGACTGAAGCAACAGCATGCATGCACACTTGGACAGTTTGGTAAGGCCACACAGGGGAAACCACGTGGGAAAAGTGAGTGTCCTGTTTTCCATGCCTGAAGACAGTTACGCAGATCTTAACCTATTCAGTTTCTTATAACTTTGAACAAAAGAAATTTGAGAGCTAGAACTTTGCTCCTATGGTCTGTGCAGTATGACCTGGGTACATTTTATGGTAATCTTTAGTCAAATCCTTTTTCTTGGATTAATTCTTATTCTGTTCTTTTTGTATTTGCGTATAATTGCTTTACAATGTCGTCTTATTTTCTGCTATGCAACAATGTGAATCAGCTATATATATATATATTCCCTCCCTCCTGCACCTCCCTCCTTCTGTCCCCTTGCACCCCATCCTTCTAGGTCATCACAGAGCACCAGGCTGTGCTATACAGCAGCTTCCCACTTGCTATCTATTTTACACGTGTTGGTATGTACACGTCAGTGCTACTCTCTCACTTCATCCCACCCTCCCTTTCTCCCCACGCTGCCCTGTGTACACGTCTTTTCTCTATGTCTGTGTCTCTATTCCTGCCCTGCAAAATAATACAAATCCTTTTTCTTATTCTTGGGTCCTAATTATGTCTTATTTCTATATGCATAAGTAAAGAACCACTGAAACTTTTCTTCTAGCATTCGACAGGAAAAAGACTCTAAAGATAAACTTGATGGATGGTGACTTAATAGTCTTATTTATGAGCATATTCATTTAAGTGTTTTATGATGTTTCCTACGATCAAAACACATATAAGCCTCACACCTCGTTTGAATGCTGTGATTTCTTAAATGTCTGCTTAAAATACCCCTTCCTCAGGCTAAGGACTTCCCCCCCCCCCCCCCCCCCCCCCCCCCCCGCCCCCACCTCCCCGCTTGTGGATGGGAATGATCATTTAAATGTCAGCTTCACAAATCTTTTGAACACTTTCTCCTTTTCTCCTGTCTCCTTCTCACTTTTTGTCTCTCTCTCCTTTCTATCCTCCCTCTCTCCTCCCCCCATAACCCTCTCCTTAACCTCTTTTCAGAATGAGGAGAATCAATCCAGAAAATGAATTACAATTGAAATACAAATACAGGAAATTCCAGGCTTAAGCTTCATATGGCAGAGTGAAGTTGGCCATCCCTGTGTTGCATTTTATATTTTTGTCATGTACTGACTACATTAGGATAAGGTAACCAGATGTCCTGCATTAGGGAAGACAGTGTCTTAGGTTTCAGCATTTTTTGTTTTTCCCTCTTGACAATGTTTCTGCTCAAGAATTTCTACCAGGCCATTTTTGCTGAGTTTCTTATTTTGATTCCAGAAATGCTAAAACTCTCCCTGGCCAAAATCATCTTTTGGAGTCCTTGAAAGGGGGCATTTGGTCCAAAGTGAGCTCCAACAGGTCTCCAGAGCAGCAGAGAACTGCATAGTTCAACAATAGGATCTGTCCCTCTGATGACCAAATGCCCGCTTCTTATATTGTGGCAGAGAATACAGCGCTTGTAGCAATGGGCCAGGAATTTGTTCTCTAGAGGAGAGAAGTAAAGATTCTTTGCTTGAATGGCTCAGGGCAGATAGCAATGGTAGGCCAGAGAAGAGGAAGGCTAGACACAGGAGGAAGAAACTACCTAAAGAAGGGGTGAAGGAGGGGCTTTCCAGGTGGCTCCAGGGTAAAGAATCCTCCTGCAACACAGGAGCCACAGGAGACACGAGTTCGATCCCTGGGTTGGGAAGATCCTCTGCAGGAGGAAATGGTAACCCACTCCAGTATTCTTGCCTGGAGAATCCCATGGATAGAGGAGCCTGGAGGGCTACAGTCCATAGGGTCGCATAGAGTCAGACACAACTGAGTGACTGAGCATGCACTCACTGGGTGAAGGAAGGAGGAAAAGCAAGAGGATTCCTTACTGACTCTTGATTCTGAGAAACCTCCCCCCAACCCCATTAGCCAATCTTCCTATTTTTCATTCTTCCCTTTAAAAAAACTGATTTGCTTTTTCTGCACCGTTTAAATTTGCTGATCAATAGAGCAGTTCTTTCTTTAATTTCCACAAAGAATTTCCTAACAGAAACAGAAGATACTAAGAAGAGGTGGCAAGAATACACAGAAGAACTATACAAAAAAGATCTTCATGACCCAGATAATCACGATGGTGTGATCACTTACCAAGAGCCAGACATCCTGGAATGTGAAGTCAAGTAAAGTAATGCTCAAAATTCTCCAAGCCAGGCTTCATCAATATGTGAACCGTGAACTTCCAGATGTTCAAGCTGGTCTTAGAAAAGGCAGAGGAACCAGAGATCAGATTGCCAACATCCGCTGGATCATTGAAAAAGCAAGAGAGTTCCAGAAAAACATTAATTTCTGGTTTATTGACTATGCCAAAGCCTTTGACTGTGTGGATCACAATAAACTGTGAAAATTCTTGAAGAGATGGGAACACCAGACCACCTGATCTGTCTCTTGAGAAATCTGTATGCAGGTCAGGAAGCAATGGTTAGAACTGGACGTGGAACAACAGACTGGTTCCAAATAGGAAAAGGAGTATATCAAGGCTGTATATTGTCACTCTGCTTATTTAACTTATATGCAGAGTACATCATGAGAAATGCTGGGCTGAATGAAGCATAAGCTGGAATCAAGCTTGCCGGGAGAAATATCAATAACCTCAGATATGCAGATGACACCACTCTTATGGCAGAAAGTGGAGAAGAACTAAAGAGCCTCTTGAGGAAAGTGAAAGAGGAGAGTGAAAAAGTTGGCTTAAAGCTCAACATTCAGAAAACTAAGATCATGGCACCCAGTCCCATCATTTCATAGCAAATAGATGGGGAAACAATGGAAACAGTGGCTGAATTTATTTTGGGGGGCTCCAAAATCACTGCAGATGGTGATTGCAGCCATAAAATTAAAAGACGCATACTCCTTGGAAGGAAAGTTATGACCAACCTAGACAGCATATTTAAAAAGCAGAGACATTACTTTGCCAACAAAGGTCTGTGTAGTCAAGGCTATGGTTTTTCCAGTAGTCATGTATGGATGTGAGTGTTGGACTATAAAGAAAGCTGAGCACCGAAGAATTGATGCTTTTGAACTGTGGTGTTGGTGGAGACTTGAGAGTCGCTTGGACTGCAAGGAGGTCCAAGAAGTCTGTCCTAAAGATCAGTCCTGCGTGTTCACTGGAAGGACTGATGTTGAAGCTGAAACTCCAGTACTTTGGCCACTTGATGCGAAGAGCTGACTCATTTGAAAAGACCCTGATGCTGGGAAAGATTGAGGGCAGGAGGAGAAGGGGAGGACAGAGGATGAGATGGCTGGATGGCATCACCGACTCAATGGACACGGTTTGGGTAAATAAACTCCGGGACTTGCTGATGGACAGGGATGCCTGGTGTGGTGTGGTCCATGGGGTCGCAAAGAGTTGGACATGACTGAGAGACTGAACTGGACTGAGAGCAGTTATTTCTTTAATTTCCCCAAAGAAGTAAAAAACCTATCCACCTGACTTGACTATATTCTTTGGTGATGCTCATTGGCTGACTTTACACATCCTTCCTAAAATGGATTTCTTCACCAAGAATATGACTAGCATGGCACTGAGCACACATCCTACAACTATGCTAGCAGTCTGTGTATTTGAAATCACACCTAAACATATGTTCAGTTCAGTAAAGTCATTCAGCCATGTATGATTCTTAGCGACCCCATGGACTGTAGCACACCAGGCTTCCCTGTCCATCACCAACTCCCGGAGCTTACTCAAACTCATGTCCATTGAGTTGGTGATGCCATCCAACCATCTCATCTTTTGTCGTTCCCTTCCTCCTGTCTTCAATCTTTCCCAGCATCAGGGTCTTTTCAAATGAGTCAGTTCTTCGCATCAGGTGGCCAAAGTGTTGGAGTTTCAGCTTCAGCATCAGTCCTTCCAATGAATATTCAGGACTGATTTCCTTGAGGATGGACTGGTTGGATCTCCTTGCAGTCCAAGGGACCCTCAAGAGTCTTCTCCAACACCACAGTTCAAAAGCATCAATTCTTCATGATTTGACAAAACTGCCATGAGGTACCACATCAGACTGGTCAGAAAGACCGTCATTGAAACGTCTACAAGTAACAGTGCTAGAGAGGATATGGAAAAAGGGAACCCTCCTACTCTTGGTGGGAATGGAACTTGGTGCAACCACTATGGAAAAAAGTATGAAGGTTCCTCAGAAAACTAAAAATAGAATTGCCGTATGATCCCGCAATCCCACTCCTGGGCATATAACCAGACAAAACTATAATTCAAGAAGATAAGTGCACCACTGTGTTCATAGCAACACTATTCACAGTAGTCAAAACATGGAAACAACCTAAATGTCCATCAACAGATGAATGGATAAAGAAGATTTTATACATATATGTACAATGAAATACTACTCAACCATACAAAAGGAAAAAATAATGACATTTGCAGCAACATGGATGCAATTAGAGATTATCATACTGAGTGAAGTGAGTCAGAAACAGAAGGACAAATACTGTATGCTATCACTTACAAGTGGAATCTAAAATATGGCACAAATTAACCTGTCTTCAAAATAGAAACAGACTCACAGACTCAGAGAGCAGATTTGTGGTTGCCAAAGGGGACGGGGGAAAGGAAAAGCGATGGACAGGGAATTGGGGGTTGGTGGATGCACAGTATTACATTTAGAATGGATAAACAACGAGGTCCTCCTGCGAAGCACAGGGAACTATATCCAATATCCTGGGGTAAGCAGTAGTGGAAAAGAATATAAAAAAGAATGCATGTAGGTATAAAACTGAGTCACTTTGCTTTACAGTGGAGATCGGCACAACATTGTAAATCTACACTTCAACAAAAGGATACATGTATATGGTGATTTGATGCTAGTGAGGGAACTCTAGGTTCACATTTGTGCATCACACAGTCAGGTAAATACGGTGGAGTCAAAACCTGTATTGTAATCCTGGAATATGCGAGGTTTCCATGAGCTAACTCACTCTTGTATTTCTAGATGGACCTCCTGTCATCACCTGCCATTCCTCAACATGTTCTCCTAACAGTATAGTTTGATCATCAACTGTGATGATTTGGCTTCCTGTTTTTCTGTTTCTGTGGAAGATTTTCCTTTTTGCTGGGATTGACTATGCTCAGTGTCCCTATTTTTTTTTTCACATCTGCTTGAAATATATGTGCCTTTTCATAATGAGGAAGATAAAGTATGGTTTCTACTAGAACTAGGTAAGAGTATGCTGAGTATTATTTAGTACAAAGGCGAATAAAAAGAAGGTAGAAAATTTTTGAAAAGGAGTGGTAATGGGGTGTGTGTGTGCTAAGTCTCTTCAGTCATAGCTGTCTCTTTGCAGCTTATGAATTATAGCCCATCATGCTCCTCTGTTCATGGGATTCTCCAGGCAAGAATACTGGAGTGGGTTGCCATGCCCTCCTCCAGGGGATCTTCCTGATCTAGGGATTGGACTCGAATCTCTTCCGATTCCTTCACTGGTTCTTTACCACTAATGTCACCTAGGAAGTCTCCAGTAATGGGGTAGTAGTAGTAAATAGCCTAGTAGGTATCAATCAGATTATCAGGTATTAAAATGGAAATTAAATGAGTACAGTTAAATCAGTTAATTAAAGTGAATTTTACAAAGGCTTAGGAAAGTAGAGCTAAATAAACATAGAGACAATGATCATGGATAAGACGACTAAAGCATAAAAAAAATTGTGAATTCTCCCCAAATTAATATCTAAATACTATTGATATTATAATTTCAAAATTATTTTTTCATGCAGATTTACAAACTAAATCTTATATAAAAGACAATAAATATATCTCAGAATAGGCATTTTTTAAAGGAGAAAACAAGAGAGGTACTTGCTTTATCTATACCAAAACATATAAAAAGAGTTGAAGTGAAGTGAAGTTGCTGAGTCATGTCCGACTCTTGGCAACCCCATGGACTGTAGCCCACCAGGCTGCTCCATCCATGGAATTTTCCAGGCAAGAGTACTGGAGTGGGTTGCCATTTCCTTCTCCAGGGGATCTTCCTGGCCCAGGGATCAAACCCGGGTCTCGTCTGAGCCACCTAATTGTAATTAAAACAGTGTGGAGTTAGACAAATGAACTAGTGGGATTTCAAACCCTAAAATGATGATGCTGTTAAAGTGTTGCACTCAGTATGCCAAAAATTTGGAAAACTCAGCAGGGCCACAGGACTGGAAAAGGTCCATTTTCATTCCAATCCAAAAGAAAAGCAATGCCAAAGAATGCTCAAACTACCACACAATTGCACTCATCTCACATGCTAGCAAAGTAATGCTCAAAATTCTCCAAGCAAGACTTCAACAGTACGTGAACCAAGAATTCCAGATGTTCAAGCTGTATTTAGAAAAGGTAGAGGAACCAGAGATCAAATTGCCAACATCTGTTGGATCACTGAAAAAGCAAGATAATTTCAGAAAAACATCTGCTTCATTGACTATGCTAAAGCCTTTGACTGTGTGGTTCACAAAAAACTGTGGAAAATTCTGAAAAAGGTGGGAATATCAGACCATGTTACCTGCCTTCTGAGAAATCTGTATGCAGGTCAGGAAGCAACAGTTAGAACTGGACTTGGAACAACGGACTGGTTCCAAATGGAGAAAGGAGTACGTCAAGGCTATATATTGTCACCCTGCTTATTTAACTTATGTGCAGAACACATCATGTGAAATGCCAGGCTAGATGAAGCACAAGCCACAAGCTGGAATCGTGATTGCTGGGAGAAATATCAATAACCCCAGATATGCAGATGACACCACCCTCGTGGCAGAAAGCAAAGAGGAACTGAAGAACCTCTTGATGAAAGTGAAAGAGGAGAGTGAAAAAGCTGGCTTAAAATTCAGTATTCAAAAAACTAAGACCGTGGCATCTGGTCCCGTCACTTCATGGCAAATAGATGGGGAAACAATGGAAACAGTGGCAGACTTTATTTTCTTGGGCTCCAAAATCACTGCAGATGGTGACTGCAGCCATGAAATTAAAAGGTGCTTGCTCCTTGATAGAAAAGTTATGACCAACCTAGATGGCATATTAAAAAGCAGAATATTACCGACAAAGGTCTGTCTAGTCAAAGTTATGGTTTTTCCAGTAGTCATGTATAGATGTGAGTTGGACCAAAATGAAAGCTTGGCACCGGAGAATTGATGCTTTTGAACTCTGTGGTGGTGGAGAAGACTCTTGAGAGTCCGTGGACTGCAAGGAGATCAAGCCATTCAATCCTGAAAGAAATCAACCCTGAATATTCATTGGAAGGACTGATGCTGAAGCCAAAGCTCTGATACTTTGGCCACCTGATGTGAAGAACTGACTCATTTGAAAAGACCCTGATACTAGGAAAGATTGAAGGTGGGAGGAGAAGGGGATGACAGAGGATGAGATGGTTGGATGGCATCACCAGCTTGATGGACATGAGTTTGAATAATCTCTGGGAGGTGGTGATGGACAGGGAAGCCTGGTGTGCAAACAGTCGGACATGACTGCGCAACTGAAGTGAACTGGTACAATAGAAACCCAGAAATGGACTATGGGCAAATAAAAATTTGATATGATAAATGTGGCATTTCCAGTTAGTGGAAAAAAGTTGTGGACAACTCTGTATTTCGAAAAAAAAGGCATTTCTTCTCACAGTTAAAGAATAAAAGTCAAGTGTGTTAAAAACTTGCAAAAAAAACAGAGTAATATCTTCAATGCCTTGAGGTAGGTGAGGCTTGCATTAGCAAACTGAAAATCAGCTTAAAAAACAGACCCTAAACAAAAGATGATGCTGTGAAAGTGCTGCACTCAGTATGCCAGCAAATTTGGAAAACTCAGCAGTGGCCACAGGACTGGAAAAGGTGAGTTTTCATTCCAATCCCAAAGAAGGCAATGCCAAAGAATGCTCATACTACGGCACAGAAGCATTCATCTTACATGCTAGCAGAGTAATGCTGTAAATTCTCCAAGCCAGGCTTCAACAGTATGTAAACTGTGAACCTCCAGATGTTCAAATTGGATTTAGAAAAGTCAGAGGAGCCAGATCAAATTGCTGACATCCATTGGATCATCGAAAAAGCAAGAGTTCCAGGAAAACATCTACTTCAGCTTTATTGACTATGCCAAAGCCTTTGACTGTGTTGATCACAATAAACTGTGGAAACTTCTTAAAGAGATGGGAATACCAGACCACCTGACCTGCTTCTTGAGAAATCTGTATGCAAGTTAGGATGCAACAGTTAGAACTGGACATGGAACAACAGACTGGTTCCAAATAGGAAAAGGAGTATGTCAAGGCTGTATATTGTCACTCTGTTTATTTAACTTATATGCAGAGTACATCATGAGAAACACTGGGCTGAAAGAAGCACAGGCTGGAATCAAGCTTGCCGGGAGAAATATCAATAACCTCAGATATGCAGATGACATCACCCTTATGGCAGAAAGTGAAGAAGAACTAAAGAGCCTCTTGGTGTAAGTGAAAGAGGAGAGTGACAAAGTTGGATTAAAGCTCAACATTCAGAAAACAAAGATCATGGCATTTGGTCCCATCACTTCATGGCAGATAGATGGAGAAACAATGGAAACAGTGACAGAGTTTATTTTTCTGGGCTCCAAAATCCCTGCAGATGGTGACTGCAGCCATGAAATTAAAAGACGTTTCCTCCTTGGAAGAAAAGTTATGACCAACCTAGACAGCATATTAAAAAGCAGAGACATTACTTTGCCAACAAAGGTCCATCTAGTCAAGGCTATGGTTTTTCCAGTAGTCTTGTATGGATGTGAGTGTTGGACTATAAAGAAAGCTGAGCACCAAAGAATTGATGCTTTTGAACTGTGGTATTGGTGGAAACTTTTGTTAGTCCCTTGGACTGCAAGGAGATCAAACCATTCAATCCCGAAAGAAATCAATCCTGAATATTCATTGGCAGGACTGATGCTGAAACTGAAACTCCAATCTTTGGCCACCTGATGTGAAGAACTGACTCATTTGAAAAGACCCTGATGCTGGGAAAGAATAAAGGCGGGAGGAGAAGGGGACGACAGAGGATGAGATGGCTGAATGGCATCACCGACTCAATGGGCATGAGTTTGAGTAAACTCTGGGAGTTGGTGATGGACAGGGAGGTTTGTTGTGCTGCAGTCCACAGGGTCGGGAAGAGTCAGACATGACTGAGCAACTGAACTGAACTGAACTTAAAGTTTAAAAAGCAAATGAAAGTCTAGAAAATTAGCACATATAGCAAAATATCGCTATCTATGTTGGTCATTTTTTTAAAAGTCTTTACTGAGTTTGTTACAATATTGCTTCTGTTTCATGTTTTGGATTTTTGTCCATGCAGGCATGGGTGATCTTAGTTCTCCAACCAGAGATTGAACCAGCATCCCTGCATTAGAAGGCAAAGTGTTTACCACTGGACTTCTAGGGAAAACTCTATATTTTATATTTTAAAAACTCCTAAATTTAAATAAGAGAAAAAGTAACCAATAGAAAAATTGCCAGATATATGAACAGTCAATGTATAGAAAAAGCAGTACAGATAGATACTCTATGTAAAGACAAATGTTTTCATTTATTGATCAAGAGAAATGCAAAAGTTAAGTGCTACTTTTTAACCACCAATTGCAGAAGCTTTAAATATTTGCCAAGTGCATATTTGGACCAGTGTGTGGGAAATAAACACACCCTGCACAGCTGAGAGCCATATGGATTCATCTATTACTATTTAAAATGTTCATAAGCTTTGAGCTACCAGTATGCTTCTCAGTAGACATCAGAGAAATGAACACAAGGAAGCCTCTGCAGGGACTTCCTTGGTGGTCCAGTGGCTAAGACTGCGCTCCTGATGCCAGCGGCCTGAGTTCGATCCCTGGTCAGCAAACTAGATCCCATGTGCCATAACTAAGCTCCTGTTCGCTGCTACCAAGATCCTGCATGCTGAAACTAAAATGATCCCGTGTCCCGAAACTTAAGACTTGGTGGAGCCAAATTAAAAAAAAAAAAGTTTAAAAAAGAAGCCCCTGCAAAGGTATTCACTGAACCATTTGAACGATTGAGAAACGCCTTTGGTTTTATCAGTAGGGGAGTGTCTAAACAGAAGGGAATTGTAGGGTAATGTAGACATGCAATTACAGCTATGATATAGTGGGTGAGAAGAGTACATTTAGAAATAAGTAATCTCTAATATTTGTTGAAAATGAATGTATATTCTCTGTGATTTTATACTTGTATGCAAATGTATAGAAAAAAAAATTTGGAAGGATTCACACCAAACTGGTAACAGTGGCTGTTTTAGGGGATGTGCCATGGATTGGAAAGGTATATGGTCAAGAGGGATTTCATCTTCATCAGATGTTAGCAGAACTCTGATTTTTGTAGTAGAAAATGTTACGACCTCTCTTATTTATCAGTGGGCCCACTGTTTAGTTTGGGGAGTCCTCAATGCACCTGTGAGAGAGATGCATCATGTTGTATTCACTGGAATGTTTAGTATTTGATACACAAAATAGTAGGGGCTTCCCAGGTGGCTCAGTGGTTAAGAATCCGCCTGCAACGCAGGAGACTCCGATTCGATCCCTGGGTCCAGAAGATCTCCTGGAGGAGGACATGGCAACCCACTCCAGTATTCTTGCCTGGAAAATCCCATGGACAGAGGAGCCTAGCAGGCTACAGTCCATAGGGTCGCAGAGTTGGACACAACTGAAGTAACTGAGCTCGCATGCACACAAAATAGTATCATGTGATATATGTATGTTCATATATGTATGTTCATTATAAATTATATCAGGACCAGATTATATATGATGTTAAAGATGTTTAATTATGATAGTCACAAATAATTTAAGTTTTAAGAATGGGCTGATCACAGACGAGGGCCCCTCGAGATCCAGAGTAAATTGATATACATGAGGTGAGAATAGCCCCTTCCTTATTTCTTTCGTTGAGTTTTACAACTGACTTGCTGAAGGTTAAAGATTTGGAAATGAAAAGATTTTTCTGTGCCTTGATTTCTCATAAACATCAGTGACTTCCTCATGTTTATGTTGACAGTTCAGTTCAGTTCAGTCGCTCAGTCGTGTCCGACTCTTTGCGACCCCATTGACTGCAGCACACCAGGCTTCCCTGTCCATTACCAACTCCCGGAATTGACCCAAACTCCTGTCCATTGAGTCGGTGATGCCATTCAGCCATCTCATCCTCTGTTGTCCCCTTCTCCCGCTTTCAATCTTTCCCAGCATCAGGGTCTTTTCCAATGAGTCAGTTCATCGCATCAGGTGGCCAAACTATTGGAGTTTCAGCTTCAACATCAGTCCTTCCAATGAATGTTCAGGACTGATTTCCTTGAGGGATGGACTGATTGAATCTCCTTGCAGTCCAAGGGACTCTCAAGAGTCTTTTCCAACACCACAGTTCAAAAGCATCAATTCTTCAGCGCTCAGCTTTCTTTATAGTCCAACTCTCACATCCATACATGACCACTGGAAAAACCATAGCCTTGATTAGATGGACCTTTGTTGGCAAAGTAATGTCTCTGCTTTTTAATATGCTGTCCAGGTTGGTCATAACTTTTCTTCTAAGGAGCATGTTGACAGTAGCTTGTTTCTATTGTATTTTTCTTTCTCCTATAATTTCATCTCACTTTGCTTAGGCTTTTAATGTATAGTACTTAGGAGTGGATGATGTATAGAAAGAACATGAACTTTGGTATTAGGGAGATGGAACTTCAAAGCCTAGCTCTGCCACTTAGTAGTTTACATGTGTGACCTTGGGAAAATGTCTTAACCTCTTCATTTAATAATGACCTCTATTGAGAGGACTTTATGATAATTAGAGAAAATTCTATGCATGCACTCGTGTATCACACACACACATATATGTAATCTAGATATATATGTAAACACATGGATATCTTAAGTTTTATGAGACTTGAAATCTAAAGCTTATACATGAAGATGCTTGTGAATTCGTTTTCAAAATAAAACACTTTGATGTAATAGCAATTTTTTTCCTTTTCTAAAAACAAAGAATTCCTTTTTTAATCTTAAAATCCCCAGCTTCCTTTTTAAATTTTTGAGCCAGATCAAGGGCTTGGAAATCAAATAAATGACAAGAAAACACAATGCACAGATCTACTCTGGAGGGAGCCTCAACTACCTTTGCATCCAAATGTTTGCAATTTTTCAGCCTTGCTTCATCTGTAAGTGATTCCATTTCAGAGACCAGGAAGAGAGAAGTTAAAGGTCAAGGGAATCCAGTTCACTAAGGTAGTTTGTAACAATCAGTAGAACACAGAAAGCTGAGTGAAGCTGATGGTCTTCCTGTCCTGACTACATGCACCATATGGAAATCAAAAGGCGCTGGGAGGGCGTAGGGAAGAAGCCAAAGAAAAATAAATTCAGTTTGAAATTGTAATGAGAAAGAGGAAAATGTAAGGCTGACAAATACCAATAATAATTTTCATCGCCCCCAGCTCAATGTTTTGAACCTTCCAACTATTTAAGCAAGGGTGTTTTTATGCCAGGCTTCTAATGTTCTTTCTTTCTTTATTTTTTTTACTAAAGACCTCATTGATGTGAACATTCACCCATCAGGGATAATTTGTGGCGATCCTGCTGCTTCATTTACCCGAGTAACCCCACATCAAGGTTATGTTACTGTGCTGAGTTTATGAGACCACACTAGTGAGAAGGGGAAGGCTGTGGTGGGCTGTGTGCGTGAAAATGGCAAAGTCCCAGCAGTCCTGAATATCTGTGTATTTATTATAGATGTTTATATTTTGTTGTTCTATCATTCAGTCATGTCTGACTCTGCAACCCCATGGACTGCACCACTCCAGGCTTCCCTGTCCTTCACTATCTCCCGAAGTTTGCTCAAACTCACATCCATTGAGTCAGTGATGCCATCCAAGCATCTCATTATCTGTTGCCCTCTTCTCCTGCCCTCAGTCTTTCCCAGCATCAGAGTCTTTTCCAGTGAATCGGTTCTTCTCATCAGGTGGCCAAAGGATCGAAGCTGCTATTTCAGCATCAGTCCTTCCAATGACTATTCAAAGTTGATTTCCTTTAGGATTGACTGGTTTGATCTCCTTGCAGTCCAAGGAACTCTGAAGAGTCTTCTTCAGCAATATAGTTTGAAAGCATCAAGTCTTTGATGCTCAGCCTCGTTTATGGTCCAACTCTCATGTCTTTACATGATTACTGGAAAAACCATAGCTTTGACTATACGGACCTTTGTCAACAAAGTGATGTCTCTGGTTTTTAATATACTGTCTAGGTTTGTCACAGCTTTTCTTCTGAGGAGCAAGTGTCCTTTAATTTCATGGCTTCAGTCACTGTCTGTAGTGATTTTGGAGCCCAAGAGAATAAAGTCTGTCACTGTTTCCATTACACACACACACACACACACAGACACATATACTTACATGAAATATAGTATATTATGTATATTAGATATAAACATGAATTAAAATAGTCTTTAAAGTATTGTTGTTAAATTTTCCTGGGCAAATATTCCTTTTCCAAAATATACCTTCCATAACACAGAAATGAGACATAAGACTCAAGAACAATACATTTCATTCATTCATTTAGTGATTTTTGAGTACTTACTAGGAAAGTAACATGTTGTACTAGAGAAGTAACACTGAACAAGCAGGGACTTCACACAGCTGATACTTTAGCAGAGAAAGGTGGAAATGATAAGAACGATAATCATAGAAATAACAATATTAACAATAATGAATTATAATGAATAATTCATGAATAATGAATTATAATCAACATTTTAGAATTATACCCAGGGTACCTAAATCCATCTAACAGGGCAAGGATAGAAGGCTTTGCTGAGAAAAAATTGTTAAAAAAAATTTTTTTTTCTTTGTAAACTTGCTAATAGCCAAAGAACGTGATCAAATTTGTGCTTTGTAAGAGCCTCCCATGGAGAATGAATTGGATTTGAGGGTGGAGTTACACAGGATGAAGGTAGAACTTTCCCCAGTTCTTTGGGAGGAGTCTTCTAGAAGCTCCGATCCTTTCATACAGGTGAAAACACATTAGGGAACTGGGAGATCCATCCCAGGACTGGATGCACATGTGTCAGCTTGCATGTGAGCATGTGAGAAGAAGGATGGTCATCAGGCCTGGCTCATCCTGAGCCCGGGGAGAGACGGTGGTTCACTGGTAGGCACGTTGATGGAGGAGGCCCTCCTCTCTGGGTGCCAAGTGGGCAAGGACCCATGTTCCCCTTGTGTTCTCCCTACAGGCAGGGTGCCTCTCCCAACTTGCCCATGTTTTGACTTGTGATCAGTTTAGACCTTCACTCAGCAAACGGAACTCTTATTCCATAGGAGATATTGGTATTCTGTTGTCTTGGCCTGTGACTCCTAATTCTCTGGGCAGGTCTGCACTGTATTTTCACAGCTGTAGAAATTTTCCTTTCTAAAACTGACTTTCTAAATGAAGCCTCAAGAGTTATAAGATATGGACAAACTGCAATATAGCTCAGAAAATCTTGAGAGTTATTTAAAATCAAAACAAAACCTCCTTTTTTTTTTATTGAGTCAGATGTCTAGAAGTTAATAAGTAAAATAATCTCACTAGTTATTCTCACCCCACCCCTAATTTCAAATCCACATGTATCTTGTAAATTCTGTATTATGTTGTCATTGAACCTGATTAGACAACATGGGTTAACTGCAGATGAACTGCTGCAATGCAGGTGGATGATACATCTTCTTGGGACCAAAGCACATGCATGACCAGACAGCTGTTGCATGACTTCCTGCCTAATCCTTGGCATGTGGATTGTGAAAAAGATAACATAGAGGGAGCAGAAGGCCACTTCATCCCAGGAATATCTGAATCCTTCCAGCTAGAAGCTATCATTGAGCGAAATGAGTTGCTGCTAGTCTTAAAATGGAATAGAATCTGAATATTCTGAAATTCAACTCTCAACGTTAAGCCAGACTTAGGACTCATCATTGAGAGTGTAGCAAGTGCTTGAAAGGTTCTTGCTTTGCTGTAGAGCGTTTGATGATCTCTGATACTCAGAATCACAAAGAATTACACTCTTAAGTAGTCACAGATGTCCTCGGAGAGGATGGTTTCCCATGCATACTGATATAGTTACGTTTGACTGTTTCATTTTCCTTTTGGCATGATATATACCATAGTAATCAAAATCCAAGTTCTAATTTTACTTGCTGTGTTTCCACATTTATTTTGTTGATGACCGATACCTGATTTATGAACATGTGCACTTCTGTCTACATATATGTGTTAGTGTTTCCCTTCTTTAAAGTTTGAGTGTTAATTTCTTTAGTAAAAGAGCTATTTTTAGCTGACTTGCATTCCACATATTTAGGGTAAAGTTTATTCCCTTTGATAATCATTTGCAATTACAGAAGTAAGTTATAAAGTTTTTATGGAGTAACATTTGAAATTATGAGAGTTTTGAAAATTCAATCCTTGGTGAGAATCTTTATCTGATATAGACTGAATAATTTTATTAAAAGCAGACTTCTACTTTAATCTGTAAATCTGTCTTGTCATCTTTATATATTAATTGACTTATTATTCCATGAAAAACTATCAGACTTCATTGTAATTTTTTGTTTTCAATAGTCATAATTTGGGGCTTCCCAGGTGACTGTAGCTTCCCAGGTGGTGCTAGTGATGAAGAACCAGCCTGCCAGTGTAGGAGACATAAGAGACACGGGTTCGATCTGTGGGTTGGGAAGGTCCCCTGATGGTGGCTCAGAAGGTAAAGTGTCTTGCTTACAATGTGGGAGACCTGGGTTCGATCCCTGGGTCAGGAAGATCCTCTGGAGAAAGAAATGGTAACCCACTCCAGTACTCTTGCCTGGAAAGTCCCGTGGACAGAGGAGCCTGGTAGGCTACAGTCCATGGGGTCACAAAGAGTCGGACACTACTGAGCGACTTCACTTTCACTTTTTCACTTTCACTTCCTGAAGAAGGGCATGGGAACCCACTCCAGTATTCTTGCCTAGAGAATTCCATGGATAGAGGAGCCTGGTGGGCTACAGTCCATGGGGTCACAAAGAGTCGGACATGAGTAAAATGACTTAGCATGCACACACACAATCATAGTTTGGTTTTGTAATGGTAAATGTAGTATATAGATTTTTTGACATGATCCTCAGACAGTATTTTTAGATTGTGCAATAGATGCCTTTGGAAACATAAGTGCATATCATTTTTTTAAAATATAAAAGCATTTGTAAAATGTACTAGGGACACGTTGAAAGGAATGCTACAGCAAATCCTTTTGCAAAGTAAAGAATATTCATACCATGAATACTGACCACCTTTTGTATTTGTTTTGTCTTTCTGGATTCTTCTACTTTAGGATATTCCTAAACAGGGCTGTTTTTCTCTGTGAAAGGATTAGAGATAAAAGACTGTCCTCTTTCCGATCTAACTTCTTCAGTAGCATCTTTTCGTCACTTCAACATCTGGTAAAACAGCCTGCAGACAAGAAAGAATCTCCTGCAGGGAATGCAATTTTTGGCCTCCTTTGTAAAGAGGATTTGAAATAAAGCCAGGCCTGGTTATGAGCCACCCATCCATTTTAATATAGCCTTGCCGATTTCGCTTGGAGTAATCCTTACAATCATTCGTAAAGGAATTGCAATCTGCTGTGCTCTCTTTGTGGTTTCTGAGAGTCATTTCTCTGTCTTCTACACTCTTCCCTTAACGACGATTTGCTCTGAGCTGGCCTGTCTAGCCCAGTCCTGCGTATAAATAGATCCAAGTTCGGATTTCTTGAGCACTAATGCCCTGCTATTGCTGGGTTATGTGAAACCCTTTCTTATGTTGAACACAAGAAGCCCATGATTATTGGTACCACAGATTCTCACATTCTTAATCAGTTCCACCTGGCCAATAAACAGTAAAGCCAGGACAGCTTCTCTTCTGTGTGGGTTTTCTACTTTATGGGTAATAAAACTGTCCTCAGTGTGATTTAGGAATCCCTTTGATGCCTGCTAGTTTACTGTATTGGTATTTCAGGGGTGTTGGCAGTCACTGGTGAGACTGCACTACTGGCATCTCAGAACTGTGGCAGTGAGCTCACTCGGCTAAATAGTGGGGGAAACACAGCTGGTAACACATTTTCTTTTACTTAGATCCATCAGAGAAAAATTTAGAAATGGTCTTGTTGAAACAAGCAAGGTCAAGGGTGGTTAGATTTCTTTCAAACATAGAGAAAGGAAATAAAGAAGAAGGGATGGGGGGAGAGAGCGGGAATGAAGAAAAGGGACAAAGAAGCTGGAATGTAATTTTATGATCCCCATGAAAATTCCAAATTTTTTTTTTTTGCAATGGTATTTTGTTAAAATAAAATCATGGCTGGAAATCAAACTCCTTGTCTGCAAGTTAAAGAAATGCAACTGGACTAATTATTAGCTTTCCTTTATTGAATGGGCTAGTAAGTAAAAGTGCTGTCTGCAAATTTCAGGAAAGAGAGGAGTATTAGGAACATTCTTTCTCAGTCCCTTTCCAGCTCCAAGTTTGAGGTCTTTTTATTTTCAGTGCATGGTTTTGGTAATATGTTGATGTTTCATGGGGGGTCGGTTTTGTTTATGTTTTTTATTTTTTTGACCAATTTGTTAGGATATTTGAAGTGGGAAAACTAAATGGTGCAGGAGGTTAACGCCTGTCAGATCAAAAGAGACAAGAAACTGGGGTGTCTGGAAACAGTGAGTGCTTTGCAAACTTTCAGAGCTCTCATTGGTTGGCATTATTTATTTTGAACTATTTTAACCGTGCTAACCATTAACTTAAAAATTGGAACTCATTTGGACTTTGAAGTAGTTTTTTTACATAGTGCCCTTCTTTGTATTAGCATTACATACCCTTGTCTTTAATTATTTGAGTCACTGCTTGAATGAAATAAATGTCATCAGCCTTATTATTACTGTCATCATCACGTTTTAAAGATAAGTAATATTAATTGGCTACAGTTTAAAGAGCTTAGGAGAAAGTTCTGTAATATACAAGAGAGAACTCTTCTGTGAGTGCCTAATGCCTGAGAGTTACTTATCAAATACGTGATAATTGTTGGCAACATCTGTGTATGCTTTTAAAGATGTTTTTTGATGTGGGCCATTTTTAAAATCTTTATTGAGTTTATTACAATATTGCTTCTGCTTTATAGTTTTGATATTCTGACTGCAAGGTATCTGGGATCTTATCTCCCTGACCAGGGATCAAACCTGTGCCCCCTGATTGGAAGACACAGTCTTAACCACTGGGCTGCCAGGGAAGTCCCATCTGTATATAAAGATCCACAGTTTCTCCTAAAGTATCCTCCCCCCAAATCAATTAATGTACCTTAATGAATATTTTTAAAATATTTCTATAGTTTTCTAAAACTGTCACTGTAAAGATTTATTGATCCATATTGCAGATGGTGAAATAAGCAGAGACAGTGCAGTGTGTTAACAATGAGCAGGATCTGTGTGTGTGTGTGTGTGTGTGTGAATGTGTTTAAGACTATTTAACATGTACTGAGCACCTATTATTCAGGTGTTGGGTACTGTAGTAAGTGCCAGAACTATAAAAATAAGACCTAGTCTCTATCCTTGAGAATTATGTAGTATGATGGGGTGATAGATTTTCAAATAAATAATTATGATTGAAAGTGGTAGTACTAAAGTAGAGGCTGAGTATGCCTGAGGGAATTGAGGAAAGCTCCCCAAAGAGGTGCCTCTTTAACTGAGTTTTGAGTGACAAACTTGGGTTTGGTGAGAGCAGGACAGAGAAGAATATTTTGAAGGGAGAAATCTGAAAAGGCATCAAGAAGTGAAGTACATGACCTGTCTGGGAAGAGCTGGGGTATGGAAAAAAAAGGGACAAGAATCAAGCAATGAAAGATCTTTCCTCTGCCTGTTTTACTTATTAGTTGCTCTGACAAAAAATTTATGAGGGAGCAGGTTGACGCTTGTGAACAACATTCCACAAATGTAGATAATTGGAAGTATTATAGAATAAGAGTGAAAAATACAGCAATTTGAAACCAAAACGATGGAGTCTCTAGCCAGTACTTCATGACCACATATCAAATTCTTTCAGGATTATTACAAGTGCTTTTATTAGTTCTTTGTGCATTCACTAATAATTCACATTTAGTCTTTTAAAAAGTATTTGAAACAATAAAGATTTTAATAGCTTTATATATTTGACCAAAGTTAACAAAGTAATTTCTTACACTTATATAAAGTCAACATTTCTAGTTGACTTTAGAGGAGAAAACAATTTAAGCATTGAAAAAATTGGATTTCAGTAAATCCTAAGTGTGAAGGGAAACAACTTTGTTTTATCTTGGTTTTTGTCTGTATGAGTTAATGTATGTAATACTTTGTGTCATGTGTTTCCCATGGAAAAAGATTTACTCAAATAGTAATAAGTTGTTATGTCATCCTAACTGAAACTTGACAAGCCAGAGATGCTCAGTTAACTTGCTCCTTGCAGCAAGCCCACCTCTTTCACACTTGGGGCAGCCAGAGAGTGACATGGCAAAATATCGTTGGAATGCTTACATTTTTAAACTTAAAATAACATAGAGTAAGACTTTGGCTTAGGAAGTGATGTGGGGAACCACTGAGGAATACCTTACTGGACTATAACAAGTTTTTTTTTTTCTTGTGTAATTATAATTTCCTAAGGAAAATTTAAATATTTTAGCCTGTATTATATTATAGAAAATTGCTTACTGAAAAAAAACCCAGGATATTGTTTAGCCTTTAAAAAGAAGGAAATCTTAGATGCTATAATACAGATGAACCTTGAGGACGTTATACTACATGAAATAAGGTGGTCATGAAAAACCAATATTGCATGATTCCATCCATATGAGTTATCTAAAGTAGTCAAACTCATAAACAGAAAGTAGAATGGTGGTTGCTAGACATCGGGGGGAAGCTGAAAATTGTTGTTCAGTAGTATAGAACTACTATTCTATAGTAGTATAGAATTTCAGTTTGACAAGATGCAAAATTCTAAAGATCCTGTGAATATATTAATAGTTTACTGTACTGTATACTTAAAAATGGGGAAGATGGTAAATTTTATGTCCATATGTTGTTTATTATGATTTAAAAAAGCAACAAAGTAACCAAAGGTATTCATTCTACATGAAGATTCACATTAAAAACAATACATTTCATGATACATCTGTTTAAATCTTTGTAATGTAGTATGAACATATTTTTGAGACTGGGCACATACATTTTTAATTTAAATCAGTTAAAATAACTGAAGATACAATGAGTAGGATTGTACAGGATATGAAACTGTATGCTTTAATTGATGTTTTCATTCTACAGGTGAATTTTTTGCTACTTGTAGATGTTGTTCTTCGATAAATGCGTTGTTTCATGCATGTGAGCAGAAAACCATTTCCTTCCCCTGAAATCACACTTCATTGTTGCTCTATTTACTTTATACACAAGAAAGGCTCATCCTGCCTCCTTTGCTGCTGATGGTGTGAGAAAACCTCCAGTGAGGCACTATTAATATAACAATGGGCACAAACAGAATCTTGTGTGCACCAGGACCCAGGAGAAAGGAAGAGTGACCCCACAAGAAAACTGACCCAGACTTGCCTGGGAGTGTCTCGTAGTCTCCAATGGAGGTGTGGGTCAGTGGTGGCCTGCTGCAGTGTTGAGGGCAGTGAGTGCAGCAGTACATGCATGAGATCTTATCTTCATTACCTCCACCATAGTTTGGCCCCAGATAAACAGCAGGGAGGGAACACAGTTCCACCCATCAACAGAAAATTGGATTAAAGATTTACTAAGCATGGCTCCCCCCATCAGAACAAGACCCAGTTTCCCCCTCAGTCAGTCTCTCCCATCAAGAAGCTTCCGTGAGCCTCTTATCCTTCTCCATCAGAGGGCAGACGGACTGAAAACAACAGTAACAGAAAACTAACCAATCTAATCACATGGAGCACAGCCATGTCTAAGTCAATGAAACTATAAGCCATGCCTTGTAGGGCAACCCAAGACGGATGAGTCATGGTGGAGAATTCTGACAGCATGTGGTCCACTGGAGAAGGGAATGGCAAACCACTTCAGTATTTTTGCCTTGAGAACCCCATCAGTTCAATTCAGTCGCTCAGTCATGTCTGACTCTTTGCGACCCCATGAATTGCAGCACGCCAGGCCTCCCTGTCCATCAACAACTCCCGGAGCCTATCCAAACCCATGTCCATCGAGTCAATGATGCCATCCAACCATCTCATCCTCTGTCGTCCCCTTCTCCTCCTGCCCCCAATCCTTCCCAGCATTAGGGTCTTTTCCAGTGAGTCAGCTCTTTGCATAAGGTGGCCAAAGTATTGGAGTTTCAGCTTCAACCTCAGTCCTTCCAATGAACACCCAGGACTCATCTCCTTTAGGATGGACTGGTTGGATCTCCTTGCAGTCCAGGGGATTCTCAAGAGTCTTCTCCAACACCACAGTTCAAAAGCATCAATTCTTCAACACTCAGTTTTCTTCACCGTCCAACTCTCAAATCCATATGTGACTACTGGAAAAACCATAGCCTTGACTAGACGGACCTTTGTTGGCAGAGTAATGTCTCTGGCTTTTCAATATGCTATCTAGGTTGGTCGTAACGTTCCTTCCAAGGAGTAAGCATCTTTTAATTTCATGGCTGCAATCACCATCAGCAGTGATTTTGGAGCCCCCCAAAATAAAGTCTGACACTGTTTGCACTGTTGCCCCATCTATTTCCCATGAAGGGATGGGACCAGATGCCATAATCTTAGTTTTCTGAACGTTGAGCTTTAAGCCAACTTTTTCACTCTCCTCTTTCACTTTACTCAAGAGGCTCCTTAGTTCTTCCTCACTTTCTACCATAAGGGTGGTGTCATCTGCATGTCTGAGATTATTGATATTTCTCCCGGCAAGCTTGATTCCAGCTTGTGTTTCTTCCAGCCCAGCGTTTCTCATGATGTACTCTGCATATAAGTTAAATAAGCAGGGTGACAATATACAGCCTTGACGTCCTCCTTTTCCTATTTGGAACCAATCTGTTGTTCCATGTCCAGTTCTAACTGTTGCTTCCTGACCTGCATACAGGTTTCTCAAGAGACAGGTCAGGTGGTCTGGTATTCCCATCTCTTTCAGAATTTTCCACAGTTTATTGTGATCCACACAGTCAAAGGCTTTGGCATAGTCAATAAAGCAGAAATAGATTTTTTTCTGGAACTCTCTTGCTTTTTCAATGATCTAGCAGATGTTAGCAATTTGATCTCTGGTTCCTCTGCCTTTTCTAAAACCAGCTTGAACATCTGGAAGTTCACAGTCCACGTGTTGTTGAAGCCTGGCTTGGAGAATTTTGAGCATTACTTTACTAGCATGTGAGAGGAGTGCAATTGTGTGGTAGTTTGAGCATTCTTTGGCATTGCCTTTCTTTGAGATTGGAATGAAAACTGACCTTTTCCAGTCCTGTGGCCACTGCTGAGTTTTCCCGATTTGCTGGCATATTGAGTGCAGCACTTTCACAGCATCATCTTTCAGGATTTGAAATAGCTCAACTGGAATTCCATCACCTCCAACTAGCTTTGTTCGTAGTGATGCTTTCTAAGGCCCACTTGACTTCACATTCCAGGATGTCTGGCTCTAGGTGAGTGATCACACCATTGTGATTATCTGGGTCATGAAGATATTTTTTGTACAGTTCTTCTGTGTATTCTTGCCATTTCTTCTTAATATCTTCTGCTTCTGTTAGGTCCATACCATTTCTGTCCTTTATTGAGCCCATCTTTGCATGAAATGTTCCCTTGGTATCTCTAATTTTCTTGAAGAGATCTCTAGTCTTTCCCATTCTGTTGTTTTCCTGTATTTCTTTTCATTGATCGCTGAAGAAGGCTTTCTTATCTCTCCTTGCTATTCTTTGGAACTCTGCATTTAGATGGAAATATATTTTCTTTTCTCCTTTGCTTTTCACTTCTCTTCTTTTCCCAGCTATTTGTAAGGCCTCCTCAGACAGCCATTTTGCTTTTTTGCATTTCTTTTCCATGGGGATGGTCTTGATCCCCGTCTCCTGTACAATGTCACGCACCTCTGTCCATAGTTCATCAGGCACTCTGTCTATCAGATCTAGTCCCTTAAATCTAGTTGTCACTTCTACTGTATAATCATAAGGGATTTGATTTACGTCATACCTGAATGGTCTATTGGTTTTCCCTACTTTCTTCAATTTAAGTCTGAATTTGGCAATGAGGAGTTCATGATCTGAGCCACAGTCCGCTCCCGGTCTTGTTTTTGCTGACTGTATAGAGCTTCTCCATCTTTGGCTGCAAAGAATATAATCAGTCTGATTTCTGTATTGATCATCTGGTGATGTCCATGTGTAGAGTCTTCTCTTGTGTTGTTGGAAGAGGGTGTTTGCTATGACCAGTGTGTTCTCTTGGGTAAACTCTATTAGCCTTTGCTCTGCCTCATTCTGTACTCCAAGGCCAAATTTGCCTGTTATGCCAAGTATTTCCTGACTTCCTACTTTTGCATTCCAGTCCCCTATAATGAAAAGGACATCTTTTTTGGGTGTTAGTTCTAATAGGTCTTGTAGGTCTTCATAGAACCATTCAAGTTCAGCTTCTTCAGCATTACTGGTCAGGGAATAGACTTGGATTACCGTGATATTGAATGGTTTGCCTTGGAAATGAACAGAGATCATTCTGTCGTTTTTGAGATTGCATCCAAGTACTGCATTTTGGACTCTCTTGTTGACCATGATGGCTACTCCATTTCTTCTAAGGGACTCCTGCCCACAGTAGTAGATATAATGGTCATCTGAATTAAATTCACCTGTTCCAGTCCATTTTAGTTCACTTATTCCTAGAATGTTGATGTTCACTCTTGTTATCTCCTATTTGACCACTTCCAATGGGGTCACAAAGAGTCAGACATGACTGAGCACACACACACACAGCCAGTTATTAAGCATTTCTGAAACTATTCTTTTAAGTGGTTGCTTACGTACATGCTCAGTCGCTTAATTGTGTCTGATTCTTTGCGACTCCAAGGGGCTGTAGTGTGCCAGGCTCCCCGTCCATGGGATTTCTCAAGCAAGGATACTGGAGTGCATTGCCATTTCCTGCTCCAGGGGACTGTCTCCCGCATTGAAGCACATAACAACTGACTGGTACTCTAGAATTCAAATGTAGGGTTGTATAATTAAGAGCAAGATCATGATATCACACAGCCGTGGGTTGAAGCCTAGTCATGGTGTAACTTTGGCTAAGTTGTTTTAATTCCTCCCCCCACCCTTTTTTTTAGTTCTCTTAAACTTAGTTCCTTCATTGGTAAAAGTGCTACCATAATATTTAATTATTGGGATGCCATGAAATTTAAATGATCTTATTTGCATGTTTTAAGCTATCAATGAGTGGTAGCTGCAATGAGAAGGAATAATTATTCTGGTAGTTAGAATTCCTTATCACAACATTTCTAAAAGTACTTTAGTACATACATTTTAGTATGGCCAATGTAACCCTATGGAAAATCAGTATAGCATTCGTTTTTCTCATATTTCCCACTAGCAATATCAGGAAGGAATTGTCCAGAATAATACTCTTTATATGAATCAAGGTTCAGCTGGTCATTTCTTGCAAGTCATTAAGTGACTCACTTGAGAAAATCCCATTAACTATGATTTCTGCTGGAAGAGATGGAAAAGGTAGAGCATTTTCTTTTTCTACCATTTTTACATTTCAAGCAAATTCTTAAATGCATTCACATTCCTTGAGTAGAATTCATGGTAAATTACCAATTTCCTGACACACAGTTTTGGTCACTTTAATCTCCCTGATTTGTTCTCAGAGTGAATTCTGAAGGTTTTACCTTCACTTGTGGGACCAGAATATGAAGATTCTGAGCGCTTTGTAAGTTGATACAGAGGTTCTAGGCTGCAAGCTGCTGACTACTCTTTATCTGTCTCTTAAGGTACCAGTAAGAACTCAAGTAAGAACTCTGGTAAGAACTAGTCAGAGTGTGTCTGGAAGTGACTCCTTTGGTGCTGTCAGTAGCTGCTATGTGATTTTGGGCAAATCATTTCCCCCTTTTGAATTATATGTTGTTTAATGTCCATTTAAAAAATTATGTATTTATTATTATTGTGTTTTTGCCTATCCTGTGTCTTCATTGCCTCATGGGCTTTTCTCTAGTTGCAGCGAGCGGGGACAACTCAGTAGTTGTGATGCCTGGGCTTCTGGTTGCAGAGCTTCTCTTCTTGCGGAGCTTCCTTTGTGAGGCACAGGCTCTAGGGTGGGCAGCCTTCGGTAGTTGTCTCGTGAGGGCTCAGTAGTTGTGGTTTCCAGGCTTTAGAGCACAGGTTCAATATCTGTTGTGCTCTGCGGCATGTGGGATCTTCTCAGATCAGGGATAGAACCCTTGTCTCCTTCATCGGCAGGCTGACTCTTTACCAATGAGCCACCAGGGAAGCCCTAATGTCCTTTTAAAGTAAAAAATGCTATCCTATGGAGGTAGTGTTACTGCCTTTTTGAAAACTGAATTCTTTCACAGTGATAATCTTAGACATGCAGGGACTTTGGTTCTAAACAGTCTGACAAAATGCATAATTTGATAAGCCCTTATTTACACATAAGTAAGATAAAAGGTCTTCCCTGATAGCTCAGTTGGTAAAGAATCCGCCTGCAATGCAGAAGACCCTGGTTCCATTGCTGGGTGAGGAAGATCCACTGGAGAAGGGATAGGCTACCCACTGCAGTATTCTTGGGTTTCCTTGTGGCTCAGCTGGTAAAGACTCGGTTGCAATGTGGGAGACCTGGGTTCGATCCCTGGGTTGGGAAGATCCCCTGGAGAAGGGAAAGGCTACCCACTTCAGAATTCTGGCCTGGAAAGTTCCATGGACTGTATACTCCATGGGGTCACAAAGAGTCGGACTTGACTAGGCAACTTTCACTTTCAAGGTAAAAGGTCAGTGGAGTTTTTTAAACTGCAGTGACATTTGCTAAACTCCCCAGATTAAGAAGGAGATAGCTAGGGAACCATTTAATAAAAGTTGAGAAAAATTAGATCATGTGATGGCATTTTCTCCATACTCTCCCCTTTAGCAGAATCTGATGTACTATGATCCTGGCTTCACTTTGTTCTTTCTCAGTTGTCCACTGTTTCAGGTTCATTCTGTTAATTAGGTATAACAGGCGTGTGGCTTAGGCCCCGAGTTTTTTTAAGGCCCTTTGAAAATATCTGAGGAATCCTGGAAACAAGTGAGGTTCTACAAAATCTTAAAAAAGAAAGCCATAAAACTAACATTGATAAATGTTAAATTAAATGTCTGCAGAACATAAGTTGGCTTCATTCATTGTTAAAATTAGTGTTCATAAAATTTTCATGTTTGGAAACTATCTGCAGTTTAGATTTCCCTTTTTAAAGAGAGTTCCTGAATTTGCAGGTTGCTTATAAAAATATACCAAATCATAAATTCACTGAAATGCCTAGCCAAAGAATTTCGGAAGCAAAACTGTAAAAATCCTTCATGATTTTGCACTAACAAAAAACAATATTTTATGTGTGCTGTGAGTATATTGTAGTATATTGTATAGTAAGTAGAATAATAATAATAATGAATGTTTATGGAATGTTCATTACGTGCCAGATATTATTCTAAGTGCTTGTCAATTATGTTTGTGCCATTTATTTTTTTCTTTCTCTCCCTCTGCTTGCATGCGTGCTTGCTAAGTCACTTCAGTTGTGTCTGACTCTTTGCGACCCTATGGACTGTAATCCACCAGGCTGCTCCTTCTATGGAATGCTCCAGGCAAGAAAACTGGAGTGGGTTGCCATTTCCTTCTCTAGAAATTTTCCTTAAATTTGTCTATTTTTCTCTCCACTGACACTGGTCCTGCCTCCCACCACCCTGAATCTAGAATCTTACTGTCTCTAACTAAACTACTGCAAAAGTATCCTTGCATCCCCACATGTCCCCAACATTCAGTATCTAGTGGAAGCCTGTTTAAAACTCTTCAGTGTCTCCTATTGCTTCAATAAAAGAGTATAAAATCCTGAACGTAACCTACAAATCTGCATCATTGTATAACCGGTCTTGTCCCAGGGCCCCCTTTTTATGCTCCGGTCAGAGATATTGGACATAGCATGTGGCCTTCTATCTTGGGGACCAGGAGAGATGGCATGAGCATTGCCCAGGAGATGTTGGGGCAAAGAAAAAGACCTATATAAGACTTAGGTTACTATTAAGGAGAGGTTAACAATTGGAGAGGGATGGAAGAAACACACATTTATTGAGACATGATGATACGTGTGAGTGCTGGCTAGGTGCTTGACAGACACAGTCTCATCAGACAATACACGGAACAGTCTGTGAGGCTGCCATAATGATGGAGGGCATAAAAGAAGAAACTGACGCTATGAGAGGCTGAGCTGCCAGGACAGCACAGCTTGTGAATATCAGAATTGGGATTTGGAGCTGGACTCCAAAGGTAATGATTTTTCCATTCGCTACACCACCTACCTTGTTATTTGACCATCTTTCTAACCCCAGGCTCTTTAAGATAGCAAGTACCTACCCAATAAATGTTGGGTGAATTGAATGCCAGGGTAAATCATCTTGAGCCTAAGGACTTCTTTGAAGCAAACCACCCCACTTTGTCCTAGAAGTTGAGTTGGTTCTTTTGGAGGCTAAGTGACCTTTCCCCCATAGATCTACATTCACAACTGTATTCTGGAGATTTGAGACTATATTAGTTGTTTACCATTAGAGTTAACCTGACTTTCATATTTCTAAATACACAGACTCTTTCAGCATGACTCCTTTGAAGCACGGTGTTCTCAAATGTGAAATTTAGCAATTTCCCGAGTATAATGGCACAGTATTTTTGTGACTTTTGAAAGTACCTGGATACGTTGTTCTGGTTTTTATTAGCACATACATATAAATATTTTAAAAAGTTCACTAGAGCAAGGCAGGTGACCACTTGGAGGTTTGCCCAGCGGCTGCTTACAAGTCACCACCAGATATTTCATGCCAAAAACTTCTCTTGGCCAAGGAGCAGATGAGCCTCTGGATGATCACCGTGTGTGTGAGAGGGAGACGTCAGGCCTCCATCAGAGTTCCTCAGGAGCTCATCCATAATTCCATCTTTCTTTGTTACTGTCCCTATTCTTGGCTTAAAAATATCTGTTTAAAAGATGTTACAAAGGCTTGTGATATTTTTAGATCAACTCTGAGTAAAATAGACATAAGCAATGGCTTCAAACTGTCTTGCCATTGTTTCCTGAACCTTTTTTTATTTTCTAATTTTGGGCTACACTGAGAGACTTGAGGGATCTTAGTTCTGCAACCAGGGATCGAACCTGAACCCTCAGCAGTGAAAGCACAGAGTCCTCACCACCGGACTGCCAGGGAATTCCCTGTTTCTTGAATCCTTAAAGCTATCAACTAAGAATGCCTATTCGCACAGGCTACTACTTTTTAACCTCCCTATTGAAAGTTTTCGATACTTTTCATTCTATTTCGTTTCCAATAAGTCAAATTTGGCACATTTCTTGTATCTGATTAAATGAGAGGGAGATGAGACTACTCAGGATGGAAGCATACACACATAGGTGATCAGCCCCAGGTAATCTGCACTTTGCTTTTAAGTCTGCCCCCTCCCACCACCCCACCCCCCGCCCCGCCCCTGACACACACGCAAACTGAGTCAGGTACTGAAAGAACTTCTAGCTCACTACAGATGATGGCCCCAAACGGGACTCCTCTGGAATGGACAGGAGTCACTAAGTGGAAGCTCAGGTTTTATTGCATAAGTCAGATAACATTCATGCCCCCAGTACTACAGTGTGTGGTATTTTCTGGGTGAGTGCCCATTGTCAAAGGGAGCAGGGAGCCAGAGCTGGGAGTCAGGAATTCAGACCTGGATGGAGTTCTGTTCCTGCAGCTCTCTGTGTGTGACCTTGACCAAGTTTTGTAACCACCTCAATCTTAGGATTTTTAGCCATCATTAGTGATCCTAACACTTTCTGTACTATTGCTATAAAGAAGAAATTAAAGTGTGTGTATTAGTTTTTTTAGGGCTTTCACAAAAAGTAACCATAAACTCGAGGGCTTAAAACAGCAGAAATCTATTCTCTCCCAGTTCTAGAGACTAGAAATCTGAAATCAAGGTGCTGGCAGGGCCGTACTCCCTCTGAACACTCCAGGAAAGAATCTTTTCTTGCCTCTTTTAGCTTCTGGTGGTTACCAGTAATCTTTGGCATGCCTTTGGTTATATAACATCAATCTCTGCCTGTCTCCACATGGCCTTCTTCCCTCTGTATCTGTGTATCTCAAATCTTTCTCTCCTTATAAGGGCATGGGCCATTGGATTTTGAGCCAACTAGTCCAGCATGACCTCATCTTAACTTGAATATATCTGTGAAGGCCCTATTTCCAGTTAAAGTCATGATCACATGTGCTGGGATTTAGAACTTCAAAATAGCTCTTTTGAGGGGGACACTGTTTAACCCACAACAGTAGGCAAAATGTTTAGTACTCTGACTGTGTATATGCACATTTAGTAGCCCAGTACATTTTCAATTTTAAATGTGTGAAAAACACATCTTGCTATTGGGATGTTTCCTTTTGGTCCCATAGAAGCCATTTCTGTGAGCTTCAGTTTATTAATATTTTTCTTACTTATATTCTCTGCTTTTGGAGAGTCATAGATTCTTCTTTTTGAAACCCCAAAGATCATTTAGTACAACTACTCTATCCAGCTGGTTTTGAAATTTATTCTAAAGCAGGGGTCCCCAACCTATGAACTCTAATGCCTAATGATCTGGGGTGGAGCTGATGTAATGATAATAGAAATAAAGTGGACAGTAAATGTAATATTCTTGAATCATCCCAAAACTATCCCCTTACCGCAATTCGTGAAAAAATTGTCTTCCATGAAACAGGTCCCCGGTGCCAAAAAGTTTGGGGCCCATTGTAGAGCATCTTTCTCATGTTATTGTCTAGTCTCTGTTGTTATTGCTCCAGGACAGGAATCTAAGGACCATGCAAAGTCTCTGTTTCATCTCCTGGTTATGAGTAAGTTCTTCTACATCTTAAGTCAACTTCTATCTCCTTAAAGTTTAGTCACCAGTCCTATAGGAGCAAGTCTAATTCCTCTTCCCTATCTTAGCTGTTCACATATTCCAGTTCAAGAATCAGATTTAATCCTTCAATTAAGAAAATAAATAAATTTAAAAAAAAATGAAAAGACAAAAAAAAAGGAAAAACCTTCTGAATCTGAGAATTATTAAAAAGTGAGAAAAATCCCTTAATTGCAACAAGTTACCCACTGCACAGAAAGACTCTGTGGCAGAGAAAATTGGCAGTGTTCTGATGATCAGAATGAACAGCTAGAAGACTCCTATTCAGACTACTTTTCAATTAATAAAGCTAATAATTTTTCTCACAGACTGCTGCAATAGCCATATTTCTGTTTTGTTAAGATGTCTATTCTCTATTGGTCTAGTGGTTTTCCATACTTTCTTCAATTTAAGTCTGCTTTGGCAATAAGGAGTTCATGATCTGAGCCACAGTCAGCTCTCTGTCTTGTTTTTGCTAACTGTATAGAGCTTCTCCATCTTTGGCAGCAAAGAATATAATCAATCTGATTTCTGTATTGACCATCTGGTGATGTCCATGTGTAGAGTCTTCTCTTGTGTTGTTGGAAGAGGGTGTTTGCCATGACCAGTGCCTTCTCTTGGCAAAGCTCTTTGAGCCTTTGCCCTGCTTCGTTCTGTACTCCAAGGCCAAATTTGCCTGTTACTACAGGTATTTCTTGACTTCCCACTTTTGCATTCTAGTCCCTTTGAAGAAAGTAAGGAAAACCACAAGACCATTCAGGTATGACCTAAACCAAATCCCTTATGATTATACAGTGGAAGTGACAAATAGATTCAAGGGATTAGATCTGATAGACAGAGGGCCTGAAGAACTGTGGGGGGAGGTTCGTGACATTGTACAGGAGGCAGTGATCAAGACCATCCCCAAGAAAAAGAAATACAAAAAGGCAAAATGGCTGTCTGAGGAGGCCTTACAAATAGCTGTGAAAAGAAGAGAGGCAAAAGGCAAAGGAGAAAAGGAAAGATATACCCATTTGAATGCGGAGTTCCAAAGAAAAGCAAGGAGAGATAAGAAAGACTTATTCAGTGATCAATGCAAAGAAATAGAGGAAGACAATAGAATGGGAGAGACTAGAGATCTCTTCAAGAAAATTAGAGATACCAAGGGAATATTTCATGCAAAGATGGGCACAATAAAGGACAGTAATGGTAAGGACCTAACAGAAGCAGAAGATATTACGAAGAGGTGGCAAGAATACACAGAACAACTATACAAAAAAGATCTTCATGACCCAGGTAACCATGATGGTGTGATTACTCACCTAGAACCAGACATCCTGGAATGTGAAGTCAAGTGGACCTTAGGAAACATCACTACAAAAAAAGCTAGTAGAGGTGATGGAATTCTAGTTGAGCTATTTCAAATCTTAAAAGATGATGCTGTGAAAGTGCTGCACTCAATATGCCACCTAATTTGGAAAACTCACCAGTAGCCACAGGACTGGAAAAGGTGAGTTTTTATTTCAATCTCAAAGTAAGGCAATGGCAAAGAAAGCTCAAACTACTGCACAATTGCACTCATCTCACACGCTAGTAAAGTAATGCTCAAAATTCTTCAAGCCAGGCTTCAACAGTACGTGAACTGTGAACTTCCAGATGTTCAAGCTGCATTTAGAAAAGGTAGAGGAACCAGAGATCAAATTGCCAACAACTGCTGGATCATTGAAAAAGCAAGAGAGTTCCAGAAAAGCATATACTTCTGCTTTATTGACTATGCCAAAGCCTTTGACTGTGTGAATCATCAGAAACTGTGGAAACTTCTTAAAGAGATGGGAATACTAGACCCCCTGACCTGCCTCTTGAGAAACCTGTATGCAGGTCAGGAAGCAACAGTTAGAACTGGACGTGGAACAATAGCCTGGTTCCAAATCAGGAAAGGAGTACATCAAGGCTGTATATTGTCATCCCAGTTATTTAACTTATATGCAGAGTACATCATGAGAAATGCTGGACTGGATGAAGGACAAACTAGAATCAAGATTGCCAGGAGAAATATCAATAACCTCAGATAAGCAGATGACACCACCTTTATGGCAGAAAGCGAAGAAGAACTGAAGAGCCTCTTGATGAAAGTGGAAGAGGAGAGTGAAAAAGTTGGCTTAAGGCTCAACATTCAGAAAACTAAGATCATGGTATCTGGTTCCATCACTTATGGCAAATAGATGGGGAATCAATGGAAACAGTGACAGACTTTATTTTCTTGGGCTCCCAAATCACTGCAAATGGTGACTACAGCCAAGAAATTAAAAAACGTTTGCCCCTTAGAAGAAAAGTTATGACCAACCTAGACAGCATATTGAAAAGCAGAGACATTATTTTGCCAAGAAAGGTCTGTCTAGTCAAAGCTATGGTTTTCCCAGTTGTCATGTATGGATGTGAGAGTTTAACTATAAACCTGAGCACCAAAGAATTGATGCTTCTGAACTGTGCTGTTGTGGAAGACCTTTGAGAGTGCCTTGGACTGCAGGGAGATCCAACCAGTCCATCCTAAAGGGATTCAGTCCTGAATGTTCATTGGAAGAACTGATGCTAATGTGGAAAGTCCAATACTTTGGCCACCTGATTTGAAAAGACCCTGATGCTGGAAAAGATTGAAGGCAGGAGGAGAAGGAGATGACAGAGGATGAGATGGCTGGATGACATCACTGACTCAAAGGACATGAGTTTGCGTAAACCCCGGGGGTTGGTGATGGATAGGGAAGCCTGGCAGGCTGCGGTCCATGGGGTCACAAAGAGTTGGACATGACTGAACAACTGAACTGAACTGTTCTCTTACTTGACTGAAAACACACAGGCTTATTTTTGGTCCATCATAATTATAAATAATGTGTATGTGTATGGAACCATAGTTTTCAATTTTTTTGTATTTTATTCCTTTTCTCCCTTTATTTTTTATAAATTGTCTCTCACCCTGTATTTTAAAGTTTTTAATACATTAAAAATGGCTAAGTGACATTAATCTTTGTTTTCAGTGGCTCATGCCAGGCATAGCACTTTCATTCCTATCCTTTTATTTGTCTTGTATATCTAGTTGATCAAGAACTGCATTATAAATATTTAGGTAAAAAATTAAAAAAAAAAAAGAATCAGATTATTCATGGTTTCCTACTAATCAACCCAGTGTCTTTATATGGGCTTCTCTGTTATGATCACCAGTTTCATCAATATTTTGGTTATGTTGTTACTAATACTTGTCAACCTGTCTATGACAAAGAGGATTATTTTCCATGTGAGAACAGATGGTGGAGTATACTCCCTTTCAGGTTTTTGTTCTGAACCATGGAGATGAAGTGGGTTCTGGGTTTAATACCAAAGGAGACGAGATCTAAATCTGAGCACCCAGGCTGACCAGTGGGCCTGGGAAGGGGACCACCGCCTGCCCAGTGACTCCAACAGCGTTTGTGGTTTAATCTGATCCTCAAATGGTACAAACAAATGATACATAGTACCTTACATAAATAAATACTGACAGTTGTGAGCATTTTAACTCTTTAGTAATGGACAATTATAAGCAAACTGTTTAGACACCTAGGGACTACATGTCTCAAATGTTAAATGGCACAGTAGGACGTATATTTTCTCTCTTAACTGTGCATTTTTTGTTTGCTAATATCACCTCATAAGAAGTCATATTTCCAATTGTTGTTATTTTTTATCCACTTTTTTGCATGTTTCTATCAATTTCCAGAAAACTGATACCTGAACTCATCAGTATCTTTCATCTGTTTTGCTATCATAGCGTACTTAATAAATGTGTACTCTGTGCAGAGCATTGTGAAATTCATCAGGATACAGTGCATGTGTGTAATCAGAATTTTAACACACACACATACAAACATAAAATGCAGTTTACAAGGATGTAGTACATAAATAAACTAGGACTGCTTGTAGCAGCCCTACTTATCTTGGCTGATTTGAGCATCAAATGACTTAATGTGTGAAAACAAAATTAGGGAGCGAGAGCAGAAATGAACTGAGAATCACTGTGTATCAACCTCTGTTCCACAAACTCCACATGTGTTCACTCATTTAATCTTCACAACAACTCTCTGTGGTTCATACTAATATTTTCACCAGTTTACAGAAAAGAAAACTGAAACCCAGTATGGCTAAGTGACTAATTCAGTCATATGGGTATGGGGAAATTAGGATTCACATGCTGGTATTTGACCTCAAGAATCTGTTCTGATAACCACTATCATACTCAGTTGCTTCAGTTGTGTCCAATTCTTTGTGACCTCATGGACTGTAGCCCGCCAGGCTCCTCTGTCCATGGGATTCTCCAGGCAAGAATACTGGAGTGGGTTGCCATGCCCTCCTCCAGGGGATCTTCCCGACCCAAGGATTGAATCCGAGTCTGCTGTGTCTCCTGCATTGCAGGCGGATTCTTTACCACTGAGGTGCCAGGGAAGCCCCATAACCACTATGCTAAACTGATATTCTGAAAACATTCATGAACATGTAAAGTGGACTATAAAATGTATTATAATAGAATGCATCTTGCATGGAAATGGAATGGTGAATGATTAGATACAAGCAAGGTTTAGCTAGTTTTTGGAGTTTATACTTACTTGATTGTTTTAGTTTAGAATTCAAATTAGATATTGAATTAAATTATCATATTGGAAAGCCATATTTGGATAATTATGAAACTTAGTTACTAGGAAATTACTAGGAAATCTTGATTACATCCCATGAGTTTTGTGCAATTTAAGGAAGTCTTTGTAGTTGGTTTGAGCTGTAAAAACTATTATTCTTTCTTTGTGCCCTCTTGGAAGAAAAATAAACAAGCACCATTTTTTAATAACAGAAATTATATTCTACTAGTCTGAAAGATTGGTTTTATCCTTTGAGTATTAGAGGATTTACTTCCCCAGTAGAACAAAATATCCATAGTTTGTGTTAAAGTCCCTTCTCACTTTTGACAGTTTAATACCCACAGTCAGGTCACATATATACTGTAAATAACTATGAATTTCTAACTTCTGCTTTGCACTGGTTTGAAAAAGGAAAACTATTGATAAAACTGGGCATCTCCCAAATTCTTCCAGTGTTTACTTGCCTAACCTTGCTCTTTCAGGTCACCAATACTTTGGGTGACATTGATAGATGAAGTAGCAGGTGATTCCCAGGGATGGATATCTTGTTCCAAATCTAATTGATTGTGGCACAAGTCTTTTATGTTTTTGTCCCATGACCAAGTGAGAGGTAAGGGGATTATACCCTCTGCTCTCACAACATGTGAAAATCGGTGTTTGAGGAACCCTCCACAGTGGAGGTGGCTGGATAGATAGGGATTGAAAATAGGATTGTTTATTTCTCCCTTTTAATTTTTGTTATTTTGCTAAAGAATACTAATTAGATATGAAGTTAGTGCAGTGCAATATATGCTATAGAGAAAGGGCACATGTTTATGAGCAGGGGGTCTAGAATTAGATTCCTCAGATTCAGATACATCCTTCATTGCTTTATAGCTATGTGTCCATAAGCAGGTTATTTAATAACCCTGGGATTTAGTTTCCTCATCTACAGAACAGGAATAACACTAATAGCCATTTCATGGTTTATTATTAGAACTGTCAGTTAATCCATATAAAATACTGAGAATAGTAACTGACAAATAGTAAGTGCTCAATGAATGTTAGTGATTACCATTCATATCAATGAAGAATGCTATTATTTTAACTTCCATTTATGACTGGTAACCCTCTACTAATTCTTGGATATCCCATAATCCCCTCCACAGAGTCTTCTCTGATGGCCATTTGCTCCTATTTGGAACTTTCATATTGAATTACCCAGCACTTTCCAAGAATATGGTTGTATGTTTTTCTTCTGCATTCACGTTTGAAGTCTCAGATATCAGAACCTATTTAATTTTGGAAGAATGCACAGCATAGTATCCAGTATATTAGACACGTGTCATTAGTAAATAAGTAAAAATTGAGAGCGTGCTGTGATACAACATGGTCTTTGCTGTGTTTATCATCTACTCATGGTTGTAAGTGTACTACCAAGATGCAGTTCATTGCCAGAATCTATTATAGTCAAGAGGGAGGCATCTGAACCACCCTAAAGAAGATGATCAAAATCTCAGTAGCTTTAGAGTTATACTTATTTTAGGCAGAATGTTAGGAGGCCATAAAATTACAGAAATCATCCCTGGTTCTCGGCCTCTGATCTCAATCCTTTGTAATGATTTCTATTTCTTGCTAATAGGCTATTCTGTCTAAAACACTACTTTCAACATTTTTCCTTCTCCACAACCAACAGTGTTACCTAATAAATATTATAATAGTTAAATTTTTGAGTGGTTGTTGAGAAGTGGGTACTGTGCCAAGCACTTCCATGCATTATCTCACATAATAAATGCATATTTATTATAATATTATTCTGTTTGAAAGGAAGTTCAATGAGAATAGGACCCTTGCCTTTTGAAGTGATAGAGTAAACTACTTGTAGATTAATGCCTGATTGATGCTCTCAACACGTTGAGTGAATGAGTTCGTTATCATTATTCCTGTTTTATAACTCCTGAAAATAAGAACAGAGAAATAAAGCCAGAAAATAAAAGACAGATCCAGGGTTTTGATATGTGTAGTTTGGCTACCTTTAGGTACAGGATAGGACGCCAGAAGATTAATCTCCATACTTTTCCACCTAGCATTCAAGGAACAGCAAATCCCAGGCCACCAGAAATTTGATACAGGCTGCTTTTCTCCACTGTGCATTGAACTTGCCATGCTCATTACAATGGCACAGTGTTTGCCCTTCCTATAGTATCTTTGTTTTTCTATTTGTGTTGTATGTATTTAGCTTGTCCCTCCAAATAGACCTTAGTTCTTAAAAGGCAATGTGTCTGACTATTCTTTATTATTTCTCATTGGCTTGATTCAAGTAGTTGAGCTTTATATTTAAGAAACATGAAATATTCATTAGCTCAATAAATATTTATTGAGCACCTAGTATATGTACTTTTAGATAGGGAGATGAAACAATACTCACAGACAAGGCCCTTTTTTCAAGAAACTTACATTGGAAGGCAGAAGGTAAGTAATAAATATAATAAGGCATAAATGGAGATAAGTACAATGAAGAAAATAAAGCCGAAGTTGGAGGTGACATGTGATGGGAGATGGCAATGTGAGTCTGATGGTGATGCTAGTGGGGGGAGTGGGGGGAGGAAAAGCATCTCTGAGAAGGTAGTGCTTGAGGTGGCTTGGCAAGACCTAAAGCAGGAGGCAGCCTTAAGACATTATGGGGCATAGTGATCTGGCCAGAGGCAACGGTAAGTGGGAAAAGGAGAATAAGCTCGGCATGTCTGAGGATAAAGAAGGATGACCTGCATGCTTGGAGGCTGTTGTGACTAGAAGGACAGACATAGGCAGTGGCCAGATTATGAGGTACCTTGTTGACCCGAGAAAGAAGCTTTGAGTTTATTTAAAGGGCATTAGAGCCAATCAGAAGGATGTTAAACAGCAGAGAGGAATATATGCTTTATATTTTAAAAGATCATAATATTAAAAACATAATTGTGTGTGGAACAACAGGAACTCTCATTCATTGCTGGTGGGAATGCAAAATGACACAGCCAGTTTGAAGACAGTTTGGCAATTTCTTGCAAAACTAAACATATTCTTACCATACTATCTAGCCATCACACTCCTTGGTATTTTTACTCAAAGGAGTTGAAAACTTACATCCATACAAAACCTTGCACACAAATGTTTATAGCAGCTTTATGCATAGTTGCCAGAACTTGGCGGGCAGCCAAGATGTTCTTCAGGAGGTAGACCAGACAGTGGTTTATTACCCAGCATTAAAAAGAAATGAGCTATCAAACCATGAAAAGACATGGAGATACCTTAAATACCTATTACTAAGTGAAAGAAATCAGTCTGAAAAGTTGATTCTAACTATATGAGAATCTGGAATAAGCAAAATGATGGCGAAGCAAAAAGACCAGTGATTGCCAGGAGTCAGGAATGGAGGGAGGGATGAATAGGTGGAACACAGAGGATCTGGGGGGCAGTAAACATACTCTGTATGATACTAATTGGTGGATACATGTCATTAAATGTTTGTCCAAACTCATTGAACCTAGGACAGCAAAAGTGAACCCTAATGTAAACTATGGCCCTTGGGTGATGATGTTATGTTAATGTAGGTTCATCACTTGTAACAGTGTAACACTCTGGTGGGGAATGTTGAGAATGAGAGCTGGCTAGGCATATGTGGGAGTAGGAGGTATATGGAAATCTCTGTATGTTCTTCTCAATTTTGCCATGAACCAGACTGAATTATTAGTAACTTTTTTGCACTCCAGAAGAGAGATGGTATACCAGGCAAGAAGTGTGTGCATGCACGCTCAGTTGTTTCAGTCATGTCCTCTGTCTATGGGATTCTCCAGGCAAGAATACTGGAGGAGGAAATCCAGACAATCAAACAGGATGTACTGAAGAGGAAGAGCCAATAGAATTTACTGATGAATTGTATGTGAAGGATGATGAAAAGAGAATTATAGATAATTCTTAGGTTTTGGACATGAGATCTGGGTAGACAGTGGAGCCATTTACTGAGGAAATGATGCCTTGGGACAGAGGATAAAGAAATTAATAGGTGGATCAAGGTATTAAAGAGACAGATCATAAGTATTCATTTAGTTCCTTACTTATTCACCACCTTGATCCACAGAGGATTTGAATCATCTTACAGTGGGAACACATATTTATAATAATGATAAAGTAGACATAGAAAATAGGGAGGAAGGGAAACATAAGCAGAAGTAGAAAGTCAAGTGTAGAAAAGATATATGCAGGTGATTAGATTATAAAATAGTTACTATTATTCAGTCTTGGATTTGGCTCTGAGGGAAAAGGGAGTCTTGATCAGCGAGTTAATTTTCATTATCAGATCAGAGGAAGCATAACCATGCCTCAGGAGAGGCAAACTTTTTCAGGCTTTGCTTTTGCAAAGAAAGTCTTCACAGTGAAGCTCAGAGGAGGGTGAAATGAAGAATACAGTGTGAGAATTTTGATTCAGTTTCAGTTAAGAGCTTTCTTTGGAAAGGCCTGAACAGATACAAACAGTCTGAGAGTCATTCAAAGAAGTCAACATTTTGAATAGCACTTATACCTGAGGATTTCCTGGTTTTTATGGTTTCTAAGCTCAAATTCTCCCAAGGTCTCTCCTGAATGATACTAACAGTCTTCAGTACAGAGACCCAGTTTCCCACCTCCTAGTTGGATTTAGCCATTATTTTTCACTGAACTCACCTGCCAGTGCAGGAGACATAAGAGGCACAGGTTTGATCCCTGGATCAGGAAGATCCCCTGGAGGAAGTCATGGCAACCCACTCCAGTATTTTTACCTGGAGAATCCCATGGACAGAGGAGCCTGGTGGCTACAGTTGCAAAGAGACTGAAGCAACTTAGCCAGGACTGATAGTCTGTGCTCTCTTCCTGCTTACTGTGTAGTGCTAAAAGTTTTGGTTTATTCTATTAAAGTTCAGAATGACTTGGAATCTTAATTTCAAACACTTCTACTGCTTTTTTTCTTCTTCAGTATTTTATTTCCAAAAAAGCTACAATTCTTCCCATGTATCATCAGAGACAGGTTCTAAGCAGGACCATATGCAGTGGCATTTGTTGATAAAAGCATACACTCCTACAATTCTACATAGACTAGGTTATCTTGAACTTTGGGCAATGTCTCAAGACACACATGCTTATTTAAACATCTGGCTCATCTGCTAATTAACAAAATTGGAGAGGGTGTTCAGGTCTCTGTTCCTCTGTGATGAGTCTGTGCATGCGTTTCATCAGCAATACGTATTTAAGGATGAAATCAGTAACAATTTGAACATGACAGTCTCTCCTTAAAATGTACTGGAGATGTAGAAAGATAACTTTACAGCAAAAAAATCTGCTCTAAGTTCTGTTGAAATTGCTTATTTACAATAAAATCAAATAACATAAAGGTTTCAAAATATTACCTTTATTTGCATAAATGCTGAAAATTCTTGTAAAGAAATCGTGATGGGAGAGCTTTGTAAAATTCATGGAAGTATAAAGTAAGGTTTCATATCACTTGAAATTCCAGATATTAAATATTTACGATGAATGATGCAAACATTTTATATACTTGTCTTGGTCTAACAAAATACTGGGTGGTGTAGTACCAAACATTTATATATCAATCTGGAGGCTAAAAAGTTTAAGCTGAAGATGCTGGCAAATTTGGTGTCAGGTGAGGCCATGTTTTCTGGTTCATAGATGGCCATCTTCTGACTGTGTCCTTTCAGGGCAGAAGGGGTTAGGGAGTTTTGGGGGTCTTTTTTATGAGGATACTAATACCATTCATAAAGATTCTGTGCCCATGACCCAGTCATCTCCCAAATGTCCTACCTCCAAATGCCATCACACTGAGGGTTGGATTTCAACATATGAGTTTTAGGAGAACACAAGCATTAGTTGATAGCAATATTATAATATGCAGAATTGTAAAATGAGTGCAAACAAGAATAAAGGCATTGGTTTGCTAAAGAGTGATAAGTACTTGCAAAGCAAGGTAATTTCGTAGAAGCTGGAAGTGGTTTTGTTTTGTTGATTAAGATAAAGAGAATGATAAAAATCATAACATCCTGATATTATGTTATATGTTAACACTTATCTTTGATCTCAGAATGTATTGGCATATATTGTCTCAATCACCCCCTTTTTCCCCCTGTCATGACAGTCATATCATCAATGCTTTAAAGTCATAAAACGCATAGATATTTTTGTGTGCTAATGTATTCAATTATGCAAATGTTAATTGGACACATATGTGCAAGGACCTGTGTTAGAAATGGCAAAGATGTTTCACAATTCAGTTGGGAGATAAGCTCAAACACAACTAGCTCTAATAAATAACACAGTTTAATAAACGATTCAGTGAAGGACAATGAAATAGAAACAAATTAATTTCTATTACAAAAAAGGTCTTGTGAAACAGAGCATTTTGAGGAAGGCAATGAGGCTAACTTTTCGTAAATGGAGATGAGTAAGTTATAAAATTACTGGAAATATGTTTTAGCATATTTCTATTTTTGTTTTTTACCTACTATTCTTCCTAGTAATTTTCAAATATTACAAGGCAACATTATTAAACACTACAAAGAAAAGTTTCCTGGTTTGACTTTATATATATATTTCCCAGATTTGTAGAGTATTACTGTTACTTTCAATCTAGGCAGTAGGATGAAAAGTCCATGTTCATAAATTCATTATTACATTGGGCAAGTTAGGTAATTAAATTGAAAAAAAATGAGATAGAGAAAGATTTTCAAGGCAAATATGATCCATGTGCTTAAGATAAAACAAAACAAAGCTTCCTAAGGGACAAAAAGGAACAATAGATGAGGAATTTGTAGAGACTATGAATATAATTCTTTGGAAGATAGATTGAAAGCAAAGACAAAAAATAGAGTGCTGCTCATGTAGGAGAGAAAGGAAGAGGACTGGGAATAGTATTTGAAGGAAGAAACAATATAAATCAGAAGAATGTGCCTGAATTGATGATGATATATGCCATGCCTAATTCTATCCAGATGATATTCAAAAGAAAATAAGTAAAAGAAAGGTGATGGAGATGGGTGCCATGAAAGGCATACAATTGGAAGACTATGGGGGTGATTAGGGAGCTCTTGAATAGTCATGAAATTTGTGTATTTTTTGGTCTGATGTTTTGATGGAAAGATATCCTAATAACTATTTAAAGGAATTATCAGAACTAACCAATAAGAGCAAGGATTTTGTCACCAAACAGACTTGGTTGAAATCTTGACCGCATCTGATATTATATATGTGATCTTGGAGAAGCTACTTAATCTAAGCTTTATTTTCTTCTTTTTTAAGCGGCACCAAAGAGCTATATTGTAGGGATGATATGCAGATGAAATGAAATAATACTTGAAAGAGCTATATGATAGGGATGACATGAAGATGAAATAAATAATATGAGGATGAAATGAAATAATACTTAATAATACCTTTAAGAAGGGAGTATGTCCGGGACATTTTCAGATCTCTTTTGTTTCTCTGACAATATCTGTTGTCTTTATATCCATTTCACTGCAAATGGAATTTGGAATCAGTCTTGCCATTTTCCCACTCTTTTAGGAATTTACAGTTGCAGAGAAGGCTGAGAGATACTGTATTTATTGCCACTGTAGGACACGTGTTTTCTCACTTTGGATTAGTTTTGAAATATTTTTCTAGGTCTGCATTCCAAAACTTTGCTGACATATATGTAAGTATGGGTACTTTTATCAGTGGTTTAATCTGAAACATGTGTGGCCTTTCAGTCTACATATGGAGTACTTTCTTCAACTCAGAAAATAGTTTATTATACTTTTGATTGTTGCTTTGGTTCCATTTTATTGCAATTTTAAGTTCCAACATACTACTGTTACTCCTTCCAAATATTCTATGAGCAATGGAGTATACAGTCTGATGTGTACGCATACGGGGGTGCATGCATTCATGTGTGTGTCTGTGTGAAACCAACCTTGTTCATTATATTATCATTTACATTATCTTTATTTTTGACTATTCAAGGCTTGCCTTTTGAAATTTTAATTAGCTGTTTCTAAATTCAATAATTCCTTTCTTCTCTAAAGAACAATTTTCCTACTTTGACTTGAATTTCTAAAGCAAATGTTGAATTCACTGTGTTGTGTTGAAAGATAAATTTAATGCTTCTGAATTTTGATCTGTTCAAGAACAGCTGTCAATGCTAACAATAGTGATTTTGCCCATTTCTCCCATATTTCATAATATTTAATGAAGCAATTTAGGGTATACAAGTGTATGTCACTTTTCCATGTGTACTGTAAATTTACCCTTTATCTTGTTAAAATTTCACTCTTCTAAATTATTTGATTTTTATCTCTATTTTTCTGTTGTTAATTTATTTTGCATTTGCATAATTTGTATTTGTTCTTCCTTTTCAGATATTTATGATACTTTAGGTGTGTTTCTTATAAAAAGCTAGTTGTATTTTTTTGATTCAAGTAAGTCATTTTTAAAATTTATTTTTAAAAATATTTATGCATTTATTTATTTGGCTGCACCAGGTCTTATTTGCAACACTTGGGATCTTTAGTTTCAGCCTGTGGGATCTAGTTCCCTGACCAGAGACTGAACCTAGACCCCCTGCACTGGGAGCAGGGAGTCTTAGCCACTGGACTACCAGAGAAGTCCTGTAAGTCTTTTTAAAACAGACTGATGATCCATTTAATGCTTGCAAATTTGAATTAATATTCTTGTTATATTTTCCTTTGCTTTCTACTTTTCTATACTTCCCTCCCTGATGTTCCTTTAAACTTTATGTCTTAAAAATTAAAAAAATAATTCGTCTTTTTTTCCTGTATGGACTACTTTGTTTATTTATCCTCCACCTGTTTGGAAGGTATAATTTTTGCAAAATGGTTTCCTTCAAATTATCCAGAGTTATGTTTAATCTCTATTCAGCACTTTTTCAACATTGAGTAAAGTGCTAAAATACTATATTTGAATGTTCCTATTTGATATGTAGTATTTAATTTTAATTTATTTTCTTTTATCTTTTTTCCCCACCTCCTTTTTAAGATAACATAGGATTTTAGATGCAGGTATTTTATAATATTGCAGACTTTTTACATTATACATATTTTCACGAACAGAGTTATATTATTTTTAAAGCCTCAGCTCAGATATTTCATCCTCCCAATTCCACCCCACTTTAACAAAGTTTCTGATTTCCCTATCTGTACTCAAGCACTCCTTCTTTGAATCTAGTACATGTATGCTTTCTGGTCTGTTTCCCATAGATACCATAATTATTAGTTTAGATGTGTCTCTTTAATCATCGGTGAGCTTTTTGCTGATAACAACCATCTCTTTAATTCTGTATTCACAGGACGTAAGGTCATGTGTGCTTAGTCATGTCCGACTCTTTGTGACCTTATGGACTATAGTCTGCTAGGCTCCTCTGTCCATGGGATTTCCCAGGCAAGAATATTGGAGTGGCTTGCCATTTCCTCCTCTTAGGGCTCTTCCCTACCTAGGGACAGAACCCACATCTCCTGCATCTCCTGCATTGCAGGCAGATTCTTTACCTCTGAGCCACCAGGAAAGCCCTATTCACAGGACATAGTATTGAAATATAATGTGCAGTGTTTAATAGAAGCTCGGTAATATTTGGTAAACAAATGAAGGTGTGAATGAATATGAAATGTCTTCATGAAATATGTAGCTTTATTTTTGGAACTCTATATAGATTTTTTTTAATTTATTTTTTTTTATTTATTTTAGTTGGGGGCTAATTACTTTACAATATTGTAGTAGTTTTTGCCATACATTGACATGAATCAGCCATGGGTTCACATGTGCTCCCCCTCCCGAACCCTCCTCCCACCTCCCTCCCCTTCCCATCCCTCTGTGTCATCCCAACGCTCCATCCCTGAGCATCCGTCCCATGCATAAAACATGGAATGGTGTTTCGCTTCACATATGACAATATACATGTTTCAATGTTATTGTCCCAGAACGTCCCACCCTCACCTTCTCCCTCAGAGTCCACAGGACTGTTTTATGCATCTGTGTCTCTTATTCTGTCTCACATATAGGGTTACCATTACCATCTTTCAAATTCCATATACATGCATTAGTATACTGTATTGGTGCTTTTCTTTCTGGCTCACTTCACTCTGGATAATGGGCTCCAGTTTCATCCATCTCAATAGAACCGATTCAAATGTATTTTTTTTAATGGCTGAGTAATATTCCATTGTGTATATGTACCACAGCTTCCTTATCCATTCGTCTGCCGATGGACATCTAAGTTGCTTCCATGTCCTGGCTACTGTAAACAGTGCTGCGATGAACATTGGGGTACACGCATCTCTTTCAATTCTGGTTTCCTCGGTGTGTATGCCTAGCAGTGGGATTGCTGGGTCATATGGCAGTTCTATTCCCAGTTTTTTAAGGAATCTCCACACTGTTCTCCATAGTGGCTGTACTAGTTTGCATTCCCACCAACAGTGTAAGAGGGTTCCCTTTTCTCCACACCCTCTCCAGCATTTATTGCTTGTAGACTTTTGGATAGCAGCCATTCTGACTGGTGTGTAATGGTACCTCATTGTGGTTTTGATTTGCATTTCTCTAATAATGAGTGATGTTGAGCATCTTTTCATGTGTTTGTTAGCCATCTGTATGTCTTCTTTGGAGAAATGTCTGTTTAGTTCTTTGGCCCATTTTTTTTTTGATTGGGTCGTTTATTTTTCTGGAATTCAGCTGCAGGAGTTGCTTGTATATTTTTGAGATTAATTGTTTGTCTGTTGCTTCGTTTGCTATTATTTTATCCCATTCTGAAGGCTGTCTTTTCACCTTGCTCCTAGTTTCCTTTGTTGTGCAAAAGCTTTTAATTTTAATTAGGTCCCATTTGTTTATTTTTGCTTTTATTTCCAATATTCTGGGGGGTGGGTCATGGAGGATCCTGCTGTGATTTATGTCAGAGAGTGTTTTGCCTATGTTTTCCTCTAGGAGTTTTATAGTTTCTGGTCTTACATTTAGATCTTTAATCCATTTTGAGTTTATTTTTGTGTATGGTGTTAGGAAGTGTTCTAGTTTCATTCTTTTACAAGTGGTTGACCAGTTTTCCCAGCACCACTTGTTAAAGAGATTGTCTTTTCTCCACTGTATACTCTTGCCTCCTTTGTCGAAGATAAGGTGCCCATAGGTGCGTGGGTTTATCTCTGGGCTTTCTATTTTGTTCCATTGATCTATATTTCTGTCTTTGTGCCAGTACCACACTGTCTTGATGACTGTGGCTTTGTAGTAGAGCTTGAAGTCAGGCAGGTTGATTCCTCCAGCTCCATTCTTCTTTCTCAAGATTGCTTTGGCTATTCGAGGTTTCTTATACTTCCATACAAATTGTGAAATGATTTGTTCTAGTTCTGTGAAAAATATCATTGGTAGCTTGATAGGGATTGCATTGAATCTATAGATTGCTTTGGGTAGTATACTCATTTTCACTATATTAATTCTTCCAATCCATGAACACGGTATATTTCTCCATCTGTTTGTGTCCTCTTTGATTTCTTTCATCAGTGTTTTATAGTTTTCTATATATAAGTCTTTTGTTTCTTTAGGTAGAAATATTCCTAAGTATTTTATTCTTTTTGTTGCAATGGTGAATGGTATTGTTTCCTTAATTTCTCTTTCTGTTTTCTCATTATTGGTGTATAGGAATGCAAGGGATTTCTGTGTGTTAATTTTGTATCCTGCAACTTTACTATAGTCATTGATTAGCTCTAGTAGTTTTCTGGTAGAATCTTTAGGGTTTTCTATGTAGAGGATCATGTCATCTGCAAACAGTGAGAGTTTTATTTCTTCTTTTCCTATCTGTATTCCTTTTATTTCTTTTCCCGCTCTGATTGCTGTGGCCAAAACTTCCAAAACTATGTTGAATAGTAGTGGTGAAAGTGGGCATCCTTGCCTTGTTCCTGACTTTAGGGGAAATGCTTTCAGTTTTTCACCATTGAGGATAATGTTTGCTGTGGGTTTGTCATATATAGCTTTTATTATGTTGAGGTATGTTCCTTCTATTCCTGCTTTCTGGAGAGTTTTTTATCATAAATGGATGTTGAATTTTGTCAAAGGCTTTTTCTGCATCTATTGAGATAATCATATGGTTTTTATCTTTCAATTTGTTAATGTGGTGAATTACATTGATTGATTTGCGGATGTTAAAGAAACCTTGCATTCCTGGGATAAATCCCGCTTGGTCATGAGGTATGATCTTTTTAATATGATGTTGGATTCTGTTTGCTAGAATTTTATTAAGGATTTTTGCATCTATGTTCATCAGTGATATTGGCCTGTAGTTTTCTCTTTTTTTGTGACATCTTTGTCTGGTTTTGGAATTAGGGTGATGGTGGCCTCATAGAATGAGTTTGGAAGTTTACCATCTTCTGCAATTCTCTGGAAGAGTTTGAGTAGGATAGGTGTTAGCTCTTCTCTGAATTTTTGGTAGAATTCCGCTGTGAAGCCGTCTGGTCCTGGGCTTTTGTTTGCTGGAAGATTTCTGATTACAGTTTCGATTTCCGTGCTTGTGATGGGTCTGTTAAGATCTTCTATTTCTTCCTGGTTCAATTTTGGAAAGTTATACTTTTCTAAGAATTTGTCCATTTCTTCCAAGTTGTCCATTTTATTGGCATATAGCTGTTGGTAGTAGTCTCTTATGATCCTTTGTATTTCTCTTGTTTTGGGGTGGAAAGTCCTGAAAATATCGATTAAATCTAATTTGTCTATAGTACCATTTAAAGTTTGTGTTTCCTTGTTAATTTTCTGTTTAGTTGATCTATCCATATGTGTGAGTGGAGTATTAAAGTCTCCCACTATTATTGTGTTATTGTTAATTTCCCCTTTCATACTTGTTAGTATTTGCCTTATATATTGTGGTGCTCCTATGTTGGGTGCATATATATTTATAATTGTTACATCTTCTTCTTGGATTGACCCTTTGATCATTATGTAGTGTCCTTATTTGTCCCTTTTCACAGCCTTTATTTTAAAGTCTATTTTATCTGAAATGAGTATTGCGACTCCTGCTTTCTTTTGGTCTCCATTTGCATGAAATATATTTTTCCATCCCTTCACTTTCAGTCTGTATGTGTCCCTAGTTTTGAGGCGGGTCTCTTGTAGACAGCATATGTAGGGGTCTTGTTTTTGTATCCACTCAGCCACTCTTTGTCTTTTGGTTGGGGCATTCAACCCATTTACAGATTTTGTTATTTTAAAAGTAATAGGAAGGGATTATAAAATAAAGTTTTTATGTGACCTTTTCTTAGCTTCTAGAAAATCTTCAATGACTGTCATCTTACCAACGATAGTGAAGGGCCAGGGCCTGAAAGGTACAGTCCTTGCTCTTAAAGGATATTCACTCACTGAATATTCAGTATGTTCAACATTTAATAAGTACCTACAGCATGCCAGGCACTGGTACATAATCTACCCTCTAAGAAAGGATTCTGAGATGTTATTATAAACCTTGAAGATTGCTGTAAGACTGACCAGTTTTAATATTGTTAAGTTCATTAAGGTCCAGAGGGAAACTCTCTTAAAAATATTGAAAGAGGTACGTGTACCGCAATGTTCATTGCAGCACTGTTTACAATAGCTAGGACATGGAAGCAACCTAGATGTCCATCAGCAGATGAATGGATAAGAAAGTTGTGGTACATATACACAATGGAATATTATTCTTCTATTAAAAAGAACACATTTGAGTCAGTTCTAACAAGTTGGATGAAACTGGAGCCTATAATACAGAGTGAAATAAGTCAGAAAGAAAAACACCAATACAGTATATTAATGCATATATATGAAATTTGGAAAGATGGTAATGACAACCCTATATGTGAGACAGAAAAAGAGACACAGATATAAAGAACAGACTTTTGGACTCTGTGGGAGAAGGTGAGGGTGGGATGATTTGAGCGAATGGCATTGAAACATGTATATTACCATATGTGAAATAGATCATCAGTCCAGGTTCAATGCATGAAACAGGGCACTCAAAGCTGGTGCACTGGGATGCCCCAGAGGGATGGGATGGGGAGGGAGGTGGGAGGGGTGTTCAGGATGGGGGACACATGTACACCCGTGGCTGATTCATGTCAATGTATGGCAAAAACCACCACAATATTATAAAGTAATTAGCCCGCAGTTAAAATAAATAAATTAATTTAAAAAATAAAAACCTTATTTTCTAATTAAAAAAATATTTAAGTAACACATAATTTCTTTAATTCTCTAATCGCCAGCTTTGGGTTTTGTTCAATAAAAAAATATCATCCACCATTTGGTTATGGATACATTTTGCCTAAAATCATTTGGTTGTGCCTCCTAGGTATAAGACTTAATGGTAGGCACTGTGGAGGAGATCTATAAATGTAAACCGCTTTCAGAAGTTTTATATTGTCGAATACAGATCACGTAGCCTACTCCCTGGTTAATACTGATTTTACATGAATTCTTAGTAACTACTTATTCTGATTGAAGTTACTATTTTTCTCTTAGATGAGAGATGAGGTATGGATGGAAGGGATTTCAGATGATTCAGATTTCAGTTGAATGTGTTAAGTTCATTTTCTAATTGAGCTGCTAAACAAATGAGATGTTTTCTAAGCAAATCAAGCATGACACTGTATCCTTCAATATCCTGCGCTCTGGTTTCAAACACAGCTGCTGCTACCCCATTCTTGGGTGCAAGCCTTCCTCCCTAAAGTTGTTATGGTTACTGATACCATCTATGATTCCAGACACACCTCTCATTGATAATGCCCTGTTTTACTCTTAAAAAAACTAAACTCATTGACTTCTAGGATGTATTCGAATGACGTCACATAGTTTCAAACTAATGTTTGTCAAAATTCATAGGAAATTTTTATAAAAATAATCTCATTTCAAGTGTGAAAGAATGTATCAGATCATTGTAATTCCAAGTATTAAATTGAAATATTGGCAATAATTTATACACGTGTATGCACATGCACATATGTGTGTATATGTATGTATATAATAAGGATAAAAATGAATCATTAGCCCGCATCATCTTACTTATTATACAAGTTACTGGTAATAACTTAGAACACAAACAATGAAACTTTATGATAAAAAAGAAAGAAGGAAAAGAAGAAATACAGGGAAAAGCAGTGGACAGCAAGTTTTCTCATCCATATCTTCCCAAATCTCCAATTAACTTTAATGGTGTCAGTTGACTCCTCTCCCCTCCCAACTCCTCCCTACCGAATTATAAGGCTTTGAAATTCTACTCTCCCAACGGAAGGAGTTGATGCCCTTTGCTTACGTTCTTCCTTAGCTAAGTGAGATGGGCTTCCCTTTCTCTTTCTTTCTTTTGTTCACATATTGAATTTTGAAAATACAGGGAGACACTAGAGTTTTCACAGTCATTCGCTTGCTTTAAAATGTTCTAAGTTACACTTTTTCATGTCAAGTGTATTCTTTTTTTATGCTAAAAATATGTGAGAAACTTTCAAATGACAAGACAGATGGTGTATTAAACGTGGAAAATTCCTTTAATTTTCTTCTTAAGAGAGTACCCTAGGGGTATAAAAAAATCTTGTTGATAGGAAATAGTTAAAACTGTGCTTTAATATGTTCTTAAGGAGACTGATTTTTTTGTTCTCCTGAACTCAAAGGATAAGGCCCCATAGAGAGGGGCCAGTTTGTCTGGTTTTGTTCTCTTGAATCTTTAGTGAAGAAATTAGCTTAAGAAGGCTGAGTACCTGTTGAACTGACAATTCTTTTCACAGCTTCATTAAAGAATGATGTGGTTGGGTGTATAAAACAAATAAGCAATAAAAATCTTTTGTACAGCCCAGGGAAATTATAGTCATTGTTTTGTAAGAACTTTTAATGGAGTTTAATGTATAAAAATATTGAATCAGTATGCTGTACACCTGAAACTAATATAATATTGTAAGTCAGTTATACTTCCATTAAATAAAAAAATAATGAAGTAATTGGGCAGGAATATCAGATAATTTTATAGTGGGTTCCTTACACATGAATGATTTAAGTATGTGTCGCTAAAAGAAACTGTTTTCATACCTAGAGATAGTATACATCCCTGTGCATAAAAAGATATCTGGGTTCATAAATTCATATGTATAACTTAAAAAACGAGTTTGAACACTTTAACAATTACATATACTTTTACAACTTCTGCTTCTAACTAAAATGGAGTTACAGGGGCTGGATTTACCCTTCCATGTGCAATAACCAGAAAAAAAGATGAAATATGTGAGAAATACCGAGTGTCAGACACTGTTGGATGATGGCGCTCGAGAGATGGAAAACTAATGGTGTGAGTGTGGTGAACTGCCTCAGTTTATCACCTTGAGAGAGTTTTCCGGCCACAGTACAGATAGAGGGAACCCAGGCAGAGCTTGGTGTACTTTCTGGGTAGGAGAGATGGAGCTAGGGTATGAGGGAATCAAAAAGCCAGAGTTCAGGGTACAGAGTGCGAGAGGAGAAAGGGAAGCATGAGGAGAGTTTAGAGATCTGAGGAAGAGTTCCATTCAAATATTTGAAAGAGTGTGAGGAAAATATTTGATGCTGAGGAAGTATCACTTGAGTGTCAGAGGAGAGTGATTAGCACTGACACAGAAAGGTAGATGGTACCTACCAGTTAGGCTGGAAAACTCATTCTTCATGGGGCATTGGATAGAAAACTCAGGAGGGATTTGCCTCATTACTGAGGAATAATTAACCTTAGATTAAATGTTGTTCTGATACCACCCAGCATACCTTAAAAGTAAGAACTTGAATGGATCAAATTGTTTCCAAGTAACTTAACTGCATCCCAGAATAAAGTTTAATACTTACAGGAAAACAAAAATATCTAGTGCCTGACATGGTAAAATATATGTCTTACACCAATAAAAGATTATCAGGCAGGCAAAGAAACAGAAAATGATACCAATAGTGAGGAGAAAATCAATTGGTTAAAAAATTATGCAGAATTAGTAGGTAATGATGGAAATATAGTTGTCATCATTGTATTCCATAGCAGCCAGAGATCAAATTGCCAACATCCGTTGGATAATCAAAAAAGCAAGAGAGTTCCAGAAAAAATCTACTTCTGCTTTATTGACTACGCCAAAGCCTTTGACTGTGTGGTTCACAACAAACTGTGGAAATTTCTTAAAGAGATGGGAATACCAGACCATCTGACCTGCCTCCTGAGAAATCTGTATGCAGGTCAGGAAGCAACAGTTAGAATTGGACATGGAACAACAGACTGGTTCCAAATCAGGAAAGGAGTAAGTCAAGGCTGTATATTGTCACTCTGCTTATTTAACTTATATGCAGAGTACATTGTGAGAAACACTGGGCTGGATGAAACACAAGCTGGAATCAAGTTTGCTGGGAGAAATATCGATAACCTCAGATATGCAGATGACACCACCCTTATGGAAGAAAGTGAAGAAGAACTAAAGAGCCTCTTGATGAAAGTGAAAGAGGAGAGTGATAAAGTTGGCTTAAAGCGCAACATTCAGAAAACTAAGATCATGGCATCCAGTCCCATCACTTCATGGCAGATAGATGGGGAAACAGTGGAAACCTTGGCTGACTTTATTTTTCTGGGCTCCAAAATCACTGCAGATGGTGACTGCAGCCATGAAATTAAAAGACGCTTACTCCTTGGAAGGAAAGTTATGACCAACCTAGATAGCATATTAAAAAGCAGAGACATTACTTTGCCAACAAACGTCCGTCTAGTCAAGGCTATGGTTTTTCCAGTAGTCCTGTATGGATGTGAGCGTTGGACTATAAAGAAAGCTGAGCGCCGAAGAATTGATGCTTTTGAACTGTGGTGTTGGAGAAGACTCTTGAGAGTCCCTTGGACTGCAAGGAGGTCCAACAAGTCAATCTAAAGGAAATCAGCCCTGAATATTCATTGAAAGGACTGATGTTGAAGCTAAAACTCCAATACTTTGGCCATCTGATGCGAAGAGTTGACTCATTGGAAAAGACCCTGATGCTGGGAAAGATTGAGGGCAGGAGGAGAAGGGAATGACAGAGGATGAGATGGCTGCGTGGCATCATTGACTCGATGGACATGGGTTTGGGTGGACTCAGGGAGTTGGTGATGGACAGGGAAGCCTGACGTGCTGTGGTTCATGGTGTCGCAAAGAGTTGGACACGTCTGAGCACCTGGACTGATCTGAAACAAGTCTCAATACATTTTGAAAGTTATCTGGAAAATTCCCAAATATATGCAGATGAAATAATAGACTTGTAAATAATTCAAGGTTCAAAGAAAAATATTGAAAGTAGAAATTATTTTGAATGGAATAAAAATGAAAGTAGAATAAATCAAAATTAAATTCTAGTACTTAAGAAACTAGAAAAAATTAAGAGAAAACTTAAGCAAAATGTAAGCAGAAGAAAGAAAATAATATAGGTCAAGGAGCTCCACTGAAACAGGAAACAGAAAAATAGTAGAGAAAAGTAAATGGAAACAAAACCAGTTCTTTGAAAAGACTAATCAAATTGATAAATTTCTTGTCCAAGTGATTAACAAAAAAGGGGAGAAGACACAAATGACCTATATAAAGAATAAGAGAGATAGATGGCTACAGATTCTACAAATATCAAAAGGATAACTCCATAGGAATAAATTCAGATGAAATGGACAAATTCCTTGTTAGACATAAACTGCCAAAGTTCACTCAGGAAGAAGTAAATAAATAGCCCTGTATCTATTAAAGAAATTTAATGTGTAGTTAAAAACTGTTCCTCCACAGCTGTGCCAGGATGCCACAACTACTGAAGCCCGTGTGCCTAGTGCCTGTTCCCTGCAATAACAGAAGCCACTGCAATGAAAAGCCCATATACCTCAACAAAGAGTAGATCTCACTCTCTGCAGCTGGAGAAAGTTTGCGCAAATCAATGAAGACTCAGCACAGCCAAAAATAAATAAATAAAACAAAACAAAACCCTTAAAACTCTTTAAAAGAATAAAAATTGCCAATTATAAAAAGCATAAGTTATGAAATACTTAGACATAAATCTGACAATAATGTGCAAGTTCTGTACACTGAAAACTACATACTAATGATGAAAGAAGGGAAAAAAAGATGTAAACAGAGATATGCCCTGTCAATGGGGCAGAAGACTCATTCTTAAGATGTCAGCTCTCAAAATTATCCAGAGATACCATGAAAGCTCAATCAAAACTTCAGCAGACTGTTTTTTTTTTTTTTAAGATATTGATAAACTGATTCTAAAATTTAAATGAAAATGGAAAGGATCTAAGTTTGCTCAGACAAATTTGAAGGAGAAGAACATCAGTGGATTTACTTGATTTCAAAACTTATTATAAAGGTACGGTAATCACGAGAGTGTGATATTGGTATCAAGATAGACAAAGACCAGTGGAACAGAATAGAGTCCAGAAATAACAAGGTCAGACTCTGAAATGCCACTGGAGTGAAACCAGGCTTTGTGCCTGTTATTCAGTATCTTAGGATGGTTGACCCTGAATATTAAGAGGAAATAGGGATGCGCTACATAATGAGGCTGTAAAGGGACTGCTGGATCCAGGAGATCCTTGGGGATAACTCCTAGTACTGCCATGATCTCCAACGACCAGAATGAGAAGATACAGATAGGACTGCCGAGGGCTTGGATCCCTAGATGAGGTCTGGGTCACACCACCCCTGTCCAGAAGAACATCAGGGGAACTTCCCCTGTCAGTCCCAGCATTTAAAACTCCACACTTGGGATTTTTTGTGTGTTTTTTTTTTTTTCCTGCATGGGGCAATGGAATCGTTCACTGGTCAGGAACTAAGAATTCCACATACCCTGTAGCCAAAAATTTAAAAAAAAAAAAAAAGAACATCATATTGCCAAGATAAAAGGATAATGGAAAAGGGGAATGATGAATCAAATATTTACTTTGGCCTTGTGACCTGAAATGCACATGTGGAATATAGCATTATTCACACCTTCTTTCATGCAATGATATGTGTGTTTTGTGTAGTATATCTGATATATATATATATTATAGATATATAAATATCAGTTTTTCAATTCAGTTCAGTTCAGTTGCTCAGTCGTGTCCAACTCTTTGCGACCCCATGAATCGCAGCACGCCAGGCCTCCCTGTCCATCACCAACTCCCGGAGTCTCACCCAAACCCATGTCCATCGAGTCGGTGATGCCATCCAACCATCTCATCCTCTGTCGTCCCCTTCTCCTCCCGCCCCCAATCCTACCCAGCATTAGGGTCTTTTCCAATGAGTCAACCCTTCGCATGAGGTGGCCAAAGTATTGGAGTTTCAGCTTCAACATCAGTCCTTCCAATGAACACCCAGGATTGATCTCTTTAGGATGGATTGATTGGATCTCCTTGCAGTCCAAGGGACTCTCAAGAGTCTTCTCCAACACCACAGTTCAAAAGCATCAATTCTGCGGCGCTCAGCTTTCTTCACTGTCCAACTCTCACATCCATACATGACCACTGGAAAAACCATATGTAAATACTCTTTTAAATTAATTTTTCTCTTTCTCTCTTACTTAGGATATGCAGTTTAAGAAAAAAAAGATGATTAGCTTTACAACTCAGCCTATAAATTAAGGTAACATTGATGTATTGATCTGCCAGACCTGAAGAGAATGGGACAACACCTAGAGAATCTGAATGTTAAGACGAGCAAGAACTTTTGCATGAGACTTTGCAGATGAGGACTACCCTTGGGAAGAAGTGAGAGCATATTTATTAAACAAATAATAGCTGCAACTCAGCTGAAAAGAGAAATTTTTTCTGTTGGAATGATAAAGTGAGGGAAAAGGAGGTAGGTCACTGTAGGTCACTGAAGGGAATGGACTCCAGGAAGGTGATATTTGGGGATTTCGTTTTTTTTGAATTTTTATTGTTTTGTTGATTGTTTGTTGGGGGGAGGTTGTTTTTTGGGGCTTTTGTGGGGTCTTTTTTTTTTTTTGGTCCATGTGCTTCTGTACCTCCTCCTGTAAATTGGAATTCTCCACTCTGAGTTGGCTGAATGGGCATAGCCACCTCCTACTGCTGACACTGAAACATTACATACCTTGATTTCTCAATTCCTTTGAGCAGCTAACAAGAGTAGCAGATGACCTAATTCTCCAAGCAAGACATTGCCTCCCCAAACATAATTTGGAAGTTAGTGACACAAGATAGAGACTGCAGAAATCCACTGAATCAGTGCCAGGCATGAGGCAGCAGTCCTGAAGTGCCACCTAACATTCAGTGTCAGCAGCGTCAGTGCTTGGACACGCTGGTCTCCGTAGGACCAGTTCTGTAAACATACTTCCCCTGAAGTCCTGTCCGCTTCCTGGCCTCCCTGTTCCTATGGATTTTCATTTCTCTAATTTCAGAGTTATATCGCCAATACCATTTTAATAAATCCCTATGTGCTTAACTGATCCATTAAATATGTAGTTTTGGTTTCTGTTGTAAAAAACTAAGATCACTGGGCTGAAACAGGTGGATAATATCGTCATTTCCCCCATGTGAAATCAAAACTTTAGAGAAGCTAAGTACCCAACAAAATAAAAATAACACCAGGAGTGGGCAGGGCTGGTTTGAATCTAGGTGAACTGGTCTCGTCTCATCTGTGTGCACTTCCACGGTGGCACACTTAATATGCAGAACTGAAATACTTCAAATCAAAAGAGCACTGTTAAGTTAATGCAGAAAATGTCATGCAAATATTTAATGAAGATCCGAAAAAATACTGGTTTTCCCCAGCGACGTTTATTCCAATTCCGCCTATCAGTATCATCCACCAGAGTGGAAAGCCCACTGAATGCAATAATTTCCACTCCTCTTCAAAACAAACCTGTTCCTTTCCCCGAGCAGAGTGTTCCAGGATAAAAAAAAAAAAGTTCCAAGAAAGCCCAAGAAAAGAGTCAAAATACAGTATCTTTTTTTCTCTTGCTATAAAGTAAGAAACCAGCTTTGAATAATTAATTAATTACAATATAATTAAGGGACATAACTCCAAGGAGAACTCGATTCCTCTCTGCCATTAAACAATTGGTGTAGTTGGACACGCTCCAAGTCAACAAGCCCAGAGCCCTTCACAAGAACATGGAATTGGCCTCCATGCCTGTTTTGAATAGAACAACACCCTGCTTCATTCCTCCCAGAGATCGCTTTGGATAGGTTTGTCTCGTACAGTGGGAGCACCCAATAAATGCTTATTGAACACATACATCTTTGCCATATGTAATTTTAAGAGTACAAGCCTTGTCGACCTGGAGATTCAGTTTTTAAGTACATGGAGGATCTGGAAAAATAGAAATTATTTTCACCTCTTTTTGAATCTTCTATCATTCACTTTAGTCAGAGCCCCAAAATCCATTTCTTTATGTTGTTAGTGCTTAAGAAATCAACTGGATGCAAACTAAGCATAACCACAGTGTCAGAGCCTTCCTTCTAAAACGGATTACTAGAAAAGCAGAGAATTCCATGGGACCGGGATGATAAAGCTCTGCCCAGAAAGGAGGTTTTTCAGCCTCTATTGCATTGCTCTCAAAGAATGTACCTAATAGAATTAGAACATCTAAATTTCTTATTTTGTTGTTGCTCATCAGTCACTATTCCGTATCCTACTCTTTGAGACCCTATGAACTGCAGGCAGAGGCCAGGCTCCTCTGTCCTTCACTCTCTCCGGAGTTTGTTCAAATTCATGTCCAATGAATCATTGATGCAATCTAACCATCTCATCCTCTCCACCCACCCCTTCACCTTTCGCCTTCATCTTTCCCACTTCATGGTCTTTTCCAATTAGTCCACTCTTTGCAATCAGGTGTCCAAAAGTACTGGATCTTCAGTTTCAGAATCAAAAGAAAGACAACGACCTTTCACTCTCAGAGTCTGGGATCCCTTCTACCTAATGCTGGGAATCATTTAGATCAATAGACCATTTTCATACCCCCTCCAGGATCAGTATGCAGTGATTCTGAAAATAATCCTTAGAGAACCAACCCTTCCCACAAACACCCCACCTGTTCTTATCTTTTTAAAAATCTTCACACTGGAGGGCAGAGTGTGGGCAGATAATGCCGTAATCCTCACATGCCCCTCCACCCCATGTCTTCATCCCAGCGCTTGCAACCTATGAATATGTCACTCACACAGAAAAATGAGACCTTGAAGATTTGATTATGGTTAAGGCTCTTAAAATAGGGAAATTATCCTAGGATAAACTGGGTGGCTCCATTCTAACACAGTAGTCCTTAGAAGTAAGAAATTTTCTGGTGCTGATGTTTAGAAAGAAAAAGTGAAAGGAAGGCGAGACCTGGAAGGTTAAGGGAGACTCACGCCAACCAACACCTAGCTTTGAACGGAGATCTCTGAACAGCCTTCAGCTGACCAGTCAGCAAGGATTCAGGTATCCCAGTCCTACAACAGGCAAGGAACTAAATTCTGTCAACAATCCAAATGAGGAAGGGAAACAAGTGCCCCTTATTGCCATCTAGAAAGGAACGCAGCCTGTGGACACCAGGATTTTAGCCCGATGAAACTGGTCAGACTTCTAGAGAACCATAAGATAATGCATCTGTTGGTAGTTTAAACTGCTGATTTTTGTGGTAAGAAACTGTTTACAGCAACGATGAAAGTGAGATACAAGACGTAAGCCACACCTGAGATCATAATAGTTCTTGCCTGTTTAAGTTCACTTTAGAAACAAGGATTCAGGCAGGCCCAGGGAAGTGAGGCGTCTTTTGTTGTTGCATTATTTGCTTCTTTCCCTCAATTTGTCTGCCTGACCAGCCCTCCTGCCGTCTTCATTGAGTTCAGCATCTTCCTTTCCTGTGAGAAATTCCTCCAGAATGAGTGGACCCCAGGTTTGTGGACTGGATTAGTATCTGAGCTAATAAAGAAGGCAATTTCCCTCCAGTGAATCACAGAATGTTGTAACATTTAGGGACAATCCTATTTAGTGAAGTAACAGATGCCCAGTTAAAAATGATTTCCTTGTGGGAATTACCTTGTGAGCTATTTCAGACTGGGACTCTGAAACTAGTCTTTTGGCTTTCCAGTTGGGATTATGGTTTACCATCACTCTGGTGGTTCCAAAGAATCAGCCCTGGATGTGCATAAAATCATGAGGGAGCTTTTAGAAAAAAACAGGGATGCCAGGTTCCCACTCCAGTATTCCTGATTCAAATGTCAGCAGCAGGCCTAAAACAGTATTATTTTTTAAAAGCTCTCCAGTTCTAACGGTGCTTCACATCAGGCCCGATATTTGCCCATCTCATGCACACTGAATTCCGACTTAAAAGGCCAGATTAGATGATAAATAATGGTCCAAAGTAAGAAATGAGACCAGTACCGAGTGTTATTCCTGGTTACATAGGGTTTTGCAAAGCAAAATGCTTTAATTGGATTTCCACATTTTCTTCTCTAAAATTTCACTCTTTCCTCTGTTCTCATTTAATCTTGTTAGAAAGACTTTCTGCCACTAGAATGTTTGACAGCTTGACTCATATCCTGCCTGGATCCCTATGCTATTCACTGTATCTTGGCTCTCCGTGTCCTCCTGGAACTAAAGCTTCCGCTCCTCAACTCAGTCCGCAAGGGTTGACAGCCCTCTCCTGATGCTCACCACCTGGCAGCCTGAACCACCTATAGCCAACAGAGGACCTTTCCACACTGTGCTTGGCCTGCAGCCAGCCCTCCTCCTCCTCCAGAATGCTGGCACTGAAACTTGGCCCGCACGCCAAGTTGCAGGTTATTTGGGTGTTCACCAAAGTGGTGGTTGTACACAGACAAAGATTATTATCAATTCTTTGATTTTTAAGATTAACATTTGGTTTAATCAAAGATAAATTTTAAAGCCCAGTAATTCTAGTATAAATCTTGATTTTCTAATATTAATCAACAAAATTCAACCATCAATTTTTTAGAGATGTGCCTTCACAAATTAATTAAATGCCCTTAAAAAGTTTTTAAAACTGACTTTGTAGATTTCGTAATATACTACTATTAATTTTTTTTTCTATTAATGAGACCGTTCCATTTTGGCTCTCAAGTCACTTATAATAATAATGCCAATTCATCAATCTTTTGAACATAATAGAAATTATTTTTGTAACTTTTGTACTCTATTGCTTGATTTGAGTTGAGCAAATTCTGTCAACTCTTCTTTGCCAAGGCCATAACTCACACATTTTTAAATAGCCTCCTTTGGATTCTACTCGCTCTCCTGTTTATGTTTTGACTCTGTATCTTTGGCTCTTGGCTGACCACCCCACCACCACCACCACCATCATAGCAAACAGCATCTCCACCAATGCCTTGTCTAGTCCTCAGTTTTTGGACTCCAGGGTCTTCCTTTAAGTAAATTAGTTTGCTCAGTCATAGTCCTAACTCTTAGTGACCGCCGAAGCAACTGTAGCCTGCCACTTCCTCTGTCCATGGGAATTTTCCAGGCAAGAATACTGGATTGGGTTGCCATTTTCGCTTCTCCAGGGGATCTTCCCGACCAAGGGATTGAACCCAGGTCTCCCTCATTGCAGGCAGATTCTTCACTGTCTGAGCCACCCAGTCGTATGCTAACACCCCTTCCTAGACCAAGTTCCTAGTGCTGGGACCCGACCTATGGAAGTTTGCTCTCCTATCCTTTCTTTAATGCCCTCTCCTGTTTCTTTACCCACCCATCAAGGCTCATCTCAGATCCCACCTGCTTCACCACAGTCAGTGATTTCTTCTCTCTTCCACACATGTGCCCACCATTGCTGATACATTCAATTATATTACCTTGCACCTCAGTATTATTGCTTAGTAATTATTCCTGCTTTTTTTTCCCTGTATTTTCTTACGCTATATTTGAAACTCTTATTATAAGAAAAATGGGTTAACAGCTGTTGTTTCAGAGCTATTTTATATCTCGGCTTCTGGCCCTAGCATGGTACCTTGGGCATTGACGACAGCTGAGTAAGACCAAGAGGGCATGTGTAAATTCTGCTCCTGCCCAATAGCTTGGATGGTAATGATAACTAAGCAGAATTAATTATAAACAACCCTTGGCACTTGAGACCCATGACACATGCCCCCCCCCCCCCCCCCCCTATTATCAGGGATAGCATGTCACTCTGCTTCTCAGATTCTGGATGCAGATTATTACTGGACTTCAGTCCAGCTAGTTAGATTCCAGACAAGCCGTATCTGGTACTGATTTTCCATCCTGAAATCACAATGACTGTAGTTGTTAGCAAACACTCATTTCTGAAAAATCTACCTCGATGTGTGCTTTTACTCCTACTGGGAAGAAAATGCTGAATTAACATATTTCAGCATGACCACACTTATGGACATGAGTAATGTGTGGAGAGGCAGGAAATGAGAGAAGCCAGCTCACATTCTAGTTTAGTTTTGTCAGGACCTACATTGGAAAAACAGACTCCATATTTTTTTTATCAAAACATAAGTTTGCTATCCTATAATTATGCAGAAGAGCTAAAAGAGTATCAATAGTACCGTCTACCCAAGAAGAAATAGAAGAAGAACATCACACGACAAAAGAACCACATGTACAACCAAATCCCCAGACCTGAGATGTCTCTGATTTACTGCATGAAAGAGGGATCCCCTCTCATTTCAACTATTGGTCGGCTGTCGTGGTTTTAATTGAAAAGCATTCCCTCCATCCCCACCCAGCCCCAAGAAGACTCATCACCTTCCCCCCAGGCCAAAATGTTTACAAAATATTCCTACATCACCATGGAAACAGTCAAAAATCTGCTCGCACTTTGGGTGGTGTTAGACTGAATACACTGCCATCATTTTTTATTTGGTATCGTTTTTGACTATTTATAGATTTGAAATATAGATCACAGGAAGAGGCCCATTTGGTACAAGAGAGCTGTCACCATAGCAGAGCAAGAAGCAAAAATAAAAGAAGGAGACCCATAACAACCCAATTTTTGTTACCAAAGAAAAATAGATAATAACTTTTTAGTTTAACTTGTTTAACAAAACGTATGTCTCTCCTGTGACATTAGCCACACATAACACCTGAACCACCCTAATGAAGATGGGAAATAGATATAATGATAGTAACAGAGGTTTTACGTATGAGGTGCCCTAATCCTCACAGGCATCACTTATTTATATTCCTGTTTTACAGATGCAGAATCTGAGACACACGAGATTAAGGTTATACAACAGGTAAGTTACAGAGCAAGAATCAAACTCGGAAGTCTGATCCAAGGACCCACGCGTCACAACCACTACATCTGATTACCACAGGTTTATGAGGGAGGGAAGATGCCTCAACGTGTCATCTGGTGAGTTGAATTTGTTGGTTTCTTTGCCAACTAAAGTCAGATTCTATCAAGCTTTGACAGACTAAAAAAGGAGTGTATTTTCTAATTTGTCAATAACTGATAAATCGATGCAAAAACTGAGGAAGTGGTAAGTAGAGACCCAGCTGGTAGGAATGGACATATTCCACTTCACAGATGCATGGATAAAGGTCTTTTGCTGCCAATCAACCTTAAAATCCCGCCTTATCTCCTCCTATGCTCGTGTTTACGTTCCACATCCAAGTGACTCCACCCAATATGAAACCAGGCATCTTTACAAACCCCAGCCCACATCACAAGGGACTCTGCTGGGACGAATCGGCACAACTGCCACCGCAATACAGGAACACAAACCACAGGAACTTACCTACCACAGAGAGCATTCAGGACCACCCAGTACAAACCTAATGCCCCTGAAGTAACTTCCTCATTTTTGCCGTGACACCCCGACTCGCTGCTTGAAGATTGCTTGACCTCAAGAAAGGGCTACTAGCTTTTGGGTCACGAGAGCCATATTTGAGAAGATAAAAAGGGAGACAATGACCACATTCCTATTAATGCTCAACAAATAGATCTGGTTTGAACCAAAATCAAATGCCAACTGAGATTAAATGGAATCACTTTTTAGGCATTGAAATAAATTTAAGCATTTTGTACATTGTTGACTAGCAGTTTTCTTAGACCTAATTCAGTCCGTTATAAGGTAACAAGCAGTAACAATGGCTTAATTGCTTTATGCCTGGGTCATAATGCAGAAATGGCTATGCCACAGAAGCAGGCACTAACCATATTTACTGTGAGACCTGGTCCTGGAGAGGTCCAGCAACCCAGTGATGTCTAGTAAATCATCTCATCATCACAGTGCACACCCTACAGCAGTGACTGTCCAAGCTCATTACCACCTCTGGCAGCTGACTGCCTCTGGGACTCGGTAAGTTTACTTTATCTCTGTCCCCTCAGATTCATTACTCAAATAGGGATAGTAAATAGCTCCTACCTTTTTAAGATGGATCTGAGGATCAAGGACACTAACGACACCGGTTGCTTCCTGGACACCCTTCCACATGTTTCAATCTAAGAATTTAAGAACTTTGTCCATTCAGTTGACTTACTTATTTCCATCTAAGCTCAGTCTTGCCCCCTGAAATGATGGCTTTGTTTTGAAAGTCATTTTATCTGCTAACTGGGAGTGTGTGCACCATGGGCACAGTCATTCAGTTGGAGGTCCAGCTCTTTGCTCTTCTATGGACGGTAGACGCCCAATCCCAGAGAGGCTTCTCTGTCCGTGGGATTCTCCAGGCAAGAATACTGGAGTGGGTTGCTATTCCCTCCTCAGGGATCTTCCCAACTCCAGGGATAAAACACCTCGTTCTCCTTGGTCATCTCCTGCACTGGCAGCAGAGTTCTTTACCATTGTGCCACCTGGGAAGCCTATGAACTGGGAGGACACGGTAAAAAAGTGGTCCCTTTCAAATTTATCAATTTTGTCTCTCTTTCTCAAGCTCAGATTTTTTCTAAAGTATTACAGCCAAAGGGGCCTCCCCAGAATACGGAGCCCTAACAGGCAATGCAAGAGCTGTAGAGATGTGGATTTGATCCCTGGGTTGGGAATATCCCCTGGAAAAGGAAAATGGCAACCCACTCCAGTATTCTCTCTGGAAAATCCCCTGGGACAGAGGCATCTTGGCAGGCTACAGTTCGTGGGTCACAAAGAGTCAGACCCACAGCTGAGCACACACATACATACATTAACAGGCAAAGTCAACACAGTTACTTATTTAAATCCAGTAATTCTGATCATAGTCCCCAACCAAGCACCTGGATCAAGTTCAAAGGCAGTGGAGCAGGCAGAGCAGAGGGGTCAATCGAATTTCATAAAATCAAAACCAAAAGTTTTCTTTTGCTGCTGAACCACTAATGCAAGCAAGGCCGCTCTACGGAATTGGGACCCAATCCCCATTGAGTTTAACTCACATTAGCACTTCAGTGAGAAAGGGGTGCAAGCTGCAATCAACATTCCACATTTCTTCAGAATTCCTACAAAGAATGGAATCCTAATGGATAACGGTCTGGGGACAGTGTGGAGGGCAACGGGTACCTCCTGCAGTTTCATTTAAATAGCAAAAAAGATTTGTTTACTTAGTGTCATATTAGCTTTATTACTTGCATGCCACGATGCAGGTACTCATGTATGAACAGTGAGGGGCCAATGTCCCCCCAAATGCTCCTTGCTTACTGCCATTTCTCCACAATCCCACTCTATGCAAAGTGGCAAATTATAACACTTAAGAATGTGCAATCATTTATCTTAAGGGTATTTTGAGAATTCTTAAATCCCATTCTCCCCAGTCCCACCAAGATCAATTAGGCATCCAGGAATATTTCGAAATTAGGTTTTTGGTCTAGATGTATTAGGAAAGGAAAAGGCATGCCACAGAAAGCTATTTGACCAGAGCCATTCTCCTGATATGTAAAGACTTCCTTTTTGAATTTCAGCTAATACCCCAATGTAACAGGCATGTCCCTCATCCACTTAGCTTGAGAATGTTTACTTAAGAATAGGCCTAAAACTGCTAAACTATGAGATTTAGTATGCTCCAAGTTCAGTTACAGGGAGTTCTGGGTGATGGGGGATCTTCTAGTAACTTTGCTTTACAGGGCTTTTTGCTTCCCAGCTCCTCTACAGCAGGAAGGGCTGGAGCACACAATGACTGTTACTGGTATCTAGGTACGGGGCTGGTTAAATGTTCTGCATACCAGGAAGTGCTAACTCAAATGCCTTGAGCTGTAGATGACAAGACAGAGTCCCCCTAGGGTACATCCCCAACTCAGTTATGCTTTATTGCAGCTGTGTAGGAAAGGCAGGAGATTTTAGACATTCCCACATTTTCAGCAAGAAGCCAGAGAAGTTCATGAGTGTTGACAATATCACCTGAATTTTAAAAGTGGCAAATTAATAAAATGTTTTTCCAAGGACAGCATGGATGACCAAAGAGAAATTCACATCTCTGACCATCAGAAGACACCCTGGAACATTTGCACTTTACCTTTAAAGGTTTTGGTGACCTTGGAGCACTCATGATATTATTATAGTGATCCCATGTAAATATTTGCTTAGTACCTAAAGGCATTTGGCTATTGTACATCCATATCTCATTCATCCTCACAATATCACTGATTTAAGGGACTAGTACTATTTCCGTCCCCAGATGAGAAAACCTAGTCTCAAAGAGTCTGAGTAACTTACCCAAGATCGCCAAAGCAAGTCCACCTTGGGGATCTGCACGGGGCAGTCATGCCCTCCACAATGATGGCTTACTGCACCTGCACTAAAACCAGGTAATTCCACTGAGCCCACTCTCAGACTAGAGTATTACTACCAATTCAAAATCCCATGTGGGTAGATGTTTGAACAACTCCAGAAACAAAATTTTAATTATTCTTCTCCATTTATTGAAAGAGTGGTTACATTTTTGCAGTGTTTACAGTTTTTGCCAAAAATATCTAAAACTATTCAGTCAAAAAGCTATGTAAGCAATTGCATGCTATGCTTCAAATGTCTGAACTTGCAAAATTTGCATACAAGTGCATGAGAAGCTGCCAAACAGCAATGGAGGAATAATATTAAAGGTAAACACATGGAGTACTACTGGATTTTATGATTTTCCATGACAGTAGTGAGAACTAGAGCTGGTAAAGGTGGTGGAAAAATCTGGTGGAATTTTTACCAGAGCCAGTTGACCATTATTTTTTAAATACTTATAACATATATAGTTACCAAATCAACTTTAACCAAGTTACTACATCCGTTGAAAATACAATACCCTTTGCTTACGTTCTTTCCTTAGCTAAGTGAGATGGGCTTCCCTTTCTCTTTCTTTCTTTTGTTCACATATTGAATTTTGAAAATACAGGGAGACACTAGAGTTTTCACAGTCATTCGCTTGCTTTTAAAATGTTCTAAGTTACACTTTTTCATGTCAAGTGTATTCTTTTTTTATGCTAAAAATATGTGAGAAACTTTCAAATGACAAGACAGATGGTGTATTAAACGTGGAAAATTCCTTTAATTTTCTTCTTAAGAGAGTACCCTAGGGGTATAAAAAAATCTTGTTGATAGGAAATAGTTAAAACTGTGCTTTAATATGTTCTTAAGGAGACTGATTTTTTTGTTCTCCTGAACTCAAAGGATAAGGCCCCATAGGGAGGGGCCAGTTTGTCTGGTTTTGTTCTCTTGAATCTTTAGTGAAGAAATTAGCTTAAGAAGGCTGAGTACCTGTTGAACTGACAATTCTTTTCACAGCTTCATTAAAGAATGATGTGGTTGGGTGTATAAAACAAATAAGCAATAAAAATCTTTTTGTACAGCCCAGGGGAAATTATAGTCATTGTTTTGTAAGAACTTTTAATGGAGTTTAATGTATAAAAATATTGAATCAGTATGCTGTAACACCTGAAACTAATATAATATTGTAAGTCAGTTATACTTCCATTAAATAAAAAAATAATGAAGTAATTGGGCAGGAATATCAGATAATTTTATAGTGGGTTCCTTACACATGAATGATTTAAGTATGTGTCGCTAAAAGAAACTGTTTTCATACCTGGAGATAGTATACATCCCTGTGCATAAAAAGATATCTGGGTTCATAAATTCATATGTATAACTTAAAAAACGAGTTTGAACACTTTAACAATTACATATACTTTTACAACTTCTGCTTCTAACTAAAATGGAATTACAGGGGCTGGATTTACCCTTCCATGTGCAATAACCAGAAAAAAAGATGAAATATGTGAGAAATACCGAGTGTCAGACACTGTTGGATGATGGCGCTCGAGAGATGGAAAAACTAATGAGTGAGTGCGATGGTGAACAGCCTCAGTTTATCACCATGAGAGAGTTTCCCGCCACAGTACAGATAGAGGAACCCCAGGCAGATGCATGTGTACTTTCTGGTATGGAGAGATGGAGCTAGGGTAATGAGGAATCAAAAAAGCCAGAGTTAAGGGTACAGAGTGCGAGAGAAAAGGGAAGCAAGAGGAGAGTTTAGAGATCTGAGGAACGAGTTCCATACAAATATTATGAAAAGAGTGAGAGGAAAATAATTGATGCTGAGAAGTATCACTTGAGTGTTCAAGGAGAGTGATAGCACTGACCCCGAAAGGTAGAAGTTACCTACCAGTTAAGGCCAGGAAAACTCATTCTTCATAGTTCATTGGATATAAAACTCAAGTGAGTAGGATTTGCCTCCATTATTGAGGAAATAATTAACCTTAGATAAAATGTTTGTTCAGAATAACCCAAACCCACCCAGCATTAATACCCTTAAAAGTAAAGAACTAGAATGTGATCTAAATTGTTTCCAAGTAACATACCTGCCTCCCAGAATATAAGTTTTAATACTTTACAGGAAAACCAAAAAAATCTAGTGCCTGACATGTTAAAATATATGTCTTTTATGACACAAATCAAAGATTATCATGCAGGCCAAGTAACAGATAAATGATACCAATAGTGAGTAGAAAATCAATTGGTTTTAAAACAATATGTCAGAATTAGTAGGTAATGAAAGGCAATAATAGTTGTCATCAATGGTATTTCCATAGATTGAAAAAGTTTAGTAGAGACTTGTAAGATACAAAATTCAAATCAAATTCCTGAGGGAGAAAACCATAATTTCTAAGAAGAAAAAGCAAGTGGATAGAATTAACTTGAAGATTAGATATTGCAGAGGAAAGATTAGTGAACTTGAAGATATAGTAATAGAAACTATCCAAAATGAAACACTGGGAAAAACAAACAAAAAATAATTGAATAGAGTGGCATTGATCTATGGGGCAACTTCAGGCAGCTTAATGAAGGGGAAATGTGGAGCAAATATCTGAAGAAATAATGGCTGGAAAGTTTCCAAATTTGATGAAAGCTATAAGTACATAGATCCATGAAGCATAGCACATCCTAAGTACAGAAATACAGAAAAAACTATAGCAACACATCAAAATGAAATTGCTCAACAATAATGATAGAGAGAAATCCTAAAATCAGGCAAAGAAGAGGAAAAAGACATATTACAGAGAAAGAATGAAAAGAGATGACAGAGAAAAAAAATATGTGTCATACTAAACATAAAGAAAAATGAGATAAGAAAGACCGGAAAAATATTCTTTCTTCTCTGATAACAGGTACACAAACAGTGGGAGCCCGCATGAAACAGTGGAGCGCTGCAAGGCAAAGTGTACAAAAAATCGGAACAAATTATTACCTGTATATTGTCAATGTCTTTCTTTTCGCCGTCTACATTTTGGTATAGAAAGTCCAGCAAAAGAACATTGATAGATACATGAAATAAATACAATCAACCATTTTTGACCTAGTTGACTGTTCTTGAATGAACTCTAACCAAAGGCCATTATATCATTTTGCAAAGTGCAACAGGAGAACATTTAACCAAATTTTTGGCCATTATTTGGGCGTGGGGCCTATCAAAACAAAGTCTTTCAGGCCAAACACAAAACCAGCTTCAGTATTCCAATGAAAGAAACCCGGAGAACTTCCAGATGGGTTCAAGCTGGGATTTAGATAATAAGAAAAAAAAAAAAAAAAAAAAAAAAAGCTAGAAGGAAACCTGACGTATCAAATATATGCCAACATCGGAGGTTGGATTTAGATCTCAAAAATAAGCAAAGAGGAGTTTCCAGAAAAAAATCTACTTCTGCTTTATGCACTGACTCACTACGTACGCCAAAGCCTTTGACTGTGTGGTTTCACAACAAAAACTGGGGAAATTTCTTAATAGAAGATGGGGAAATAACCAATAAGAACCATACTTGACCTGCCTCCTGATGAATTCTGCTATGACCAGGTCAGGTAAGAACACTATACAACCGTTAGAATTGTGACATGTAACAACCATGACAGGTTCCAAATCAGGAAAGGGAGGTAAAGTGTCAAGGCCTGTAAAATGTCAGCTCTATTTTTTTGGGCCGTATTTTAAACTTTATGATTACAGAGTACATTGTGAATGAAATCAGCTGGGCTGGATGAAACACAAACTGGAATCATAGTTTGCTGGCACGAAATATCTATAACCTGTCAGATTATGCTGATAGACGACACCACCTCTTATGGATGAAAGATGAAGAAGAACTAAATAAGCCTGTTGATAGAAAGTGATGAAAAGAGGAGAGTGAAAATAGATCCAGGACTTACAGCTGCAAACATTCAGACAAAAACTTAAGATCATTGCATCATACCAAGTCCCCATCACTCTCATGCAGATAGGATAGGAGACCAGAGGAAAAAGCCTCGTGTGCTGACTATTATTTTTCTGGGCTTCCAAAATCACTGCAGCAGTTGGTGACTTGCGCCCATGCAAATTAAAAGAGCGCCTTACTCCTTTGGAAGGAAAGTTTATGACTCCAACTCGATAGCATATTAAAAAGCAGATACCATTACTATTGCCAACAAACCGGCCGTTCTAAGTAAAGGCTATGGTTTTTCCAGTAGTCCCTGTTCATCGATTGTGAGCGTTCCTGGACATATAAAGTAAGCTAGATCGACTGAAGATTTGAATTGCTTTTGACCACTGTGGTGTTGGTAGAAGGACTCTTTGAGAGTCCCGTGGACTGCGTATTGGCGGGTCCCACAAGTAAAGTCCAATCTATAAGGTAAATCACAGCAACTGAATTTTCATTGAAAGGATTGTTGTTGAAGACTAAAACTCCAAGTACTTTGGGGCCATCTGAATTGCGAGGGGAGTTGACTTCATTGGAAAAGACAGCTGATTGCTGGGAAAGAATTTGATTAAGGGCCCGAGGGAGCAGGAGAAATGACAGTAGGGATGAGATGGCTGCGTCCGGCCATCATTGACTCGAATGGACACTGGGTTTTGGGTGGACCTCAGGGAGTTGGGTGAATGGAACAGGGAAGCCTGACGTGCTGTGGTTCATGGGGTTCGCAAAGAGTTGGACCACCGTTCTGAAGCCACCCTGGACTGATCTGAAAACATGTCTCAATTACATTTTTGAAAAGTTATCAGGAAAAAATTCCCAAATTTATGCATGATGAAATAATAGGACTTGTAAAAAATTCAAGGTTCAAAAGAAAAATATTGAAAGTTAGAAAGCGAAATTATTTGAATGGATTAAAAAATGAAAGTAGAGATATATCAATTAAAAAAATTCTAGTACTTTTAAGAAACTAGAAAAAAAATTAAGAGAGAACTTAAGCAAAAATGTTATGCAGAAAAGAAAGAAAATAAAATAGGTCAAGGAGCTTCAACTTTGTGATATTGGTATCAAGATAGACAAAGACCAGTGGAACAGAATAGAGTCCAGAAATATACCCACACATACACGGTCTATTAATTTTCAGTAAAGGTATAGAGGCAAACTAGTGGAGAAAGGAGAATCTTTTTAAACAATTTGTTGGAACAATTGGATGGGTATATGCCCTGGTGGCTCAGTTGGTAAAGAGTCTCCCTGCAATGCGGGAGACCTGGGTTCACTCCCTGGATTAGGAAGATCCCCTGGATAAGGAAATTGCTACCCACTCCAGTATTCTTGCCTAGAAAATCCCATGGACAGAGGAGCCAGGCAGACTACAATCCATGGGGTTGCAAAGAGTAAGACACGACTGAGTGACTTCACTTTCACATGCCAAAAAGTAGATTTTGGCACACACATGGTACCACATAAACAACTCTGAGTAGGAGCTGGCATGGATTATAGTTCTAAACATAAAATGTATAGTCTCTAAAAGAAAATATAGGAAGAAAATTTTGTGACTTTGGATTAGGCAAAGATTTCTTAGGTATGGTACTTGAAGCAGAAGCCATAAAAGAAAACACTGAGAAATTTGGACTTCATTAAAATTAAAAATTCCTGGTCTTTGAAAAACAGTAAAGAAAATGAATGAAAATATAATCCATGGACTGGGGTAACGTATTTACCAAGCATATTTCTGATAAAGAATTTTGATTTAGAATATGTAAAAAATAAAAACCTTCAATACTCAATAATAAAAAGCCAAAGAATCCAATAAAAATGGGTAGATAGTTGAGCAGATACTTCACCAAAGCAGATAATATAGATGGCAAATAGGGACTTGAAAAGATGCTTGATATCATTAGTCATTTGAGAAATGCAAGTTAAAATCACAATATATATAGGCCTATTAGAATGGCTAATGTTAAAGAGACTGATCATACCAAGTATTGGTCTGGATACGGTGAAAATGCACTCTGGAAAACAGTTTGGAAGTTTCATTAAAAAGAAAATTTATTACTGTCATATAGTAGCCATTCCACATCTTAGAAACTTATATCACAGAAAAGAAAGCATATATTCAAATAGCTGCATGAGTGTTTATTTTACAAACTTTATCTGTAACAGGCAAAAACTACAAACAACCTAAATGTGCATCACCAGATACATGGATCACCAAACTGTATTATACTCATGTAACAGAACACTTCTTAGTAATAAAATTGTATGAACAATTGATAAACACAAGAACAGGAAAGAATCTTGAAATAATTGTGCTGAGTCTAATGAAGCCACACAAGAAAGAGTAGGTACTGTATATACTGTATACCCTGTACCATATGATTCCACTTATATAAACTTCTAGAATTAAAGTTAGCAAGTTAAATACTATTTTTAATGCACTAATTTAGAATATATATTACATATTTTTATTCTAGATATTGGGGATATTTCCCAGTATCTAGTGAAATAGGAGAGTGAAACACTTGGCTTAAAACTCAACATTCAGAAAACTAATATCATGGCATCTGGTCCCATCACTTCGTGGCAAATGGATGGGGAAACAGTGGAAACAGTAGCAGACTTTATTTTTTGGGCTCTCAAATCACTGCAGATGGTGACTGCAGCCATGAAATTAAAAGATGCTTGCTCCTTGGAAGAAAAATTTTGACTAACCTAGACAGCATATTAAAAAGCAGAGACATTGCTTTGCCAACAAAGGTCCGTGTAGTCAAAGCTATGGTTTTTCCAGTAGTCATGTATGGATGTGGGAGTTTGGACTATAAAGAAGGCTGAGCACCAAAGAATTGATGCTTTCAAACTGTGGTGTTGGAGAAGACTGTTGAGAGTCCCTTGGACTGCAAGGAGATCCAACCAGTCCATCCTAAAGGAAATTAGTCCCGAATATTCATTGAAAGGACTAATGTTGAAGCTGAAACTCCAATACTTTGGCCACCTGATGCAAAGAACTGACTCATTTGAAAAGACCCTGATGTTGGAAAAGATTGAAGGCAGGAGGAGAAGGGGACGGCAGAGGATGAGATGGTTGGATGACATCACCGACTCAATGGACATGAGTTTGAGTAAACTCCAGGAGTTGGTGATGGACAGGGAGACCTGGCGCATTGCAGTCCATGGTGTCGCAAAGAGTCGGACACGACTGAGCGACTGGACTGAACTGAACTGGGAATATTTCCTATAACTCCTTAGGAAAAAAAAATCATAATACTAATCTTGAATCTTAATATTATAAGATAAAATTATTAGAGATTCAGAATCATTCTTAAACTTACTTCAAAGAGTATTAAATCTTTTGAGAATCCTTGACTGAAGTTAATAAATAAGAAATTTGAAATAGATTTCTCTTTTTAACTTGCAACGATTGTTTATACTTCTGGCTAAAATTGGCTGTATGGCATAAAATATTTGGTACAGTTTATATAGAATTGATGCTTTTGAACTGTGGTGTTGGAGAAGACTCTTGAGAGTCCCTTGGACTGCAAGGAGATCCAACCAGTCCATCCTAAAGGAGATCAGCCCTGGGTGTTCATTGGAAGGACTGATGTTGAAGCTGAAACTCCAATACTTTGGCCACCTGATGCGAAGAGTTGACTCACTGGAAAAGACCCTGATGCTGGGAAGGATTGGGGGCAGGAGGAGAAGGGGATGACAGAGGATGAGATGCTTGGATGGCATCACCGACTCGATGGACATGAGTTTGGGTAAACTCCGGGAGTTGGTGATGGACAGGGAGGCCTGGCGTGCTGTGATTCATGGGGTCGCAAAGAGTTGGACACGAGTGAGCAACTGAACTGAACTGATACAGAAAACTGCATGAAATATGAATTCAGAGAGCTGTAATGAATTCAACACATTTTGTTCTTTTTTCATTCATGTCTAATTGACAAATAACATTGTAATATATTTAAAGTGTACAATGTGATGACTTGATATATGCATACATTTTTAAAGGATTCCCTCTCTTCAGTTAACACATCCATCACCTCTTATATTTACCTTTTTTTTGTTAGTAGTAAGAACACTTAAGTTCTTTTTAAACCAGTTTCAGTTATACTATATAGTATAATCAGTTTTAGTCATCAGACCTTATTCATAGTAAAGCTGAAAGTTTGTACCCTATTTACCAACCTCTGCTCCTTCCTCCATCACTCCAACTCATCCTGGTATCTACCATTCTACTTTCTAATTTTGAGTTAGACTGTTTTTTTTGGATTCCACATAGAAGTGATACCATGCAATATTTGTCTTTCTCTGGCTTATTGCACTTAGCATAATGTCCTGCAGTTTCTTTGATGTTCTTGCAAATGGCAGAATTTCTTTCTTTTTATGGCTAAATAATATTTCATTGTATGTGTGTGTGTGTGTTTGTATACCGCTGTATGGGATAAGTCACTTATCTCTGTTTTACTTACACTGCTTTCTGGAGATGTTATCTTTGTTCTTCTGTTTGGAACATATTTCCCTGTTTCTTCATTTTCCTTGACCTTTGTGTTGGTCTCTGTGTAGGTAAACGCAGGAGATGAACCTCCTCCATCAGCCTGGCCAAAACTTCTTTCTGCTTCTTAAATCTAGTCAGCATAGATATGGGTGGATTAGAAGCTTGACCTTCAGGCAGCAACTAGGAAAGTGTGCAAACGCCTTCTGGAAAGAAACTGGGATGCGGGCATTTCCGCCTGCTTCCTCTGTGCAAGGCACAGGTGAATAGCTGCAGGGGTTGCTCCAGCACCTTTGTAAAAATTGCTTCTTTTCCTGCTATAATTATATGGGATTTGTGAATATCAGCCCTGTTGACTCTCAGACTTCAGTGATTAGGCTGCACACCCTTTAGGGGACACTGCCCTTAGGTGGCAGCCTGAAAAGTTGGGATGCTGGATATATCCGCTTCTTCACCCCTCAGGAAGAAGCTGAGAGTTAAGGGTACAGTGCTGGGGGCGGGGCTTATCGCGATTCTGTGTCTCAGACTTCCATGCACATTTTAATGCAACTGTTTTCTGTGCTCGTGGATATGTTGGAGTCACTCAACTGGTTTTTGGGTTTTCCTCAAAGGAAACTACTCTGTGCGGACTAGTTGTGTATGAAGAGTCTGTCTGTTGGAGGAGAAAAATTCAGGAACCTCCTATGTCATCACCTTGGTCCAGAATCTTTTTTTTTTTTTTTCTGACCTACTTTTATGAAGGAAGCACCATGAGTAAAATGCAACTTCCATAGTTCCATCATGTGTGAGCAAACTTGAATTGAAAACATGCTGTAGATGAATGTGTCAGTTCTTCAGAACTGTAGGGATGTGTCTAGGTAGGGAGCATGTTCTAACAATGTAGACTTCTCCTAGGGATGTTTGCAAAGTTGATCTTCATTTTGGCATCAGCCTCTCACAGTTTCTAAAATATTTTAAACCAGATTTTTAGTTTTTTTATCTTTAAATGAAGAGTAACTGGGAAAAAATATATGTATTACACACACACACACACACACACACACACACACATATTTATATATATCAGGGTGAATCCATTCATGAGTCCTACAACAGATTCCAATACCTGATACCTGAAACCTCAAAGAAGATATCTTGGCATACATTCTTATAGCAGTATCTGTGTTTTCTAGCAAAATCATTGGTCACATAGATTCTTCTTGAAATGTGAGATCATAAGGAGGAGCTCAGCATGGTGTATATCCTCTTTGTACACTCTGTTGTCCCATTGTGAAACTTTTCAAATTTTGAATTTGTCAGTTTGCTATTGGTGTACCTTGGCTTTATGTATTTTGTTATTTTGTTGTCATCGTTGTTTTAGTTGCTAAGTCATGTCTGACTCTTTTGTGACCCCATGGACTCGAGCCCATGAGGCTCCTCTGCCCATGGGATTTCTCAGGCAAAAGGACTGAAGTGGGTTGCCATTCCTTTCTCCAGGCGATCTTCCCAACCCAGAGATTGAACCCACATCTCTTGCATTGGCAGGAGGATTCTTTACCATGAGCCACGTGGGGAGCCCATTTATTATTTGCTTTAGACTAATGGTGCCAAAAGCATCTGAGGAAGGAGTAAACCTGAAGGAAGATATGTAAGCATTGACAGTTAAGTTAAAGACAATCCAAAATGTTCTTGAAAACAATCTATAATGGTGAGGTGAGTTTAGAAAAACTTTAGACAGTTAATACAGACAGGCTGGTTTTACCAGTATACGTATACACATGCTCTGTCCTCTGTTGGATTTGCAGATGCAGCAGCCAATGCAAAAGGATGTCTAGTTACAGTATTTAATTCCACACCAATCTCAAGCTAAAAATAAAAGGACAAGATTGGGAATAATTAAGCCGGTTCTAGCCAAAATTTTTAAAGGCTTTCAGTTTGACTTTGTGGATCATGTTTTTAACAACAAAGGTTCCCTGAGTTTGTATTTAAGGAACAAATTATCAACAGTTCTTTTTGATACACTGGAAAAATAGATGGCCTAAATGGAATATGATAATACCATGTTTAATGGGATAGATTTGGTTAAACAATCCTGGTGACAACCAGGCCTCCTTGAGCCAGCAATATCAATGAAAGTCTCACTTACCAATTGTATCCATGAGATCCTTTCCTTTAAACCTGTTATAAAGAGAAAGAAAAAAGATGGCTGATAGTCACAGAAAGAGTGTTTTCTTCTTCTTTTTTTTTTTTTTTTTTTACAAGGTTCAATTTTGTTGAATTAGAGCAGGATGTGTAGCTGTGTGTTTAGCCATTCACCTGAATAAACTTCCACAATTGTGCATTGAGATCATAGAACACATCTTCAAAGCTAATTAAATCAACATGATAAGTTCCTACAGCTGCTTGCTTTTTGTCTTGCTTTTTGCTTTCCAGTGTGTAAACCAAATGTGTTTTGATGGGATAATAAGCCTCCTGCTCTTTCTACCACTGTAACTCTCTCCCTCTACAGATTTTTATGTATTTACCATCAAACACAATTTCATATATTCTATATTATCATCTACATTTAACACATTTTGAAGAATGTGGCTTAGTAAGACAATCACTTTTTTCCTGAGCACTTTTTTTTGTTTGTTTAAATCCATTTTGCTACAATAATGGCTTAATTCTCATATAGAAAATTGAATGAGCCTTTTCTGCTGAAAAATAAGAGCCTGAAGAAAGGATATAATTTCTACATTGTTAATATTTTAAGATGTTTTATATCAGTTATCAATAGCCAACTGCAAATATTTACTATTATTTATTAATTATTTTTATGTCCATAATAATCCTATGTGGCATTGTTATCTTCAATTATCAAAAAAAAGATGACTAAGGTAAAAAAGGCAGAATGATGTGGGGGCAAAGAGAACTGAGATTAACATTCAGTTCTTTTGATTTCCAACTTAGCTTTCTTTGCTTTCAAGCTGAATATTAGCTTTGGAAAATAATTAGGATCTTTCTATTGAGGGAATAGACTATATTCTCCTGGCTGTAAATAGTGGCTAACTATATTCTGTGAGCAACTTATGGTCAAGTTCTTTTTTTTTTGGTAACAAGTTGCATTTTCTACAACGACAACAAAAAATGAAGTTAGGCTCATGTTGGCTTATTTCTTTCAGAAGTAAAAATATTCTTCAGTTATGCACAAATTAACACTTGATTTCTTCACTCTTACCCTTGAAAGTAGGGCAATCAGAACAGCCCATGTAATTAAATGCAGAGAAATTTGCATGTGATAAGTAGAAGATAAGTTCTTATAAGTTTTTATTCTTCTAAAGGAGTATTCCATGGCAGCCATGCACTTATAACACATTACATACACATGTGCATACACAGAAATTTGTAAAAGATGAAGTTGGGGTAGAAGTACTTGCCTCAAGTTTCATGGAAGTGTTTTCTGTTTCAGACCAGAGAAGTCTCATCCTTCTCAACCATCTGGCTTATATTATTGCAGGTTCTGCTGTCAATGTTTACTTAAATAGTGAGAGGCTATACCTATGTCACCCTCAAGAGGATCATTTGTTAGTGACTGATTTGGTTTAAGGCTTTATTTATCTGTTATGACAAAATGGTAACACAAATAAATGCTTTCTGAGCTAGAGATGTTTCGTTTTCAGAGTTTAATCACATTCACATAAATATAGCTTCATGGTTCATTCCTATCACAGTCTTTATAAGTGGAATCCATCTTACTAGACTGTCAGATCAGCATAAGAAGGCATTTGGCTATTGACATGAGTACTGGAAAATTTAACTCTTTAAAAATTTTTGTCCAGATTCTCTATTTTGTCAGAGTTGATATGTTTGATAATTCCATTTCTGTTGTTACAAGAAATAGTATGGTGTGGTAATTAAAACCTGGACTCTGAAAACAGACAACTTGGATTTGAATCCTATCTCTGTCACTTACCCATGGTATGATCTTGAACAAGCACTTTACCTATCTGTACCTTAGATCCTCATCTGTAAAATGGAAATTTTAATAAGATCTAATTTGTACACAGTTGCAAAGAGTAAATAAGTTAATATATGCTTAATGTTTAGATAACATCTGGGACATAGTGTTAGTTGCTATTTTATTATGAGGAAGTATATAAAAATGGTTTGGATATTCTCTTTGAAATGTCTTTAATAATATTTCACCAAAGGAAATTTTGGCATATCAATAATCATTGTTAGAGTTACAAAGGATTTTCCACCTATGTGTTAAAAAAAAAAAAAAAGACATGCAAATTCTTTTTTAAGGCAATTCGAGTAATTGGATATTTTGAGACCAAGAAAGAAGTAAAGTTGCTTTATAACTAGACCCATTGGGGTTAGATATAAATTCATTTCAAATTCTTTCAGAAAATTCTATTTCCTCTCTTTTAGTTATTCTTCTTACTGTGAAGAGAATATTCCCTCAGGGGGTGGAGAGAACTTTAATCGCCATATTCTCTGTTTCCTTGCCCCAATTTTATTTGGTCAGATGAAATCTCCTGGGAATCCCCGTCAGTCTCTTTCTCCCTCTCTCTCTCTCCCCTCCCTTTCCTGCCCTGTTTCTCCTGCTCTCTGTTCTTCCCTCGGCTGCCTACATAAGCTCTCATTCTTCATTTTCTTTAGTAACTCTTACTCATTTACTCATTCTTTAAGACTCAGACCAGTTTTCAGCTCCCACACAAAATCTCTCACTAATCTTCCAGAGAGTGTTGTTTTTTCCCTTCTCTATGCCCTCACAGGACTCTGCTCATTGGGACTTATTGTCTTCTGATTATCATTTAATATGTTTGTTTACCATGCTGAACTGTGACTTCAAAATATCAACCACATCTTACTGGCCTTTGTATTGTCAGTATTTAGCTCTGTGTGCTATGACATGGTATGGACCTAACAGAAGCAGAAGATATTAAGAAGAGAACTACACAGAAGAACTATACAAAAAAGACATTCATGATCCAGATAACCATGAAGGGATGATCACTCACCTAGAGCCAGATATCCTGGAATGCAAAATCAAGTGGGCCTTAGGAAGCCTCACTATGAACAAAGCTAGTGGAGGTGATGGAATTCCATTTGAGCTATTTCAAATCCTAAAAGATGATGCTGTGAAAGTGCTGCACTCAATATGCCAGCAAATTCGGAAAACTCAACAGTGGGCACGGGACTGGAAAAGGTCAGTTTTCATTCTAATCCCAAAGAAAGGCAATGCCAAAGAATGTTCAAACTACTGAACTACTACTAACTGAACTACTACTCATCTCACACTCTAGCAAAGTAATGCTCAAAATTCTTCAAGCCAGACTTCAGCAGTACATGAACTGTGAACTTCCAGATGTTCAATCTGGATTAAGAAAAGCCAGAGGAACCAGAGATCAAATTGCCAACATCCGTTGGATAATCAAAAAAGCAAGAGAGTTCCAGAAAAATATCTCCTGTTTTATTAACTAAGCCAAATCCTTTGATTGTGTGGATCACAACAAACTGTGGAAAATTCTTAAAGAGATGGGAATACCAGACCACCTTACCTGACTCCTGAGAAATCTGTATGCAGGTCAAATAGCAACAGTTAGAACTGGACGTGGAACAACAGACTGCTTCCAAATTGGGAAAGGAGTACGTCAAAGCTGTATAATGTTGCCCTGCTTATTTAACTTATATGCAGAGTACATCATGCAAAATGCCAGGCTGGATAAACCACAAGCTGGAATCAAGATTGCCGGGAGAAATATCAATAACCTCAGATATGCAGATGACACCACCCTTATGGCAGAAAGTGAAGAAGAACTAAAGAGCCTCTTGATGAAAGTGAAAGAGGAGAGTGAAAAAGTTGGCTTAAAGCTCAACATTCATAAAACTAAGATTATGGCATCTGGTTCCATCACTTCATGGCAAATAGACGGGGAAACAATGGAAACAGTGAGAGACTTTATTTTTTGGGCTCCAAAATCACTGCAGATGGTGACTGCAGCCATGAAATGAAAAGACACTTGCTCCTTGGAAGAAAAGCTATGACCAACCTAGAGAGCATATTAAAAAGCAGAGACATTACTTTGCCAACAAAGGTCTGTCTAGTCAAAGCTTTGGTTTTTCCAGTAGTCATGTATGGATGTGATATTTGGACTCTAAAGAAAGCTGAGTGCCAAAGAATTGATGCTTTTGAACTGTGATGTTGGAGAAGACTCTTGAGAGTCCCTTGGACTGCAATGAGATCCAACCAGTCCATCCTAAAGGAGATAAGTCCTGAATATTCATTGGAAGGACTGAAGCTGAAACTCTAATACTTTGGCCACCTGATTTGAAGAACTGACTCATTGGAAAATACCCTGGTTCTGGGAAGGATTAAAAGCAGGAGGAGAAGGGGACAATAGAGGATGAGATGGTTGGATGGCATCACCGACTGGATGGACATGAGTTTGAGAAGCTCCAGGAGTTGGTGATGGACAGGGAAACCTGGTGTGCTGCAATCATGGGTTCTCAAAGAGTCGGACGTGACTGAGCAACTGAACTGAACTGAACTGAGCGATGTGTACACTGTCCATTAGATTTGTTGTTTAGTTGCTATGTTTTGTCTGATTCTTTTGTGACCCCATGGACTGTAGCCCACCAGGCTACTCTGTCCATGGGATTTCCTAGACAAGAATACTGGAGTGGGTTGCCATTTCCTTCTCCAGGAGATCTTTCTGACCCAGGAATCAAACCCACGTCTTCTGCATTGGCAGGTGGATTCTTTACCACTGAGCCACGTGGGAAGCCCAGGAGTGGAAGTGCAGAGTCTTAGCCACTGGACCCCAAGGGAAGTCCCTGGCAATATATGTTAGGTAGACGGTACATGTTTATTGTTTAGATGAACTGTGTGGAACATGTGCATCAGGATTTGAGCTGACTTTCTCCTAGATGTAACTGGAGAGGGTGTCTGCCCAGTAAATCAACCCAGTACTGCATTTCAGACTCTTGTGTTGGCTACTCCATTTCTTCTAAGGAATTCCTGCCCAGAGTAGTAGATGTAATGGCCATCTGAGTTAAATTCACACATTCCAGTCCATTTTAGTTTGCTGATTCCTAGAATGTTGACGTTCAGTCTTGCCATCTCCTCTTTGATCACTTCCAGTTTGCCTTGATTCATGGACCTGACATTCTAGGTTCCTATGGAATATTGTTCTTTACAGCATCAGACCTTGCTTCTATCACAAGTCACATCCACAACTGGGTGTTGTTTTTGCTTTGGCTCCATCCCTTCATTCTTTCTGGAGTTATTTCTCCACTGATCTCCAGTAGCATATTGGGCACCTACAGGGCTGGGGAGTTCATCTTTCAGTGTCCTATCTTTTTGCCTTTTCATACTGTTAATGGCGTTCTCAAGGCAAGAATACTGAAGTGGTTTGCCATTCCCGTCTCCAGTGGACCATATTCTGTCAGACCTCTCCACCATGACCCATCCATCTTGCAATCTCAAAAACAACAGAATGATCTCTGTTCATTTCCTAGGCAAACCATTCAGTATCACTGTAATCCAAGTCTATGCCCCGACCAGTAATGCTTAAGAAGCTGAAGTTGAACAGTTCTATGAAGACTTATAAGACCTTCTAGAACTAACACCCAAAAAAGATGTCCTTTTCATTATAGGGGACTGGAATGCAAAAGTAGGAAGTCAAGAAACACCTGGAGTAACAGGCAAATGTGGCCTTGGAGTACAGAATGAAGCAGGGCAAAGGCTAATAGAGTTTTGCCAAGAGAACACACTGGTCATAGCAAACACCCTCTTCCAACAACCCAAGAGAAGACTCTACACATGGACATCACCAGATGGCCAACACCGAAATCAGATTGATTATATTCTTTGCAGCCAAAGATGGAGAAGCTCTATACAGTCAGCAAAAACAAGACCAGGAGCTGACTGTGGCTCAGATCATGAACTCCTTTTGCCAAATTGAGGCTTAAATTGAAGAAAGTGTAGAACACCGCTAAACCATTCAGGTATGACCTAAATCAAATCCCTTAGGATTATACAGTGGAAATAAGAAATAGATTTAAGGGAGTAGATCTGATAGAATGCCTGATGAACTATGGACAGAGGTTTGTGACATTGAACAGGAGACAGGGATCAAGACCATCTCCAAGAAAAAGAAATTCAAAATGCCACAATGGTTGTCTGAAAAGGTCTTACAAATAGTTGAGAAAAGAGGAGTGAAAGGCAAAGGAGAAAAGGAAAGATATACCCATTTGAATGAAGAGTTCCAAAGAATAGCAAGGAGAGATAAGAAAGCCTTCCTCAGTGATCAATGCAAAGAAATAGAGGAAAATAATAGAATGGGAAAGACTAGAGATCTCTTCAAGAAAATTAGAGATACCAAGGGAATATTTCATGAAATATAGGCACAATAAAGGACAGAAACTGGAAAATTCTGAAAAAGATAGGAATACCAGACCCCCTGACCTGTCTCTTGAGAAACCTGTATGCAGGTCAGGAAGCAACAGTCAGAACTGGACATGGAACAACGGACTGCTTCCAAATAGGAAAAGGAGTACGTCAAGGCTGTATATTGTCACCCTGCTTATTTAACTTATATACAGAGTACATCATGAGAAACGCTGGGATGGAAGAAGCACAGGCTGGAATCAAGATTGCTGGGGGAAATATCAATAGCCTCAGACATGCAGATGACACCACCCTTATGGCAGAAAGTGAAGAACTAAAGAGCCTCTTAATGAAAGTGAAAGAAGAGTTAAAAAGTTTAAAGCTCAACATTCAGAAAACTACGATCATGGCACCCGGTCCCATCATTTCATGGCAAATAGATGGGGGAACAGTGGAAACCTTGGCTGACTTTATTTTTTTGGTCTCCAAAATCATTGCAGATAGTGATTGCAGCCATGACATTAAAAGATGCTTACTCCTTGGAAGGAAAGTAATGACCAACCTAGACAGCGTATTAAAAAGCAGAGATATTACTTTGTCAACAAAGGTCCGTCTAGTCAAGGCTATGGTTTTTCCAATAGTCATGTATGGATGTGAGAGTTGGACTATAAAGAAAGCTGAGCCCCAAAGAATTGATGTTTTTGAACTGTGGTGTTGGAGAAGACTGTTGAGAGTCCCTTGGACTGCAAGGAGGTCCAACTCATCCATCCTAAAGGAAATCAGTCCTTGGTGTTCACTGGAAGGAGTGATGTTGAAGCTGAAACTCCAATACTTTGGCCACCTGATGGGAAGAGCTGACCAATTGAAAAGACCCTGATGCTGGGAAGGATTGAAGGCAGGAGGAGAAGGGGACCACAGAGGATGAGATGGTAGGATGGCATCACCGACTCAATGGACATGAGTTTAGGTGAACTCCGGGAGTTGGTGATGGACAGGGAGGCCTGGTGTACTACGGTTCATGGGGTCACAAAGAGTCGGACACGACTGAGGGACTGAACTGAACTGAACTGAACCATCCCAGTCTCCTTAATTTGTCTTTACAACTGGCTGACATCTGTAATTCCCTGTTAGTGATCACTTCAAGGTCTTGGTACACATTATCCCAGTTAAGACATTATCTTGTCTAGGATTAGTAGAAAGTAACAAAGCAACAAGCCTGTTAGCAAGGATTAGCTTATCTGAGAGTGAAGAGATTGGTGGACAGAAATGGTAAATTGTGATGTCAGTAGGGTTTTTTGTGTGGGTTGTTAGAGGGTGCATTGATCAGTGAGAATGACCTGGGGCACTGAAAACTGTGAGTAGCAGCTGGCATGAAAGGGAGGCCAAACGCTGAAAAAAATATCTTAAAAGTCAACTTAGCTTATGCTACCATTCAGCTGAGATTTTGCCCGACTGAGTCATAACATTTAGGAAAGGGGAAGCTCCAGGTAGACTGTTTGCTTGAGCCTAAGTGCAGCTCTCCTTAGTTACAAAAGTGGGAAACCAATCTCCTTATGCCAGAAATCACTGGGTTCTTTGCAGTTTTGCAGGACAGTGCACTGCCTACCCTCAGTAAAATAAATAAGGTTCAATTAAAAACAATTCTATAATTCAATCCAGGGCAGATCTTTGCCTGGTCTTTTACTGAATTCTTGTTCATTAGAGTTGCTGAGAAAGTTAATCTATCCACACGCAATTCATCACATGTGTTTATATTTCTAAAAGTTGCAGAGACGGAAATTATTGGCCTTACAAACTCTGCCTGTCTCACTATTAAATCATTTGCAGACTGTTAAGCAGGGCTCATTTTGGAGGGGTTGGAAGGTCCCAGAGCTGCACTGCCCCCGTTTCCTCCACTGGAAAAAAATCTGTTGATATATGAAAAATAGGTATTTAAATAAACTATCTGAATTTTCAGAAATGATTCCAGGCATTTTCAGTCATTTGAGCAGTTAGGTAGAGACTCTCACACACAACTTTGGAGCTAGATTTACACAGTGTTTAAAATAACTTTCTAGAATTTAGCCACTTTTGGAAATTCTAGGAACAGCTTTGAATGAGTATTCCATGGCCAATTTCAATAACACTATCTGCAGCATCTTCTGATTTACTCCCTTTTCATCTGTTTCTACAGATACAAACAACAGTACCCAAACTACCTGTACCTCTCCAGGATTTGATATGTTACAGCAAGAATTAATTTTCTTTCAGTGCCATTTGGATTATTTCATTTCTTTTATTTTTATATACATGCAATGGCTCCTCCTTTATATTAAGTCCCATTTTAATTTGGTGGTTCAAGCCTGGGTGTCAGTATGGTAGACTACCCTCTGAACCACATCCTGTCTCATCCTCTCCCTCCTACCCAAAAGGCAACTACTTCATACCCCCCATATGGGCTTCCCTGGTGGCTCAGATGGTAAAAAAAATCTGCCTGCAATGCAGGAAACCTGAGGTCAACTCCTGGGTTGGGAAGATCCCCTGGAGAAGGGAATGGCTACTCAACTCCAGTATTCTTGCGTGGAGAATTCCATGGACAGAGGAGTTTGTTGGGCTACCGTCCATGGAGTCACAAAGGGTTGAACAGGATGGAGTGAGTAACACTTTCACTTTTCTTTTGTACTCCCCATGCCTCACTTCCCCTAGAATTAGTTTATTGTGAGCCTTTGTGTCCCATTCTCATATCTAGAAATTCTAGTCTCTTCATCTCAGCTGACAGGTCCTTCTTTCCTGTAAGACTTCTCTGGTTCAAGGATGAGCATAACCTGTGGCTCTTCAGTATTTAATTTGTTTATAAAGAATTTAATTAATGAATTAATTGTTTATTGATCATGATGTTTATGTACTGTGGTAAGCATTGCAAATATTATAAAATAATTATTAAAGATAATTCTTTGCCTTCAATTGTGATAGAATTATGACTTAAAGCATACTGTTAACATAAAATACTAAATACTGTGATGTAAACACAGACAAAATATGATATGACTCAGTGGTTAAAGAGCAGTGCTCTAAATCCTAAGAACATTCAGTCTCTCAAGCATTTCTTTCCCTTAGACAGTTGGTATTCTCCTTTAGATAGCCTCTCCACAGCCAACCCTACCTGGTTCTAGTTTTCTGAGCTGTCCAATATGGTAGCCATTGGTCACATGTGGCTACAATGCTGTTGAAATGTTGCCATTGTAACTGAGGAATAAAAATTTAATTTCATTTATTTCTACTTAATATAAATTTAGACTTAAAAATTAACATTCAATTCAACTGTTGGAAAACTTTTATATACATTTGGAACAGCTTGGGTTTGTAAGTTTACTTTTTTAAATGTACACTTTTATTAATAAAATCTAAATGCAGATCAAATGTTACTAGTGAAAATTTAACATGTGAATTGAGATGCACTATAAGTGTAAAATATGCCATAGATTGTGAAGACAAAGTGTAAAAGTATACATATACAATATCTCATTAATTTTTAATAGTTTTATTTATTTATTTTTGACTGTGTTGGGTCTTCATTGCTTTTCTCTAGTTGTGGTGAGCGGGGGCTACTCTCTAGTTGTGGTGCGTGGTCTTCTCGTTGTGGTGGCTTCTCTTGTGGAATATGGGCTTTGGGGTGCAAGGGCTCAGTAGTTGTGGCTCCCAGGCTCTAGAGCACAGGCTCGGTAGTTGTGGTGCACAAGCTTAGTTGCTCCATGGCATGTGGGATCTTCCTGGATCAAGAATCAAACCCATGTCTCCTGCATTGGCAGGCGGATTCTTTACTAGTGAGCCATTAAGGAGGCCCTCGTTAATTTTTTAAAAATTGAATGCATATTGAAATAATATTCTGAATGTGTTGGGTTAAATAAAATACATTCTTAAAATTTCTTTCCTTTTTCTTTTTTTTTACTTTTAAAAATGTGAGTACTAGAAAATCTTATATTACACATGTGAATTGCAGTGTCATCTTTTGGAAGACATTGCTTTAGATAAACAAGATCTATACTAGATTCCCATATGTACATGGACCTCAGGGCCAATTACTCCAATGATGTTTATTGGTCTTCTAGAACTCTGGTGCATTTTGGCCTTCTGCTGATCCTACCATATGAACTTCAGACTGTATTTAAAAACATAATCCTGGACTGTCATGTGCTGTTGGAGATCTATATTTCTCTATTCATTTGACCCTTTTTGAATGGATATACCTTAAAATTTCATTTTGATGTTTGTCTCTTTATGTGAATAACCGTATTCTTTCTTGTCCACTCCTTTGTGTATTGGCTACAATGACTTTACTGCCTGTACTAGACTTTCTTCTTTTTTATCAAGCTTGTGTGAGAAAATTTGCTCATTTTTGGCTGTAGCTTCTTGCAATCCTTACATTCTGGGAAAATCGGATTTTGGTTTTTGACTCTGAGCCCTTCTTCCTTGTGCCCCTCCCTACTTTATTCCAGGTAAACTAGAGGATAATAGGAGCTCTGGGGGAAGCCACTCAGATTCCACATGCATAAATCCATGCAAAACAGTGTGTACTCATGACACTTGGAGTGCATGAGACTCTGGGGCCCTCTCTTTTTAAATTCTTATTTTCTGAAGTCTTTTGTACCTGGTTTTTAAAAGTCTTTGTCTGCTTCACCAACTGATTATTCATCATGCATCAGATAAAGGTCCAGTGCAGCAATTTCCGTAGGCAATTTCTCTCTTCTTTGGGAGATGAAGTCCAAAATATTTGTCTTATTTAACATTCTGCACAATTTAACCCTGATTGCATGTCCACTTTTACCTCCAGCAAGTAACTCGAAACCATCCTGGTCTCTGTCTTTTCTGGCTCTCCTAACATTAACTCTTTATATCACACGCTACTGCTGCTCTTCCTGATTTTTGAAGTAGAGATAACAGTATTTAGCATGAATGCGAGTTGTGAAACTGTAATAATAATAATAATTGACATTCATATAATGTTCAACATATACTAGGCACTGTTCTAAACAGTTTATATGTATTTTCTTTTACTTCCTGTCAATAACCTATGAAGTAAATAGTTAATGATCTCATTTCATGAGGGAGAGATTGAGGTATAGGGAACTTAAACACCTTGTCCAAGGCCACACAGCTAATTAGTGGCAGAACTAGAATCCAGTCAAGCTTTCAGATCTATATTTATGTATTGAGCTAAATTGTTTTGGAGACTTTGTCCTAGGCGTTTAACATGGATGATCTCACTTAGAAAGCATCACTACAAACAAAGCTAGTGGAGGTGATGGAATTCCAGTTGAGCTATTTCAAATCCTGAAAGATGATGCTGTGAAAGTGCTTCACTCAATATGTCAGCAAATTTGGAAAACTCAGCAGTGGCCATAGGACTGGAAAAGGTCAGTTTTCATTCCAATCCCAAAGAAAGCCAATGCCAAAGAATGCTCAAACTACGACACAGTTGCACTCATCTCACACTCTAGTAAAGTAATGCTCAAAATTCTCCAAGCCAGGCTTCAGCAATATGTGAACCATGAACTTCAAGATGTTCAAGCTGGCTTTAGAAAAGGCAGAGAAATGAGATCAAATTGCCAACATCCGCTGGATCATCGAAAAAGCAAGAGAGTTTCAGAAAAATATCTATTTCTACTTTATTGACTGTGCCAAAGCCTTTGACTATGTGGATCACAACCGATTGTGGACAATTCTGAAAGAGATGGGAATACCAGACCACCTGACCTACCTCTTGAGAAATCTGTATGCAGGTCAGGAAGCAACAGTTAGAACTGGACATGGAACAGCAGACTGGTTCCAAATAGGAAAAGGAGTAGTCAAGGCTATATATTGTCACCCTGCTTATTTAACTTATGTGCAGAGTACATCATGAGAAATGCTGGGCTGGAAAAAAACACAAGCTGGAATCAAGATTGCTGGGAGAAATATCAGTATTCTGATATGGTCAGATATGCAGATGACACCACCCTTTTGGCAGAAAGTGAAGAGGAACTAAAAAGCCTCTTGATGAAAGTGAAAGAAGAGAGTGAAAAAGTTGGCTTAAAGCTCAACATTTAGAAAACTAAGATCATCTGGTCCCATCACTTCATGGGAAATAGTTGGGGAAACAGTGGAAACAGTGCCAGACTTTATTTTTTGGGGCTCCAAAATTTCTGCTGATGGTGACTGCAGCCATGAAATTAAAAGACGCTTTCTCCTTGGAAGGAAAGTGATGACCAACCTAAACAGCATATTAAAAAGCAGAGACATACTTTGCCAACAAAGGTCCGTCTAGTCAAGGCTGTGGTTTTTCCAGTAGTCATGTATGGATGTGAGAGTTGGAGTATAAAGAAAGCTGAGCACTGAAGAATTGATGCTTTTGAACTGTCGTGTTGAGAGAGTCCCTTGGACTGCAAAGAGATCCAACCAGTCCATCCTAAAGGCGATCAGTCCTGGGTGTTCGTTGGAAGGACTGATGCTGAAGCTGAAACTCCAATACTTTGGCCACCTCATACCAAAGTTGACTCATTGGAAAAGACCCTGATGCTGAGAAGGATTGAAGGCAGGAGGAGAAGGGGATGACAGAGGATGAGATGGTTGGATGGCATTACCTACTCGATGAACATGAGTTTGGGTAGACTCCGGGAGTTGGTGATGGACAGGGAGGCCTGGTGTGCTGCGGTTCATGGGGTCGCAAAGAGTTGGACACAACTGAGCAAATGAACTGAATTGATCTCACTTAATCTTCACAACAAGTAGGGAAAGTGACCTCAGAGTATAAAGTAAAAAGGATTTTGGCAGTGAAAGACATTCCAATGGACCAGACAAATGGCAATTACTCAACAAACAGTTTTGACGATGCCTTAGTCCTGTGATGAATTCTGGCTCACTACTTGTGTTTTGTAAATAAAGTTTTATTGTATCATAACAACACTCCATCATTTATGTATGCTCTTCCAATTCAATGGTAGGCCTGAATAGTTGCGGCAGAGATTTTATGGCCACCAAAGCCTAGCATTTTTCCATCTGGTTCTTTGTAGAAAATCTTTCCAAACCCTGGATGTGCCACACCTGAGGAGTACAAAGACTTTGCAATTAGTGTTAAGATTCTACATTAAGAGAAGTGATTATTTGCTACTGCCTGCCCAAAGCACTTTCTTTGAAGACTCCCTTTGTGTTCTCTGAGAGGAGATTGGGAGATCTAAGAAGAACTAATAGTTTTTTCATTTCCTGTGGCTCAAATCAGCAAAAAGCCCTTCATCCTCCACAATGTATTGATTCCTCCTATGGCAGGTGTCACACTGCTTGATCCAATTGATATGTCCTTAAAAAGCTGATTTAAATCACTTTGGTACATTGAAACACATTTTCTCTTCATTTATAGTTTGTGTGATGCTCTATCCACTTGAAAGGACCTGTGACTTTTTATAAAATGTGGTTTGCTTGCTCTTTCATAACACCATTCCCCACCTCCCTACTACTCACACTGATGTCCACTTGTGGACTTCCTGGTGACTCAGATGGTAAAAGGAATCCACCTGCAATACGGGAGACCTGGGTTCAATCCCTGGGTTGGGAAGATCCCCTGGAAGAGGGCATGGTAACCTACTCTGGTATTCTTGCCTGGAGAATTCCATGGCTAGAGGAGCCTGGCAGGCTACAGCCCGTGGGGTCACAAAGAGTCAGACAAGATTGAGCACAGCACAGTCATCATTCTACAAAAAGAGTTATGTCCAACTGTGGAAGGTATTGCAGAAAAGGGGACCCCTTCCAGGGCCCAAGATCAGGCTCTTGTCTAATACTTGGAAATAAATTGTCCAAGGAGACTACATGCTGACAAAGGAAGAGACTTTATTGGGAAGGGGCCCCCAGCTGGAGAACAGTAGGGTAAGGGAAGCCAGGAGAACTGCTCTGCCACATGGCTGGCATTCTTGGGTTTTATGGTGTTAGAATTAGTTTCTGGGTTGCCTTTGGCCAGTCATTATGACAAGATACTTCCTGGTGGCACACACATTGCTCAGCAAAGATGGATGCCAGTGAGAAGGATTCTAGGAGGTGGAAGGACACCTGATGTCTCCTTTTGACCTTTCCTGAACTTTTCTGATTGGTGGTGGCTTATTAGTTTCATGTTCCTTACTAGGACCTCCTGTTATAAAATAACTCATGCAAATGGTTACTGTGGTGCCTAGCCAGGGTGGGCAGTTTCAGTCACTGTGCTTCCCCTAACAGTATGATTTTTAAAAATCAAAACAAAATAAAAGCTATAATGTTCATAAGATGAGTAATCTTTCTCTGATTAAAATAATTATACTATTAACATTTAGTATTATACATTTTATTTAAATTGAGGCACACCACTTGTGTTGTTCTTGTTGTTCAGTCGCTCAGTCATGTCCGACTCTTTGCAACTGCATAGACTGCAGCACGCCAGACTTTCCTGTCCTTCACTATCTCTGAGAGTTTGCTCAAACTCATGTCCATCGAGTCAGTGATGCCATCTAACCATCTCATCCTCTGTCGTCCCCTTATCCTCCTGCCCCCAATCCTTCCCAGCATTAGGGTCTTTTCCAGTGAGTCAACTCTTCACATGAGGTGGCCAAAGTATTGGAGTTTCAGCTTCAACATCAGTCCTTCCAATGAAGAAGCAGGACTGATTGCCTTTAGGAGGGACTTGTTGGATCTCCTTGCAGTCCAAGGGACTCTCAAGAGTCTTCTCTAACACCACACTTCAAAAGCATCAATTCTTTGGCACTCAGCTTTCTTCACCGTCCAACTCTCACATCCATACATGACCACTGGAAAAACCATAGCCTAGACTAGACGGACCTTTGTTGGCAAAGTAATGTCTCTGCTTTTAAATATGCTATCTAGGTTGGTCATAACTTTCCTTCCAAGGAGTAAGCGTCTTTTAATTTCATGGCTGCAATCACCATCAGCAGTGATTTTGGAGCCCCCCAAAATAAAGTCTGACACTGTTTCCACTGCTTGCCCATCTATTTGCCACGAAGTGATGGAACCAGATGCCATGATCTTAGTTTTCTGAACGTTGAGCTTTAAGCCAACTTTTTCACTCTCTTCTTTCACTTTCATCAAGAGGCTCTTTAGTTCTTCTTCACTTTTTGCCATAAGGGTGGTGTCATCTGCATATCTGAGGTTATTGATATTCCTCCTGGCAATCTTGATTCCAGCTTGTGTTTCTTCCAGCCCATTATTTCTCATGATGTACTCTGCATATAAGTTAAATAAGCAGGGTGACAATATACAGCCTTCTGTTCTCTTTTGAAATATTCCTTTCTATTATGATTTATTATAAGATATTGAAGGTAGTTCTCTGTGCTGTACAGAGAATGTTTATCCATTCTCTACATAAAATCTTTACATATCTCCCTATTTCACGTCTGAGAAACTGAAAGCACAGAGAATTATCCATCTTGCCCAAGATCAGAGAGCCAGTAAATGGCAGAAAATGAGAATGAAAGTGTTGTCACTCAGTTTGACTCTTTTGCAGGACTGTAGCCCGCCAGGCTCCTCTGCCCATGGAATTCTCCAGACAAGAATACTGGAGTGGGTATCCATTCCCTTCTCCAGGGGCTCTTCCTGGCCCAGGGATCGAACCTGGGTTTCCTGCATTGCAGTCTGATTTTTTACTGTCTGAGAGCTTGGATTCAAACAAGGTTGTCTGGCTTTGGCACTTGTGCCCTTAAATGTGTTTCTCATTTAGTAATAAATCATCGATAACTGAAACTTGTCAGTTTCTCAGGTAAGTGGTCCAATGCAATAATAACTTTGGGGAGAAATCTGAAGCTAAAACAACTTGCTTGTTTCACATGAAATCTATGCACTGGATTTATAAGTGACCTTTGTAGCATATTAAGGACAGTTTTCAAAGCAACTCCCCTCCCTCCAGAAAAGAAAAATGACAAATTAGTCATTAAGATACATAGATTGTTATTATAAAGGGCCCTGCATGTGTATCACATAAAGGATTTACACAGCAATTTATTGTCAAAAAGGTAATAGCATGTAAATTTCCAAGAATCAACTTGGCATCACTGAAAAATCACACTCTGGAGACCCAGACACTATACAGTTCCACAGCAGCTGAATCATAAAGACTTCTACAGATCAATAACCTTCAAGCTTGCTGCATGAAAAACCATCTTCATCAACAGAGAGTTTCAGGGAGCTACAAAAGCCAATGAGATATTAGCACAGGTGGGCTTTTGCATGCATGCATGTATGTGATTTTCACAAGGTCATTGTTGTCATTTAGTTTTGATATTCCAATATTATACAGTAAAATAATACCATATCCAAATACATGATAATGTATTCTCCTACCTTTTAGGGGGAATAGTATGCTTTTCAAACCATCCTCAAATAAGTAAAGAAGAGATAAGTTACTGGAATGTGTTTAGTTTGGGGCAACAGTCTTAAGTTTCTATTCTGACCCTTATGTCCTTGATGCTTGTTTTCTTCATTTGTGAATTTAAAGATTAACAATGAAAGTGAACGTGAGAATGTTAGTTGCTCAGTCATGTCTGACTCTTTGCGACCCCATGGACTGTAGCCCCAGGATCCTCTGTCCATGGAATTCTCCAGGCAAGAATACTGGAATGAGTTGCCATTTCCTTCTCCAGGGGATCTTCCTGGCCCAGGGATCATACCTGGGTCTCCTGCATTGCAGGCTGATTCTTTACCATCTGAGCCACCAGGGAAGCCCAAATATTAATAGTAACCACTTCAAAAAGCTCTTGATCCCCAAAGCACATATCTTATTGAAGTACTTACTGAAAAAAATAGAATGGGAATTTTATTTTATACCAATTTATTCCCAGTAAGTTGGAGATTGCTAATTATCTTTCTCTACTATATTATCCAACATAAACAAGTATATTCACACATCTATCTAATGAAAAATTTTTTTAAATTATTAAGTATTGTTGAATGAGTACCATCTATTAATTGTTGGTTATACGGGGACAGTTAATATTTGAAATATTCTGTGTTGTTTAGTTGCTAAGTTTTATCCAGCTCTTTTGCAATCCATGGACTATAGCCTGTCAGGCTCCTCTGTCCATGAGATTTCCCAGGCAGGCATACTGGAGTGGGTTGCCATTTCCTCCTCCAGGGGATCTTCTCTGCCCAGTGATCAAACCCATGTTTCCTACATTGGCAAGTGGATTCTTTACCACTGAACTATTAGGGAAGTCCCCCATTAAATATTTTACAAGATCTTTAAAAGACCTATGAACTGAGGAGAAGTTTTAGGTTGTTTCCATCTCATTGTTGGCTATTGATTGAAAAGCTGTTAAAGAAGGAACTATATCATATGGCAGCTGTATTACATACATTGAATTCATACAAGTTTTATGATAGTTATAATGGCATTTTAATCCCCATAATACAGATGAGTTTACTGAGACTCAGAATATTATTAACTTGCTGAAGTTAACAAAAGCATTAATTAAGCAGCAGAATAGAGGTTGGAACCTTGGCTTGTGTGGATTCCAAAGTTCTCTTAGCATACCCTTACTGCCTCTCTGTTTTATTGTCTTGGAATGATCTTCACATAATCTAATTGCTTGAATAATAATCAGCTATTCTAAGGATTTCATAGTCTGGCATGTGTGTAACTTGACTATGATGTGGTTGATTTGGTCCAGTATATACATATTCAGATGGCTATTTTTAAGACAGTAAAACCACAGATACTTTCACTGATTTGACTGCGTAATATTGCAAAAAGACCAAAACAAAACAGCCCTTTAGTGACGTTTATAACTGAGTTTACCAAATTCAGTGAAAATATTAGACTTGGATGATGTGTGCATAACCAGACTAAATATTTATACTTAGATAATACTATTGAAATACTAAACTTTATGTACTCCATTCAGTAAAATACAGCTGATGAATTACTAGTAAACTATGATTTTAAAGGATTGCATTATAATGGCAATAGAGATTATATAGAATCAATTAGATATATATATTGAAATATTTATGGATAATATAGCATGATGTCTGGGGTTTGCTGTAAAATGTTACAACCAAAAAATCCCTAAAAACAAGCAAACCAAAAAATCAGTAGGTTGGATGGAAGAAACAAGGTTGGTGAAAAATTGTTAAAGTTGAGAGTATATGGGAATTCATCTCTTGTTTAAATTGTAAACTGTTTATACAATAGAGTTAAAAAAGCAATCAACTGGTTATCCATTAGGTTGAGGCTAGAAATCAGAAAGTTTGATTGCTCCAGTTGAATATATGTTCAGATTTTTGGCTGTATTTTGGTGGTTAAAAATTTGTATTTCAAATGTTAGCATAATCATGCAGCATTCAGAATGTATATCTTCAACAAACCCTGATCTCATTAAGTATATTTTGATAAGATATAACTTAATGATATACAGGTATGAATCTCAGAGATATACAACACTGAAAGTCTGTGTTCTTGACGAAAAGAGACCTGGCTTTTGGATCATATTTAAGTTCAAATTTTTATTCCCCTGAAGATAGCACTATGATATGGCTTTAATACAAATCTTACATGTTTTCACTGAATTTTAATTAAAAATCATACTTCCACTCAAATAATAGATCCTAAATAATGATGGCATATTGCTTCTTTTATGCTACTAGTATGTGATTATTTTTCTTTTGTTATTAATTTAAACTATGTCCTCAAAGCAATTATGCCTACATTCTGCAAAATCTCATGTAATTAAAGACATCTTATAAAAATGATATTTGCTATGTAACTTTATTTTACTATATAACAAGAAACAAGCTCTTTAGTTTTATGCTTTTAAAGTATGCAAATAAATGAGACATTCTCTCCTCTATTGCTAGAAGAACAGTTTAGTTGCTTGCTTTTTCCAAGCATTTAGAAAATTTATCTATTTTTTAATTTATTTTTTTAATTGGGGGAGAATTGCTTTACAATGTTCTATTTGTTTCTGCAGTACAACACGAATCAGTCATAATTATATATATATATACATATGTATATATATGTATATATATATACCCCCTCCCTCTTGAACCTCTCTCCCCTCCCCCATCCCACTTCTCTAGGTCATCACAAAATGCCAGGCCTACCAGTTATATATTTTACACATGATAATGTATATATGTAGATGCTACTTTCTCAATTCATCTTTTAATAGCATTTTTTTCTAAATCAGGTCATTACAATTATTAAGCATCATTCTTTGGCCCTAGGCAAATTGTGAAGTTAGACTTTGTTTCCCATTGGGCTTCTCTGGGGCTCAGACAGTAAAGAGTCTGCCTATAAAGCAGGAGACCAGGGTTCAATCCCTGGGTTGGGAAGATCCCCTGGAGGAGGGCATGGCAACCCACTCCAGTATTCTTGCCTGGAGAATCCCCATGGATGGAAGAGCCTGGCAGGCTACAGTCCATGGGGTCGGAAAGGGTCAGACATGACTGAGTGACTAAGCATAGCACAGCAAGCTTTCCTTTCAGCCACTTACTTATTTCTTGTGGCATCATTTTCCTCCCAGATCCACAATCACATTGGAGCAGCAGTGCATCACTGGAGTTGAGGCCCTTTAATGCTCACTGCTGATCCCGTCTTCATAGCATTGTGCTGATGACCATTCATGGTTTAAAGGTAAGCATGCCTTGGTAGATCTTCAAGGAGTGCTAGAGGAGCCAAACCACACTGTTTGCATGTGCTGGTTTTTTTGTTTGTTTGTTTTTCTTTTTACATTTTATTTTTTTTAATTAATTTATTTTAATTGGAGGCTAATTACTTGACAATATTGTGGTGGTTTTTGCCATACACTGACATGAATTACCCATTGGTGTACATGTGTCCCCCATCTCAAACCCTCCCACCTCCGTCCCCATCCCATCCCTCTAGGCTGTCCCAGTGTGCCAGCTTTGAGTGCCCTGTTTCATGCGTCGAACTTGGACTAGTGATCTATTTCACATATGGTAATATACATGTTTCAACGCTATTCTCTCAAATCATCCCACCCTTGCCTTGTCCCACAGAGTCCAAAAGTCTTTCCTTTATACCTGTGTCTCTTTTGCTGTCTCGCATATAGGGTCATCATTACCATCTTTCTAAATTCCATATATATGTGTTAATATACTGTATTGGTGTTTTTCTTTCTGACTTACTTCACTCTGTATAATATGCTCCAGTTTCATCCACTTCATTAGAACTGATTCAAATGTGTTCTTTTTAGTAGCTGAGTAATATTCCATTGTGTGTATGTACCACAGCTTCCTTATCCATTTGTCTGCTGATGGACATCTAGGTTGCTTCCATGTCCTGGCTATTATAAACAGCGCTGTGATGAACACTGGGGTACACATGTCTCTTTCAATTCTGGTTTCCTTAGTGTGTATGCCCAGTAGTGGGATTGCTAGGTCATATGGCAGTTCTATTTCCAGCTTTTTAAGGAATCTCCACACTGTTCTCCGTAGTGGCTGTACTAGTTTGCATTCCCATCAACAATGTAAGAGGGTTCCCTTTTCTCTGCACCCTCTCTAGCATTTATCATTTGTAGACTTTTTGATAGCAGCCATTCTGACCAGCATGAGATGGTACCTCATTGTGGTTTTGATTTGCATTTCTCTGATAATGAGTGAGGTTGAGCATCTTTTCATGTGTTTGTTAGCCATCTGTATGTCTTCTTTGGAGAAATGTCTATTTAGCTCTTTGGCTCATTTTTTGATTGGGTTGTTTATTTTTCTGGTATTGAGCTGCTTGTATATTTTGAGTTTTTATCCAGAAAAGTACTTTAACTTTTTATTTTTAGTTAAAATTTTTTTATTTTGTATTGGGATATGGCTGATTAACAGACAACGACGTTGTGATAGTTTCAGATGAACAGCAAAGGGATTCAGCCATACATGCACATGTAACCATTCTCCCCCAGATTCCCCTCCCAAGAAATACATTAGGCAACAGTAGGCACAATCTGCATGCATTTTAAAGCTATATCACAAGATTTCAAAGACATTACCAGTTTGAAAGTAGGTTGCTTTGGGAGTTGACCTGCAACTCGGGTGTATGTATTCACCCTTCAGTCTCCTTCTCATCAGTGATGCCTCAGCAGAAAAAATGTGAGAAGGGCCAGAACATGACCTCTCTTATACACGTTTATGTTCCAACTTGATTTGAATAACATGGCCAATGGCATTCTATGAGGTTTTGGGAACAGAGATACTTTGGAAAGGGGTGATTTTGCTATTACTATTACTTTTACTATTTTCAAATTTCTCCTTTGCAAATAGTTACCTTCATTTATAGAGATTCTAGAACATTGCAGCATATGCATTTTGTTTAATACAAAGAGGCTTGGCCATTGCCTTTAAGACATGTACAAATAATAGGAAATCACAGTACAAAAGCAAAAATCTGTTGGTAAAACAGTGTGTAGGATCAAGAGGTAGTATAATTCTCCAATTTCCTATTTGAATTAGAGGAAAGATGTGCTTCAGTTTAAATAACATCTTTCCCCTTTTCTACTTCCTATATCAAGTACATTAAAAAATGTCCCTGGTTCTGGAGTTCCCTTTTCTGTTAATTATATGTAAAAAGTAATATCTGAAATGTAAAACACTGTATCAGAAATAGAACGATAGTTTGTAAACTTAAATGTCAAGTTATTTCCTTGTTAATCTAAGAGAATTTTGTCCTAAAATTTGGACTTGGAAATTATCACAAAAATGAATGGCAATGTAAGATAAAATATGCTGATGGAGCTTTTCAGCATGTCTGCCAATGGTTAAAAATGAGGAGCTCTGAGTTTGGGTTTTACTTTAGTCCTTTGTATCATAGTTAATATGAAAAGAAAAAATAGAGGGCAGCAGGAGAGGCTCCTTGCTGGCAAATTGTGTTCCTTAGGGAAAAAGGAAAAGAGGGAGGCCAATTTCGTCAAGGGAAATTATAATACACCAATCACGATGATCGATCCTATGTGAGCAGAAGACACATGGAAACAATTTAGATGTTGTCCATAAAACTACTGCTTTCAGGCTTAGTGACATTTTCCTTATCAGGATCACTGCTTTTGGGACACTGTAGAGATTCTATTGTTCCAGGAAAGAATAAGAGGTTTGGTGCATTCTTCCTTGTGATTCAAGTTGGAAAATGTGGGAAAAGGGGAGCAGCTGGTACTTTTTCCTTGTCTACTGATTCTCTAATAATGAGAATTTTCCTCAGAAGCTCTCGTCAATGCTCAATTCAAATACCCCATATTAGTGAATTCCGAAGAATTTAGAAAAGGTGTTTTATTTAGCGTCCCATCTCCCACCTTTTATTCTTTTTGTTTAGCTGACTCCGTTTCCATCTAGAATGTAGGAACTCACTGAGGTGGGCTGTCTTTATAAAACAAAAGCAAAGATCACAATCACCATTAAGCGGGCATTGCATGGGCTTTCCTGGTGGTGGCTCAGTGGTAAAGAATCTGCCTGCTAACACGGGAGATGGGTGTTGGATCCCCGGGTTGGGAAGATCCTCTGGAGAAGGAGATGGCAGCCCACTCCCCTATTCTTGCCCGGAAATCCCATGGACAGAGGAGCCTGGCAGGCTACAGTCCACGGGTCGCAAAGAGTCGGACGTGACTTAGCAACTGAGCACACATGCTGGGGTTTTACATAGAAAAACTGCCTCCGTTTTGAAGTACAACTCTTTCTTAGAGTTAATTTAAGACGAGGTAAGACAGCATACCTGCATATTTTTCTTCTTACATGTATGGAAGAAAAGTAAAACCATTGCAAAGTGACATTTTCAAGAGCATTCTTCTTATGATCAGTAGCTTGCTTTCATTTAAGGTAGATTTTCTCCCAATGATGGTATTTTGTTTTTGAGGGGAAAAACGTAATGATTTTTGATGACAGTCTTTAGTAAAGGGATTATCTGATCTTTCAAGGTCATCTGGGACCTCTGGGCTCTGGCAGAAATTTTTCAGTATTATGCTAGACCGATTCTGATTGTGAGGACTGTCAGAAACCTGTGACTGATTGAAAGGATGGGAAGCATTCCTCCGAGCTGCTAGCAGAATAAGATGTTTATTTTCGGTTGATTTACATTTTCTTAACAAAAACAATAAAATTGGTTATTTGAATAATTTGACTTATTTGGAAGCCCTTATAGAGATCATTTATCTAGAGCACATGAACAGATCCTTTTCTTGAGTTTTGTATTTAGTGTTTGAATTCTGATTTCCCTGCATATTATCTTTGTGACCTGACATCTCTAAACTTTAGTTTTCTTGCCTGTAAAATAAGAATGATAATACCACTTACCTCATAATGTTGTTGTGTTATTTATATTGGATAATCTATTATCACAATGCCTAGCACAATAAACACTAGCTATTATTATGCAGGTTCAAAATAATATACCTGGATTTCTTTTCACCTTTTCGGAACAAAGTAAAAATTCATAAATGCTTGTGATAAAAGAGAGAGAGGAAGACATTCTTCTGTCATATAGATTGAGAAGCTTGGACATAAGGGCCTCAGGAACACAAATTACCAATTATGTGTCTCCTGTTTCTATTTTGTTCCCATCATGTACATTTCTCCAGCACTGACCTTGCCAAGATCTTCTCTTTGTCTGTTTTCCATTCCTCCCTGTTGCTTGCTATTCCTGAAAACGCCAAATATTTTCCTTCTCTGGTCTTTGAAAATGTTATTTTCTCTGACTGAGATTCTCTTACCCTCCAATCTCTCTAAAATCCATTGAATTTTAAGCTGTTGTTCAAAGTTGCATATTCTTACTTCTATAAATTATATTCTGCTTCACTAATTGGGTGTTCTTTACTCTCCTCTGAGTACTATGGTACTCTGAGCCTCTCTTAAACTGATTTCCTAACTGTGTGATAATACTCTTATGTGCTAGGTTCTATATGCCCACAAAATTGCATATCCTGAGAGATGACCTATAAGAAGTGATAGGCTGTAGAGAGGGCTTCCAGGTGGCGCTACTGGTAAAGAACCTGCCAGCCAGTGCAGGAGACAGAATAGACACAGGTTCGATCTCTGTGTGGGGACGATCCCCTGGAGGAGGGCATGGCAAGTCATTCCAGTAATCTTGCCTGGAGGATCCCATGGATAGAGGAGCCTATAGGCTACGTCCACAGGTTTACAAAGAGTTGGACATGACTGAAGCGGCTTAGCAGACACATACGCAGGACATAGAGAAGGATCCCTTAGTCAGTCAGTCAGTTCAGTGGCTCAGTCGTGTCCGACTCTTTGTAACTCCATGGACTGCAACACTCCAGGCCTCCCTGTCCATCACCAACTCCCTGAGTTTACTCAGACTCATGTCCATTGAGTCGGTGATGTCATCCAACCATCTCATCCTCTGTTATCCCCTTCTCCTCCTGCCTTCAATCTTTTCCAGCATCAGGGTCTTTGCAAATGAGTCAGTTTTTTGCATCAGGTGGCCAAAGTATTGGAGTTTTAGCTTCAGCATCAGTCCTTCCAATGAATATTTCGGACTGATTCCCTTTAGGATGGACTGGTTGGATCCCCTTGCAGTCCAAGGGACTCTCAAGAGTCTTCGCCAACACCACAGTTCAAAAGCATCAGTTCTTCTGCACTCAGCTTTGTTTATAGTCCAACTCTCACATCCATACATGACTACTGGAAAAACCAAAGCTTTGACTTGATGGACCTCTGTTGGCAAAGTAATGTCTCGGCTTGTTAAGATGCTGTCTAGGCTGGTCATAACTTTTCTTCCAAGGAGCAAGTGTCTTTTAATTTAATGGCTGCAGTCACCATCTGCAGTGATTTGGGATTCCAAAAAATAAAGTCTGTCACTGTTTCTACTGTTTCCCCATCTATTTGCCATGAAGTGATGGGACCAGATGCCATGATCTTAGTTTTCTGAATGTTGAGTTTTAAGCCAAATTTTTAAGTCTCCTCTTTCACTTTCATCAAGAGGCTCTTTAGTTCTTCCTCACTTTTTGCCATAAGGATGGTGTCATCAGCATATCTGAAGTTATTGATATTTCTCCCAGCAATCTTGATTCTAGTTTGTACTTCAGCCAGCCCGGTATTTCTCATGATGTACTCTGCATATAAGTTAAATAAGCAGGGTGATAATATACAGCCTTGATGTACTCCTTGCCTGATTTGGAAGCAGTCTGTTTTCCATGTCCATTTCTAACTGTTGCTTCCTGACTTGCATACAGATTTTTCAAGAGGCAGGTCAGGTGTTCTGGTATTCCCATCTCTTGAAGAATTTTCCAGATTTTGTTGTGGTCCACACAGTCAAAGGCTTTAGCATAGTCAATAAAACAGAAGTAGATATTTTTCTGGAACTCTCTTGCGTTTTCAATGATCCAGCAGATGTTGACAATTTGATCTCTGGTTCCTCAACCTTTTCTAAATCCAGCTTGAACATCTGGAAGTCACAGCTCATGTACTGTTGAAGCCTGACTTGAAGAATTTTGAGCATTACTTTACTAGCATGTGAGATAAGTGCAACTGTGCAGTAGTTTGAGCCTTCTTTGGCATTGCCTTTGTTTGGGATTGGAATGAAAACTGACCTTTTCCAGTCCTGTGGCTCCTGCTGAGTTTTCCAAATTTGCTGACCTATTGAGTGAAGCACTTTCACAGCATCATCTTTAGGATTTGAAATAGCTCAAATGGAATCTCATCACCTCTACTAGCTTTGTTCGTAGTGATGCTTCCTAAGGCCCACTTGACTTCACGTTCCTGGATATCTGGCTCTAGGTGAGTGATCACACCATCGTGATTCTCTGGGTTGTCAAGATCTTTTTTATACAATTCTTCTGTGTATTCTTGCCATCTCTTCTTAATATCTTCTGCTTCTGTTAGGTCCATACCATTTCTGTCGTTTATTTTGCTCATCTTTGCATGAAATGTTCCCTTGGTATCTCTAATTTTCTTGAAGAGATCTCTAGACTTTCTCATTCTATTATTTTCCTCTATTTCTTTGCATTGATCATTGAGGATGGCTTTATTGCTCCTTGCTTTTCTTTGGAAGTCTGATCCCTCAGATAACCATTTTAACTCCTCAGGGATTAAACATCTTTCAGCACTTGACTTCCTGTGTTCTATTGCTTCTATATCCCCCCAAACCCTTGACTTCAGTGCCTCTCTTAACCGCATAACAGACATGAATTCTCCCAGGGATCATCACTCACCTGGAAAAAGATGGGGGTATACTATATGTAGCCTCAAAATCTATGACTCTCCAGGTGCATCTTGTTATCAACCCTGTCCTCCACTAAATGGCATCCATGACCATGGGACATGTGGACTCTTCCATGATGCAGACAGTGAATGGATGCCACATTACTTCCTGGGGTCCTGGTTAAATAAGAAGGAAGCTAAGAATGGAATATATTCTCTTGACACTTAAGTCTTAAGTCTTAGTTGACACTTAAGGTATTCCATATGATAACATAATATGGCAGGCCTTATCCTGTAACTTAACTGGTGCACAAAAATCTGTTCACCAGCAACCAGAGTGGGAAACCATACCTGTATCCTCATGCCACCTCTCGCCTCCACAGTGGTGTTCAGTGTACCTCCTTCTATCTGTCTCATACCCTTGTTCATACCTGTGCCAGCTTTCTGTCTAAACTGAGTCATCTCCACACTCCCATCTACCCTTCTAACTAAGATGGAAATTCTCTAAGATCCAAATGTTATATGCCATATATCATTGCCAACAGCTCTGACTTTATGACAGGGTTATATCATATAACCTCTTTTACAATCTGCAAGGTTGTATTTTCCTATCATCCTCCTCCTAAGATCCCCTCTAAGATTCTGCTATCCTAAGATTCCCTTTGTTTTACCACACAGCCATACTCATCGTTCCCCCAACACTGTCTCTCTTTCCATACCTCTCAACATTTCCATAACTTGTGACCTGCCAGGAATGCCGTGAACGTCACTTCTTTTTTACCTGAAGATTCAAGTGAAAGTGTTGGTTGCTCAATCGCGTCCGACTCTTTGCCACTCTATGGACTATTCCCCGCTAGGCTCCTCTGTCCGTGGAATTCTTCAGGCATCCATTCCTTCCTCCAGGGATTATTCCTGACCCAAGGGTCAATCCCGTGTTCTGTGCATTGGCAAGTGGATTCTTTATTCTCTGAGCCACCTGGGAAGCCCTCTGTTTCACTTAGTTGTTACTTATTCTTTTCGACTGGGTTCAAATGATGTCTTCCCCTTCATAATTCTGTGTGCTTACAGCATTTGGCATTTATCCATTACTATGTTTCTCGCATTAACTTCTAGCTATTGCATAATTAATTCTCACTAGATGGTGAATGCTTCATTTTTGTAATCTCACCTTCCAGTATATTTCAACAGTTCTTTTTCTGACACCTAGTAGTAATCTGTTCTATACTAGATGCTCAATTTAATTAAAAAAAAAGTGAATAAATGCAATGATTACAATTTAAATGAAGTATTAAATATTTCAAATGATGAAATTAATTTTAGCATAGAAGTACTCCCAGTTCTGTTCATGCGAATGCGAAATGACCAGTTCATCTAACGACATTTGTGATAATAATCACAGTGTCTTGGTGAGTACGCGGAATCGCAGTAATACAGGAAAGAACCTTTTGTGTTCTATTACAAGTTAATCCCTAAGGGGATGTTGCCTGTAAGCTTAAATTATACATAAAGCCCATCTCTGGGAACCCTGCTTCCAACCTAATGAACTGTAAACTAAAATTCCTTTGTTTAGCTCACAGGAAGCATCCTGACCAGGCTTACCTGTGAATGACTTCAGGGAGGAAGAAATTAACCCTTCCCCTCTGGAGGCTGATGGGAACCAGGAAGTGTTAGGCTTTACTACCTCCCCTTTTACTGTAAAAGAAGCTTGCATTCTAACTCAGGCAAGAGAATTCTTTGGGGCCAGATCCTACCGTTTTCTCCATTTGCAGGCTTTCCAAATAAAGTCGCTACTTCTTGCACCAACAACTCATTTCTTAATTATTGGTCTGAGCTGCAATGAGCAGTACGAGCTTCGACTCAGCAATATCAGTATATTTTTTGTTTGGAAGTGGGGTCAAAAACAACCCTCCAAAGCCCTGTTGTTTTACTGAAATAAACTGTTTAAATAAGAGCAGGTAATTTTTCTTCCTTTTTAAATTATGGAACTGAAGTCCTCAAACTGAAAAACAGATTATATCAACCATCATATGTAAAGCAAAGTTTTAAAAGTGCAAAGTTCATAGATTAATAAAGTTCATAGATTAATAAAGGCGACCCATTGACTTTTGGTAATGTTCTAGTTAGTGAACTAGACTTTGTAGTTTAATTATAATGGCCCTCCTTTTTTTTTAAACCCAACCCCTTCAGTGTCTCTTCAGTGCTCACTGATAATGTATGAGTTGTTAAGAAAACATACACATACTGTAACTTAGTTGGTTAGCCTTTGAGTCTCAGGTTTTCATTTTCAGTCGCATCTTAGACATGATACAGACTGCAGTGTCTTGCTTCTATGCTCAAGTGTTAATGGGAAAGAAACTTCAAAGACCTAAATCCTTTAGTTATTTAAAAAAATAGTAATAATTGGGAAGTTCTCATAGTTATTTGTAGTTTATCTGGTTTAACTGAAATTATTTGAGTTGTACTCTTATCTTATTGATTTTTTTTTCCCTCTCTTTTGGGCAAGATTAGCCATTCCAGGCTAGAACTCCTTGATATCCAATTTTAGTGCCTCATCTTTCCTCGAAGTGCAAAAAGGACTTTAAAAGATGCTGGTTGAGCATTTTTAGACTTTTCTGAAGATAGTTTTCTGAATATCCAGTATTAGTTTTTCACTGTTCTGTCTTTGGGCAAAAATTATATGAAGAAAACTGCTGAAGAAGAGTTAAATGATCAACATTTTCTGAACCAAACGGAGGGCCTCCAAGTTTGGGTGAGATCAAGTATCAGCAAAACATTTTCTAATTTGTGTCCTTTTAAGAGGGTTCTTTTTCGTACATTGTGAGGAATGTGAGGTTTGGCCTCCTTTTTCACACAGGAGTTGCTGAAAGGAGCACTTTCTGTCTTTTATGACTGTATGTTTCACAAAGAATGTTTATCGTTGTTGCAGTATATGACTAAAGTGGTATTTATTAGCTTTTCACTCTGCATAGGTGTGCACATCCGTAACCAGATGCACTACTTCTCCTCTCTCCAGGTATTCGTACCGTCCATCTTATCTCCTCTGTGCCCTGCATCTGACCACTGCCCCTACTATGGATTTTCCCATTTGAAATGCTTCTAAAACACATCCCTTCATCTCATTCATCTTCCACCTTTTATTCCTCATCCCAGGTACTCACTGCTTCACTCCATTCTTCACGGAGCCCTCACGCATCCTGACTCTCCTTCTCCAAACCTCCCCTCTTTATTATATCAAATGGGAATCACTTTGCCTGATCTCCAAAACACTCTTCAGTTTGCTCTTACCTTCTATACCTGACCTTATGTTTTTATTGCTCTTTCCAACATACTCACAGATTTCCTCTTTCTCAGAGCAGGGTGGGAGCTGTTCAGGAAACAACGTCAACTGTTGCTTTCAGACTTTCTCTTCCCAACCTGAGAATCTGCATTTTAAGGGGGGGTTTCTTCCGGGTGGTTCTATGTGTTTAAAACAGAGAGTCTACATAATTGCCTCTTCTGTCCTCACTGACCCAATGTTTCTGTAAGGTTGAGAAAACATACCCCTTCTGCATGGGATGCAGCATCCAATACATGTTAACATAATTGCTTTCTGATTACACTTCTCTGCTTAGAGTATGAGCACCCCAGGACAGAGGTCACGTTTATATTATATGTCAAGGCAGAAAGACCACTGGTTGGGAGTTGGCAAGTTTACTTCTGTCATAAGTTCTAGCTGTAGGGGAAAACATGTGCTTGTACAGCCTCAGTTTGCTCATTGGCAAGAGTGAGAAACAGCAGAGGTGATGTCTAAACTCTTCTATTTTAAACGCCTACAGTGTCATTGTCATAGGAAGGTTAAGAGCTTCACTCTCACACCTGGGTTTAAACCTTAGCTCTGCCATTAGCTTTGTGACTATAAGTGAAGGATAATTTCTCTGAGTCTGTATCAGTGGGGGTAATAATGTATACCTTCTGAGGTAGCTATGAAGGTGACATAGGTGAAGTGCTTAACACAGTAGATCTTATATGAAGGTTTTGGCATATTGCTATTAATCTGTGTTCTTCCTCACTTCTCATAATGCTGGGCAAAGACACATTCTTTCCTGAACACTATGTTTCAGCGTAGCTTCTTCTCTGTAGACAATTTAGTTTAATAATAAAATATAAAGTTGGTTGAGTTCAAACTTGTCTCCACTACTTAATAAATCAATTACCCTATGCATGTTATTAATACTTCATATTTTTTGAAATAGAGACCCTAATAATATTATCTTTATCATAAAGTTGTTGTGAGGCTTAAGTGAGGTAACACATGTAAATGCCCAGCCAATGCCTAATCCAGAGCAAATGTTAGCTATTATTAATCCTTCTGCCTAGGGTTAGCCTGAACCAACTGAAAATGCATTGTCTGGGAGTCAAGAGACCTAACTTAAGAGTTCTGGAACAGATCTTGGGTGGGTTACGTCATCTGCCTCTTACTTCAGTTTCCTGTTCTACAAAATGGTTCTGATAATAACTCATTCCATGGGGCACCACAAGGATTAGATAAGGAAATACATGGGAAAATACATTCAAAAGACAAGGAACTATACCAGGCATGACTTCTATTTATTGTTATTATTTTCTTTGAATCTATTAAGTGAAAGAATTAACCCACATAATAGCCAGTGTTTATTTAAAATTTATTGTGTTATAGGCATTTGATCCTCTGATTTAATCCTTTCAAAATCTGCTGCATTATATTGTAGAATTTCTCTTTCATAGCATGTGAAAATTGAGTTCAGAGAAGCCAAGTAACTTGCTCAAGAACTCACACCCTGTAAGTTGCATAATTGAAACTGGAAACCAGCAAGACTGACACCAAAAAGCAAACATTTAACCACTTTCAAAAGACTTCTAAAATCCCTTCTGGCCAAGAGATTCTGTTCTCTTGGTTATGGCTTTATCTATGAAGAGACTGGATGTGATGTTGGAAAAATGAGATGGAGGCTTTCAAAGTGGGGAAGATCCCTAGAGTTTAAAATCAGAAGTAGAAAGCTGTTACATGCCTGAACTTGGCCTTCATTAGAAACTCTGGATTCTTCATGGTGGGAAATGGAACCTACATTGGTCCTGCAGCCTTTCCCTTCGTCTTCATGGAATAAAGAGAGCTGACGTATTTTGTTTCCTCACAGAAAGGCAACCCACTCCAGTATTCTTGCCTGGAAAATCCCATGGATGGAGCAGCCTATCAGGCTACATACCATAGGATCACAAAGAGTTGGACATGACTGAGTGACTTCTCTTCACTTTCGCCTTAATTTTCTCTATATCTTAGATCACAGCAACACTGTGAGGTATTATTACCTCCGTTTTGTAGATAAGAAAACTGAGGTTCAAGAATGGTTTAACAGCTCTAGTCTACAAAGGTAAAACTGTTGGAACTTGGATATACGTCTCTGGATGGTATTTATCTACTTTTCTAAGTATGTTTTTGTCTCTAACTTGAAAAATATGATTTACTTAAATTTTTCAGAAACATCTTACATTGATATCAAACCTTATAATACATTCATACCTTATTTGTCCTCACAACCCTTGAGTAAAGCTTTCACCGATGAGGAAACTAAGATCCAAGTAGTATAAATGACTTGCCAAAGTACACAAAACTAATGAGAAGTATAATATATTATATTCCTTCATGTTTTGTATACTCCACTAGACCACTCATAGTGACTTGGATAATAAGATACATTAATCATCATTCATTTTACAGAAAAAGTGAGCAAACCAATGAATAATATCAAGAACCCAAGTGACCAGAAAAATAACATTTGAAGTTGTGTTTTTTCTTCTAAAGTAATTGAAGGAATTCTTTTAAAGCTCTTCTTTAAAATTTAAGAATGATGATGGGGATTTCAGTTGATTAAAAGGAAGTCAGTCCTTTATCTTTTGTGCGATGGGAGAATTGCTCTTTTAAAATACTCACAAGATAACCCCAAAGAGGCTTTTGGTTTTGATTGGGATCTTAGTTAAGCAAATGAGTAAAGGCATCTGAAATGTATATTCTTTTCACTAATTAATTAATTCTTTCATTCATTATTCAGCAGATGCATTGTGCCAAATGCTATGCAACATTTGCTATACTAATAATTACAAAAGAAAATTTGAGATACGTTTATAAACAAGCCAGAATCAAAAGCAGAATTAAATAGTTTGGCTTCCATGCATAGAGGATTAGACTTTATATCATTCCTTTACTCTTTCATGGAAATGACAGTGTAGATTAACATCACTCCAGCTTCATTTCATCTAAGCCAAGAAGGAAAAAGAAAAAGTTCAGTTTGTAGCTGAATAGTCCTTATTCTTCTGTTTTGCAGGCTTTCTTTTTTTCTTTTCCAAAGTTGTTCTATATGGGGCTAATTGTTTTAATTTGGGGCTTATTTTCATTTAAAAAAAATCTACATTTTACCTATAAGGATAAAGATAAACTTCAGTGAAATAGCATTTAAAAAATTAAGTCCATGTTGTTGCTTTAGATATTTAGAATTGATTTTTCAAGAGCATTAGAATTTTATTTATTGAGGGAATGGAAATGGGTATTTGGCCCCACACTATATGCCAGTCTATGCATCTGGGAAAAAAACTATACCAATACAAGTAAACACAAAGAGCCTGACAGTGTATGTGATGGTGTTAAGACTGGCCCTATCGGAAGCCAGGCTGGTGTCATCAGTCAGGTTCTGCTAGCTTTTGAAGTTCTGCTAGCCTTCTACTTTCTCATCAACTCCTCTCCTGATCCTGCCTTTTAGAAGCAGGCCACAGTCCAGTGCAAGAGCTTAGTCCATCATTGCACAATTTAAATGAGAAACAAACAAAAACCCTAAACAAGTCTTCACTTGTCTAACTTAGGAAAAATCATCTCTGAGGTTCCATATGCACAAGATTGACCAGAGATACAATTCTCCATTTCTACATTATTTATTTCTTTATGTGTGTATGTGCTGTGAGTGTTAAGTCGCTTCAGTCATGTCTGATTCTTTGCGACCTTATGGACTGTAGCCTGCCACACTCCTCTGTTCATAGAATTCTCCAGGCACAAATACTGGAGTGGGTTGCCATGCCCTCCTCCAGGGGATCTTCCTGACCCAGGGGTCAAATGTGTGTTTTCTCCAGCTCCTGCATTGCAGGCAGATTCTTTACTACTGAGCCACCAAGGAAGCCCATGTATATATGTACTTAAAGTTTACTTCCTCACTCATACTGGCCACATTTCTTTTTTCCTTTCTTTTTAAAACATATTTTTATTTATTTATTTTACTGTGCCAGGTCTTTGTTGTGGCACGTGAGATCTTTCCACAATGCTCAAAGGCATAGTTGCTGGACAGATAGACTCCATTCTGAAGAGAACTGTGACTTCCAGGATCTACTCTACGTATGGAAATACTTTTAAAGTAGTATTTATTTATTTATTTGGCTGTGCCAAGTCTTAGTTGCAACACTCAGGATCTTCACTGCAGCATGCAGGATCTTTAGTTGTGGCATGTGGGATCTTGTTCCCTGACTGGGAATTGAACCTGGGTCCCTGGCATTAGAGGCACACAGTCTTAGCCACTGGACCACCAGGAAAGTCTCTCACCATTTCTATTTTATGTCAATCATTTTTGCCCCAGGTTTGAATGTGGAATGTAGTAGAATTTTGGTTGGCTTGATGTTCTAACAATTTTTGCACAACTACATTGGGGTTTTCTGTAAGAAGTTTTTCCTGTGGAAATGGAATATTGCTTAGTTATCACACACTGGAGTTAATTCATGAACCTTTGTATGGTAATCCTGAAGATTCCTAATAATCAAAAGCTATTTCTTTATTCAGAATCAAGAGAAAAACGTCCATGACTTCAGAACAACTTTCTTTTTTATGATAGAATATTTCTCTTTTGACTATAACTTTAATTAAGCTCTATTAACTTTAATTTAATTTGAGCTATTTAAATAGTTCAAATGCTATTAAACTCAAAGAGCACATTTTTTTAAAAAGGTATTCAGTTCCTGGGCATTTTTCCTCAATCTCACACAGCCTTAATTACTATCCACTTATTGTTAACTATATCATAAAATAAAATATACTGTGTAAATTACATTAATCTCCATAAAAGTAAACTTGAAGCAGAGCCATAAACTAACCAAAATCAGAAGTACAATAAAAAGACAAAGTACATAAAACGTCTTCTAACACTTGGACCTCCATGGATGGTGAACAAATTTTATTGTGTTCTTCTATTATTTCAGTGGAAATGAGAACAGGCATTTTCATGTATGGAGTATTATTACATAATATTTCCACCTATTATGTGATTTTCTTTCCTTTCTCTGTGCCCTACTTTAATGTCTTTCCCCCAAAGTAGAGCTTCTCTACATGTATAATAATTGCAGAAGATTTGCCAAGGCAGTTTTCTAAAAGGAATAAAGTGAATTTGACTTTGAAGGAATACGTTTTCCTTTCATAATTACTCATATAATTACGACAACTTGGCACATACTAGTAAGTAGGGAAACAGGACTACTTAATTGTATTCTAATGAACATTTGCAATTATACAATTTTTTAAATCCATATGAAATTTTTTTAAATGTTTCCATCAGACAGAATATTTCTTGAATTTTATTTTCAAGACCGTGTTCAGTTCAGTTCAGTTGCTCAGTTATGTCTGACTCTTTGCGACCCCATGAATTGCAGCATGCCAGGCCTCTCTGTCCATCACCAACTCCCAGAGTCTACCCAAACCCATGTCCATCGAGTCAGTGATGCCATCCAACCATCTCATCCTCTGTCGTCCCCTTCTCCTCCTGCCCCCAATCCTACCCAGCATTAGGGTCTTTTCCAATGAGTCAACTCTTCGCATGAGGTGGCCAAAGTATTGGAGTTTCAGCTTCAACATCAGTCCTTCCAATGAACACCCAGGATTGATCTCCTTTAGGATGGATTGATTGGATCTCCTTGAAGTCCAAGGGACTCTCAAGAGTCTTCTCCAACACCATAGTTCAAAAGCATCAATTCTGCGGTGCTCAGCTTTCTTCACCGTCCAACTCTCACATCCATACATGACCATTGCATGCATGCTAAGTCGCTTCAGTCATGTCCAACTCTATGCAACCGTATGGACTGCAGCCAGCCAGGTTCCTCTGTCCATGGGATTCTCTAGGCAAGATTACTGGAGTGGGTTGCTGTGCCCTCCTCCAGGGGATCTTAGACCACTATCTTTTAAATCACTCTGAGTTAAAATTTTCATTATCAGAGAACTATAGATTTTAACTTCAGAAGATAGAATCAGTGATGCTTGAATTTGGAAGCAATTTTGGATTTTTTCACATCCTATTCTTCTATGGCCTCACTCACAGATGTTTCACTAAACATTTTCTAATTTTCAGTACACAATTGTTAATGAGACATCACTTAAATACCCCCAGGAGTGTATTGTGTATCATTAGAGAGGGGAGTTTTTTCCAAGGCCACCAGTGCTAACTAGGCAGTATCTCTTGGGCACCTGGTATGTGCAAGATATTCTTCTAGACATTACACAGGATATAAAGTTGAGTCAGATTTTACTTTTGTACATAAAATACTTACACTCAAGTTAAGGATATAATATGTTTGCATGAAAAAGTGACACTGTAATAGTGGAGCTGTGTTCACTTGCCCATTTGGATTTTATATGCTTTGACCTCCACTGGAGATTTGAGACACATGTCTGCTTACTAGGGCCTCTACTTTGAATATTGTCTTTCCTGGGTCCCCTAAGCTGCATCTCCCTAAGTTTGTACCTGAACTTTCCCTTCCTGACCAACAACTTTTATTTGTTAACACATTTGCATAAACATCTGGGAATTTGATTGGTGCTTCCTAGAGGCTCTTTGCCTGATTACATTTTCAGTTCCTGTCTCACAATTCAAGTACAAGTAATCCCCACCCTCACATCCAGTGTAAGATTCCAGAACACTTAGCCACATACAGATGCTGGCCCAAGCTCAGCATGCAGGGCCAGCTCTGCGGAAGCTGGTGGAGCCAGGTATGTATGTCATGGAGTATAGCTGGTCATAGAGACCTGGTGAAATGGAATGTTATCCTTTGAAAGGGTCCATCAGGAGTTGGAAAGCCCTTATGGTGAATGCAGGAACTACCCCCCTGTTCAAATATGGAGTCACTTGTGCCATATAAAAATCTCGTGTCCTATCACCTGATCCAGTTAACGCTCTTAGTCTCTACTGATAAAGAAAATAACAATTGCTGAATTCAAAATACTTTAGATTATTTCTTATGGTATCAGTTCTACTATTTCAGAAGTAATGGCACTTATGTATGTGAGACATATTATTTACTCCAGCTGTCAGCAGTGCTTGATGTATATGTAACTTTATGATGTCCTGGTCAGAATTCCATAGGCACTCAGGGATACATTTTCAGACTGTGAACCATAACTGATGTAGAGAACAAATATATGGATATAAAGTGGGCAAAAGAGGGTGGGAGGAACTGGGAGATTCGGATTGACATATATACACTACTATATATAAAACAGATAACTAATGAGAACCTGCTGTATAGCACAGGAAACTACTCGATGATGTGTGGTGACCTAAATGGGAAAGAAATCCAAAAGGAAGGGCATATATGTATATGTATGGCTGATTCATTTTGCTGTATAGTAGAAACTAACACACCATGGTAAAGCAACGATACGCCAATAAAAATTAATTTAAAAAGAAAATGTATAATTATAGAATCTGAGCAAAACAGATTACACAAGTCATCTCTTTTAGTCCTCAAAACTACACTATGGGGTCTGCATTGCTAAATTTTATTTTATGGGTGCGGAAACCAAGGCTTCCAGAGAATGAGTAACTGGCCCCAGACATGGAGCTAGGGGTGACAAAGCTGAGATTTGACCCAGGCTTGTCTGCTCTGGGAGCCTGACTCTATGATTTTACCACCAGGCACTAGGAAGAGGGTTTCAAAATAAGGTGAGAGAATCTGAAGTGGTGGAGTACAAGAAGTGCACTCATAAGTGCCATTATGCTAAACCCTCCACTTCTGTTGTTAGCTGATATATCAGCCATTCTCTCAAACTAGTTGAAACTTGACAGTGAAGGTAACATACATACAACAAAAGGGATTTTGTTTCAGTTTCCTAGAACAGCCATTGAGTTAATGTTAAAATTTGATTCTTAGTTGATTGGTGGCACCAGTGGTAAAGGACCTGCCTGACAATACAGAAGATGCCAGAGATGCCTCTTTGATCTCTGGGTTGGGAGGATCCCCTGGAGAAGGAAGTGGCAACCCACTCCAGCATTCTTGTCTGGAGAATTCCATGGACAAGAATTCCATGGGCTACAGTTTATAGGGTTTCAAAGAGTCAGGCACGACTGAAGCACCTTGGCAGCCAGCCAGTCGATTTCACTGATCCATGCAACTTTGTTTTCTTAGTGCTTTCCAGGTGCATTTCTGCAGTATGATAAACCACCTAGGTCAGCTGAACACATTTCTCAATTTTACATCTAACCAAAGCAAGCTAATTGTATAATTATTCATCTGGGTCCTCCAAGTGAGCACAAGGACAATCAAAAGTTTCAATTATGATAAAATACAGCAAGTGTCATGGATAATAAAGAGAAGAAGCAAATAAAATACAGTAGAAGTTAAGAGGAAGAAGGCATTATTTTGACCTTATTAGGTTGGAAAAGGCTTTATGGAAAAGTAAGTTGGCACTTTTCCTGGATGTTGAGTAATAGTGAAGCTTTGGCAACTTAAAGTTGATGAGGGGATGGAACTCTAGGTAGAAGGACCATTCCTTTGTTATATAAATCAGGACATATTGGAGAGTAAAAATGGCACACTTTTAATCATTGTACTTAAGCAACAAACCAAAATGAGACTGTTCTGGAAAACTGCGTGTGGTCACTCCAAGTTCAGGGGAAAGGGTAGAAGAATTCTCTGCATTTGAATAGAGCAAGAGAGGAGAGTAGTAAAAAGTCAGATGAGAAAAGTGCATCAGGACCATATCGTGAAGGACCTTGAGTGCCAAGAAGTATTTTGCCGACAGTCTAGTCATGGAAATTTGTGAATAGGTGGATACGTGATGTAAACAAAACTGTCTTTCAGAAAGATTCATTTGACAGTAGAGAGGAAGATGAATGACAGAGGGCAGACTCGGGAATATTTACTTGACATGTCTGTGATTTCTTTTCTATCTCCAAGTCTTCTTAGAGAATTTGCCTTGTCACAGTGTAAGTAAGGCTAGCCCTAAGTCCCACGGATCCTTATTTTTCTTGATTACATCTAATACAACCAGGAGTAGACATATGGATTTGCTGGTTCAGTGAGATAGTTTACTCTTAGAAATTTAAAGTTGAGACCAGAAACCAACTTTTTAAACTACAGGAATTCATCCTTTGGGAATACATGAGGTAGACCATGAGCAAGGAATGAGTTTCACAGAGAACTGGTGGGCTATGCAGAGAGACAGAAACACCGAAGCTGTGCAAAGTGGCGCAGATACAAAAGGCCATGTGCTCATGTGAGAGACGAGAAGAGAGACAGAAAGAAACAGAGACACAGACAGACAGAGGTGAGGGCTGAGAAGAAAAGAGTGGGGAGGAGAAGGGAGGAAGGGGAGAAAGAGATGCTGCCTGATGGCTTTGAGGTCCTGTCTTACCTGCTGTACCTCATACTCCATGATTCTCTTCATTAGCTAAGTTAATCTTAGAATAGTGTGGGAGTCAGGGGCACTGACCCTCTAGGCCGTTGAAAATCTGCATAATCTACTTGTAATTTATAGTTGGCCCTTTGTATATGTTCCTGCATAGAAGCGGTTCCTTCGTATCTGAGGTTCTGCAACCTCAGATTCAAACAATATTGGATCCTGTAGCACTATAGCATTTACTATTGAAAAAAAATCTGTTAATCTGTAAAAATACTGAATCACTGTGTTGCACACCTGAAATTAATATAATATGGTAAGTCAGTTAGACTTGGAAATAATAAAAATCTGCATGTAAGTGGACCTATGCAGTTCAAACGTATGTTGTTCAAAGGTCAATATACTTTTATCTTAATCTAACTTGATCAGGTTTATTTTCTTGAAAACAGATGTGCTCTGACTAAAGTAAAGTAAGCAATGTTCCCCAGTAAGAACCACCCATTGATTCTGGATCTGTCTTTTTAGACAACACAAAAGAAGTCTCCTTCTTCTCATAATAGCCCTGCAAATATTTTAAGACAGGCATTGTTATTTTATACAGTTTCCTGTTCTTCAGGCTGACTATTTCTCTCTTCAGCGAGAGAAATCATGTGTTATCTGTTTTTCTGTCATCTGTTTTGTGTTAAAGATGCTACTCAAAATTGAGCACCTTATTTTAGATGTTTAGACGACTACAAAAACTAGTCAGCCTCTTGCTTCACAACCTTCTTTTCTCCTGTATTTTCTTTCAAGGCAAAAAAAAATTAAGCACTCAATGTCCCTGACTTTCTTTCAGTTATGGGGAGATGGAGAGGACTTGAAGAATATTCTTAGGTAATGATATGTAGGTAGAAGTCTTATTACCAAGCCAAACTTGAGTCTGCTCACCTGTGTGCAGTAAAGCCAATTCACTGACATCAGGTTGTGGTGAAGGAAATTGCAGCATTTATTGCAAGAGCCAGGCAAGGAGTCCAGGCAGCTAATGTTCAAAAGGCCTGAATTCCTCGATGGCTTTCAGGAAAAGGATTTTAAAACAGAGTGAGAGAGAGGGTTTATGGAGTGTGTGATCAGCTTCTGATTGGTTCGTGGTGAGGTAACAGAGTGCTATTTTAGGAGTCAACATCATCAACCTTTTGGCTTCAACTGGTTTGGAATCTGCTTGATTTTGGTTAATATACAATTAACTTCTTCCATCTAGGGAGGTTTGGTGTCTGAAAAACAGCTCAAGGATGTAGCTCAGAATATTATCTATAGCCCTTGAGAAGGCACTAATTTCTTTGACTTTGTTTAATGGCTAAGCTATTATTATTTTGTCTTGCTTGACTGTTTTCCTTTGTTTCTGTGTTTTCTTACTTCTCTGATTATATTTGTAACTCAGGGAAGGCCTAGGAGGCTAGACATTTTCTACAAAGAAAAGGCCTGTGGGGACTTCCCTGGTTATCAGTCTGGTGGTTAAGAATCTGCCTTGCAGTGCAGGGGACTTAGGTTCAATCCCTGGATGGGGAACCAAGATCCCACAAGCCACAGGGCAACTAAGCCTATGCATACCAACTAGAGAGTCCATGCACTGCAACAAAGATCCCATGTGCTTCAACTAAGACCAGATGCAGCCAGTAGATAAATAAATAAATAAACAACAACAACAACAAAAATAGAGGCAAGAGGAGGATATGAGAGTGTGGTCCTGTCCTGGGAAGGCCCCATAGAGTCCTGCTCAGTTGCAGTCTAGGAAGAACAATTGTTTCCTGAATAAAAAGGTGAATCTTTTCTAGGGGGGAATGCTTTATCCTTTAGAAATGATTGTGTGTGTGTGTGTGTGTGTGTGTGTGTGTGTGTTCAGTCTATAGAGCGCTTGAGATGGAGCCCCTCCCACCTCTGGTTGCCTGCAGCCTGCAGCCCATGTGTGCCATGGGGAGATGCAGAAATGCCCAGGTTCAGGAAGGGGAACCAAGGAGTACTAATGCCAGGGCTGGACAAGGTCAAATGGGCAATGTTTAATGGTCAGGATCCATGGTGGGCACTGTGGGCATCAGTAGCAGATGTATCTAGGCCACTTGAGTGCCATGAGATGCAGAAGGGAAAGAGGACTTCATCCAACGGTCAGGTGAGGAGACACGGCTCAGTGAGGAGGAAGGACTGCACAGGTGGCTCTCCCATCCCTGCTGCCATGATGCTTCCTAGGAATCTCTTGTTGCTCAGAAGTTTTGGGGGGATAAAAGAGACAATATAGAGGTGTGAGATGACTGTGAAAACATGTACCCCAAATAGACCTGGTTAAATTGCAAGAGAATAAGCCTTAAACAAAAATTTACTCTCTTACCCAGATTAGGTATTTTTTCCATTGTTATTCAGAGACTTAGAGGCTTGTGATGAAATTGTATTTCTTTACATCTGACTTATAGTGTGTGAATTTTGAAGTCACTTTAAGTACAGGATACTTGATTTAAGAAAGTGGTATGTAATGTTATAGGAGAGTTTCAAACGAGGATCTCATGCCTAGTCAATGAATTAAAAGGTGATAGTCAAACAAACCTATAAAGGATGCTCATGGCTTTTAATGGGAAAGAAAGGGAGAGTAAAAATGGGTATTTGAGTTAGGACACTGGGGCAGAGGAACAGACCTATGTGGGAAAAGCAGGGTGTCTGTTAGCTGGAGTACATCTTATCGACTGAATCTCAACGTTTCAGAAGTCGAAAGGAAAGGATTTTAGATATGAATATGTTTTTAATCTGATCTTCTTATTTACAAGTGAGGCGACTGAGGTACAGGGGTGGTGAATAGCTCTGTCACCCTCACATTAGCGGTGGGGGTCAGTCTTGAACTCTGGTCCCCACACTCAGGGGAGGGCTCTGTTCTCTGCAACATTTTGCCTGGATTGCCGAGGACCCTGATGTGGGCTATTTCATTGGCTGTGGGAATTCATAGACTGCTTTTGAGAAGAGGATTTTAAGAAAAGTAATCTGGCTACAGAGCAATAGGCTAGATGAAAGGGGAGGAGTAGGATAGATATAGATCTGGGAGAGAAGAAAAGGGACCTGGAAAGGATTTTGGCATATGTTCAGAGAAGAGGTAACAGAGTTAGGGTGTAGCCCTATAATAATTATAATTGGGAAGTTACAACTATGATTGTTCACTAGTAATTTCTTAAGGGTCTCTGGTTTCCTAGTGCCTAGAATAGTGCTTAGGGACTCCTTAAAGAGCTATTGAATGAATGAGTCAACAAATGAAGGTTAGAGACTGTAGAAATGCAGAAGGAGGTTTCCCTGAAAGGAAGATTTCTTCTTTTTTTTTTTTTTTGAGTCTCAAGACATAAATTGGAGGATTTTGGAGGAGAAATGTTGAGTTGATCTGGACCTATGGAGTTTGATGTAGAGAAATGGACCCCACACGGATTTTGCAATCAGATAATTAGAAAGTGAGCCTGGAGCTCTGAGAAAGTTTAGGGCTGCAAATGAAAAATCTGGGGAAACAGTCAGAAATATGGTGCTAGTGATTACAAGGCTCTACTCAGGGCTCTGTACAGAATGAGCAAAATGAAAACTTGGTCCCATTCTCCTCTCAACAGAGTAAATGGTGCCTTCCAGTGAAAAGGGAAAAATTAGAACTTTCCCTTGTATGTGTTAATCAGTCTCTGGTGTGGTATGTGTGTGTTTAGCACTTTTATAGCACACATATGAAAGTTGACTGGTCTCTGAATTCAACAGTTACAGTCAGATGAATTCTGAACCTGAATAATGTATGGGCGTGGTGCTGTTTACTGGGGGCAAGTAATTTGTTTTACTGCTTACATTTCAAATTCTTTCACATATTTCCCAAGAAGTAATTTGATTTGGAAAATTATTACAAAAATAGGACCAGAGCACAAGAATGAAACCAATGTCAGTCAGTTGATGTGAATTATTAATTGTATCTGTTTTACTAGTGTATTTTTAGTAATGGAAAATCAGTGTCTCCTATTTCACACTAAAATATTGAATAAAGATTTAAATTATTAGTTTGAAGATGTGCCACGATTGCAGCCTGTGTGTCTCAGTCCTGCTCTTGATGGGAAAAGAAAGGAAGGAAGGAGGGAAGGAAAGAAGGGGAAAGGAGTGAAATTGAATATTAGGATAGTAGCCCAAGAAGAAGGGTTCAGCGAGAGGACTGTTTTTTGTTTTTCTAAAGACAGGAGTCCTCACACCAACGACCACATTTCAGCTATTGTCACATCCCAGACGTTCATTATATAGAATTGATAGTAACAGTGAGTGCAGATGTTTTTGACTTCATAGCCCCCAGCCTGTGGATAAGCTGAGAGCCTTCACAGATCATTCTTTGAGAACCACCACTCCAATGGCATCCACGCTGACCTTGATGTCAAGGGACTCGCATTCTTGTTACGGCTCTGTCTGTGGCTAACCATATGTCCTGGGGAAAGTCATTTAGCATCTGCTTTGGTTTCCTGTCTGAATACCTGACCCTTCCTGCTTTATGGGGATGTGGCAAAATGAATTAGAGAATGTATGAGAGAATGCTTTGTATTCTCATAAGAAAGGTTCTCTGTGATTCTAAAGGATTACTATTAATTCACCCAGAATAAAGACTATGAACTAAGCTGAACAATAAATAGATTTGATGAGAGTGCTCATGGTTTCCTACTTTGCAGAACACAAACTTCTGCCTTGGCTGCTATTAGCACCGAATGATCCCAGCTGCTTGTTCCAAAAGTTTAATCCATAATTTTATGTGATTGCTCATTTGGTAACATTTTAAAGAATGTGCATAAAGATGAAAATAATGTTATCTGGGGATAGATTGATCCAAGGTTAGGATTTTTATAATTAAGAACAGTATTTTACACATTACCACTGCAATAAGCACCCAAATAACTGTTTAAACAATGGCATAGCAACCAAGTGCCACTGATGATTGTTGAGTTTAAAGATTAATCCCATAAATAGCTGGCAGTAGAATTTTAGCCAACAAAGGACTGAGGTATCTGTGGCGCGTCTCTAATTTGTGGCTAATGACTGAATCTATCTCATGTAATTTTTAAATCAAGAAATCTGAGAAAATAAATATAGGAGAGGTTGAAGACCTGAAAATAAAAGCTATCCAACTTAAGCCATCAGCAGTTAAATTTATATTTAACAGTGATTAAGTACTGGGATCATCTAAGGGGCTGTAATTTCATCAGGGAACATTTTCATTTTTAACTGAACAAAGCAGATTTAGTGTTTTCCTAAGAAAAGACAAAGAAATTGAACTGTTAGCACACTACAGATAATTCCAGTTGACTTATGGTAGGGTAAATAGAAACTAATTTTTCTTTCAGCCCCCATTTCATTCTAGGTCCACCCAGTAGTGCAGGCTTTGGATTTCTTGCCTCTGCATTAGCATTTTGCCTCTGAAATGGACCACAGATGAGATCCCCTGCTCACCCTCATTTTCTCATCTCTTTTATATTATAGTAATTCCATCCTGTAGCATTTTCATTTTTGGAGCAGCTACTTTCTCTTTGTAGTATCATACAGAATTCTCTCTTTCAGCCCCCATTTCATTCTAGGTCCACCCAGTAGTGCAGGCCACTTGCCTCTGCACATTTTTGCAGACCTTTTTCTGCCTTTCTTTCATCATTATAGTAATTTCCTGGCATTGAGCTCTCGATGACCCAAATTCCATCCTGGGTCCACTGGACCAGAATCATAGTAACGTGCAAGTGAAGGCGTAATAGGCAGTTAAGGCATTCACATTATTTTTTCATGACAGCTGGTTTACTTGTCTGTCCTCTCCAATTAATTGCAAGTTTTGTGAGGGCAGGATTTATATTATCGGTACTTTGGCATGTGAGGACCTGACATAGTACTTTGTACATAGTAAATGATTAATTAATAAATAAAGTATCAGTTCAATTCAGTTCACTTGCTCAGTCGTGTCCAACTCTTTGCAACCCCAATGGACTGCAGCACTCCAGGCTTCCCTGTCTATCACCAAATCCCAGAGTTTACTCAAACTCAGGTCCATTGTCTCATCCTCTGTCGACCCCTTCTCCTCCTGCCTTCACTCTTTCCGAGCATCAGGGTCTTTTCAAACGAGTCAGTTCTTCACATCAGGTGGCCAAAGTATTGGAGTTTCAGCTTCAGCATCAGTCCTTCCAGTGAATATTCAGAGCTGTTTCCCTTTAGGATGGACTGGTTAGATCTCCTTGCGGTCCAAGGAACTCTCGAGAGTCTTCTGCAACACCACAGTTTAAAAGCATCAATTCTTTGGTGCTCAGCTTTCTTTATGGTCCAACTCTCACATCCATACGTGACTACTGGAAAAACCAAAGCTTTGAGTAGACGGACCTTTGTTGGCAAAGTAATGTCTCTATTTTTTAATATGCTGTCTAGGTTGGTCAAAACTTTTCTTCCAAGGGGCAAGCATTTGTTAATTTCATGGCTGCAGTCACCATCTGCAGTGATTTTGGAGCCCCCCAAAATAAAATCTGTCACCGTTTCCATTGTTTCTCCATCTGCCATTTGCCATGAAGTGATGGGACCAGATGCCACAATCTTAGTTTTCTGAATGTTGAGCTTTAAGCAAACATTTTTACTCTCCTCTTTCACTTTCATCAAGAGGCTCTTTAGTTCTTCTTCACTTTCTGCCATAAGGGTGGTGTCATCTGCATATCTGAGGTTATTGATATTTCTCCCGGCAATCTTGATTCCAGCTTGTGCTTCCTCCAGCCCAGCGTTTCTCATGATGTACTCTGCATATATAAGTTAAATAAGCAGGGTGACAATATACAGCCTTGACGTACTCCTTTCCTGATTTAGAACCAGTCTATTGTTCCGTGTCCAGTTCTAACTGTTGCTTCTTGACCTGCATACAGATTTCTCAAGAGGCAGGTCAGGTGGTCTGATATTCCCATCTCTTTCAGAATTTTCCACAGTTTATTGTGATCCACACAGTCAAAGGCTTTAGCATAGTCAGTAAAGCAGAAGTAGGTGTTTGTGAATGGTAAACTTAGGGCATATTCTTTTTATATCTTAATCCCTACATGAGACAGTTTATTCTTCAGCCAGGACAAAATAGATTTATTGACGAGACCAAATGAAGTCACATAGGTTCATTGGGCAAAAGAAAGATTTCCTCTTTCGTGTCTTTGCCTATGCAAAGGGATTGGACGACTCTGTGAAATCTACTTAGAAAAATATATTATCTACAGACTCTGATTTTCATATTTCCTAGGTACTTATTTGTAAGCTGTCACTGTTTAGAATGGGGACCTCTGATCTGAAATGCGGCCTCTAATTCTCCTGCTAAGGAGAACTAGCTTTTGGCCCAAGAATCTAGATCCCTCGCTGATTTACCATTGCCTGTGACTTCCCAGATGGCTCTGTCTGTTAGGTTGAACCCTTAAACCCACCACATCAAGCACAGCGTCTGTAACATAGTAGATACCCAATGTGTATTTGTTGAAAGACTAAATGATGACCTCCAGGGTTCTTGCCTGCTAACCATCTCTAGCCCCAGATCTTCTGCCATAGGTGATGACCACCCGCTGGGAATTTAGTCTCCCACTTGGCAGATATTGTGTCCTGCCCAGCTCTAAACACCATTTCTGGACTTTGTGTGCTGTGTCTGGTGCATTTGGCTGTGCTTTCCAAGCCCACTTCTTTTTTTAAGAAAAACTTTGTATTTTATATTGGAGTATAGCTGATTAACAATGTTGTGATAACTTCAGGTGGAGAGCAAAGGGACTCAGCTGTATATATGTATCCATTCTCCCCCCACCAACTCGTCTCTTGTCTAGGCTGCCACTTAGCATTGAGCGGAGTTCCCTGTGCTATATAGTAGGACCTTGTTGGTTACCCATTTTAAATATAGCAGTGTGTACATGTCCATCCCAAACTCTCTAACTGTCCCTTCCCCTCATCCTTCCCTTGCTGACAACCTTAAGTTCTGAGCCTATTTCTTTAGAGCAGTCACTGCTCTCAGCATTGGTTCCCCTCTCATCCTCTGGATTTCAAGTCAAAGACCAGCCGTGTCTTTTCTTTCCACCTCCTCCAAGCTCAGAATGGCACATTCACATCTTTTGTCTGTGATACTTGTGATGTCCTGCAGCTCTTAGCTCCCACTCCCACTTGCCCCCAGATATTGGCTGAATTTGAATTTCCATGGCTGGGGGCTCCCTTCCCTGGTTTCTCATGTGCCACACACAGTGCAACTCTGAGAACACGTGAGGAGACCCTGATGAGGGCTGGGGATCAGGCCCTTAAGTGCCTCTCTGCATAAGCTTTGGAATAGAACACTTACATAGGAACTCATGTTCTTAACAAGAGCGTATCCATTTTTACTGGGGCTTCCCAGGTGGCTCAAGGGTGAGGAATCCACCTGCCAAAGCAGGAGATGCTGGTTTGATCCCTGAGTCAACAAGATCCTCTGGAGAAGAAAATGGCCAATCCACTCCAGTAATCTTGCCTGGAAAGTTCCATGGACAGAGGAGCCTGACAAGCTACAGTCCATGGGGTTGCAAAGAGTTGGACATGACTTAGTGACTGATCATGTATGCATGTATTTTACTGAGGTTAAGATTAAAATAATAATAAAGTCAAGCCAGATCTTCTCCTTAATTATTATTCTAGTATGAGGCAAGTTCTTAGAAGTGGGGCAAAATTGTCTTAGTGATTTTATTCACCCTCTGGAGAGCCAGAATTGCCAGACTCAGCTCTCATTCCTCTTTTGTCCCATCCAAGTTATTCCCTGCTTCAGTGTCATGACGAGATATATTTTATTGTCTGTTTTGATATAATTTTTAGATCTCTTCTTTCTAAGTTCATTAAAGCCTTTTCTTTCCTCCCTTATAAGTGTGCATTGTTAGCCCTTGGGGTTCTGGCCAAATTCCAATTTGAGCAATTAATTACATTTCAGTGCTCAGCCCTTTCTGCAGTTTCAGATGGAAAAGATGTGTTCTTTGTCTGCCTTGGCAAGGAACTGCCGAGGGTGAAGCAGCTGTTGCTGCCTCCCCAGAGGAGAGTCGTTTGAGAAGTGGTGAGAAAGCTTCTTGCTTCTTTGAGGGAGCTGCTTGCTAAGTGTGTCGGGACAAAAGGCCTCCCTGTGAACATGAGGCGTTTTTACGACAGTGACAGCAGTCTCTGAGCCATCCATCACTCCTCTTTTGAACCACTAGCTGAGCCCAAAACAAAACGGGAAGTGATTGTGCTTTTTTTTTTTCCGAAGAGCTGTTCCTGAATGTGATGGCCTCCTTTGAAGCCCTGTCAAAGGGATGTTTTTATTTTGTTTTTGTTTTTCTGAAATCCCTTCAGTTTGCTGCACCTCCTGTGAGACCTCACACCACAGCCTGACATCGTGTTCGATACCTAAGTGGCTGCCTTCACAGCTAACAACAGACAAAGAATGCACAGATGCAGGTTGTTCTAATGGAATAAGTCAAAGAAATGAAAGGTGTTCTCCTTTTAACTTCAAATAGCAGAAGCAATTAATATTCTTTGGAAAGCTCAGGTGATAACACAACACCCAAACTCACTCGCCGAGGTTCCCTGTGACATGATCTAACAAGTCAGAAATGCAGTAAGTGTAGTTATATCCTGCAAGTTATTTTGAAAAGGTATGGAGAATAACCCTTTCTAGATGCGTACTCAGTGTTTTCCTTGGCCCAGGCAACAGGGCTTGATGGAATGATAATTGGATGTTGATGAAAAACATCAATCATCATTGCATTGTGACTTGAGGTGTATTTGTTTAATGTTAAACTTTAAGTTGTGAAATAAACCATCCGAGTTGGGGAATGATGATTGCATTTCTAAAACTTCATTCTTTCACTTATTTGGCAAGAGTGAGTCATTCCTTATATCAACAGGGTTTATTGAAAATTCCAGGATTATTCACACAGGTTTGAAGTATTTGTCCGGTTTTTAAAAAATCTTTTTTCAGGCTGCTATCTTTAAACTGTCCTTCCTAACTTGGGTTTTGGTGCAGCCCTATGGCTAACATTCTTGTTGCCCAGGCAAGCTGCATTCATTCTGCATTTTCCAAAGCTGGTCATCTATGTTGTTCTGGGACCAACTACCTTTGAATTCCTTTTTCAGTGGCTGACCTCAGTGTCACAGATATGGTTCTACATGAAAACAGCTGGTTGCACCCAGCCTCCTCACATATTTAGCCACTTCACAGGGAAAACCATATCTCCTCTCTGCTCTTTCATTCTTTCCCTTCATTGCTAGTCCCCTCGTCCGGAGAATGAACAAGTCCTCTCACCCTGGTTTACACCAGTCACAGCTCAGTTGACATTTCATCTTAGGTAAACACTGCCTGTGTAAGTTGGTCCCTGATTCTCTACCCTGACACTCCTCCTTTTCCATCATCTTTGTTCCTTTCCCATTATCCAGGGAAATCATTGTCATCATCAGTGTCACTCATTACATCTTCAGGGGCCTTATCTCAGCCTCAAATTGTGCATTTGTTCCTAAATATCTCCCTCACTAGTCTGTAAGCAACAAGAGAACAGTTTCCTTATCTTTATTGGTTCACTGTTTGTGTGTGTGTGTGTGTGTGTGTGTGTGTGTGTTTTGTTTTTTCCCTATTTCCAGTGGCCAGCAAAATGCCTGGGAACAGAGACACTTGTTAGATAAATAAACAAAAAAATCATTTTTGTTACTAAATGGATTTTTTTTCAACTGCCAAGAATCAAGATATTTAGATTACATGTAGGAGTACAGATTTATAATTCCTCATTTAAAAGAATCTCCTATGTTTCATTAATTAGGAATGTGGCAACAATGTTTTCTATTAATTAATTCTTTTATTGAGACATACATTTCTGTTATGTAGTGTAGCTATCTAGTTTTTTGCTAGCAACTGGGAACATAATCACTATGTAAGTACTTTCGCATATTTAAATCTATTCCATCTTCAGAGGTATGTGAGATTGGTTTCTATACTATCATTTTATGGAAAAAGAAATTGCAATCAGAGAAGCTAACTGGCTTCCCAAGGTCACACAGCTAGTTAATAAAGTTATCAGGAAGATCTGTATAACTTTAAGGCCCATGCTTAACCTGCTATTTGAACTGACTTATAAGTAGATATTTTCAAACCAAGAGAAGAAAGCTTCCCAATTTATATTTTTGGGTTATTTGGGATCAACCTTCTGCAAAACCAATAACAAAAGCTGGACAGATGTGTCAATAATGGACCTGAAACTTTTGTTCACCAGGTTGACCCTCAGTTTGCACTGACGAAATCAAATGTAGTAGTTTGGGCATAGGTGTAACTGCAGGCTTTGTTTAACCAGGTATCAGACATGCCAATCTGCTTTAAGTTTGTTCATCAATGAAAACCAAAATTGTGAGCCTGCTGATGTGCAAGGGCAAAAGCTGGGACCAAAGCTAGTAGGCAGATGTGAAGTCTCCAACATCCAGAGAAAGTAGGACAGAGCTCCCCTGTTAAATAGCACCCACTGAAGACCCTGAGTATTGGGGTTTGGGAAACCTGTTGAAAACTGTGGAACCCTTATGAAGGCAACTCAGCCACTCCAGCTGAATTGCATTTCTTCAAAGGGGTGTATTTGGTGGACTGCTAACTATGTGATGGCTCTCATCTCATAATATGTTAAAAGTGCTTCCTGTCTGTGTTCCCATGGACAGGGAAATGCCTTTCTGTGTCTACGTGCAGTCTAAATTTCACTACTTTAAAAAGCAAACTCATAGATGAAATCAGTAAGAAAAATTCCTCTTAGTTTTGGCTGAGGTTCTGTGATACATGATGTTAAATAATCAGGTTGATTGGAGTTTTCCATTTTCTGCCAGTCTTTTCTGCATTATGCACTCAAAAATATAAGCAGAATGAATTTGGATTCGAGAAAACAGCTTACAAAGATTCCTCTCTTACTTAAGCCTCCCATATCTAGGAACATTTCTGAATGGCCAAACGAAGACTTCATTTACATAACTTATATATAATTTTCTTTCATCTTGGCAATTCAAAGAGCTTTATAATGTTGCTTTTTGAGTTGATTGAACCTCACAACTTCACTAAACACTCTATTATGATATTATAGAGGAAGGATCAAAATTTCAGCTTCTTTGGTACGTTTTCTTTGTGGTTGAAATTATTTAATAAGGAGAGTGATAGCACATATGAAAGTTTCATTTTTTATATAAAATATTTATTTTGGAATAGTTTTAGATTTACGGAAAAGTTGCAAATATAATGCTGAATTTCTGTACCCTATGCTCAGATTCTCTTAATGGTAACACCTTATAGGATTGAGGCACACTTACACAAAGGAAGAAATTAGCATTGGTGTGTTACTGTTAAGTAATTTACAGATTATCAGGATTATTGGGATTTCACCAGCTTTTCCATTAATGTCCTTTTTGCATTCCTGTTTCTAATCCAAGACACCATGTTGCATTTGGTTGTCATATCTTCTCAGTATTCTCTGGACTGTGACAAATTTCTCTACCTCTCCTTATTTTCATGACCTTCGCAGTTTTGAAGAATACTAGTCCAGCATTTTGAAAAGCATCCCTCATATTTTTTTCATGGTCAGAATCACCATGGGGTTATGATTTTTGTGATGAACCATAGACGTGATGTGTCCTTCTCATCACATTACATCAGGGGACCTGTGACATCAATGTGATGACTTAACCACTGGTGAGATTGACTTTGATCACTTGGTTAAGGTAGGGTATCTCAGGTTTCCCTACTGTAACATTACCGTTTTACCCCTTTTCCCCCCTATATTCTTTGTAAAGGAGTCAGTACGTCCTAAACCCAACCCACACCCAAGACAGGAGGGAGGATGAAACAATGGGAGGGAGAATATCCACATAAATTACTTGGAATTCTTTCATAAGGAAGATCTGTCCCTTCTCCTCCTTTCCTTTATTTACTGAGTCATTATTTCAGTATAGATGTGTTTATATTTATTTTATCTTTGGTTTGTAATCCAATATCACATTATTTTATGGCTCAGATTGTTCTGTATTTGACTTCAGAGAGTTCTTTCAGATTAGCTCTTATATAAACGCTTGTCTTTAAATTATTCTTTAAAAAATATATTTTTAATCAGTCATACATTTCACCAGTATTTCGGAGGTTTTACAGGACCAAAGATACTATGCCAAGAAAATGTTACCCATATTTATTGAACTCCTATTATCTGCCAGTGCTTATAGACATTACCTTGTTTGATTTTTAAAGCGTTTCTAGAAGGTTTGGCTATTCCCCTGTAAGGGATGAGATAACTGAAGCTCGCTGACTCTAACCTAGATTCCCCAAATTAGTAAGTAGCAAAGAATTGCAAAAGTGTTATATCATTTGTAGATGATAACTAGCATTTCTGATGGGAGACAGTATTTTCCAAAAACTTAAGGATATGATAATTACCAGCAAATATAGTGAGAAAGCAGATCTTGACCTCAAGCAAATCTAGGTCTTTCTAGTTTCCAGGAACTTCCAATTCTCCACCCACCCCCAACACACACACAAACACACACACACTCACTCACTCACTCACTCACTCACAAATGATTCCTGGTATACGTTCCTCAATTCCAGCTGTATTAAATACAAAAAAACAAAATCAGTTGCTCATATCTCTTTGGTTTTATAGTTCAGTCAATTTCTGTTAAACTTGTAGGAATTTTTGTCTAATTTTTGTTTTGTACTCTCTGTTTTTTTAACTGTTTTAGTTGCTAATTTTCAGATACAGTTTACTAGAAGGTACTGGGATTTGTTAGCATCCTCCCCTCTGTTCTAAGAACAGTCTTTGCTCACGCTAGGCACAGAACAGTGATGCATGACTCATGGATTTCTTGAGTAGAATTAGATAATAATCAATTTGCTATCTCCATTTAAGACAGCCGTCCCTACTACACACACACACAATTGCAATTGAATCTATTTTTTGGTAATCACAGATGGAAGAGTTATGAAGGGAAAGTCAAACTCTAGAAGTGAAAATTGATAGTTAAAGATTATTATGCATTAATAGGGATGATATATCAGCATTTCATTTTTCAGAAAAAGGTAGGTGAAAAAACAGTGGTTTATGTTAAAGAATTTGCAGTTGGATATAAATAAAAAAGAAGCTCTTACAAAACAAGGAAACTGGAATGTAAAGCCCTCATAGTAAGAAGATAAAGTAGCCTTGATGAGGTGTCATTAAAAACATCATTTTTGTAAGGATTGCCAAACTCAAATAGATACACATCACCAGCCATTATGTGCCAGACCTTTTTCTGGGACTTTGGAAATAAGATGGAGAATAGTTTTTGCTCTTAAGGAGGCATGAAAGTATTTAACAGAATCACAAGCATATAGAAAATGGACACACACACACACACACACACATACAATTTTAACCTGATTCTGAATATCTGTATGTATGTCTCAATCAGCATGAGCTCATGGTAATATTCAGTAATTATAATGAAAGTAAGTGAAGTGAGAAGAGCACTTTTAATATTTTAATTTCAAAGCACACTGGAGATTCAAGTACCCATTGACATTACATTTCTGAAAACTAGGTGGACATTGGGGTTTCCATATGGGGTGGGGACCAAATGGTAGAGAACTGATACCTAACTACCACCTCTGTTTTCCAGCTGTAAGAGAAATATGTACTGACACACTTGTGGCTGGAGTTATGTCACCACTGAGAGACAGTGTAACATTAGCAACTGGCTTATGTGTTAAAAATTTTTTTTTAAGGTTCAGAGCCCTTCTCTGGCATGTGCTTTGGGTTGCAGTGGATTTTTGTCACTTATATGGACATTCAGTTACCTGAAAATGGGGAATTCTGCAAGTTGACTCCTTGGAGACCCTTTTCATTCTCTAATTTTAGAATTTAAAATTCATTTTTATTCTATTCCTATTTCATTTGTAAACTTTGTAACATTATGGTTATTTATTTTAAAATTAAAAAAAATTAGAAAGAGTGTTTCTGGTCTATAGTGATTTTCAATAAATAAGGGAGGTAGATATGTACATAATAAAATATAAAATGGAAAAATTATGATTTGAAGAACAGTTATGCAAACTATTTGGCAGAAGTATGACCCTAGAGGATGCCCTTACAAAAAGGATTCCTTTTGTAGACCAAATGTCTTGCTTCCAGAATTGTCAGTCTCCTATTTAGGTCCTAGGTAGAACCCCTAAGTAGTTCAATCACTTACTGATTACTTGGGATAGAACATTTCTTCAGAAGAGAAAACAGACAGAATTATCCGATTTAGTTCAGACTGTACTCTCCTGGATTTCTTCCAGAAACAGTTAGATGGCATCTTTGCAGACATGCTTATTCTTGCTGCCTTGTTTCCTATTTACCTTTTCCAAGCTGAAAGTATATTCAATTAAGTTATGTTACACCATCGAATCATTGCAGTTAGATCCTGGATGGTGTGTAGTTTGTTTTAACAACCGGTGTTAGAGGCCAGACCATTACACCAGGCCAGCACAGACATGCTTCTCATTAGCCCATCTGTTTTAAAAAGAAACACACGGGATGCTGAGCGAACTAAATTTCCACTCACTGGTTTCAGCAAAAGCAGCCTGAAAATGGCCTCGAGGGGACCTCACTTCAGATTTTATTAAAGTTCATCAACTACATATTATGCAGATACATAAAAATAGATTAGCAATCGTAAAAGAATGACTCATGTTTATTACCTTGAAGAGTAATTGCCTAGGACTCAAAAAAAATGAAACATTGCTAAAACTCAATAAAGTTGAGAACTCCTTCTGTCAAGCACAGCACAAATAAATTTGGGAGAGAATGCCACATTGTATCTATTAGCTGAGCTATTATCATATAAAATTTTGTCTCATTTAAGGAAATGAGAGTCAAAATTATATCCAGAAAAATGATTATAATTATAGAAGTTTTTGTCCTCTGTGGCCAAAAACCACTTGGCGTGTGTTAATGGTCTTGTGGAAAACGCACAAGTATTTATGGACAGTGGTTCAGTCCAATAGGACAAAAAGACAAAAGACTGACATTTTCATGTCTGGAGTAGATGTTATGGGCAGAATTGTATCCTCCCCCAAAATTCATGTTAAAGTCGTAACCCTTAGTACCTTAGAATGTGTGTGTGTGTGCTCAGTCGTTCAGTCATGTCTGAGTCTTTGCAACCTCATGCACTGGTGCCCGCCAGGCTCCTCTGTCCATGAGATTTCCCAGGCAAGAATACTGGAGTGGGTTGCCATTTCCTCCTCCAGGGCATCTTCCTGACCTAGAGATTGAACCCGAGTCTCTTACGTCTCTTGCATTGGCAGGCAGGTTCTTTACCACTCAGCCCCTTGGGAAGCCCAGTACCTCTGAATGTGACTGTATTTGGAGATAAGGTCTTTATAGAGATACTTGAATTAAAATGAAGCTTTTAGGGTGAGCCCTGAGCAGTGTAATTAGTCGCAATCCAATCAGAACAGGAGATTTGGACACAGACACCTATGGGGAAGATGATATAAAGACACAGGAAAGATGGCCATCTACATGCCCAGGAAAGAGGCCCGGGGCAGGTCCTTCCTTCACAGCCCTTGGAAGAAATAAACCCGACTGACAGATACTGATCTTGGAGTTTTAGCCTCTAGAAAGTGAAGTTGCTCAGTCGTGTCCGACTCTTTGCGACCCCATGGACTGTAGCCTACCATCCTCCTCCATCCATGGGGTTTTCCAGGCAAGAGTACTGGAGTGGGTTGCCATTTCCTTCTCCAGGGGATCTTCCTGACCCAGGGATCAAACCTGGGTCTCCCGTATTGTAGGCAGATGCTTTACCTTCTGAGCCACCAGGGAAGTCCTTAGCCTCCAGAACTGTGAGACAGTTAGTTTCTTTTGTTTAAGCCCATTCTGTACTACTTTTATTATATTTTTTTGCAGACCTAGAAAATGAAAACAATAGTAATGATTGAAAATTAGCCGTCCATCTGCCAGTCACCCATTCTATGTATTTTGAAAGCAAGTGCGGGCCCTGCCCACTGCTGAGCTTGTAGCGCCAGAAGACAGAGAACAGGGGCCCACAGATCACTTAAGAAAGAGAAAATACTAATTAATTGATCAAATCATTCTCTCATATAGCATGAGTGAAATAGATTGTTGCATAATAAAATATTTTTCCCAGTAATTTAAATATTTAACAATCATGAATCAAGCTATCAAACTGTTTAATACAAATGTTTTTTCCTTTTGCATTAACATAGTTTTACAATTATAATAATTTAAAAATATGTTTCACATATGGTTTTAATATGATTGAAAGTAGCCAAAATGTCAGACAAATAAATTTAATTGTTATCATGCAGACATGGATATTCTGTTGATGAGCTGGCAAAGTTTGGGATAATAAAATAGAGACATACATAATTTGTAAATTATTGTCTATTTATTGTATCAAATTTATTTTTGTCTTCATTTCAGCACAACCACCAATAACTATAATCAACATTTTTGATTTCTGATTTATGTTCTGTTGTAATTAATTTTACAGTGCACATGGTTTGAATATATCTTCATTAGAATATGAATTAAAGTGTAATTGTTTTCAAAATATGTATTATTTGAATGCATTATCTTCAGAAATATAAACTGAATAGGATGTAAAATATTATAATTTCTTTTCATGGAACTCTTCCCTAAAATGCACAATATTATCTAATAAAATTAAAATGTAGATTTCAAGTTAAAATTATTAAAAATAAAAAACTGAATCTAAAGTAATTATATAAAGCTAACATTTAAAAATTTGATTAATTAAATAAAAGATAAAACTATTCACCATTATCATGTTTAGTGATCACCTAGTTGACAAAGTAAAGAGTATTATACTTCAATGCATATCAGATTTTGACATAGATAGATATATAGATAATAGTTCTAAATAGGTTTGCAAGTTTAAGTGTGATATTAATATTTTAATATTACAGAATGTTTCTCAGCTCTCAAGTAAAACTATGGTGAATACTGCACTGATTCGTACACATTTTGGATCACAAATTGTGGGTTGCCATTCCCTTCTCCAGAGGAGCTTCCCGACCCAGGGATCGAAACTGGGTCTCCTGCATTGCAGGCAGATTCTTTACCATCTGAGCCATCAGGGAAGCCTTGCTACTATTACAGAATGTTTCTTAGCTGCCAAGTAAAACTATGGTGAAATCTGCACTGATTCATACACGTTTTGGATCACAAATTGGATCCACAGATCATAGCAGGGAGAGAAAATAATGAATGGACACTCAGCACTCTGGGGAATAATAGTTATGCAATAATCTGTTTCATTCATGCTATTTGAGAGGAAATATTTAGCAAATGAATTAGTTTTCTCTCTTTCTGAAGTGCTTCTACCACTTGCACTCTTCTTATACCCAGAAGCACTGCTGTCCACCCACATATTCATGGTATTCATCTCTAGATGCTTTTTATTCTCAGGGAACACAGGATAAACAAGGAGAAGCACTTCCAGGGGCTTGATTTGTGTTAGTCACAGAGGAGATGTCTAGGCATACAGGTCGGGCTGTGGTGGTGCTGATGGCCAGACTTCAAGTTACAGAGACACTCCTGCATTGTTTAATAAACGTATTTTTGCATGTGTCTGTGGTATATGTGGCCATCCTTTTTAATTTGTTATATGTGAAGCCCTCTGAAGACTGAGAACCAGGGTAGGGGCCCACCTTTCCTGCTCATGTGAGAGTCTGCTGTGAGTTGAATAGTGACCCCACCTCCCAATATTCAACTCCACCCTGAATCTTAAAGTGTAACGTTATTTGGAAATAGAGTATTTGCAAATGTAATTAAAGAATCTTGAGATGAAATCATTCTGTATTTAGAATGGGCCCTAAATCCTGTGAGTGGTGCCCTACATAGGGAGGAAGGCCTCCTGAAGATAGGGACAGAGATTGGAATTATGTTACCAAGAGCCAAGGAATGTCTGAGGCTACCACAAACTGAAAGAGGCAAGAAAGGATTCTTCCCTATAGTCTTCAGGAGTAAGGTCCTGCTGGCACCTTGACGTGGAACTTCAAGCCTCCAGAACTGTGAGAGAAAACATTTCTGTTGTTATCCGGCACCTGGTTGTGGTGCTTGTCCTCATGGTCCTGGTTGTGATGGATAGACTAGGCACTGACTCCTGTCTTTCTATAACCAGTAAGAATAACCCAAGAAATGTTAACTCTCCATGTATTCTTATAGTTATTATATCAGTGTGATGGAATCCCATTATGGATTCATTTGACTTAGGTTCAACTTTTCAAACGTAAAGAGGAAAATGATCATTTCGACAGTGTTGGCAAGGGATATGAGTGTGTGTCCATTCAGTGTGAACTTTGCATCTGAAATTTGAGTCTGTGGGCTATCAGTCTCATTTTCCCCATGCTTCTCATTGCATTAGCATCTACCTACCTATCTATGTATCTCTGTATTTCAGTTCAGTTCAGTTCAGTCACTCAGTTGTGTCTGACTCTTTGCGACTCCATGAATCGCAGCACTCCAGGCCTCCCAGTCTGTCACCAACTCCCGGAGTCTACCCAAACCCACGTCCATCGAGTTGGTGATGCCATCCAACCATCTCATCCTCTGTCTCCTTCTCCTCCTGCCCCCAATCCTTCCCAGCATCAGGGTCTTTTCCAATGAGTCAACTCTTTCCATCAGGTGGCCAAAGTATTGGAGTTACAGCTTCAACATTAGTCCTTCCAGTGAACACCCAGGACTGATCTCCTTTAGGATGGACTGGTTGGATCTCCTTGCAGTCCAAGGGACTCTCAAGAGTCTTCTCCAACACCACAGTTCAAAAGCATCAATTCTTTGTGCTGAGCTTTCTTCACCGTCCAACTCTCACATCCATACATGACCACTGGAAAAACCATAGCCTTGACTAGACGGACCTTTGTTGGCAAAGTAATGTCTCTGCTTTTAAATATGCTGTCTAGGTTGGTCATAACTTTCCTTCTAAGGAGTAAGCGTCTTGTAATTTCATGGCTGCAATCACCATCAGCAGTGATTTTGGAGCTCAAAAAACTAAAGTCTGACACTGTTTCCACTGTTTCCCCATCTATTTCCCATGAAGTGATGGGACCAGATGCCATGATCTTAGTTTTCTGAATGTTGAGCTTTAAGCCAACTTTTTCACTCTCCTCTTTCACTTTCATCAAGAGGGTCTTTAGTTCTTCTTCCTCATCTTTATTTCTATCTAATAAAGCATAATTCCTAAATAAAAGCAAATTAATACAGCTTTTCTCAACTACAGAGACAGTGATCTGTTCTAGTAGCAGGGGAAAAATCCATGCTACACTGTATTTAGTCACTGCTATGTAATCTAGGGCTTCCCTGGTGGCTCAGATGGTAAATAATCTGTCTGCAATGCAGGAGACCTGGTTTGATCCCTGGATTGGGAAGATCCCCTGGAGGAGGGCATGGCAACCCACTCCAGTATTCTTGCTTGGAGAATCCCGTGGACAGAGGAGCCTGGCAGGCTACTGTCCATGGAGTCTCAAAGAGTCATACACAACTGAGTGACTAAGGACACAGCATGTAATCTGGGAGGGCTTCCCTGGTGGCTCAGTGGTAAAGAATCCACCTGCCAATACAGGAGATGCGGGTTCCATACCTGGGTCAGGAAGATCCCATGGAGAAGGGAATGGCAATCCACTCCAGTATTCTTGCCTGGGAAATACCATGGTCAGAGGAGCCTGGAGGACTACAGTCCATGGGGTCACAATTTAGCAACTAAACAACATGTAATCTGGAAACAGACTATTTTAACTCTGTCGTTCATATTGTATTCTTGTCCCGCTCTGTGAACATTCAAGTACTTATTTCCAAACTGACTAAAATGATATAATCTCAGAGATCCAGGGCATTCTTGACCCTGCCATTGAATTTGGTCAAGTTGGTTAACAGTTATTTCCATATTGTCACAGTATAATGAGAATAAATGAAATAGATAGGTGTGGATCTCAAAAGTTTCCTTCTTTAAACTATTCTTAGGCCACATGTGTAAAGGGAAAAAATTATGAGGAAAAGGAAAAAGCACTCATAAATGGCTGAAAAATCTTGCACCATATAAAACTTTATAAAACTGCCTTGTAACATGAAGCCTATGTTTTAACTACATTTCATTTTACAAGTGGGAGAGGAAATGCTCTTTGAAGAAATCTTTATGATGGACTGGTGAAGCTAACTGGCATGATTATGGTTTTTGAGCAGTTCTCTGCCTTTTAAGTTCAGTAAACACACTTTGAAGAATTAGATAAGTGCAGATATGGGAACCACAAGATGGAGGAGAAGGGAACCCTTCATGTTTTTGGCAGAATCATCAGTATCTTTAATAGGCTTTTTAAAGACTATTTGACATTAAAATAGTATATTATTTTATTAATCTCTGAAATGTAAGTAATGTTGGGCTTTAAGATCAGAGTTTGAAATACAAGAACCGTAAATCTGAATGTGTTCCAAAGACTGCTGGATGCTTGATGTTGGGAAACATTTAATATCTTGGGGTTTCAGTTTCATCACTTATAAAAATGGGCAAAATAACAGTTGCTCATGAAATTCTCATAAGGACTAATAAGAAAGCTTCTACAAAGTTACTAATATACTGCCTAATGCAGAATAGCCAGAGATCAAATGGAACCTACCGTTCTTTATCTTATTTCACAGAAACTTACATATATATATTACTTTAATTAAAATTTTAAAATGAGAATTATCCATTAGTAACAAGTATATTTTGAAATGATTCTCTGTCTGAATGATTTTGTTTGGTTATGGTGATGGCTGCTTCTGCTTTCTGATAGTTTTGTTACATTTACCATATTTGGGGGACAGAGAGGGTTATGGCCAAGCTAGATAGCATATTTAAAAGCAGAGACATTACTTTGCCAACAAAAGCCCGTCTAGTCAAGGCTATGGTTTTTCCAGTGGTCATGTATGGATGTGAGAGTTGGACGGTGAAGAAAGCTGAGTGCCGCAGAATTGATGCTTTTGAACTGTGGTGTTGGAGAAGACTCTTGAGAGTCCCTTGGACTGCAAGGAGATCCAATCAATCCATCCTAAAGGAGATCAACCCTGGGTGTTCATTGGAAGGACTGATGTTGAAGCTGAAACTCCAACACTTTGGCCACCTCATGCGAAGAGTTGACTCATTGGAAAAGACCCTAATGTTGGGTAGGATTGGGGTCAGGAGGATAAGGGGATGACAGAGGATGAGATGGTTGGATGGCATCACTGACTCGATGGACATGGGTTTGGGTAGACTCCGGGAGTTGGTGATGGACAGAGAGGCCTGGCGTGCTGCAATTCATGGGGTCGCAAAGAGTCGGACACGACTGAGCGACTGAACTGAACTGAACTGAGGAAAATCAGTCAGATGGACTCATTCCTTGTCACTAGTACCTTATGATTTCTCCTGAATGACCAGGATGTAAGCCAATGGGAAACATAACCAAATGGGAGAGGCCGCTGTGGACACCCCTGCTGGCTGTACATGGCCCACTCTTCCTCTTGAATGCAGTCTATGTGAGTTCATCCACAGTGGAGAGCTTAAATATTATGCTGTCTCAAGAGAGGTGAAATGGAGTGTATGTGCAGTAAGGCCAACTGTATGAGAGAGTCTCATCTATATTTTTTACTTTTCATTAATGATCATCACCACTTGCTGATTGTCCCTCCCATCTTGGCCAGGATAGGATGAGTTTTACAGATTGTGTTGGGAAAACAGTCTCATCATGTTCTCTTGTGAGGAAAAGCACAGGAGACAGCCACAGTGTTTAGAAGGCTTATAGCAAATTATTTTCCACTTAGTAGTCCTAAAATTTAGGGTTCAGAAAACCAATTAATACAGTTTACTGGTAAAGAAAGGGAATTAGGCTGGATTAGGATACAAATTCAGTGCAATTTTCTCTCTTCTGCTGGTGGTGAGAAAAAATTTTCGAAATAAAGTCAAAGCTTACACTGTGGCCACTGATGTACCCACAGCCCATCCACATATTACATAAATATTCTATTTTTCTGAGGTGTTAAAGATCTAGTGAATATTATGAAGTGGTTAATATTCTATTGGTTTTACTGAGAAGTCAAACTAGAATATGTTAATATTTTTTGTTTCTTGTTTTTTCTTTTTATTTAAGTAAGCCCTGTTGGTCTTGGAATGTGTCTGAGGACTGTATCTTTTAAGGACTTTAAATGATACTTTACCTTGATCTCTTTTATATTACTGAATTAATATTTCACAAAAAGTAGGAATTACTAAGAATATGAGGCTTCCCAGATCGCTTAGTGGTAAAGAATGTGCCTGCCCATTTGGAAGACCTGGGTTGGATCCCTGTGTTGCGAAGATCCCCTGGAAGAGGAAATGGCAACCCACTTCAGTCTTCTTGCCTGGAGAATCTCATGAGCAGGGAAGCCTGGCGAACTCCAGTCCATGGGGTTGCAAAGAACTGGGCATGACTAAGAATATGAAAACTAAAAGCCAGATTATTTTATCTTTTTTGATTTTCAAATTAAGTGCCTGAAAAATAGGCATGCTTTTTCATGACACAATTTGAGGTCTGTGACACACACCAGGAGCCATGTGTACATGGTGAACCTGAAATTCTGGCATGTCATCCCTGCCTTCTGCTGCTTCTGAAAATCACATGTGCAAACGTGTCACAGAGGCATCCCGGGGAGGAGAGAGCAGGGTTGAGAGGACAGCCGTGGTACTTTGTCAGCTCAGTCTTGTCTCCAGCAGCCTAGGTGCCCTTTCTCTTTTACAAAATAATACCTTTGCTCCCTGAATGACTTATCATTTATATAGCATACACTATGTGATAAAATATTGCAAATATCTAGCTCATTTCTCTTAAGTGCTTTAGTCATTTCATGCACCCAGTACAGAAAACATACACAGCAGGGCAACAGGTGCTTAAAAGCGCCTAGAGGGAAGTACATCCATCATGTCATTCTCTGTTTTCTACACATAATTTGTTTCTCCTTCCTGGTCCTGAGGTAGAGAAAGCACCTGCAACCCACAGCAGTGCTTTTTTACAGAATGCTTTCACATTCTTGGTGCTTTGTTCATCAAAGCATCAAAACTTTGGGGCTGTGACCTTCTTTGTATATTTCATATACAGTACACTCTTCAGCTAATGTAAAAATAAAGCAGTAGCACTACTGAAATTTACTTTCTTCACTACTTCCCGCACATCTAAACACCCATTTAGAAAGAATATCCCTATGTCCTGGAATGTGCCTTCACCACTGCTGCTTGTAGCTTTCTGTCTCCCTAGTACCAGGTTGGAACACCACCTACTACATTCTTTTTCAATGCATCATAATTGCAGAAAGACCAGTGCCATATAACTTTATGCAAGTTTTCCTTGTGATAAAAATTCAATGTGCTAACAACCCTTAAAATTTCTCATTTCCTCCATCAAATATAATGGTTTGTGATTTTACACAGGGGGCTGCAGCATAAAGAAGGTAAGACCATTCTGAATGGTTTATAAAATAATTCTCTATGGTAACTAAAATCCGTATGATTCTTTCTTTCCTCATAATGAGACTTCTTGTGTGTGAACACTTATGAAAAAGATGCTGTCACATAACGATGTTCTTTCGCTTTAGTTTCAGAGCCGACATGAATAGAACTTTTTTTTCAGGAAGCAACTTTGATAAGGGGGATCACGGAGCCAAAAACTGTTGAGTGCTGATGATGTGGGCCCAGAGGTAAATCTCCTCTGTGTTTCCATTTCCTTCTACATAATGTACTTTGACTTATTCTATTTTATTATCAGTAAGGAAATACCAGTAAGTAAGTATTCAGCAAAGGTGAATGCATATCCGTACCAGCACAGTTTGGCTCTAAACGATGTTATTAGATCTCCAGTGCACTGGGCCATGGAGGATGCTGCTGAAAGAGTACAGAGGAAGTGGTCAGTAGTCTTAAGAAGCAGTAAATGATTGTATTGACCAGAATTTTTTCCCCAATCGCCGAAGTCAAAAACCTCAACTTGGGGCTTCCCTGATGGTCTAATGGTTAAGAATCCACCTTCCAATGTGAGGGACATGAGTTTGATCCCTGGCTTGAGAACAAAAACTCCACGTGCTGGGGGGCAACTAAGCCTCTGCACCACAACTGCTGAGCAACCCGGCATGCTATGGAGCCCACCTACCACAACGAAGATCCCACATGCCACAACTAAAACTCAATGAAGCCAAATAAATAAATAAATAGTTTTTAAGATACGAATAATCTTCCCCCAAAAAGCCTAACTCAAGTTGGCATGAGGATCTAAGGGGTTTATTTGTTCTTATAATGCACATGCCGTTAAGAATAAGCATGGAGCTGGCCTTAGGAATGATGAAGACCATCACTTCTGAAACTCCCTGCCTCTCTGTGTGGACTGGATTTATTTTTTTACTGACACAGGTCGATTTTCTCCACATGTGGTAGGAACTTCAGACTTGTATTCCTTCAGCTTCATATCTGAGAAGAAAGTAGCTCCTACTCTCCCAGATCTAGTCAATTCTCTGATGCTGGAAGTTTATTGAGCCAATTACTCCTACTTCCTATATTCCTGGGTTTTAACTGCTGCAGCTGCTGCTAAGTCGCGTCAGTCATGTCCAACTCTGTGCGACCCCATAGACAGCAGCCCACCAGGCTCTGCTGTCCCTGAGATTCTCCAGGCAAGAACACTGGAGTGGGTTGCCATTTCCTTCTCCAGTGCATGAAAGGGAAAAGTGAAAGTGAAGTCGCTTAGTCGTGTCCAACTCTTCACGACCCCATGGACTGCAGCCTACCAGGCTCCTCCGTCCATGGGATTTTGCAGGCAAGAGTACTGGAGTGGATTGCCGTTGCCTTCTCTGGGGTTCTAACTAATAAAGAACAAATAGGACAACTTGGATTAGTACCTAAAGCTAATCACCCTGAAACACTAGATTAACTAGGGGATAGGTTTACTCCTTTTTCAACTCTAAGTCTTATATGCTGCCACAGAATCAACTCAGTCCACAAATCTGCCCAACTTCACAGAGGATTGGAGGCCGACCTCAGACATTCTTTGACTGTCAGAAATGGGAGACATTGTGGTCAGACTTGTCTCTAGGAAGTAGATCTATGGACCCCAGCTCTGCATGGCAACAACAAGAAGAAAAAGAGACCATTATGTTGCTTAGGGATCAGTTAAACAGGCAACATGATGAGGTGGGTGAGTCTGTTACTGGTTTTTAAGAATAGTCATCACACCACAAGGCCAATGAATGTTTAGCTCTGACCAATTAGATTAGCCATGCCTCCTGTGGTGTGTTTAATATGGTATCACTTGTCCCTTCTCCACTGCCTTCTTATGGGGAGTGTTAACAGACGTTCTGTCTCCTTTAGAAATATGAGGAGGGGGAGAAACATTTCTCCTTTCCCTCCTACAAGGAAGACCCTGAATGTTTCGGGTCAGGTCACATGCTGATCCCTCAGGAACTCGTTGAAACCAGGGGAATCAGGTATCTTGATGGACCCAATCTTGGACAGATGTCCACACTAGTGGCTGAATGTGACCTCAGGAATTTTACCAGAAAGAGAATGGACAGGAGTTTTGCGGTTCAAACATGATCATCAAGGACTTCTCTGATGGTCCAGTGGTTAAGAATCCATCTTCCAGTGCAGGAGACATGGGTTTAATCCCTTATCAGGGATCTAAGATCCCACATGCTGCAGAACTACTAAGCCCGTATGCCTTAACAAAGATTCCACGTGCAGCAACTAAGAGTCAACACAACAAAGTAAATAAATAAACAACCTTAGTAATCATTTTCAGCCATACAGCCTTGATAATGATAAAAGGATAGAGTGGAGTATTAATATGGAAATTTTAATAGAATAGTCAAGATATCAGATACCAAAGTGAGAGAGACAGATTGTATATAAAATTGTCGATGAAAACTGCCAAGAACTGGTTCCACAATTTTAAATCCTCTCAAATGCTTTAAGAGTACAAAAGTCTAGAGAAAGTAGAAAGACAAGGACAATTTGTGAAAAGATTTTGGCGAGAGCTATTGCCTCATTGTAAATCTATACCTCCCACCTGAAGGTGGGGATACGAACCTGAATATGTGACTCCTGAAGTTGTGGGGATATTTGTGCCACCAGCTTCCTGGTGAGCTGTGCTGGTATAAGGATACGTTGAAGAGAATGTGGGTGCTATTTTGGAAATTAATGCTGGTCCTCTGGGATGGCTAGTTAAAGGTCCATGAAATCCAGGGGACAGATACAGAGTCCATGATAGAAATTTATGCCTGGAGATGTTTCTGCCACAGGATGGAAGGCCACAAAAGACAGAGCATGTGTGGGATAAGCATCAGGTAATCAGAAGTGTAGGGAGGATTGGGGATGCCTTGCTGAAGACCTGCCCCCATAGCATGGGAGTTGACGCCAGACTGGGTGGTGGTCTATAGTTCTCTTCTCCCATATTCAGTACCTCCTCTTGAAGGAGGATTATAAATCTCTGCCCTAAAATATTTTCTTTGTGTTCTTGCCCTAGTGAACTCAATGTGACCAGTGAAGGTAACTGGACACATCATGCATCTCTTATGGACAGATATATGAAGAGACAGCACTTGCTCCCTGTGCTCTTTCCTCTGCTGCCTTAATCTTAGAAGAATGTGTTGTGATATGGAGCCTCATTAACTTGTTTCTGAATGACTACAATAAATAGGGTCTGCTTGCCCACCTACTCTTGAGGCACGTGGTGAATGAGTAGAAACTAAGCTTTGTTGTCTTGGGCCAATGATTGTGGGGGGTTATCTGTTGACACAGCATCATCAATTCTGTCTTAACTGATACAAGGGACCTAGTATGGGAGCCTCCAAAGAGTTCTGAGAATAACTCCTGAGAACCAGCTTTACCATCTCACCAGTTCCAGAGAGTGAGCCAAGTACTAGGCAAGTAAGAATTCTCTCCTAGTCCGTCATTGCCCCACCTCTACCCACACCCTTGTAAATCCTGGCTGAAAAGAGGGAGATGACGGACATCTAATGATGTCCATATTTTATTTTATTTTTTAAAATTTATCTCTGTTTATTTTTGACTGTGCTGGCTCTTCGTTGCTGTGTGTAGATTTTCTCTAGTTGTAGTGAGTGGGGACTACTCTCTAGTTGTGTTGAGTGGGCTTCTTATTATGGTGGCTTCACTTGTTGCAGAGTACAGGGCACTTGGGCTCAATAGTTGTGGTGCACAAGCTTAGTTACCTCGTGGTATATGGAATCTTCTCAGATCAAAGACTGAACTCATGTCCCCTGCATTGGCAGGTAGATTCTTAACCACTGGACCACCAGGGAAGTCCCATATTTTAGAGTATTGTCTAGGACTGCATGACCTAATGACTGAATTGAGGTTGTGTTGGCATCTTAATGTCTTCGGAGAGGTATTTATTGCCTGAAAGTGACCAGAAAAGAAGTGACCTTGGTAGAATATTGATCTACTAACAAGACAAAAACTTTTCTTTACCCCACCCTCACCCATTAAAAAAGAAAACTAAAGTAAGCAAGTCAAAACAAAATAAAGCCACACAAAACTTTCCTCCATAGAAGAAAATTACAGGAGAATAGTAGACTATTTTTAAAAATTAGAACTTAAACATATCTTATGCCTTATGCTTGTTTAACGTACCAGCTACATAAATAAATCAAGAGCACTGATTTTAAAGTTTTAAATTTACTTCAGAACTAAAATGTATTTTTAAATGCAAATGAACGGCTGGCACTTATATCTTACATTTATATATAAAGACAAAATTGGATATTAAAATTTAAACATTAATGTGTGGGTTTGTTTGTTTTTGTTACTGTGTATATCAAGTAGTAGAAAGAAGCTGAAATATAAAAAGAAATTTGTGGTGAGATGAATTCACTCAGTCAGATTTAAGCACAGCACTGAGTCTGACTTCGTTTTGCAGTTTTGTCTTTTCCTGATGTGCCTTATGATATTGTACAATTCATTTAACTTTCTATATTATGGATTCCTTATTTATAAATTGAAGGTGATAGCTGATTTCTCAGGTTTATGTGAGGAGTATCTAATTAATGCCTGTAAGATTTTGAAAATATAAAATGCTCTGTAAATATTAAGTGGAACTAGTATACATCTGCTCAGGGAAGATTATGGGATTTCTGAAAGATCTTCGTTGCTCCAAAATGGGAATGACCATACTCCAAGAAGAGACTCTCAGAATATTTTTCAAAAATATGCTTTAAAAGCTGAAAACTTGGTTTCACAATCACATAGATGATTTCTCAGATGTTTAGTCAATTCAGAATAAAAACATGCTGTGCATATTTGTAGTAATACTGGTATACATTTCAAAGAGCTTACATATTTATCACTTTAATTGAAGCACATAATTGTAGGTTAGGAAGAAATCTTAGCCAACATCTAGTGCAGTTCCTTGCTTCTCTTTTCCAAAATTTGTGATCTGAGGTCATGAGAGAACTCAACAACTTTATTAGTTATCACACAGCTAATTTATCAGATACTCCCATAAGTCGATTTAAATAAGTAGGGAATTTTATTTGTCTTCATTTTCTAAATAATTTATCTGATTTAAAAATATTTTGGAGGTTTTTAGAGAGAAGTTTCAGTTTTGGATTAAGCACATAGACAGTGAGGTGAATAGGCTTGAATATAGGTTATGGACAGAATTGGCAGGGGACACTGGAGTGCTCTGATTCTTAATTCTGTTGTTCTTTTCCACTCCACCTGGCTACAGTTAATCCTTCCTGTTAGATTAGGCTCCCAAATAAGGTCTAAACTGTGTAACCCGCAGTTTAGTTTTATATCACGTATCTTAGGACTGATAGAGTTTGATTGAAAAGCAAATGGCTGACTTTGTCTTAGCACTGGGAGAGGAGGATTCCTCAGCTGTTGAGGAATGCCTTGCAGTTTTCAACTGTAGAGTGATGTTGAGCGCAGTAGTTTGATGGGAAGAATATGGGTCATGGAAGTAAGAACAATTGGATACCCGGAGGTGGTGCTTACAGTTTCTGGCCCTGTTCTCTTTGACACTATGTCTGACATCTAAAGGGAAGAAGCTGAGAGAAATTGACCTCGACAGCAACAGTAGTCATTAGGTCACAATTTCTCTGTGAAGAGAATAGTAAGTCATGTCCGATTCTTTGTGACCCTATTGACTGTAGCCCATCAGGCTCCTTTGTCCATGGGATTTCGCAGGCAAGAATACTGAAATGGGCTGCCATTTCCTTCTCCAGGGGATCTTCTTGACCCAGGGATTAAAGCCTCGTCTCCTGCATTGGCAGGCAGATTCTTTATCACTGTGCCACCAGGGAAGCCGAAGAGGACAGTTGGGTAGAGGCTAAATCTGGTGTATCCAAGTGTGCTTCTTTCTGCTCTCTTACATGTAGAACATGTTGGAAAGGAAAGTTGGTAGGTCAGAACGGAAAAGAGAGAAGCAGTTTTGTGGAGATAGGTGGATTGTTCAAATGCTGATAGTGACTTGCCTTTGTTCCCCACACTACTGGGTACTAGAATGGATTGGCAGGCATCAGACAATACACATCACAGATGGAATCCATAGCAACCAGGATGTGAGGAGATCATGGGGAAAAAATAGGGAATGGAAGTTTGTGGAATATGATGGTGGCCACTCCCCAGCCCCCCACTTACTCCCACTTTGATGCAAAAAGAGAGGTCTTGAAGGACTGTGATCCTAATGATTTAGCTAGTGGAAGGAACCCACAGAATTGCAACTTCTCAGTGTTAGCACACCTGAAGAGTACTGGAAACCTATCATACCTCTAGGGATGCTAATGTGGATGGTGTGTTGATGCTGATAATGGTGGTGAAAGGATTTTTATTTTCGCATACCAGCAGAAATTTAGTATAACCTAAAATTGTTTTGAAAAACAGGAAAAAAAAAAAAAGAACACCAAAATCCTCGCCATTGTCTTATCTCTTTTACCATATTGTGAGCTTGCCTGAAGATGAACACTGGGGATGTGAAGGTGGTTTGTTTTCTGGCCAGTCTATAGAAACCCTTCCATTAACAGGCAGTCTTACTCTTTGTTGATAGTACCTTTTTTTTTCCAGTGGTACTTTTTGTTTCTTAAACCATCCATACCTTCCCGTGTGAGGCCTATTGAGATGGGTGGTCTAAACTTACAGTTAAGAATAAATGGTAAGAGTAAGGAATGAATGTTAAAGACTAGAACATAGAAAGGTGAACTAGTTGTCCTAAGAGTGAACTGCTTAGTGATATAGCACAATGGTCCAACACTGAAGGAAGTAGATAGATATAGGCTCACTAATTTTATTTGTTCAGGACATTTCCAGATTATTGAGTTTTTGTTTTATCCAAATAAAAGTAGAAAACAAAATAATCTCACTTGTAAGGTTACAAGTTTGCTTCCTTAATATTATACTCTTCACTTCTGATCACTTCTTTGACCTATCTGTCTTCCAAAAACATATTGAAAGCTATAACTAGCCTATTGTTTTCAGTATCATATAAACATTTTTAAATATTATTCTATTAAGAAACATAATTTATTATAATTCTCCTTTTTGTACCATTGTAGTCTGAATATATCATGAGCTTTATTTAGTGACCAATTAGTGGTCAATTACTTTTTAAATAAAATGTAATTGTATTTTTATACCATATAGATATATTTTCATGTATTTGTATTCATATTTGCATACAGAATCATACAACTATCACTCAAAATATGGATAGCAGTTACTTTATGCATACTTTTAAAAATCTCTTTATGTGTAGAAGCCATGCTGCTAAAACAAATATATTCTCAAGGGTTCTATAACCCATTAAAGCCCTACACGACTATTAAAAACCAAATGTGCACACCTGTCGCCTGGAGGCATTAGAAGATTGTTTAAATTAAACTTGTTTCTTAGTACTTGGAGGGGAAAATAGTACAAATCTAAATCAGATGGGTCATTGTGCATTTTAATGTAAAGCTTTTTTTTTTAATGTGAAAATAATTCTAGCAAAATATCCTGAATACTGCTGTGATAAACATCATACAGGGACCCTCAAAGAATCTGGAGTTCTACTCTGTGCCCACCAACCAAAGAATAGGCACCTCACATTTAAAGACTTGTGGATTAGACCATGAGATACAGTTTGACTCATCTTTTAGCTGGATCCATGCCATTGCACAGTGCTTTTAATTGTCTTTTATCCTACATGCTTCTCAGTTGCAAATAGTTCTGCCATACCTGAATTTGAATACTTCCAGACCTGACTCAATCCAACATCCTCAGAGACCTTCCAGTCTCTAAAATGTCTCTTTTCCTGGCTGTCACATTACCTGAGATTTCCATTATTAAATGGAAAGGGGAACTAATTAACATATTAAATTCATAATCAATATGGGATTATACTATGGTATGGGCATCACCCACTCACCCCCCCCACACACACACACACACTCCAATTTCACAAGACCTAAGAAGCAACTCTGCTTCTGGTTTTGCTACCTTTTACTGCTCTTTGGTAATTTCCACCCAAAGTCTAGGAGACGTGCATACATAAGAGGAAGCAGCTTCCGTTAGCCTGTTCCTTTTAGGGAGACCTGGCCTCACAAAGCCACTTAAATAGAGAGCAATGATTAAAACTGACTGTTGACAAGAGGAAGAAGAGAGCCCATAGGGAAGTTTTAGATCATCTTAGGGAAGGTAAGCCCAGATTGGGTGCTAGAGGATGAACCCCCAAATTGCTGTGTGAACAGCATGGAGATGCCTAATGCTGGAAAAAGAGTCTTGAGTGGATGGAACAAGGAGAGTGGGTGCTGGAGACAAACCAGAAGGGATCTGCTTCCTACTTTTTAGCTTTCTTCTAGTAGATGCCAGAGACAGAACAGAACCAGGTGGAGGAAGGAGACAAGGGAATTTCAAATATTTATGGGTGTGATAAGACTTGAAGGGTTTAAAGCAGGCGGGAGAGACATGTGAGGGTAGGTGGAGGGAGGGGAAGGGTATGTTGCACAAGACGGGGGTCTTCATAACTTTTTTGAGACAGGGTGATGTCAGTGGTGCAGGTGTGGAGGCAAATAAGACACCCAGTTCTGGTGGGCAAGTGTGTATTTTCGTTTTCCACGGCTGGGTTAAATTACTTCCCCTAGGTCATCCAATTAATCACTTGGAGAGCAAGGAAGAGAACTGAGCTCTTCAAGGCTCTCATTTCACATCTGGAGCAGGCAAACCCAGCTTCTCCTTCCCAAAACACCCTCTTCTTTTAAAAAGACAATCTTTTGCAAATCCATGAAGTTTTGAACTCTTCTACAAAAATTTTTGATACCCTCTTTACTATTTGTGTGATTTAGAGCTTGAGGTTGTGTTAGTACAATGAAATGCTATAAATTGCTTTCTGCCTTATCTTTCATTGAAAAATTTTAAATATCTATGAAAATTACTTTGATCCCTACCCCTGCCCCAGAGTAAAGCTATTATTCTGAGGAGCTGAAAAAAAAAATGAGTTACAGATCTGAGAAAGTAGTGTGTGTGGAGCTTAACTGCTGCATGACTGATGGTGTGATATATTGCTCTTTTCACTAACAACCACAAAGCAGGTAGAGGCATGGCAGACTAATTTGGTTTATATGTCCAGCTGTAAGGCTAGACACTGCATCATTCTTTTCAGAAACCGGTGACTTTAGGCATGTGGAACTCGTCGTCATGACAACAATAAACCAGCTTTGAGTCTGAGTTTCAGCTCAGAAACTGCCTTGTCTCCATTACTTCCTGCTTATGACCTGACTTTTCTTACTCTCTGGGGCTGGGGGCTGGGGATTTATGAAAGATCTATTGAACAGAGCTTCGGTATATGTCTAATGCTTGAAATGTCTGGCTTGAAAATTTTGCTTGCACAGATGGCTAAAGGCTGCAAGGGGGATAGATCAATCATTATTATAGTTAATGACACAGTTATAAGGGTGCACCTAAAGGTGAGCTGATTTGGAAAATGGAAATAGGCAATGTGAAAAGAGTGACTTGGAAGCATTTCTTCGAATCACATAAGCATCGTTATCACAAATAAAATGTTCTTTTAAACACGGAGGGGAGTTGTACCATGATTCTGAGAGGACCTAGCCAAAGGTACAGTGGAGAGTAATCAAACAAAAATTAGTACACAAAGTTGAATGTGTGTTTGTATATGTGTGTGTGTGTGTAGTCTTTTTTTTAATCTGAAGAAACAATTAGCAGATGCTCATGGCAAAATCTCCATGTGATCATTTTTGTGTCCCATGTCCCATGTCAATTGATTTGTGTCCCAATTAATTATGGATTGAATAGTGACCACAGTGAGAGACAGCATGGCTAGGTGACAAGAGTATGACAGCACTGGGTTCCACAGCCTCCATGTAAAGTCAGCTGCAGTATTGGAAAGGTATCTAACTATATATACCTAACTATGTCTGGATATTCAGCTGGAAAGAGAAATGATAGGATTTGTACTGTTGGTAGTTGAGAGGTAAAATGTGATAATGGAGGGGAAGCGCTCAGCTTAGTGCCTGGGACAGTCAGCACTCAGCGATGGGGAGACATCAGTGTTGGTGCTGTTGGTGTCATTGTCAGCAGGATTTGCCTAGGAATTAAAACCTGTCTTTCATGTGATTAAAGTGGTTCAACTGTTCACTGTTACAGAGAGATCATCATGAAGACTGGATGACTTTTTTTTCTTTCTAGAGAGGTGTTTTCTGGCTTCATTATGTTCTCCAAATTATCTTGACTTTAAGGAGGGTAGAAAATTAATGGCTAGAGAAGGCAGGAAGGGCAGGGTGTGAATTGCCAACATAAAAGATGACAGGTCTGGAGACTTTTGTGCCTTTCTCCTGCACAGGTTTTTTTTTTTTTTTTTTTTCCACAGGAGGTGAGAAATTCTAGCAACACTTTGGTTTCTTATTCCTTTAGTACACTGATCTACTTCTATATAATTGCTTTTTTTTAAGCCCCCATTTTCCGGGAAGTTGATATCACAGGCCAACAGGCAGAGAAATAGACACCGATCAAATCCTAGAGAAAAGCCAAATGCTTCCTTTGTTTTCTGTGTACTGTAAATTGAATGATTTGCTTTCCCTAGAGACCAACTTCATGATTTCATGATCATGTGGTTAAACTTCTTAATAAATGAGATACTGCCCAGAGGCCATGTTATTCTCCATGACCTTGTAGACTGTGGATCACTATGTAGAAATCTGATAAAGTACATTCAGTTATTAAGTTATAATTTGAGAAATCATGAACCACAAACTGATTATATTTCTTATTATAAGAATTTAATGTGGTTGCAAATAATTGAATTTCTCTTTGCATTGTCCCCCAACTGGCAGTTACAATTTATAGCAATGTGAGATTATTTCTGAGACACACAATTAGGTCACATTTTTATCTTACAAAGTTTATGACAGAAATACAGTTTTGTATGTTTCTCATTAGCATGCAAGAGTTAATACATCTCCAGAAAATGAGAAATACGTTATTTTTCTCTAACAATATTCATTTTTATATATTTTAAATTGATTAAAACAATGGGCTGATTAATGTGAGAAAAATTTAAACATTAGCAAATAAGTCATTTGGAAGTGTAAAATAAAAGTATATAATTACTGTGTTGCAGAAAAGATATGACTCAGTGAATAACTTTTCTGGACCTCATAAACATTATTGAAAAATATAATTCCATATCCTTAAAATAGTACTACTATAAAAACAGTATTTTTTCATCTAAAGTGGACCTGTGTTGATAGTTTTTCACCATCTCTTAATTAAATTCAGATAAAAATGTAGCCAAGGTTTGAAAGATTTTCCTGTTCTTTCACAAGATCTCATAATTTCATAAATATTGGTCCTAATGTTTCCAAGCTTTGAAGGGGATTCTGAAAAGCACAGACCATTTTATTTTTTCACCAAGTTAGAATGTTTAGTCTATGCAAAAGATAAACCTTTTGAAGATTCCAAGTCTATAACATGCCCAGAGGAAACAATTGTCTTTTTAGAAGTTTCTTCCTGGAATATTTCTGTCTCTTCAGAATTGGTATGTTTTTGTTATTGCTCACAAATGTTGCTGATAAAGGCACTTCATGTAAGGGAATTGAAATAATGGAAAAATAAATCTATTCTTTAATGTGTAACAGAGGGCTGATTCATCAAATATGGATTAATGTTTATGATGTGCTTAATAGCAGAACGCTTCAGTTTTTCTGGTGGATTTGTAGGAATATTAATGACAAAAGGCCAGATTCTTCCCCTTTGAATTCCCTGTGGACCTCTCTCTCTCAGCAGCAGGGCAGAAGTGGAATCCAGGAGTACAAATACAGACTTAGTCAAAGCAAGCCTCTACTCCATGTGGAATATATGTTCCATGTTCATATATATATATATATATATATATATATATATCCCCACATTTTTTACTAATAAGTACAATAAGTCAATTAATCCAAGTTACTAAATTCAGCAGCCAATTTTCCTAACTTGGGATGGAACTAAAAATACATTATCTAGTTTGCAACAAACTTTCTGCAAAAGTAAGGATGCTAATTGCAAAGATTCATCATTATTCATTGCCAAGAATTGATATACAATAGCTGGCTGATTTATTTGTAGTTTATAATGCATAAATAATGAGTCTTTGGTAAAAGGTGAATGAACATTAAATGATATCATATGATAATGATGATGCTGCTCTAAAACTTTCACATGATTCTGTTGGTTTTGTTGTTTGTCTAGTGTTAACCCCATTCAACAGTGTTTTTCCCTTTCCTTTCCTTCTCACTGACCTTATCTTTTACATATTCTGATTATTCTTGAATCAGTAGCTTAAGGAGAGATGCAAAAGTGATGAGAGTTTGATTTAGCTTCAGCTTTTATTATCGGATACCCACAAGGAAATAAAGCTTTGATCTACTTCCTTGGAAAGTTAATCCCAGTGATTATGTGGAGATGTGTGCAGTGGTAGATATAGGGATATACATCTTTAATCTCTTGGTGTTGAATACTTAATCCAGCTTGGATTCTTGGCAAGGAGATTTAAAGAAAGAACAAAATAATTACACTCTTCATGGGCTTTATTTTCTGGAATGAATATTTGGTAGCTTTGCTTGTTCCTTTATAGTTTAATAGGCTTGCTTAGGAAAATAGACTTAGGTTTACTTAGAGTGATGTAAAAATTGATGATTTTTGTGGTCCTCAATAGGTAAATTTAAAGTACATGTATTGATAATAGGGAAGTTTGTGTGGGGTTTTTATTATTCAGGCTTGTTTATCTGGGTATAATGAAGGCTGAATAGAAAATACTCTACTTCCAGGGGAGTACTTTAAAAATTATTCTAGAACTAGATAACTCTTATTAAAAAGTCCTCATCTTTTCTAATAAATAAAAACAATATGCTGGTGTAGGCCATAAACTGGCCACTAAATTTAAATATAATGCATCTTTTTTGGAAAATGCCTTTAAGCCAAACACATTTTTCTAAAATTGCTGCTCCACTTTAGTGAGAACATATAAGTTGGGCTAAAATATGTTCTAGCCAGTTTGACTAATCCATTTGTTAACATAAAATATATTATCTTTCAATTTATATCATACATTATAATTTATAAATTATATGTCAAAAAGGAAAATGGAAAATAATGAAAAATCTCATCAACCTTACATATGCATTTAGCATTCATGATGTTTGGTGTAATAGACATACAATTATTTTTTCCAAGTAACATTATTTATGAAGTTTTTTCCCACTGTTTCTTACTGTGCACAAATATGATCTTATACTTGTATAAAATGCTATTAAGTATATTAGCATAATTTACTCAACTACTCCTCCAGTTTTCTTTCTCCATTATAAATAATACTGGAACATTTTTTGTATTGAAACCTGAGATGTTGGCAAAAAGAAATAACAGTATTTTGTTCAGTTCAGTTCAGTTCAGTCGCTCAGTCGTGTCCGACTCTTTGCGACCCCAAGAACTGCAGCACGCCAGGCCTCCCTGTCCATCACCAACTCCTGGAGTCTACACAAACCCATGTCCGTCGAGTCGGTGATGCCATCCAACCATCTCATCCTCTGTCGTCCCCTTCTCCTCCCGCCCCCAATCCTACCCAGCATTAGGGTCTTTTCCAATGAGTCAACCCTTCGCATGAGGTGGCCAAAGTATTGGAGTTTCAGCTTCAACATCAGTCCTTCCAATGAACACCCAGGATTGATCTCTTTTAGGATGGATTGATTGGATCTCCTTGCAGTCCAAGGGACTCTCAAGAGTCTTCTCCAACATCACAGCTCAAAAGCATCAATTCTTCGGCGCTCAGCCTTCTTCACCGTCCAACTCTCACATCCATACATGACTACTGGAAAAACCATAGCCTTGACTAGATGGACTTTTGTTGGCAAAGTAATGTCTCTGCTTTTAAATATGCTATCTAGGTTGGCCATAACCTTCCTTCCAAGGAGTAAGCGTCTTTTAATTTCATGGCTGCAGTCACCATCAGCAGTGATTCTGGAGCCCAAAAAAATAAAGTCTGACACTGTTTCCACTGTTACTTACCCTAAATCCTCATTCTTGATTGAAAGAGGTTGTAAATAGACCTGTTACAAATTAATTCTGATATCAGAACAAGGATAAGTGAAATTTTGTACCTTACTCACTCGTTTCCAATCTAATGATTCATAGTTTTAAACGCATTGATATGTAAAACAAATATTTAAATAATGAGAGTTTTCCTTAGAAGTAATTTTTGGCTATGGGTATATTATATTAGCAGTTTTGATAATAATTCAAATTCAGTCCTGTGTTAATTCATTACAAATAGAGGTGGCCTCTCTCCTTCCTCCCTTCCTTAAATAGCATAGCTCTTGTTTCTTCTGTGATTGAGGCCCCTGAATTTAGTGACCATTTTAATTATCTAGTAAAAGTACATATTCCAAATGAGTTCAAATTTAATCTTCAGAATTTGTCTTGGAAATGTACAGAACAGCAACTGGGCAATAACTGAATAAAAGTTTCTGTGTCATTTGGAGGAAGACATAATCAATTTTACATTGTATCAAATGTATTTTTTAAGAATTCCTGAAACACTTCCCAAAATGCATGCCATAGTTTAAGTGGATCCAAACAAAGTCTTCATATAATTCCCAAAGGTATTTAGCATGGGCACATAGATTTAAGAATTTTCATAGACTCCTCCAGGGGAAGAATTTAATCAGGTGTCTACATTATACAAATTTTGTTTTGTGTTTGATTTGAACTGATAGAATGTTCTGGCATGGTAGACAAAGGATAAATCCTGTTTGCAATCAGTTCTAAGTATTCCTTTTCTTATATACCTTTACCTCCTGTGCTTGACCTACTCTGCTCAATGGCAGTTTATAAAGGTGAGTGACCTTGCTCCTCTATTTATTATTCAGGAATTTCCCCCCAAAGCTAGAGAGAATAAAATCCTCATGCAGAATCTTTCATTTGGCATAAAACCTTCTCTTCTACTTCCTTTTTGAAATTCATCTTAAAATTGTAGGTGACATCTGACTGAGGCAAAATTGTTCCCTCTTTCTCCTGATGGCATGCCCCTGGCTAATGGCAGACAACCCATGTGAAATGTGTGTGGCAGTGGCAAAGGAAAAGAGGGAGCTGGTGGGGAGTGGAGTCTTCATGTGTGAAGAGAAGCAAGTTGCCAGGTAAAGGAAGATGAACCTCATTCCTAGACTGTGTGTTTGCTTAACACAAAAGGAAAATCAGGTTAATGTCAGTCCTTGACACTAAATCTTTTAGTGTCACAATTATTGTGATTATTTGAATATTTTTCTCCTTGTCATTTAGATACTGCAAAATCTTTAGTGGACTCAGATTTCCAGGTCAGCTCTGTAAGAATTTATATCAATGTCACTCAATATGGGGACCAAGGATTCGTGTGGATCCTAAAAGTGTTTGTTACTGACTTGGGATGAGGTAAGGAGTTGGGGCCAGAATGTCAATCAACTAAGTTGCTAAGCACACCATTTAATTCACCTGATTTTTTTTTTTTAAATGTAATAGGACTTTCTTGACCATTCATGGAATGTTGGTAATAAACAGTTCAAAGATAGGCAACTTTGAGTAGCAGTTATATAGATCTTTCTTTCAAACTTTGTATTAATGTGAAATATGTGGAAACACATAATTACATAAGTACTTGATGTAAAAAGTAAGTATTTATTGATAAAAAAATTCAATAGCAGTTTGAGGTTGGGGACTAGGGTCAGAGAACTTGGGTCTTTATTTAGACACTGTCACTTAACTGTTGTGTGATATGAAGTGAATTATTTAATCACTGTGAGTTTCAATTTTTCTCATTTGCAAATGACCTGGAATTGTTCTGGATTAAATATTTCATGAAGTGTACGAAACAGAAAGGAACTGAGTACACTGATGTAACACATTCTCATATCTAGACCTTTGTTGTTAACCTATGAAAATGGATGCTAGATGCGTTAGTTTTAAAATTTAAGTTGGACGAGTGCTAAAAAGCTTTAGTTTTAAAATTTAAGTTAGGTACCCCTACAATCTTTTGAATATTTCCCACCTCTACACACACAACTTTAGTGTTTGAAAAATTTTTCTTCTCTGGCCATAAGTGTGTTTTAATTGCTTATAATAGTGTTCTGGAATTCAACCTGTCAGTTGAAAAATATCCTTCTGCCCAAAACCTCATTTATTTTCATGTCAACCTTATGAGGAACCATGACAACATCCATTTTCTCTTTTGTATAAAGTCACAATTCCTAGCAGCTTGACTCTGTGGGACAGTGAAAGTTGTCAAAATTTTCTGTACAGATCCTTATGGTAAAACCTTACTCCTTCTTACTCATTATAAAAACATTATGAATAGGTAATGCAGATATTTTAATGGTAGTACAGACTCTTTTCCATGAGAAGAGCAAAAGCAGATGCAAAATATGAAAAAAAAATAAGATATTTTTCTGAAAATGGAAATGCCATTAAAGGAGAATTTTGGGGAGGAAATCTTGCAATATTATCCAAAAAGTAGCATGTTAATTTTCTCCTTATTAAACAAGGCTTATCATTCCATAAGCTAATCAACTCGTGTCATTCCCATTTGCAGGGTGTGGGGAGAGTTCTCCATTGTTTGTGTGTGTGGCCATTATTGTCTTTCTACTTCTTTCATCCTTCTCAGTCACCATCCTCTGGGTTTACTTCTTTGGTGTCTGTCTTTAAACATCTCATCTGTGATATCTCCGCAATATTGTGGTACCTATTCACTTCCCAACTCTCTCTCACTCTCCTCCGCGACATACGACATCCTACAAGTCAACGTAGACCTCGATCCCAGATCACTTCTCTTACTCAATATCCCTTTCCTTTGCTCTTATCTTTCCATCTAGAACCTTTTGTTTAAAGTGCCCTGTATTACTCTTTTTCAGTTCAAATTTGGCATTTATAACCTGTTAACAATTATGTTCACTGCTGTATTTGGATAGGTTAAGTGCTCAAATAAATATTTGTTGAATTGAGTTATTGAAATACAATCTGCCAAGAACTGGGTCAGTCGCTTCTAATATAAAGAATAGTTGTTTCTTAACACTTTAGTTAGTTGTGATTGCTATCTCTTTAGGGCTCCCAAAGCACTTTCTATGAACCCGTCTGATGACATTTATCACTTAGTATCATGTGAAAATTCAGGCTTTGTTGTCAGACAGACAGAAGTTCAAACCCTGGTTCCTACCTAGGTGTATAATCTTGAGCAAATTCTTTCATTTCTCAAGAACCCATATTTTTTCTGTCAAGTGAGGATGATCATGGCTCTTACATTATGCTTTTGTGAAGATTACGTGGCGTAATATATGTGCAAAGTACTTTGCTTTTAGTAAGTGTTTAATAATAAGAAGAAGAACCAAACTTTATATATTACTTACTGTCCAGACGCTGTTTTAAACTCTTTACGTTTATTAACCCTTGTGTTCCTTTTACATTGGTTAACATGGCAGTGGAGCAGGCACAGTCTCCTTGTTTTGCAGATGAGACAAGTAAGGCTCAGAAGGGTTAACTCCCTTTTCAAGGACACAGAGTTGGGATTACACCAGGGTGGTGTACATGCAAGTGGTAAAGAACCTGCCTGCCAATGCGGAAGACATAAGAGACGTGTTCAGTCCCTGCGTCAGGAAGATCACCTGGAGAAGGGCATGGCAGCCAACTCCAGTATCCTTGCTTGGAGAATCCCACAGACAGAGGAGCCTGGCAGGCTCTATATAGTCCATAGGGTTGCAAAGAGTAGGACATGACCGAGCAGCTTATCACAAGCACATCTGGCTTTTGCTTTGACCACTTCATTGTGTAGCCCTTCTGTACTTCTGTATTGTTCTCTCCTTATTGTTAAGAAGAGCAGAATGTGAATGAAGTAGTCCTAAAACCTGAATATTAGTCTTAGATTGTCAGCAGCTGTTTACTCACTTACTCTCTTTGACCTGAATTCAGTATTCTCATCTACAAGACACAAGAATGGGATAGCAGACAGCCTCTTTTTACCTTCCCAGATTCCTTTCATTTTGAGAATTGTCCCTCCCCCAATCTATTCCAGAAAGACTGTTGGTCACATGGCCACCAGCTTTGCCACTGCAGGGTCTCCAGAGTTTTTCATAACTTCAGGCAGAGTGATTGCTCCAGGGCTGAACACAAAGACTAAGCAGGGTTAGAAAATTGTCTGTGTGTGTGTGTGTGTGTGTGTGTGTGTGTGTGTGTGTGTGTGTGTGTATTTAAACTGCATAGAATCAGGAGAAATAGAGCCATTTTTAATTTCCAAAATATATAAGCTGAAAAAATCGTAACAGTGTAAAGCTGCCAGAGACTGTCTCTTCCACCAGTTGGAGAGAATCTGCTTAAGACTGAATGCAACTCAAAGAAAGAAGAGCTATGAAATTAGGGTTTGGGGAGAGAGAGAGAATAAATGGCAAGAATGATTATTACGATAATTATTTTGGTGTCTCAGTTCAGTTCAGTCGCTTAGTCATGTCCAACTCTTTGGGACCCCATGGACTGCAGCACGCCAGGCTTCCCTGTCCATCACCAACTACTCAAACTCATGTCCATCAAGTCAGTGATGCCATCATCCAATCATCTCATCCTCTGTCATCCCCTTCTCCTCCCGCCTTCAGTCTTTCCCAGCATCAGGGTTTTTTCCAATGAGTCTGGATTTTGGTGTCCTGATTCAGCTATATCTGAAGTCAGTCCACCTCTGTACTTTTCAGTTTTGTGAGTCAATAAAATACTTTCCCCCTTTATATTAGTTTGAGTTGGTTTTCTGTCAGTTATTAGAAAAAAAATTCCTATTCAAGATTTAAAGGGATAATGTCCCTTCTAGCCGTAACACTCTGTAACCATAACCACTCATTATATGCTTGCAGTCCTAAAGGACTATATTTTTGAACAAAGCAGGTATTAAATAAATATTTTTGAAATAAATGGAATTGTTCAACCTGAAATCCAGGATAAAAATAGGTATACCTGGGATCAGAAGCATATATTTCAAATGACTTTTATAGGTTCTTGGCAATTGACTACTTTGATAATGATCTAAGGGCTTCCAAGATGGCTCAGTGGGTAATAAATCCACCTGTAATGCAGGGGACGCAGAAGACATGTCCCTGGGTTGAAAAGTTCCCCTGGAGGAGGGCATGGCAACCCATTCCAGCATACTTTCCTGGAGAATCCCATAGACAGAGGAGCCTGGCGGGTTATAGTCCATAGGGTCACAAAGAGTTGAACACAACTGACTTGACTGAGCACACATACATAATGATCTAAAATAATTAAAACCAGTTTTCCATTGACGTAGAGACTGTTCCTGAATGAGCTGACTTCTGGATCTTGTTTGGAAAGTTGGTCTTAACTAGTGGATGGATGCAAAGGAAAGGGTGGTTTGCTGAACACAAAGATGAACCCTTCCTGTAATTAACAAGCAAAACAAAGGATAGAACTGTTGAAGGAGAAATAGAATATAAAAGGAACTACCAACCATTGTTTCTATACAATAATATAAGGACAGAAAATTCAAAGGGGCTCTTGGGAGAAAAGAACAGAATGACTGTCATTTGGGATTATATCCTCACACAATCATACCCACAGCACAATCTCATATTCACAAAGATGAAGAGATAGATACTCAGATGGAATGTGTGAGCAACACACAAAGACATTAAGCAGCTGCTTTCAGTTGATAAGTATGTATACATGTATACCTACTGCTTATGTCCAAATGTCTTCATATACTTAGAACTATAGAGAAATCCCCTCTGCTGTCACCTACACTTGAATCCTTCAAAAAGAACACATGCTCTCTTAAATCAGTTCCATGTGCCAGGAAGTATCCTAAACACTTTGTACATCATCTCATGGTCTTCTTAACAGAGATATAAGACAAAAAATATCGTCACCACCCCCCTTTTTATAGATGAGGAAATTGAGATCTAGATAGTTTAAATAACTTGTGCAAAGTCTCACACCTAGTAAGTAGTGCAATCTTTCCTGCTTTATATGCTCTCCTTTCATCACCATGCTCTGCTACTCCTCCCAGCTTTAATTAGTTTTAATGATAAAAAATACAGAGATATCGCCTGCCCAGCAAAAGAGGAAGTGAAGAATTGAGTTGAGACAGTGTAGTATTGTGGAGAAGAGAGAGAGGGAGTAGGTATATGGTACATGGGAAAAGAATCAAGATATAAAACATTTAGAGAGCTAATACTGGGAAAAAAATAAGACTAAGACATACAGTTCCTTCCCAAGTGATAAATCTTTTCCATTTACTGCGACTCAGTTCATTTCATGTAAACTCTATGTTTAACATGAACTCATAGTTTCATCGCTCAAACCTGCTTGGCTGCTAGCATCCTCCTTAGGGCTCTGCCAAAGTGCATGATACTGCCAGCAACGGCAAGGCAGTGCATGCTGCAGCCTGCCAGACTAACTGCTGAAACCTCGCAGTAGATTTAGTGTTTCCTGTAGAGGCTTTCTGAGACAGAAAAGTTCCCAGCTTGTTTGTATATGACTAGCTTATGTTTCCATGATGCCCTGAACCATGGCTGTTTAGGGGTCATTTCGTTTCATAAACATTGTTCTGACTCTATAGGGAATCAGCTGCATTCACACAGCCAGTGCTTATGGAAACAATGACATTTGATTTTTAAGTGGAAAATAGATTGTTTATTATTAGCTTACAAAAAGGACTTTTCAGAGTCATGCAAAAGATTAGGGCAGTGTTTGGTGTAACGGTCATCCATTTATGGAGGTGATGGAGACAAGGTAACATTCGCTGATGAGATAAAGTTTTAAAAGCCTTAGAAATGTGGGAGGTCTTTATAGAAATGGGTAAGGAATGCTGTTGAACAGAACACACATAATATTAGCTGCTCACATCTCTCTGTAGCTCAAGCAGAAATAGTGATGGAGTCTCTAAGAGCTAGGAAGTGGTTCTTGATGGCCTTACTCCAAAGAGTTCTATATGCTTTGAGAAATAGCTTCAGTACAGTTACACATGGGGTTCCTTTTAGTGACATCAATTGAAGAGCTGATTCAACATTACTGAACCTTGGGTTTGGGGCTCAATCATTTCCTTAAAAGTTCAGAAGATGCACCATTTCTTCATACCAAGCTTAATTCGTTATTCAAGCTTCTATAACGAATGGAGTTCTGTGAAGAATACGTCACGTCTTTACCTAACATGTGTCTTGATAGGATGAGATAGCATACATATATTTTTATTGGTAACATTTGATGAAAACTTTCTATATATTAGACATAGGATATATTTTACTCTATACTTGACATGCAGAACCTTTTTAAAAATTTTAATTTTTATTTTATATTGGAGTATAGTTGATTCACAATGTAGTGTTAATTTCAGGGATACAGCAAAGTGATTCAGTTATACATACAGATATATCCATTCTTTTTCAGATGCTTTTCCCATATGGGTTATTACAGATTATTAAGTACTAGAGTTCCCTGTATATTTTACATATTATCTCAATATAAAATAGATAATCTACAAGGACTATATAGTGAGTTTATTTTATATATAGAAGTGTGTGTATGTTACCCAAACTCCTCATTTATCCCTTCCCCCAAATTTTCCCCTTTGGTAATGGTAACCATAAGTTTGCTTTCCAAGTCTCTGAGTCTGTTAACATTCAGTACCTTTGATTTCTTTGTTTTGCTAATCACTGCCTCCCTTTACTAGAATGTAAGCATCCCAGGGGAAGGGAGTTTTGTCTGTTTCATCCACTGCTGTGTCTGAAGCACCTAAAGCCATGCCTGCCTCAGTGAGGTTTTCAATAAATGTGTTTCATACAAACGAACAGGGACCATGCTGATCGTTTTATAGGCGTATCTTTTTGAATCACCCCATTCAAGCGTTAAACCATTAAAGCATGTTATGCTTTCATTTCCATTTTACTGATGAGGAAAATGAGACTTTGAGAATTTAAATACATTTTTCAAGGGCATAGAGCAGATACATTACACAGCCTGGTTCAAGTATAAACTCTATCTCCAAACTTCATGTTCCTCATATCTGGTTCATGCTTTTCTCCTGAGCATTTCCACTTGAAGTCTGAGTCCACTTGAATAAAATATCAGGCCCTTTTCTGGGTAAAGGAAGTCCCTGTGAGGATGGATGCGGTTAGTGCTGATGCCTCAGATTCCAGTCGTGTCTGTCAAGAGACAAAGTCATGCTTTCAGACTTTTGTAGAGCTCCTGGGATGCCTCACTTTCTTGGCCAGGTGTCCACCTGTCCGAAGTCTGTGAGAGATGTCCCCTTTCTGGAGTTTCCCCTTCACACCCTTGATGGACAGGGAAGCACCTGCATAGAAGAAAGAACCAGACTCCTTGTGAAACATTGTGAAAACTTCCATAGCTCTATCCCTCCAATTTTTCAACTGCCTGGGTGTGTCTTGTATTCTAGAAATGCACAGGTTTGGGCAGGGTGTGTTTGTGGCTTGGGTTTAAGGAGGAGATAAAAAAGAGTAGAGGGGCTGAAGGAACAAACAAACTAAGTAAAGATACGAGTGCCTCCAGCACTAGAGAAAAATAAAGTTTTAAAAACACACACGGAAATGGACTTATCCATGATGATTAGTCTCTATCTAGAATAGGAGAAAAGCTCACTGCAACGCTGACAGCAAAAAGTATGGTCGGATCTTCCTAGAACTTAGGGTCCTGGCCTTGTCCCAGCTAATTGTCACTGCCATTTTGACCTCCCTCCAACCCCCACATTGCTGTGTCCTCTCGATCATTGTCCTTAACCCTTAGCCTTTGATTCATAGTTTTGCATCTCTTGTAGGGCAAGCCTGAGAGATGGTTCAGACGTACATAAGGCAAATTTTTATGGGGTAAGATAAAAAAAAAATGTATGTAGCTGCTAACCACTTTTCCTGTACAGAAGAAAGTTTGCCTAGGATTCTGCATTAAAAAATACTGAAGAAACTTCATCAACAACGTATTGATGCCTAGACTTCTCTTTGAATACTTAGCTTGAATAGTATCTGTGACTTTGAAGTCTATTCAATCTAAACCTGATAGTTAAAACTTTTCTGTTGAGAACAGTGATCTGAAAATGAGGTGTATGGCTGGGGGTGGGTGTGGATGAAAGAAATGAACATAAGCTTATATTTTTTCTTCAGATTCTCTTCTCAGAGATTCATTATGCTTTGGGTGGTAGTATATGGTACACTGCTGTCACAAGGACTGCCCACTATAATTACCCAGGGAAATTAAAAAATATATATACTTGGTCCCAGCCCAAACCAATTAAATCAGAATCTCTAGGAGGGAGACTTGAGGACTGAAATTTTTGTAAAAGCTCCCCAGATGATTCTAACATGCAGCTGGGACTGAGAGTTCCCAGCATAGGACATGGACTGTAGGTGGAGTCTGCTAGGTCTGTGTTGTGATTCCAAATATGCCACTTTTTGTGCTGTGTGACATTGGGAAAGTTTTTGAAGCTTCCTAAACTCATGTACTTATCTTATAAAATGGAGACAGCGTGCCTTCATTAGAGGATTGTTTTAAAGATAAAGTGAGAGAATGTATGTGTTGTAGCTAGTACAGTGCCTCGCATATAATTGGTGTCTAATAAATTAGGGTTATTATCACTATTATCATCATTATTAGGCTTAGAAAAACCCATTATGTCTATATGTAAACATTGCTTAGTCATAGAGAAGAGCAGACATCCACTGGAGACCAGTGCAGCCATCTGCTCTTTATCAGATAGAATATTATTGTACTATGATTATTTCTCCTCCTTGACCCAATCTAATTTTGAACCCCATTGCTACAATGATTAAAACTATTCTGACAGATTTCTGCTAAAGGTAAAGGGTTCTCGATGTTAAGACACTTCCTCCAACATTTAGGTTTAGTTTATTTGTTTTAATGCTGGTTCTACTATTCTTTCAGTTGTATCCTCCAATATGCTGAAAATTTAAAGCATTTGTCTTATTTTATTTTGGATGGCCCTTCATCTCCCTTTGCAGGATCAAAAATCAAATTTTCACAGTACTCCCTTCAAAAAAGAGAAGAAACCATACCATGTTTTTGGTCTTTGAATAATTGCCTCTTAAATCCATTGCCACAGATTCTACCCTCCTTTATGAAAATGAGACATTGCATTAGCCATAGAGTTGCAGACTGGATTAAAGATCCCTTAAAGCTGGTAAAAATATAAGGACACAGAGTTTAGCATGGATGAGACTCAATTTATAACTGTCTTACACACAATAAATGTTCATGTCACTGTTCATTTGAAAGGCAATGCTCTGCTGTTCAACAGAAGCAAAATGATTTTCCTAACAATGATTTGTGTACTTAAACATCTGCAGATGTTTAAGGAGAAGGGTTACAGCCCATGTTCCATATTCCAGTAAGTCCAGTACAGTACGTCTATGATAGATGATACCAACGTTCTCGCAGGCTATTTTTTGGAATCATTCATGTTGTGTGGCCAATAAACCCAATGGCTTAGCTATGTAGGATCCACCTGTGAACTAGCTCTCTAGTGTTTTTCTTTTTTCAGTTCTGGCTTGGTTCTCACCTTCGTTACTCTTGCCCCCGTATCTTTAGCCTCTGCACCTGACGGTGCATCCCCTACAAGAATCCAGATAATCCTCTTGGTCCTTTGACTTCCCCATTACAAACCTGTGACAACTTCCTGCATCTCTAATAAAGCCCAGATCATGTGTGGGAAAATGGAAAGAGCTCAGTTTGCTTGAATTTGGAGGCTGGCAGATCTGGGGTTTAACTTGGCTTTGTGGCATTCTGGTTTTTAGCTGTGTGATTGTGGCTGTGTATTTTTCTTCTCTAAACCTGTCTTGTCATCTGTAAAATGAGGACTAAAAATAACTACGTTAGGATTTGAAAGTGAAAGTGTTAGTCACTCAGTTGTGTCCAACTCTTTCTGACCCCACCAGCCTCCTCTGTCCGTGGAATTCTTCCGGCAAGAATACTGGAGTGGTTGCTATTCCCTTCTCCAGAGGATCTTCCTGACCCAGGGATCGAACCCAGGTCTCTTGCATTGCAGGCAGATTCTTTTACCATGTAAACCACCAGGGAAGCCCCTACCTTAGGGTTTAATAAGCATTAAATGAAATAACTTCTGCACATTACCTAGTGCAATATCTGACTTCCACTGAAAGCTCAACTAACATTAGTAAACTCCTGTGATACTCTGAGGGCTTCCCAGGTGGCCCAGTGGTAAAGAATCCGCCTGCCAGTGCACAAGACATAGGAGACGCAGGTCCAGTCCCTAGGTCAGGAAGATCCCCCAGAGGAGGAAATAGCAACCCATTCTGATATTCTTGTCTGGAAAATCCTGTGGACAGAGGAGGAGGATGGGTTACATCTGCGAGGCCACAAAGAGTGGGACACAACTGAGCAGGAGCACAGGCTCTGATGCTCTGATTCTAGACCTGACCTGCTTTGCCGGTTACAGTGCTGTCCCTCTGTCTTCTACATGCCCTGGTTTCTTTTTCCTTCTCTACCATCAAGGTATGCATATATCTCCATTCCCTCGCTTCTGTGACTTTATTCATCTGTATACTCATGTGGTTCTCTTTGCCATAAATACCTTTTGCTTAGTGTCTAACCAGCTCTTTTGTTTTTCCCCAAGATTGCTCATCAAAATTATCTTCCAACCTCCTACTCATAGTCTCTGTCCTACCTTCTCAGTGATCTTTCCATCCTGCCTTGGGGTCCATCCCACGTCAGTGTTTGCATCCACCTCCTCCAAATGCTTATGAGCCCCTTGAGGGCAGGGGAAGGGTCCTTCTTATCTTTGCCTGCACCTGCCCATCTCCACCATACATATCTGAGAGCCTAATAGGATTTCTTGAAAAGAAAATGCTGAAAACATTATGAATGTATTTTTTAACAAATTCATTGTATTGCTAAAACTGTATTTTTAATATAGAAATCATTTTATATAATATAAACATAAAACATTGTACTTACATATATATAAAATATTTATATATATATGATTATTATTATTGATCACATAACTAGAAAAATTAATCAAGTCTACCAAGTGTAAGTAACTTCCCAGAGTAATACTGTCAATAAAACTTATCATGTCTTGGGAGTTTTTATAAAAGCTCTGAAAAGACCCTGGGGACTAACGTATACCTAGCAAGCTCACAGCAATAACAATACTCAGAAACACTAAGATTAAGGCAGCAGAAGAAAAGACAAAAGGCAGACTGATGAGATTCAGACTAAACTGACCAGGAGTCAGGACTCAATGTCTGATTTTCGGCTGAAACTTCAGGCATGTTTATTCTGCAGGACGGAAGCCTGTAGGACAATATTCTCTTCCTTACTGTTTCTATTGGCCAGGAGAGAAATAGAATAAAGAAGAGCTTCACACAAGTCAGTCTGCCTCTACATTTTATATTAATCAAGTCTTTTTCTTATTCGTAGAAGTAGCAATAAGTGTTGGTCACTCAGTCGTGTCCGACTCTTTGCGACCCCATGAGCTGTAGCCCTCCAGGCTTCTCTGTCTATGGGATTCTCCAAGCAAGAATACTGGCGTGCATTGCCATTTCCTTCTCCAGAGGATCTTCCCAACCCAGGGATCGAACCCGGGTCTCCTGAATTGTTGGCATATTCTTTGCTGTTTGAGCTACAGGGAAATCCTTTTTCTTCTTCTTATTTTTACGTATTTCATGTGGAATAGATCTATGCAAAATGTGTATACTGAATAGTATGTTTCTCTGCTATATTTTAATTCATTTAATGACCACTTTTGGTTTCTCTGTTTAATGAAAACATTTTAATTATTCAGTGTTTCCACAATCAAGCACAATTTTTTTTCCTGTATTATCTGATGGGGTGACCAGCCAGCCCAGCTTGCCAGGGGACTGAGCAGTTTCCTGGGACATGGGTCTTTCAATGTTGAAACTGGGATAGTTTGGGGGAACTGAAAAATTTAGCACCATGCTAAAGAATCTTTCAACTTTTCAGAGAAAAATGTCAGCTATTGTTCTTTTCCACAAGGTGTTTGTAATTGACTGGGGAAACAGGATGCAGGAAACCAAATCTGGGACAATTGAAGAGAGAAAGAAACAAAGCTTAAGTGTGTGTGGTGCAGAATATAAAGGATGTAAGGTTTTAGAGCTGGCAGTGGAAGGATGGTGATGGAGAGATACCTTCTTTGCAAAAGTGAGCCTGGCGTAGAAATGCTCAGACTGGATAGAAGCTTAGAAACTCCAGAGGAGGTGAGGTGTGCCTTAAGTGGAGAAAGACAAAGTGTGAACAGGAAACAGAATGCAGAAGCCCGGCCTGGGGCTGGAGAGGGTGAGCCAGGGTGGTGCAGGTCGTGAATACAAGCTGAAATCAAAGTCTGACAAGGGTGTGCCGTTTGCAGTAACTTTCGGCTGGCCTTCCAACATTTGCTCGAATAATTGAGACTTGGCTGCAATTACGGTTTACATTTGGTGGCTCCACTTCCTCAAAAGGAGAATTTATGTGTCTCGTGGAATAAACCAATGTACGTGTTAACTGAGGCCTGTCCAGTGTTTCAATGAGATGGTCGTTATGAAGTAAGTCAAGGAGAGACAGCATCTATCATGAAATGTTTCGTGTGTTGAAATACTCTATGGCAAGACCAAAATGCTAGATTCAAGAAGATTCTACAAAGAAAATAAATAACTGCTCTTTTCATGTAGAATTTGCCCTTTATCTGATATTGGCAGCTGTGAATGTTTGGCTCACAGAAAGCACCCTTGCCATTTGTTTTATTGCTTCTCTGCAAGTTATTTGCCTCCAATTTTAGCAGCTGAATTATTTTTTTCTAATCCTTCTCAATTAACATGTCTTCTGCATCATCGAGGAACCAAAATGAAAGAGGAAGTTACATGGGAACGACATTCCATCTTTCCTGGAGAACAATTTTCCTGTCAAAAATTCGAGAGGAAGAATGTGAGAATTTTTTTTTTCTTCATTTGTTCCCAGTGTCTACTTAAAATTCAGATGAACTGCACTTTCTCTGACTAGTTTTGCTTCCATATGAACTCTAAAATATTCCATTTTCTTCTCACCACCCCTTCCCTCTCCTCAAAAACAAGCACTTTTATAAACAGGGAAAGAGGCTCTGCTTTTCAAGAGTAAACAACCCCTGCTGAGCAGAGCCAGGGGCCCCTGGAAAGCCCACCCCTTCAGAAGGAAATCAGATCCGTGGGCAAAATAAGTGAAGAAAAAAAGGGCAGCTGTTAAAACATTTAGTCTGTTTTTCTCCTCCACCCCTGCCGGTCCCCTTGTTTCCCAGCCCCCACCTCCACGTGATCCTTTCCATCCTAGGTTTCTGTGCTGGAAAAGCGGTACCTCAGCACAGAGCCTCCGCACCCTCACAGTCATCTTTTCGCCTCTCCGCCCTCGCCCTCCGCGCCACATTCCTGGAGGATAGTCGAAAAATTGATTGGATGATTTTTTGGCAGCTCCTTGCAGAGCCTGCAGCCACAGCTTGGTTTAATTAGGGAATCAGTGTTTCTTTTATGTAGGTCACATCAGGTTTTGATTCCAGATCTCATATAGCTCTAACCTTTCTAAAAAGTCAGAAATGCATGTGCCATGGGAAGAAGATTTTTTTTTTTTAAGTTTTTATAATTCTCACCAGAGTCACTGATGCTAATATAGCCGTGGTCTCTCTCTTTTTGTCTAATTTATCAGAATCAGGGTGGCATTCTATGAAGCCTTTTCTTCCATGAGGCTCCTGATGTATGAAGCATGCATACTCTTATAAAATTATTAGCAGTGAGCTGGGGATGGGGGAAGGTTTGATGGTCTTTTGCTTGTTTCTTTGTGCATCTGTGCCCTAAAGGTTTGATGGGTTCTCTTTCTATGAAATCTGATACTAAAAAAATCTCTTTGGGGGTGAGTATAAAAATATTTATCCAGTTAATCTTTGAGATGAAATTAGAAGTAAATACAAGGTAGTAAGAGAAACTGGGTATTATAATGACAGTTCATAAGCTGAAACCCCATAATAAATATTCTCGTATCATACACAGCCTTTAGGAAACCTGTCTAAAAAGTTTATAATGAACAAAGAATATCCCTTGGCAGGTACGATGCAAGAACCACTGATGATTTCGGAAGTCTGAATGATGAACATGGATCCTGACACTGCCTTTGGAAAATTCTAACCTAATAGTAGCATTTGCCTTTCAGAAATTTGTGACAATTAGTCCATGATTCTGATTTACATTGTTCTTTGGGTACCACATTTTGTTTACTTTTGCTTGTAGAAAGTTTGCAATTTTATCAGCCAAATAAAACATAAATAACAAGACATCCAAACATTAAACAGAAAGCCACCTTAACCTCCACCTCCAAAAAAAAATCACATTTTCAGAGTATGCGTCAATACAAGCAATGCATACCTAACTGACTAATATGACTGCATGTAATCTGCCACCCACAGGTAATTAATTAGGCTACTCAGTGAGTGTCATGCAAATAGGTGAACATTACTTGCTCTCAGGAGTATAGAGCAGTGTCCTGTTTACATTTCTTGGATGGCTAGGTGAAGAGCAGTGCCAAACATTGAAGTGACACACTGAGCTTCCAAATTGTGCACCTCTCCTAATGTTAAGAGGGGCTATTATCCCTCAAAAGCTGCCGGTCCAATCTATTTCATATTGTTAAAAGCAGCTGGAAGGGCATATCTGTCAACAAAAGAGGTGTCTCATCTGTTGGAGAAACTCACAGACTTTTGGGCCCCTTATTTTCAGAGTGAGAAGGGAACTACAGCTGTCTGTTCTGATACATTTGATTAAACTGCTTAACCAAGGGTCAAAGAGGTTGAGGAAACTTCGGTTGAGTTTCTAGCCAATATTTTCAGGGGGTATATTGACTTTCCAAACCTTGCATTGAGCAGGATGTATCACAATAATAGGACCTGCCATGAGATCTCTGGAATATTCATTGTTAAAACCACACCATTGAAACCGCCTGTCTCTGGATATTTTGCTCTTGTCCTCCTCACCTGTGACTCTCACCCCAAGAAGAATAAAATGAAATAATTATGGTTTCAAATTAAAGACTGCAAAGAAAAACAAAAAAAATTGCCCGAGGCAGAAAGTATACCTTCACCTTTCAGAGGCAGAGTGAGCAACCAAATACACAGAAAAGATGGCGTTTGTATACCACCAAATCAAATTTTAGTCACCCAAGTTCTGTTGGCTGCAATCTTAAATCCTTTAAGAAAAGGTGTCTTGACTCTAGCTTTTGAGTCACTTCTGCTTTCACTAAATTCATTCTGTAGCATATAGAGTTTCATATTTTTGTTATGGCTGGAGTTAAACCACAGCCCTCTCAAATTTGCAATTGATGATAGCTCAGTGCATCTAAATTAAAAAAAAAAAAATCCATGGTGCTGCAATGCCCTCTCCTGTCTGCTCTGCCTGGGGTAGAGAAACTCACCTGGGTTTATGGGAGTCGACTTGGCAAGTGAAAACTGTGTCTATCTTTTCTCCATCACCATTCTATACAACTGAAGGGCTATAAAAGTCAAATCTCCTAGTAGCAAAACTGATCATGCAAATTTTATTCCATTTCCTCACTTGGTCTGCTATAATATACAGGGAATAAATTCATAAAACTAAAGGTTGCTGTCATTTTTATTAAATTACTCAGTTATGTCCAGTTATCTTTGTGACTAGGAAGATGGGTTAGTAATATCCAGATTACTCTGATATATAAGTAATTTTAACATACTATTGATATATACCATAATAGCATCATATCTTTTTCAACCACTAGAATCTTGATGGAAATGACTGACTGGAGTTGCCTGACCTCTGAATCTATCTTCAATAAGACTTTATTTATTCTTAATCTTATAAAGCCTATGCAATGATTTATAAAACATATTCAGTGTAGATCATGTCATAACTCCTAATAACTTCTCAAAAGGGAATTGGTGAGACCATTAAGCAGGACTAACAAAGGGAAAAAAGTATCCCTGCTTTGGTCTGTATTGTCTTTTTTTTCACCATCAGTGTGGTTGGCCTTTCCTTGTCTGCTTTTCTGTCTTCCCTATCATTCATGCCCCCATGAGGTATATATGCAACAGTTGTTTCCCTGGGCAAGATTTTGATAAATATTGTAGAAGATTCTTAGGACCTATCATTGAATTTGTTCAAAGTTCAGATTTTCCATGGAGTCTTTTTTAAGTATATTCTAAAAGCAGGTTTTCATGTTTCTAATGTATTCGGAAAACTAGCTCATGTTCTTGTTATATAAATGGAGTGTGGTGCATCTTCTCTTGTGAACTGCAGGTATGTGTGTGTGTGTGTGTGTGTGCGCGCGCACACGCGCACATATACATGGGTATATGTGTGAATGTGGTATGCCTGTGTGTGAATGTGAATTGTGTCTCCATGACAGTTTATAGGCTTTGTGTTGGGAAGACAAAAGCTTTTCCTGTGAGGCATAACCTAAAAAAATTCTTCCCTTTGACCTAAGAATGAAAGTGAAAGTGTTAGTCACTTAATCGTGTCTGACTCTTTGTGACCCCCTGGACTGTAGCCCACCAGGCTCCTCTGTCCATGGAATTCTCCAGGCAAGAATACTGAAATGGCTAGCCATTCCTTTCTCCAGGAGATCTTCCTGACCCAGGGATTGAACCCCTGTCTCCTGCATTGCAGGCAGATTCTTTACCATCTGAGCCATCAGGCCTGAGAATAGTGAATGTTGAAACTTCCTAACTACCAGTGTTAATTTCTCCTTACATTTTACTTGCCTTTGATGGTGTTGATGACAATAATTATAAGATTCAACCACTTTTAATCTAAAAAATGAGCCACTAGGTTCTTTTATAGATTGTTTTTAAATAAAGTTAAGCTTGGAGTCTCCAAATCCTAGCCTCAGTTACCAGGGGGGATGCCTTAAAACTCTGCTGTGGCACAGAAAAAGCATGCTGTGTGTAGGTCAGAGCACAGGAAGTCAGGCATGCTTTTTAGCTTCCTTGGGCTTCCCTGGTGGCTCAGACGGTAAAGCATCTGCCTACAATGCAGGAGACCTGGGTTTGATCCCTGGGTTGGGAAGATCCCCTGGAGAAGGGAATAACTACCCACTCCAGGATTCTTGCTTGGAGAATCCCACGGACAGAGGAGCCAGGTGGGCTGTAGTCCATAGGATCGCAAAGAGTTGGGCATGACACTTAAACTACTTTCTCATATGTTTTGGGGCCTCTATGATATTAGTAAATCTTCGTGTCACCTGGCAGATAGCAGAGAATCAATGGAAAAGTTTGCAGATGGGAAGAGATGACTATTGATACCATCTTTTCTTAGTTTCACTCTTTATGGAAGTCGCTGAAATGATTATAACCTAGACATCACATAGTAAATACTCTTCTTTGGCTCAATCCTTATCCATAAAAGGCCTTTGGTGCATAGCGCTTTAGGAGGAGGCTTTAATACTGAGATTTCTGTGTTCTGATATCTCTGATGAGTCAGCTGTCTCTCTAGCTGCTACAGGATCCTTGGAAAAGACATTAATTCTTGTCAAATTTTCCCTCTGGGTCTTCCAACTAGTGCTCAGTCAGAAACAATGACCTATTTTTTTTTTTAATTTTAGCATCTAGTGGTAGAATGCCACAGTATCTGAATATTAGCCCCAAAAGATACAACTTTTCATGACTCATGATGAAGCTGAACCCAAATTTGAAATTCTAAGTGGGAGAGGTTGATAAATATTTAAATCTCAATCTGACTTCATGAGAATGTTGTCTTTAGAAGAAAGAAACCTTTAGCTTGCCCTGGTTTTATAGTGTTCCTAATGGTGAAAGTTAGACAAGTGCAGTCTCTCCCACACCATAACTACTACTTGGCGGTGGCTCTCAGGCAATAGAATTTGAAATACCTTAGTGCAAAGTAGGAAAAGTGAATGGAGAGTGTACCGGTGAATATACCACTCTATCATATTTAAAGATCTTTGTCACTGGAGATCCATTAGGAAAGTTCTGCGTACAGAAAGGGATGAAATAGCTCAAGAGGAAAACTAGCAAAGAAAGAGTTCAAGTGCAAATTATGCCCCCTATACTCAACGTCAAAATAAGCTGTTCCCACAGGAAAAACAATAGAATACTTACTTTTAAGGTATTTGTCCTTCAGAATACATTTGTACTTCTAATTAACTGCTTTTCAAAAATTGCACGTGGTTAAGATATTATCCCCTCCTCCTGGACTTTGGAATTTTAATTTCTGAAATGAAGAATCCAAAAATATTGCAATTATGTGCCAAAAGAGTGAAAACTGAATGTTTTATAGTAATTAATGGGTCATGGGAAGTATGCTAAGAGCTTTCCAAGTGTTCATGTATTCAATCTTCACAGTTCTCCAAGGAGGTAGGTGCTGCTGTTTTATTAGATATGAGACACTGAACCAAAAAGATGGGGAACTTGGATTTGAATATGTGTGTCCAGTGGAAGAGATCAAAGTCCTAATTCACGGGCTTTGCTGCCCTGGAAATCATTTGTTGATATGATACATCAGATTCAAATAAAGTGACTGTTTCTAACTTTCATGATGTCATCATTGAGTGTACCGAAAAAAAGAAGCTTGTTATTTGTTCTGAATTCTTTGCTGAACCAAGCAGTAACTTCCAGTTATTGCATTATAGATTCTTGGTCATTCAGTTAGTCAACTACACTTGTTGGCAATCCACTTTTTCCTTTCTTGAATTTTTACATTTCTCCTACAGTCTTGTTGAAGTAAATGGAAGCTTAGTGATATTAGTCATCGTACGGCATTTTTCACGAACACGAGAAATTCAGTTTACCCACTTTGGGGGCAATTCAGGGAGGTGGAAATGTAACGGTATTCTACAAATATGGCTTCATTTAGTGAATTCCTTCCAAAAAGCATAGTATGGAAAGGGAGGGAGAAAAAGTAGCTTTGCAGTGCAGGAAGCTGACAGACACCACCTTGGACAGGTGATCAAGGTCAACAGCCACAGTGATAAGTCATGTCGATGGTAAAACCCTTGATGTGATGTGAGGAAAATAGCATGTTAGCTCTGTGATTCCCTTCTAAAAAAACACGTCACCCTAGTCTAATCATGAGAAATACATCGGAAAAATCCCAACTAAAAGACATTTTACAGATACCTGAAACTCCAATACTTTGGCCACCTCATGCGAAGAGTTGACTCATTGGAAAAGACCCTAATGCTGGGAAGGATTGGGGGCAGGAGGAGAAGGGGATGACAGAGGATGAGATGGTGGGATGGCATCACTGACTCGATGGACACGGGTTTGGGTAAAGTCTGGGAGTTGGTGATGGACAGGGAGGCCTGGCGTGCTGCGATTCATGGGGTCGCAAAAAGTCGGACACGACTGAGCAACTGAACTGAACTGACTAGTCAGTAATCCTCAAAACTGTCAAGGGCATCAAAAATAAGGTCATCTAAAAAACTCATAGCCACGAGGAGCCTACGGAACCACAGACAAGACAAAACATAATGTTTTATCATAGATGGGATCCTGGGATGGGAAAAGGACATTAGGTACAAACTAAGGAAATCTGAATAAAGTATAGACTTTAGTTAATAACATATCAATATTGGTTCATTAATTGTGACAAAAGGATCACACTAATGTAAGAAATTAATAACAGGAGAAACTGGGTTTGGAGTACATAGGAAATCTCTCTGCAACGTTTGCATTTTTTCTATAAAAACCTAAAACTCTTCTTCTAAATAAAAAGTTTATTTAAAAAGTGCTGGGAAAAAAAATCCTAGTACTCATTTAAGCACCTGTTGATTTGTATCCTGTATAGTTATGTATTTCTTTAATTTCTTTCTCTAATATGATAACTTCATTAGACAGTCTAAAGAGGAAAATTTGCTTATTTGTTTAATCTTTTAACAAGCATATATTCAATAGTAATAATAATAATAGCTAACTTTGTTAAGTATTATTTGACAGACAATGTGCTAAAAACTTGACTTCATCATCTTATACAGTTCTTGCATCAATGTTTTGAGCTAGTTATTGTTACCGCCTTTACTTTACAGGCGAGGAAACTGAAGCTTGAAGAAGTAAATAAATTGTCAAATGTTATTAGAACAAATTTTTTCAAATATTTATTTATTTGACTGCTTTGGGTCTTAGTTGTAGCATGTGGGATCTTTTGTTGTAGCATCCAGACTCTCTAGTTGCAGCTCGCAGTCTTAGTTGCTTCAAAACATGTGTGATTTAGTTCCCTGGCCAGGGATCAAATGTGTACCCTACATAGGTGGAGTCTTAACCACCAGAGAAGTCTGTGTGTGGCTAAATTGTAGAACCAGGGTGTGACACTAGCAGCCTGCCCATGGTCTCTGTGCTGTTAGACAGTTTATCAGAAAAGGTTGCATTCATCTGCATATAACAGAAGTTAAACTACAAATGCTAGGGTTTATTTTTCTCAAGTAAGCAAGAGCAGGCTTGTATGGCTGATCCAAGATATAACCAAGGGCTCCAACTACTGGATGTCTCCTCCTTCATTTGAGTGTATGGCTCTCCCTCTTATAATCCAGCCTCATGGATTATTCTAGGAGAGAGGAAGCAAGTCCTAAAAAGAAAGGGTGTCACAAATATCAGGAAAGCAAAACTCTCAAATTACTAGCGATCTTCTGTGAATGTTATTGTCAGCGTGCTGTCATCTAGCTACAAGAGGGACTGTAAAGTTAGTTTATTTTTTTTTTCAATTTAAAATGAGAAGTGTAAAGCAGAAATTGCTGTTCAGAACAAAACAGGGTTTGATTTGTAAGGAAAAATGGGAGGCTGTCTAGCACAGAGCTGGTGAGAGAATTAAAGATGGATACTGGGGAGCAGCTGGGATGTCTGCCACAGTCATTGAGCTCTGCTGAGCCCCAAATCCACTCCAAACACTGTTCTTACTCTTACATGACTTATAGATGATTAGGGGAGAGAATCTTATAGGCCATGTGGAATTATAGAGATACTCACTGGGAGAAAGGAGTGACACTGAAACTCAGCCTGAAGAGAAGAGGGCTTCCTGGAGGAAGGGGCATTTTAACATAGAATAAAAGGGTGAATAAAAGGGATTCAAAAGGAAGGGAAATTTTATGTCAGGCATTGAGGTGAAAACATATGGTGCATGTTAGGGACCAAAAACAACTTGACATTGAGGAAACTCTATTAGTTTCCCCTGATGTGCCTCTCTGAACTGCAGTGGTCTCTGTTTTCCTGTCTCCCACCTCCCTAACAGCTCTTAAGTCTCAATGTAAATAAATGCCTTCTCAGGGAGTCTTTCTCATGGCCCCACCTGTTAATCTCTAACCTAGTTTTGGTTCTCTTCACCTTAATATTTACTCTGTACCAAGTATACCATAAATAATCAACACATATTTGTAGAATGGCAAGATTATAGTTATTTAATTTAAGTTTAGAGGTATGAATCTCAAATTATTTTCTTCTGGGTATAACTGCAGGCATGCCCATCAGATATGTATTAATAATCTTTGATTCTCCATGAACAGTAATCTTACAGTTTTCTTCTTTCACTCCTGAGATGTATTTTACAGTTTGATTGATCAAGAACTAAAGGCACTGAACTAGAGATCGTGTATAACAGGTCTCCAGAATCTTCAAAGGATTTGATGTACTTACTTATGGTAGTAGTAGTAGTGAAAGTCGCTCAGTCGTGTCCGACTCTTTGTGACCCCACAGACTATACAGTCCGTGGAATTCTCCAGGCCAGAATACTGGAGTGGGTGGCCATTCCCTTCTCCAGGGGATCTTCCCAACCCAGGGATCGAACCCAGGTCTCCTGCATTGCAGGTGGATTCTTTACCAGCTGAGATACCAGGGAAGCCCTTACTTATGGTAGATAAACAATATTTATTGTTATTGAATATGCATGTAATATAAAACCAGAGATTCATGAAAATGTATTAAATGTAACTATTTCTATTGTGAAAGCAACTGAAAAGTTCATTTCTACCATCAGTTAAAACCATTCTGGTTCTTTATCAGTACATCAGTTGATATATTTGCAAGTTAAAAAATGTTTAGCTACTGTTGATTTCTATAACACAGTAGACTAGAATTCATGAGTTATTTTATGATTCAGATTTCTACATGATTGCAGAGAGATGTTTTTGTATATAGTTTCTCTGCCTGCTGAGGACCGATCAACTGCAAAGAAGTATAGTAATAAGAAAAATGAATTCGTTTTTCAGAAATTCTGAAACAATTGAATGCAATCTGTAGAAATTTGTTCTCATTGGATACTCCTCATTTAGACTGGCATAGCAAGTTTCCCAGTAGTCTTATTCTTTATTTATGATGCATTTTTTTTCTTTTGCCTCATATGGTGTCACAGCAAGTAATCTTGTTTTAAAATGCATTATGACAAGAAACCATGAGACCAGTCTCTTCCAGAGTGGAATTCAAGACTCCCTTTAGAGCTTCAGCACCTCATGTAAAGTTATCAAAGTGTTATCTGGGGGAGAAAGGTTAAGGAGAGATTAGAAACATTGTCCAGGAGGGAATGTTGGTGGAGAAGAACGAAACTATAGATCATGGGACAAAAGGAAACATTCAGAGACCCAGAGAAAGAGCTATATGTAAGTAAGCTTTGTCATCAGATTCAGAAAATAATGACTGTCCTTGACAGCTGGGTAGCTTTATTCACTGAGGCTTTAGTATAATCACAAAAATATAGAATTAACCTCACAAATCAGAGTAGTGAGGAGGGTTTCAGATGGAGATTCTGTCAATAGGAACCCCATAGAGAACATATCTGGGTCAAACAAATCATGATGCTAGATGACAGTATAGAATTAACCTCACAAATCATTGTAGTGGGGAGGGTTTCAGATGGAGATTCTGTCAATAGGAACCCCATAGAGAACATATCTGGGTCAAACAAATCATGATGCTGTTTCTCAGAGATTCTCCCTGGTTCTGTCCAAGGTCATTTCCTAAGGTCTCCCTAGGCCAGACAGGCCATGGTACATTTCTTTAGGTCTGTTTCATGCATGTATGTGCTCAGTCATTCAGTTGTGTCCTACCCTTTGCGACCCCATGGACTGCAGCCCGCCAGGTTCCTCTGTCCGTGTGATTTCCCAGGCAAGAATACTGGAGTGGGTTGCTGTTTCCTATTCCAGAGGATCTTCCCAGCCCAGGGATTGAGCCCATGTCTCTTATGTCTCCTGCATTGACATGTGGATTCTTTCTTCAGATCTGTTACATAGAACTGATAAAAGTCCTGTGACCTGCAGTATCTTCTGCTCCAAGCATCACCCTTTCCTGTCGTGGGTTCCCACTGCCTCCATTTTTTCTCCCTCAGTGATGTGCAGTTGTAGGTTTGAGGAGAAATTCTGGGCTACCATCTTCACATAAAGAGGCAGTGCTGGTAGCTTTAAATGGAAAAACTATCTCAGGGATCCAAAGTTTCTTATCCGGCACAGATTTTGGACATCTTTTCTGTGTGACAAGTCAGAATTAGCTGGCTTATCCCCAGTTTCTAGTGCGTAATGCATTATATAGGATTGCCACTTAAATGGGAATATTGTTAAGTAGTAACCTCCAAAAATAGGAAATAAACTCTTAATCATTGTTGGAAATTAGGTTCTTTAGATTTCTAGGTTTTTACCAAGAGAAATTGACATAATGGTTGAAGCTTGCTTGCTCTTATGGGTGTTAGCTGCTAGCAGCATTTAGTCTCTCGCAGGCGATGGGAGGAGAAGGCAATGGCACCCAACTCCAGTACTCTTGCCTGGAAAATCCATGGAAAATCCACCATGGATGGAGGAGCCTGATAGGCTACAGTCCATGGGGTCGCTAAGAGTTGGACACGACTGAGCGACTTCACTTTCACTTTTCCCTTTCATGCACTGGAGAAGGAAATGGCAACCCACTCCAGTGTTCTTGCCTGGAGAATCCCAGGGACGGCGGAGCCTGGTGGGCTGCCATCTATGGGGTCACGCAGAGTCGGACACGACTGAAGCAACTTAGCAGCAGCAGCAGCAGCAGCAGGGGATGGGAACAAGTTGAAGATTAAATTCACTGGTGATGGTATTTCAGGAACATTCAAGGTGCTTGGGGACTTTAAGAACTTTATAACATAGGTATACAGGTGTTACTTCTGGAGAAGCAGTATTTGGAGAAAAAGATATTTATACTGGAGTCCGTCTAATCAAGGCTATGGTTTTTCCATTAGTCATGTATGGATGTGAGAGTTGGACTGTGAAGAAAGCTGAGCACCGAAGAATTGATGCTTTTGAACTGTGGTGTTGGAGAAGACTTTTGAGAGTCCCTTGGACTGCAAGGAGATCCAACCAGTCCATCCTAAAGGAGATCAGTCCTGGGTGTTCATTGGAAGGACTGATATTGAAGCTGAAACTCCAATACTTTGGCCACCTCATGCGAAGGGTTGACTCATTGGAAAAGACCCTGATGCTGGGGAGGATTGGGGGCAGGAGGAGAAGGGGATGACAGAGGATGAGATGGCTGGATGGCATTACCGACTTGCTGGACATGAGTTTGAGTAAACTCCGGGAGTTGGTGATGGACAGGGAGGCCTGGCGTGCTGCGATTCATGGGGTCACAAAGAGTCGGACACGACTGAGTGACTGAACTGAACTGAACTGAACTGAAATGATAGCTCAGATGGTAAAGAGTCTGCCTGCAGTGCAAGGTTCGATTCCTGGGTTGGGAAGATACCCTGGAGAAGGGAATGGCAACCCCCACCCAGTATTCTTGCCTAGAGAATTCCGTGGACAGACCATGGGGTCGCAAACACACATGCACAAACCAGAGTAAAGGGAAGGTGGGGAATTTGAGGTAGTAGAGAGGAAGATTCCAGGTAGAGGCAAAAGAGTGTTCACAGGTTGAGAGCCTGTGGCATGTTTGGCAGAACTGACTGGCCATTGAGTGAGATGCACACACATGAGGATTGGGACGTGAGCAAGGTGAGGCTGTGAACAACCCATGAAATGATTCAGTTATGGCAAGTGTGCAAGTTCATTTTGAAAGCAGTGGGGACCCCCTGGAGGATGTTAACCAAGATAGTTATGTAATCCGAGGAGGTTTATAGAGATTCTTCTGTCTTATAGAGAGTAGGACAGAAACCAACAAAGGACAGGGGGAGTGGTTGGGAAGATCTTGGAGAAGAAGAAGGGTGACCTGAACTTGATCAGTGTCTTGGTTACACTTTGTTGCATAACAATTCTCCCTCCCTCCACTAGAAATAACTTAGTGGATAAAACACCAACCATTCTATTATAGTTTTGGTGAGTAAGGATTTGCATGGGGGGTGGATTGTCTCTGCTGCTTAATGACTGGACTCTTAGTGAGGGATGGATGAATGTCTGCACAGGCCCCTCTCTCTGGAATCTTGTTTTATCTGCTAGGGAAGTAATGTCCAGAATGTCTCCTTACTTGCCTTCCTCATAGTTACATGCATAAAGAAGAATGAATATCTCCTTTAATCTGGGTTCCCATAAATAGTTTATACATCTTTTTATTATAAACTCATCATATTGATTGTATTTTATGAATAGAATGATATGTGTACAGCATTTCCCCTTTTATCATTGTCAGTCTGAAACCAAGAAGCTACTCAATATGTATTTTACCTCAATTGAATTTAAAATAGCAAAATAAAAGAGAATTTTTGTGTAAATATTTCAGACTCCAACAATTAAATTGGCATCAGTTTTTAATTAGGATACTAGTGTAGCAGACAACAGAGGTAAAAAAATCTCAGTCTTTTCACATATAAAAATTAATGTTCTTTTGTTAACTAGTGATAAGAAAAGATTGTTAAACATCAGTGTGCAGCTCAAATGTTATGCTTAATCATCAAAGCAGCTAAATTGGCCCCTGTTAATACGTGCTGTTTCTTCTTTTAATCACCTTGATCCTGCCTTTTATGTATCTTAATAAACTATATGTTAAATATACCCTAACCCTTCTATCTTTTGAAAAGAGTTGGGCTAGAAAACGTAAATACATGAATAGATGCAGATAAATGTTTATATCATCAGCCAGAGAGATATTTATGCCTTTTAACATCAAAAAGTTGATTATTTTAGTTGGTTAATTAATGGAATACTATTTATATTTGCCTCCCACATATTTGCCTCCGTTTAATGGTCTGGAAAAGAGAGATAGTAATAAAGCAGTGAAAAATTTAATGATATTAAACGTGGTGGCTTGGCAAGCAACTATAGGAATAGAGGAACTATATGAATGAGCCTTAAGAATTCAGAAAATCTGAGCAGAAGGGAAAAGTAGCTTCAAGCAGGAATTAAATGCAGATTAAGACATCTGGAGAGAGGCATTAAATGAAAACGCCCAGGAGGCAGGTAAAATTGTAAAGGCTGTGAGAAAACAGCACTGAGGTTACAGAACATCAGCTATTTGATTATGTAGTGGCAACATACTGACAAATTCACTTTTGGGTCTCTAATTTGAATCCCTCTACAGAAAAGTGATAGATTATGTATATCTTGAAAGAACTTTAGAGTTCCAGAAGCTTCAGTGGAAGTGCTGTATAATTACCAGAATGAGGCAACTGCCTAGTATTTTATTACAGGATCCCCACCTGCATCTCCCATTTCTTTCACACTGAAAAAGGAAGCATACCAATCTCTCTATAGAGGGAACCACTAATGTGAGGAATAAGAAAAGCATTCATATATATAGTCCTCCAGAGATCAACATCCTTTATTAATTGTGAGGTTCTCATCCCACATTTATTTAAAAATGGTTTTATGCAAAAATTGGCCTCCCTTGTGGCTCAGCTGGTAAAGAATATGCTTGCAATGTGGGAGACTTGGGTTTGATCCCTGGGTTGGGAAGATTCCCCTGGAGAAGGGAAAGGCTACCCACTGCAGTATTCTTGCCTGGAGAATTCCATTTACTGTACAGTCCATGGGGTCACAAAGAATCAGATATGACTGAGCGACTTTCACTTTCACTTCACTTTATGCAAGCATAACATTGCAAGGCAAGTATTGGTGTCCAGTGTCTATGTCATATACTTGACTGTAGAGGAAGGACTGACTATCCCATACTGACTTTATACAAGTTGTTCTTGAAGGCAATTCAAAAGGTAAAAACGTTCAGTTGTGAGATAATGAGTACCAGGGATGTAATGTACAACAAAATCAGTATAATTAACACTGCTGTATGTTATATATGAAAGCTGTTGAGATTAAATCCTGAGTCCCTATCACAAGAAAAAGTTTGTTTTCTATTTCTCTGATTTTGTATATATATGAGATGATGGATGTTCACTAGATTTATTGTAATAATCATTTCAAGATGTACATAATTCAAATCACTATATTGTACACTTATACATGGCTTTATGTCGATTATATCTCAATAAAACTGGAAGAAAATATATAAATACAAAAATCTTCCAAGGAGAAGACATGTGTTATTATTGAGGCAAGTTTAAAACATATAAAAACATAGTTTGGAGGATTCCCATGTACCAATTATCTAGCTTATCAACTCATGTCCAGTCTTCTTTCTTCTATACACACTCATGCCCACGCAGTCACCTCAAAGTCTGGGTTACGTTAAAGCACATCCCACACAACTAGATAGTATATATATATATATCTAAAAGATAAGTATATATGGGGCTTCCCAGGTAGCTGAGTGGTAAAGGATCCACCTCAGTGCAGGAGATGCAGGTTCTATTCCTGGGTCAGGAAGATCACCTGGAGAAGGAAATGGAAACCCACTCCTGTATTATTGCCTGGGAAATCCCTTGGACAGAGGAGCCTGGTGGGCTACAGTCCGTGGGGTTGCAAAGAGTTGGACACACTGAGTATGCAGACACATACACACATATACACACACACCTGTCAGCATTATAAATATGTCATTACAGTTTGTAGAACATTACTGATACTTCCTTAATAACTTCATAGTCACTTTTATATCTTCAAGGCTCAGCCGAGTCCCCACAGAGTAGTAATCAGTAAGTGTATGAATGAATGAGTGAATACTTCTTCCCACTTATTAATTTATTAATTCAAGAACACAACATCACTACTTGCAGGTTATTTCTACTCCTTTTTGTCTCTCAAAACAATCCAAAGGACCTCTTTTCTGTGAAGATGTCATGGATATTCTTAAATAAAGCTAATTGCTTCAAATTTTATCCCCCTGTTGTAAATCCTGAATGTTTTTGAGCACTGACAGTGTGCTGGGAACTGTGCTAAACACTTAGCATGGATCAATATGTTTCAGATTCAGTTTGATTCTAGAGTCTATGCTTGTCACCATTTTTATTTGTCTTTGTACTTCATGTACTACCAAAGTGTCTGATATGTCATAGAAACAAAAAAAAGAATTCTTGAGGGAGGAAAGAATGGAAAGAAGGAAGGAAGGGAGATAGATGGAGGGGACAAGGAGAGAAAGGGAAGGAAGATGGGAGATGAAAGAGAGAGGGAGAGGGAAGGAAGGAAGGAAGGGAGGGAGGAAGCTACTGAGACTACTTGAGAATGAGAAAAAAGGCAGTTGTATAGCGCTGCTGCTGCTAAGTCGCTTCAGTCGTGTCCAACTCTGTGCGACCCCACAGACGGCAGCCCACCGGGCTCCGGCATCCCTGAGATTCTCCAGGAAAGAACACTGGAGTGGGTTGCCATTTCCTTCTCCAATGCATGAAAGTGAAAAGGGAAAGTGAAGTCGCTCAGTCGTGTCTGACTCTTCACGACGCCATGGACCCGCAGCCCACCAGGCTCCTCCGTCCGTGGGACTTTCCAGGCAAGGGTACTGGAGTGGGGTGCCATTGCCTTCTCTTTTATAGTGCTATACAGTTTCAAAAATGTGTTTTCATTTATCTTATGTACTTTTCTTCATAAGCTAACAGATAGATATTACAGCCATTTGAAGATCTGACTCCACAGTCTATTCTTTTCAGAATCTAAAAAGTCAGTGATATTTGTTTTTTGATATGTCTGGAATCCCAACAGAAAGAGCTCAGTGGCCCCTGCCTGGAATACAGGACCCTGGATCAGGGGTCTGCAGTGTTTCTGAAGAGAGCAGAATGGTGGAGCACTCAAAGCCTTGGAATGATGAAGACTGATGATCTGGCAGGGGGTCGTAAGAAAGCGTCTAGAGTCAGGGAAACCATAAGTGTGATGTGGAGGAGGGTGTGGGTGAGGGATAGTGACAAGGGAGCATTCAGCTGCCTGTCTCTCCATTGTGTTCTGTAAGCTGGCTAAAATCATGGCCCTGGAGTCCACCTGGACCACCCGCAAAGAACTACCTCTTACAAGGTGGTCTCAGTGGCAAGGTGGCTCCATGTGGTAATTTATTATGTCTAAGCTCCAGCTAATCTGAACTAACCCCTCAGCTTCACCCTGTAAATCTCTCACAGAACTCTCATCGAGTCTTTATAGTTTTTGTCACACTCTGTACTTCAATATTTAAAAAATTTCCATTAATTGTCACGATAATTACATTATAAACTCTATAGTGACAGGAGCAATGTCTATTTTATCACCATATATAACACTTAGAATAGTTCTTGAAACATAAAAGTCAATTGCCTAGTAAATATGTGATGAATAAACAGATGAATTAATGAATGGATAAAGCATATGTCAGGTTATTTTGTATCTTAGAGTATTAATACCATTTTCACAAAGTGTGGGATGTGATTTTGCAAACGTGATGTACTTACAATTTCCAGTTTTAATTGAATGACTTTACTGAGTATTGCCTTCGTGCACAAAATATTTTATATTTACACTTAGGTGTAAGTTGATATAAGTGTAAATAATAATTAAGGAAAAGGAAGACAAATATAAAACCCCAAGGGACGATTACACATAAGCAGTGTAGGTATCTGTTTAGTTATAAAACTTACAAATGGATCTTAGAACCTAAATAATCCAGTCCCCTTTCCTCCATCATTTTAGAAATTAAGCTAAAAGTTTTACACAAGATCATAGTTAATAGTGAAACTGGGACCGGGTTGAAGGCCTTTTTCTTTTAACCGCATCATTTTTTCTTAATTCATCCTACCTCACACTGTCATGATAAATTCACCTTTAAAATTTCTTGGTTTATGGTGGCTAAATCTGAAAAGTTAGGAATGTATTTCAAGTGTGAAAGGAAGAGATGGTTTGAAAAATCCAGTGGGCTGAATCTTGAACAACTTTGTTTGCCAAACCAAAATACTGGAAGCTTTCTTCAATAACCAACAGAAACAAGAGTTTTGAGGTAGAAACCAAAAGCTTAAGAACAACTTGAGAGTGAAGTGATCAGCTTTATTTTCTAAATTCATAAAATAAAGTTTTCTCTGGAAGCAACTTGGGAAATGTAAAAGGAAAAAAATCAGGCGATGATTCAACAGCTCTGGGGAGACTTAGTGCAGGTTTGAATTGAAAAGAAGTGGCAGCAAAGGTCAAAAAAGAATAGATTTTTCAAGTCACTTCTGAGACATGACTTAGATTTGGTATCCACCTGGATAGGATGGTGATGAGAAAGATAAGTGAACGGAGCCTGTTTAGACTTCTCAGTGGGCAGCTTGGTGGAGAATTCTAGTTTCTAGGAAACTAGAGTTTTTGAAGAAATTAATGTTTGAGGCATCTGTCTTCATCCGTGTGTGCTGCCTGGTTGGATGTGCCTCCCTGTGGGTCCGTGGGAAGGTTCCTGGTGGTTCACTGGACAGGCCCTTAGTTGGGCAAGATTGGCTCCAGGCTGTAGCTGAGAAGGGCTAGAACCAAGTCACAGGGCCACTTCAGAATCTACAGCTGATGGTGGTCAGAAGGCCTACATTCAGAGGCACAGAGCTCTGAATCTCGCATCAGGTTGCTGGGTAGTCTGGACTGCTCCTGGGCTGCAGCTGAGAGGGGCTTCTACTGCATCAGGGGGTCGCTTCAGTGGTGGGCTGCCTTGGAGGCCCCCACGAGCATGGCTCTCTCCAGGCCCCTGCGTGGCCGGATTGCTTCTGGACCAAGGCTTTGAGTGGTGAAATCAGGTGACTGGGTTGCCTCAAGATCCAAAGTCAGAGCAAGATCCACAGTAAGTCAGTGAACTTATGTCAGGGGCAGAAATGAGCTGGACTGGGCATGTGTCACTCTGGGTTCCTGGGCAGTTAGGACTGACAGCTCTGAGGGACAGGGGCAGGGTCATGTTCCACTTCAGGGACCATAGCTGGCACTGAGTGTGGTAGGCACAGGTGGATATGACTCCTCCTGGGTGCCTTGGTGGACGGTGCATGTGGACAAGGTTGTTGAGGAGTCCAGAGTGGTCTGTGGTCAGAACCACAGTTGAGTCTACCACCTGGGCCCAGATCTGCTTTATCAAAATGACATTCCTTGGTGTGGGGATTCATCAGCATTTCACAGTCTTGTACCTGTATCCCATACATCCACAGAGGCACTTTTGTCTGTGGATGGTCACCAAATTATTGTTGCTGAGTAGAGATGCAAGAGGGGGCTTCCCGTTCCACCATGTTGCTGACGTCACTCACCCTCACACTTCTCTTTGATTAATATGTCACAGTTATCTACTTTATTTATTACACTTCACATAGAAACAGGACTTTTCGACCATTTACTAATTTATGGACGGCTTACTGGTTGGGGCATATCAACTTTTTCTAGTTATGCTGTTCAATCACAGTTTCCATTGCAATTTTATATTTGTTTCCTTCTGAGCTGTGTATCTTTAGTAGTAGATGTAAAGAGATGACCATGTTAGACTTGCTTGTGGCTTGTTTTGAGGTTGTATGAAAATGCTGTTTGATAAATTATTGAGGATGAAATATGCACATTTTAAAAATCAGTCTGTGATTATTTTACCCTGAATACCTCTGTTAGAGAAAAATGCATCTTTAAAAAGTAAAACTATTCCAAATTTCCTTCTAAAGTATCTATAATATTTCTTAAACTCATAACATCCTTAATTAGGCATTGTGAGCTACTAGAAGCTCTACTAGTTATGTATTATTTCTAACAATTTTGTTTAGAAAATAGAGAGAAAATCATCATTACTTAGTAACATCTGAAGTAATATGTTGTTGAGTTAGTTTTGAAAGATTAACCACTGATTAACAGTGACACAATTATTGTTCATTTTTGGAGTTAAGAAGTAGGAAATTGCAGAAGTTAGGAATTTTACTCTCAGGGCATAAATTAGAATCTTCTGCATATACACATGTATGCATGGTATGGTATCCTAGGACATCTATTATGGTACCTGGAGTAGTGCTGTTGATTGGCATTGGCTGCAAGAATGCCCACAGCTACTTTAGTCCTAACCCCTTCCAGATATTCTGCTTCAGGCAACTCATGGAATAGCATGGGGACTTACGGGAATACCAAACATAAGAAGAAACACATCACAGACAGTGTTATTTTTAATCGAGGAGCAAAATGGTTACTAAAGTTAAGATTTTTGTGAAATCTCAAATGGGCATTTTTTTCCATCTGTATGATTTTGTAGAACTAAAAAAAAAATCACTGTAATACTGATAGAACTGAATGTAGGTTCATGTAATAAATGTACAGCTCAAATATTTTTTATAATTGGCCTCCAATCCTATTTGCAGGTCAGAATTATCTGTGAAGTATTATGCACTTTAAATATATATGGTTATATTTGCCAATTACGCCCTGGTGGCTCAGGTGGTAAAGAATCTGCCAGCAATGCCGGAGGCCTGGGTTTGATCCCTGGGTCCAGAAGATCCCCTGGAGAAGGGATGGGCACCCCCTCCAGTATTCTTGCCTGGAGATTCCGTAGACAGGGGAGCCTGGCAGGCTATAGTCCATGGGTTCGCAAAGAGTCAGACACGGCTAAGCAACTAACACTTTCACACATCACACTCCAATAAAGCTGGAGAAATGATATCATCTATGAAGATTATTAAAGCTTAGATAGTTCAGTTCCATGTATCTCTACCCCTTACATCTGGGCAAGTCATCTAACTTCTCTTTGTCTCGGTTAGCTCATCTGTTAAATAGGGATAAAAAATAGGGATGCTATGAGGATTAAATGAGTTAGTGTTTGTAAAGCCATTAGGACAGTGCCTGGCACATAGAAAGCAAGCCCCCATATAGTGCTTTCTACTGCTATCCCATGTACAAATAACTTGGATCTTTGTTTCTGGAGGTTCTAGTCTGATGCTCAATATGGGTTTCTTCCTAGAGGGAGCTCAGTTTACCTAGTCTGGCCCTGTGAATATAGGGCTAAATGGAGAGGAAAAGGCATGCATGGTGCAGCAGCTATTAGAGCAGTACTCCTATTGGTTGTGTGTTGGGAGAGGAGGGGTAGCCATGGAAGGTGGGGGAAGGGAAGGCAAGCAGAGCCATACTTGTGGCCTAGAAGCAGGTAATCCAGCACCCTAATGATTCCAGAATAAGATTTAGCCACGCCCTTTTCCCCAAGTCCATAGTCTACTGAAATGTGTTTATTTTTGAAAATGAAGGTAGGTATGTTTATGCAAAAGAATCTCATTCTATAAACTTTGTTTACATTTATTTAAAGTGTAGATCCAAAACTTCAAATTTATAACAAAATGTAGAACTAATCCTGGCTGCAGTGAAGAAGGTTTGGCAAAGACACTGGCTCAGGTGGTAAAGAACTTGCCTGCCATGTGGGAGACCTGGGTTCGATCCCTGGGTTAGGAAGATCCCCTGGAGAAGGGTGTGGCAACCCACTCCAGTATTCTTGCCTGGAGAATCTCCATGGACAGAGGAGCCTGGCAAGTCCACGGGTGGCAAAGAGCCAGACACGACTGAGCGACTAACACTTTATTAGAGGAAAAACAGGAGAAGTTCTAGCTAAGAGAATATAACTGGGAAACTGTTCTACACCTGGCTTCATCTCTGGAAGAGTAACCAATCCTTGTGCCAATTAGCTCCTGGAATTTATGGTGTTTTATAAGGCAAAGTGGTCGAGCTGGTGCAAATCAAAGCTACAGCCAAATTTATAGGAAACTGTGTCATATAGGCTTTCCAAGTACATATCAGAAAGCAAAACTAGTTGAATGAAAGGTTAGTCACTCAGTCCTGTCTGATTCTTTGCAACTCCATGGACTGTAGCCCACCACACTCCTCTCTCCATGGGATTTTCCAGGCAAGAATACTGGAGTGGGTTGCCATTTCCTTCTCCAGGGGATCTTCCTGACCTAGGCATCAAACCCGTGTCTCCTGCATTGCAGGCAAATTCTTTATACTGAGTCACCTGGGAAGCCCTATTCTTTAGAATAGAGGTCAGCAACTTCAACTGGCTGTTGTTTTTTATAAATAGAGATTTATCCAAACACAGCCACACATTCATTTCTATTTTGTCTTGGGCTCCTTTGATGCTGCCACAGCAGAACGTAATACTGGATGGAACAGAGATCTTAAAACCTTTGCTGGTTTGCAAAGCCTAAAATATTTGCTATCTGGCTGTTTAACAGAAAAGTTTGCTGACTCCTGCCTTAGAGTTCTCTGTTCTTCTTTATAGTTATTCCATTGTTACAGTTAATAATTCTTTATGTTAAGTGTCCTTGTTCGAATTACTATGTGGTTTCCATCTCCTAATTGGACCTTTCTGATATATGTGCTGCATATCTGTACACCCCCAGGGACTACAACCCATGGGATTGGTACTGGTTCAGTTTGGGAAAGAAGCTGCTACTACTTCACTCATGACCAACAAAAACCGCAAGGCAAGGAAATACTATGGATCTGGCCACTCCTTGCAAAGTGGCAAAGGAAAAATATGGGGAGAACAATCATAAGTTAATTTTATCAATAAATTGCCTCACCACTTCCAAACCTTATTCATTTGTTACACTTAAAAGCAGTCCAGATGCCTAGCACATAGTAAGAATTTACTAAATGATTTTGAATGAATGAATGGAATGTATGAATGATATAAGGAAAACCAAAAACACACCGTAGGCAGTATTTTCCTTTTGATTCAAAAGAATGACAAATAACAAAGTATAGATAAAAGACAGGCAATTCTACCCCCCCCCCCCAATATTTACTCTGATTGTATGAAAATGATGGGGAATATACAAAGAAAGAAGATGTGACTATGAGTACATTATCTTAAGCTATGTAGGCAAATGAAGTGGAAACACAAGAAAAATAATTCTCTCCTGAAACAGTCTGATAATTGAGACAAGCACTGCATTTTTGGTTTGAATTAGCTGAGCTGAACCAGTTATTCATTTGACTTTTCTGGTGAGGTTCCAGCCATAGAAAGGTTCATAGTGGGTTCACTTCAATAAACAGCTGTAGGCTGGGGTCAATTCTTATTTTATTTAGCATTATTCATTCATTCAGATTCCATATTCCACTAATGATTTGCAGGAACAGTACTCATTAAGAAGAATCACTCATTTACATGGAGGAAGGCTCTAGTCTTTTGCTTTCATCCCCTTTCCTTTCTTGTGCCTTTATGCTTCTTTCATTTGGAGTAACATGCAGCACAACAATCAAATCAAAGCATGTTACATTCTGATTTTTTGTTTCCCAAACATTCAAACCTTTTTGTTAGCAGAATTAGCCTTTGCCAGGCAATTCAAAGAAAAATTTACATTTGATTTTACCCTCTTCAAGTCAGTGTTTTGCCATGTTTATTGTATCTCCCTAGCTGCTCACTTTGCAGTGGTTCACTCTCCCTTCTCTTTAGTTGATTACTGAGCAGTCAGTGGAAAGCTTCAGATGCCGGTGATATTTTCTCTACTATTGACAAAAGTAGAAAAGAATTTCACACTTTTTTGAGCACTGCAGCTGTCTCAGTGCCTTTAAATGCCACTTATAAGCCATTCTAAACACACCAGCCTGCCTAACAGGAAACCAAAATACCCGTTAGCACTTTCTTTCCATGAAGGATAAAGAGTTGTCTTTAATGCCCCAAATGAATTCAAGGAATGCATGTTCATTCTAGAGATGACAGAAAGAAATGTAGCCAGTTCAACATTAAAAAGATAAAAGTAGTTTGTATTGTTATCATCAGTAGGAACTTGAGCGAAGGGGCGAGAGGTGATTATTCCCTAATAGCAATCTTATAAAAAATATATGTAATGTTAATTATCCTGTCATTTTGTTTAAACCAACCCTGGTTCTCAAACCTATTTGCACATTGTAGTCACCTGTATGTGCATGCGTGCTGCCTGCGTGCTCAGTTACTTCACCAACTCCCCTCTCCATGGGATTCTCCAGGCAAGAATACTGGGGTGGGTTGCCATGCCCTCCTCCAGAGGATCTTACAGATCCAGGGATCAAACCTGTGTCTCCTATATCTCCTTCATAGCAGGCAGATTATTTACCCACTGAGCCACCTGGAAGCCTATCATAATGGCCTGTAGAAAGTTCAAATAATAGTAATAATAATGAGGAGGAGGAGGCAAAGACAAGGAGGAGGAGGTTGGTATCCATCCCTAGAGACTGTGATTTAATTGGCCTGAGCTTTGAAATTTGACTTTGGAAGTTTCTGATTTTGGGAACCATTGCCCTTTAAATTATAGGATTATTGTAGTGCTGTCCAACAGGACTTTCTGAGACGATACAGATAATAACTTCAGGGAGTATTAACCACCCTGGGAGCAGGAGGAACAAAAGGAAGAGGTTGGTGTTTTCACAGTCAGAAAGCTTGTAAGAGGATCCTAAAGAACTGAGATTCAGGCCTCTGAGAAAAGGGCATTGCTTTCTTGGTGTTGATACCGCTGAGTGGAATGCATCATTTTGGGAGTGAATGGAAGGAAGAAAGAATCAGCTGCTGTTAGAATTCACTACTGCTACCAGGGAGAAGAGCTGATGCCAGAAAGATGGGAAAAGATGAACAACAAGGGTCTTTTGACATTTTCTCTTGCTTGGCAGCCTCACCCTGATGCCCACCAGTCACAGGACCTATCAAGAAAAGAAGTGGCCAAAGGGAAAGAGTTTGCTGTCCCAGCCCTAATCAGTGTCTCCAAGCCAGGTATGGAAGAGTGATCTTGGAGCTGAGAAGCAATATTTAATGCCCAACATTATTGTAACCAAAGAAGTACACATTACAAATATTTTCACGTATCCAATTAACATAGATCTGTAAAACAGTTATTATTACAGATTCAGTAACATGCATTCTAATATACTACTGGTGAATGAGTAAAATAACACCTGGGAAAGCAAGTTACAAATCCTAAAGTGTTTATAAATTTTCAATCAATAGTTTTGCTTTATCCTCAAAGACACAATGAAAATTATGATGTAAGATTTATGTACAAAATATTTAATAGGATGTTGTTCATACTAATAAAAATCTTAATAACCCAAATAAGAAATGGTTAAATACATTAAGGAGTATATAAATGATTTAATTTTATGCAATAGTTTAAATTAGGTTTACAATGTAATTTATGGACAACACACACTTATGGTATAATGATTGAGATATCATCTTTTCATTTAATAACTTTACCACAAGCATTGTTGTTGCTTTTTATTTTCCCTTTATTTTCTCCTTTCTATTGCTATATATTCTCTTTCTTATAGTATATTCTATTAATAATAATAAAATAACAAAATATTATTGTAACAGCATTAACACAAAATGCTTTATGCAAACAGAATACATGAGCGAAAACAATCCTTTGGGAAAAATCTGCAGCAAATATACATTTTTTTGTCTTTAATAAGTAATGAGTACATTTAGATTCATAAGAAAAATATCAAAACTGCCAAAATAATAAAGGAATGATCAAAATTATTTGCAAAAGGAAAAATACATGTGATTAATGAACTCATATGGAAAATGTTGACTATCAAACTAGCAAGAATCATAGTATCTGACAAGAAGATTATGCTGGGTATAGTAAAATAAATCATAGAGCCATTTTGGCAAAAAAGAGGCTATTTTGTAATAATTAAAATACATCTTGAACCTGTAGCAGTTTTTAGAATATATTCTGATTATGATTTGAAACTCAGGAAAAACATCATTCCCCCAAATGTTGAAACTTTATTATTAAAAATTTCAAAACTACTGGAAATAAGCTAATGTCTAAACATGTAAGGATATTTTAAAAGCCTTAATGTTAACATTGTTTGAATTATATTGAATTTACTCTTATGCCTTTAATATTTTAATTACTATTAAAATTATATTTGTAAAGATTTTTAAAATAATGGAATAATGTTTAAGTTTTAATATTGTGTGACATTAAGGTTGCATAATTTAATAATCAGAATTATTTCAGCTAGACAGGGTTATGCACAGAACAAAATTGGAATGAACACTAAGTAGTTAGTTAATTATTGTTGCCTCTATTTAATATTAATACAATTAAGCATGATCTTTCATTTCTTTACATCTCTGTCAGTATTCAAAATTTCTAAAATGCAAATATATTTTCTTATAATTTCAAAAATGAGCATTGTTGTTCAGTCACTAAGTCATGTCCAACTCTTTGTGACCCCATGGACTGCAGCACGCCAGGCTTCCCTGTTTTTCACTATCTCCAGGAGTTTGCTCAAATTCATCAAAATCAGTGATGCCATTCAACCATCTCATCCTCTGTCTTCCCCTTCCCTTCCTGCCATCAATCTTTCCCGGCATCAGGATCTTTTCCAATGGGTCGGCTTTTTGCCTCAGGTGACCAAATATTGGATCCTCAGGTTTAGCATCAGTCCTTCCAGTGAGTATTCAGGGTTCATTTCCTTTAGGATTGAATGGTTTGATCTCCTTTCTGTCCAAGGAACTCTCAAGAGTCTTTTCCAGCACCACAGTTGAAAGCATCAATTCTTCAGCACTCAGCCTTCTTTATGGTCCAACTCTCACATCCATACATAACTACTGGAAAAAACATACTTTTGACTAGACAGACCTTGTTGGCAAAGTTATGTCTCTGCTTTTTAATATGCTGTCTAGGTTTGTCATTGCTTTCCTTGCAAGGAGCAAGCTTCTTTTAATTTCAAGGCTGGAGTCACCATCTGCAGTGATTTTGGAGACTGAAAAAATAAAATTATCACTGCTTCCACCTTTTTCCCCTTCAATTTGCCATGAAGTGATGGAACCGGATGCCATGATCTTAGTTTTATATATTTGGGTAGAGAATCTGTTTGGAAATTGGTAATAAATATGCTATAAATTTGCAGTGGAGAAATATTGTCAGAGACATTAAAAGAATGACAGAGAAGTTTATATGTGATGGAATAGGCAGCAGAGAGCTTGTACAAAAATCACATTGAAAATATTGATTTACCAAATCTGTCTTATAGTCAGTTAAAACTTTTAGAATTTTAAAAACTTATTTTCACTGTATGCTTATTACGTACCAAATACTGTGCTTGGTAGTTCTATATTTTTTTCCTCTGCTTCTTATTTTATGTTTTTATGTTAACAAAGAGTCTAAGTTAGTCCATTTACAAGTTGTTCTTAACTTGGATATGTCTATTTCTTCATGATTATATTTATACAACTTATTTTTGGCAAGCATACTACATAGATGATGATGTGTGTTTCTAATACAGACTTTGAAATTTTTAAATTTGTATTTATTTTATTAATTTTTATTTGAGTATGGTTGCTTTACAATGTTATATTAGTTTCTGCTGTACAGCAACGTATATAACATATAATACATGTAATTCCCTCATTTTTAGATTTCCTTCCCATTTAGGTTACCACTGAGCACTGAGTAGAGTTCCCTGTACTATACAGCAGTCATATTTACACAGGTGGAGAGTTAGACATTGAGGGGGTTGCAAATTTGAATAAAGTATTGTCCTTTTTCTCAGTAGAAAAGACAGGTAATTTTACAGCTGTGATACAAGCTGTATTTAATAAGTGCTATAACAAAGGTAAAAAAAGTGAAAGAGTATAAATGAGAGAGCTTCATTATTATTAAGAGGATGAAGGCAGTTTTACATAAGCAGTTACAAACAATATTTAGCAGTTGCTAATAAATTACTCATAATGGGCAAAAAGAGGAAAGAATCAAAAATGATGTCAAAGCTTTTAGTCCAGAACACTGGAATAATGGTGTTGGCACTGACAGAAATAGAGACTTAGAAATAATGATAATATTAAATTTGCATCAATTTCATAATTGATATGCACCATTTTGAATCAACTATACTCTTTTGATTCAGTTCTAAATTATTTCTGTGGCATGGTTGTAAAACATAGCACATTTGTTTTTAAGAGTTAACCTCACTGAATTCAAGATTTTTAATAATAAGGCTGGTATTTAAATGAGTGACAAATAAGGAACTGTATCCCCATTTGGTTTTTTAAGACATACGTGTGTACTGAAAAAATGCAAATAAACACTTAGCTTTGCTAAAAATATATTATATTACAGTCTATCTGTAGGCTCCTAAGTTCCTGATAATCAAGACATACATAGAGATATAGGCGTATGAAAAGAGGAACTTCATATTGTACTACAACAGAATTTCAGCAAACATAAGCTTTGGACTAAGGAAAGAAAAATCTAAGCCAATTGCATGAAGACTTGGAAAATATGTACAAAGACATTGCCAGAAACATTACATTCCAATCAATAACACATGCTTTTCATGAGGTTAAAATTACTATTTTAAATAAGTCAGCAAAGACAGTAAAACTTCTGCAGATGCTTTTACTTTTATTTAAGTTTCCTGTTAATGCTCTAAGTCAGTTTCCCCTTCCTGATCTAAGATGCTCTGGCCTAGAAGCTCTAACATGCTATTTCTCTAGAGATGACCAGGCATTTTATCTCTCAGGACTTCAGTTTCCTTGTCTTAGGAATATGAGAGCACCAAGACTTGAGTTCCTCTCTCCCTCTCTTCTTCCCAACCACTCTTTCTCCTTTTCTCCCTTCTTTCTTCCATGAACTTTTATCGAAGACTTCCTTTGTGTCCCTGTTTAGACTCTTCTGTTTTGCCCAGAATACTACAATCCCTTACAAATCTTTCTACCTTCAATATTGTCCCTTCAAAGTCATTCTCAGAAAATGGCCTGACTAATGAATTTAAAATTCCAGTGTGACTGTGTCTTTTCTTAGTCTGCTGTGGATAATTCCACCTGAAGTGGCTCCCATTGACCTTTTCATGGTTCCATCTCAGGGTTTTTCCTTACATTCTCTTATCTCCTAGTTACTACAATCTTCTCTGGATATAGAGAGAGCCCTCTATAACTCTGTCCAAGCAAACTCCTACTCATTCTTCAAACTCTTACCAGATGTCCCTTCCTCTGCAACACCTTCAGGTAGAGTTAATCTTTTTCTTCTCCTTAGTCACCATGACTGATATATGCCTTATATAGCACTTATTTCATTGTGTTAGACTTAAATTTTGTTGTATGTCTGTCTCTTTCAGCCCCAGACACAGTGCTTTGCACATAATGGGTAGTCCCTAATTATAGTGTTGAGCTGCAAAATTTTCAGTGGTATTCACTTAGAATTGAACTTTAGTGTCCTCAGTTTTCAACTTCTTTTTGGTAAATCCAGAAATCATTAAAAATTAAAGGAGCAGGAAAATATGATTTAGATATTTCTTAGTCTAAGAAATTATATCTGAGATGTGATTCTTTATCATTTTTTTGTGTATTGATAACTAATTAAAACAGGAAAATGTGTGATCATTCCAAGGTTTAGAGACACATCTCATCTTCTTATTCTGTGTGTTGAGAAGCATTGATCAGTTGTTCATATTATGGATACTTGAACTATTTCTTCACCAACTGCCCAAAAGAGCAACACATCTATTTCCTGAGAAATATTTGTTTCCATAAAAAAATTTTGCTCATCTATAACTTGTCCTTAGGGGCTTCCCTGGTAGCTCAGATGGTAAAAATCTGCCTGCGATGCAGGAGACCCAGGTTCAATCCTTGGGTCATAAAGATCCCCTGGAGAAAGAAATGGCAACACACTCCAGTATTTCTGCCTGTAGAATTCCATGGACAGAGGAGCCAGATGAGCTACAGTCCATGGGATCACAAAGAGTCGGACACGACTGAGTGACTAATCTTTCATTCAACTTGTCGTTATGTTATGTTTTCTGATACGTACTTGGAAAGCCTATATGACACATTTTCCTATAAATTTGGCTGTAGCTTTGATTTACACCAACTTGACCACTTTGCCTTATAAAAACACCATAAATTCCAGGATCTAATTGGCACAAGGATTGATTACTCTTCCAGAGATGAAGCCAGATGTAGAGCAGTTCCCCGGTTATATTCTCTTAGCCTGAACTTTACTGTTTTCCTCTAATAAAGTGTTAGTCGCTCAGTCATGTCCAACTCTTTGAGATCCAATGGACAAAGCCCACCAGGCTCCCCTATCCATGGATTCTCCAGGCAAGAATACTGGAGTGGGTTGCCATGCCCTTCTCTAAGAGCATCTCTTTAAATAATACCAGAAAATTGAGCAGAAAAAAGTATTTTCAAGGGGTAGTTGAGCAATAATTTGGACAAATACGCAGAAAATGTTATGTTTACTCTTTACAACCTCTGGCTGATATTTTTGGCACAAATAAAAATTTTTCGAAAATTCTACTTTTAAAATGTAGATTAATGCCTATTGCTTATTTGACATGGTTTTAAGTATTAATAGCCTATTACAAAATTTTAAATCTTATATAGTCATTAAAAGAATAATCTTTTAGAAAAAAAATAGTTTGCATGTCCTGAATTGGAACTCCTTTTGCTGAATAAACTCAAGTTGACTAGCTAAACTGCTTAACTTTTTGTTTTAAAGGTTAGGAGACTGCGGTTCAATTCCTAGGTCAGGGAGATCCGCTGGAGAAGGGATAGGCTACCCACTCCAGTATTCTTGGGCTTCCCTGGTGGCTCAGCTGGTAAAGAATTTGCCCACAATGCAGGAGACCTGGGTTTGACCCCTGGGTTGAGAAGATCTCCTGGAGAAGGGAAAGGTACCCACTCTGGTATGCTAGCCTGGAGAATTCCATGGGCTATATTCCAAAGGGTCACAAAGAGTTGGACACGACTGAGTGACTTTCACTTTTTTAATAAGGCACATTAACAAGTTATTGAAAATAGTGAATGACAATCAGAAAATGACACCTGGACCTTTCGTAAATTCAAATCTTTTAAATAAATTCTTATTTCCTCAAAAATAAGGGATATTCATTCAATATGAGTAGTCCTGACTTTTGAGTGTCAGTTCTCGCAGACTCTGCTGCTAAGTCACTTCAGTCGTGTCCAACTCTGTGTAACCCCTTAGACGGGAGCCCACCAGGCGTCCCTGGGATTCTCCAGGCAAGAATACTGGAGTGGGTTGCCATTTCCTTCTCCAGTGCCTGAAAGTGAAAAGTGAAAGTGAAGTTGCTCAGTCATCTCTGACTCTTCGCAACCCCATGGACTGCAGCCCTCCAGGCTCCTCCGTCCATGGGATTTTCCAGGCAAGAGTAGTGGAGTGGGGTGCCATTGCCTTCTCTGCTCACAGACTCGAAGATGTACTTAAACAAAGAATGATTTTTCAGCAGAGTTTTCACCAAAAGGCATTGTTGCTCCAGCCTTACAGATAACTGCCAGTTCACCTAATCTGCTAGTCACTGGAAGGACTGATGCTGAAGCTGAAGCTCCAATACTTTGGCCACCTGATGCAAGGAGCCAACTCATTGGAAAACACCCTTTATGCTGGGAAACATTGAAGGCAGGAAGAGAAGGGGCAGCAAAGGATGAGATGGTTAGATATTATCACTGACTGATTCACACTGACATGAATTTGAGCAAATTCTGGGAGATAGCTGAGGACAGAGGACCCTGGCCTATGTGTCTATGGGGTCACAAAGAGTCAGACACAATTGAACAACAGTGGCTGAACAACACCACTTAATCTGCACCTGGCCAATGCCACAATACTCTAGTATGTATGAAGTTCCTTCCTCATGTATAACTGAATAAAATATTCACCTTACCTCATGCACTTAAAGGATACTTTTCTAAAACTAGAAATTTTAGAAGATCTTCTTTCAACAATGAATCTTTTCCTGTCTCTTTACTTTTTGTCAATACTAAGGGTGTTAATATGCTTTTTTTCCTAGAATAAGTCAGCCTTCTTTGTGATATAGTAAATATTGTATTTCAATGCTACATAAATTCAAAGTATTAATTTTTACAATACTAATTATGACAGAGGTATGCATTTCATTCCTTATTTTCCTAGATGAAAAATATTAAGGGCAGGATGTGATTATATGTTTTCCTTAAAGAGGCAATGTTAGAGTTCATCTCAAAACTCAAGAATCCTTAAGCAACCAAGTCATTAATAACACTGTCTTGATAAAGGAGAAATCATTTTATAGATGGAACCAGGGACCAGTGCATGAATTTTATGGTGCAAAAATTCTACCAACTTTACAAAAATCATGCATAAGAACTTGATCTGAATTGTCAGTTCAAATAGTTCTCATATATTATGTAATAGCATTTGCTTAGCTTGCTTAAAGTGTTTTTAAGTAACTTCCATAACTTAATCCTAACAAATTATCCATGCAGAATGAGAAATAATATAATTAATTTTTTATAGTTAAAAAATAAAGCTTAAAAATGCCTGGTAAAGCCCATTGCATATTTATTAAGTAGCAAAGCTTCAGGTCTACCAACTTTTAAACCATCAGATTTTAGTTTTCCAAGCATTTCTTATTTTACTTTGAAGTAAAACTTTGACATATACTGTTAATGTTGATATGTAAGGACAAGCAATTATTACTATAATCTCTGTCCATACACTATTTAACTTTAAAGGTCTTGGAATTATTGACAAATTTACTTCTCACACTCTCTCTGCAATGTAGGTTAAATGAAAGAACAAACCTCTTTTTAAACTCTGGTGAGTCAAGTCTAAGGAGGTGATTTGAGCCTAAGATTAGACTTGGTTTAGGATTAAAAGTAAGGTTTGAAATTGCAGCCTCTGCAGCAGTAACTGGGACTGTGTGTTTAGGACTGTGCTTATAGAGGTGTGGCTATTAGGTGATAAACCACTGTTAAGATCCCTCTGCCAACAACACAAGGTGGTCCATATAATCCCTTTAAGGAATAGTTTAACTTGGGTCTCTAACTTAGTGAAATCCAAACAACATTTTATACATGTCTATTTTTAAATCACTTACTCTTCTAGCTGGATTCCTGAGATAATGAAATTTTTTAAGATTTCCTCTACCTTAGTAAAAGTAGGAATAATTTTTACTATGATCTAGAGAGGAAACTGATATAATTTTTTAAAAAACATATCCAACAATACAAAACTGATATCAAAATGAACAAAATATTTTATTAATCTGAGTAAGGGGTACATTAGACAGAATTAGATACGAGAAGTTAATGTGTGTTTAAAAACATTCAACTGAGTAAAATTTTAAAGATCTTACTGGCTTTATTCAGTGATTCACCAATCAGGCAGGATCCAATTTGCAGGTAGATGGGAGCTCCCAAGGGAAGAGATGGCAACCCATTCCAGTATTCTTGCCTGGAAAATCCCATGGAAGAGAAGCCTGGCCAGTTACAGTCCGTGGGATACAAAGAGTCTGATACAAGTGAGTCACTGAACATGCAGGGGAGCTCCGAAGAGCTATGTAAGGCAAGAGATTTTATAAGCAGAAGGGAACAGAAGCAAAGAAGTTGTACTAGGCAAAAAAAAAAAAAAAAAAAAGGGTTGGTTACTGCAAGATTACTGTCCTTTCGTGGGATGGCAAGGATCTGTCAGGGAGACTACCTAACAAGGACTGATCAGGTGATTCTTGATTAAATGGTTTAAAAATTCCATGTCAGTGAGAGCTAAAACTATAATGATGCCTCCATCTAGTGATGTGGGGTTTAGCATAAGCGACTCTATTTTGGGTCCTTTTCTTGTTTTTAACATATGTCATGATTTCAAATTATTTTTTCCCCTTTGGAATATTTTTTATATTTCTAAGGTTTCAGCAGTATGGAGGAGAAAGTTACATGTACATGTAATTTTTCTATTACATTTTAAAAATGATGTCTCTTAGTTTACATGTGTTGTGTTTAGTTGGGAAATGGGTAGGTGCAGAGGGTAGCTGGCTTAGTTTGGCCTAATTTGATATTGCAGATATAACCTTTGAACTTAGATTTAGTAAATTAAGAAAGCTTAAGAGGAAAGAACAGGCCCAGAAAAAGCAGTCCACTTTTCATTTTTATTGTAAGCAGTTATATTTTAACATAAACTAAAATGGTAGTATTTCAGATTTTAGGGAAGAGTCCTACCATTTCCATGTTTAAGGATCAATTTGTTATTAGACAACTGAACATTTCTTAAGAGATAGTGGAATATAGGAAGGAGTTTGAGGAGAAAAAGAAGAGTTGATGCTATGCACAGAACAGTTGTTCAACTATCAAAGGAATATCTGTCCATGGAGGCTGCACCAAAAATACTAAAGTCTATGGATCTGGAGAAGGAAATGGCAACCCACGCCAGGATTTTTCCTGGAGAATCTCATGGACAGAGGAACCTGGCAGTCTACAGTCCATGAGGTCACAAGAATTGGACACGATTTAGCACTTTCTTTCTTTCTATGCAGTTTATATATAAAAAATGATGTTTGTCCCTGGAACTGTAATTTTCATTCATAAAGATAAACTTTCTAACATAATGACTAGATTAAAATGTTGTCTCCCTGAAGTATGTATATACATGGTTTGTATGTCCCTCTGGATCCTTCTGGAGAAGGAAATGGCAACCCACTCCAGTATTCTTGCCTGGAGAATCCCATGGACAGAGGAGCCTGGTAGGCTGCTATCCATAGGGTTGCACAGAGTCAGATACTACTGAAGCGACTTAGCATGCGTGCATGCATTGGAGAAGGAAATGGCAGCCCATTCCAGTATTCTTGCCTGGAGAATCCCAGGGACAGAGAAGCCTGGTGGGCTGCTGTCTGTGGGGTCACACAGAGTGGGACACGACTGAAGCTACTTAGTAGCCGCAGCAGCAGCAGCAGCAGCAGCTGGATCCTTCTAAGACTGAACTGCTGGTAGGAATGGGCTTTTTCTCTCTACTCTCACATTTTAAAACAAAACAGGCAGGGACTGCAGCCTTCTTGGTTTATAATTCTCTCTTTGTGCTGGTGGTGTTAGAGGCAGCAAGAGAAAACCCACCATGGGAAAACAATAGGCTCTTTCTCATCTTATCATTCTACCTAGACTAGAATAAGGAAAGAGAGAGGAAAGATATGTATATGAATATATATATTCACACTATATATTTATATATATACACATATGTATGTATATGTATATATGGGGGTGGGGAGAAAGAGAGAATGGGGAGAGAGAGAAATGAGAACTTTCCATGTAACTTTTAGTACCTGATAAAACAACTATTGAATTGAAATTATTTTCATCCCTCTGGCAAACCTGCACTTGGCCTTTGTTTGGCTTCTCTTATGTCCAAGTTTTATTTGTCTGTGCTCTCTGGCCACCTCAGCTGAGACAATGTAAAACTAGGCCACTATGTATAATTCAAAGTTAAAAAATAGATAAATAAACTAATTTAAAACAAAACAAAAAAAAACGAATGGAAGTTATTGCTCTGAAGGAAGAGACATTTAATAAAGAAGACAAGACGGACATGGCTTTCTTGAAAAAAATTACATTTCTATTTATTTTTCTATGTCTTGAACTATTTCCCCCAAGTTACCTTTTGACTCTCCAGTGAAGAGGAACTGAGGGAATCCAAACATCCCCAGAGGTCTCCATTGATTCTCCAGATGTGGTTTTTGAAGTGGTTTGTTGCTCATAGGAAGAGGGAACACCTTAATTACTCAATAACTCTTAAAGTTCTACCCAAACTATGGGCCTGGTAATTTTTTTCCCCTTTAACTGTATGCAGCCTTCATTTGACTGTAAATTCTATTAAAAATTGATTGTTCAACCTCAGGTTTAATCTTAAGATTTAGATGGCTGGCTCCTTCACTCACTGTATTGCATTCTTTATCTCTTATTTACTCCATGCACTGACTGGTTATGCTGAAAGAATATGCATGAGCCCACTTTGTCTTAAGGTGCCCTAATATTTATGCCTATAGGGATCCACACCCTAATTACTTCGGCTATAAGCCTGTCATGAAATATAAACTCCAGACATGTAAATATGTTAATTTTGCCCTCAAAGTCAAATTTGTACCTTCAGTCTACCATGGAATTCATAGTTCAAATAGATGCCTTTTTCAGTTGTTTGTTTTAAAATAAGAAATTGTAATCTCTTGAGTTCTAGTTTCTATAAGAACAACAGAAGGAACACTCAGCTAATGTTTAGTATCCATATGCTTCATTAAAGTGACCAGATGGCCTGCATTTGTCAAGAAGGATGGGGGATTGTTCTTGGTTTTTTTTTTTTCTCTCTCTTTTTTCTAATTCTTTGCTTCAAAAAGTCTATCATGGATATGTTTTGTGCCTTCACTGGCCCTCCATGCAATTCTTCATGTCCTGCTCTAAGAACATCATAACTGATAACCTACTTCTTTTGTACTTGGGATTCTAGTGGGGAGAGTTTGCTGTTCCTTTGTGGTTCTGTAGTTCATTGCGGAAAAAATTAATATCAAGATCCTCATCCTGCCTATGTTTAAATTTGTAATTTAAAGTAGACACGATCCTTTTTTTTAAAGGGCCTACTCTGGCACACATTTTAAATCTTAAGTACTGAATTTAAATAATAAAATGTGATCTTTGATATAGTAAGCACTGTAAGGAAAAATCATCCAAGATTTAGAAATGGGAGATTAGTGGACATCCTTCAGATGGAACACTGTGTTGTCTATCAGGTTCTTCAGTAATTATTCATATCTTAGGATACGGGCATCTGAGTAATTTTCTATTTATTAGGTCGGGTGTTGAAAACATGGTAGTCTCAGAATCCTATTATATTCTTAAAAACGGACCACAAAATTTTTGTTTACATGGATTTTATCTATTGCTATTTGCTATATTGTAAATTAAAGCTAAGAAATGAAAGTACACATTTGTTTTTTATTTTAAATGAGTAACAAACGCAAAGATTCAGAGAAAAGCAAGGAGAGATAAGAAGGACTTCTTAAATGAACAGTGCAAAGAAATAGAGGAAAACAATAGAATGGGAAAAACTGGAGATCTGTTTAAGAAAATTAGAGATATCAAGGGAACGTATCTTGCAAGGCTGGGCTCAGTAAAGGACAGAAACAATAAGCGTCTAACAGGAGCAGAAGAGATTAAGAGGTGGCAAGAATACCCAGATCTGTACAAAAAGAAGTCTTAATAACCCAGGTAACCAGATGAGTGATGGTGTGATCACTCATCTAGAGCCAGACTTTCTGGAGAGTAAAGTCAAGTAGGCCTTAGGAAGCATTACTGCAAACAAAGCTAGTGGAGGTGATGGAATTCCACTTGAGCTATCTCAAATCCTAAGAGATGATGTTGTTAAGTGTTGCAGTCAGTATGTCAGCAAATTTGGAAAACTCAGCAGTGGCCACAGGACTGGAAAAGGTCAGTTTTCATTCCAGTCCCAAAGAAGGGCAATGTCAAAGAATGTTTAAACTACCAGACAGTTGCCCTCATTTTGCATGCTAGTAAGGTTATGCTCAAAATCCTTCAAGCTAGGCTTCAGCAGTATATGAACCGAGAACTTCCAGATGTTCAAGCTGAATTTAGAAAAGCCAGAGGAACCAGAGATCAAATTGCCAACATCTGTTGGATCATCAAAAAAGCAAGAGAGTTCCAGAAAAACATCTACTCTTGCTTCATTGACTATACTAAAGCCTTTGAGTGTATGGATCACAACAAACTCTGGAAAATTCTGAAAGAGATGGGAATACCAGACCACCTGACCTGCCTCCTGAGAAACCTGTATGCAGGTCAAGAAACAACAGTTAGAACCTTACATGGAATAACTGACTGGTTTAAAATTGGAAAGGGAGTACGTCAAGACTGTATATTGTTACCCTGCTTATTTAACTTATATGCAGTGTACATCATGTGAAATGTCAGGCTGGAATCAAGTTTGCTGGGAGAAATATCAACAACCTCAGATATACAGATGCTACCACTCTAATGGCAGAAAGTGATGAAGAACCAAAGAACCTCTTGATGTGGGTGAAACAAGAGAGTTTAAAAAATTGGCTTAAACTCAGCTTTCAAAAAACTAAGATCATGGCATCCAGTCCCATCACTTCATGGAAAATAGAAGGGGGAAAAGTGGAAGCAGTGACAGAGTTTATTTTCCTGGGCTCCAAAATCACTGCAGATGGTGACTGCAGTCATGAAACTAAAATATGATTGCTCCTTGGAAGGAAAGTGAAAGTGAAAGTCAGTGGGGTCTGACTCTTTGCAACCCAGGCCAGAATACTCGAGTGGGTAGCTGTTCCCTTATTCAGGGGATCTTCCCACCCCAGGGATTGAACCAAGGTCTCCTGCACTGCAGGCGGATTCTTTACCAGCTGAGCCACCAGGGAAGCCCAAGAGTGCCATGACAAACCTGGACAGCATATTAAAAAGTAGAGACATCACTTTGCCAACAAAGTTCTGTATAGTCAAAGCTATGTTTTTTCCAGTGGTCATAAATGGATGTAAGAGTTGGGCCATAAGGAAGGCTGAGTGCCAAAGAATTGATGTTTTTAAATTGTGGTGCTGGAGAAGACTTTTGAAAATCCTTTGGACTGCAAGGAAATCAAATCAGTCAATCCTGAAGGAAATCAACCCTAAATATTCATTGGAAGGACTAATGCGGAAGCTGAAGCTCCAGTACTTAGGTCACCAGATGCAAAGAGCCAACTTGTGGAAAAGACCCTGATGCTAGGAAAGATCGAAGTGAAAAGAAGAAGAGGGTGGCAGAGAATGAGATGGTTGGATGGCATCACTGACTCAATGGACATGAGTTTGAGCAAACTCTGGGAGACAGTGAAGGACAGGGCAGCCTGGTGTGCTGCATTACATGGGGTCACAAAGAGTTGGACATGATTTAGTGACTGAAACAACAAATCCATCACCTATTGCCATAAAACCAACTTATTTATATGATAAATATTATATTTTCCAAAATAACATGGTTAGGGGAAGAGCTATGGTGTTTTACAATTTTTACAGATGTCTTTAATGTCTGGCTTGATAGAAGACAAGTATATTCTTGCGTTTGCTTCTGCTGTCAATTGACTGCAGTGTGGTTTTGGTTGAAATATATGTATTTAAAAAATAGCCCCACACAGATATGTAGTTAGGAAAAGAAGGAGTCTTTTAAGAGCCCTTTCATATAATTTTTGATGTTCTTTGATATTACACCAACAGTTCACAAGTGATAGTTTCTTAAAGGTTAGTTGCAGTGTGAGATCTTAAACCATTCTAATAAACTTTTCGAATGTTCCTTAATTTATTATCCTATCTTGCACTTTCAATAGATAATTTATCTTTTTCTGATCACATATCATCATAACTTAGTCTTTTGGAAAATATTGGTATGTGGTTATATGCAGGTTTTCTAAATGTTGGCACATTTGATATCTACTGTTAAAACAATCAAATTTGTTCATACTACTCCCAATCACATCAGCCGTTTTTGCAAACAGATGGTCTAAAGGAAGCACACATTCATTGTGACTTGGAGGATAACTTTAAAATGCCATTAGACCCCAGAGAGCCCTCTAAAATATATTTTCTTAAAGGGATCATTACATAAGTATGTATTAAGTATATAAAACTATAAGCTCAAAGGTATTTGTGACAGCATTATTTATAGTAAAGATCGAAAATAAACTTAGATTTTTCTTAGTAGATAACCTGATAGTAAAGTGTAGGAATACAAAAACTGATCATTTTGCTTATTAAAATTATATATTTTTTTAATATATATATATATATATATATACTTCCTTGATGGCTCAGACAGTAAAGAATCTGCCTGAAATGCAGGAGACCGGGGTTCAATCTCTGGGTCAGGAAAGTCCCCTGGAGAAGGGAATAGCAACCCACTCTAGTATTCTTGCCTGGAGAATTCCATGGACAGAGGAGCCTGGTGGGCTACAGTCTATGGGGTTGCAAAAAGTCAAACATGATTAAGTGACTAACACTTTCACTTTTAAACACACACACACACACACAGAGGCATGAAAAGATGCATTGGGTTGGCCAAAACATTCATTCAGGTTTTTCCATAACATCATTTGGAAAACCTGAACAAACTTTTTGAGCAACCCAATACATGCTCTATTGTAGAGTGAAAAATTTTATAATAAAACAGCATTATAGTACGATCACATTTGTAGAATTTTTATGTACATGTATTGACATAGATGGATAGGAAAAGTTTTAGAGGAGATTCTCCAAAATCTTAATCATAAATATCTCTGGGTTGAGAGGTTTGAGGGCTTTTGATTCTCTTTGTAGTATTTTGATTGCTTGACTTTTCTTAATAGAAACATGTAGCAGTTTTTATAATCAGAGAAGACAGTAATGTTATTCTATTCTTGGAAAAGGAAAGTTTTGTTCCTTAAATTGGAAAATATACATGTGTTTTCATTTTGACAGTCAGTGTGGGCAAGAGTTCAAAACAAGGTGCTGCTTATGTGCCAGTAGTAAGTATTAGTGCAACCTTACTGACAAGCAATTAACAAGCTTAACATTCTTAAAATTTTTATACCTGATAATCCAGCTAGTTTACCTCAATTAATTAATCCTATAGAAATACTCAGAGACTTGTGTAAAATATAAATGCCAAACAGTAGGAAATGATTTCAATTTGTTTGAATTTATTATGGTTATCTATTTGATAGGCTACCATGCAGAGGATGTTATGAATGACTCTTAAGAGTTTTGCCTGTTTGAATGTGTGTGTGCTGCTGTTTGAATGTGTATGCTTCCTTCCTTCAGGTAAGGAAGGAAGAGGAAGTTGAGAGATGGGGATCACAAGCTGTCTTTCCCTCTTGGAAGGTCTGTGGGATCTCTTGCCTTTTTATTCCTTCCCTTCCTTACTTCTATTTTGACCTCTAGTCTCCACTATTCTTGGTGTCTAGTTGCCACCACCATGATTGTTATTGGTCCATGATTCTAGGTGTTACTTAGAATTACAGGTCCACATTCTTAACCCTTTCTGATAATGTTTTCTTAGACTCAGAACTACTATTTCAAAAATATTGAAAACAGGAAAGACTCATTTTAATCCAATTTATAACAATATGCATTTCCCCTGGACACAGAGATTGGTTTAAAGATGAGCACATGACTCAGCTGCTGCTCAAATGGAAAATCTATCTTTAGCTTTTCAAGTAACACTAGAGGTGGATGAATCTGATTTTGCTGGCAGACGTGTTTCTTGCCATAGTGTTTCACGTATACATGTGTGCTAAGTCGCTTCAGTCATGTCTGACTCTTTGTAACCCTATGGACTGTAGCCCACCATACTCCTCTGACCATGGGATTCTCCAGGCCAAAACTACTGGAATGGGTTGCCATGCCCTTCCCCAGGGGATCTTCCCGATTCAGGATCAAACCCACGTCTCTGAGGTCTCCTGCATTAGCAAGCCTGTTCTGCACCACTAGTGCCAATCCCTGGGAAGCCCTTATTACAATATAAAGAAGTATAAAAATGAGTATGAGGATGCCAGAGGTTTTCATAGACACTAGAATAGATATCCAGGCTCGTAGATACCATTTTACTTTGAGAAAATAGAAAGAATTAAGTATTTAATAGTTGTATGTCTTTTTAAGTGACGTGAAAGTCACTCAGTCATGTCCAACTCTTTGGGACCCCAGGGCTATACAGCCCACGGAATTCTCCAGGCCAGTATACTGGAGTGGGTAGCCTTTCCCTTCTCCAGGGGATCTTCCCAACCCAGGGATCGAGCCCAGGTCTTCTGCATTGCAGGCGGATTCTTTACCAACTGAACTGTGAGGGAAGCCCGTGTCTTTTTAATGGATGGTATAAATATAAATGTTCTTCTCTTGTAAAACTATTGAAAATTATTTTTAAAATACATTTTTAAGTCATTTTTTGGACAGTTTTTTAAAAAAATATCCGATTTAAGTTTCTGTGCACTCAAGAGCAACCATAATAGAATCTAAAGACCACTAAACTTATGATACAGCAGACATGGGTTTTCAAGGCTATCAGCTAGAAAAATTTCTCATGAGTAAAATAAAATTGCTGATCTACAGAATCTCTGAGTCTTTCTCTAATATCATAATAAAAGGGAAATTCTCATTCTATCCAAAGGATTACCTTTCTTTTTCTTTTTTTAAAAAAGTAAAATTCTGTAATTCCAGGTTAAGGTAGAATAGTATGTATATTTTTAATAACAAGTGTATGAGGTTTTATTTTTAATAAACAATGGGTCTACATTGAATTTCTAATACAAAATTGTCAATCTTTAATATTAGAATGTATTTTTGAAGCCAAGCCCAGCTCTGAAGATAGGTTTTATTAATGCATTCATAGAAGTTATAGTTTTTTACTTGGCTATGACACCATAGGAGAAGAAAAAACAATAGACTTATAACATTTAAAAAGCCAAGTAGAAAATGTTTTTCATCATAACTGTAACTTTTTCATCTTAATCTTAAATAATCTTTCATAATTTTTAATTATAAAATGATCTTTACTATCTAAAAATATTCCTATATCTCAGTTATTAAAAGGCAGTTTTAGTACCTCTGGACAATGTTAGGTTTATTTTTCATGTATTCCCATTTCATTACCATGTTTAGTGGTTAAATCTAAATAGATCCCTCACAAAAAGCACCAGTAGCAGCAACTAAGTATAACAGTAACAAAAAAAAACTGTCTCTCTCTCACTAAAGGAACTAGTAAAAAATTCTGTTTTAGTTTCTTAGTTCCTTGAAATCTCTGATTATGTATTTGTTGTTGTTTAAGTCATATGATTCTGGGAGGTTTCAAAGTAATGTAAATTTAGGAGGAAATTTCACAGAGTTTGGAGTTTTGGTTCATACGGATTCACCCACTCTCGTTATATTTGAGTTAGCTTTCAGATGAAACCAAATTTCTAAATAAGACCTGCTATTACTGCCAATATTTGCATAGGTTAAAGTAAAAAATATTATCCCTAATGATAAAAGAGCAAGCATTATGCATTTCTGTTTGTACATAAAATCCTAATGACATTTTCAACTTTTGAAAGAGCTGCTTTTATTTAAGTGTACTTAGCTAAAAGGTAGGTTTTATAATATTTTAGCATCAGTAAAATGGAAACAAACCTAATTTAGTTCCATTGAAAATATAAGGTCACTTATTATGGATCAACGAAAAATTACACATTATTATCAGAAAGTGTGAAATCATACATGTATCACCTATCTAAAGATAATTTGAATACTATTGAGGATTTTTCCAAAAAGCACTTTGTTTTGTATTAATGCATAATGTACATTGGAGCATGTTTTTTTTTTCTCTCCAACACATTTGTTTTTATATGTTAATATAAAAATACTTTACTTTTCAGCCATATCTTTTATAATATCTTACTAAAAAAAGTTCATGCAAACCTGTACAAAGTGTGATGGGATGACAAGAGAGGGAATATTCACAATAAATTCATTAATTTACAAAATATCTTATATTTACAAAATTATTTACATACAGTGTCTCATTGCTAATCAAGACAACTCAATTGTGCAAATATTATCTACAGTGATCAGATGATAATACTATGTCCCAGAGAGATTAACAGTTGCTAGTTCAATGATGAATTTGAAAAAGGCATCCAGCACTCCTTGACCTCTTATTGAATGTTCTTTTCACTACACACTCAGGGACGAGATCATTAACTCAGATACTGGAAGCTATCACAGTGACATGAATCCTTGATCCATAATTGACCCAAATTATTCTGATCTACAGCTGTTTAAATTAAAATTCAGCAAATAATTGCTCAGCTTCATTTTCTGCTGACTGCAAAGACCTGGCCTTGGAGGGCCTGAAAAGGGAATCTATTACTCAGAAAATAAAGAAAAACTTTTATCGAATTGAATTAAAGTGATTCATTTCTTTTTTCTTCTTTAAAGATCTTTTCATTGATTGTTATTTTAAAAAATCCCTTAGGAAATTCTTATAAATGAATAGGGTTGATTTTGCTACTTGCTTTTTTCCTCCCTTGGAGTGCTTGGAACTTTCTCCCTTTTCATGTGTACTTTCACTTCCACTGCACACCTGTTCTCCAAGTTTCTTTTGCTCATTCTTTCCACTTTATAATCTCTTTTGTGCTCACCTAAGATAGGCTTACTGCAAAAATAATTTCAGTCTTAGGGTGGAGTATTTAAAAGCCAAAGTTTAAAGAACAGAGTAGTGTATTAATATAACAATCTTCGAGTATTAATTCTGCCTTTATAAGCATATATTGAGCTGAGAAAATTATTTTAGTGAAATTTTAAGTCAGTTTCTTCATGCTCTTGACCAAAATCTTTTGAGATTTTACCAAGTGTAAAGGTCTATCCAATTCTGGGATTTAAAAGATGATAAAGGTCCAGTCCTTGATCTTGAGAAACCTTGAATTGAATAAAATCTTCCAGTTGAGTATATTGGCATGTTTATTTATGTTAATTTTTAATAAGTCTTTGATTTAACCATCACTCTGTGACTGTGACAGTCCATATGATGGAATTTCATTGGTTACATTAAATTGGAAAGGAAAGGATGAGTTAGATAGTAGATCACTAAGCCTTCTTGGGCAATAAAAATGACCTTAAAGAAGAATTAATTGCTTGCACCGATGCAGTTTTGTAAAATTTTGGAGCCGTAATTAACTATGTATTAAAAATCACAACTCAATTTTCTGACATTCTGTCTGATTGGGTTAAATTCTTGTCTTTTCTTTTTTCAAAATTGGTTTGAATTTCCCAGCCACTATCAATACAAAACCTGTCTCAGTTCATAAGGATAATATTTTGAAGAGATTTATATAAAGCATTCATACACATATCAGTATTTAGGATTTTTCTCATAAGCGTTTTTTAGGTTAGCTGATTAAATATTAAAAATTTGCCAAGCTATATAGTAGGATTTTTTCCCAAGATTTCCAAAGCATGGTTACTGAAAACAGTGAAACCCTATATTTCATTGGCAAAGAACTCTAAGGATTTAAACCTTTAATCAAGACTTTCTAAATGCTTAAGTTTATAAATTGTTTATGAGTTTACCAAGACTCTCCACCCAAATCTATTCTGCTTGAGTGTAAGGGCTGGTTTTCTGCTTACAGTATCCTAGACAGTACAGGCTTCTATGGTTCACGAACAACTGGAGCCAAGATGAGATGAGAGTGGTCTGATCATGTATAGAAATGCTGAAACATTATTGGCATGAATCCACTCGAAGGGACTGGACTTTTACTTGAGAAAGAGTCTGGAAATGTGTTTTCAATGACATTCTACCTTCTCTTCTGCTTGTCTCTTAAAACCCTTGCCTGTCTCTCGTAGCCTATTAACACATACACTCTTCCACGACAGGCAGACAAGCACAAGGTTTGATTCACCGCCAGCTTTGTTCCAACACAGTTGTATGAGAGCTGCATTCATGAAGCTGATGCCCCTTTTCTGGCCCTGCTGCAGAATTCCAAGTGTTCTTTCCAGATGACTGTGCAGCCTCAGCCCCACCAACAGGCTGGAGTCTTTATCCGCCCCACAAAAGAGATGTCTGCTTTACTCTGGAATGTTAGCATGGCATTTCTAATTAGGATAATACCAAGATTCATGCAACTGGGTATATCTAGGCAGAAGACAATATTGTTAGGTAAATAGTGGTTATGAATGCATTTTTGTTGGCCACACATTCTAAGCAGTGGTATATAGCTGTATCTTATCTTTAACATCAGAATAATACATTCTTTCATTTAACCATTCAATCAGTTATAAAAAAGCTCATTTGCTGAGCACCATTCACTGTGTTTGTCTCTGTGGTAGGTGCAGGAGATAATGGAAACAAATAAGACATATTTTATTTCTATAGGCCATAGACCCATAAATGATTATTGATGAGAGAGATGAGGGAGGTAAGTCTAAACATAATAGAGTCAAAAGTAAACAACACTGCTCTGGGAGAGAGAAAACTGTGGAAGCAGGAAAGGCTTCACAAAGGAAGGGAATTTGAGTGGAGCATGTGGTGTTTGTTTATTTGTTCCTGTTTCTTATTGTCTCCTAAAGTGAAGGAAATTTTCCTTACTCAATTTAACATTCATAGTTTTAATTTTACATCAGTGATGTCTTTTTGATTCCCATGACAAATGCCATGGTGTGTGTGTTATTCCTTTTTGCTTACAAGAAAGTTGAGCTTCAGAGATTGACTTACTCATGGTCAAATAACTGGTAACTGGAGAAACTGGAGCTAAAAATACTCCCATGGCACCAATTCTCCTGCTTTTTTCCACCAACACGCTGCCTCTATTTGATGGTATTTTGGCTTCATAGACATAATACTTTGTGACTTAAAGTCAGTTCATGCCTGGTTATCAATTTGATTTTGGTTGATCCAGATGCTGAGGAATTTGCTTTTGCTTTTGATTGCAAGTATTAGAGGAACAAAGAAAAGTTACACAAGGCATGACATTTGTACTTGAGTGATTTAATTCACAAAACATCTTAAGATGCAACTACTTTGTTTCCATTTTACAGATAAGCAAACTGAAGTTTGCAAACTTGGAGTTATGAAGTAATTTAACCCAAATTGAATAGTTACCATATAGAAGAGCTTAGATTTAGTCTTGGTAGTCTGGTTCTAGAGTTCACCACAGTGTTCTAAATCTGATGAGTCACAAGTTGAGTCCACCCCATGGTTGTTCAAGAATTAATGAAACAGATGATTCAAATTATCTGGCAACCTTTTCCAGAAATATAAAATTTTTATTTTTATATTTTTTTATATTCCAGAAATATAAAATAATTCTACTATATAAGCCTGAAGAGAAAGTAGAAAAGATACTGGGACACCTACACTTTGCTTTTTCCACCTTACCACTTTATATCTGTTCTTTTAAAAAACATAAGCTGATGTAATAATTTCATATTTATGCATGACACATTTCATATTAATGATAGTTTTCCAGACATCAAAGCAAGTGTATACAGGGGTGTTAGATGCCCTTACATCCCTTTTGCCCAAACTGTCAGAGAAGTGCTTTCCCCCCAATATGGTAATGCCTTGTCTCTATCTGTTTGGTTCATCTCCTTGATTTGGCTAGGAACTAGGAGAATCTATCAGACAGATTCAAATTTGTTTTTATTTCTCTATCCCAGAAGGATTTCTAGATTTTTCTTGCAAAAGCATTTAGGAAAAAGAAGAGAAAAGGTGGGAGAAAGGAGAAAAAGTAAGAGAGAATATAAATTCCAGGAGCCTGAGAGTAAGTGTGCCCATTTTTGAATTGATGGCTCAGAATTGGGTTCCATGGAGTGCTAACTCAGAGTGTGGTCATCTGGCTGAATCACAAATGACTGAATCCCCAGAGGAACATTATGATTGGTGTGATATATCACAAAATCCTAAAAGTTAGTGATGAGAAGAATTTCTGTGGAGAAGTCAGCTATTTAGCACAGCAGAGGCTCTGGTTCTTGTTCACCACTTCAAACAAAAAACAAAATACAAACACCCCTATGACATTTAGAATGGACTTTCAGGATATATTATAAGATTACTTTTAGAATATATATAATCTAAAATTTTAATATTTGATTAGTTTCTTTTCCTTAGTGTCACGCTTCAATAAAATATTCATGGACAGTTACAGAAGAAGGGTAAGCAATCCAGATATGCCATGGAGATCCTTGTTTCTCTTTATTCATGTGATGAAGATTAAGGATCTAAGGCCATCTAAAAAACTAGAGGCACTGTTTGTCCCAGTTGAAAAGCCAGATTTCATGGCAATTATAGTTCATGGATTAAGTAGAAATTGAAGAGTAAGGGGAACATCAAGAAGTCCATACACCTGTTACAGATGGATGTGGCAGCCTGAGAGTGGGTGAAGTTACATCAGTCAGGAACAAAGAATGAAACTTTCTGAAAAGAGAGAACACCGTCAGTGGCCTGTGCTTGATTTAATCAGATACCTTGTACTGAGGGTGTATATTGTGTTGAAAAGAAATTATTTAAGCAGTTCTGATATGCGGTATATGGTTCAGACAATGATCTTATCTTCTGAATATTAAAGCCCTTTTCTGAAGATTTATTTCCCATCCCAGTGGTCAAACTAATAGTGATTAGTTTACTAACTAGGTAATTCAGGGTAGTCAGATTAGTGTAAAACGAACATGCCGCACAAGTTTACTTGATAGTGATAAAATGTCCACGTTCTTAACCTCTTATTAGAAAATTAATTCTAAAAAACTTAGTTGTATTTCCATGTGCTGCAGGATATAGCATAAATCAAATGTTGTGTGGGAGTACTATTAATGCAACTTCTTTTTCTCATCTTCTGAGCTGGTTGAGTGCTTCATTTTGTAGGGTTGGTTGGCTCTTGGAGAATGCTTTCAGCAAAGTGCATAGAATAAAACATTGTACCTTGCTCCCCTAAAACAAAAATGCGTGTATATATTTAAAATGAACCTAAACAGCTAGCAAAATAGCTACTTAGAAGTTGTTTTATTTTAAAATGACTAAGGTAAAATGCAACATGAGAATAACTGCATTATTAATAACTGAATTACTATTGGTTTCAGCTTAGCTCTTTTAGAATTGCAGGATTTTATTTTTACTGCCATTATATCAGAATTAATTTGGAAGTGTTATCTTGATACTGAAATATGTATTTTAAGTGCTAGTCCCAAATGAAAAGAAGAGCTTTTTTTAACATTACCAGAGGGAGGGGGCAGGTAAGAGAGGCTGTGATTGGGGAGGAATAGAGATTGACAATTAGATAAATGTGATAAGCAAGGGAAACATTTAATATAGCATCCAATTAATGAATTGCTGTGCTGTGCTCTTCCATAGTGACTGGAAGTACTGTGTCACGTGAAATCACTAGAATAATACATTCTCTGGCTCAGGTGGTAAAGAATCTGCCTGCAAGGCAGGAGACCCAGGTTTGATCCCTCCATCAGGGAGGTCCCCTGCAAAAGGGAATGGCAACCTACTCCAGTATTCTTGCCTGGAGAATTCCATGGACGGAGTGTGGCCAGTTACAGTCCATGGGGCTGCAAAGAGTTGGACATGACTGAATGACTAACACACACATAAATTTTTGAAGGAAATGTTGAATCTGGTTGAATCTATTGAATCTGGTTGAAGAATAATGTGGTGACTGAAGCAGGACATCAGCCAAGACTATCATTGCCTTTGATTGTCCTTCATTATCACCTCTGATTCTAAGGTTATTAGTCACTCATTTGTAGTGAGGCATCTCATCTATGTCAGCTGCTTTGTTAAAATCCCACAAGAATCTATACTGCTTCCCAGAGCACTAACATAACACAAAGATTGACATCAAGTGGTCACTCAAGTTGTGTACCAGAAAAATAATATATCTACCAAAACTGAAGTCATTTTACATCTTTTGTCACTAGGCTTAATTAGATGGTTAAGTGCCTTTAAGTTTTCTTGATGTATCTCAAGTTAAACTTGTGAATCCCCCTACTAGGAATGAGATTGTAAAAGATAAGCTTTACACAGAATGTAATTTATGAATCACTTCTAGAATCCATTTCTCTTTCTTCAAATATTGCTGCTATTAGGTTCAGTCTGGTTTCTCTTGCCTTGTCTTAAAGTAGAATTTCAGTTATCCTGTGGTGGTTTAGTTTCTAAGTTGTGTCCAACTCTTGCAACCCCGTGGACTGTAGCCTGCCAGGCTCCTCTGTCCATGGGATTCTCCAGGCAAGAATACTGGAGTGGGTTGCCATTTCCTTCTCCAGGGGATCTTCCCAACCCAGGGATCAAACCTGAGTCTCCTGCATTGCAGGCAGATTCTTTGCCAACTGAGTTACAAGGGAAGCCCATCAATTATGCTGATGACATCATAATTCATAAGATGATGACATTCATAATTTCTCCACATTCCCCACAGTCAGAACATATACACCAAGGTCATTCCTGTGGCAGTTAGCCATTACGGATTCAAGCCATAACAATATCACCAACAACAATAAATCAACATCATTATGATCATAACGAAGTGCTGCCACATGATATCAAAAGCACTAAGGACAAATACTCAGTTAAAAAGTTCTGAGGAAAAGTAAAAAAATACTGAGGTATCAATGGACTCTTGGAAACTGTCTCCAAATTGATTTTTTTCTGAGTTCATTTTTTTTTTTAACGTGATGGAGTTTCTGTTATTCTTTTTTTTTTTTTAGTGTTGGCCAGAAAAATATCTTATATCTTAAAATACCAACTTAGTAATAAGGACAAATTCATGGAATTTAAAAGTGAAAAAGGAAACTTGGTCATCATTAAGCCCAATGCATATGATGACAAATCATCAGAATTGCCTAGAATTTCACACACATGTACATTTTGCATATATAGTATAAATGCAAATATAATGTATACATATTAGTATTTAAGGTGTACATATATATGTATATGTATATATGTTGTTGAACTTCATTTCTGGATGTTCAGTTCTAATTTAGTAGGTTCCCCAGTGGCTCAGCAGTAAAGAATCTGCCTACATTGCAGGAGACGCATGAGACTCCGGTTCTATCTCTGGGTTGGGAAGATCCTCTGGAGGAGGGCATGGCAACCCACTCCAGTATGCTTGCTGAGAAAATCCCATAGACAGAGGAGCCTGGTGGGTTACAGTCTGTGGGGTCACAGAGTCAGACACAACTGAAGTGACTGAGCAGGAGCACCAGAGACTAGCAAAGCAAGGTTTCTGATGACCAATCGGATTTGGAAGTCATTTATGTTACAACTTCCATAACTTTGCATATGAGGCAACTGAACTGCTATGTGGATTGGCCCACCTACCAGTTGTCATACAGCCACTGGAAAGGAGTCAAGGATGAAATCCAGGCTTCCTGATTGTTGTCCTTTCCCATTAACCTAGGTTTCTTCTTCAAGATGTTTTGTGAGAATGGCTAATCCTGTCTGTCACCTTACTTATAGTCTTTCTTTAGTTTCTGTTTGATAAAGAATTACTTATGTTGCTAATTCACTACTTGGCCTCTAAAGGTAACTTGATATTGTGTTTGTACACAAACATAAAGCTGTTAATTATTGATGCCTTTGCTTGGAAATGGTTTTCGCTTGTGTTCTCATTTCCTTTTTTTAAGATTTATCTTCTAACTGGTGGTTTTTTCACTTCAAAGTTAAACTGCTTAAATCTAAGAAAAAGTGAATTGTTGATTAAACTTACTTGCTTAACAGTGTTGGCCAATGGAATGTTTATTGGGAGGGTTGTATTCTTCCCTCTTTCTTTCTTTCTATCTTCTCTTTCCTCTTATAACTCCGAAAGGAAATGGCAGATCGTAATAGCTGAAATGTAATGTAATATACTGATTTCTTTGCCTGGTGTATGCATGGCTGCCCTCTGTTGGATGAAATTAGATCTGCTCTAATATGTTAGACTGTCTTGCCCTCTAGTGGTTTGTATAGAAGATAATGATGAAGACACTGGAAAACACTGAGTGAAGGATCAATTATTTTCTTCCCAAATAATTGATATTTTCACAAATTTCAACCAAAAGCCTGATTTAATAATAATTATAATTTAAGATGTAAGAACTCACCCTGAATGTGCCTCACATTTCTTTTATGGATGTATCAATGGGGTCATTAAGTTAAATGAATGTGTTTTATAAGGTATGTGAAATTTATGGTTACTTTTGATCCCATAACTCAATTTATCACTTCTTTAACTGAAAACATCTAATAAGTCACCTTTTGAAAATGAAATTTCCTGAACTGGAATGAATTGCATTTGCTATGACTGAGATTCTATCAACGGAAGCAGAGACAAGCAGCAAATCTTAAAAATCTCTGTGATTTTTAACTTTTGAAAACACCCTCATTTTTGAAGAAAAAAATATTTGTGACATAAAATATGAAAACCAAGTTGCCTATTGTGAATTTACTATCCTTTAAACTTAGTTGAAACATAAACTTCATAATTTCTCAGTTAATTAATTCCTTCAAAGTCAATTGAGCATAACCTATTTTTCCAGCTCTCAGGTGAGAGAGCTGGAAATAACATTCTTGCTCTTTTGTAGCCTACAGTCATCAAATTTGAAGATTCCAATAGGGTTAAGTTTTCTTTCAAAGAATAGACTAATTTTTTCTATCACTTGAAATTTACCACTCTCATTGGGCTTCCCTTGTGCCTCAACTGGTAAAGAATCCGCCTGCAATGCAGGAGACCTGTGTTCAATCCCTGGGTTGGAAAGATCCCCTGGAGAAGGGAACAGCTACCCACTCCAGTATTCTGGCCTGGAGAATGCCATGGACTTTATAGGCCATAGGGTCGCAAAGAGTTGGGCATGACTGAGCAACTTAAAGTGCCCGACTCTTTGTGACCCCATGGATTGTAGCCCACCAGGCTCCTCTGTCCATGGGATTTTCCAGGCAAGAATATTGGAGTGGTTTGCCATTTCCTTCTCAAGGGCAGCTTCCTGACACAGGGATTAAACCTTGGTCACCTGCACTGCAAGCAGATTCTTTACTGACTGAGCTACCAGAGAAGCCCCCCAAAATAGACAATCAACTGTGCTGTGCTTAGTCACTCAGTTGTATCTGACTCTTTGTGACCCCGTGGACTGTAGCCCACCAGGCTCCTCTGTCCATGGGGATTCTCTAGGCAAGAATACTGGAGTGGTTTGCCATGCCCTCCTCCAGGGGATCTTTCCAATCCAGGAATAAAACCCAGGTCTCCTGCATTGTGGGTGGATTCTTTACCATGTGAACCACCAGGGAAGCCCTACCACTCTCAGGGCTCTTATTTATTGGTTTAGTAATTCATCTCTGAATCTCCAGGGTAGTGTATAGTACCAGAACCATGGTGGACTTTTAATAAATCTTTGTTTCTAGAACCTTTTTTAACCCTCTTCTTTTGCCTCCTCTGGTGTCCATGAAACCCTGCAACCCTATTGTCAAAACCTCCACTGAAAGGAACATCAGGCATGCATGGTGCATGCTAAGTTGCTCATTTGTGTCCGACTCTTTGCGACCCTATGGACTCTTTGCGACCCTATGGACTCTTTGCTACACTATGGACTGTAGCCCACCAGGCTTCTCTGTCCAAGGAATTCTCCAGGCAAGAATACCGGAGTGGGTTGCCATTTCCTCCTCCAGGGGATCTTCCCGACCCAGGGATTGAACCTGCATCTCTTATGTCTCCTGCATTGGCAGGGTTTTTTTTTTTTTTTTTTTTTTTTTTTTTTTTTTTTTTTTTTTACCTCTAGCACCACTTGGGAAGCCCTAAATCAGGCATCCATTGCCTTAAAATAAAGTCAGTCATTTCTTAGCCTATGAGTAAAAATATGCAAAGCCTTTTCTTGAGTTTAAAATTGAGGACTTACAGGTATATACACACATAGATAGATAGATGGATAGATAGAGGATAGATTCTAGAGGAGAAAGGGTGGCTATTTATAGACCAATGAAAGAGATTAGAGATTACCATGTAGGCATTTATGTTCTTTCTTTAAAAGAATATTTGGTCTTCTCACTTTATAAGACTGTATTCCTTAAAAAGCAAAGCTTCCTCATCTGTTTTTTTTTTAAATCTAGCATTCATTCTTTTATTTTCCCCAAATCATATTTGCTCATTTTAAAAACAGTGGTTTGGACACCAAACAGCTGAAATTGGAAATAATTAAACCAAGGAACTTGCCCTTCCTTGTCTGTACCAGCAGGAGTGACATCGGCCAGGTAAGTCATCCTAGTTGTGTAGAGCTGGTGGCTGTGCTAGTTGACTGCTGTGTGTGTTCTGATGAGCTGGTGCTTATTACATGTTTTGATGATCACCATAGAGCAGCAGGGAGTTTTCAGTTGCTCACATCAGAACCTTGCCTGTGCTGCTCTCTCTTTCTACTCAATTTTACTTCCTCTAATACTGAATTCTCAGACACATTAGACCTAGTACTCTTCATATATGTTATTTGGTGATTCCTAAAAACTCCAGAATAGAGTTGATCACGACTTCATTTGAGTTTTTACTTTACAAAGTAAACAACCGTATTCAGGTGCTTACCAATGTCTAGCATAATTCCTGAGCACTGGGAACTTTAGCTATGAACTTTTATTTTTTAATTAAAACATAATTGTTAAGCTTGCCTTGCACTTTACAATTTTACTTTTTATGTTCTTTTGGGCAATTATATTTTAGTCAGATGTTATAGATTCTAACTAGGACCTTTTGCATTTTATCTCTTGTCTACCTTTCTATATATTCTATATTTTTAAAAATATTCTTTCATCTTTCAATTAATGAAATTCTTCCAACTTATTTTAATTTTGCCTACAGAGTTCTTTCCACTCATCCCAGTCTATAGCTTCCTGCCATTTCTCATCCTTTTCCCTTTTGTCATCTTCTAAAATACATGAGTTTTTTTGTCTGTTGCTTGCATCTTCATCTATTTCTTCAGAGTATGAAGTGTATACCTCTTTGTTTTCTAAGCTATCAATTTAGGAGGTTGTAGGGATGAAAAGAGATATATGCTTATGGTCAGACCACCATTTTGAAACAGAAATCCTAAGAAGAACCAAGAGAAACAACACCAAACACTTGTACTGCCCTAGTGATGAGAAAATAAAGAGTGGCAGAAAGCAGCCCAGCAGGACGTATGTTAAGTCCTGTCATGTTCTTGAGCATTGTGCTCAGTCGTGTCCGACTGTTTGCAACCCCATGGACTGTAGCCCACCAGGCTCCTCTGTCCATGGGATTTTCCAGGCAATAATATTGGAGTGGGTAGCCATTCTCTTTTCCAGGGGATCTTCCCGACCCAGGGATCAAAACTGCATCTCCTGTGTCTTCTGCTTTGCAGGCAAATTCTTTACCAGCTGAGTCATGTCATGGTCTTAAAGCCTATCTATTGGATTAAATACACTAACCTTATTTCAGTCTCATAATAAAATATTAGAATTAAGCTACTGTCTGGGGTCATCTTGCCAAACTTCACTTTGGAGGTTGGAATTCCTTCTATGCTATTTTAGTCAGTGTGCTTCCCAAATATACTTAATCATCCTTACTGAGTACCTAATGAAGCAATAGCAGGGAGAGATAAGAAAGCTTTCTTCAGCGATCAATGCGAAGAAATACAGGAAAACAACAGAATGGGAAAGACTAGAGATCTCTTCAAGAAAATTAGAGATACCGAGGGAACATTTCATGCAAAGATGGGCTCGACAAAGGACAGAAATGGTATGGACCTAACAGAAGCAGAAGATATTAAGAGGTGGCACGAATACACAGAAGACCTGTACAAAAAAGATCTTCACGACCCAGATAATCATGATGGTGTGATCACTCACCTAGAGCCAGACATCCTGGAATGTGAAGTCAAGTGGGCCTTAGAAAGCATCACTATGAACAAAGCTAGTGGAGGTGATGGAATTCCGTTGAGCTATTTCAAGTCCTGAAAGATGATGCTGGGAAAATGCTACACTCAATATGCCAGCAAATATGGAAAACTCAGCAGTGGCCACAGGACTGGAAAAGGTCAGTTTTCATTCCAATCCCAAAGAAAGGCAATGCCAAAGAATGCTCAAACTACCGCACAATTGCACTCATCTCACACACTAGTAAAGTAATGCTCAAAATTCTCCAAGCCAGGCTTCAACAATACATGAACCGTGAACTTCCAGATGTTCAAGCTGGTTTTAGAAAAGGCAGAGGACCAGAGATCAAATTGCCAATATCCGGTGGATCATCAAAAAAGCAAGAGCGTTCCAGAAAAACATCTATTTCTGCTTTATTGACTATGCCAAAGCCTTTGACTGTGTGGATCACAATAAACTGTGGAAAATTCTGAAAGAAATGGGAATTTCAGACCACCTGACCTGCCTCTTGAGAAACCTGTATGGAGGTCAAGAAGCAACAGTTAGAACTAGACATGGAACAACAGACTGGTTCCAAATAGGAAAAGGAGTACGTCAAGGCTGTATATTGTCACCCTGCTTATTTAACTTATATGCAGGGTACATCATGAGAAATGCTGGGCTGGAAGAAACACAAGCTGGAATCAAGATTGCCAGCAGAAATACTAATAACCTCAGATATGCAGATGACACCACCCTTATGGCAGAAAGCGAAGAAGAACTAAAGAGCCTCTTGATGAAAGTGAAAGAGGAGAGTGAAAAAGTTGGCTTAAAGCTCAACATTAAGAAAACGAAGATCATGGCATCTGGTCCCACCACTTCATGGCACATAGATGGGGAAACAGTGCAAACAGTGTCAGACTTTATTTTTGGGGGCTCCAAAATCACTGCCGATGGTGATCGCAGCCATGAAATTAAAAGATGCTTACTCCTTGGAAGGAAAGTTATGACCAACCTAGATAGCATATTTAAAAGCAGAGACATTACTTTGCCAACAGAGGTCCGTCTAGTCAAGGCTATGGTTTTTCCAGTGGTAATGTATGGATGTGAGAGTTGGACTATAAAGAAAGCTGAGCACTGGAGAATTGATGCTTTTGAACTGTGCTGTTGGAGAAGACTCTTGAGAGTCCCTTGGACTGCAAGGAGATCCAATCAGTCCATCCTAAAGGAGATCAGCCCTGGGTGTTCATTGGATGGACTGATGTTGAAGCTGAAACTCCAATCCTTTGGCCACCTCATGCGAAGAGTTGACTCATTTGAAATGACCCTAATGCTGGGAAGGATTGGGGGCCGGAGGAGAAGGGGACGACAGAGGATGAGATGTCTGGATGGCATCACTGACTCGGTGGACATGGGTTTGTGTAGACTCCGGGAGTTGGTGATGGACAGGGAGGCCTTGCGTGCTGCAATTCATGGGGTCGCAAAGAGTTGGACGCGACTGAGCTCCTGAACTGAACTGAACTGAACTGAATGAAGCCATGCACATTGCTGGAAAATTCTACTTTGTTAGAAACTTCTAATAAAGAAATGAATTCAGCTTCTCTTCTCGTTTCACCCACTAATTCTAATCTATCCATTAAAAACAGGTGCTTCAGGGAACTCTGTGAACACTTGATATTGTATATAAAAATAATGTTTTAAATGTGCCTAAGAACACTTTTCTGGGAAGAGGGTCCATTGGTTTCATTATGTTCTCAACTTAACCTAGAAACAAACAAAAGACCAAAAGTCACTGGTCTCAAAATAGTCCAGACAAAGTTGGCTTCCTTTAGTTTCTGGCAGCTCTTCAAATATCCAAGAATAACTGTAATCCATTTTTATTTTTGGTATTTATACAATGAAAGCTTCAAAGTCGTTTAAATAGCATGATACTGCAGCTAAATAGGATTCAGATTTTAAGGAGCTAAATTTAAGGTTATTATAAACCTGTTCATCTCCATACCTATAAATAAAAAAAAAAGTCAGCTAATAAAACAAAGCAGTAAATGCAGTATACTCTAAATGGTGGAAACTAGAGGCTTGTTGTCTTTAATAAGTAGGGTGAAAAAAATAATTCAGGAAATTCTCTCTATGCTCCTGTGTTTAATCACTGCACCTGTAAGCTTTTCAATAACAAAGGATAAGATCATACCAATGGGATTTTTGCCTTCGCTGACAAATAAATATATCAGCATTATTTGTTAAAATGGTTGTTAAATCATTAGCAATTTTTAAAAAGTATATGATTTTGCTTTGTTATTATCATGGAAAAAAAAAAAGGAAAAGACTGCAGAGAAAGAAAGGATGGCTGTATTCATAGATAATCCAAAAGCTTCATTTTGGCCAATAGCTTATATGAATATATCACACCTGATATTTCCCTCCAAACTACTAACAATGAATTATTTAAAATAAAAATTAAAAATGAAAATAAAGTTGAAATTAAAATTAAGTGGTGTAAAATAGATCTTTTCTATAACACTAGCTTGAAATAGTTACTCATAAGCAGAAGTATTTAAAAGAGGATAGAAAGAACAAGGAGACCTAAGTTTAGATAAATTGACAATGAATCATTCCCTGAAAATTACATTATCATACTTATTCAATAATTATTTAGAAATTATTCCATTTTACTCATATTGTTTCACATATAAAAACCCAGAAAATGGAGCTAATGGCGTTTAAAGTTGTTTAAAAAAAGAATATTTTTCTTTATTGTATTTTAAACACAATAACCAACACTTAGTATATTAGAAACTGAAAGGAAGTTATGATTATATATATATTATTTCTTAAGACTCAACAGAACTTACATGTGGTTTATGGGATTTTAAAGCTGAAGTTCAACAAAATAGGCAATTATGTACCTGAAGCATGATGGAATTAACCTAATTTGGATTAATATTTTCAGAATAATGTTAAATCCATTTTTTTCTATTTCTTTCTTTAATAGTGTGTATTTCACAAAGTTTTTTGTGATGTTAAGTGAGATACCATATTCATTTATTTATTATATTTATTGATTTATTATTTGAATGGCATGCAGGATCTTAGTTCCCCAACTAGAGATTAAGACCATGCCCCTTGCAGTGGCAGCAGGGAGCCCTGACTACTGGACCACTAGGAAATTCCCTTTTCTAAAAATTTTCTACTTTTATCTAGTCACAACATTTATAATATAGATTGCATAACTTGATACTCAGTGCTTTAGAATAGTTGCCACTCCCAAACATCCAAATGACAGAGAACATTTTACCTGGTGCTTAAACAGAGAGATCACTATGATGCCAGTGCCAGGATCTGTTTTGATCCCACCTGTGCTGTCTGCATCACAGGAATTGTACCTTTCTGGAAGCCCTGGTTGGTCATTTGCATCCTGGCTGATCAGATCATTACTATGCACTGGGCACAGCACCAGGTTAATTTCATCTTTGGCCAGTCTGAACTGATGGTTCTGCAGCCTGCTATAGCACTGGGCTTCTTGGCGCTGGTCTTCAGTAGCATGCCCTTTGCTTTTAGTACATTCTCTTGGCATTTCTCCTGTGTTGAATGTCCCACCCAATTTTTTTGCAGCTTATGCTTTCTTCCTGGATTGATCCCTTATTTTGTTGGAGAAAACATTCTCCCTTAGCTTCCTGAGAAGCAGATTTTGAAAACTACATTTTTGATTCCTTGCATGTTTGAAATCTTTTTTTCCTACCCTCATTTGTGATTGAATTGTGCCAGGGCATGCACTCTGAACTTAGAAATAATTCTTCTTCAGATTTTAAAAATCATTATACCATTGTCTCCTAATTGTCAATGTTTATACTGTGAAGTCCCATACCTTTCTGATCCTGACACCCCTTGCCTGACACCCTTGACCCTTATTTCTTTTAACTCTCTGGAAGCATGTAAGATCTCATTTATCTACTTTTGAAATTTCATGATGATGTCCCTTGAAAAACGGTTCACTTTTTCACCACTATTTTGCAGGACAGAGGCTGTATTTCTTAACACAGCCATTAAGTTCTGAGAAATTTTATTTTATTATTTCTTTTGAATATTTTCCTTACATTTTTTTTATCTCTCTTTATCTCTTTCTAAGAACTTCTATTAGCCACATTTGAACCTGGTTCCTTAAAATATGAACATTTATTTTTTATTTATTTTTTTTTTTTAATTTATTTTTTTTTTTTTTATTTTTTTTTTTTTTTTTTTTAGTTGGGGGCTAATTACTTTACAATATTGTAGTAGTTTTTGCCATACATCGACATGAATCAGCCATGGGTTCACAAATATGAACATTTAAATATTTCTTGTCCCTTGTTCTACTTTCTAGATGTTTTTCTTAATAATTTTGATGTTTAAAATGCATCACCATTTTAACACTAATAATTATTTCTTATACTCTGATCATTACATTTTTAAAAAATAATCCTGTTCTTACTTTGTAGTTGTAAAATTTTCTCTTATCCAAAAGTGATAACATAGTGTTATCATCTGATCCCTATAGATAATATTCACATAACTAAGTTATCTTGATTACCCTTGAAGTTGTACTTTTGAAAATATCTTTTGTCTAGCCCCCTGCCTTTTTCATGAGTTTATTTCTTCTGAGTTTCATTTTCATCTGTTTGTGTTGGTCTGTTCGCTCATGTTGGATACTTTTTTTAGCTCATCTGGAGATGCTTGATTGTCCAGTAATTTCTGAGAATGAAGCTCTAAGAAATGGAGAATGAGCTCTGTTGGCTTATGGACTGCTATTGGGCTTTACATTATGGTTTCTGGGATAAGAACCTGACCAGGAGACCCCAAATATCAAAGTCTGGAGATCTTTTCTCTTGGGTCAGGTGGTATATGCAAAGAAACCCTTGAGTTCTAAGCTAGTGTGCAGCCTCCAGGACTCAGCACTGGATATCCAAGCACTTAAAATCCTAGGAAGACACTGTAGATCTCTCTGTTGAGCACAAAGACATTCACTTACTCAGTCTCTAAGGACAGGCCTTACACTGCCCTCTTCCTTGCCTCAAATTTGAGACTTCGGTTCAGTTTCTCCAGAATAAAGCTTTCTCTTTTGTAAATAGGGAAGGAGGCTATTTAAGTTGTGAAGGAGGCAATCAGGGCTCTGTCTACTTCTGGGCACACTTCTTCTAATTCTTTGTTTCTGTCTCATCCTCAGTAACTACCATTGTAAACTGATCTAATACAATTTGGTTATGCACAATTCTTAAGTCTTTTATGATAGATAATAGATTAGATGCCCATTAAAATTTTTTTTGAGGTGAATGACTCTAGGTACTCCACGTCATTACATCATTCTTGGACAGCTACAGCCTAAGCTAAGTAGCACAGATACTGTATCACACTGCCTGTAATCTACTTTTTTATAAAGTACATTAAGACTGCAACATTGTCTTCTAAGGAAATTGTGCTTCTAAGAACCAATTCAGAACTCTTTAGGACTTAGTGGTTTCCTTACATAAGCATACTTGGAGATTTTGCAAGTTTAGTTGCAGACCACTGCAATAAAGTGAGTGACATGAAGTTTTTTGTTCCCCAGTAAATATAAATAGTATGTTTACCCTATACTGTAGTCTATTAACTGTGCATAGCACTATGTCTAAAAAGCCAATGTATACACCTTAATTTAAAAATACTTTAGTGCTAAAAAATGTATGGATGTGAGAGTTGGACGGTGAAGAAAGCTGAGCGCCGAAGAATTGATGCTTTTGAACTGTGGTGTTGGAGAAGACTCTTGAGAGTCCCTTGGACTGCAAGGAGATCCAACCAGTCCATCCTAAAGGAGATCAGCCCTGGGTGTTCATTGGAAGGTCTGATGTTGAAGCTGAAACTCCAATACTTTGGCCACCTCATGCAAAGGGTTGACTCATTCGAAAAGACCCTAATGCTGGGTAGGATTGGGGGCGGGAGGAGAAGGGGACGACAGAGGATGAGATGGTTGGATGGCATCACCAACTCGATGGACATGGGTTTGGGTGGACTCCGGGAGTTGGTGACGGACAGAGAGGCCTGGCATGCTGCGATTCATGGGGTCACAGAGAGTAAGACACCACTGAGCAACTGAACCGAACTGAAAAAATGTTGAGCACTCTCTGAGCCATCAATGAGTCATAATCTTTTTTCTGGTGGATGGTCTTGCTTTAATGTTCATGGCTGCTGGCTGACCAGGGTGGTGGTTACTGAAGACTGGGGTGGCTGTAGCAATTTCTTAATATAACAAAGCAATGAAGTTTGCCACATTGGTTGACTCTTCTTTGCACACAAAAAAATTTTCTGTAGCCGGTAGTGCTGTTTGATAGCATTTTACCCACAGTAAAACTTCTTTCAAAATTGGAGTCAGTCCTCTCAAACACTGCTGCTTCTTTATCAACTAAGTTGATATATGTATAATATTCTAAATCCTTCATTGTCATTTCAACAATCTTCACAGCATCTTTCCCCGGCATAGGTTCCATCCCAAGAAACCATTTTTTTTTTTTTTTTTTGCTCATCCAGGAGAAGCAACTCCTTATCCATTCAAGTTTTTATCATGAGATTGCAGCAATTCAATCACACCTTAAGGCTTCACTTCTAATTCTCTTGCTGTTTCTACCACATTTGCAATTATTTCCTCTACTGAAGTCTTGATCCCCTGAAAGTCATCTATGGCTGGAATTAGCTTCTTTCAAACTCCTGTTAATTTTGACGTTTTGACCTCGTCCCGTGAACTATGAATGTTCTTAATGACACTTAGAATGGTGAATCCTTTCCATAAGGTTTTCAATTTACATTTTCCAGATCAATCAGCAGAATCACTATAAGGCAGCTATAGCCTTACAAAAATGTATTTCTTAAAGAATAAGACTTGAAAGTTGAAATTACTCCTTGATCCATGGGCTACAGAATGGATGCTGTGCTTCCAGGTGTGAAAATACATTAATCTCCATTAGAGCTCTTGGATGACCAAGTGCATTGTCAATGAACAAAAATATTTTGAAAGGAATCTTTTTTTTTTTTTTCTTCTTCTGAGCAGTAGGTCTCAACAGTAGGCTTAAAATATTCAGGAAATCATATTGTAAACAGATGCACTGTCTTCCAGGCTTTGTTGTTCCATTGATAGTGCAGAGTAGATTTAGCATAATTCTTAAGAATCCTAGAATTTGGGGAATGGTAAATGAGGCATTGGCTTCAACTTCAAGGTATCAGCTCCATTAGCCTTTAACAAGAGAGTCAGCCTGTCTTTTGAAGCTTTGAAGCCAGGCACTGACTTCTTGTCTGTAGCTATGAAAGCCCTAGATGGCATTTGCTTCCAGTATAATGCTGTTTTGCCTACACTGAAAACCTGTTGTTTAGGTAGCCACCATCATTCATTATCTTAGCTAAATCTTCTGGATAACTTGTTGCTGCTTCTGCATCAGCACTTGCTACTTCACCTTGCACTTTTATGTTATGAAGATGGCTTCTTTTCCCAAATCTCATGAACCAACCTCTGCTAGTTTCAAACATCTCTTATGTAATGGTCACACTTCTAAGATTTCATAGAACTGAAGAAAACCAGGGCCTTATTAGGTTGGGATTAGGTTTTGGCTTAAGGAAATTTTGTGGCTGGTTTGATCTTCTGTCTAGAAGATCCATATTGGCAATAAGACTGGTTCACTTTCTTATCATTTGGGCCTTCACTGGAGTAGCATTTTTCATTTCCTCCAAGAGATTTTCCTTTGTGTTGAGAACTTTGCTAACTGTTGGTGCAAGAGGCCTGGCTTTCAGCCTGTCTCAGCTTTTGACATGCCTTCCTCACTAAGCTTAATAATTTCTAGCTTTTGATTTAAAGTGAGAGACGTGTGACTGTTCCTTTCACTGGAACACTTAGAGGCCATGGTAGGATTATTAAGTGGTCTAATTTTAATGTTGTTGTGTCTCAGGGAGTAGGGAGGCTCAGGAAGAGGGAGATGGCTAAATGGCCAGTTGGTGGAGCAGCTAGAACATATCGACTAGGTTTGCTGTCTTATATGGATGCAGTTCAAGAAACGTCAACACAGTTGTAAGAGTAACATCAGAGATCGCTGATCACAGATCACAGCAAATATATTAAAAATGAAAAATTTGAAATATTGTGATAATTATTAAAATGTGACCCAGAGACAGGAAGTGAGCAAGTGCTGTTGGAAAAAATGGTGTCAATAGATTTTATCAAGGTGGGGTTGCCACAGACGTTCAATGGAAAGAACACCCACAATATCTGCCAAGTGCAATAAAGGGAAGCCTAATAAAATGAGGTCTGCCTGTCATGGCCTCAAGTTTTCTAAGTTTCCTCCATCCCACTAAAGCTTCACTTTCTCATTAACAAAAGATTGCTGACAAATGTTACCACCTTTTACTGTTACATATTATCTCATTTTCCTTGTCCTTCCGGATTTATACTCTTTTAAAAAATACATTTACTTTTATATTAGTTGGATTATAGAAAGAATAAAGATAAATTATTTAAGCCTCATCTCTTAACCAATACTCTATTAAATTTATTTTCCTTAATATGAAAACATTTTCTTATCAGATCATTTATGCAGAAGTGGGTAAAAAATATACGTTTCCAGCCAATATTTTCTATAAAACCGGGCAAAAGATATTGAACTGATATTTCTTAACATCATCTTTATTCTTATGCTGGAAGTGGGGATTCTCCACAAGCAAAAGCAATCGGTTAGAATAAACAATAGGAACAATTCACAAATTCGACTGGCATAGTTTCAGATGTTTTCTCTTATTTAAATTATTGTTCAGCCGATCTCCAAATATTTAATCAAAGTAAAACATAAGTAATAAAATCTCCCAATTACCCCTTTAATTGTGCTCTAAATAATGAATACAGTTACTGCAAAATATATAGCTATTGTTATGATATTGATAAGGAGATTGTTGAAGATGTCATCATGTCTGGAAAAGTGACCAGAGAGGTTGCTGGGGGCTGCATGTAAACTAGCTGTGAGGGTTGATTATGGAGGAAAGTCCCAGAAAAAGTGTCTGTGATAGTATTGAGACTTGCCTTAACTACCAAAAAGTAACATTTTGTGTTACAGTTTTCTATAAACACACCTTTGTACTTGAAATAGCTCTAGGTTGAGTTTTGAAATCTAATCTATATGGTAATATCATAATAGTTGGGATTGTTTCTGCTGTCTTTTGCCTCAGTTTGGGCCACACTGGCTTAAAAAAAGATTGAAGTCTATTTCTACCTATTATAATTAAAATCCTAAAATGCAAACCACACTGTAAATTAGATTTTCAATGCGCTGCACTTTATAATAACAGAATATTTGTGAAAAATTGTAAATATTGAAAATGAAGCCATACTTTCACAATTGGTATATTTACTCTGTCTGAGCTACTCGATTAACATGTGAATATAGATGACAACAGTGATAGTAAAGAGTCTGCCTGCAATGTGAGAGACCCAAGTTCTATCCCTGGGTTGGGAAGATCCCCTGGAGAAGGAAATGGCAACCCACCCCAGTATCTTGCCTGGAAAATCTCATGGACGGAGGAGCTTGGCATTACAGTCCACGGGGTCGCAAAGAGTTGGACATGACTGAGCGACTTCACTTAAACTTACAGAAAGGCAATTTTAAGGTTAAAGCAGACGGATTAATTCTATTTATCAGTGAAAACTTAGAAATGCAATAACAATCAGAAAGGTAGTTGGTTCTCAAACTCATAATAACATCAATTTTCTAAGAACATTTAGAAAGCAGCTTTAAAAATTCAATTTATTTATTTATTTATTTATTTATTTAAATCAGTTTTGTATTAATAAACATTTTATCTGAACTTCTAACTTACTACATAATTTGGGAACTTGGTCTGAAATCATGAAATGTCCTACAGAGTATGACTATTTATTTTTACAATAGACTAGATTCCTGTTTACTTTGCTTTCTTCTTCTGGCAACCACTTGGGGCCGGTATATGAACAAAGAGAACATGAGGTATGATAAATTTAGTAGGAAGCATACATGTACTTGTTGAATTTTTTAAAATGTTGTAGGGATGGGCTATAAAAAAATTTAAGAACATAAGGTCTTGTTATACTGGAAAATTTGAGAGTTAATAAAACAAATACTAGGAATGTCATTACTGATGTATGCAAATAAATTCTATATGTTATGAGAATAATGTTAGAAGGTCTATGTGGCATAAACATAAAGAAAAATAAATTAATTTGATTTAATTAATATATTGTTTTGCTCAACCATTAAATAAATGTTGCGTGAATTCCTACCATGTGTTAGTCTTGTGCTAGGCCTTGCAGAAAGAATAATGATGAATAAAACATGTCTCTTGCCTGGGGGCACTCACAGTCATGGTCTAGTGAATGATAATAAAAAACTAAGTACACGAAGAGAAGGATTTGTGTGATCAATGTGTTGGGAATTAAAGTCTGGTAGGCCGTCTATCCCCAATGGTTGATTTATTGATTTTTACCTTATCTTATTCCAGAAAGAATGTTTTAGGAATGAGATAGACACAATGAAACAAATATGAAAGCTGGGGTGTTAAGGAAAAAAGAAAACATAACGCTTACAAAGGTAGAAATAAATATACATCTCTTTTTCCAAAGGACAAGCTAAAACCCAACCAAAGCTGAAATAGGTATAAACAAAGAAAATACTGAGAAAGGAGAAGAAGAGTAGAATGTTGACTTCTTTCAGGTTGGAAGAATAGAACAAAATGCAAGTATTTCAAGTATTGTTAAAGTTACTTGCTAATACTTTGAAAAATTGAATATCATCTCTCAGTATGAGATAAATGTGCTTTAAACACTTCAAGAGGCAATGTGTGGCAGTTAATCTTTGTTGCTTTTTATTTCTTTATATTATATATTTACCATTGTTGTTCTCTTTATCAAATCTCTATGACATTAAAAATGAAAAAAAGAGATGAAAAGCTTGTATCACATTTTCTTATAACTTCAACAGAGATTTGATGAAAAAATTTATACTTTGGTGTCATCTTGACTCTCAAACTTACTCCCAGATCAGCTACAAATTTGTCCTATGGCCTGAGGCATTGGAACACCACAGATTCCTGCAATAATTTCCTGACGGATCACACAACCCAGTTATTCCATGTCCCCAGGTGTCCCAGTGACCTACATTATCGTCAACAACAAAGGTTGCTTTAGCTTTAAGTTTAAAATATCTACTGCATTTGAAAACTCAGATTCATTTTCCCGTTTAGCTGAAAATGCATTTTAGGGTGCTGGAGTTTGCTTTCATTCATTCATCCACTCTTACTTAGTTCTTAGTGCAAAAGAAAGAATGCCACCCACTGGATGTGGGATAGGAAGAGAATATTAACAAAAAATGGATTCTTATGAAAGGCAGATTCAAAGTGAATGTGAAAGGAAAAATGTCAAAGAATGTCTCATTTCCCTAATAATAACTACATAAATTTGCTTAAATGCTTTTATTGTCAATAAATACTGAATGGACATTATCCTAGAATTTCCATCTAAATGTTTAGAAATAAAGATTCCTCTTGTTTTCTTATACCTTATTTTTAAAGAATTTTTTAAAAATTTAGAGCAGTTTTAAGATTCACTGCAAAATTATGAGGAAGGTACATAAATTTCTTGTTTAACTTGCCCCTCCTAAGCACACATATGTGGGCATAACTCCAATGTTATCAACATCACTTACCACAGTGGTACATTTGTTACAATTCATGAATCTACATTTACAAATTACAATAAACTTAAGTCCACAGTTTCGTTAGGGTTCACAGTTACATTAGGGTTTGTTCTTGGTGTTGTACATTTCATAGGTTAGGACAAGTGTATAATGCTATGTATCCATAATTATAATATTATATAGATTATTTTTACTGCCCTAAAGTTTCTCTGTGCTCCATCTATTCATCCCACTCTCCTTCCCTTGATGCAACTTTCTTTTTAATGTCCCCATATTTTGCTTTTTCCAAAATGTAATATAATTGAAAACATACAGTATGTAACCTTTTCAGATTGGCTTCTTACACTTAGTATTTGTTTCCTCTATGTCTTTTCATGACTCCACAGCTCCTTTCTTCTTAGCAATGTATAATATTCCATCATCTGGATGCGCAGGTTTATTCATTCATTTACCTACTGACAGATATCTTGGTTGCTTCCAAGTTTTGGCAATTCTGAATCAAGATGCTATAGACATCTATGTGCAGATTTTGTGTGGATACAGTTTTCAGCTTCTCTGGATAAATATCAAGGAGCCTGATTGCTGGATTGTATGGTAACAATATGTTAGTTTTATAGAAACTGCCAAATTACCTTCAAAAGTGAAAGTATTTATACTTAGGTATAAATCTAATGAAATGTATACAAGATCTATGTGAGGTAAACTATAGATCTCTGATATACAAAATTTTAAAAGAACTAAATAAATGGAGAGATTCCATGTTCATGGATAGGAAGACTCAATATTGTTAAGATGTCAGTTCTTCTGAAGTTGCTCTATTGATGGAATGCAATCCCAGTCAAAATCCCAGCAAGTTATTTTGTTTATATTGACAATTTGATGATGAAGTTTATGTGGAGAGATAAAAGACCAAGGATAGCCAACACAGCATTGAAGAAGCAATATAAAGTTGGGGAATTAACACTATACTATCCATCTTCAAGACTTAGTATAAAGCTATAGTAATCAAGTGAGATGAAATGAAAGTCACTCAGTTGTATCCTACTCTTTGTGACCCCAAGGACTATACAGTTCATGGAATTCTCCAGGCCAGAATACTAAAGTGGGAAGCCTTTCCCTTCTCCAGGGGATCTTCCCAACCTAGGGGTCGAACCCAGGTCTCCCGCATTGCCAGATTCTTTACCAGCTGAGCCACAAGGAAAGCTCAAGAATACTGGAGTGAGTAGCCTATCCCTTCCCCAGGGGATCTTCCTGATCCAGGAATCAAATGGGGGTCTCCTGCAATGCAGGCATATTCTTTACCAACTGAACTATCAGGGAAGCCCTACAGTAATCAAGACACTGTGCTATTAGGAAAATAATAGACAAGTAGATGGATGTAACAGAATAGAGAGCTACAGGAGAAAAAAACTAGATGAATTTGGGTGTGCCCCTCTTTACCTGTGATAATTTTCCTTGCTTCAGAGCCTGCATGTCTATAATTAATATAGCTACTCATGCTTTATTTTGATCAATGTCAGCATGGTATGTTTTCTCCAGCTGCTTACTTTTAATTTTTATAGTTCTAGAATTGATGCTTTCAAACTGTGGTTCTGGAGAAGACTCTTGAGAGTCCCTTGGACAGCAAGGAGATTAAACCACTCAATCCTAAAGGAAACCAACCCTGAATATTCATTGGAAGGACTGATGCTGAAGCTGAAGCTCCAATACTTTGACCACTTGATGCGAAGAGCTGACTCACTGGAAAAGACCCTGATGCTGGGAAAATTGAGGGCAAGAGGAAAAGGGGGTGGGAGAGGATGAGATGGTTGGATGGCATCACGTACTCAATGGACATGTGATACTGAAGGACAGGGAAGGCTGGTGTGCTGCAGTTCATGGGGTCGCAAAGAGTTGGACATGACTTAGCAACTGAACAACAAAATTTAAAGTGAATTTCTTGTGGACAACATACAGTTGGGTCAAGTCTTTTGATCCATTCTGGCAGTCTCTGTCTTTTGACTGGCACATGTAGACCACTGACATTCAAAGTGATTGTTGTTACATTTGGATGAATATTTACCATATTTGGTGCTATGTTCTATTTGTTGCCCTTTTTGCTCTTATTTTATCTTCTACTCTTTTTCTGCCTTGTGGTTTTAATTGAACATTTTAAAGGATTCCAGTTTCTCTTTCTTTAGCCCATCAGTTATACTCTATTCTTTACTATTATAGTGGTTATTCTAGGGTTTACAAGGGCTTCCCTTGTGGCTCAGAGGGTAAAGCGTCCATGTGCAATGCGGGAGACCTGGGTTCGATCCCTGGGTTGGGAAGCTCCCCTGGAGAAGGAAATAGCACCCACTCCAGTACTCTTGCCTGGAAAATCCCATGGAAGGAGAAGCCTGACAGGCTATAGTCCATAGGGTGGCAAAGAGTCAGACATGACTGAGTGACTTCACTTTCACTTTCTCGAGTTTACAATACACATTTACAATGAATACAAGTCTACTTTTAAATACCACAATACCACTTCACTGACAGTGTAAGTACTTTATAACAAAATATTCCTAATTCCTCCTTCTTATTCCTTGTGTCACTGTTGCCATTTATTTCACTAGTATATAAGCATACATAAGCATAGATGTGTCTATATATATGATATATACATAAGCATTGATTATCAAATCCATTGTTACTATTATTTTGAAAAAAGCTGCTATCTGTTAGATGAATTAAGAATAAGAAAAATAAAAGTTTTGATTTAATTTTCACTTAATCCTTCTTTGATGCTCTTGCTTTCTTTATGTAGATTGAGTTTCTGACATATTAATTTCTTCTCTCTAAAGGACTTTTAAGTTTTTGCAAGGCAGGTCTATGGGCAACACATTTTCTCAATTTTTGTTTGTCTGAGGAAGTATTTCTCTTTCACATTGAATTTATTTGAAGAACAACTTCATTGAGTAGAGAATTGTAGTTGGTGTTTTTTTCTCTCAGCACTTTAAATACTTGACTACATTCTCTTCTTTTTTGCATGCTTTCTGAAAAGAATCGGGATGTAACTCTTACCTTTGTTGCTGTATAGGTAAGATGGTTTTCCCCTCCTCTGGCTTCATTTAAGAAATTTTCTTCATCTTCAGTTTTTTTTGTAATTTGAAAATGATAATGCCTAGCTGTAGGTTTTTTTTTTTTTTCTTATTTATTCTGTCTGTTATTCTTGGAAATTTCTGGATCTATAGTTTGGTATCTGACCTTAACTTGGGGGAAATTACCAGCCATTATTTTTTCAAATATTTTTTCTATTCTCTTCTTTCTCCATCTGGTATACTCATTAAATGTATGTCACACCTCTTTAAATTGCCCCCACAGTCGTTGGATACTAAGTTCTGTGATTTTCAGTCCTTTCTTCTCTTTGCTTTTCTGTTTTGGAGGTTTCTACTGAAGTGCCTTCAAGTTGAGTCTTTCCTCAGCTGTATCTTGTTTACTAGTAAACTCAACCCTTGTAGTTCAACTGGTAAATAATCCGCCTGCACCATGGGAGACCTGGGTTCGATCCCTGGGTTGGGAGGATCCCCTGGAGGAGGGAATGGTTACTCACTCCAGTATTCTGGGCTGGAGAATTTCATGGCTTGTATAGTCCATGAGGTCTCAAAGAGTTGGACACGACTGAATGACTTTCACTTCAGTTCACTTCAGTAAACCCAACAAAGGCAGTCTTCATTTCTGTTACAGTGGTTTTTTGTTTTGTTTTTTTTCAATCTCTAGCATTCCTTTATGGTCTTTCTTATGATTTCCATTTCTCAGCTTATGTTGTCCATCTGTTCTTGCATGTTGTCTATTTTACCTACTAGAGTCCTTTGCATATTAATCATAATTGTTTTAAATTCCTGATCTGATAATTCCAACATCCTTACCATGTCTGATTTTGATGCTTGCTCAATATTTTCAAATTGTGTGTTTTGCTTTTTGCTATGTCTTGTAATTTTTTTAATAGTCAGACATGATATACCGGGGAAAAGGAACTGCTGTAAATAGGCCTTTAGTAATGTGGCTGTGAGGTGGGGTCATGGGGGTCTCAGTCTTTCAGGGAGCTTATGCTACTGGACTGTGAACTTCACAGGTGTTTTTAATTTTTCTTATCCCCTTCTAAGTGAAAGAGGCTGTCTAGAGTGGGCTGGAGTTGAGTAATACCTCTCTCCCAGGTGTGTAAGGCTCCGATAACCTTAGTCTCTGGTTAATTAGTTTCTTCTGAGGTCAGTCCTTCCTATAAAAAGCAGAATGCTCTGGTATGTTTCAAAATGGTTCCTTTCCTTTCCCTTCGGAAGCATGAGGTAATTTTCTCTAATATACTGTGGAAACTTGGTTGAGCTCCTGGATGTAAATCTCTCCAAACTGTAAGTGCTCACCGGTGACTGGATCCCCCGAGAGTTTTAATCTCTCAGAGTTGTCCAAAACGTGCTTTCATCAATTTGTCAGTTACAGACCTGGTTTTCCTACTCTGGTACTGGTTCCCGCGGTCATTTTAGCTCGTGAATCTCTGCTTCAGTGAGTTATTTTCTGTATTCACTTGTGTGTCTTTCTGATCATGTGAATTCACAATTTGCCCTGTATCCTCACCTCTCTTATGGGTCTTAGAAGGGCTGTTGATTTTTCAGTATATTCAGCTTTTTACTTACTGTTTGGATAGAGTGGTAGCTTACAAGATCCTTACATTGGGAACTGGGAGTCTGTTTTATACATTTAAAATTTTTCATTTACTTTTTATCTAATAATATAGAACAGTTATATATCCTCTTATGTTGTCTATGTAAAGATGGTTAACTTTCTTGACAGTCTAATCCTACAATATGGAAAACTCAGGTTATTAAAAGACTAAAAACATTTATAACTTGGATTCTAGTAATTAAAGGTGATCAAAGTTGAGAAGAAAACTCTGGTCTAAATATGGTCAATGATTTTCATCAATATGAAGTCAGCACTTATGGTTTAAATGGCTGTTTCTTTCACTTGTTGTATTACATTCTCTCTTATTTTTTTTTGCATATATCAGTATTTTATTAACAACTGCAGAATATTCTGCTTAAAGTTCCACAAATTTAAGACTGACATCACAATCACATCAGAAGTAAATAAGAATGTGATTAAGAAGACTAAGTACAATAAGGGTAGTAATAGTTATAGTAACCACATGTACTGAGTACTTCTGTGTCATGCACTGTAACTTACATATTTATTCCACACAAAAACTGTTATAGATATTCTACTGTTCCCATTTCAAAGATGAGACTATTTAGAAACGTTAGACAATTTACCCTGTATTAAGATGCTAGAAAGTAGCAGATTTGATATAATGAAATTTAAAATACCAATGATCTTGAGAAATATAATACATGCCATATTTGAAAGCCAACCATCTCCTCTTGAAAAATACAGTAATGTCTTTCCAACTGGGCTGGCCAAGTGAGATTAAGGAAAAATCAACACAGTAGGCAGGTTTACAGATGAAAAATTTAAGTCCTCACAGAGAAAATGATAATAAGATTAAGAATTGGTCAAACTGCAAAAGTCCTTACCAAAAAAAAAAAAGTCTTTATAAATACTTGCACAATCATCTAACACAATCATACCCATTTTGGACACTTACTGTGTGCTAATTTGTAAATTAGTTCATTTAATTTTCACAACTACCACAGGAGTTGTTCCAAAAGGTGGCAGTATCAGGATGCAAGCCAAATAGATCTGTTCCCCTACAGCCTATGTAATCAGCCACCATGCTATGACCAGGGGCATTTTCACACCTTCAGCCTTCCTAATTTTCTTTTCTTTTCTTTTTTTAAATTAATTTATTTATTTTAATTGGAGGCTAATTACTTTACAATATTGTAGTGGTTTTTGCCACACATTGACATGAATCAGCCATGAGTGTACATGTTTCCCCCATCCTGAAACCCCCTTCTTCTTCCCTCCCCATCCCATCCGTCAGGGTCATCCCAGTACACAGGTCCTGAGTGCCCTGTCTCATGCATTGAACTTGGACTGGTGATCTATTTCACATATGGTAATATACATGTTTCAATGCTATTCTCTCAAATCATCCCACCCTCGCCTTCTCCCAGAAAGTCCACAAGTCTGTTCTTTACATCTGTGTCTCTTTTGCTGTATCACGTATAGAATCATCATTACCATCTTTCTAAATTCTATATATATGCATTGCTGCTGCTAAGTCACTTCAGTCGTGTCCAACTTTGTGCGACCCCATAGATGGCAGCCCACCAGACTCCGCTGTCCCAGGGATTCTCCAGGCAAGAACACTGGAGTGGGTTGCCATTTCCTTCTCCAATGCATGAAAGTGAAAAGTGAAGTTGCTCAGTCGTGTCCAACTCTTAGCGACCCCATAGACTGCAGCCTACAAGGCTCCTGCATCCATGGGATTTTCCAGACAAGAGTAATAGAGTGGGTTGCCATTGCCTTCTCCATACATATGCATTAATATACTGTATTGGTGTTTTCTTTTTTTTCTGACTTACTTCACTCTGTATAATAGGCTCCAGTTTCATCCACCTCATTAGAACTGATTCAAATGCATTCTTTTTAATAGCTGAATAATATTCCATTGTGTATATGTACCACAACTTTCTTATCCATTCATCTGCTGATGGACATCTAGGTTGCTTCCATGTCCTAGCTATTGTAGACAGTGCTGCGATGAACATTGGGGTATACGTGTGTCTTTCAATTCTGGTTTCCTCGGTGTGTATGCCCAGCAGTGGGATTGCTAGGTCATATGGGAGTTCCATTTCCAGTTTTTTAAGCAATCTCCACACTGTTCTTCATAGTGGCTGTACTTGTTGGCATTTCCACCAACGGTGTTAAGAGGGTTCCCTTTTCTCTGCACCCTCTCCAGCATTTATTGTTTGTGGACTTTTTGATAGCAGCCATTCTGACTAGCATGAGATGGTGCCTTGGGGTGGTTTTAATTTGCATTTCTCTGAAAATGAATGATATTGAGCATCTTTTTGTGTTTGTTAGCCATCTGTATGTCTTCTTTGGAGAAATGTCTATTTAGATCTTTGGCTCATTTTTTGATTGGGTTGTTTATTTTTCTGGAATTCAGCTGCATGAGCTGCTTATATATTTTTGAGATTAAGTCTTTGCCAGTTGCTTCATTTTCTATTATTTTCTGCCATTCTGCAGGCTGTCTTTTCACCTTGCTTATAGTTTCCTTAGCTGTGCAAAAGCCTTTAAGTTTAATTAGGTCCCATTTGTTTATTTTTGCTTTTATTTCCAGAGTGGCAAGCAGCAAAGAGGAGATACCCCACGTCCAAGGTAAGAGAAACCCAAGTAAGACGGTAGATGCTGAGAGAGGGCACAGTGACTAAGTGGCGAGCGGCAAAGAGGCGAGCAGTGGCTGCGGTGCAGGAGCAGCTAGCAGCAGTTGGGCACTGAGTGGCAGAGAGGAGATTTCCCACGTCCAAGGTCAGGAGTGGCAGCAGTGAGGACATACCCCACGTCTAAGGTAAGGAGCAGCGGCTTCACTTTCCTGGAGCAGCTGTGAAGAGATACCCCACATCCAAGGTAAGAGAAACCCAAGTAAGATGGTAGGTGCTGAGAGAGGGCATCAGAGGGCACACAGACTGAAAGCACAATCACAGAAAACTAGCCAATCTGATCACATGGACCACATCCTTGTCTAACTCAGTGAAACTAGGCCATGCCGTGTGGCATGGCCACATAACCTAGTTAAACAAAAAAATTAACATTTTGGGTATTGGTATGTAATGACAAATATAAAATAGGATAATATTATAGTGACTAGAGGACTGCTTAATAGGTAGATTTATACGTGAAGATTCTTTGGATTATCAGTTGAATGGTAACAAAACACAATGTAACAATCTTAGTGTGTACAAAGCAGATACAATAATGGGCACATGGGCTTAAGACAGAAAATAATCTCAGCATGTTTAAGGTACAGACAAAAGGCCAGTGTGACTGGAGATTACTGAAAGGGAGGAGAGTAGGAGATGAAATCGAAGACATTGGCCTAAGAGTTTGAATTTTCTTTTGGTTTTAGCAGGAAGCTTTTGAAGAATTTTAAACAGAAGAACAACATGATCTAATATATATTACCAAAATAAACCATGAATAAAATGAGAGCAGGACAAATATTTGTAGAAGTGACTTATGAACTGAGTTTTGAAAGTATTGTTTCTTCATCATTATTTACTTTGCTCATTTCCAGAATAAGGGGAAAGGAAGTCCTGCCTTATAGTGTCTAGTAATAGACTGCTTTCTGAGTCCATTTAATGGACTTTTTGGCGCAGAGATCTTGATGTATGGAGAGAGTGGACTGGGGACTGCGGTGGTGAATTAAGAGTGGATGAGCAGGTTACTTTTTAATATGCTGTCCAAGTTGGTCATAATTTTTCTTCCAAGGAGTAAGCGTCTTTTAATTTCATGGCTGCAGTCACCATCTGCAGTGATTTTGGAGCCCCCCCAAAATAAAGTCTGTCACTGTTTCCACTGTTTCCCGTTCTATTTGCCATGAAGTGATGGGACCAGATGCCATAATCTTAGTTTTCTGAAAGTTGAGCTTTAAGCAACTTTTTCACTCTCCTCTTTCACTTTCATCAACAGGTTCTTTAGTTATTCTTTGCTTTCTGCCATAAGGGTGGTGTCATCTGCATATCTGAGGTTATTGATATTTCTCCTGGCAATCTTGATTCCAGCTTGTGCTTCATCCAACCCAGCGTTTCTCATGATGTATTCTGCATAGAAGTTAAATAAGCAGGGTGACAATATACAGCCTTGACCAACCTAGACAGCATATTAAAAAGCAGAGACATTACTTTGCCAACAAAGGTCTGTCTAGTCAAGGCTATGGTTTTTCCAGTAGTCATGTATGGATGTGAGAGTTGGACTATAAAGAAAGCTGAGCACTGAAGAATTGATGCTTTTGAACTGTGGTGTTGGAGAAGACTCTTGAGAGTCCCTTGGACTGCAAGGAGATCCAACCAGGCCATCCTAAAGGAGATCAGTCCTGAATATTCATTGGAAGGACTGATGTTGAAGCTGAAACTCCCAATACTTTGGCCACCTGATGCGAAGAGCTGGCTCATTTGAAAAGACCCTGATGCTGGGAAAGGTTGAAGGTGGGAGGAGAAGGGGACGACAGAGGATGAGATGGTTGGATGGCATCACCAATTCAATGAACATGAGTTTGAGTAAACTCCTGGATTTGGTGATAGACAGGGAGGCCTGGCATGCTGCAGTTCATGGGGTCACAAAGAGTCAGACATGCCTGAGCAACTGAACTGAACTGAGCAGGTTACATTTACTGGGGATAAACCAGGTATGCCCATTTCATGAAATTTGGAAAGAGAAAATAAAAATGATCACATGTAAAATTTCCTTCAAGTAAATGTTCCGAAATGATTTCTCATCCTGTCTCACTAATATTATCAAAACTAAGGGTTGAAATATTCTTTTAAGGTTATCAATTAGCTACCTGCCTATGACTTTTTTGAAGCTCCATTAATGCAAATATAATGGGGCAGGTGCGAGTTTAAAGCACCTGAGGATAATATTTTTTAACTCTTTTGCATTGTTTTATGAGACAGTGATTTCAGTGGACTTCAAATGTGTCCTGTCTTATAAATTATTGTGTTATTAACTTTAACAGGTTAGTGGAAGCACTATTCACATCTCCATTGCCTAGTGTTAGTACTCAGATAATAGCTGGGGACAAGGGGTATTAATCCCTATATTATTGGCTCATGAGAAAGTGATCCTCTTACACGTGAGGGATTTAGAAGGAAAATACATATATATGCATGAGAAAAAGAGGAAAAAAATATGAGAATTTAGATCAAAACCCCCTGAATTTTACATCTTCTCTTTATTTTCATGCAGGACATTAATTAGATGGACAATTTAAGTTTGTGTTTATAGGTACCAGTTATTGTTCCATTTTGCTCATTTTCCTAGTCTTTGGTGGTTTTATGGGTTTTAATTTTCATGTAAGATTAAGAAAACCAGTTTAATTCTGTGCTTCCCTATGTTTTACTTAGTCTCCTAGTGTGTATTTTAGCTTTCTTGATGGGATTGCCAGTGAGTAAGTTACAGTGTTTTATACTATTGCTCTAGTGGTCCCAAACAGTTAATATCCTAGTGCCTTGATGATTAGTGTCTGTGTGCTTAGGTAATTGAAATTGTTCCTTCGTAGCTCAGGATATTTTGAACTGAACTGACACTGATAATAGCTGGGCTGGTTAGGAATATGAGCAAAGTTTGTGTTTTAGGGCCTAACTGATGTATCAAGAGAATGCAGCTGTCATAATTCCGTCTGTGGGCATTTCCAGGCAAGAGTACTGTAGTGGGGTGCCATTGCCTTCTCCATTAGCAGCAGTAGCAGATGTATCAAGAGAGTGCAGCTGTCATAATTAAGAAGAAAAGACATTGAAGCCACCATAGACACAAGATACTGCTCTGATAAATTGAACCTACAAACTATGAAGTGGCCCAGTTATACATATGCAATTTTGTTTCCCTTAATATCTCTTCTTGTTAGGGTGTGAATCTAGCCTTAGGCAGTGGTTTGAGGAGGCATTATTACTCAGTTGCCAAATGGCCTAGATTTAAGATTCCCATCCACTCCTAAATTGGTGAGCTTTATCAAACAGGACATAATGAATAGGTAAGGAAACACTTTGGCCTTTTCTCTTGACTGAATTAATTACATCTAAATGACAAAGTTTCTGTTTCTGAGTCACGCTTGTCAATGAACTGTTCTGCTAGCTAAAATCGTGTGGATTTTATGCCTATCTTCTAAAAAATGCTAATTTCTATACCATTATTGGAATAAAAAAAAAAATGACATGTAAAACACAGATCAAGATTAATAAGGTAGTTTTCCAATTTTTGCCTGATGAACCAATCTGGGCAATTTTGTGCTATGAATTCTTGTCTATGCTAATTGGAATAAGAAGGGAAAGCAAAGTTTCCTGCCCTTTTGTTCCTCTTGGATTTAAAATCAATTGAACAGATGCAGTGATATAAACCTGAATTTAAGTCTCTTATATTTTTCTTTATAGACACAATTGTGAATTGTGTTCTTCCTGCATTTGTAATTAGAGGGTGAAACAGATGGCAAAGGTTCAGTGTAAAGAGATGTCCATTAAAATAAATTTATGCTGCCAAGTGATTTTCATTCCAAGAGGGGAACTCTATTTGCTCCACGTGAAAGGAAGAAGTTGCACATAGACGTTTTGAAGAAACTTTGTTATGCAAGGCAAAGTAACTCAGTTACTGGACTGAGTTACACTGAAAATGCTAAAACTAAAGATGGATAAATAACTTTTATCTTCAAAAAAAAAAAAAGAAAATGAGCATTGTTGTAGGTGAGAACTGGTCAGATGGAAGCCCTTCTAAGTACAATTTAATGTACTAACCATATCTACTCCTGATGTGTAAGAAATCTGTGGTCACTTTTTTTCTGTTAAATTTTAGCCATTCTTATAGAAGCAAGTGAAGCATTACTAGCAATGATTTGAGATACATCCCTCTATGTATTAAGTTTATATTTAGGAAGGAAACATACTTAAGATATTTTAGCTGTCATGTGGGGCAGCGTAACATAGTGGTTAAGAACAAGGATTCTGGAGTCAGCCCTCCTGGGTTTTGAATTGCATCTGCCGTTGACTCTTTGAGTGACGTTGGGGAAATCGTATAACAATTCTATACTATAGTTCCTTCCTGTGTCGAGTTGGAATAAGTAAAAACGCAAATCTCAAAGGTGACCAGAATTTAATATCATCCCTATATTTTATGCTTATTTAATCTTTTTTGAACAAAAAAACTTTAATCATTTGTTTCCAAAAAGAGGCAACTACAGTTTTTCTGCCAAAAAAGTGGAAGTGTTTTTAAGTTTAAAATTTAATTAATTTGCCTAAAATTTAAGACAGATCTGTATTTAACTGCAAGTCTCAGATTCTCAGCTTGAAAAAATTACTTGCCTGGTGCTTACATTTTTGACCAATTTCCTATCTACACAGAGCTGGAGAACTTAAAATCTAAAACTGTTATCAACATGAAACTTAACAGAGAGAAACTTTCAGGAAAGAAACAATGCTGTTATTTTATTAGCTCATTATGTGAAACACCTCAATTTGAGTGACATGAACATGTATATTTCCTTATCATCCAATATAAAAATATTTTTGATGCCTTTATATTTGCACTATACTGGACACTGCATTTTGAGCATCACTCAGATTCTGCTCACAGGGAGCTTGTTTTTACAGGATGAACACCTCTGTCTTTTCAATTCTATTCTCCCTGCAATAAACACAAGAAAGGAGAAGAAAGGTCCAGAAACCTCTGGGATCATCTGAGAGATTATTATAACCTGCAAATCCTAGGGTTTAATCAGTCTGTAAAATTACAACCAGAATTTGAATATTGTGTCAACTTCATGTGTAACCTTAGTTGTTACTTCACCTTCTTGAAAGTAAAATTGCAGCTCTTAGAGCTGTTAAGCGGAATAATTACATTGATCTAGTGCAGTTTCTGGAATATATTTGATAATCAATAAGCAGATTGAGTAACATTCTCCCTTTTCTTTTAGATTACACTCCAAATAATTTGGCATTGAGCATTTAGATTAATGCACTCAAGCACTTCATCTCTGAGTTAGAAGGATTTCATAGTCAAGAACAAGAAAAGCATTTTATCTTATAATAGTTGACTCAAGATCCTAGACTCTGCAATATGAACAATAAAACATGAAAAATAAATAATGGAGGGAAAAATATAAAACATCCTTCTATGTGGTCAGTATATTGTCCACTACAAAGGAAAATCTAATGCAACCAACTGACAAATTATGAGAAATAGTAAAATAGATTAAAGTGATTTTACATAAAATCAAAATACAAAAATCATTTTTTACAAATAAATGTGTGTGTGCTCAATTGCTCAGTCATGTCCACCTCTTTGTGGCAGCATGGACTGTAGCCCACCAGGCTCCTCTGCACGTGGGATTTTCCAGCAGGGATACTGGAGTGGGTTGCCATGCCATCCTCTCCTCCAGGGGATCTCTCCAACTCAGAGATCAAACCTGTGTCTCTTGTGTCTTCTACATCAGTAGAATTCTTTACCACTAGCAACACCTGGCGGAGAAGGCAATGGCAACCCACTCCAGTACTCTTGCCTGGAAAATCCTATGGACAGAGGAGCCTGGTGGGCTGCAATCCATGGGGTCGCTAAAGGTCAGACACAACTGAGCAACTTCACTTTCACTTTTCACTTTCATGCATTGGAGAAGGAAATGGCAACCCACTCCAGTGTTCTTGCCTGGAGAATCCCAGGGACGGGGGAGCCTGGTTGGCTGCCGTCTGTGGGGTCGCACAGAGTCGGACACGACTGAAGTGACTTAGCAGCAGCAACACCTGGGAAGCCCTTAAAAATAAATAGCAATTGATTAAAAATATGAAAGGAAATAGTTCCATTAAAAATGAGCATATAAATTATAAAGTGATAAGCATATATTTTAAGCATTATAAAGTAAAAGAACATCTGAATAAATGAATAAATATATTATGTTTGTGGATGTGAAACCCCAGTATTCTGAAATTTTAATTTTCAAAATAATCCTTAAGTTTGAATAGTCATGAAATTTCTAGCAGAGTTTTTTGAACATGAAAGCCAACTATAAAATTCATTTGGAATAGAAAATACAGAATACTAAAAACAACTAACACATGTCCTGACATCAAAACATAATTGAAAAATGTAGTAAATAACAAGTTGAGATATTTAGTATGACAGAATCCAGAAATGGATACATAGAGCTTTAACATGCCAAAAATGTCTTTTCAGATCCTTTAATAAAATATGGACTCTTTAATAAAATAAAGTTGGGATAATTTTCTATCCACCAGAAAAATAATTATTTGATTTCTGTCTCAAAAGATTCTCAGGATATATCCCAGATAGAGCAAAGGCCAACATATAAAAACAAAAGCAACAGAAATCAAAAATACATGAATATTTTACAAGAAAAATACGAAGATGCCTCTGTGACTTTAGAGCAAGATATTCTTTTTAAAAATTATTAGAAAACACAAATAGGGACTTCCCTCATGGTCCAGTGGTTAAGAATCTGCTTTGCAATGCAGAGGACATGAGTTCAGTCCCTGGAAGGGGAACTAAGATCCCATATGTCATGGAGCAGCTAAGCCCCCACACCACAACTACTGAGCCCGTGTGCTCCAGAGCCCGTGAGGCAAAACTTGAGACCCTGGATGCCACAATTAAGACCCGACCCAGCCAAAACACAAATAAAAATTGATAAATTGGGTCATGTCAAAATATTTCCAAAGACAAAAAACAACACAAAGTCAGAATAAGAGGCACACTGGTAGAAAACATTACAGCATGCAACCTATAAAGAAATTCAGCATCTATCCAAGGGGAAAAAAATAAAGCGTATAAACAGTCAAAAGTCAGATGAGAAGAATAAGACAATAGTGAGATAAAAAGATCAATTCCACTTACTTGCAAGTAGGAACATATACTTTGAGAGAGTTTTCACTCCTCAGACTAGCAACAATTTAAGTGCCAAGTGTAAACAATTATTGGGGAACAAGTATTCTATATTGACAGTAAGCATATAAAAGTATGGTAATTTTTAGGGTACTTGGATAGTTTCTATAAAAGTAATTAATTTCTTATAATTACACTTCTAATTATTCTGGAGAAATTCCTACATGTCCAAGATGGCATGACAAGGAATGTTCACAGGATTATCTGAAATATGATACTAAAAGGAAAATAGACATAACCAAGGAAAATAGGAATGACCTAAATAACTACCAAAAGAAAACCAATATATAAGTTATATAAATTATGGCACATTCATACCATGAAATACTTTGGGGCAGTTTTTAAAAAAAGAGGTGAAATTTGTGGATTGCTGTGGGAAAAAGGGTGAAGAGTTCAAGTTTCCAACTGATCTTTTCAGTGTAATACAATTAATGTAAAAAATATGCTCGTATTCAGAAAATAATACTGTATATCTAATGAAGAAATGGATAAAGTACTGGAGAAATGTGCACTCAACTGTTATTTGGTGAGATCCAGAGTGTTCTCAGACTGGATATGGTTTTTAGAAGATGGCTTTAAGCTTGTAATACTTTAATATTTTCAAGGTGTATATTTGCATATATGTATGCATTCTATGTAACATATCTGTTTTACTCATATAACATCTATTTTAAATATATTTAGATTTACACATGGGATCCCCTTGTGGCTCAGCTGGTAAAGAATCTGCCTGCAATGCGGGAGACCTGGGTTCAATCCCTGGGTTGCTAAGATCCCTTGGAGAAGGGAAAGGCTACCCACTCCAGTCTTCTGGCCTGGAGAAATACCATGGACTGTATAGTCCATGGGGTCACAAAGAGTCAGACATGACTGAACAACTTTCACTTTTCATATTTATACATTACATCTAAATACATCTATATCTACATATATCCATCTATATAAAACTTGCAGTTTTATAAGATTGGAAATTCTTTTAGAAGTGCAAATTCTCTTTAGTTGTAATAATTATTTTTAACTAAGAATGGACAAAAGGTATCATTCTGGCTATCAGAGATTAGGGGTTATCTGTAAACAAAGTGAAAGCATCAGTCAATCAGTCATGTCCAACTCTTTGGCACCCCCTGAACAGTAGCCCGCCAGGCTCCTCTGTCCATGGGATTTCCTAGGCAAGAACACTGGAGTGGGTAGCCATCCCCTTCTTTTCCTTCTCCAGAGGATCTTCCCAACCCAAGAGTTGAACCCAGGTCTCCTGCATTGCAGGCAGATTCTTTACCATCTGAGACACCAAATTTAAAGGTTAAAAATTAATTTGGGCAGAAATCATGCAATAAAGAAATACAAGTCAAGTCCTTATTACAAGGTTGTTCAGCATTTTGATAGTACACATTTTGTCTTGAGTAACTAAAGTGAGAATGAGCGACCACTAAAACTATGTTGTATTTTTGTTCACTTCATATTGAATTGTCATTAAAGTACAGTGATTTTCAGCCCATCAAGGTATCTTAAACTAGTAATTTGGGAACAACCTAGAATATAATGGTTGTGCATGTGCTAAAACAGCAATAGATATTTTATAGCTTCATCAAATAGATTTTTATTAGCAATACTCTTATTGTGATATTTTTTCTTATGCTCTGCATTTCAGTCTTAAATCTAGTTGAGTTTATTTATTATCACCTCAGTTTGATATTGAAATAGCTGTAAAAATAAGATTATATCATGTTCTTTACAATTGCAAATATTAAGACGGTTTAGAGAGGAAATTCATAATCAATCCTATTGTCTCTGTTAGTGGTTCAAATATTGCTCAAGATATAATCATAGCTTAGAAAATTGTCACATGAATAAAACGTATTTTTTTGGCTTTAAACAACAGAAATTTATTCTCACATTCCATAATAGAAGTCTGAAAGCAAAGTATTGGCAGGGCTATACTTCCTTCGAAAGCTCAAAGGAAGGATCTTTCATATAAACATTTTTTTTAAAGACATTTCTAGTTAAATTCTAGTTTAAAATTCTGTTGTAAATGTCCTCTTGTGAGTTTGGCAATCTTAAGGCTGTGACAAAGTTATTTTGTTAAGATATAAAGGTATTTAAATTGGGGAGTAATTTTTTCCATAGAGAATACTATCAGAAATTTTAGACTTTACTAAAATATTGTCAAAACGGATTGAAATATATTATATCTCCTTTTTTTTTAAAAAAAAACAATCTTCCTCAACAGTACTCTGGCTTCTTAGATTCACCTCAACATTAAGTTGTGTTTTAATGTTGGGTTAGCTCTGGGAATCAACACTAAATGACACAGCTGCTCCCAGTGCAGAATGGCTTGGAAGCTCAGGATCTGACACCATAGAGGGCTACACAAGGAGTGTGAGAAGCATTGGTAAATAATGCTTGAGTAAAGAAGCATCTTCAAGACTTTAAAACTTTTTCTTTTAAAATAGAAAGATCTTTACCCAAAACCTTCTTAGAAGAATAAGTTGATGAATTGGCTGACGGCAAGAACTTTGCCAGGCAACTCTCAGTAGAACTCTCACTCTATGTTTACTGGCTGGATGATCAAAGACACTTTCCTTTAATTCTTTAAACCAGATGTGTAAAAGGGTGATAACACTACCCATCTAAACCTTACTATAAGAATTAAATGAGCTATGCATGTAAACCACTTGGCATCTGGTATATAATCAATTCACAAAATAGTGTATTCCATCCAATCTAAGATACCAGCAGGATAGTATGTACCATTTTTATGGACTACAGTTATAGAAAGAGACTGAAAACTGTGATAGAATTGAGAGGCATCTCCATTTCAGAAATGTTAATGTGTAAAAATATGTGTATTAGAGTACACAGATACAGTGGTAGCCTGAAGCCAAAACCTGTAGAAGGATGCTCTTGGGAAAATGACCCTCACTTCATCTAGTCTTTATTACACCAATTATTTGCATGTGTTAAGCTAGGTCATGTATAGCCAGAGACTCCAGAAAAAAAATCAGGTGGGAGTCAGGAGCCAGAAAGATATTTAACATCTCCATCCCCTCTCTCCAGGAGAAAGGCAGTAATAGCTTTGAAAACATGACAGAGTCCTCATTTTGTACAGGGTGTTAATCCAAAGTTACACATCACCATAACTTAGGGAAATCCGGAAACACATATCTCTATCCAGTAGAATACTGTGTTATTTCCTGCTTTCTATAATCACTTCTTTGACTTTCCCTTGTATTTTATGATTACATAAACTTAACATACTAAAAAAACACATAAACAAAACAAAATTGAAATATAATGATGACCTCCTTCATCAGACTCTTCTACCCCCCAAATGTAACCATTGTAATGTACACTTGTCGAGTCTTTAATAAATAGTTATTTTTATAAACACTCTTTGTATGGGAATTTATGAAAGTAAGGAGATCTCTTCTTTGCTTTAGAAATAATATATAATGTATTTCTCGAGACATGTGTGCACTGGTCATAAGGTAATTCAGGCTTCTGAAGCAGGAATAGCTTCTATAACCTCTTTGGTGGAGAGTCATCTCACCTGTGCTTGGATATCTTCTGTGCTATGACAGCCTTGATTCAATAACCAGTCCTGTCTTTCTATTTCTGGATAAACCTAGTTTTTAGAGCATTGTTTCTCCTTTTGTTAGAGTGAATCTGTGCCTCCAAAAGACCACACGTGATCCTAGTTCTTTCCTTAGTCACACATATTATCTAACTGTCCTACATTCTGGTCAGAAACAAATTAGATGACAGCTATTTTGTCTGATTTCTCTTCAGAGCTTGTCTCTTCTTTGCCTAGTATTAAAAATATTTTGAGAGCTAAATATATGCTAGACAGTCCCCTACATGGTAGAAGTGGATTCCTTCATGTAACCTTTCAGTGATCTTTCATGTCTAACACCTACTATTGACATCCTAGTCTTATAGTGGAAGAAATGGCTACAGAGAAGTTAGTAACCCTCCTCAGCTTTCCACTGTGATAGGAGATGGAGCCAGGATTCAGCCCCTGGCCTTGAGGAAACATTATTTACTAGACTGGTGTGCTGCTTTTTTAAAATAGTATCACTCCCTCAGAGGTTCCTTGCAACTGGTATTGCATTTCTTGGGATATATTATACTTAATAAATGTCCTCCCTAAATTATAGAATTTCCAAAAGAAACAGCTATTCATAAGTGGCCCAAAGCTATGTGGGTGAAGGAAGCCTGTCCTCAGCCTTAGTAGTTAGGTAGTAGCAGTTTGTGACCCAAGTTTATATTTTCTTCTTAACCACATCCATCATACAAGAGGCTCTTTGTGAAAAGGGTGTTTCAAGTGAAAACCTTAAGGTCTTATTCTATTAGCATTTGTTAAAATGCATACCTTCCATTTTAAGTCCATGCCATTGTTTGATCATTTTTTTAATCAGTGTAGAAATTGGCATTTGTGTTTATTAAGGTTTATGGTGCATGTGAGGAGCTGAGAAATTTTAAAATTCCTTAGTGTGTTAGTTACTCCTCCTGGGAATAGTTAATATGTAAGGCTTAATATTTCAGTTATTTTTATGATTATATATTTATTCATTATAAGAAGTTAGGACATCTTCAAAAATAACTCAGCCTCTGAGGCACCAGTACGCAGTGTGGATAAGTATAAATCTGCTATATACTATCTGCATGTCTCTACTTTTCTAGGTCAGAAAGCCAAGTGCCCATTGGTAGGAGGAAACCATTTGTGGTACCTGATGTATTATTATCTGGATGACCCTTGCAGTTAGTAGGAAAGATTCTGACCCTCCCTAGAGACTAATGATAATCTTTATGTGTATGTGTGCTCAGTTGAATCCAACTCTTTGTGACCCTGTGTACTGTAGCCAACCAGGCTCCTCTGTCCAGGCGAAAATACTGGAGTGAGTAGCCACTTACTCCTTCAGGAGATCTTCCCAACCCAGGGATGAAACCCACATCCCCTGTGTCTCCTGCATTGTAGGCAGATTCCTTACCCTCTGAGCCATTGAAGAAGGCCACTCTGTATATATAATACCTTTTCTAAACTTCTGGCTTAAATCATTTTTTATGATTATGACCATTTAAAGTAGAAACATCATACTTTTGATATTAAAACTGCTACTCTAATGGATACTTTTCTGAGATCTGAGACTTGATCAAAATTTACCTTCTGCGAAGTAATACACTTTGGGATTTCATAGATATCATCATATTACTCAGTTTTCATTCTCTACACTGAAAATTTATCCATTCCTCTGATAACTTAGAGTTGACTTTCTGAATATATAAACTAGATTATACTAAGAAGTGGGAGAACAGTCTCAAGAAGTCAACACAGATGTCTGTGGAGGGTTTCCCCTTAAGGATGTGACATTTCTTACATCTTTGGTTTTTGTTTTCCTTCTTGATGAAACCTAATGTTTGGTTTTTATGCTTTATTTCATAAGTGCATTTGTCTCATATCTTCAGAGAATAGCTTACAGTGAATTTTCACTTTGAAACATAACTGGTACAAAAGCAGTCCTTCTAATAGTTTGGGTCTGTTTGCCAAAAAAGTGTTATTTTAGTTTTGCCTAAATTGACACTCACCTGTGGTCATGGATTCCTGAAATTTCTGCCACTTATTCACATTTTACAATTTAAAGGGCTTCACATGAATCTGAAAACACATACATTTCTCCATGGATTTCCTTTTTAGATCATTAAAAAGGTTAAATAATTTTTTGTCACTGAGAATTCCCATCATTAACTTTTCTCTGTTCAGAAAAGTACCTATTTCTTTCAATTTTTCAGATATAAACAAATGTCATTTTTCAGATATAAAAAATTGTTTACCCAAGAATATACAATTTTTTCTCCAAATAGAGTTAATTGATCTTACTACCTTAGAAGTCATTTGTTTCTCTATCTGATCAATGATTGAATTATGCTAAAATTTTAATGTAAGGAAACCTTAAGGATTTCTCTCATGAAAACCATTTTACTTTTAGACAGTATTGTCTGTTAGTTGACATTAACAAAGAAGACATTACCAAAGAGTTCACCACATATTTTCTTTAAATAGTTAAATTTTCTCATATGTTAAGTGAAATTCACACAGTTGTGTTCAACTCTTTGGGACCCCATGGACTATACAGTCCATGGAATTCTCCAGGCCAGAATACTGGAGTGGGTAGCCATTCCCTTCTCCAGGGGATCTTCCCAACCCAGGAATTGAACCAGGGTCTCCTGCGTGCAGGCAGATTCTTTACCAGCTGAGCTACCAGGAAGCCCGGTATGTTGGGAGGTGTATAAAAATTAACATTAAAATAACATAAAGTCTCATATGTTGGGGGTACATTAAAATCAAATTTGCATCCATTTGCATGAGTCTAAAATAATGTTACTGATTGCCATGTGATTTGTGGGAAAAATCATTTCTTTGCAGGTATATGACTTATTTCTATTCAGGAATCTTATGTCCAAATTATTCTTAATAAAGGTCTACTCTTCTTTAGTGAGCTAAAGCAGTATGATAGGATATAAAGAGGAAAGGCACAGGAAAAACTGAATTTTATATCAAATTTTTGCTATGCCAACTCTGGACGCTGAGTCTCAGTTTATCCTGCAGATTGTAAGAATAATAACTTTAATATGTATCTTGTGCAAGTCTCAGGTTAATTGCATAGATCTTGTATGTGAAAAGTCTTTGGAAAATGAAATGTGAAAAGCGTAGTTTATTATATTTAATAAAGAAACACCAATCTATTTTTAAAGTGTGTTCTGTGGGATTGATTCACAGGAGACAAAGCAGCTTATGTAGTCAGAATGCCCTGAGTCTTTCAGATTTTATATGAGATTGTTATAGCTCTTTAAAAATTGATATTGTTTATTTTTAAAGATCGAGGGTAACCTCAGTAAGCTAGCTATGCTATAAATCATGATATATGAGAAATTAAAAACTACTCTCTAGTCTGGCACTATTTTCCTAGGAGTTCGGTTTGGAAAGTGCAGTGACTAGACAGCAGCCAATTCCTGCACTTTCAGTTAGTTGGTTTTTCTCTCATAGGAAGTGCAAGGGAGTGGGATTGGTCATTTAGGAAAACAGTAAATGTCACTATTTCTAGGATAAGCAAATGGAAACACTTGTGGACAGTTACTTGAAGAGCTCTGTCTCAGCCTAAGTTCCTTAGAAATAGAGTTTCTTACAGGGCATGTTATCAAGGGAAGCAAAGCGAGGGAAAATGGAAATGAGAAAAGAAAGAAGGGAAAGCAACGCCCAGTGGGATGTTGCCAAGCGGGTCACAGTCTCCCAAGAAAAAAGGGTTGATTCTTGGGCCCTGTGAAGTCTCAGGAGAAGCCGGAGTCGAATCGGCTTGCTGGCTTCGCCTCCTTTCAGTCTCTTGTGTCTCATTGGTCAGTCTGATCCACAGAATGTTAAAGCCTCCTCACGGTGAGGGTGTTCTGCATGGATCTCAGAGCAACTGTTGGGAAATGAGAGATGGTGAGGTGCAGATGATGGGATCTCATCGAGGAGGCTGAGGCTGTAGTGTTGTCAGGAGATGAAGTGATTGTGGTGAACAGGGCTCATGACCACCCCAACAGCTTGAGTGGTCCCTGGAGCCAACCAGGAAGCAAGCCACCCACTGAGCCCTGGATGGGAGATGGACATGTATACTTGATTTGGTATAACACACACACACACACACACACACACACACACACACACACACACACACTCAGGCAACTAAAAATAATTACATAATTTGCCTTATTAAATAGGAAAATACAAGAAAATTTGGTGCAAGAAACTTCCAAACACATAGGAATACCAAAGCTGATCTACTTAAAAGAATTATAACCTAAGAAAGAAGTACCTTTTGACTTCTTACCAACTCCATGCCATACTTACAAAAAAAATCATTTATACAAACGACTCTGCATGTTGTAAATGACCAAGATCATTATCATCTAATTGCAACCGTCATCATTATCTAATGAAACTTCTGAAGGGGACCACCTGCCCATTGCAAAGCAGATGCACCAAGTGATGGATTAATAAGTAGACCATTACATTAGGGTGTATTTAAATAGGTTAAAAATTTAATTTGGAATTAGACCAAGATAAGCTTGCCACTACTTTCCTGATTAGAAAATATATTTACAGGGAGAGTGTTTTTTGTTTGTTACAGTTGTTAGAATTCTTAAATAGTTTTTATTTTTTGTTTAAATCTTTAAGTTTTTATATTTTGTTTAAGTTTTTATTTTTTGTTTAAGAACGTATATTACAATAAAAACTATATTAATTCTGACTGGGGAAAGTAGTACACAGAGAGATTGAGATGATAAAAAGAGCCTATTAGCAAATACAATCTACACAGCATATTAAAAATCAGAGACATTACTTTGCCAACAAATGTCTGTCTAAGCAAAGCTATGGTTTTTCCAGTAGTCATGTATGGATGGGAGAGCCGGACTATAAAGAAAGCTGAGTGCTGAAGAATTGATGCTTTTGAATTGATGCTTTTGAACCCTGATGCTGGGGAAAATTAAAGGCAGGAGGAGAAGGGGACAATAGAGGATGAGGTGATTGAATGGCATCACAGACTCAATTGACATGAGTTTGAGTTAGCTCCGGGAGTTGATGATGGACAGGGAAGCCTGGTGTGCTGCAGTCCATGGGGTTGCAAAGAATCGGGTATGACTAAGCAACTGAACTGAACTGAACTGAGCAAATACATTGAAAGTGCAAATTTGCTGTTTGAAAATAGTTGCTATTAACATAGTCTCCTGAAACAGATAAAGACACACTAAATTGAAAGGCAAAGAAGGATAAAGGTTTTCTAGCTGGGTTATTATTGGAAAGTCAACAAACCAAGCATTCAGGGACCAGCTTAGTGATATAACTGCTGACTTGAGGAAAATTAATCCTTCCTTAAAATATTTGATTAAATTGTACAAATGAGATTCCAGCTTAATCAAATCCAATAAAGTCTTTCTTGAGCAGCATAAACTATGCTTTGCCTAGCTTGGCACATAAAGTTCTCAGGCTGTAGACTGTCATTGTAGAGCAAAGTACTATATTTAACTGCTTATATCATGCCTAATGGAAAATGTAGTGAACAAGATGGCTATTCCATTGAATTTTGAAAGCATTTAGTAACATTAATAGACTCTTATTTTTCAAATATGCTTAATGATATAATGAATATAATTCCCTCTGCAAATCAACATGACCATTTTATAACAAAAGAGGAACTGAAGGATCATTACTTTACAGAAATACTCATCTATGGCAGATGCTCCATCAAATTCTATCCTTAGGATTTTATAAACAGCATAGACTGTGAGATGACAAAGTACTTTTCTCTCACACACATATTAATTTAAAATGACATTATGAAGACTAGATTATTGTCCAAACAATTTTAGTGACAGATAGTTCCATGATAAAAACTTCTAACTCTATATGTTTAGAAAACATAATAGTGAGTCATTTAACATATTTTTCAAGATTAGTTTTATTAGTAATTTTTAAATAAAACTAGCATTAATATAAATTATTAATTTATTTATACTCCATGGTGAGAGAATTGCCTGTTATAATCTACTGGGTAATCAAGAAGCATAGGTAGACAAATTGAAGAGATTTTTCATTAAAAAATTTAAACATTTCAATAAAATGCTTGCACATAATTAAATGGAAAGTTACCCATATCAAAAGGATAGACGTCACTTAACATAAATTTGCATGTGAGAAAATACTCAGATACCTAATATAACAAATTATCGCAGTGTACATGGACAATATTATAATGTTGTATAAAGCAAAAAGATCAACACTATAAAAACAGGTTATGCTGTAAATCAAGGATTTGGAATATCAAATAAAAAGATTCTCTGGTCCAAATAAAAGTTAACAAAAATGACTTCTTGGGTGAAGAAGAAGTCTTCATGCTATTGCTTTTGGCATTGCTACCTGTTCCATCCATTCCCTGATTTTTTTCATTTCAATACCCTGAACCATACTAGGCTTTAAATAATCTTTTCATTTTAGTGATTTAATCTTTTCTGAGATGCAAATCTGCCAAATTTCCTCTGACATATACAGAGAGTAAGCTTTCTCCTGGAGAGCAAACATATGTTATGATCTTGGAAAAAAGAGGGGGAAAGAGATAGGAAAAAAGACAGGTGAATAAAACTGATTAAGGTAATGCATGTAAAGAAATGAGCACTTTGCAGAACACATTGAAATCCTTGAAAATATGAGTTATTATTATTCATGATTAGATGAAATGAACTCATACTTAGGAACATCATTAACTTGTGTTCTAAGAGTCCATTTAAAAAGCATTGAAATAATATTGGAGAAATAAATAAATAAAACAATGAAATAAATAAAGAAATAAAATTGGAGAAGGAAATGGCAACCCACTCCAATGTTCTCGCCTGGAGAATCCCAGGGATGGGGGAGCCTGGTGGGCTGCCGTCTGTGGGGTTGCACAGAGTCGGACACGACTGAAGCAACTTAGCAGCAGCAGAAGTAATATTAAATCTTATGTATATTTATTAGAGGAATCTGTACATTTGAATGTGCATGTTTGAATTAAGGTGCTTTCAGTAATTCACTTCAGTTTTTACAGTGTTCTCAGTTACACTGAGAACTCGCCATGGAAGTCCTGCTCCAAATACATCATTTCTTCCTCCTGAGGTGTTAACATCTTCCATATCATTTTAGTGTCTACAGACAGGAAGAATATTGCCATAATGTTTGATTTTTTTTTTTTCTGTTGAACCTAAAGTTAAAAAAATACTGAAAACAAAAAATACATTCAATCTGCCTGTAATGCAGGAGACCCCAGTTTGATTCCTGGGTTGGAAAGATTTCCTGGAGAAGAGATAGGCTGCCCACTCCAGTATTCTTGGGCTTCCCTGGTGGCTCAGTCGGTAAAGAATCCTCCTTCAATGTGGGAGGCCTGTGTTTGGTCCCTGGGTTGGAAAGATCCCTTGGAGAAGGGAATGGCTACCCACTCCATTATTCTTGCCTGGAGAATTCCACGGACAGAGGAGCCTGGCAGGCTACAGTTCATGGGATCACAAAGAGTCGGACATGATTGAGCGAGTTTCAGTTAACAAAAAAAAGAAAAAAGAGTATGGAAATCAGAATGGCTTCTATTTTGGAGAAGGCAATGGCACCCCACTCCAGTACTCTTGCCTGGAAAATCCCATGGACAGAGGAGCCTGGTAGGCTACAGTCCGTGGGGTCGCTAAGAGTCGGACACGACTGAGTGACTTCACTTCCACTTTTCTCTTTCATGCACTGGAGAAGGAAATGGCAACCCACTCCAGTATTCTTGCCTGGAGAATCCCGGGGACAGCGGAGCCTGGTGGGCTGCCGTCTATTGGGTCGCACAGAGTTGGATACTACTGAAGCGACTTAGCCTAGCCTATTTTAACAAATGTATACATATAACATCAATGCCTATGTGTGTGACAGAGAAGAAAAGCCTTTCCTAAGCCATTAGAGAACAATAACAAAATTAACTATAAGCCAGTGAAGAAGTATCTGTGTGTGTGTGTGTGTGTGTGTGTGTGTGTGTGTGTTGGCAGATAAAAATGGGATTGGAGAGTATTGTACAGGGGTGTGTAATCAAAATTGTCATAACACATAAAATAAAGAGACAGCTATCTATTACCAAAGCAAGCATATATGCAAGTACCATAGTCATTTGACTATCTCCAAATGCAAACTGATTTGATAAAATACACAGAATAAATTTCATTTAAATATAATTTTTCTACAAGTGTTAATTTCTATAAGAGCATTGTAACAGAATTTCACCTTTCCATTTGAAAAATTAATTTAAAAAATTTAAAGTATCAATTCATTCTAAATGCCTGTTAACTTCAAAACACAGAAGTAGGTAGGAAAAGGTTTTTGAGATACAAATTTTCTAAGAGAAATTGTTTCCACAGGTTCAGCTATTCACATGGTAACAATGTCAAGTTGAGATTGTCGGTGTTTTGGGAAGGTCATTTTGCTGCTCTGGTTCCTTACCTTGTCATAGCTGATCTAGTAGATGGACAGATTTTAGCATTTGCTTAAGAATGTGTTAGACAAATCCTCAATGTGATGGGCTGATATAACCCCAGTTCAAGAGCTTGAGTGTTCTCATTCTTTATTGTTTCTTGTCTTTGTCTTTGTGAACATTTTCTATTTCCTCAAAGACCAAAGTGACTTCTCTTTTGCTTCCCTCACCTTTACAGCATAAAACTGTTAGCATGCAATTTATTTCAAGGGCACTGCTTCTAGCCTCAATGATATTTTGTCTGCCTGTGTATATATGTATGCTTGCTGGCATGGAAGAGAGGGTGGAAAAGGAGTCAATGTATGTAGTTTATTCTGAAATGAGTTATAATTCGTGAGAGTTTTCAAATATGTGGGAAACTAGATAACTTGCAAACTAAATGTCCATCTTAATCCACACTTTAGCTCTCATCTGAACACGAGAGGGATTTAAACAGATAAAACATTCTTCCTGACTCTAGAGGAGCAAAAATCTATAAGGCATACAATAAACAGCTGGCTGATAGTGTCCTCCATGACCTCTGTCTGGCTGTGCGTGTGTTAGTCACTCAGTCGTGTCTGACGTTTTGCGACCCCGTGGACTGTAGCCCACCCAGGTAGCTCTGCCCATGGGATTTTCCAGCCAGGCAATACTGGAGTGGGTTGCTATTCCCTTCTCTACTGTCTGAATGAATAAAGCTTATTTTTCTCAGTCAAGCTGAAAGTATATTTTCAAAGGCTGGAAAAACAAACAGCAAAACCCAACTCCATTTTGTGCCATCCCTAAAGGCACCAGGGTTACCGTGTCAGGGTTGTTTGTTTGTTTGTTAATAAAATTACAGTAGATAGTATGTCGTTCAAGTGACTGAGCAATGTTTGGAAGTGAAATCATATGAAAGATTACCTTTTTTGTTTGACTGACTTGAGAATTTCAGAACAGGGTAGATTTTTTTTGTGTGTCATTAACGATGATTTCATAAGGCCAATTTGCAAGACTTCAGTCAACTCTTTTCTATACCAATAAAGTTCTGTAAAATAAGATTTGGGATGCTCTGTATTTGTCTTACTTGGATTCATTTAGAAGGTATAATTGAAACAAAAAGTTGCATACCTTATGATATAAAGACAGTGCCATCCTGGAAATACTAACAGCCAATTCTGAGACTTGAATCCAGTAAGAATTTACGAGTGATTTGTGAGCCTTGCAAATGCGTTTTTCATCCCAAGTGCCAATTTCTTTTTACAATGTTCATCCATATCTCCTGAAAGTTTATTTAAAGGAAATTTCTATTTTAAAAGTGTAACTTGAAATAGCTTATACCTGAACAAATGCCCTCTATTATTTTAAACACACTAAGACATGACTCGGCTTGCCCTCATTCAGCTAGTATACTATTCAATAGCTAAAAAGAAATAGAATAAAACATAAAATAAAAGGGAAATTCTTGCTTAAGTTTATTTGGGAACAGAAGAGTGGAGAAAGGGGAATAATCAATGCTGGACAGAAAAGGAAGGATAGAGAATAGGAAGGAAAAGCATTTTACTTTCAATTTTAGGCTTAATTATAAATAGAAGGAAATGGCAACCCACTCCAGTACTCTTGCCTAGAGAATCCTGTGGACAGAGGAGCCCAGTGGGCTGCTGTCCGTAGGGTCGCATAGAGTTGGACACAACTGAAGCTGCTTAGAATGCATGCATGCATTGGAGAAGGAAATGGAAACCCACTCCAGTATCCTTGCCTGGAGAATCCCTGGGACGGAGGAGCCTGGTGGGCTGCCGTCTATGGAGTTGCACAGAGTCAGACACGACTGAAGCGACTTAGCAGCAGCAGCAGCGTAAGTAGAACACTATAGTTCACATCAGGACTCCCTAATATCACTGTGCAAAAGGTGCAGGACTGGCTAGGTAACTAAAAATACATGTGATGAAAATACTTGTTTATTCCCGCCTCTCCTCATTCTTCCATCTCTCTTCGTTCATTAAAAATGGAAGAAAAATTGGATAGAGAAGCTATATCTCTATGAGGTCACCCAAGTCTTGCAACAAACTTGGCACAGATTGGGGTTATGGGAAGGTTAAGTAATAAAATGGGAGAAAATTAACTTGTCAGGGTAAGGCTATGAGGCTGGCTGGCATAGGTTGTTAGGGCCCTTTGTGTGGATGCTGCACACTGGCTCAGAGGTGTGCCAGGTTTGGAGGAGGTCACAACCCCTGAGGCTGAATGACAATCAGCTGATTTAGTTACAGGCCAGCCTAGTTTCACTAAGTAGATTCAATTCAAAGTAGGAGTTGTCCAACAAGGTGTGTATAGGAGGATAAATTCCAGTCAAATACATCCCAGAAACAAATTCTTTTTCTGTTCTTTTAACTGAAATAGACCAAGGGTGTGTGTTTAACTAGATAATGTATAATGAAACACAACAAACTACTTGCTACAGAATAGTCCTATGAACAAGAAAATTATGTCCATCTTTGTTTTTAATACAGGATACTGAATTTCCTTCAGTTAAGATGGTAACTTATTTTCATATTTGATATTTAAAGGTGTCTTTGCACAAGACAAAAAAACCTATCAGATTGGCAATAATGCAAGATTTTGACAATGTAATATGTTTAGTAAATGCTGTGGGAAATGATCAGTTTCATGTATTACTTGTTGGCAAGAAAAATGTTATATGTGACATCATCTATGGAAGGGAATTTGACACCATCCAGAAAAATTACATATGGATGTAACCTTTCATTTCAAGATATCTATCTTTAAAAAACACTGACAAAGAAACAAACAAAAAAGCATAATCATCAGGCTCTTCACTGCAGGTCCATTTTGTGATAGCAAAAAACTGGAAACAGCCCGGTGTCTTCAGTGGGGTTTCAGATGAAGAAACAATGCCATAGACAAACCAATGGGGAGGCAGTTGTAAAAGAAAGGGAGAAATATTGTTAATTATTGCTATGCAATGATCTCTGAATTTGTTATTAAGTGAGAAAGAGGGAGAAAGTATGTATTATGTACATCTTAAATGTCAATAATCTACCATGTTAGAGAAAGCCCAGGCCACGTGAAGTGAACGTGTGTAAGCGTTATAGCTGACAGACCCATGTGAGATCCCAGTGGTTAGCCATCTTTAACCCTATATATGTGAGTAAGGATGTGCTTTTGTTATAAATTAGATCATAAGAACCCCCACGTAGGCTCTTGCCTGGCAGGGAAAGTTCTTCTGTTTGGATTCAGGGATGCAAAAACAAAACTAAAGTTGAAATTGAAGTAGCACAAGTTTTATTCAATGAGCAGAGAATGGAAAAACAGAAATGTAGTTCACAAATCATCTTCTCACCTTGATTAAGGCAAGATTTTAAGGGCAAGGTTAATGAGGGGGAAGCACATGTATTGGTCAGCAAATGATCTGATTATTTTTTTCCTTTCTTAATTTTAGTTGGAATACAGTTGCTTTACAACGTTGTGTTAGTTTCTGCTGTTTGCGAAGTGAATCCATTCTGTATATCCATATCTATATCTATATCGCCTCTTTTTTAGATTTTCTTCCCATTTAGGTCACCACAGAGCACTGGGTATACAGTAGGCTCTCATTTATTATCTATTATATACATTGTTTGTCGTTGTTCTGCAGTTGCTAAATCCAGCCCTTTGTGACCCCATAGATTGCAGCATGCCAGGATCCTCATCTCTTTAAGGATTTTCCACAGTTTGCTGTGTTTACACAGTCAAAGGCTTTTCTGTAGTCAGTGGAGCAGATGTTTTTTCCAGAACTCCCTTGCTTTCTTCATGATCCAACGAATGTTGGCAATTTGATTTCTGATTCTTCTGACTCTTTGAAACCCAGCTTGTACATCTGGAAGTTCTCAGTTAACGTACTGCTAAAGCCCAGCTTGAAGGATTTTGAGCATTAACTTGCTAGCGTGTGAAATGAGCACAGTTGTGTGGTAGTTTGAACATTCTCTGGCATTGTCTTTCTTTGGGATTGAAATATTTTATATATAGTATATATATATATATACATATATACATATATATATATATATATATATATATGTGTGTGTGTGTATATATATATGTCAATCCTGCCCTCCCAGTTTATCCCACTCCTTCTTCCCCCTTATAATCCATAGGCTTGTTCTCTACATCCATTCCTCTATTTCTACTTTGCTAATAAGTTTATCAGTATAATTTTTCTAGATTCCACATATAAGCGATATTATTTCTGATTGCTTCACTCTGTATGACAGTCTGTTCACGCCTTTGCAAATAGAACTGTTTTGTTCCTTTTTATGGCTAATATTCCATTGTATATATATACCATATATTCTTTAGTCATTCCTTTGTTCATGGTCATTTCAGTTCAGTTCAGTTGCTCAGTCGTGTCCAACTCTTTGCAACCCTATGAACCGCAGCACGCCAGACCTCCCTGTCCATCACCAACTCCCAGAGTCCACCCAAACCCATGTCCATTGAATTGGTGATGCCATCCAACCATCTCATCCTCTGTCATCCCCTTCTCCTCCTGCCCTCAGTCTTCCCCAGGATCAGGGTCTTTTCAAATGAGTCAGCTCTTCGCATCAGGTGGCCAAAGTATTGGAGTATCAGCTTCAACATCAGTCCTTCCAATGGACACCCAGGACTGATCTCCTTTAGGATGGATAGGTTGGATATCCTTTCAGTCCAAGGGACTCTCAAGAGCCTTATCCTGGCTATTATGAATATTGCTTCCTACATGGCTCCGTGGTAAGTGTCTGCCTGCCAATGCCAGAAATGTTGGTTTGATCCCTGGGTCGGGCAGATCCCTGGAGAAAAAAATGGCAACCCACTCCACTATTCTTGCCTGGAGAACCCCATGGGCAGTGGTGCCTGGCAGGCTACAGTCCATGGGGTTGCAAAGAGTTGGACACAACTTAGCGATTGAGCACATACTCACAAACACTGGGGTACACGTATCTCTTTGAATTACAGTTTTCTGCAGATATATGTACAGGAGTGGGATTTCTGTGTCATCAGTTCAGTTGCTCAGTCATATCCGACTCTTTGTGACCCTATGTACTGCAGCACGCCAGGCTTCCCTGTCCATCACGAACTCCCAGAGTTTACTCAAACTCATGTCCATTGAGTCAGTGATGGCATCCAACCACTTCATCCTCTGTGGTTCCCTTCTCCTCCCACCTTCAATCTTTCCCAGCATCAGGGTCTTTTCAAATGAGTCAGTTCTTTGCATCAGGTGGCCAAAGTATTTGAGTTTCAGCTTCAGCATCAGTCCTTCCAGTGAATACTCAGGACTGATTTCCTAGGAGGGACTGATTGGATCTCCTTGAAGTCCAAGGGACTCTCAAGAGTCTTCTCCAATACCACAGCTCAAAAGCATCAATTCTTCAGTGCTCAGTTTTCTTTATAGTCTAATGCTCACATCCATACATGACTACTGGAAAAACCATAGCTTTGACTAGACAGCCCTTTGTTGGCAAAGCAATGACTCTGCTTTATAATATGCTGTCTAGGTTGGTCATAACTTTTCTTCCAAGGAGCAGGCATCTTTTAATTTCATGGCTGCAGTCACCATCTGCAGTGATTTTGGAGCCCCCCAAAATAAAGTCTCTGACTATTTCCACAGTTTCCCCATCTATGTGCCATGAAGTGATGAGACCAGATGCCAAGATCTTAGTTTTCTGAATGTTGAGCTTTAAGCCAACTTTTTCACTCTCCTCTTTCACTTTCATCAAGAGGCTTCTCTAGTTCTTCTTCACTTTGGGCCATAATGGTGGTGTCATCTGCATATCTGAGATTATTGATGTTTCTCCCGGCAATCTTGATTCCAGCTTGTGCTTCATCCAGTCCAACATTTCTCATGATGTATTCTGCATATAAGTTAAATAAGCAGGGTGACAGTATACAGTCTTGACAGACTCCTTTTTCGATTTGGAAACAGTCTGTTGTTCCATGTCTGGTTCTAACTGTTGCTTCTTGACCTGCATACAGATTTCTCAGGAGGCAGGTCAGGTGTTCTGGTATTCCCATCTCTTTCAGAATTTTCCATAGTTTGCTGTGATCCACACAGTCAAAAGCTTTGGCATAGTCAATAAAGCAGAAGTAGATGTTTTTCTGGAACTCTCTTGTTTTTTGGATGATCCAATGGATGTTGGCAATTTGATCTCTGGTTCCTCTGCCTTTTCTAAATCCAGCTTGAACATCTGGAAGTTCACAGTTCATGTACTGTTGAAGCCTGGCTTGAAGAATTTTAAGCATTACTTTACTAGGGTGTGAGATGAATCCAATTGTGCGATAATTTGAGCATTCTTTGGCATTGCCCTTCTTTGGGATTGGAAGGAAAACTGACCTTTTCCAGTCCTGTGGCCACTGCTGAGTTTTTCAAGTTTGCTGGCATATTGAGTGCAGCACTTTCACAGTATGGTAGTTCTATTTTTAGTTTTTTTGAGGAACCTCCATACCATTTTTGATAGTGGCTATATGAATTTACATTCCCACCAATAAATACCTAGGAATAAACCTAACTAAGGGCTTTCCTGGTGACTCAGTGGTAAAGAATCCACCTGATAATGCAGGAGACTTGTGTTTGACCCCTGGGTCAGGAAGATCCACTGGAGAAGGAAATGGTAACCCACTCCAGTCTTCTTTCCTGGGAAATACTGTGGACAGAGGAGCCTGGCGGGCTAGAGTCCATGGGATTGCAAAGAGTCAGACACGACTCAGAGATTAAACCACCACCACAACATAGAACAAGGCACAGATAAAATAAAATTGGCCATGTGTTGCTAATGGTATCAACTGAGTGATAGAAATATAAAAGTTCTTTATATTATTCTCCTTTTGTACATGTTTGAACTTTGCCATTGTAAAGATTTTTAAAATGTGTTTGAACTGAATGTTAATCTTTGGGTCTATCATCTCTTGGGCAAATATCTTGTTTTTCTATATTATTGTTGTTCAGTTGCTATGTCATGTCATACTCTTTGCAACTCCATGGACTGCAGTATGCCAGGCTTCCCTGTCTTGCACTATCTCCTGGAATTGGCTCAAACTCATATCAATTGTGTTAATGATGCCATCCAACCATCTCATCCTCTGTCACCCCCTTTTCCTCCTGCCCTCGATCTTTCCCAAGATAAAGGGTCTTTTCCAATGAGTCATCTCTTTGCATCAGGTGACTAAACTATTTGAGCTTCAGCATCAATCCTTCCATGAATATTCACTGTGGTGCTCCCAGTTGGAGAATCAGAGCAGTTCAATCTGGCTATGAAAATTTCTAAGTGGATTTCCTACATGGGGGTGGTAAAAATGAATTTTGTAGTTTTTAATTTTTTTTATAAAAAGTGTTCTTAAAAATATATTTGTCCTTCCTCTACTGGTTTCTATCATAAAAGTAAGTTAGCATAAAAAATCTAGGCATAAAAACAAAGTAAACCTGGAAACAAACAAATGGAAACCTTGTATCAGAACTGAGTGAATTATCAGAGGCTGCATCAGACAGTTCAGTTGCACAGTAGTGTCTGACTCTTTGCAACCCCATGGACTATAGCACGCCAGACTTCCCTGTCCATCAACAACTCCCAGAGCTTTCTCAAACTCATGTCCATCGAGTCTGTGATGCTGTCCAACCATCTTATCCTCTGTCATCCCCTTATCCTCCTGCCTTCAATATTTCCAGCATCAGGGTCATTTCCAATGAGTCAGTTCTTTGCATCAGGGGGCCAAAGTATTAGAGTTTCAGCTTCAGCATCAGTCCTTTCAATGAATATTCAGAGCTGATTTCCTTTTGGATTGATTGATTGGGTCTCCTTGCAGTCCAAGGGACTCTTCAAGAGTCTTCTCCAACACCATAGTTCAAAAGCATCAATTTTTGGTGCTCAGCTTTCTTTATGGTCCAACTTTCTCACGTCCATACATGACTACTGGAAAAATCATAGCTTTGACTAGACTGACCTTTGTTGGCAAAGCAATGTCTCTGCTTTTTAATATACTGTCTAGGTTGGTCATAGCTTATCTTCCAAAGGAGCAAGCGTCTTTTAATTTCGTGGCTGCAGTCACCATTTGCAGTGATTTTGCAGCCCAAGAAAATAAAGTCTGTCACTGTTTACTTTGTTTCCCCATCCATTTGCCATGACGTGATGGGACCGCATGCCATGATCTTAGAATACTGGAGTGGGTAACTATTACCTTCTTCAAGGGATCTTTCCAAACCAGGGATCGAACCCAGGTCTCCCACATTGCAGGCAGATTCTTTACCAGCTGAGCCATCAGGGAATCCTAGAGGCTGCATAGAAGGCAAGCATTTGTTGCTGAGGTCAGTAAACCAAGATTTTTTCTCCCTATCTTCCACTAATAAAGAGAGTGAGTGACCTTAGGCACATATGTAATTGTGTGGCTTCTTTTGGCTTATCTGGTCAGGGAGGCCATCTCATGGCACCGTCTCCCTGGAATCCAATCTAATTTAATTCAACCCCAATTCAGTTCAATTCAGTTTGGTTCTGTCTATTTCCTTCTACCAACTATTTGTTTAAAAATACAAATTGCAATAAACAGATGAATCTGTGTTGCCTAGAAATGCCATTTGCTGGCAGGAGTGGAGAAAAGATTCTCCTTAAAAAAAAAATCTCATTTACTGTGTCAACAATTAAGCTAAGAACTCATTTGTTATTTTAATATATTCTCCCATGTAATTAGATTAGTTGTGAAGGACTACATCAGTCTTTCAGTCCCTTCTATGAAAAAAAAAAGGCATTAAAAGGATATTCTCATTGACATTATATCTCCTTTTATTTGACGTGATTGAAAACTTGTAATCTATTCTTATGACAGCCAGGTAATTTTCACAAGATGATAAGTCTCAATCTTCTAGTACTAGTTTCAAACATCCATATGGAGTTGTTTTAAAAATTATTTATTTGATATGCCAAGGCAGTGTCTATGTATCATTTTGAGGTTGACATTTACCCTCCACTCCTGTTTCTATGTGAAAGAATTTTCCTAACAGTAACACTTCAATCCCTAGTGCCCCTTTCCCCCATCACTCACTCCTTCTGAGAGTAATGAATTTCTTCCTTAACTGCTGAGTTCACAAGAAGGAGACGGACATGCGTGGCTGGTCCCTCCCTCCCTACTCTGGGTCATCAGGCCCCACAGAGTCAACTCTGAGCTGCATTCATCCTCCATAGGAGGGCTTGCACGTGCCCAACTCTACCTGAGGCCAGATGAATCTATCTTTCTCTGTTTGCAGTGATGCTTTTGCAGGCCCATTTGTTCACAGGTCTAAAATTGTGTCATACTTAGTAATCCTGTAAATTTCATTTGCTATTCACTACCCATGCAGTAAAGTGGATTTTATATTTTTAGATTTATAGATGAGTGGACTACGTTTCACACACATGGCCAGATCACATTACTAGCAAATTACTTCCTTCATAGCTCAGTTGGTAAAGAATCTACCTCCAATGCAGGAGACCCTGGTTCGATTCCTGGGTTGGGAAGATCCCCTGGAGAAGGAAATGGCAACCGACTCCTGTATTCTTGCTTAGGAAATCCCATGGACAGAGGAGCCTGACGGGCTACAGTTCATGCGGTCGCAAGATTCGGATACAACTTAGTGACTAAACTACCACCATATATTTACTATAGTATTACTAACAAATTATAGGTGTCAGTCCCAGTTCTATTGGGAGTCTTCAAGAGGGTCCATTAAAGAGTATGTTACCCCTTTCCCTGAACCTAGTTCTAGGAAATTTAGAAATAAGTCAAAAAGTGGCAGATAGAGGTCAAGAATCACCAGCATTTATATGAAGAGTTAAGTTGGAGCTCAAGTGTTTGGTAATACCAACTCCCAGAATCAGAAAGATTTGCCCACATAGGACAAGCACAGACCTCCTGCCCCCACTCCTCTTGACTCCCTTTCTTCCTTTCTCCCCCAATCCCCAGCAAGGGTACAGCCTAACTGTTAACTAGTCTAGACTCTAGAGGAACAAAGGAGAAAACTGGCCTCCCTGCAGGTAGCTCACTCTTGGATTAGAATCTCAGAGTGGGGATGAGCCCGCAAAGTTTAGTCTTGCCCAGTTTTCTGGTTAGATAAGTTGTTCAGCTTCCCTGGGGGTGGAGTAAGTGAAAGGTGAGAGGCTATAGGGTAAATCTCATAGAAGAAGGAAACATCAGGAGTGGGAAATAAACATTCACCCCCAAATTACTCAGAGTAAACTTTCTTTTAACCCATTACATTCAAATAGTAATATCATGCTTAGTCCTCAGAAGAGGAAATACACAAGCCATCAGTTTCACTGTTACATCCAAATTCCTACTGCCTGTCTTTTTGGATTATCCTGGGATCCTTCTGCCACTGTAAAATTTGCCTCTAGAATGTCCTGAAATGGATACATACATTTCATTAAGTATGTCAAAACTTTCATTACTTTACAATGTTGTATTAGTTTCTGCTGTACAGCAAAGTGAATCAGCTATATGTATACATATACCCCCTCCCTTTTGACCCTCAACATTTGTAAAATAATTCTACTCAAATAATAAAATTAAAAATATATATATATATTTTTTAAGAAGATTTAAATAGAGACATCCTTATGGGAGTGAAGTTTTAAATAGTGACCTTTGAAATTTTGAAATAAATCATTTTAATTTAAAAATATAAAACACAAAAAGAAGTATATCAATTTTAAAGCCAGTCTCAATCCAAAGCTGAAAGTTCATTCTCTGTTCCATTTCTATTTTCAAATTACGTCCGGTCACATTTTCCCACAGCATGTCAGAGGTTCTTCAGTGAGATTTAATGCCAACCAAAAGATAAAAAGTATAAAGTTTCTTCTAATAAGGAGATGCCAGCATCATAGAAATACTCCAAATCTGAATATAAAGACCCCCACTACTTTAAAGTTCCAGGGCAAAACTGAAGTTCAAAGATTAAAATCTTCTTTCAAGTTCAAGTCAAAATATATTAAAGTCGAAATGAATTAGAGTCTGATATCAAGTTATTTTCCCCTGTGGAATCACATGTTTGAAGTTTAAAATTTCTAAGTTATAATTAAAACCCAGACTATCCTTGCAAATTTATTATTCAGCTCAGTCTCAGCAGAGGGGTACAGGGTGCCTGAGTAGATTTGGTCTTCTTTCAACAGCTGCCTTTTGAGTCACATCTCAGAGGAATAGGTGTAGTTCCTTTGTTGAGGACTTCAGAATGTATTATGTCAAGTCTCTGATACACCTTGTTTTAAAGAATCCAAAGGAATAACAAGAAACAAGATTTATTATAGCATTTGCTCCACACCCACCACATTTAGAAAACAAGCTAATTTCTAGTCCTTGGAGTTATCATCCTGTGTAAAATTTCATTGCCAGATGCCAGTGTTACCAAAGAGCACCACAGACAGTGCTCTCTGAGAGAAGGGTAGGAGGACCCTGGTTAGTTCCTGCCTGTTGTCTGCACTCCACTACCTAGAAACTGAAACTCCCCTGGGAGAAATCTTCCAAGGACAGACAGACAAATGCACCACCAATTTGCAAATCTAGGGGTAGGGAGGAGCCTCCTGTACATACTGCTTCCTCTCTTGGAGAGTGACGCAAAGCCCTTGCTGTCTGTATGCAAAGTTGAGAAATTTGCGTTGTTGACAATGTTTACATCAGGACTTGACTAAGGTACCTTTCTAACCACTTAGTAGTGTATTAAAACCTCCTGCTTTCCACTGCTTCCAGTACTGAGTATGGACTCTTATCTAGTGCCATAGCATCTTACTTTTGTGACCAGACATTAGTTCCTAAGTGCTGCTGTGCCTTTTTATTTAAAGCCATATTGGGGCTTCCCAAAATTCCCTGATATTGTTATTGTGATTACAATTAACCCGAATGGAACCAAAATGAGTTTTGTGGCGAGCCTCATAAATCCAAGGCTAACGTCAACCCTGAAGATAATTCACAGCATTCAAAAAAGGATAATTTGGGAAGATGATTCAGACCGGTCATGGAAAATTTAAAGCCAGAACCTCATCAGTGCTCTCTATAATGCTAGAACTCAACTCACATTCACTCTGAAGTAGCAGATACCATTTGTGTAACAAGGCCTCTGAGACCTGTAACATTGGAACAGTGCTCAGCTATGACTACTTTGGAAAAGTTTTGCTGAGGGCCTCCAGTGGGTGTCTCTTGCTAGGCCCTAGGCTGCCAGAGATTTGACTGAGGCCAGACTTTTCCCAAGGTCATCACTCTTTGCTTAAGTCTCAGTCTCTTCAAACAAATAAACAAACGTTACAAACAAAACTTCCATAACCTGTTTTCATCCACCCAGGTCAAAATGCAGTGCTCCCCATGTCTTAACGTTTCTTCCTTGCGTGCCCAATTGCTTCGGTTATGTCCAACTCTTTGCGACCCTATGGACAGTAGCCCACCAGGTTCTTCTGTCCATGGGATTCTTCAGGCAAGAGTACTAGAGTGGGTTGCCATGCCCTCCACCAGGGGATCTTCCCAACCAGGGATCGAACCCACGTCTCCTACATCTCCTGCATTACAGGTGTATTTTTCACCACTGAGCCACTGGGGAAGCCCCGATGTTTCCTCCTTTTGTCCCAGCAGTTAAAATCTAGCTCCAATATATCTCTAAAAGTAGAAAGGAAGAAAGAAAAGAAAAATACAAGTTCAAAGCACCTAGCCGAAATAGTAAAGCCCAAGCCTATCATCCTATGTCCTGGTCCTTCCCAAAACCTCCCACACATACATTTTGTCTCCTATTTCACTCTTAATGTTTCATTTCTCAGGGATCCTAGCCCAGGCAGGAAATGTTGGGAATCTTTGAGGGAGAAGGATAAACCTCTCCACTCCTCTTCCATAACTAGGTTCTGAACAAATCCAGAAATAAAACAGATATACAGATGGAACTTATTTTTGGTAAACTCCAGGTTGGAGTACGTGGCTTATGAACAGGTAAGTTTCCTAATACTGCATGCATCTCAGTGTTAGAACTAGCCATGTGGACAGGTGGCCCTGAAATGTGGCCTCCTGCCACAAGCTATTAGAGTGACTGTTGACACTTGCTTCCAGCTCCCAAGAGGAAGTAGAGCAGAGCTCACCTGAAAATGACTAATTTAGTCTTCACAGGTTTAGCAATCACATAAGTCTTTCCCTCCCCAGGGACAAGTGAGAAAGGGACTGAAGAGTGTAATGCTAATGAGTTCTGTGTCCAAAGAAGGAAACCATTTAGGGAGTAATTCCACCCCTGTTTTTAATGCCCCTTATCTGGTCCCATAACTTCATGGCAAATAGATGGGGAAACAGTGGAAACAGTGTCAGACTTTATTTTTTTAGGCTCCAAAATCACTACAGATGGTGATTGCAGCCATGAAATTAAAAGACACTTACTCCTTGGAAGGAAAGTCATGACCAGTCTAGATAGCATATTAAAAAGCAGAGACATTACTTTGCCAACAAAGGTCCGTCTAGTCAAGGCTATGGTTTTTCCAGTGGTCATGTATGGATGTGAGAGTTGGACTGTGAAGAAAGCTGAACACCGAAGAATTGATGCTTTTGAACTGTGGTGTTGGAGAAGACTCTTGAGAGTCCCTTGGACTGCAAGGAGATCCAACCAGTCCATCATAAAGGAGATCAGCCCTGGGTGTTCATTGGAAGGACTGATGTTGAAGCTGAAACTCCAGTACTTTGGCCACCTGATGCGAAGAGATGAATCACTGGAAAAGACCCTAATGCTGGGAAGGATTGGGGGCAGGAGGAGAAGGGGACGACAGAGGATGAGATGTCTGGATGGCATCACGGACTCTATGGACATGAGCTTGGGTAAACTCCGGGAGTTGGTGATGGACAGGGAGACCTGGCGTGCTGCGATTCATGGGGTTGCAAAGAGTCGGACATGACTGAGTGACTGAACTGACTGAACTGAACAAATCCAAAAGCTTGTAGCTTCTCATCTTTCTATTAGGGAGAGCCCATTTTCCTACAAGTAAAATTTCTGTTTGCACTACTGTTCAGATGCATATCTAATATACACATACATATATATATATACATACATATATACACACACACACACACACACATATATATAAAGAGAAAGAGAGGCAGTTTATTTTTTCTGGTTTTATTGAGATACAACTGACATTAACATTGTGTGAGTTTAAGGTGTACAGAAGGTTGATTTGAACACTAATATATTGTGAAACAATCACCATCATAGCATTAGCTAACACCTCTATCACATCACATGATTATCATTCTTCTTCAGGAGTTATGTTTAAACAGATGACTATCTCTTCTACTCTGTGATGGACTAAATGTATGTCAAATTATCTCTGAGTCTGGCAATACATTCCCTGTCATTAGACTCAGTGTGGCCATGAAGGTGGTAGTGAAATGAGACAAAATTAAACTGGTCTTTGGCAACGTGCCTTTACTTCAGCCCCAGAAAGCCAAGGTGTTGATATAACCTCAGGGACTGGCAACATTATTCCTTTTCTCTTTCCACTGCCTCTGGAATTAGAATAGAAATCAAAGTCAATGAGAGGTCATGCTTGTGAAAGAAACTGCCATACAGTTAAGGCTCGGTACATTCTAATTTTCCCTCTCCTTTCCTGTGAAGAGACATATGCTTACTGCATTTGAGAATGGAAACAAATGAGTGGAAGTTTACTCTTTATGCTGAAATGACATTATTTATTTAAACACTTGATGACAATTGATGGGGCATAATAATTATAGTTAGAGCTGGGAATAAACCATTTTCAAATTTCCTTCTCTATTTCTTAACAGAAGAAGAAATTATGGGAAATTCATTAGAATGAGGCAAGCAATCTTCATTTGACTGTGCCTGTTGGTTCTGATTTGGGTCATAGAAATTCTCTTCCGTGTTGTTTGATCTCTGTTGTTTATAAGAGAAAACGAACATGTTGAAATTATTAGCGTTGAGGAGTTGGAGAGCAAATAATGCTAATGGAATAAATAATACATCATTTATTGGAAGTGCTCTTTGGGGGTTTATACCAAATCACTTTACTAGCCGCAACAGCATAATATTTAGCAACCTCTAACAAGTTTCAGGGAGAGATATTACTTTGTGACTCAACAAATATCCTTGATATACTGCCTAAATTAGACAGCCTATTAAAAATTAATGGCAGGCCAATTTCCTGCAATTATACTTTTACCTAGGGAGCAGTCTGCCTGGTTTGTATGATATTAGGAACTTTTGGCTGTGCATCTTCTTTACAATTTCAGCCAAGTTTGTCAATGAAGTTTATTTCATGCTTGATCTTATCGATAAGCAGACATATTTAAATAGGTATGGAACATAGGATGTAAACAGTTTAGAATGAATTGATCTGCCAATGTTAGTAATTTAAGAAGGCATCTGTATGGTGGATGCTGGGATGTTAATTCAGCCCTTAGCTGCCAGTCCTTTAAGGAGATTGCCCTTCAAGAAGAAAATTGCCTCACCTGAATTCACATCTCCTTCCAGAGGCAGCCCACCTCTGATGGCTGATCAATGCAGAATATAATGACCAGGTCCCAAGTCCCCACGTCAGAGAGCTTTTAAGGGCCATCTTAGCTCCAGAACCCCTGAAAAGCTCAACTGAGAATCTGATTGGTCTGAATCACAGGTCAGTTGATTCCTTTGCCAAGTCCCTGTTTCTCATGCTATTGGCTCAGTCAGTTTCTGCTTAGCAGGGCATCTGACCTGATAACTGACAGGTTTTCAATACAAAATTATATTCGGAATCAAATTTCGACACACACACACACACACACACACACACATTCAACAGCTACTCTTTTACATTCACTTGTTGGCTGAAGGAGAAGATAATACAGATGTAGCCTTCTCTTTCTCCACCTAAATTACAGTAACTGTGAGCAAGAATAGTGTTGCTATAGATTATTAATGACAGGAATATTTTATTGGACAGGATCCCAGGGACTATAGACTAATGAATTGTTAAAAGATACAGAATATCAAATTTTGCAGAAAAATAAGTAGAAAGCTGAATAAGCCTATACTTATTAAAGATACTAAATTCTTCATTGAAAACTTCTCCACAGAGGTAATCTAGGTCCAGATGGCTTTCCAGTAAATTCTACCAACTATTTAAGAACAAAATTATCCCAAACCTACTCAAAATCTTTGGAAAAGTAATTTGAGGAAAGAACATTTACTAAAGCATTTTAGGATGTTAGCATTATGATGGTAGTAAAATTATACAACATTATAAGAAGACAAAGCTACCCAAAAAAGGTAAAAAAATACTCTCAGAAAAAGTAGGCTGGTGTTCTGTGATGACCTAGAGGGTTGGAATTGGGGAGGTAGGAGGGAGGCTTAAGAGGGAAGGGATATATGTATACTTATGGCTGATTCATGTTGCACAGTAGAAACAAACACAGCATTCTAAGGCAATGATCCTCCAATTAAAAATTAAAAAAAAAAATAAAGCACACACACACACACAAATGTTTGTCCAAAAATTTTCATCTAAATATGAGAAAATAAAATGTAAATGTATATATATATATCATATATACTTAATTAAAACAAAATGTATAAATATATGTATATTTTTTCAAATTACCAAATAATTCATCATAACCAAGTATCTTTGTTCCAGGGCTGCAAGATCCATTTAATGTTGGAAAATCAATCAAAATATTCACCATATTAACAGAATAAAGGAGAAATATAAGTGATTATGTCAGTAGATGATGAACTCATTCATGATTAAATTGCAATAAACCAGGAATGAAATAGCTTCTCAAACTAATTAAGGGCATCAACAAAAATCCAACAGTTAATATCATATTGAATGCTTTCCCACTAAGATTGGGAACCAAACTGAAGTGCTCTGACCACTTTTATTCAGCATTGTTCTGGATCTACTTTACAGAGCTGTTTGGCAACAAAGAAAAATAAATAAAAGGCATAGACGTTTATAAAGAGAAATATTTTACTTTTCAAGCGATCTGAAAAGTTTGCCTTGTGTTATTGTTTAAATATATTTGTTGTTTGGTTTTTAACCGAAGTCCTCGTGTTATGCAGTATTTGAATCTGTTTTGTCTGTCTTTCATTCCACTTTTTTTTTCTCCTGTGATTTTTTTTACTTCATTTTTTATCTCATTTTTATTATGTCGTTTTCAAGCCATTCTTAAATTCCTCTTATTACATTATAAAATTTTTAGTTGAATCTAGTACACCATGTAATTAGGCACTTATAATTTAGTTTTTGCAAAATTGTTTCATCTTCATTTTCCTTCAGAGTTCGGTCAAAATATTTTTTTACAATGGTTTTTCTGTGTTTTTGCTTATTTCTGTTCAGAGTTTTTGATTTTCTGATTTAGATGATTTATTAAACATCTACGAATGCTTGTATAAGTATATTTAATCTAGACTGGAGTGCTGTTTTATACTTTTCTTCTGCTTCATTGTTGTTTTTCTTTGAGGGAGGAGAAGATTTTTCATTAACTGGATTGCTTTGATTTTAGTGTTCTGTTTCCTTTTTAGAGAAGTGTCAGTGTTAACTAGACTGAATTTTTCCTGTTTATACCTGGGTCTACAATAATCATTTATGTATACACCAACAAAGGGTTTGGGGAACATACAGGAATAAATGTTTTGGGAGGAAGTAGGTCAGCATGTCTTTGGATTATGTTTTTCTCTTTAGTTCCTGCAAGATTCTTAAATTCTCTTACTTTCTTCTTTATCACCAAACCTGTAAAAGATGCCCTACCCATCCTACTTGTTTCATTCTTTTCCAGAAGGAAGTGTGTTTTGAATGTCTCTTCAGATCCTGGGCCCCTTCCTGTAGCCAGAGTTCAGGTCTACCAGGTTTCAGGCCGCTCCGGCATTTCCGTGCTTTGGCCGAGCCTTGCCATTCTGGAGCTTATTTGCGCCATTTTCCTTCTTCTACCCAGTCTCTTCAGGCACCACTTCGTCTCCACATGGGCTTATGGGGTGAGGTCACACTGATGTCTGTTGGAATTTGGTCTTCATTTTTTTCCTTATATTTAGCACAAGTACTGTGGCACTCTCAGTATCCAGGTGATGCCAAAGAGGGCAGTTTTTTGTGGTTTCATTTGCTTTTCTTTTGTTGATCAGTTTGCTTTTGGGAGGGAATGCTGAGAGACTTTAGTCTAAGAACCTGACATTATCCTAGGGAAACCCAGAAGTCCATCCCACTTATTTAGCAAATAATTTCCTATTATTTATATTGGAGTGATTGTTATCTACTTAAAATAACTGTATACAAAATTGCCATAGGAAGCAAAATCTATAGAGAAAGAGAGTAGATCTGTGGTTGCTAGCAGCCAAGGAGGGATGAGGGGCTGGAGCATGGAGGCCTTCTACTGACATAGAGTATCCTTTTGTTTTCTAATATAATTTATTTTTAAAATCAGTATCAGTTTCACAGAAAAGTTGAGTGAAAGATATAGAGTTTCCTATACACTCTTTGCCTCCACACATGTACAGCCTGCCCCACTATCAACATTCAGTTCAGTTCAGTTGCTCAGTCATGTCCGACTCTTTGTGACCCCATGGACTGCAGCACACCAGGCCCCCCTGTCCATCACCAAATCCCGGAGCTTACTCAAGTCCATTGAGTCGGTGATGCCATCCAACCATCTCATCCTCTGTCATCCCCTTCTCCTCCCGCCTTCAGTTTTTCCCAGCATCAGGGTCTTTTCAAATGAGTCAGTTCTTCTCATCAAGTGGCCAAAGTGTTGGAGCTTCAGCTTCAGCATCAGTCTTTCCAGTGAATATTCAGGACTGATTTCCTTTAGGATGGACTGGTTGGATCTCCTTGCAGTCCAAGGGACTCTCAAGAGTCTTATCTTGAAGACTATCAACATTGATGAACCACATCGACACATCATCACCCGCAGTCCATAGTTTACATTAGGGTTCTCTCTTAGTGTTCTACATTTTATGGGTCTGACAATTGTCTGATATGTACCCACCATTACAGTATCACACAGAGTAGTTTCACTACCCTGAAAATCCTCTGTGCTCTGCCTATTGGGTTTCTTTATGAGATGAGAAAAAATGTTTAAAATTAGATTGTGCTGGTGTTTGAACATTTGCCAGTATATTAATACTAAAAAATATTGAGTTGTATACTAATGAGTAAACTGTATGATACATAAGCTATATATTAATCAAGCCGTTAAAGTATTTTGTTAAGAGTTTCATGGTTTGGATGTTTTCATTGTTCAGATTTTTCTTAGATGGTAAAGGATCTGCCTGCAATGTAGGAGACTGGGGTTTGACCCCTGGGTCAGGAAGATCCTCTGGAAAAGGGAAGATGCCCTGGAAAAGGGAATGGCTACTCACTCCATTATTCTTGCCTGGAGAATTCCAGAGGAGCCTGGTGGGCTACAATCCATGGGATCACAAAGAGTTGGACGTGATTGTGTGAACTAACATTTTCATTTTCATATCCATGGAGTTTGGAAAACTGTAAATTACTAATACTGGAATATTTCTAACCTTTTTCTTTTCCGTCTTAGTGAATGAGTTCTTGCTTTGCTTGCAATTTTGTTCCCTTCGCCTCCTCCTCTGAGGATTAATTCTGAGAAAAATTCTTTTTCTTTTATCCCTCATATAGGTTTTGAAAAAAAAGGAAATACTATAAAAAATAAGACATGCATGGTCTAAGGTTTCAGTGGGAATTTTTCAGATAATTTGTAGAGAGGCACTTATGTTACTATAGGAAATGGATGGAAAAGGGTTATTAGTAAGCACTGCTGTCATCTAAGCATCATTTTCGTACTACTTGAGAAACCTAAGTGCACATTTGCTTATTTTCAAATTACATTTTGGTTGTGAAACTGTATCCTTAATGATGACTGTACCATGGCTTAAATTACTTATAATTTTGGGGAGTGGGTATAAGGTTTGGCTCTCAGTTAAGTCCCAGAAAAAAACATCCATCTAGACTTGAACCATTTGCTCTCTTTTTTTCCATTTTTAACAGACAATTGGAACAGGAATCCTAAAGAATAGATGATTGTGGAGGTAGAGCTGATAAATTATCAGAATATGATCAGAAGAGAAGAAACATGTTTGAGACCATGCTAAAATCAAAAGGGAAAATGGTAGGAACATTTGCTTTTCTAGATTGGATGTGCCACCTTGAGAAGCATATCATATAATGCTTCGTGAGTCACTCTAAAGTGAGAAGTTGAAAAGCAAAACAAAATTAAAAGACCCTTTGGAAGCAGCAAGCTGGGAATTGCTTTTTATTCCAAAATCTGTTGACATCGACTTTTCTTAGATGCCTACAGGTGGTTAATGCTAGCTGTGAAAGCTGCATGTGAATTCTATGATCTTAAACAATTCTTAATCTCACCAAGCCTTGGGGGTTTTGTTTGTAACATGAAATTATTCTAGAAATATCATGCAATTGTTGAGAGATTTAAATGGGCTAGTATATAAAAAGTACCTGGCACGTAATAGCTGCTAAATAAATGCTAACTTCCTTTGCTCCCTTCTCCTTTACTCTTCATGCAGAATTTCTGTTAATATCAAAAGAAGCCATACATTTTCATGTAGATCTTCTTTGGTTGAAAACCACAGGGAAAGATAATTAAGTTTAATCAATGAACAGATATAAACACACATTAACAAATGCCCCAAATTATAGTGGCAAAGGCTGACTGCTTTTCAAATGCGTGCTATAAAACATGACATTAATCAAGAAGACTAATTTTGGTGCTGATGTGATTTTAAGTGCTTCTACTCAAACTCCACCTAGGGAAAGTAATATATTCACAAAAGGAAGCAACTGGGGCAAATCCCTGTGGCTAATCTTACTGATATTAGCTTTTCTGCCAATGGGAATATGATTAATTTCAAAGTGTAACATGAAGAATAGGATGCATGGAGAACTTCAAATTTAATTTCTTGATTAGTTAATGTTTCAGCTCTTAGGATTTTACTTTTATTCAAGTCATTTCCCAAATCACTCTTTTAAATGATCTGATCTGGGATGTTCAAATATAGGAAAGTGGATAGACATCATATTTTCAACACATATTCCATTAATTTATCTGATAATGAAATTTAATTTTTATTATAAAACTTGTTTAGTTGTTAAGCTATGTCTAACTCTTTGCAACTCCATGGACTGTTGCCTGCCAGGATCCTCTGTCAATGGGATTTCCCAGGCAAGAGTACTGGAGTGCATTGCCATTTCCTTCTCCAGGGGATCTTCTTGAGCCAGGAATCGAACCTGAGTCTCCTGTATTGTCAGGCAGATTCCACTGTAACACTTACCACATCACGTTGTGTTTGGATATTTACTTGTATGCCTCGATGTCCAGGCAGATTCCAAGAGGAGACAATATGTTTGGCTTGCTTAGTGTTGTCTCCTTGATTTTTAGAATCATGCTTGGTACGTATGAGTGACATATATGGAACTGTAATTTTTAGTATGGCACAAACTGAGCCATGGTTGCTCAATAACATTGTTTGGAAAAAATTCTTAAAGTTTTATACTGATTTATACCATAAATATGTAAGTGCTATGGACTCAAGTAAGCATCAGTTCAGTTCAGTTTAGTTTACTCAGTTGTGTCCGACTCTTTGCGACCCCATGGACTGCAGCACACCAGGCCTCCCTGTCCATTGCCAACTCCCAGAGTTTACTCAAACTCATGTCCATTGAGTCAGTGATGCCACCCAACCATCTCATCCTCTGTCGTCCTCTTCTCCTCCTGCTGTCAACCTTTCCCAGCATCAGGGTCTTTTCCAATGAGTCAGTTGTTCGCATCAGGTGGCCAAAGTATTGGGGTTTCAGCTTCAACATCAGTCCTTCCAATGAACACCCAGGACTGATCTCCTTTAGGATGGACTGGTTGGATCTCCTTGCAGTCCAAGGGACTCTCAAGAGTCTTCTCCAACACCACAGCTCAAAAGCATCAATTCTTCAGTGCTCAGCTTTCTTCACAGTCCAACTCTCACATCCATACATGACCACTGGAAAGACCATAGCCTTGACTAGACGGACCTTTGTTGGCAAAGTAATGTCTCTGCTTTTTAATATGCTATCTAGGTTGGTCATAACTTTCCTTCCATGGAGTAAGCGTCTTTTAATTTCATGGCTGCAGTCACCATCTGTAGTGATTTTGGAGCCCCTCAAAATAAAGTCTGACACTGTATCCACTGTTGCCTCATCTATTTGCCATGAAGTGATGGGACCAGATGCCATGATCTTAGTTTTCTGAATGTTGAGCTTTAAGCCAACTTTTTCACTCTCCTCTTTAACTTTCATCAAGAAGCTCTTTAGTTCTTCTTCACTTTCTGCCCTAAGTGTGGTGTCATCTGCATAAGCATAGGGATTACAATAAATAAGAGAGAGATACAGTCATGGAGGTTGCACTCTAACTGTGCAGAGAGCATAAGTGAAGTCACTCAGTCCTGTCCGATTCTTTGCTACCCCATGGACTGTAGCCTACCAGGATCCTCCATCCATGGGATTCTCCAGGCAAGAATACTGGAGTGGATTGCCATTTAGAACATAGTTCAGTGTTAACAGCATAGACTCCAGAGCCAGCCTGCCTGTATTACAAACCCACTTCTCCTATTTTACAGCTCTGTCATCTTGGTCAGGTTATCTAACCTCGACATCCTCAATTTTCCTCATTTGAAAAGTGCACATAAGAATTGTATCCTCCTAAAATGATGGGGCAGTGCCTAGTATATAATGAGTGTTAAACTGTCACTTGCTAATTATAGTGAGAACAACCAACCAACCACAATCTTAACTATGGATGATAAAGCAGGTATGACATCTGTAGTAGACACTAGCGCCACCTGGGAAGCCTTTAAGGCTTCTTAGAGACAGTGAAATGAAATTGAGACCTGAAATGATGAGTAAGAGCAAGGAAAAGTCAGTGGGAAGGGGGGGCTCAGGTTGAGAGAGATATAGAAGACTTGAAAGAGAAAAATGAAGGCATTTGGAATGGAAATAAGATCAGATGATTACCAGGGGTGAAAAGAGTGATAGATGAGCATGCATAATTAGCAAAATTGAACCAACCAGGCCAGGATAGGTCTTTTAAGTCAAATTTGAGCATTTACGTATTATTGTTTAAGTGTATGTTGTCACATAAACACATCACACACACATGAACACACATACATCTTTGGGAAACTATTAAAGGCTTTAAGTAGCAGGAGAGTAATATGGGTAGAATTTCCTCACCTTTTCCTCTCTAAGGATATTCTATTCATATTTCAACTGCATCTTCTTTTGTGAAGGCTTTTTGTTATCCCCGAGGCTAACTTAATGACTTCTTCCACTGTTCTCTCCTGTGTCTAAAGTTTTCCATTCACTAAGCAGAGATTCTTTCAGGCACAGTTCTAAACACGTTATACATATTAACTCAAGTATTCATTATCCCAACCCATGAAGTAGTCATATATACTTATCCCCATTTTACTTATAAGATAGGTTGAGTATGCAGTAGATATTAGAGGTCATAGAAGTCTGACAGCCACCAATGGTCATTCTGTAGGTAATAGCTACTTCATTTATCTGCACTTAAGACAGATCAATCAATAAGTATTTATTGAGTGCTATTTCATAGCTTATCCAAGGTAAATTTTAGGAAGGTTTTGAAGAGGTAATCTGAAAAGAACTATTAGTTAATATGTGTTCTAAGTACATAAATTTGATTTTAAAGAAGATAAAGATGAATCTTTTTAATTTTAGTCATGGTACTGAACAAATGTGCATTTTAGCTCAACCCTCTTCCCAAATGAACCCTAACCTTTCCATTGGAAGACATATTAGCTTATTATTTTTTAGCTTATTATTTTAGAGTTTCATTTGCTTTCAAACTTTCCCTGAAGCTCTTTTGTTTGCTCTTCCTGCTGTGAGAATATTGGAGAGTTCCATTAGGTGTTATAGACTGTCCTAATCAAGGTTTCATTGTTCACAATATATACTCAGAAAAATCTACATCTGAGTATGCCACAGCAAGTTGAGTGTTGTTTTTCATTTCACTCGGTGACAACATTTTTATTAGGTCCCAGATTGCTTACTTTGCCTTAGACATTTCCTATGTTAATTAAACTGATGATGGTTCCACTGTTTTAAGTTTTTCCCGTTTAAAGAGTTGAATGAAAGGGAGAATTCCTTTGAGTATTTTTGAAACTTTTGTGTTTAAACTTGTAATATGAATATGTAATCTCATTTTTCCTTCTTCAAACCATTGAAATCCACAGAGATAAATATTTGTAGCCCAATTTATAAACTCTTGATTGATAATTGGAAAATTACTCTTTGTCAAATAAAAAAAGCAACTCTTTAAATGTCAACAAAGTTAAGTATGATGTACAAACCTTTCTTTAAAATATTTCAAAATGAAAGCAAATGATCTTAAAAATAAAAGCTAGTGTGACATTGTGTCATAACACTGTCAAAAAGTTTCATATTTATTGGTAGTTAGAGTGTAATTTTAGACTCTGCAGAAATTTTTCTATGTTGTGAACACTGATGGTATAAAAAATATTTCAAAACCTTCTTGAAATCCTTGACACCAATTATAAAATTATTTCTTTTAGGTAATATGCTATGTGAGATTAGGGGTAAGAGTTGACTGTAGTACTAGTTGGACTTCCCTGATGGCTCAGATGGTAAAGAATCTGCCTGCAATGCAGGAGATCTGGGTTCGATCCCTGGGTCAGGAAGATCCCCTGGAGAAGGGAGTGGCAACCTTACTCCAGTTTTCTTTCCTGGAGAGTTCCATGGATAGAGGAGCCTGGACAGCTATAGTCCATGGGGTCGCAAAGAGTGAGACACGACGGAGTGACTAACACACACACACACACACACACAGGGTACTAGTTATTATAACTACAGGCATTCTCACTCCCTTAAAAGGGACATAGCTAGTTGTCCCTTCACAGATCTGGGACTGTTTCTTCCCCTTTGGCTACAATTCTCTTGAAGTGTGTGTGTGCTCTGTTGCTCAGTTGCATCTGACTCTTTCCAACCCATGGACTGTAGCACACCAGGCTCCTCTGTCCATGGAATTTTTCAGGCAAGAATACTGGAGTGGGTGGTCATTTTCTACTCCAGGGGATCTTCCCTGACTCAGGGATCGAATTTGCATCTCCTACAATGGCAGGCAGATTCTTTACCACTCTGTCACCTGGGAAGCCCCCCTCATGCAGTATTAGGATTAAAATAACACCTAAGTGCCTTGACTCCATATTTGCAAATATAGAACCAGAATCATTACATGACTCTTGGATTAATACATTTTTGAAACAAAGTTGGTTCTCCAAGTGTAAAGCATGAGACTGAATGCCTGCTAGTCTTAAGCACAATTTCTAAGTTAATCCTAGATTGATACTGGTGTTAGACCAACACATAGAATTTGCCCCACGAAGGCATTTGGTAAAACTGTCCATAAGATGCAACTGTCTCTTAAGGATTGTCTCTGCAAAATAACATTTGTATGGTGTTTTCAAAATGTAAGCACTATGTAAGAATTGATTGTTATCCATGCCTTTCTCCTGCTCATTTTTGCTCTGCTGAAGTATTTGTACAACTGAATGCTTTTCTTTGTTTACCTGCAGTTGCTTGCAGATTTCTCCCTTTCTTTCATCTCCCAAAATAGAGGCTCTTGGCTTTAAAACCAGACCTCCCTATTACAATAAATAAACACCTTTTTTATAAGAAAAATAACTAGGGTGTAGTAAGGATGTTTACAGTTTCGGAGGCTACAGAAGAAAAGATTTTCTTGTTCACGAGTATTGTCTTTAAAAATCATCTTTTAAATGAGTCTCAGTGAGTAGGAATTCTGTTTGACTTTGGTAGTGAACATATAAACAAGCAGTGTTTGGTTATATGTAAAAAAAAATAACTGAAAGTAACACAATTTCTGCAAAATGACTCAGAATGAAGAACTGTTTTCCATCACAGTTCAGTTCAGTCACTCAGTTGTGGCCGACTCTTTGCGACCCCATGAAATGCAGCAAGCCAGGCCTCCCTGTCCATCACCAACTCCCGGAGTTTACCCAAACTCACATCCATCGAGTCGGTGATGCCATCCAGCCATCTCATCCTCTGTCATCCCCTCTACTCCTGCCCCCAATCCTTCCCAGCATCAGGGTCTTTTCCAATGAGTCAACTCTTCGCATCAGGTGGCCAAAGTATTGGAGTTTCAGCTTCAGCATCAGTGCTTCCAATGAATACCCAGGGCTGCTCTCCTTTAGGATGGACTGGTTGGATCTCCTTGCAGCCCAAGGGACTCTGAAGAGTCTTCTCCAGCACCACAGTTCAAAAGCATCAATTCTTCAGCACTCAGCTTTCTTCACCGTCCAACTCTCACATCCATACATGACCACTGGAAAAACCATCGCCTTGACTAGACAGACCTTTGTTGGCAAAGTAATGTCTCTGCTTTTAAATATGCTATCTAGGTTGGTCATAACTTTCCTTCCAAGGAGTAAGCATCTTTTAATTTCATGGCTGCAATCACCATCTGCAGTGATTTTGGAGCCCAAAAAACTGAAGTCTGACACGGTTTTCCACTGTTTCCCCATCTATTTCCCATGAAGTGATGGGACTGGATGCCATGATCTTTGTTTTCTGAATGTTGAGCTTTAAGCCAACTTTTTCACTCTCCTCTTTCACTTTCATCAAGAGGCTCTTTAGTTCTTCTTCACTTTCTGCCATAAGGGTGGTGTCATCTGCATATCTGATGTTATTGATATTTCTCCCAGCAATCTTGATTCCATCTTGTGCTTTTTCCAGCCCAACCTTTCTCATGATGTACTCTGCATATAAATCAAATAAGTAAGGTGACAATATACAGCCTTGACAGCCTTTATTATTCATCAAATCTATTGAATTCCTACTTTACTTTTAAAAACAGCAAATAGGTTTGGATATCACAGGAATATACTTTTAGAAACTGGGCATTAAAAACTAGTCTAAAATTCCATTTTTGTTCATGGCAAGGATTAAAACCTTAATTTTATTTTTGTGAAGTTGGTATTAATTTTATTAAACTATTTACTGAATATAATTAGGAACTCAGGAGCTGGGAAAACATTACATTTATAGCTTCCACATATAAGGAGTTTGGACTCTATGTTAGTTATCTGGTGCTGTGTAACGACTTACACACACTTAGTGGTTGGAAGCAACATACATTTATAATAACCTCAGTTTCTAAGGGTCAGGAGTCTGGGCAGAACTTAACCTGTGTCCTCTGTTTAGAGTCTTTCAAAGGTCAGAATCAAGGTGTCAGCCAGGGCAGGGTTCTCATCTGAAGACCAGACTAAGGAAGAAGCTCCTTCCAAACTCACATGCTATGGCAGCATTCAGTTCCCTGAAAATTATCAGATCGAGGGACTCTGTTTCTTATTGGTTATAATCCAGAGGCAACCATCAGTTCTTTGTCATGTGGAATTCTCCAACATGTCCAATTTCTCTATAAAGAGTTCTTATTTAGAGCTAAATAAACTTTAATTATAATTTTACTTTTCATGGTTATCTCTCTCTCTTACACATACATACACACCCTTCTTTTTACTTTTGTTTCTGATAAAACTGTGTCTTTCCTAAGTTCTCCATGACCTATCAATTCGGTTCGGTCACTTAGTCGTGTCTGACACTTTGCGCCCCACGGACTGTAGCACACCATGCTTCCCTGTCCATCAAACTCCCAGAGCTTGTTCAAACTCATGTCCATCAAGTCAGTGATGCCATCTAACCATCTCATCCTCTGTTGCCCCCTTCTCCTCCTGCCTTCAATCATTCCCAGCATCAGGATCTTTTCCAATGAGTCAGTTCTCTGCATCAGGTGGCCAAAGATTGGAGTTTCAGCTTCAGCATCAGTCCTTCCAATGAATATTCAGAGTTGATTTCCTTTAGGATGGACTGATTTGATCTCCTTGTGTTCCAAGGGACTCTCAAGAGTCTTCTCCAACACCACAGTTTAAATGTATAAATTCTTCAGTGCTCAGCTTTCTTTATGGTCCAACTCCATTACCTATAGCATCTTACATTTGGGTTTGGGAGTATTTTCTAACTAATTAATTTTATGTATCTATATCTTGACTCATCATTTTTTGACTCCACCTTGCCTTTCTTAAGGATACCCACATAGAAAAGAAACAGGTAATGGAAAGTAATGGCAAAATATGGGAACTTAAAGGAAATCTCCTAGTTTTAATAGTTGTCTTACAGTGTTGTCTATTAGCTTTAGGTCATAAAATACTAGAACTTAGTACCATGCATCATGTTTTATTTTCATTTCTATTTCAATCTCTAAGTGTTTACCATAGATACTCAGTAAGTGCTGGTTTTCATGCATATGTGGAACTTAACTGATGATGAGATACTCTCCCTGATTTTTCAACAAGTGAAGACCTCTGTTCACTAACTGGAGTCTTGGAATACCTGAGCATATTATGACAGCAGAGAAAAGAACTCAAAGCCTTGTTAAAGAACAAAATCCTCAATGTGCCCTTTGGCTAGCTGGCATTGGTTTGTATCAGTTATGGAGGTGCTTTTTTACTTTCTAATTTACATTATCCTACAAACAACATTTCATGTTGAATAAAGTTTTGCTTTATCATGAGTTGAACACAATCACTCCTAAAAAATGATTGATGAATAAAGTTGTGCCTGCTAATAATTGTGCACAATTGACATAATTACCTTTACATTATTAATTATCAATTTGGTATCTGATGAATCTGAACATGTTCCTTCAAGACAATCATAATAATAATTTTTCCCACAATGGACTACTTTATTTTTCTGTCACTCCAACATCTGGGTATAACACAAACATGTTATACATGATACCCAAAAGCTGCAAAATAAAAATATTTAATTAGTAGTTCAGATATTTAGCTAACATGATACCAAACATCTGGACACTTGGAAACTTCCAGGTGGCAGAAGTGTTCCTTTTTTACCCATATGTCTTGCTAATATGAATTCACTTTTTTCTCAGCCTATAAATTTAGTCCTTCTGTCCTAAAGGAGAACTTAAAGATTGGGTGATAAAAACTAAACAATTTTTTTTCTTTTTTCAACATATATTGAACAACATGAGAAATACTAAAATTTAACAGCGTGTGATTTCCAGCATAGTGGATGGGCATAGCTTTGGCAAAGTATTTGACTATCTTTAACCTGATTCCCTGAACACATAGTTCCTCTACATTTTCAAAAGCATTGTGAACCTTCTGTAATTTATTAACCCTGGCTGTCCTACACATAAGTACATTCCTGTGAGGGTCATACAGGAAGGGAGATCTAATAATGAATAAAGTAAACAAAATAAATACTTTTGCAGGTTTTATATATATCTTACACATCATATCTCTTAAGGGCAGCAGGAAAATATGAATTTTTCCCAAATCATCTAAGACTTACTATGTTTGAGAGCCACAGTTTTACCTATTCAATCATATTTCAGCACTGGATTGTATATATTTGTGTAGTTTCAGGGACATAATTCATTATTTCTTCCTTACGTTGCAGAGGAAAAACAAAAGACCAATTGATCATCACAATAACAATGTAAGCAACTAAATATATTCAGAAAGATTCATGTACCCCAGTGTTCATTGCCACATATTAATTTTTGCAAAGAAGATAAACAAATGCCCAACAAGTATATGAAAAAGTGCTCAGTATCACTAAACGTAAAAGAAATGCAAATCACAGTGAGATATTACTTCATACTTTTTAGGATGGCATAGGCCAGAATAAATATTTTAAACATTTTACTTTTACAACTGATGGCAAATCAGTATATGATGTCTTTTGAACACCAGCATAAAGATGTTCTGTGAACCATTGAGAATAATGAGTGAGGTCCTGCTGGAGAAATAAGTTTTTGAATCATTAGCAGTCAGTCTGCATGAAACAACCTAGGTGAATGTGTATACTGAGAAAATCAAATAGATGGAAGGCTTCCACATTTATGGACTTCGGCAAACTCTGGGAGATGGTGAAGGGCAGTCAGGCCTGTCATGCTGTGATCCATGTGGTTGCAAAGAGTCGGACATGACTGGGTGACTCCACAGCAACAACATAGCGAAGGGGACAGGAAAAAGAACTTGATCTTCAGCAGTATTCAAAACGATTTGTCAAATATATGAATGAAGAAGTTAAAAGGTTTTCACAGAGAAACTGTAATTTCACAGAAAAGAAAATTATATCTGATCTCAAGAAAGAAAAAAATTTTCTAAGAAGGAGTATCAATAGTTTAAAAGTTGAAGAGAGCTCAATTAAGGTAAAACAAAAGTGTATCCACTGTTTTAGACAAAATGGAAGCCATTGGTATCCTCAGGGGGGGAAATCATTTCATTTGGATGGTGGAGGTGGAAACCAGATTGTACTAGATTGAAGAGAAAATGAAAAAAGAAAATTCAAGAACTGTGAGTTAGACATATTTTTTAATAAATTGACTGTGAAGGGAAAAATAAGGATAAAGTAGTAACCTGTCAGGCCTTTGGGCATAGGTATGCTTTCTTTAAGACTTGCAGGGTTAAACGTGAGTCAGCTGAAGAGGAGTATATGTGTGTGTGTGTGTGTTTCATTAATTTTTGTTGGAGTATAATTACTGTACAATGTTGTGCCTGTTTCTGCTGTATAGCAAAGTCAATCAACTATATGTATATATGCTCTGCTGTGCTCAGTCATGTCCTACTGTTTGCTACCCCATGGACTGTAGCTCCCCAGATTCCTCTGTCCTTGGGATTTTCCAGGCAAGAATAATGAAATGAGTTGCCATTTCCTACTCCAGGGTTCAAACCCATGTGTCTTGGATCTCCTGCATTGGCAGGAAGATTCTCTACCTCCTAGGGGTCACCTGGGAAGCCCTGTGTGTGCACCTGGTAGAGTCCCCTGAACTATACAGTAGATCCTCATTAGGTATCGATTTTATACATAGTGTATATATGTCAATTCCAACCTCCCAGTTTATCCCACCCCACCAACATATCCTCCCTGGGTGTCCCTGGGTTTATTCTCTACATCTGTTTCTCTATTTCTGTTTTGAAAATAAGATCATCTATACCATTTTTCTAGTTTCCACATATATGTGTTAATATCTGACTTTTTCTGACTTATTTCATTCTGTGTGATAGTCTCTAGGTCCATCCACGTCTCTACAAATGACTCAGTTTCATTCCTTTTTATGGCTGAGTAATATTCCATTGTGTATATGTACCACATCTTCATTATCCATTTCTCTGTCAATGGACTTGTAGGTTGCTTTATGTCCTGGCTATTGTGAATAGTGCTGCAGTAAACATTAGGGTGCAAGTATCTTTTTGAACTATGATTTTCTCTGGATATATGCCCAGGAGTGGGATTGCTGGGTCCTATGGTAATTCTATTTTTAGTTTTTTAACAAACTTCCATTCTGTTCTCCATAGTGGTTATATCAATTTACATTCCCACCAATAGTGTAAGAGGTTCCCTTTTCTCCATATCCTCTCCAGCATTGATTGTTTGTAGATTTCATTAAAAACATTAAAGAAAAAGATTAGGGTTTAATGAAATCTCCAAACAATAATTCTGGAGTGTGTTCTGAGATAACGTCTGAAAAAGAAAGGAAACCTAATAATGACTTAAGACTATATCTCTAAGACCATAAAAAGAGAAAAGGTAGAAACAAATCAGGACTCTCACATCTAAATATTAATGAGGAACCATTTAAATAATAGGATGTTATTTTTTTCTCTTAAAAGTTACCTGCTTGCATGTCATCTTCAAGTGTAAAGTTTGTTAATACTACTTACGCTTAAACAATTCATGGAGACAATTTCTAAATAAGGAATGGAAAATTCACAATTTTGTGTCCAATAAGACATATTTTCATGCAGGAAACATCATCTAAACATCATAATGTAATCTTTTAGAAAGATAGCTAAATTGCAAGGAAAAGTTTTGGTGAGTTTATAATTTTCTTGAAAGTTTAAAAGGCAAACCAAATTTATCAAGTGACAAATCCTTGCTCAATGAAGCTTTTAGCTAACATTTGAATTTCCTTATTCCAAATAAACTATAAGTGCCTGAGATTCAAAGAAAACATATGATTGTTTTATATTTCTTATCCTATGCTTAGAGTAGTGGACTTAGAGCAAATCAGAAGAAGTGTATACTGGAGTAGTCTGGACTTTAAATCTTACCGTACTAGGTCCATTCTCATGAGAAGTGATTTTATGTTAAAAAAAAAATGGTAGGGTTTGAGGTCAATTGTAGTGCATGGAAGGCAAATGAGAGCAATATTTCTGCTGGTAACAGCATGAGGTCATGTTGAATCCAATGATTTATGGAATTACTAATAAACCCACATGATTAGGATTGGATCTACCTTTTTCTTTCTGCCTTTTGTGCTTTCTTCATTTATTCCTCCAAACATGAAAAGTAGATTAAAGAAGATTTTCCTAGCAGCAGAAAAATCAGAGAACTTATATCAATAACAAATAGAATTTTTCTCTTTTTAATTAATATGATTTATTTGATTTGACACTAGATAAACAACTCCTGCTGGAGTTTCCATGTGGTTTTCTCATGGAAAACCACTGTTTTAATTTATTGAGTACCTCTACTGTACTCTCCTAGTTAATTCTGATGAACTTTCCAACAATTCTAAAACCTGTTGTTGTTTGTCAGAGATTTTTGTTTACAATATCTAGCTTCTTTATGCCCTATATAAAGGTGATCAGGTAAGACAGAGAAATATATTAAAAATGATTACATCAAGCAATCAAAATTCTATTTATAAACCACCATTAAATGGCAAATCACTCCAGTATTTCTTGCCTGGAAAATTCCATAAACAGAGGAGCCTGGTGGGCTTTAGTCCATGGGGTTTCAAAAGAGTGGGACATGACTGAGTGCACACACACACACACACACATTAAAATTTTATGTGAGAAAGAACATTGCTAGAATTTCATTTCCCCTAAATAATTTCAACAGGAAAAATGTTTCTTTTAAGATAACCTTAACAGTTCCTAGTTTTACTAAATGGATAATGATATCAGTCCTAACCTTACTGGTAAAAATGTATCTTTCTCCAAAATGATGAGACAAAATTAAATTTGTATCGTAATCTTAATCCTTGCCTAGTTCTAACATTTCATATAATGCCTCCACATGGTGGGATCTGTTATTGACAATTGCATAGTACAAATTAAAAATGACATTGTCTACTTTACTCTATTTTTATAGATACTATTATATAATATTTATGCATATGTTGTCAAGATCAGAACTTGGTTAGTTTTCACCTTCTCTTAAAGTCAAGCTCAAAGTCAACTCTTTTAGCCCATATTGATTTTCCTACTTCTTGTTACGTTTGGATGAGAGTTGGACTATAAAGAAAGCTGAGCACTGAAGAATTGAAGCTTTTGAACTGTGGTGTTGGAGAAGACTCTTGAGAGTCCCTTGGACTGCAAGGAGATCCAACCACTCCATCCTAAAGGAAATTAGTCCTGAATATTCATTGGAAGGACTGAATGCTGAAGCTGAAACTCCAGTACTTTGGCCACCTAATGTGAGTAACTAACTCATTGAAAAGATTCTGATGCTGTGAAAGATTGAAGGTGGGAGGAGAAGAGGATGACAGAGGATTAGATGGTTGGATGGCATCATTGACTCAATGGACATGAGTTTGGGTAAGCTCCAGGAGTTGGTGATGGACAGTGAAGCCTGGTGTGCTGAGCAACTGAACTGAACTGTTATGCCAAGCCCTGTATTAGCTCTATTACCAATTTTGATACACAATTGTATGCCAGGATTGATTTTTCATTGAAAACATGTCCCAATTAGAAATAAACTCTTTAAAATAGTAATCATACATGTTTATAATATACACAATTACTAACACAGTCTGGAAACTCAGCAAAGTTTCAACTAATGTTTAGTTTAGATAACTGAAAAAGTGCAGCTTCCCTAAAATAAACATGAAAAGGAAGATTTTCTTATAGTTAAGCTTTAATATTAAACTTTGCATCATCTTGGTAAATCTTTGTTCCAATTTTTACACAAACAACTAAAGGGCATAAGGCATATAGTCTAATTTCTCTGATTAACAGCTAACTAAGAAATCATTGGCCAATCTCTGGTGAGAGGGAATTTACTGCTTCCTAGGGCAGGGGCTTCCCAAGTGGCTCAATAGGTAAAGAATCCGCAGTGCAGAGAGGCAGGAGATGTGGGTTCAATCCCTGGGTCAGGAAGATCCCCTGGAGTAGGAAACAGCAATCCATTCCAGTATTCTCTCCTGGAAAATTCCATGGACAGAGAAGCCTGGCATGGGGTCACAAAGAGTCGGATATGACTGAGCAAAGCACAGGGCAGATAAACCATTTCAGACAGTCCTGACAGTAAGTTTTATATTAAACTGTAATCATCTCTTTGTGAGTTTTATAGATAGCACAATCATTCACTGTACCCATCATTTTGAAAACAACTTTGGCGTTGCCATTTGGCTTTTCTTCTTTAGATTAATACTTCTTCATCTCCCTTCATTTATTGGTTAGAATGCATTCTGCTGTAAGAAATAGCACACCTCATGCAAATAAGCAATATGGAAAATTATCTCAGATTATGCTTAAGAGGTGGGCTTCCCTGGTGGCTCAGTGGGTAAAGAATCTGGCTGCAATGTGGGAGACATGGGTTCGATCCCTGGGTTGGGAAGATCCCCTGGAGAAGGGAAAGGCTACCCACTCCAGTATTCTGGCCTGGAGAATTCCATGGAGTCCATGGGGTCGCCAAGAGTCAGACATGACTGAGCGACTTTCACTTCACTTCACCTCATAGTTAAGAGGTAGGGTGAACTCCAGTGTTGGCTGATTTAGCTATTCAAAGATCGTATAAAAAACTTGAGTTTTCTTTTTCTCTTTTATTGGTAATCCTTTTGCTTGTTGTGGTGGTAGGGGGCGTAATGTTGCGCTCTCTCTCTCTCTCTTTTTTTGGTAATCCTTGGTGAAATCTTCATTTTTAGGCTGGTTGGAAGATGGCTTCTTTTCACTTATCAGACAAGGTAAAGATAAAGATTATCTTTTCTTAAATATCTTTCTTAATAAAGAGATATATTTTTTCTAGATCCTCAGCAGGTTTCATGTCTCATTAGCAAAAATTGGGCAATATATCCATGCCTGAAGATATTTCTAGCAAGGGTGATGAGATTTTCATGATAGAAAAGTGATCTGCTGTGAAATAGCCAGTCATATTTCTACTACATGGTGTTTTCATATGCTTTTTTCTTCTATTTGTCCTTTTGAATCTTTCCCCAACTTCTTTGCAACAGAATTGAAACATAACATGGCATAAGTTTAAGGTGTATAGTATGGTGATTTGATACATTTATATATTGCAATTTGATTACAACTAGAGCATTAGCTAACCCTCCATCATCTCATGTAACTACTGTTTCTTTTTTTGTGGTGAGAACATTTATAGTCTACTCTATGTGTTTTTATTTATTCAGATGATTACAAATTACTGGATTTCATCCCTTAAATACTGAAGGTTATTAACAAGTTTTAAATATTGAAGGTTATTAATAAGTCATTATTTTATGTTACCATCAAGCTGTACCTAATAGGAAAGTCTTCTTATAGCACTTTGATAAATATCCAGGAAATAAACAAAAACTTCACTTATTTATTGTTTTAAACTTCTGCCTTATTGACTTCGCCAAAGCCTTTGACTGTGTGGATCACAACAAATTAAGAAAAATTCTTCAAGAGATGGGAATATCAGGCCACCCGACCTGCCTCCTGAGAAATTTGTATGCAAGTCAAGAAGCAACAGTTAGAACTGGACATGGAACAACAGACTGGTTCCACCTCAGGAAAGGAGTACGTCAAGGCTGTATATTGTCACCCTGCTTATTTAACTTATATGCAGAGTACATCATGGAAAAAGCCAAGCTGGATGAAGCACAAGCTTGAATCAAGATCACCAGGAGAACTATCAATAACCTCAGATATGCAGATGACACCACCCTTATGGCAGAAAGCAAAGAAGGACTAAAGAGCCTCTTGATGAAAGTGAAAGAGGAGAGTGAAAAAGTTGGCTTAAAATTCAACATTCCTAAAACTAAGATCATGGCATCTGGTCCCATCATGTCATGGCAAATAGATGGGGAAACAATGAAAACAATGAAAGACTGTTTTCTTGGGCACCAAAATCACTGCAGATGGTGATTGCAGCCGTGAAATTAAAACACATTTGCTCCTTGGAAGGAAAGTTATGACCAACCTAGACAGCATATTAAAGAGCAGAGACATTACTTTACCAACAAAGGTCCGTCTAGTCAAACCTATGGTTTTTCCAGTAGTCATGTATGAATTTGAGAGTTGGTCTATAAAAAAAGCTGAGCACCAGCTTGATGCTTTTGATCTGTGGTGTTGGAGAAGACTCTTGAGAGACCCTTGGACTGCAAGGAGATCCAGCCAGTCAATCCTAAAGGAAATCAGTCCTGAATATTCATTGGAAGGACCTATGCTGAAGCTGAAACTCCTATACTTTGGACACCTGATGCGAATAACCAACTCATTGGAAAATACCCTGATGCTGGGAAAGATTGAAGGCGGGAGGAGAGGGGGACAACAGAGGATGAGGTGATTGGGTTGCGTCTCCAACTTGATGGACATGAGTTTGAGTAAACTCCGGGAGTTGATGATGCACAGGGAATCCTGGCAGGCTGCAGTCCATGGGTTTGCGAAGAGTTGGACACTACTGAGTGACTGAACTGAACTGATTGTTTTAAAAAGGCTAAGTAAAAAAAAAAGGGGGTGGGATGGGGAAAGGTTCTATGTGGAAAAAATATTGATTTATTTGTATGTAATGTATATGTATCCTTAGAGTGTATTTTTGTGTTTTTTGTACCTTGTAAATTGTCTTAGATTTACATTCAGTTTGGTACATGAAGGGACTTCCCCCTGTGGATTAGGGGTAAAGAATCCACATGCAATGCAGGAGACACAGAAGTTGTGGATTTGATTCCTGGATCGGGAAGATTCCCCTGGAGGGTGGGCATAGCAACCCACTCGAGTATTCTTGCCTGGAAAATTAGCAACCCACTCCAGTATTCTTGCCTGGAAAATTCCGTGGACAGTGGAGCTTGGCAGGTTACAGTCCATAAGGTTGCAAAGAGTTGTACACCACTGAAGTGCCTGAGCACACTGAGCACTGGTACTTGAGCACCACCCACTCCAACTTGGAAACAACTGTCTCATGTTTTGGAATATTTCATGAGCTTATCCAAAAGCATAGTTGGTTGTTTTCAAGCAAAAATTGTATTTTTGTCTCTGATGGCAAATTTTTGTTCTTTTCAAGTTAAGATATAAAGAACTGAGGCTTTTTTATTTTTCTTTCTTTTCCATCAAGCTCATTTCTGGTAGTCATTTAATGTACAATTGGTAAAGTAAAGAGGTAGTTATTATACTTCTATGCACACAATGATTATAATGAAATTTACACAATTGCCAAAATGAATAAAATCAAACAGAAGCAAAGTAATCCATCAAATGTTTTAAGTTCTTTCCTAAGATGGAGTTGCATGCTGAGAGAAATTGTTTCAGTAAGATATACTAGCTTCAGCTTCACAATAATTGAAAATTTCTAGTCATACTAGAAGCTCATCAAATATACACACAAACACACTCACTGGCAATCATAAAACCTAAGCAAGAAAAATTACAGAGTTTTTCTTTCATCGCTTAGATTATTATTTAGCTGTCACATAAATATTTGGCAGAGTATTGCTTCCTTGGTGGCTCAGATGGTAAAGAATCTGCCTGTAATATAGGAGACCTGGGTTCGATCCCTGGATCAGGAAGACATCCTGGAGAACGGAATGACTACCGGTGATAGTATTCTTGTCTGGAGAATTCTATGGACCAAGAGGAGCCTGGCAGTCTACAGTCCATGGGGCTGCAAAGAGTCAGACAAGACTGAACTACTAACACTTTCACTTTCACCATTTTAATAATATACAATATACAGTGCAAGAAGAATATTTTCTTCTTAAGCTCACTGTTGGGAGAAAATTTTTGTTTCATTTATTTTTTAATTCATTTATGAAATAGCCTTGAACAAAGCACTTTTCTAGGCACCATGGGGAAGAAAAAGAACTAGTTCCTGGTATTCTGATTACATTACTTGCAAAGCTAATATTTCTCTCTTCTGAAATCTTTCAGTATGCAGTAAATGGATCATACAAGTGTAGTAGTACTATAAAGACAGAGACTGGGAGAGGAAAGCAGAGTACATAAGAGACGTAGATCAGTTTTCTGTTATTTTGCTTTGCTGAGGGCTGGCGGAAAGGAAAACCAGCAAAAGTCAAAATGCAGCACTCAGTTAAGGTTTAGGGCATGAAGGATCCATATGTCGAGGTGTGGTATGGAATGGTTGAAAGTATTGTGACAAGTTGTTAAAATGGGACTAATTTTCTACTAAGGTCTCAAAAGATTGAGAAAAAACCATAAGATTGAAAGGATTCTTACCTTCCAAAAGATAAAACAGTAACAGTGATGACAACAGCAAAGTTTTAGCAAAACACCCATTTAATAGATACATGAGTATTAACCATGAAGGGACTAGGACATGAAGGGGATTGAGAAAAAACCATAAGATTGAAAGGATTCTTACCTTCCAAAAGATAAAACAGTAACAGTGATGACAACAGCAAAGTTTTAGCAAAACACCCATTTAATAGATACATGAGTATTAACCATGAAGGGACTAGGACATGAAGGGGGTTGCAGGAAGTTTGGAGAGAGTGCTGTAATATTTCTTCTTTCTACTCTAGCCCTCCATGGGGCTGAATTTTAACTCAGAACTTGAGTTAATCCCAGAGGCACATGTGCTAAAATCAGTCTAACTCTGGAGAAGACTAACACTTGCTGCACTGGGGGTAATGGGGGACAGGAGTTCCTTTCCTGTGGTTCAGATGTGGGCCTCCTGGGTGAGCAAGATTCAGGCTGGATCACTGAATTAGGAACCTCCATCAAGATTGTTTCTTACAGTAAGCAGTACAAGAAAGAGATCGCCCTGGTACCCATGGAGGCAGAAGCTGAAGATTATGTTTTCATCATCTTTAATTTGAATGTTTTTTTAAATGTCCAGCCATAGGAAACACACTGCCCCATTGAGGAAGATGCAGTCAGGTGTTCCCACTGGGGGATCTCACAGGAGCTAACTTCAGGAGGAAAAGAATCAACTTTCAGCATGCCCAATAACACGAAAACCTGATGCTGACAGTACCTGTTAAATAACACCTTTATTTTCCCTCCTCATTTATTTCTCTGTTATCCCCAACACAAGAGGAAGAAAGAGCAAGGGGCAGGCAGCTGGTGGAAGGGTACAGAAGGAGATGGGCAAGCCTGAGATATAGAGAAGAAGGTCAGTAACTCCCTCTTTTCCATACGAGGTGGTTGGGGATTCCTATGGAAGGGGCACAGAACTGTGAAAGGAAGACTAAACGTTCAAGTCAGACAAAAAACTCTGATTTTTAAGGTTAATGAACATGTTCATTACTGAATTAAGACAGTTCTTGGTTCTACAAGTGACTGAACAATATTTTTTTTCAATTGTGAAATATCCTACATATACTGAAAGTATACAAACTATGTACATGACATACATCATGTATGTGAAGTTAAAGAATGATTATAAAGCAACACTGTGTAACCACTACCAAGTTAAGAAATATAACATTTTTAGAACTTAGAAGCCATACTCTTAATGTGTGTCATTTCTATCATCAATCTCTCTCCTATATCAGCCTCTTTGCCTTCTGTGACAATAATTTTTCTAATTTTCTCTTTAGCTTTTCCATGACTTATTTAACCTTTTACTCTTTTTTTTATCTTTAACATTTCTTTTTTATTTTTTTATTTTTTTTTATTTTAGTTGGGGGCTAATTACTTTACAATATTGTAGTAGTTTTTGCCATACATTGACATGAATCAGCCATGGGTCCACACGTGCCCCCCAACCCCCTCCCCATCCCATCCCTCTAGGCCATCCCATTGCCCCAGCCCTGAGCACCCGTCCCATGCATAGAACATGGAATTAACCTTTTACTCTTGATAAATATTTGTTCCCAGCTTTTTTGCTTTTAGAATCAATGCTGCTGTGAACAATCTTGTAGGCATCTCTTGTGCCTCTCTTAATGGACATGTGCATTAATTTCTCTAGGGATTTTATTTAGTATAGAAACTCAGAGTCATAAAATATGCATTTCTTTACTAGAAGTTTACAAATTTAGACACAATCCGTATAGTGCGTGGAACTTCCTGTTTCCTGTGCTCACCAACACTGGTTATTATCTGACTTTTTTTATTTTTGCCAGTTAGTTGATACAAAATAGTATTATAGTTTTAAAAAACTGTTCTTTCTTCATCAGTGAAATTGATCACCTTTCCCTATGTTTATTAACCTTTTGGATTTCCTCTTTTCTGATATGGCTGTTCAAATATTTTCCCCATTTTTACTTTAGGTTATCTTTTTCTTGTTGTTGTTCAGTCGCTCAGTTGTGTCCGACCCTTTGCCTCCCCATGCACTGCAGCAGGCCAGGATTCCCTGTCCTTCACCATCCCAAGGAGCTTGCTTAAACTGATGTCCATTGAGCTGGTGATGCCATCCAGCATCTCATCCTCTGCTGCCCCTTCTCCTCCTGCCTTCTATCTTTCCCAGCATCAGGGTCTTTTCTAATGAATTGGCTCTTCACATCAGGTGGCCAAATATTGGAGCTTCAGCTTTAGCGTCAGTCCTTCCAGTGAATATTCAGGACTGATTTCCTTTAGGTTGGACTGGTTTGATCTCCTTACAGTCCAAGGGACTCTCAAGAGTCTTCTCTAGTTCAAAATATCAATTCTTTCATGCTCAGCCTTCTTTATGGTCCAACTCTCACATCCATACATGACAACTGGAAAAACCATAGCTTTGACTAGATGGACCCTTGTCGGCAAAGTAATATCTCTGCCTTTTAATATGCTGTCTATGTTGGTCATAGCTTTTCTTCCAAGGAGCAAGCATCTTTTAATTTCATGGCTGCAGTCATACAGCCTGTGTTGAAATGGGATTTATTTAAAATAGTTCTTTGTTTGAAAAAAACAAAAAATTTTAAAAGTTTGGTTTTCAGCACATATCCAGGCCACTGTAACAGCCTTCAGAAATATTAAAATCGTAAACATCAGTGAACACTACAAGTCTTCCTTAAACATAATATGACAAGTTCCAGTCTAGTACTCTTTAAGGCAAAGTTGTGTCAGTTCTCACAATTTTGACATTTTGTAGTGTTTATAATTTAAGAGATCAATGTAACATTCCCCCCAAAAGCTATTGTAAGCATCATCATTACTTCAAAACTGTAGGTAATACTTTGTGCCAAGAAGAGAGAGAATACAGAGGTCTGTCAATTCTGCATTGCATAGAAATAAAACTCTACTAAAATAAAACTCTAAAAACCTCTACTAAAAGCCTTTCATTTAAAAAAGTAACAACTTTCTACTTTAGTTTCCAAGAAGCCAGGAAACTGATCTCAAAATTTGAAGCCTTACAACACAATGTCTCAAATTCTAGGGTACTCTTGATTTACACCAGTTTTGCATGAGGCTGATTATCCCATTTTAAGAATGGTCTGAGTATTGTGATTTTCTTCTCTTTTAAATATTCAACTGGAAAATCCCTGGGCAAGGCTTTACCAATCAGTATTTTAACAATGAAGACTGTAGCATTTAAAACAGTATTATTGAAGCACAAAATTCCCTTTAACCATGAAGCTTTAAAAGTCCCTAACTTTCACAACAAAAGCTTTCATTGCTGTGGGGTAAAATTGAGAGCTGCGTGGTGCAGTTTATTTCCCACCTTGATAAAATTAGACTTCTGCAGATCTTGTGGCTCTGTCCTGTCAGTGTAGTCTCTTTCAGTCTTAACCACTTTCTATCGTAGTTTTCTGGTAGTTTTTTAATGGGATTAACTGTCGATACAGAGCCTAATACAAAAGAAGTTGACAGGAGAAAATTTCAGTCATTTGCTCAGAGATTGTAGGACTGTATTATTGTTGAAAGGTCTGTCTCAAGTGTGAATCTATTAGCAGTGAGCCTTGGGGTCCTTGGGAAGTCCATGGGAGATGAAATAACTTGCAAACTTGGCTAAGGATATGCAGCTTCCCGTCAGTGCCACTCATGAGGCCATGATGCTATTGCGTCTGCCAGGGTTCCTTCATGGGGAAGACAACAGGACTCAAAGCTCCGAAGGGCTGGGAAGGAAAGTGACCTCAAAGCTTTGACAGCTAGGGATTCTCTGGGTTCTTAATATTTGCTTTTCCCTCAGCTCATTTTATGGGCCTCCTTGGTGGCTCAGACAGTAAAGAATCCACCTGCAATGCAGGAGACCCAGGTTCAATCTCTGGGTTGGGAAGATCCCCTGGAGAAGGGTAAGGCTAACCACTCCAGTATCCTTGCCTGGAGAATTCCATAGACAGAGGAGCCTGGCAGGCTACAGCCCATGGGGTCACAAAGAGTCATACAGGACTGAGTGAGTTACACATTCAAGCTCATTTTACCATAAACTGCTCCCCTGAACATTCTCTGGCACTGTGAATTCAGGGCCAAGATCCATCAGTCTGATGTTCTACAGGATGATGGCAAAGGAGCCTTCATCTAGGGCCCAGAATTCTCGGACACCACCCTGGAGGAGGAAATGCATTCCACTTCAGTATTCTTGCTTAGAAAATCTCATGGACAGAGGAACCTGGTGGGCTACAGTCAAAAGGGTCACAAAGAGTCAGACATGACTGAGCAACTGAGTATGCACCTCAGTGGAAGACTGGGATACCAACGTTATGTGAAACTCACTGGACAATGAGTTTGAGAGAAAACTCTGAGAATAAAAAGCAAAGAAGAAGAGGAATGGAAGAAAAAACAAGGAAAAGAGGAATTATGGTGATTGAAAAAAAGTAAAAAGGAAATGAGGGTATAAATTGAAGAAGAAGGAATAAGAGAACAAAGACTTAGAGGAAAGAATGAAGCATCTTTTAAGTAGTTTTAAGCATCTTTTAAGTATCTCTACTTTCTTTTTTATTTTTTTAAGTTTTTTTTTCTTTTTTTTGATGTGGACCATTTTTAAAGTCTTTATTAAACTGATTACAATATTCTTCTGTTTTACATTTTGATTTTTTGGCCATGAGACATGGGATCTTAGCTCCTTAACCAGGGCTTAAACCCACATCCCCTGCATCGGAAGGCAAAGTCTTAACCAATGGACTGCCAAGGAAGTACCAATATCTCTACTTTAAAGATAAGGAAAATGATTTGCTCAAGATTAAATAACTCATAATTAACGGAACTGCAATTTGAGCGTACAGACCAAATCCTGGACTCCTAATTCTGAAGCCTACCTTCTTCTCAGAATACCATGCTGTCTCCTCCCTGTTCCTTTTACTCTCACTATCCTTGAAATCTTGGAGTCCAGTTCACTAAAACCAGCTCTATTACACATTTATACTTGACCTGAAGACCCTTGCATATCTTTCTCCATTCTGGATTTCAGACTACAATCTTTGGTTTATTTCCTTTGCTTTCTAGTCATTATCAGAACTTTACATTTTTCCTGTTCAATTTTGTTAGAGTCAACACATTGACAGGTTACAGACTGTCAAAATACTTTTAAAGCCACATTCTGATTTCTATCTAATTCAGTTTCTTTGAGTTTTATGCCATTAGAAGTTTTTATAATTGCCCCTTTTATGTTTTCTTCCTGGTTACTGATAAAAGCAGTGAATAGAAAAGGATCAAGAAAGATAATTTAAAATTTCCCTCCAAGTTATTCTCAGATCTTTAATTAGCACTGTGTGAGTAGAGTTTTAGCTAGCTACTAATCCACCAAATTATATAACCATCCCAACAGTATTTCTTTAACTTTTTACATAAAATAAAAAGTCTCTTTTATATATTTTATGGAAATATCATCTCATTATATGTACTGTATTTGGCTTACCCTCCCATCTAGAACCTAATTTCAAGTTATTTACATGACCAAACCGAGAATGTACCATGAACCTTATATGGTCTTATAAGTGGATTACTTTATTATCCTTCCTAAATGTTAATAAGAAATGCTTTTCACTGATACATTTAAAGTCATTAAATGTGATATTAAACACACTTCCCTGGTGGTGTCACCTGCCAAAGCAGGAGACTTATATAAGAGATGCGGGTTCAATCATTTGGTGGTGAAGATGCCCTGGAGAAGGAAATGGCAACCCACTCCAGGATTCTTGCCTGGAGAATCCCATGGACACAGGAGCCTGGTGGGTTACAGTCCATAGGTTTGCAAAGTGTTAGACACGACTAAAATGACTTAGCATGCACAGCATGCATGCAAATGTGATATTAAACATAGGTTTAGTTAAATCACAGCATTATCTCAGCCATCTGTTTTGAATATGGTATCCTAATAATTTTAGAGACTTCACAGATTGTTTTATACACTTGCATACGTACCTGTCTTCTTAAAGAACATGGGCCTATGGTCAAGACTGGGAGGAAAAAGAGCTAGATTCTAATTCTAATTCTTCCAGTAGTACCTTGGTGATGGTATTATGTCATTACTAATGTAAGTTTCATTTGATTTATTTATAAAGTTAAAAGGATTTATCATATTACCATTTATTTCCCAAAGCATTCTTAAAATTTTACTTCCATGTCTCAGTAGACATCCCTGAAAATATGATGTCTATGGTAAAACAGCTTTGAGCAATGTCAAAAGAGTTCCTTACCATAGGATTATCAGAGTCTTTAAACTAAAAATGTTTTCTCCAACAAAGAGCTATGCTAGTTTTTCCAAATTTATTAAGATATACAACACTTCTACAAGGTTTAATCTCATTGGTTACTGTTCTCTGTACACTGGAAAGTATAAAAATACACTTGAAGACATAAATGTCACTTCTACTCCATAAGGTTCTATATATTATACACCCACACAAAGTACAAGATCTAAAGTTTTATTAGAAAAGCCAAATCTAGGCAAACTGAATAATAATGGTGTCAGTAGATTGAACAGAGCTATAACTAAATTTCTGAGGTCGATATTGATTTTGTGTTGTTTTGGAGTTAAAATAGTGTTAAAAGAGAATAGAAACATAAATTTAAGGTAGGCTTAATGAAAATTGTATATAAAAAGAAGGATGTAGAAAATAGCTTATAGAAATATACAGTCAAATAGAAAGAAAGCTAATAACATGTAATAGTTGAATTAAATATTCTGACAGATGGCACTGGCCTGGTTGAACAGAGTGTTAACATAACGGAACTGTTTAATTTTTCTTGCTTTACTGTAGATTTCTCATCTACTTAAGTTTCTATTGAATATAGTGTTAAGAGAAAAAAATAAAAAGCTGGAAGGCACATAAGATGAATATGATTTCTTAAAAGACCTAATTATTTGTTATATACTAATAAATGATTGCCCTCAAAGTGTTATACAAGGAAGCTGTTGTATCTGTCCCCTCTGTGGACATTTGGGCTCAGGAAAGTACAAACCCAGAGGTTCTTCACCATATATCATTTGTAACAAACACCAAGTTCCTTAAAGGTGGTTTTTATACAACTCTATATTCTTCAGTATTTCTATTTTAGGACCTTTCCATATCAAATGTTGAATAAATATTCGTTGATGAAACTGCACTAGAAATTGTATGAGGTGCTAGAGATTCAAAGAGGCCTGAATGACATATATACACTACTATGTATAAACTAGATAACTAATGATAAGCTACTGTATGGCACAGGGACTCCACTCAGTGCTCTGTGGCGACCTAAATGGGAAGGAAATCTAAAAAAGAAGGGCTATATGTATATGTATGGCTGATGTACTTTGTTGTACAACAGAAACTAACACATTGTATAGCAAGTATACACCAATAAAAACAAAACAAAAAACAAAGCGTCATGTTATTCAACTCCTTCCCTTGACATTAGTGCTCTAGTCAAAAATACTATGGCCTTAGAGCACAGAAAGTGCCATGGAAGAATTACACACAGCCTGGGGAATGCACACAAGCAGGGCACCTAACCCAGCTGAGGAGGAAACCTCAACTGATTGTTCAATGATGGATCAGGTTAAAGACTCAGAAGGGATGTTCCCAATAGAAACAATAGAGTATGCAATGGCAAGAAATGAGAGAGAGCACGACAGAGAGAAGAAATCAAAATGCCTAAATTATTGCTTGTAGAGAGAGTTCAAGACCCTAGTCCAAAGAAGGCAAGTATTTTATGCTACACTGAGATTTTATTCTTTATCCTGAAGTCTATGGGGAGGAATTTAATATTAAGTAGAGAAGTGAACAGATATGCATTTTGTAAATAAAACTCTGACTGTGATGTCAAAAATTGTTCAGAAATGGGCTAAGACTATAGGTAAAGAGTCTAATTATAAGTTCACTGTGATAACAGGTAAGAAGTTATGGTTACTTGAGCTAGGTACTGGATCATGAGAGAGAAGGAAGTATGAGATTTGAGAGATATTATGAAGGGGATAAAAACCAGGACTTAGTACCTGTTTTGTGGTAGGAATGAGGAAGGAGGAAGATGTGTCACAGTTGATTGTTAGCTTTCTAGTTTGGGCAAATATGTGGATGGTGTCTCTGCCCAATGAGAAAGTGAAATGAAAGTGGGAACTAACATATACTTCTTGTAATGTTGAGACATAAGAGATTTCCAGTGGATACGTAGATTGAATCTGAGGATTAGAGAAAGAAGACAACTAGACAATAGCTTTTGAAAAAAACAGATGAAATACACACAACATAAAATTTATCATCTTAATCATTTTGAGTGTACAGTTCAGTGGTATTAAGTATACTCATATGGTTGTGAGGCTGTTGTCACCATCCATCTCCGGGACAGAAATTCTGTATCCATTAAATAATAACTCTGCATTCCTCCTCTTAACCAGCCCCTGGCAACCACCATTTTACCTTCTGTCTCTATGAATTTGACTACTTAGTTATCTGATTTAAGCAGAATCATATGATATTTGTTCCTTTATGACTCGTCATTTATTTCGTGAAGCATAATGTTTATCCATTAAACATTATAAGGTTTATCCATGTTATAACATGTGTGAGAATTCCTTTCCTTTTTTTTTTAAAATATAATGTTCATCTGTTATCTTAAAGTAAAGATCTTTAAGGAAAAAGTGGCATAGTCAGTAATATCTTCCCTTTAAACCTAATTACTGAGTTATGCTTTAAGAAGTGGATGCATTTTTTTCTAGCATAAATTATTTCTCAATTTCAGGGTGGGGCATTATTTAACTCTTTTAAAGCTTAAATTCATCTTTTTATTCCCTTTTTCCCCCACTAGGCTACATCTAGGTAGTGAATTTCATTTTAAAAATCCAATAATTATTTTTAATCACCTGTGCATATCTGGCTACAATGTTAAACATTGAAAATAAAGAACTCCCTAATGACTTTTAAAAATATTCATGCATCTTCCAAAATTCTCATGGAGGGAAACAGATTGCCTATCAGTTAAATTTATATATTTATATTATATACATTATTAGCCTCTGAAGTAGTTCTAGGCAGACACCTAGAATTAACCTACTTTAAGGAAAAAGTTTGTTTCTACATTATTTTCAGAAAGTTTTGATATTTCTGTGGTATCATCAACCTATCTCTGCCCAAAATGTGATCCAGAAAAGGCATGTGATCTGTGAGGGTTTCCAGTGTGTTGCAGAGGCAAATCTTTTCTGGCATTAATCACAAAATCACCCTAACAGCTTAATTTTGATCTTTGCTATAGATCCTTATTTGCCTTCCCTGGTTTGCAATTTAGATTTGGTAAGGAAATTTGGCCTTCCCTGGTGGCTCAGATGGTAAAGAGAGGGATGGGATGGGGAGGGAGGTGAGAGGAGGGTTCGGGAGGGGGAGCACATGTGAAGCCATGGCTGATTCATGTCAATGTATGGCAAAAACTACTTTAATATTGTAAAGTAATTAGCCCCCAACTAAAATAAATAAATTTATTTAAAAAAATAAAAACAAACAAACAAAAAAGAATCTTCCTGCAATGCAGGAGATCTGGATTCGATCCCTGGGTTGGGAAGATTCCCTGCAGAAGAGCATGGCAACTCACTCCAGTATTCTTGCCTGGAGAATTCCATAGACAGAGGAGCCTGGCGGGATACAGTCTGTGGGGTTGCAAAGAGCTGGACATGACTGAGTGACTAAGCACACAGGGAAACAGTAAAGAGGGTCAAAGCCAGACTTCTATCCCACATCTACTATTTATCACCTCTGTGACCTAGTTCAAGCCACTTTTTCTTATGGGCATTAGTTTGTTCAGTTTAAAAATGAAGCTGAGTGGTGGGTGATGAGGGTGAAATGACAATTTTAAGAATGATTGAAGATATTAAAAGAATAAATGAATGCCAAATTCCTCTGTAAGTTAAAAAAAAAAAACAACTACATATCATTATTGTTATTCATATATACCAATAGGCTATTTTTCAGCAACTACCAGAAATGAATGTCAGGTAATCAGTAGGAATTTTTGATAACTGAAACATGAAAACCACAAACTTAAACAGATTTTATAGCCATTAGAAAATTTTTAATAGAAAATAGAAAATTTTTAACTTTCTTTCCTTACTTGTTCCATGAATTAATTTACCTTCATACTGATTTCCTATGTAATATCCTAGTGGCATTTTGAGTTGTCTCCATATTTTGGTTTCCTTTCTAAACTGAAGGACACTAGAGAACAATTTATATCTATGAATTACCACCTAAGCTCAGGCAACATATCATTGTAAAAGGTCAAATATAAATGTCCACTTTCTTCAGAACTGAAGAAACATTTTGAACTCAATACACTATGAAATTTTAAATTGCATCTTAACACAGTGGGTCATTTCATTCAGAAGTAATGCTTTTCATACAATTTAATGGTGCAGCATTCAGAGCTTTCAAAACCTTTTCTTAATCTCTTTTTCATTTCTATAATGTACTCTTCTTTAATGTGCAGGCCACTGTTTGGTTGTAGACATTTCTCCACAAATATGTCTTAAGCTCTTATCCATCTAGTCAAGAAATGTGTGAAATATTCCTGATGATTACTTTTATTTTTTTCTTGATACCTGTATAAAAATTGATTCAAAGGTAAACTTTACCATGAAAACTGGGACAAAAGTTCCCTAGACTTCAACAATTTATAAATTAAGTCTACTGGGAATACTTTCTAGTTTTAAAAAATCCACCTTTATTGGCAATGTACTTGATCGGCTTTCCTTCAGTAACACAAAGTTAATATAGTATATTATTGATGGGGCTTCATTTTCATCTTACAGTGCTTTCTAATTAGTTTCTTTATATAAACTTCTATTTTTTACATAAACTTTTTAACAAAGCAATTACGTATGTTAAAATTCTAGTTAACTATTTAAATTCAAAATTTGATATGTTTTATTCTTGGTGCTCCTCTGGAAGTGCAGTGTAAAGAATTACCCTGCTAATGCAGGAGGCACGGGTTCAGTCCCTGGGTTGGGAAGATCGCCTGGAGAAGGAAATGGCAACCCACTCCAGTATTCTTGTCTGGAGAATTCCATGAACAGAGGAGCCTGTAAGCTACAGTCATGTGTTGCAAAAGAGTTGGACATGACTTAGCGACTAAACAACAACAATATTCTTGGTGCACAATAAAATTTACATTGGTTGATTTGTTTCAGATCTTGGGAAGTGTTACAATACTGATAATATGCATCCATTTATATTATCAACAAACATTTTGGAGTACCTGTTCTCTGTCAGAAGATATAATCCACATGTTCATGGAATTCAGATCAATAGAAATAGAATATGTGTATATGTATTATACACACAGAAATTCAAGTAGACAAATTGAGAAAGTGTAATGAAACAAAACAAATGTGATTCAAGGTAGTTCAAGGGTTACATAGACAAAAATTCAGGTAAAATTCTTTGGAGGCCATATTTTGCTTAAGAATTAAAAAAAGTTAGCTGTTCCAGAAGTAGAAGCTTCCAATATGAAAATAAAATAAGTGCAGTTCCTTAGGGGAATTCTTAGCAAAAAGGCAGCAGCTGGGTAGTACATAATGAGTAAGGAAAAGATTAGATGAAATGAGATTGGAGAAGCAAAAGGGGCCTCTGATAAGGAATTAGAACCTCCTTCTAAGAGAATCAGAGACAAAAAAGGGGGAAGTAGACAGTTTGTATAGATTATTTTCCATCACTCTGTGTGACACTTTATATTCTCACTTATCCTTCATGATAACCTTTTGAAAAATTTGTTATTATCCTGAAATTATATGTTAGAAAAATATGATTTACATGCTAGACAGTTAATAAAAGCTAATTTCAGATCTGAGTGTGTTTGTTACAAACATATTATTCAGTTTTACTGTAGCCCATTACTTAACAGAGAATATCAATACTGAGCTTGGCCATGAAATACTACAAATTACAAATTATGGAGAGGGTGTGGAGAAAAAGGAACCCTCCTACATTGTTGGTGGGAATGTAAATTGGTACAGCCTTGTGGAGAACAGTATGGAGGTTCCTTAAATAACTAAAAATAGAGTTACCATATGATCAAATGAGACTACTCCTAGGCATATATCCAGAGAAAACTCTAGTTCAAAAAGATGCATGCGCCTCAACATTCATAGAGGCACTGTTTACAATAGCCAAGACATGGAAACAACCTAAATACCATTGACAGAAACATGGAAAAAGATGTGCAACAATGTAACATTACTCAGCCATAAAAAAGAAAATGAAATAATGCCATTTGGAGCAATCTGGATGGACCTAGAGATTCCACACTAAGTGAAGTTAGGCAGAGAAAGACAAATATCATATATCACTTATAAGTGAAATCAAAAAATTATACAAATGAACCCTTTTACAGAAACAGACTCACAGACTTCAAAAGCAAACTTGTGGTTACCTAAGGGGAGGAGAGGAAGAGGGATCAATTAGGAGTTTTGGATTAACATACACATAGCACTATATATGTAATCGATAACCAACAAGGACCTACTGTGTATCACAGGGAACTATTCTCAGTATTTTGTAATAACCTACAACAGAAAAGAATCACAATTAGAGCAGGTTCTTGAAAATATTTGGTGATCAACAAATAGTAACTGAATGAAGGAATGAATGGCTAGGTTAGCTAATGAATAAGTGAAAAGTAAGGTGGTCTCTAGGTAAGAGTGTAACACAAAACTTTCTCATAGTGTCAGTTACTTTAAGGCATTCAGTGCTCTTTGGGAAACTATTCAAAGTAACTTGATACCATGATATTATGTGCCTGAGTTTTTATACTATTTAAAAGGCAGTACGGTGTGGAGTATTAGTTCTCAAAGGTTAGTGTATACGAGAGCCACTGTTTTTTCAGAGTTCTTCAAATGATTTGCATTTGTCTACTAATCTAAGATAATTTTGAAAAATTACTTTTCACATATTCAACTTGGTATCTGAATATTTCCATCATAATTTTGAATAGTTACAAAGGGTGTAACCTCCAGAGTACTATAAATACAAGCATTCTAAGAAAATGTATTTAGTCATTCTTTTTAATATAGCCAATGGAATAAAAATACCATAGTGCTTTTGATACCCAGCATTTAAAAAAAACATGAAAAGCTTTCATTCAATAATTGAAAAAGTAACACTACTCATTTTTTCTCTTTTGTCTCATCTGTCCATTTTATTGTCAGCAGAGAATTTAATCTTAATTTAAATATCTTATGATCAAGAATTTTAATGACTACATTATCAGATTTCTATGATAATTTTTGAACTAATTTTAAGAATAGTCTATGTCTATAAAGTTCTTTGTCTTAAGTTTTTTCTTCAGGATTGAAGTCATCAAGTCATTGTTGTGACTAGTATTAGTACATGTTTTACTAAAAGACTGAAAATACATTTCAAAATTGATAATGAAGATGTAAAATGAAAGTAAAATTTCACTGGAAATTCATCCTTTAATGAGATGTAAAATACTTTCTTTCAATTTAGATCATGTATCCAAGGGTCAGTATCATTTTTGGCTACAGTGATAAAGGTTTTAACACCAATCAATTCCTGATTTTTTTAAAAATAATAATCACCGATAAACTTTGTTTAAATAAAAAAAGTAGATGAAGTTGGAAGGAGTTTCACAATTGCAATATAACATGACTCCTTGAACTCATTTTGTGTTACATGGCCCAAATTGCAGTAATCCATTATCAGAAATTATGTTTAATGATCTATAAGCTGACAACTGAATTCGATTCTCTTTTAATTTTGTTGAAAGGAAGTAATTAGAAACCACTGTACTTGCAGAAAGATTTATTTTATAGTCATTACTGACATTTACCTTCTCAACATCAATATTTTAAATTATCTCTGTGTTTAACATCCTGAGGGCTTGCACATGCTGGTGATGCTATGCCATTGTTAATAAGGTCTGGTTTGTGAAACGGGCTTCCCAAGCGGCTCAGTGGTAAATATCCACCTGCCAATGCAAGAGATGTGGGTTTGACCCCTGGGTTGGGAAGATCCCCTGGAGAAGGAAATGGCAACCCACTCCAGTATTCTTGCCTAGGAAATCCCATGGACAGAGGAGCCTGGCAGGCTACAGATCATGAAGTGGCAAAAGAGTCGGACGCAACTTAGAGACTAAGCAGCAACAAGTTATGTGAACTAGAGGACCCGGTACAAGGGGAAACGTGGTAAAAGAAAACGATGATAACCCAAGTACATTCTCAGGGAGATTAGATTTATGAATAGCACTTGTGGAAACTGAGAATTCTGAAACTGATTCTCTTCGAACTATTTGAACTCCTACATTTCTTTGGCAATTTTTATGTGCCTATATATATATATATATATGCATGCTAAATCACTTTAGTTGTGTCCAACTCTGTGACACCCTATGAACTGTAGCCCACCAGGCTCCTCTGTCCATGGGATTCTCCAGTCAAGAATACTGGAGTGGGTTGCTGTGCCCTCCTCCAGGAGATCTTCCTGACCAGGGTGAACCTGAGTCTCTTATGTCTCCTACACTGGCAAATGTGTTCTTTACCACTAGCGCCACCTGAGACTAGGTTTTTAACCATGTTCCTTTTTAGCTACTATCCTAGGAAAGCTGATAATCTAGAATACTAGCTAAAAGGGAGTATGGCTAAAATCCTGACCCCATAGACTATAATTCTATAAGTCTACTATGAGGCCAGCTATCTGTTTTTCTGGTTTGCTTTTTTAGCAAACTCATCCCAGATGATTCTGATGAAGGTTATCCACAGACTGCTTTCTAAAAAATATTGTGTGGAGAAATTAAATGCTTAAATAAGAACAGTAGATAATGTTATTATATGTTACAAATATTTACTCATAAAATCCTTTCAACACTGATGGAAGCGTTACTATTTTTCCATTTTAAATTTGGATAAATTGAGTTAATGAGAAAATTCAATCACTTGTGTGAATACACAACATGAAATGGGAGTGAACATGAGTTAACATGAAGCTAGTGAAGATTCGCGGCACAGATAATCTAGAATTCCAAGCTGAGCAGTAACAATGTTGTTGGGAAACAATGCGAATATACGGAAGGATTTTATATAACTAGTGATATACTCAGCCTAGACGAGGGGGCAGAATGCTGGAAAATGCCAATATTTAAGGAAAAGATAAAGGAAGGAAAACCTGGATAGATACAGAAAGGACTGATTAGAGAGAGAGAATGATATAGCCAAAGCAAGCCCTCCAAAAGAAGGAAATAAGCCATTCATGTCACATGGTAGAGACTAAGAAACAGTAGAACATAAAATTGTCCACTGAATTTAGCAAACAAAAAGAGATCACTGTTGAAAAAGATTTAATTGGTGTCATAGAGATAGAAATTAAATGGCAGTAGTTTGAAAAATAAATGGAGAAAGAAAATTGAAGAATGCATACACCTCTTTCAGGAGACTTAACTGTAAAGAAGAAAAAGATTTGTTGCTACTGCAAGGCTGAGGTCAAAAGAGTAGTTTTGTATTTTGAAGAAAAAACATAGGAGGAAATTAATGATTAGGAGTTGATAAATAAGTAATTCAAGAAAATAGAAAGGTTGGAACTCCAGGGCTCAGAAGGAAGCTAACTGTACAACCACTGAATTAATATAGGATACAGATAAGAGTTGGGTTAAAGGAAAAGATGGTTGGTACTAAAATATTTTACTCAGTAGGTAAGTGTCTGCAGGTCAGTAGATGACAGTGATTAAGAGAAATAGGAGGTGATGTTTCTGATCATCCTCAAATGATCAGGGATTTTTACAAGTGTGTTCAAAGAACATGCTTGACAAGCGGAATTGAGGAGCCATGATAACAATAAGTTAGATCTATTAGAAATAAATGAATTAAAAAGTATTCTTTTAGTCAGCCATTTAAATGTCACTGGAGTGCTTAATTTTTATCCTAAGGACTCAAGTGATAAATAAGGTTATTTCAGCACTTCTCAACCAATGATACTACTCAAGGGAAGGGTGTTTATAAAAATTGCTAAGGAATTTACAGACAGCTTATAATCATGTGTGTGTGTGTGTGTGTGTGTGTGTCCTTTTTGGGACAAATAGGCACTTTTTGTTGTTTTCATTTTGATAGCACCAGATATCTCTGTGCAAGTGATTAGCGGTAATTAGCTATGAAATTTTGGAACAAAGCACGATCTGTCTTATACATGTGTAAGATGCCAAATCATAAACTAACTACAATAGGTAAAAATTTCTAGTAGAAATATATAAAAACACTATGGGAGCAGAAAGTGGGTGTATTGACAATGCCTAAACATAAAGAAGATGGGGAAGTACACATGGGAGGAGACATCTATATTGAGTCTCATCCAGTGTAATTTCTAGGTTTGGAAAAGGGGAGCAGGTCATGTAGGTAACTGTGAAAGTCATGAAATCATAAAAATTGCCTGAATCCATATTTAGGAAAATAGTGCATGGATGTTATTTGTACCTATCCGTACAAGTTGTTCTGGGAGGTGGGGGTGGAAATGCTAAAGAGATGTTAAACAAAGAAACAAATAAAGAAGTTCACCTTTGGACTTGTAAACCTCTACAGCAGTGTGAAGGGTTGGTTTCTGAGGGGAAGCTGGAGTGAAGAACACATGCTAATAGGTTACTAAAATTATTTAGAGTAGAGTTGAAAAAAAAAGACAAAATAGAGGAGAGGCTATGGGCATGGAGAGGGGTGCAAGGATTTGGGAATGACTTGGGATACACAGTGTAGCTGTTTTGAGTAGGGAAGGAGTCAAGGACTCCGTAAGCCTTAACATAAACAACTGAACAGATAGAAGGTGGTGACATTGACCAAGGTAAGAAAATCCAAAAAAGAAATAAATTCTTCAAGGCCAGGGTGCCACATTGCCAAATCAAACCACATTATAAAGTAAAATAATCCCAATAGAAGAAAGTAAAGGCCGTATGTCTGACTTGCTGACAATGCATGCTTCTGTTTTTGAGTTTTCAAAGAAGCCAAGCTGCAAAGGAAGTGAGCCATTCCCTCGCTCTCTTTCCACACAACATAAATCAGAAAGTGCATAGTCTGTCAGTGGAGTTCTGGGAAATATGGATATAAAGGGACTCCTCCGTCTTCCTGCTTCCCTCTCCACCTCTGTCTGCCTAAGGCATGAAGATTGATCAGACATTTACAGGAGCAACTGCCAAAGTCTTATTCACTGTGTTGCGAGGGTGTGAGATTGCCACGCTGCTCCAACAAAAGCAAAATGGCAGTATTTAAATGAACTGACACATCAGATCTCCTCAGCTGTTCTTTATAAGCAATACATTAATCAGGGGATAAACAAGGTATTGTCATCCTGACAAAATTTTAGAGGACTGCATCGGAGCAATCTCCTGATATTACTCCTCTTGAATACAAACCAAGACCTGACATTTCCCGAAAAGCACAACAATTTCAGAAATCGTTCTTTTTAAATCTTTCTATAGAAGAACGCATTCATAATTAGTGATCTGATTCTATAGAATGTTGAGTCTCATCCAATGCATTTTCTAGGTTTACAAGCGGGGACCAGGCCCCTTTGTGAGCCTTCCTGAAATAGGGGTGTTAGGTAATATCTGAAGGCAGTTTTTCCCCAGCGGTGACTTTTATGTTGGTGAATTTTTAGAGCATTCTTGAAACACATTCCTTCCTTTTACTCGCACTGCTCTTTTATTATGAGCCCTCATTGTGTTCTGCCTAAGTTATAGTTTACTAAATGGTTACCTTGATTCCAATTCTTTCCTTCCTTCATCCTTTCCTGCACAATATGTCCACTTAATTTTGTGTCACTTGACCGTCCAAGAACCTTAAGACGACTCTACCTTTCTCTAGTGCATATTCTTACACATCTTTGTTTGCCTCAAGAGTCTCTAAAATCGATTATTAAGCTGACTCACAAGCTTTGTCATCCACTGCTAACCACAGGTGTCCTCTCCTCTAGCTAATGGAATACTTAGTGCCTTCCCATATCTACATTTTCAATTTTTATTCTTTTTCTTTCTTTTCTTTTTTTTTGGAGTGAAACAAGTGTTTGTTAGGAGATAAAAGAGTTCGTGTGGATAGACATTCAGGCAGGCTCAGAGAAAGAGTTGCGCCTTTGTAGTAGTTTGAATCACTTATACGGGACATTTATTTTGGGTTTCCTTTGGCCAATCATCTTGCTTTGCCTGGTTCTGAGTCTGTATTTGGTTTAACTAAGGGTCCTCTTTTAAAATTCAATTCAGTTGTTAGCTCTTTGATGACTCTGTTGCCATTATTTTTCTGAAATTACTTCTGCCTTTAAATATTATTTCTAAGGTATATATTTCATTTTATTTGTAAAATAAATGTATTTATTGTTCAAACCCCTTTTAGTAGTCCATATTGCCATGTGGAAATAAGTATGTTGAGGGTGGACTTAATATATATATTTTTTAGAGGCAGAAGGGGTAGTTATAAAAAGGAGGGCTTAACAGATTAGGTGTAGTTTGTATCTGACCTCCAAGACAAAGGAGAACTTCAAGAAGAGTTCCTTGTGAGCTTGGAGTGTGCCAGGAAACCTGATGCTCATTTTTATTAAGTATCTCCCTCTCTGTTTCAACTATCTCCATAATTTCTCTGCATTTCCATTTTCTTCTCTGACTTTCCCCTAGTGGAGACACCTCCTATGACCCAGATACCTCTGGCTGCATTTTGGTGAGCTAGAGATAAATTTAACTTTTCATAAAATGCTATTATAAGGAAAAATAGAAATCAAAAAACAAATGTGAGCTAATCAACATATATCTGCCAATAGTGCCAGATCCTTATGACCCAATGTAATTATTTTGGGCTGGAGCTCCCTAAGCTTGCAAGAATTATCCAGGATATGGTCAGAAATGTCATCCTACCTCAGGCCTTATGACTTAGGTCCTTGTCAGCATAGTAAGACCAGGAGGAAAAATTAAGATTGCAAAGAAAGAAACATACTTTCATTATTCACATATATTATTGTTACTCTAGGACACTGTAAAAGAATTTTTAGATCAATAGTTGACATTTAACAAGAGAGATTAGTAAGATTTATTGATACAAGCTCAAATACAGAGATCAATTTCATTTTTCTATATAAACAGAAAATGAAATGTTTAAGTATATGTTATTTACATTAACGTCAAAAATAGGAAGTGGCCATGAATCTACCTTCTCTCTGTGGAGAATACTGAGCACTATTGTCTTAGTCTGCTTGGTCTGCCTAACAGTATACCACAGACTGGGTGGCTTAAACAATAGAAATATATTCCTTCAGTTCTGAATGCTGGGGGTTTATGACTCTCTTTTCTTTATATAAGGACCCCAATGCTACTTGATTAGGGCTCTACTGTTATTACTTCGTTTAAACTTAATTACCTCCTAAAGGCCCTATTTCCAAACAGGGTCACACCAAGAGTTAGAGCTTTAACATGATATTTTGAGGGAACACAATTCAACTTATAGCAAATATTGAAACATATGTATATAAAAATGAGAGAAGTGCCCTGTTGGAAGACAATAATGGAAAATATAATTCTTCTCTAAATTGATCAGTAGATCACCTGAAATGCAAATAAAAATCCCAATGGAATTGCTCTTGGATTGGAAGAATTAATATTGTTAAAATGGCTATTCTACTCAAGCAATCTACAGACCTAATATGGTCTCTATCAAATTACTCATGACAATTTCTCACAAAACTAGAACAAATAACTCTAAAATTTTTATGAACCCATAAAAGACCCAGAATTGCCAGAGCAAACCTGAGAAAAAATAAGCAGGACACATAACCCTTCCAGAGTTCAGACAGCACAACGAAACTACAGTGATGAAAACAGCATTGTATTGGCACAAAAACAGACATTTGAATCAATGAAACAGAATAGAGAGCAGAAATAAACCCACACACCTACAGTCAATCTTTGACAAAGGAGGCAGGAATATAAAATGGGAAAAGACAGTCTCTTCAGCAAGTGGTGTTGGGAAAGCTGGATAGTGACATGTAAACTCAAAATGGCTTAAAGGAATAAACATAAGATATGACACCATAAAACTCCTAGAAGAGAACATAAGAAAAACATTCTCAGATATAAATAGTACCAATGTTTTCTTAGGTCAATCTCCCAAGGCAATAAAAAAAAAAAAAGCAAAAATAAACAAATTAGACCTAATAAAACTTACAAGGTCTTGCATAGCAGAGAAAACCATGAATAAGATGAAACAACTACCTTCAGAGTGGAAGAAAATATTTGCAAACAATGCAACTGACAGGGGCTTAATTTTCAAAATATACAAATAACTCATACAACTCAACAACAACAAAAACAACCCAATATAAAATGGGAAGCAGACCTAAATAGACATTTCTCCAAAAAAGACATACATTTTGGCAATAAGCATATGAAAAGATGTTCAACATCTCTAATTATGAGAGAAGTAAAATAGAAACTACAATGAGGTACCATCTCACACCCATCAGAATGGCCATCATTAAAAGTCTACAAATAACAGATGCTGGAAAGAGTCTGGAGAAAAGGGAACTTCCTACACTGTTGGTGGGAATGTAAACTGATGCAACTATAATGGAAAACAAAATGGAAGTTCCTCAAAAACTAAAAACAGAGCTACAATTTGATTCAGCAATCCCACTCCTGGGCAAATATCCAGACAAAGCTATAGTTCAAGATATATGTACCCTGTATTCATAGAAGCACTATTTATAACAGCCAAGATATGGAAACAACCTAAATGTCCATTGACAGATGAATGGATAAAGATGTGGTACATATATACAATGGAATAGTACTCAACCATAAAAAAGAATGAAATAATGCCATTTTCAGCAACATAGATGGACCTAGAGATTATCATACTAGGTGAAATATTAATAAGAAATACCAATGCCACATAATATCACTTATATGTGGAATCTAAAATATGATGCAAATGAACTTTTTTACAAATCAGACTGGAGAAGGAAATAGCAACCACTCCAGTATTCTTGCCTGTAAAATCCCATGATAGAAGATCCTGGTGGGCTACAGTCCATGGGGTCACAAGAGTCGGACATGACTTAGCAAATAAACTACCACAAATCAGAAACACAGACATAGAGTACAGAGTTTCATTTGCCAAGGGGGAGGGGCCCAAGGAAAGGAAATACTGGGTGTTTGGCGTTAGCAGATGAAACCTATTACATTACATAGAATGGATAAACAACAAGGTCTTACTGTATAGTACAGGGAAATATATTCAATATCCTGTGATAAACCATAATGGACAAGAATATAGGTATAACTGAATCATTTTGCTGTACAGCAGAAACTAACACAACATTATAAATCAACTATAATTCAATTAAAAAATCTCAATGGGTTTTTACATGTGCTTTCATGTGGATTTGAAAAACTGATCCTATAATTCTACAGGTTATCGAATTATATTTATGTGCTTAGTCGCTCAGTCATATCCAACTCTTTGCAACCCCATGGACTGTAGCCCACGAGGCTCCTTTTTCCATGGGGATTCTCCAGGCAAGAATACTGGTGTGGGTTGCCATTTCCTCCTCCAGTATATTTCTTATACTATACAGTTGTATAATTCTATCATTTATTTGAAAACAGAAAGGGCCAAGAATATTCTTAGTGAACAACAATCTTCAGATTTCAAGCATATATAAAACTATATTCTTTGAATAGTTATTATATAGGGATGCTCAAATAGACCAATGAAATAGAATCAATGGCCCAGAAACAGATCTAACAAAATGGCTGTTTTTTATAAAACTAAAATGATTATACATGTCAACAGAGAAAAGAGGACCTTTTCATTAAATGGTCCCAGGACAACTGGGTAGCCAAAAGGGGAAAAAAATAGAAAGAAAAAGGATCTTATCTCAAAAAATACACAAAACTCATTTCAATGGGATTAAAGATCTAAATGTGAAAAGAAAATTTCTAAAGAATTTCGAAAATAAGAATATATTTTCATTATAAGAAAAGAATATCTTAAAACACAGAAAACACTTATTAAGAAGGAAAAAGTTATGAATCAAGTGCACTAAATTGAATTGTACCTGTAATTCAAATGTATTTAATTGAAAATTTTTGCTTCATCAAAAGTAAGAGAATAAAGACAAATTAACCAGTGGGATAATTTTTCAGACATATAATTAACAAAGGACTAGTATTTAGAATAAATATTTTTATTTTTTAAATAAATATTTCAATGTAAACTGCTTTGGATGTAATTGAATGTGTACTCTGTAACATGTTAGATTATGTTATGCTGTTTGTTATTAATTAATAATCCTTGTTAGAGTAAAATATGTTCTAATATTAAAATATTGTTACATTTCTGGATAAAATTATCTGTGAGGTTATGGGTGCATCTGCATGTAGACTTGTTAGCTGTGATTTTTTTTTTTGCTCTATATTTACATATGTATTTTTGTAAGTTGGAATGCTCACTGGTTTTCTTTTAAGTTCAGTAGTATTTATATTTTGGTAATAGGTTACACTAGTGCTACAGAATGAATTATGGCATTTTTAGATTTTTCTAAATTCTGTGGTAGATAGTATTGGATGTATATGTTCTTTTGAAAGTTTCGAAAATAATCATCCAGAAAAATTCTGACCCTAGAACAATTATAAATCTTTGAAAAATTTTCTGATTCTATTGGTCTGTTTAGATCTGCTATTCCTTTTCAGATATATTATTTTAAAAGTATAATAAGCAGATGATTTTCCATGTTTGCCAGTTTGTTACCAAGAGTTGTGTGCAATGCTCTTATAAATCTTCATCATAGTTTTAATCCCACTTATTCTTCCAGTTTTAGTTTTTATTTATTTTGAATATTTCTGTAGATTCATACATTGAGTATTCATTCCATTAGAATCTGACTCATGTCCACACTTTTACATTATGGGTGCAGAATCTAGATTATTATTGAAACATGTTAGACAATAACTATACATTTAATGAATTGTTTATTTTTTTTAATAATCCATTTGGGCCTAATATTTGTCTCTGATTACAGCTTTTACCACATCCTATAACATTTCATATAAAATATTTTCAAGGTTAATGTGAAACAACAGTACTAATAATTTTATTTGATTCATTTATTAGGAGATTTTATTTTTTCATTTTCATGTAGTTGTGTCTTATTCTGCTGTAATTATAGATTTCCATTTTTATCACTTCTGGTTCAAGAATGCACCAATTCTTTTAATTATCTATCATTTCTTTTGCTCAACATGCATTGAAATCTGCCTTATGGCCTGTTATTGATCAATTCTTATACTTGAGATTGACTAAAAATGTATTATATTCTTTACAGAAAGTTAAGTAGGATTCACAAACCTATTAACCTAATTAATTATAGCTTTCAAATACAATATATACTCTCATTTTTATCTTTGCCATATACCAAGAGTTTAAAAAATTTATAGAAATTCAGGTTACTTTCCATACTCTTTAAATGTGCAATAAATTTCGATATACATATTTTGATGTTGTTACCTTGCACGTAAATGTACGTTAGTGTAACTTCCACTTCCAGTCAAGATAAAGTAACTTGAACCAGATTTACCCTCCCACCTGAGATAACCAAAGCATGGACATAATATATGAGAGGAGCAGTTTTCACAGTCCTGATTATCAGGAAGTGAAAGTCATCAATCTCTGAGAAACAAGAGACAAATTAGGTGAACCCCTCAATTTCCCCAGTCTAGTGTCTTAAGACAATTTAGTAAGCAAGATTTTCGCAGGGGAACCCAGGTGGAGAATGGCAAACTCCTTAAGTTATGAAGACAGTACTGAGAGTTAGAGAGAGACCAGGGCAGCTGAAGTTTCTAGGACAAAGAATGAGGGAGAGGATGGTTACAGAGAGAGCAAGGGAGAACACTGGAGAGCTGCCGAGGGTTTCCCTTGAGTAATTAGTTGAGTACTGATCAGCCATGACAGACATTATTCTCATTGTCTTCTTTGTACTTATCAATACATATTCAAGTTTTGTTTAGTATTCCTCATAAACTATAGTTTCAGGTTTACAATATTTCAGATTTTCACAACTACTCAGACAATAGTGGAATTATTACCTCTCATCATTTTTATTCTATATATTGATATAATTCAAGCTGTTTCCAGAGTAACCTAATAGCACAGTTGTTCATCTTGAAGGGGTGATGAACAAAACTTTTCTTACATATTTTCACATATGCTGCTTTTAGGAAATAGTGAAAGTTCAAATTGGAATATATTATTTTGTTCTTTAGATCTGTCACTTAATAATGGTGAGTTCTTGGAAAGATTCTCAATCTACTGGAAATTCACTTTTCCATCTACAAAATCTGGATGCTAATAATGGTTACCATGGAGATATATTGGAAGAATCAAGTATAACAAGTGAAGAATTTTGAGAAGTGTGAAGGTCTATGAGCATATACTATAAAATTTCAAATTATTTTTATTTTGAATAAATTACTTCTTGAAGCTTCACTAAAGATTTTACATCAGTACTTTGTCATTTCATTTTGCTTGTTTGGGTAAATATTTTCTTTCTTTTAATTTTAACTGAAATATAGCTGATTTACAATGCTAGTTTCAGGTCCACAGCAAAGTGATTCAGTTATACATTTATATACAAATTTATATATTATTTTTTGCATTCTCCTTCATTATTTTTCTTTCATTCTTCTATTACAAGCCACTGAGTATAGTTCCCTGTGCCATATATTCCTTATTGGTTATCTATATATAATAGTATGTATATTTTAATCCCAAACACCTTATTTATCACTCTTCCCCTCCTCTGCTTAGGTAACCGTAATGTTTTCTATGTCTGTGAGTTTATTCCTGCTTTGTAAATAAGTTCATGTGGTTCCCTGGTGGCTCAGATGGTAAAGAATCTGCCTGCAATGAAGGAGTCCTGGGTTCAATCCTAGGGTTGGGAAGATCCCCTGGAGAAGGGCATGGCTACCCACTCCAGTATTCTTGCCAGGAGAATTCCACGGACAGAGAAGCCTGTCAGGCTACAGTCCATGGGGTCACAGAGTCAGACATGACCAAGCAACTTTCACCTTCACTGGCTCCACATGTAAGTGATATCATATGACATTTGTCTTTATCTGGCTTACTTCGCTTAGTATGATAATCTCGAGGTTCATCCATGTTGCTGTGAATGGTATGGTTTCATTCTTTTTATTTCTGAATTATATTCCACTGTATATATGTACCACTTCTTTTTTATTCACTCCTCTGTCAATGGTCGTTTAAGTAAATATTTTCTTGAAAGGTTTTAAATCTTTGTTCTATGACCTAGTCTTAAAACACTTTTTTTAAAAGAAATAGAATTTTTTTCCTTATTTAAAATGATGTTAAGCTCTTATTGTCATACATTATGTTATGAAGAATACATGTATTTGATAGATATGTCTTTTTTTCACAGAACCTATAGTATGAGGGAAAGTGTAGCAGAGGATTATAATATGTTTAAAATAATGTTTTAGGTACTGATATATGTGCTATGTGATCATGGAGGAAAGAATGCCTCATGCTACCTTGGAACATTTTTGACAGTATTATAGAGTAAATGACAGTAGACCTGAGTCTGGAAGGATATTCAGAAATTATCTAGTTTACTATCTTAGGTTGGGTTTCCTAGAAGCAGGTTGCCAGATGAGGATTCTTGAGAAGCTGGTTTATTGCAGGAATGTTCTCATGCGAAGGAGAGGGAGGGAACCAGGATAGGTTGGGGGAAGAAAAGTAAGAAAGATTGCACGTTAAGCTGGAGATTAGCCTCACATTGGTCCCACGGGGAATTCTGAAGCAGGAACTGCACTGTTTGGTCCCACTTTGCAGCAAAAGGGCAATCTTTTGTGCCCCTGTATCATTTACTAATAGGTTTTCACTTCAGGAACTGTGGTTAATTTCCCACCAAGGAAAATCCTGGTCAGCCCACAGCAGCTCTCTCTCTGGATAAGGGGATGGCTGTTACCCAATAGCACTGGATTTAGAAGTTCTGTCCACTGACCCTTTAAAAAGGATCTAGACAGAACACTGATAGCCTCAACTATTAATATACAGACAAAAATGGAAAGGATATTCAAGGCAAAGAAAACAGCATGCAGAAAATGTGAGCGTGTACTACAGGCCATAATTTAGATTCTTTTAGCGTTTTATCATATAAATGAATACATGATGATATGTAAAATATTCATAATACGTATTATATATATATACAATATAGACAATACATATATGCATACATACACATGCACACACTATGAGAAATGTGGTTGAAACAAATATCACCAATGGCCTTGAACAATGAACAAAGTTTAGACTTCAACATCTAGGTAGTATAAACATGCTTTTCTCTTTTATATCCATGACAGTAATAGGTAAAAATATTGACTAGGACAGTGTTATGGCATGCCCCTAAAACCCTTCTGATGTTTGACTCTGATTCATGAACCAGCTATCTTGGGAATTATGTTGTTTAATAGTCCATGATATTACCTAAATGTCCTCATATTCTCCATGGGAATAACATAAAAGACCTTTTGAAATAATATGTGCTATTATCTTTATAAAAAACTGACTCTTTCAAGAATTTTGTAAGCTACAGAGAACCAAAATTTCTACTTAACTATTTTAAAGAATCAGAAAATATATACTAACATAATAAAAAGACCATGGAGACAAGCACCTCCGGGATTGATGGATTCAGCTGTGGCATAATGTTATCAAGGACCCTAGTTTTTCATTTACCTGCCCCACCACCCTCACGTGTCACTGAGCTTTCAATATCATAATACATTTATCCTAGTACCATTTATAATAGTCCAATAATACATTCAGTGGGAAAAGAAGGTATATTCTTCTTTATTTCACTTTTTATTTCTGAGAAGAAACATCTTTCACAAAGTAACCTCAATAAGTCTGTTCCCTCATATTTTATTTATTATAATGATATTGCCTCCACACCCAAACCAATCACTAACAAGAGACATAACATTACTGTGACTGACTTCAGCTAATCATGTTTCCGTCTCTATTTAGACATGGTTTCAATCTACATTAAGCATAGTTTTGTGAATAAAATTAGGACTCTATTAGGAAGACAAGAGAAAATGTTGGTTGAGTATACAACTAACAATCCTAATATGACAGAAAAATTTATAACAAAAATACCCCCCCAAAACTGAGATTAGGTTGGTATGACATTATAATGAACACATTAGTTTCTAATAATCGCGATAAGTAAGTAAGTGTAGGTCGCTCAGTCGTGCCCGACTCTTTGTGACCCCATGGACTGCAGCCCACCAGACTCCTCTGTCCATGAGATTTTCCAGGCAAGGATACTGGAATGGGTTGCCATTTCCTTCTCCAGGGAATCTTCCCAACCCAGGGATCGAACCCAGGTCTCCTGTGGTGCAGGCAGATTCTTTACTGAATGAGCCACAAGGGAAGCCTAGTAATCACGGTACTCTATTTTAAACCATCTCAAAGCATCTCTGTTTGGAGCAGAAACAGGTATAGCCAAAGTGATTATACCATAAACAGTGAACTGAAAGACATCAGAAAATAAGCAGTTTTCTGTTCTAGATCTGCTCCTCATTATTGATGTGCAGTGAAGAGACTCTTAACCTTAACAAACGGCCAACAGTCTGACAGACATTGCCAGTATACAGCCCACCTTCTAAGAATATAATTTTTTCCTGGTATCTGCAGTGATTGAATTAAAATTCACCCTAACCATATATTACAGAAACTCCCCTTCTAAATACCAAACCTTTCATGGAATCATGGAGCACTGGTGCCATCACAGAAATATGGTAAGATGTCTGTGAGTAATAATGTCCAGGGTCTGAATCCCAAATTAAGGAGGGGCAAGCAGTCAAATCAAAGCGCTTAATGGGAAGGGCCATGCCAAAAACCAGAATCTGTGTAATAAAAAAGAGGTAACATTTACGGGGTGCTGGCAAAGTGCTAGTATCTCTTCTAAGTGCTTTTCACCATTTGTAAATAGGATTTTAATCTTTACCTATTACCTAAGTGCAATTTCCATGCCCATTTAGCAGAAGAGGAAATTGAAATGCTGACAGGTTAAATAGTGTTTTCTAAGTCATGCAGCCAGAAAGTGTCAGAGGCATGAGTTAAACCTAACAACTGGATTTCAGGGTCTAGGGCCTTAACTGCAATACTATTTATCTGCCACTAACAAACCTTATGGGACTTGCCTGGTGGCTCAGTTGAAGGAGCAGAGTAAGGAAGCATGAATAAGTAGGGCACAGAGGTTGTTTACGCAGTGAAATTATTCTGTAAGGTATTGTAATGGTGGATTCGTGTGATTATACATTGACCAAAGCCTAGAAAATGTACACCAAGATTGGATACTAACGTAAACTATGGGCTTTTGGCTGACTATGGTGTATCAGTGTAGGTTCATTGATTATAACAAATGTGCCACTCCAGTGCTGGCTTTTGAAAGTGGGGGAGGCTAGTCATATATATGGCAAATTTCTGAAACTTTCTCTTAATTTTGCTGTGACTTCCAAACTGCTGTAAAAAATAATGTCTATTAATTAAAACCAAAACAAAATAAACATCCTGTTGCTACTCTGAGCAGCTCCCCAGTTTAGATAAATCCACATCTTGTGGTATTCAGAATTTAGATGCCCACAGTTATGAACAATAATTGGTAATATTTATTGACCATTCACTCTGTGGCAAGTTCTAAGTTCTTTTGTAGTATTAAAAGGAAAAAGAAGTACCTTAAAAGAGATAACATTATAAATATTATTGATGATTTGATATTTTTCTCATTTTATTTTTTCCTTCTTTATTGTTCAATACAATACAATGCAATACAATACAGAAGACTGGAAAAGGTCAGTTTTCATTTTAATCCCAAAGAAAGGCAATGCCAAAGAATGCTCAAACTACTGCACAATTGCACTCATCTCACACGCTAGCAATGTAATGCTCAAAATTCTCCAAGCCAGGCTTCAACAGTACGTGAGCTGTGAACTTCCAGATGTTCAAATTAGATTTAGAAATGGCAGAGGAACCAGAGATCATATTGCCAACATCCGCTGGATCATCGAAAAAGTGAGAGTTCCAGAAAAACATCTACTTATGTTTTATTGACTATGCCATAGCCTTTGACTGTGTGGGTCACAGCAAACTATGGAAAATTCTTAAAGAAATGGGAATACCAGACCACTTGACCCGCCTCCTGAGAAATCTGTTTGCAGGTCAAGAAGCTACAGTCAGAACTGGACATGGAACAACAGACTGGTTCCAAATTGGGAAAGGAGTACTTCAAGGCTGTATATTGTCACCCTGCTTATTTAACTTATATGCAGAGTACATCATGAGGAACACTGGACTGGATGAAGCACAAGCTGGAATGAAGATTGCTGGGAGAAATATCAATAACGTCAGATATGCAGATGACACTACACTTATGGCAGAAAGCAAAGAAGAACTAAGGAGCCTCTTGATGAAAGTAAAAGGGGAGAGCGAAAAAGTTGGCTTAAAGCTCAACATTCAGAAAACTAAGATCATGGCATCTGGTCCCATCACTTCATAGCAAATAGAAGGGGAAACAGTGGAAACAGTGAGAGACTTAATTTTGGGGGGCTCCAAAATTGCTGCAGATGGTGACTGCAGCCATGAAATTAAAAGCCGCTTGCTCCGTGGAAGAAAAGTCATGACCAATCTAGACAGCATATTAAAAAGCAGAGACATTATTTTGCCAACAAAGGGCTGTCTAGTCAAAGCTGTGGTTTTTCCAGTAGTCATGTATGGATGGGAGAGTTGGACTATAAAGAAAGCTGAGTGCCAAATAATTGATGCTTTTTTTTTGAACATACAAATAATTTATTTTACTATCACTTTAGTTTGTTTTCCATATTGGGTTTCTGCAAAATATTCCATTTGAGAACACAGTTTCTCTAACTAAACCAAAGTATGAAGCATGTATCTTGTCCTTAGATATCTAAGAATTGATGCTTTTGAACTGTAGTGTTGGAGAAGACTCTTGAGAGTCTGTTGGACTGCAAGGAGATCCAGCCAGTCCATCCTAAAGGAAATCAGTTCTGAATAGTCATTGGAAGGTCTGATGCTGAAGCTGAAGCTCCAATTCTTTGGCCACCTGATGCCAAGAACTAACTCATTTGGAAAGACCCTGATGCTGGGGAAGATTGAAGGCAGGAGGAGAAGGGGACGACAGAGGATGAGATGGTTGGATTGCATCACCAACACAATGGACATGAGTTTGAGTAAACCCCGAGCGTTGGTGATGGACAGGGAAGCCTGGCAAGCTGCAGTCCATGGGGTCGCCAAGAGTTGGACACAACTGAGTGACTGAACTGAACTGATTATTCAATTTTTAAAATTATAATTTTAATGCCTTGCATGGAAAGAATGCATAAACATGACCCTTAATACATAGAGTTAAGATATATATCTCCAGTTTTGCTTTGTTTTTCTGACATTGTTTTAGCTGTCCACAGTCTTTTGTGGTTCCATATGAAATTTAGAGCTGTTTTTTTCTATTCCTATAAAAATATCAGTGGAATTTTGATAGACATTGCATTGAATCTGTAGATGGTTATGAGTAGCATGGACATTTAATATTTATTTTTCTGATTCATAAACATTGATTCTTCTGATTGATCAAATCCATTGAAGCTCTCTATTGAATTTTTTCAGTTTAGTCATTGCTTTCTCCCGCATTTTAAAACAGTTTCTATTTCTTCATTGACCTACTGATTTTGTGCATTCATTGTTTTCCTACTTTTGTTTAGTGGTCTGTCTGTCTCTTCTTGTGGTTGACAACTTCTTAAGAGTATTATTTTGAATTCTCTCTCAGTTTACTGTACTCCATTTCTTTAGGTCAGTTATTGGAGCTTTTTGAGTTCCCATTAGAGGTGTCATGTTTACCTGATTCTTTGTAATCTTTGTGTTGGTATCTACACATTTGAGTAAGCAGTCTCTTCTTCTAGACTTTATAGGTTCACTTTGTCAAGGAAAGACATTTTCCAGTCACCTCAGCTTGAGGTACTGGATGTATCAGTTGGTAGTGTCCATGGGTAGCCTGCCTTGCTATCAGGCCCTCTGGTTAATGGGTCAGTGCCTGTGCTCTGAGATGGAGAGTGAAGTGACCCCATGTTTGGGGGGGCCTGATGGCTGAGCTCCACATTCAAGTAGGGCCACTGCTCGGGGAGGGCTGCTGGTTGTACTCCACCATTAGGTGGGGCCAATAGCTGGGCTCTGTAATCACCCATGGTCAGCTGGGGCTGCAGGCTTGCTCCCCAGCTCCAGTAGTGCCTCTGGCTGACTTTACCTTGATGCAGAGCCACTAACTGACTCTGTATTCAGGCAGAGCCACAGTCCAGGCTTTGCATTAGATGGGGCTTCACGCTGGGCCTCACTATTGACCAGACCACTCTCTGTGATCCTCTGTTGGAAAGGTTGCTGGATGTGCTCTCTGGTCAAGTGAGTTCGAACTATGCCCCCTAGTTAGATGAGACTGGAGACTGTTTCCCAGTCCTACAAAGTTGCCCTTTGTGTTTTCTTGTCCAGAGGGGCTGCAGGCTATATTCTGCCATTGGTTGGGGTCACTTGGTGGTTTTCTAACTGGGTAAGGCTGCAGGCTGTGTTCAGCATTAGGGAAGGATCATAGATGGAACTCCACTACTGCGTAGGGTTGTAGGCTGGGCTCCACTGCTGGGCAATTCTGTGGCTGGTCTCTGAGGTTGCTCAGGGTTTCTATTCGGGCTCCCTAGTTATGTGAGGGCTCAATGCTCAGTGGTTCGGCAGGACTACTGACTTGACTCCCTCTCGAGCAGGGCTATAGAACCCAGGTAGAATCATAGCCAGACTTGTCTTTGAAGCAGGACTGGAAACACTGTTTAGAAGTTGGGCAGGGCAACTTTGCTGCAATTTTGTTTTTCCTTGCTCTGGTCAATGATAAGATGTTCAAGAGGAAAATGTCAGTAGAGGGGAAATTTCTTAATCTATATGTAGTCATGCTTTCCAAAATTATTAAAAATTTAAGGACCATTGCAAACAGAAAAATAGCTGAGTGTACAGGTATGTCCATGTAAGAATGTTCATCATCATATTTTATAATATAAAAATTTAGGAATCATCTAAAGAACCATTGATAGGAAATTGGTTGGACACATTGTTTCATCAACCCCAAAAGTGGAGTACTACTTTTTGTCATTTTAATAAATGAAGTAAATTTGTTAAAAAAAAATAGTTATATAGCAATAATAATTATATTAATAGCTAGAATACACTGCTTTCTAATTGCTGGGCAATGTGTTAAGTGCTTACTGAATCATATGGAATCCATACAGTAACCCTAAGAGAGAGATACTATCCTTATTTTACAGCTTCTTCTTGCTGTTTAGTTGCTAACTCATGTCCAACCCTTTGCGACCCCATGGACTCTAGCCCACCAGGCTCCTCTGTCCCTGGGATTTCCCAGGCAAGGATTCTAGAATGGGTTGCCATTTACTTTTCCAGGGGATCTTCTGACCCAGGGGTTGAACTTGTATCTCCTGCCTTGGCAGGCAGATTCTTTACTATTGGGTCACCAGGGAAGTGTATTTTACAAGTGGTGTGGTGGTGGTTTAGTCGCTAAGTCGTGTCCGGCCCTTGCAACCCCATGGACTGTAGACTGCCAGGGTCTTCTGTCCATGGGATTCTCCAGGCAAGAATACTAGAGTGGGTTTCCATTTCCTTCTCCAGGGATCTTCCCAACCCAGGAATCAAACCTGGGTCTCCTGCATTGCAGGCAGATTCTTTACTGATTGTTATGAGGGAAGCCCAAATAGGCAAGGAAAAAGTTAAGTAATTCACCCAAGTTAATCCAGTGTGAGTGGAGAACACAGTATGTATGTCCAGATAAATCAATTACAAATCTCATGTGCATGGTTGGTACTGATTAGGTACCACATACTAATTTTAGAAAGCAGCAAATTAAAAAAATATTCTGTGTATTGTGATTCTACTTTGGAAAAAAGTTTGTGTATTTTAAAAGATAGAAGTATATATTAAACAGGGGGTAGAAATGGGAAGGGAAATTCAAATTACTGAATAATACATACCTAACAATATCAGAAGCCTTTCAAATTATAGGATAGAAATATGATTTAATATTCTTTTGCCATAAACAAAAAGAAAAAGAAAAAAAGACAGATACTCTCAGAAGTGAAAGGAGAGCTTAAAGATGTGTTTGTAGGTAAAGAGTTTACTTGTGCACAGCACAGTTTTCTACTCTCTAGTCCTGGAAGGGCTTCCCCAACCTGATCATCTTGGTGTATGACAGATCTGCTGTCACATTTACTTCTAGAAAAATTACATTGGTTTTTGAACAGGAGGCAGAGAGAGACATTGAGATGGCAGAATCGGTAATGGCGAGTTTAGAAGGACCGAGGGGATTTCTTTGATCTCCCAGGAGAAAGAATAGTGGGGTAGGGAGCAAGGAAGCTTTTTTCTTCTCTGTCTCTAATATGGGTGTGGGGTGGGTGGGGAGAGACTTGGAGGGATTTATGGCCCTGGCCTCACAGAGAAAATGGTATTCACAGCTCAAAATGCTCATGAAACTGCTGAAGCCTGGTGGCTCCTCACAGGAGGAGGCAGCAGGATTCTGACAATAACAGTCGGTGGATGGATGTGACTGTTCAGCTACTGGGAAGCAACTGAATCTTTGAAAAAAGGTTCATGATTAGAGCCCAGCAGTTTTGACACACTGAGATCAAGCTGTTAAAAAACGTGGGATAGTAGGGGATAAGCTTGTCAAAAGAATGAAAACTGCATACATGCAGGTAGAGCTGAGATACAGGCTTTTGGAAAGAGGAAAGCAAATTAACCAAACTAATTTCAGGCAGCATTGTTTTCATTTGATTGAACTAATTAAGATGAATAAATATTCGTATCTTAGAAAGGTTAAAAAAAAAACAAAACTGTTCATAGGCATTAAATACCCGAAAGAAAAGCAATTCCAAATTGGAGACAAGGAGGTAAATCCTTCACTGAAAATGTAAGTGATGAAATATTCAAAAGTGAATTTTTGTTATTCTGAGCAGTCGTGCTGTTTAAGATATTTGTTGTCCAGTGGTTCAACTCAAAATCTTCTTTTTGTTGAAAAGGAAAAATATATTTCTAACTATGAAAATAAACTCATTTGTATATAGCTGAGCTGTTACAATTAACACCAACTCATAGTAGTCATTAAAGCTTATTGGATGTTTATAACGTGACAAGCAATAATCTAAGCATTTTATTCACATCTATTCATTTAGTCCTCACAAAAAACCTAAAATGTAAGAACCAGCATTAGGTCCTGTTTGAAGAGGAAACACTGAGGCACATGTTAGTTAAGTAATTTACACTTGATCACACAGAGAATATTTATTAAAGCCAAGCCTTTGACCTGGGCAATCTGGCCCCGGAATCTCAGTTCTGAGCCACTAATCTGAATGGTCTCACTATTCATAGGTAATTGATAGAGAATTAGTGCTACCAACATATGCTAGTCTCTCTGTAATAGCTTAATACTGGAAACAGCTCTAAAATAACTAATTATGCTAGTTTAAAATATGCCTACAAATTCTCTGTTCCTCTTCCTTTTCAAGAGGAACAGGAACTAAATTACGTACTCCAGAGTGCAGACTAGATTTAGTGGTTCACTTTGTTTTTTCAGATTGTTTTCTTTTTGATGTGGACCATTTTTAAAGTATTTTTTTTTGACTGTGTTACAATATTGGTTTTTGGTTTTTTGGCCTTGTGGCTCTTATCTCCCTGACCAAGGACTGAATCCTCACCCCATGCATTGAAAGTCAAAATGTTAACCATAGGACTGCCAGGGAAGTCCTAGTGATTCACTTCCAATGAATAGATAAAAAAGAGAAAGTGACCATGTGAGACTTTCAAGACTAGGTCATCAAAGCCAGGGTGGTCCCAACCTTCCTCTCTCCTGGATCACTCAGAGAGAAGCCAGATAACACATTTGAGGACATTTCAGCAGGGTATGGAAAGGCTCATGTATTCTTGGAAACCTTTTCTACAGCCTTAATTACTCCTTTGGATGACCCAAGCTCCTGCCAACATCCTGACTCCAGTATAAGGTAACCCACCCCGCTAGTCTGCTTTTGAATCCCTGAACCATAGTAACTGTGAATTAATGAATGCTTATGGTTTTAAACCATTATATTTTTAGGATAAATTGCTGTGCTTTTCATAACTGACATAATACTTCTGAAAAAATATTTTAAACTCATTTGACATTATTTAGTTACAAAATGCATAATGAAATAAGTTAGATGCTACCTATTCATAAACTAAAATCTGTGAATTCAGACATTTTATTTACAAAATAAATCAGAGAGCTCTGAAAATTCAAGAATACATTTTGCAGAAAGAGGCATCGCCAGTCTTACTTGATTAAGAGATCGCTCAGTGAAAATTACTTAGAAAAGAATTTTGAAGAGATATTCTGATATACTTCTATTTTTTTGTTTTTATGTGGATTTTGAATTTTTTCGCTAAAAAGAGTAAGCTGATGTTTTACCCGTCATACATAACTTTAATGAAGATTCAATGCATTAATTCATCGCAATCTAGATGGTAGGTGTCTAGCTTGATTCATTATTTACAGAGTTTATACTCACCTGCATGTGTTTTTCTGACATGTTCTATTGGGAGCTGCTTGCTTATTGTTATTTACTTTGTTTTCTTCTCTCTCAGGAAATAAAGTACTGAGCAAATGTTGAATTCCCTCACAGCTGCCTTTCACTCTCCCCTTCAGGGGCACTTGTCTTAATCCCCAGTTTGGAACTAAAGGTTGACTCACTGAGGAAATATATGCCCAAGATGAGACAATTTAGCTCTTCACGTTTCCACAAGGCACTTGGTTGTCTGCATATAAATAAACAGCCTTAAGCTTTTCATTCCTGGATGGAGACCAGGTGCCTGAATCTTAGCATTTGGAATGTTTGTCATAAGATAGACAACTCCAGAAGTTAGCACTTGACCTTTCAATGCATTACTTCTTTGTTTTCTCACAGTCCTATGAGAGAAGCTTCTGTTACTGTATCAATTTTTAAAGTGAGGAAAATGAGTCACAGAGAAGTTATTTTGCCCAAGAATGGATATCTAGTAAGTGGAAGATTATAGAATTAAAGAGACATTTCCTTGTCAAAATTCACCAGACTTCCACTATACCTATCTGGAAAATCATTCTTTTTGAAGAATTTTTTGCTTTAAGAGAACTAGTTTCAAAAGAGTTCTTATACATTTTTAAATGTCCAGGGACACTTGCTTGTGTAGTCTATTGCTCAATAAGAGAACCCCATGGAGTCAGAACCACTTGCTATCCTAAAAAGGAGAAGGGCCTCAGGCTCTAATCACCCCCAGCTTCCCACACTGACTTCCTAAGAGACTATACACACTTATCCTCGCATCTCCATTTTCTTTACCTGTAAAACTACAATATTAATAGGCATTTAACTTCCTTACAGGGTTGCTATAAGGGACCATGGATAAAATGTCTTGAAAATTTTTACAAACTTGGCCTCCAATGTAAATTTTAAACTCCAGCTTCTTATTAAACATTCTTGCTCTCTGCCTAATATGGTTGTGGTCTACATGATTTTGGATATTAAAAAAATACGAGTTTCTTTTCAAAGAAATGTTTTTTATACTTTTACCAATTATTGCTGCTGCTGTTATTCAGTTGCTAAGTTGTGTCCGACTCTGTGACCCTATGGGCTGCAGTGTGCCAGTCTTCCTTGTCCTTCACTATCTTCTGGAGTTCGCTCAACTCATTTACCAATTATGGAGCATGACAATTTAACAGATGTGTAAAGGAAGACTGAATTTAAATATCATCATAGGAAATAGTATGACATTAAGACACAAGCTTGTTCCTCTGAGTTTTGGGGTGTTGATTTTATTAAGATGCTTGTTCAATAGATGTCAATTTAACCCATATCTAGGCCATTGCTATGATAACAAGGTGCTGTGCTGTGAATGCAGAGTAACAAGTTATAATCTTTTACTAATTACTTCTAAGGATTATATAGCTACCCTGGGGCCAAAGTATCTTTCACATTTATCCTAGTTGGCAAATTGCTTATCTATTGTGCTAGGAATGCTAGGAAAGTTCACCTTCTGGTGAGCCTGGGGAGACAGTAATTAAAGTCAATTGAGCTTGTGTGTCTGTCTTTGATACTAAAGGAGACATACTGAAGTTCTCTATGCCATTTGATATGAACACAAAGAGTGAGAAGGAGCAGTCCGGAGAAGGAAATAGAATATCCAGAAGTTGGACAGTGGGAAAGAGTTCAATGCATTAGAGAAAGAATGTCGTATGTCTTGAACAGACTGAATTCAGGGAAATATAAGGAAGGAGGGTGGAGAGTCAAACAAGACTCAGATGATACAAGCACTTTTGGAGTATGGTGAGGAATCTATATTTTATCTGAAAGTTTTTTATATGATCCTATTTGCATTTTAAGAACATCACTCTGGTTACTCTTTGGAGAACGGATTTTTGCAGAAGAAGAGTGAGAAGGCTATAGATGAGTCTGGATAAGACCTGATGGATGACATGGACTAGAGTCATGGCAGTGGCCATAGAGAGAAGAGAAAGTTCATAGTTTGGAATTTAAATTATCTGTACTTGGTATCCTAAGTATATGCGTATTAGATTTCCCCAGTGGCTCAGCGGTAAAGAATTTACCTGCAATGCAGGAGCTGCAGGAAATGCAGGTTCGATCCCTGGGTCAGGAAGATCCCCTGGAGAAGGAAATGGCAACCCATTCCAGTATTCTTGCCTGGAAAACCCCATGGACAGAGGAGCCTGGCAGGCTACAGTCCATAGGGTAGCAAAGAGTTGGACATGACTGAAGCGACTTCACCCACACACATATTAGATTTCAGGCTTAAAATATTGGATATTCTGGCTATAAGAATATTGGAAGATTAGAGAGGAGCTATTGTGTATTGGAAGGGAAATTAAGGACTAAATGTTCAGTTTTGCACATTTAGGTATGTGATGCTTTTGTTACTAAGCTCACACTGCTCACCACATGACAGGTCAATAGTCAAGAGATGAGTTGTTGGGGCAAGGAATAGAGATTTTATTCAGAAAGTTGGAAAACTAAGAAGATGACGGGATCCTGCCCTTAAGAACCCTCTTGCCCGAGTCAGAATTCAGGCTCCTTTTATAATAAAAAGGGAGGGAGTAAGTTAAACACTTCCTGGCTCCCATCAGCCTCCAGAGGGGAATGTGTTAATTTCTTCCTCCCTGCAGTCATTCACTGTAGGGCCTGGTCAGGATGCTTCCTGTGAGCTAAATAAAGATATTTTAACTTAATGCTTTTACTTGGGAATCAGGGTTCCCAGAGATGGGCCATTATGTGTAATTTCAGTTTATAGGTAGCATTCCTTTAGTGATTAACTTGTAATAGAATACAAAAGGTTCTTCCCTGTTATACTTTCGGGGCATCTATATGGAAATTTCAAAGACATATTTGATATACAAGTTGGGAACTCAAATAAGAGATTGACTGCAGATGTAAACGTGGGAGTTGCCTCATAAAGGTGCTATGAAACCCCACACAAAGTAATAACATTAGGTGGGATTTAACACACAGAGAGAAGGGATGCAGGAAATAGCTCTGAGTAAGTCAAGATGTGGATCCTAGTAAGAGGATGAAAAACTAACACAAGAAGCTGTGAAGGAGCAAAGTGAAGGCAGCAAACAAGGAGAGTATGGTGACATGTAATTAAGAAAACAATATGTAATGAGATGTGTCAGATCCTAAGGAGAGACCTAGCAAAGATAATCATTAAAATAGTGCTTTAGATTTGTCAGTGTGTGTTTGTCAAAACAGTGGTTCTCTTTGTCTTTGGCCAGATCTGTAACAGTGGATTTGTAGGGACAGAAGCCATCATGGAAGGTACAGGAAGGGAGAAAGCAGTGTCAGACCCCTCAATACGTCTCTAATAATGTCTTAGTCCCTCAAAGCACCATCACGTCTATCATATGTCATTTCAATGTGGAAAAGACCCCTACTCTCTCTCCTTCCCTTCTCCACCTGGACATGCCTAAGATATCAGAGTCCTTTTCTTCCTCTGTTTACTTTTGTTGCAGGAACCTTTTGGCTCAGTTTTCATTTTTTTCCTCCTCAGGTAAGCGTTGGGAAGCAAGAAGCTAGAGAGACAATGCTTTGTTACAGGGCGTGTGTGTGACATGTTTTGTCACAGGCATGTATGTATGGGAAACACAGATATGCTATTCAAAAAAGGACTCGCTCCTCAGAAGAAAGTTTGGTCATTGGAAGACTAGCTGTCAGTAGCTCAAGATACGTCTTACTCTAGAAAACTGCCTCATTTTAGGCCACACCTTCGACTAGTACTTGAGATGGGGATGTAAAGACTAGGTCATTTTTGCCCTAGAGCAGGCTTTATTTACAGGCAATTTTTGTTTTAGAACTTCCCACAGAGTTGTCTAGGACTGTTGGACTTGCACTGCAGCTTGTATTATTCCTCCCAATCTTGCTTTTCCACCCTCCTCTTCCTTTCATATGTGTTTACCCATCATGAATATCTTTCACCCTAGATTTTTTTAAAAAGCTTAATATAGAACAATGTATATGTAGAGGGGGACCTTTAGCACCCTTTAATAATTTATGTTTCCTCACATGAATTAAAATATATGGAAAGTTTAAAAAACAAAATAATAATCTTTTGGATATTTGGGATATTTCTACTTGATCTTTTTTTTCCCCTTCACACATTATGTTTGTGGATTTGAGATGATATTGGACATGTATGTATATATGATTGAGTATTCTCTAAACTATCATTTATCTAATATTATCTAAATTATCATTTATCACCTAAAATCATAACATAAATGTTTAACACATTTATTACACTTGGATGTAAAAGTGTTAATTGTGGAAGCTTCTAGGTGCTGAACCCAATTTTATTTAACACTTTATAATCTAGAGGAAGGAATACAAAGTGAAATATAAGGCTACATGATAGAGCACTTCTTCAAATAGACATAATGCATTAGTGGATTTCAAATAGATAAGTGCCAGGGAGAAAAAGTGAGAAAAGAATTGCAGTGAGACAAATATAAAGTGATGCACCTGGTAATAGTTGCTTCCAATCTCTCAACCCAGCAGCCAGAGTGATCTAGTTAAAATGTGAATCAGATCATACCATTTGGCTGCAATAAGTTCTCTAGCTTACTGAACGAAGTCAATCAGAAAAAATGGCAATATCCTTATATAATTGCCTAAAAGCCCCACCATCATCTGACTTCTTATTTACTCCCAAGGTCTGATCTCTTTCTACTACTCTTCCCTTCACACATTGCACCATGTTCACTGACTGAAGATTGTCAAACGTATGTATATTTCCATTGTGGCCCTTTGCACCAGTTCTTTCCTCTGTGTGGTGAGTTTTTTCTCCATATATCTACATGGGTCATGACCACCCCTCTTTCAAACCTCATATTCAGTTCAGTTCAGTTCAGTTGCTCAGTCGTGTCTGACTCTTTGCGACCCCATGAATCACAGCACGCCAGGCCTCCCTGTCCATCACCAACTCCCGGAGTTTACCCAAACCCATGTCCATCGAGACTTTATCTAATAATTCTCAATTTTTTTTTCTTTTTTGACTGTGCAGCACAGCTTGTAGGATCTTAATTCCCTGACCAGGGATTAAACCTGGGGCCAGGCAGTAAAAGTCCTAAGTCCTAACCAATGGACCACCAGGGAATTTCAAACAATTCTATTTAAAATTGCAACCCCCATCTCTGCATTTCCCCATTCTATTTTCCTCTAGATTTTTTCACTGCCATGAACTGTCCTCTAATAAACAACTTATTTTAGTTATTTTTAATTTTTTTTTCTATCTCTAACTCTAGAATATAAGAGCAGACAATTTTGTCTGTTTTGTTACTGCTGTATCCCCTCACCTAACACAATGTCCAACTCATAGTAGGTATTCAATCGATATTTTTTGGATGATTCAATAAATTATACTGTTAGTTTCAAAAATGTGAGCACCACATTTTTATCTATAGAAGTTTTAAATAGGAACAGTCTGAATTCCCACAGTTGAGCATGTGTCTATGTGAAGGAAGAATTCTAGTCAAAAGTATTCAATTTCTAGATAAGTATCTTTATATGATTTACAGAGGCAATCCACAAAGAGTATCTACTTTTAGAATTTGATAATAACTCATTTTTTATATAAAATACTGAAATATGAACCATGCTTCTTAAAAGCATTCACATTTCTCTAAGAAAATCTGTATAACTAAATTCATTAAAGCTTTCATTTAAAGGAATTTTGTCAATAGGCCCTGATTGCCCAAGTATCCTTGTGGTAGAGAGGATGTAAAACAGTTTTCTAAGAAGCGTCTTTATTTTACATGTGGGGCTTACCTTTGTAACTTCTCAGAAAAGGGGAAGAATCTTTAATCAGGAATTCAATAATGTCAAGCTTCTTAGTTTTCATCAGATATAGGAGTGTTATATCTAGGTTAGTTGTCTTTAAAGCATATGAACCTGTATTTAACTGATAACCCCAAATTGTAGATGCATTCTAGATTAATACATTCTCCACTATAACGTCTCTCTCTACCAGCAGATATTTATCAAGTCTGAGCTAAGCAAAGAACCCCTTGAAGAACAGACTATCCATTTGTTTAAATATTCTAAAATGTATTCTTTGTTTTAAATTGAAGTATAGTTGATTTACAATGTTGTGTTAATTTCTGATGTACAGCAAAGTGATTCAGTTATACATATGCTGTTTGTACGTGCTAAGTCGCCTCAGTTGTGTCTGACTGTGCAACGCTGTGGACTGTAGTCTATCAAGCTCTCTGTCCATGTGGATTTTCCAGGCAAGAATGCTGGAGTGGGTTTCCATGCCCTCCTCCAGGGTATCTTCCTGACCCAGGGGTTGAACCTGTATCTCCTGTGGCTCCTGCATTGCAGGCTGACTCTTTACCATAGAGCCACTGTTGAAGCCACCAGGGAATATATATATATATATATATTTTTTTTTTTTTTACAATATTCTTTTCCATTATGATTTATCATAGGATATTGAATATAGTTCTGTAGTTCCCTGTGCTGTACAGTAGGACCTTGTTGTTTATCCATTCTATATTTAATAGCTTACATTTGCTAATCATAACCTCTCACTCCATCCCTTCCCCAGTGCCTTCCCTCTTGGTTACCAAAAAGTCTGTTCTCTAAGTCCATGAGTCTATTTCTGTTTCATAGACATGTTCATTTGTGCCATATTTTAGATTCCAAACATAAGTGATACATGAAATTTATCTTTCTGACTCATTTCACTTGGCATGATAATAACTAGGTCCATCCATGTTGCTGGAAACCTTGGTCAATTTCAGTCATCTCTGCTGCCTTCAGTCTTAGCTGATTCCCAAGGTAGATGATTCTTCAAACCTAGTCTTCTGGCCCCATGACTACTTATAGTTGTCTCCAGAGAATATTAAGGTATCTCCTCCTCTTCCACCTTTCAATATTTGTATAAGCAGAACCTTACAGGGAAAGGCACAGTAGTGAAGCACAGTGCACAGGAAGCACAAAACACCTAATTGCAAGCTCTAGGCTATTACTTATAAATTTAGTGGTTTATGAAAATAAATGGCGAGAAAATGCCACTAGAATGATCATCCAGGTTGGATGTTAAGAACCTTCTGACAGCACTGTCTGCCTGTCTCCCTTCAGGATTAAACAGTTCATCACAGTTATTCTCCTGAGACAAGTGAATCGCTGAAGCACTTAATGAAAACTTAGAGAACAAGTTATCAGCACATTTGGATGACCTAATTACTTCTATATTTATTTTTTAAAGTGTATTTTTTATTCTGCTGGTGCTTGACTAATATGTTTGCATATAGTCCAGAGCTGTGGCTTAACCTTAAAATTTTAACCCTTTCCAACTTCAGTACTATACAAATTGAACATGGCAGAGCAATATTTTTAGTCATCTAGTACAGGGGTCCCTAATGTCCGGAATCTAATGCCTGATGATCTGAGGTGGAGCTGATGTAAAAATAATAGAAATAAAGTGCATAGTAAATGTAATGCATTTGAATCATCCAGAAAATATCCCCACCCACCCACTGCCAGTCTATGGAAAATTTTTTTTCCACAAAACTTGTCCTTGATGCGAAAATGGTTGGGAACCACTGATCTACAAAAGGCATGTCCCAAAAGGCATTTCCCAAAAATAAGTATTATTGTATATCCTCCAAGCTGCAATTTTCTTTAGGGATTTATCCTAAAACTACAGGACATTGGACCAGGGGAAAAAAAAGTTTTGATAACTTCCTCTCCAGTGAAAACCTTTGACCAAATTTGTGATGGGTGCATAGCAAAGATATCCATTCTCTTATTCTCTTGCTAATTTTACAACTCTATTCTTTTGCTTGTAAAATTAATCTGTGCTTTCTTATCTCATTTATATAGCATTGTGTATTCTTTCTGGGATAAAAGTATTAAATGCACAAATAAAGACAAACGTTTCATTTACTTGAAATTAATGAAATTTTATTTTAAGCAATTTCTGCTTCTTAAGAGATCATTTCAAATTAAATTCTTGTGAAGGGAACAGGAAAACTGTTGACTCACTTTTTGCTGAGATGAATTTTTTTTAAAATCCTCACTTGGCTATATGTGAAGTCCAAGTTGTCTGCTGTGCATATTTATCATTAGAATTTTTTAAAGAAGTAAATGGTGTGTTGACATTGTCTTAAGTGCTGAGGACTGTGGACTGTGCTGATAGATCCTGTTTTATCAGGATATTTGGAAAGGGTGGAACTCTGCCCTGGAGGAAAACTGAATAGTATCTCAGGGAGCTGGCAGTGCATTCCTTGAGGCAGAGTCAGGTAGTGGAACGATTACAGAGCAAGGAATGAGGAATCCTAGATACAGGGTTTTGTCTGGTGTAATCCAATTTCTACTCACTGTGGTAATGGCTCATTTGTAAATTATTTAATTATAATAAACCCACTCCTGTAAAGAGATTATAGTTCTATGTTGGTATTGTTTAGTCACTAAGACATGTCCCACTCTTTGTGACCCCATGGACTATAGCCCGCTAGGCTCCTCTGTCCCAGGCAAGAATACCGGAGTGGGTTGCCATTTTCTTCTCCAGGGGATTTTCCCCACCCAGGGATGGAATCCGCATCTCCTGTATTGGCAGGTAGATCCTTGACCAGGGAAGCCCTGAACTTCCTAACTAAAAGAATTTTGGATAGGATGAAATGTATGGTGGAAAGAATGAATAATGGTGGAGGCAGGAGAAACTAATTTGAATTCTCACATTTTCCTTTACTAATTGTGACGTTTTGTTCAGTTCAGTCACTCAGTCATGTCTAACTCTTTGCGACCCCATAGAATGCAGCACACCAGGCTTCCCTGTCCATCACCAACTCCCGGAGCCTACTCAAACTCATGTCCATCGTGTGGGGGATGCCATCCAACTATCTCATCCTCTATCGTCCCCTTCTCCTCCTACCTTCAATCTTTCCTAGCATCAGGGTCTTTTCCAATGAGTCAGTTCTTCACATCAGGTGGCCAAAGTATTGGAGTTTCAGCTTCAGCATCAGCCCTTCCAATGAATATTCAGGACTGCTCTCCTTGAGGATAGATGGGTTGGATCTCCTTGCTGTCCAAGGGACTCTCAAGAGTCTTCTCCAACACCACAGGTCAAAAACATCAATACTTCGGTGCTCAGCTTTCTTTATAGTTCAATTCTCACATCCATACATGAGTACTGAAAAAACCATAGCTTTGACTAGACAGATCTTTGTTGGTATTGTCTCTGCTTTTTCATATGCTGTCTAGGTTGCTCACAGCTTTTCTTCCAAGGAGCAAGCATCTTTTAATTTCATGGCTGCAGTCACCATCTGAAGGGATTTGGGAGCCCCCCAAAATAAAGTCTGTCACTGTTTACAAAGTTTCCCCATTTATTTGCCATAAAGTGATGGGACCAGATGCCATGATGTTAGCTTTCTGAATGTTGAGTTTTAAGCCAACTTTTTCACTCTCCTCTTTCACTTTCATCAAAAGGCTCTTTAGTTCTTCCTTGCTTTCTGCCATAAGTGTGGTGTCATCTGCATATCTGAGGTTATTGAGATTTCTCCTGAAAATCTTGATTCCAGCTTGTGCTTCATCCAGTCCAGCATTTCTCTTGATGTATTCTGCATATTAGTTAAATATGCAGGGTGACAATATGAAGCCTTGACATACTCCTTTCCTGACTTGGAACCAGTCTGTTGTTCCATGTCCAACCAGTTCTAACTGTTGCTTCTTGACCTGCATACAGATTTCTTAGGAGGCAGATCAGGTGGTCTGGTATTCCCATGTCTCTAAGAATTTTCCACAATTTCTTGTGATCCACACAGTCAAAGGTTTTGGTGTAGTCCATAAATTAGAAATAGATGTTTTTCTGGAACTCTTTTGCTTTTTCGATGATCCAACAGATGTTGGCAATTTGACATCTGGTTCCTCTGCCTTTTCTAAAACCAGCTTGAACATCTGGAAGTTCACAGTTCACATATTACTGAAGCCTGGCTTGGAGGATTTTGAGCATTACTTTGCTAATGTGTGAGATGAGTGTAATTGTGCAGTAGTTTGAGCATTTTTTGGCATTGCTTTTCTTTGGGATTGGAATGAAAACGGACCTTTTCCAGTCCTGTGGCCACTGCTGAGTTTTCCAAATTTGCTGGCATATTGAGTGCAGCAATTTCACAGCATCATCTTTTAGGAGTTGAAATAGCTCAACTGGAATTCCATCACCTCAACTAGCTTTGTTAATAGTGATGCTTCTTAAGGCCCACTTGATTTCACATTCCAGGATGTCTTGCTTTAGGTGAGTGATCACACCATTGTGGTTACCTGGGTGATGAAGATCTTTTTTGTCTAGTTCTTCTGTGTATTCTTGCCACCTCTTCTTAATATCTTCTGGCTCAGTTAGGCCCATTCCATTTATGTCCTTTATTGTGCTCATTTTTGCATGAAATGTTCCCTTGGTATCTCTAATTTTCTTGAAGAGATCTCTAATCTTTCCCATTCTATTGTTTTCCTCTATTTCTTTGCATTGATCGCTGAGGAAGGCTTTCTTATCTCTCCTTGCTATTCTTTGGAACTCTGTATTCAAATGGGTGTATCTTTCCTTTTCTTCTTTGCCTTTCCCTTCTCTTCTTTTCATAGATGTTTGGAAGGCCTCTTCAGACAACCATTTTGCCTTTTTGCGTTTCTTTTTCTAATTTGTCTAATTGTGACATTAGAGAAATTAGTTAGACTTGGGGAACCAACCGCCCTTTCTAAAACTAACTTGGTTTCATTTGCAAGTTAAATAAAGTGTAAGCCAAACCTCTCAAAATTGTTATGAGAATTAAATGAGATAATGCATTGAAAGAGCTATGAAAACTATAAATTTAAAGACATTTTAATTTCAGCTCATTAGGTAGTCAGGCAGGCAGAGAGAAATGTAGATCCTTTGTTAGGCAAAATCTTTGAAACTATTGGCATACTAACTGGATTCACTAAGTGGGGAGAGAGACCCTTACAGATTAGTTCTGAAAGTGTAATCCAACCAAAATAGATACCAATGCTTTGGTGCCACCTACCAAAGTGAAGCTGAGCCCAGCAGGCCACCAATTAGATTTCATTAGTACTCTCATGCTCTTCCTAAATTGTTGGATTGGCTTGACAAGTTCTTGAGTACACTGGCATATTAAATTGAATTTTATTACTTTATTGTCTATGAATAGTTCACAAAGGAATCATTTGCCATTCTGATTATAAAGACTCTATATTCCCAGTGTTAATAAAAATTAGAATGTAAGATTTTCTAAGATATGTGTGTATGTGTTTACTTAGATGGATAGATAGAGTATATAATTTTCTCAATTTGGAATTGGAATGTGTGTGCCAGATATTACCAGGGGCCAGAAATGTCTACTTGTCTTCCTACATGTAAGGTTGTACTGTTCAACCCTCTTATAGCCAAAGAAATGTCACTTTAGAGTAGGGACAGTGAAATGCTAAGATTCTTCAGTGTCCCATGCATCATTTGGTAGGAGAGACCCGGTTTAAGTGGCCTAGCCTGGAACACTGAGATGTGGCATAGAGGTCATATGGCCTGGAAAATTGCCAAGGCCCATAGTGGGCTTTGCAGAAATAAGCAATACATTTAAGTTACACCAGATCAATAAAATTTTAGTTATTACCACAATGTAGTGTATCCTACCTGGACTGATTGATAATGTATATAATTTATCAAAAGGTAATTAGAATATTTTTTTGTAATTTGAATATTTTAACCTTGTTTTCACTTAAGATATATGACAACAATGTTTCCTGGGTACTTAAATACTTTGTTAGTATAATTCAAATACAAAATTTAATCAGTAAATTTCTCAATGTCTTCAATAAATCCTGTATAGTTAATTGATCGATTTTGAACTTAGTTATTGGTATAGTTCCTTAATTATATCTTTAAATAAAATTCAAACATGTAGAATTATAATTGTGTTGATTTCTAGTGCAACCATCAACGTAAGAGAATTTCTTTTTACATTCTTACCAGACCTGTGTATAATCAACTTCTTTCCAGTTATTAGCTTAAAATTTAAGGTTGCTTTAGTTTATATTTTATTAATTGGAAGTAACTTAGAATGTTAAATAATGTTTTTCACCCATTTCTATATCTTACTAGTAAAATTCTTGCCAAATCTGTTCATCTTTATTTCTGCTTTATTGACTATGCCAAAACCTTTGACTGTGTGGATCACAACAAACTGTGGAAAATTCTTCAAGAGATGGGAATACCAGACCACCTGACCTGCCTCCTGAGAAATATGTATGCAGGTCAAGAAGCAACAGTTAAAACTGGACATGGAACAACAGACTGGTTCCATATCGGGAAAGAAGTACATCAAGGCTGTATATTGTCACCCTGCTTATTTAACTTATATGCAGAGTACATCATGAGAAAGGCTGGACTGGATGAAGCACAAGCTAGAATCAAGATTGCCAGGAGAAATATCAATAACCTCAGATATTCAGATGACACCACCCTTATGGCAGAAAGCAAAGACGAACTAAAGAGCCTCTTGATGAAAGTGAAAGAGGAGAGTAAAAAAGTTGGCTTAAAGCTCAACATTCAGAAAATTAACATCATGGCATCTGGTCCCATCACTTCATGGCAAATAGATGGAGAAATAATGTAAACAGTGACAGACTTTATTTTGGGGGGCTCCCAAATCCCTTCAGATGGTGACTGCAGCCATGAAAGTAAAAGACGCTTGCTCCTTGGAAGAAAAGTTATGACCAACCTAGATAGCTTATTAGAAAGCAGAGACATTACTTTGCCAACAAAGGTCCATCTAGTCAAGGCTGTGGTTTTTCCAGTAGTCATGTGTGGATGTGAGAGTTGGACCATAATGAAAGCTGAGCACCAAAGAATTGATGCTTTTGAACTGTGGTGTTGGAGAAGACTCTTGAGAGTCCCTCGGACAGCAAGGAGATCCAACCAGGACATCCTAAAGGAAATCAATCCTGAATATTCTTTGGAAGGACTGATGCTGAAGCTGAAATTCCAATACTTTGGCCACCTGATGTGAAAAACTGATTCATTTTAAAAAACCCTGATACTGGGAAAGATTTAAGGTAGGAGGAGAAGGGGACGACAAAGGATGAGGTGGTTGGATTGCATCACCGACATGATGGACATGAGTTTGAGTAAACTTTGGGAGTTGGAGATGGACAGGGAGGCTTGGCGTGCTGCAGTCTATGGGGTCACAAAGAATCAGACACGACTGAGCAACTGAACTGAACTGATGTACCTGGTTTTTCAATGAGTTGCAAAAGTATTTAAATTAAGAAAATTTTTCATCTATCCATACCTAAACTTTGAAAGACTTTTTTTTTTGCCTTTAGACCTTGATTATCTGTATTTTAAGATCCTAGTGATAGTTAAAGGTGTCTAAGATACCTTAATGAAAGGCTGGAGATCAGGACAGTCTTCTTTGGAGTGTTCTGAAGATCCAGGCCTGGTGGAGAGTACTCTTGGTCTGATTTCTTGAGGCTCCCTCATGACCTTCTGGATGTCTAAAAATGAGAGTTCTTACCTTTTCTCACTGTGTACCTTCCTTGGTGGGGTCAAGGGTGTACTCTTTATACTTGAGTTCTTGATACTTGAATCTTATCAGTAAAAATTTCTATTCCCAGGATGCTGTAATAAATCTTGAGTTGGTTAGTTACTAGGTATGCAAATAAAACATGAAATAAATATGAAGCAAAATTGACAAGTATAATGACAGATGTATCCATTTACAGTTCTCAAATGTTTGATAGAGTGGGCAGGAAGAAAAGAGTTGAACAATACAATTAATGAGAATGATTTGTTAAACTTAAGTAGGATCCTTTGCCCAACAATTAGAAAACATACTTTTCTCAAGAATATAGGGAATATTTCTGCAAATTATTGTAAATGTAAAATATCTCAACAAATTGTAAAGAGATTAATCTCCAAAGTATACAAAAACTCATGCAGCTCAATACTAGAAAAACAACAACAACAAACAAACAATCCAATAAAAAAGTGGGCTGATGACCAAATTGTAATTTCTCCAAAGAAGACATACAGATGGCCAACAAACACATAAAAAGATGCTCAATGTCACTAATTATTAAGAAATGCAAATCAAAACTATGAGGCATCATCTCACACTAGTCAGAATGGCCATCATCAAAAAGTCTACTAACAGTAAGTGCTGGAGAGGTTTTCGAGGAAAGGGAGCCCTCCTACAGTATTGGTGGAAATGCAAATTGGTACAGCCACTATGGAAAATAATAAGAAGGGTCCTTAAAAAAGAAAAAAATACAGCTACCATGTGACCCAGCAATCCTACTTCTGGGCATATATCTAGAGAAAACCATAATTTGAAAAAATACATGCACCCCAGTGTTCATTGCAGCACTATTTATAATAGCTAGGACGTGGAAACAACCTAAATGTCCATCAACAGAAGAATGGATAAAGAAGAAGTGGTACATATATAAATGGATTACGGAATCATAAAAAGGAACAAATAGTGCCATTTACAGAAGACATGGATGGACCTCAGGATTGTCATACAGAGATAAATAAGTTAGAGAAAAACAAATATTATACATAAGTATAATATCACTTATGTCTAATCTAGAAAAATGGTAGCAATGAATTTATTTGCAAAGCAGAAATAGAGTAACAAATGTAGAGAACAAATGTGTGGTTACCAAGGAGGGAAGGGGAAGTGAGATGAATTGAGAGATTGGGACTGACATATATACACTACTATGTGTAAAATATATAGGTAACTAGTGAGAACCTATTGTTTGTCACAGAGAACTCTACTCAATGTTCTGTGGTGACATAAATGGGAAGAAAATCTAAAAAAGAGTGGAGATATATATATATATATATATATATATATATATATACACACACACGTATATATATACACACACATGACTGATTTACTTTGCTATACAGCCAGGAACTAACATAACATTGTAAAGTAACTATGCTCCAATAAAAATTAATTTAAAAATTTTTAAAGATTTGGTAGCAATATTCTCTAATCATAATATAATTAGCTTAGAAATCAAGGACAAAAATGATAACAAAAGAGGGGAAAATACATTTAGGATTGTTTTTAAACCCAAACTTCTAAATAACCAGAGAAGCAAAGAAAAAATTTAATGCAATTAGAGAACAGTTGTTGGAGTTATGGTGAATATATGTTAGATAGAAATGTATAATATCACATGCTTATTGTAGGAAGGAGAAAATGCTGAAAGTCAGTGAACTTAAAGCTCAGTTTAAGAAGTTAAATAGTGACAGAACAAATCCAAAGAAACTCAGCAAATAGCAATAATAAGCGTATAAAATAATGGAATAGGAAACAGATACAATAAATAGGGTTAATAAGGTCAAAAATAGGTTCTTTGACACTAATAAAGTGAATCATATATTAATCAAAAGAGAATAGAAGAAATTATAAAATGAATAACAAAGTGGGACATAACTACAGATGCAGCGGAGATTTTGAAAACAATACCAAAGAATATACTAATTTATTGAATGGACTAGATCTCTTTTAGATATATGTGGAAATGAACTTCACTTTTTCTTAAACTTCCCTTGTAAAGATATAGTGACAAGTATTCTATCTAGCCATTGAAAAAAATCTCTGGTAAAATAATTTTTCTGATCTTTTAGATTATCCATAATTTTTCTGATCTCTTAGAAAATAAAAAGGTCTTTATTTTTAGTTAAAAAGTCCAAACCAGGTTAATATTAATGCTCTGAGCACAAAAGATTTCCTTCCTTTTCTGATCAGGGTTCAGTAAATGGTGGGAGTGAGGAGGATGGTTGGTTTTCTCTCTTCCCTTCTCTACTTTCTGTGGAGTTTTACTCCTTTGGGGAAGACGCTAAGGGTAAAGGGGACTAAGAGAAAAAAAACAAGTGTTTCAGTGGCTAACACAGTTCACCTCTATGTATGGCAGATGCATTCATATTTGGTGTTGATTTCATGAGAACTCGTATGTGTTCCCCAGACATCCCACACTGGGGATCTCCAAGAAAGGACACCCCTGCTGTCTGGCCAATTATAGCCTTTCCTCACCGTTGTGTTTCTAGCTGATCATATTGTTCCCCTAGATGATCCTCTTGGATTGCCTTCCTTTTAAGATGACTCTTGGCTGATTCCCTTCCATAGACACTCACACCTTTACTATTCTCTTGGAGGAAGAGGGTTTGGTTTGAGTAAAGCCTTTTGTCTCATTGCTGTTTAACTTCAAACCACCTCTTGTGTGTTCCTTTGTCTCTGTGAAAATTGATCACCCATCTCTATATTGTCTCAACTCCAGGGGGCCAGCATGAATTTCTCTGCTAATTCTCTGTAAGTCCTCTTTTTTCAACTTACTAAGGCAAGAGGAAAGGAAACTGCCTCTGTCCCATACAGAGGGAAGGATGACAAGAGCACATTGACGTGTTTCTTCCAAGAGTTATTAACCCTTACTCTTTCTACCATAACAGTGAGTGATTAAAAAATGCCTGCAATCTTGTAAGTGGTAACTTGCTTTAAGAAAACATACTTGAGGGACTTCCTGGCGAGTCTGATGGTTCATATTGTGCCTTCCAATGCAGAAGATGTGGCTTCAGTCTTTGGTCAGGGAGCTAAGATCCATGTGCCTTGCAGCCAAACAACCAAAACATAAAACAGAAGCAATACTGTAATAAGTTCAACAACGAGTTTTAAAATGATCCACATAAAAAAAAAGATGTTCTCGATAACTATCATGTTGTTGATCTTGGAGTTTCAGCTAAGGCTGAGACAGAAGAGCCTCATTTTAACAGGTTGTTGTATCACAAGTAACTATATGCCAATTAACTTGAAAGCTTAGAATAACCAGAATTTTTTTTGAAAAATAGAACTTACTAAAGAAAATTTAAGAAAAAGAAAAACTGAATAGACCTAATCATCAGAGAAATTAAATGAATATTACAGATTTCACCTACTCCCTTAAAAGCAAAACAATTAAAGGAAGTAGGAAAGAACCCTGTATTTCACCATGTGAAAATTTCATTACAGATTCTAATGAAGAAGTAAGATAATAAAAAAGAAAATGTTTGAAGATTCAAAAGTAAGAGACAGAGTTATCATTATTTGAAAACAATTTGTCTGTCCTAGATAGGAAACCCCAGAAAATGTGTAGAAAAATTATTAGCATTTATGAATCTAGCGATATATAGAAATAAGTCATATTTCTATGTATTAACACAAAAGCTAAAATATAATTTAAGAAAAGAGGCTTAATATGGCTAAAAGTAAATCTACCAAAAAATATGGAAGACAATTATAGAGGATTTTGCAGACTTCTGTTGAAACATATTGTAGAGGAGCTAAGTAACTAGAGAGATATATCAGAATTATTGTGTATCAGAAGAGTTGCTGTTATCAAGATGTCAATTATTTTGTGAAATATCAGAACAATTATGAATGAATTTACATGGAAACATGATATGGAAATTTTTACCTTAAAATTACCAGTATTTGTGTACCATTGGAAAGATTTTGCATGCCATCAGGGAGAAACATAGTACTGTTTCAAGACTACTGCCTTAAAGAAATTATATCTGTAGAAAGGAATACTTATAGAAGAATTATTGTAGCAACATTATTTGTAATGAAAAATAAATGTGAATGACTAAGCCTTCATCAGTAGTGAAATAAGTAAGTTGAGTTATACACATAATAGAGTTAAATGTTTCGGTGTGTGGATAAATCTCAGGAACATGGATTGGTCAAAAAAGACAAATTGCAGACAGTAGCTTGTGATTATTCATATGAAAACAATTTTACATATGTGTCTACATATATAAAAATATATGTATATAAAAACAAGCATGGTAAAGATAAATATCAAGTATTGGATAGAACTGGGTTGGCCAAAAAGTTTGTTTGGGTTTTTCTGGAAGATCGTACGAACAAAAATTCGGCCAATCCAATAATTGTTTCCAGTGTTGGGCAGGGTGGGAAGGGTGAAAAATGTGATTTAAATAATTTCTTAAAAACAATAACAATAAAATATAATAGACGTTTTAGCTTGTTTTAAGACAGTAGGATATCTCGTTTTCCCTCCTTTTGTAAAATAGTAAATCCACTTTATGAGGTACTCTTTTCAGGTGGAAATAAATCCTATTTTTTATTGTACACATTTAGTACATTTCTTAATTTTATGTTTATATTTCTCTTTTAAAAGCAAGAAAAAACAAAATATTTTACTCTATATAGGGTAGCAAAAGACTACAAATTTAGAAAAGAAAAACTGTTTCCTACCCTATTCAATGAATAGACTTCAACATTTTCTTTTTAAAGATTCATCAAAAAAGTTATTTGTTAAATAGCAATAGAACCATTCCTTATTCTGTGGCCTCAATATTAGGCCATTTATTTTCTTTAATTGGCCTTCGTCTATACCATGATTAAATGAACCATATGATGCAAATAATCGAAGGATGGATTTAGAAGATTCCCAACCTGCTAAGATATTACAAATAAAATAGAAGAAAGCATTACAAAGCACAGACAGTCACCTCAGAAGTAGCAAATGAAGAGAATTTTTTTCTAGTTATCAATCACCTATTTAAAAGTAACCCCTCAAGGGAAACCTGACGTCATCCTCTTGTCATGATTAGTATTTCCTAAGTGTTTTCTTTCCTTCACACCTTGAATTTTAATGCTTCACTAAAGAATAATGGAAAAATCATTTGATGAAGCGAAAGATTGCATTTAATTCTTGTGTGTGTTAATTGGCTTTATTAGAAATTAGCATTTTTGAATTTGTAATTCTCTTTCTAATTTATGAAATGTCACTCATTTTCTCATGTATTATATTGTAATTAAATTTGCATGGTAGTAAATTTTATTTGTCTCTATTGCTGAAACACTGAAGATTTGTCTGCACAACAAATGCAGGATATTCTTTATTTGTGTTTTGACAATTAAATATTCATTAATTTTAAACATAGCAGCAGTACACATGCTGCACTTGTAATTACCACTGCTTAGTAACGGCCTGTCTCTGAGTGACAATGGGAATTAGCTGAATATTTATTAACATGTGCTTCTGCTTGCAATATTTTCTCAATGTAGTTCTGATCCCTAGGTAGAAGTTGCCAGTTTAGGTGAAGACATTTGGGCCGAATACTGATTCTGCTCTATAAAACCATCAATGTAATCAGTCTAAGACCAACAGCAGTCCACAATTAATCACATAATAATTGGATCCTCCCTTCAATGTCAATACATTAGAAGCTGCATGCAAAGCATTCGGGAAAACTGTTTACCAGACTTAAATTTCTCTAGAGAAATCAAACACTGTACAATTAACAGGAAAAAATAAATTGTTCATTCTCCAGTTTAATTAGAAATGCACCACCTCTGAAGTACCCATTGCTGGCTTCTTTTATTGCTTAATTCTGCTGTTATTCAGAGCTCTCTTGTAGCCAAGTAGATTTTACATCAGACCTTCACCCAGATCAGTAAGAAATGGTAGATGACAATCTTCTATCAACTCTGATGTTCTTTATTGTAGAGGTTATAGCAAATAAAGCAAATTCACTATTGAAAATATGTGGGGTCATGTTCATTTTCTCTCCAGAATCTGATGTTCACTGTGCACTTTAATATATTTTTTCTACTTATATAGTTGACACTTGGATAGAGTAATTTTTTTTTCTATCACAAAACCTGAGATCTGAAGTGCTATTTTATGATTTATTAAACACAAGTAACTTGAATTCACATGTGGCCCTTGGGATTCTTTTTATAGTATAGGTTGACACTGGTGACTTTCCCCATGGTCTAAATTCTCTTCAGTTCTAGTGTTGAGCCTTTTCCTTTCACGCTGTCATTGCTCCTTTTGGAATCAAAGGACACACCTTTATTTGGCGGGGGGTAGGGGGAGTGGATGTCATGAGTGTCCTGGTCTCATGTGCCATGGCTGTGCCTGTAAGATCAGTTTCATGGGCACTCTACTCTTGGGGCAAGAGTGATCAACCTTCTGAATGAGCCATGGGTAAAGAGCAAGCAACTATTGTACAAGGCCATTTACAAACAATGATGGAAACCGACTGACATATCTCCCCAGAATGTAAAAAGATTGAAGGGATTAGGAAAAAATATCTCAAAATGTGGAAAGAAGGCCAAAAAATATGTGTGTCCTTGCGGTGTCAAATTGGGCATTGTCTGACAAATCTGCCTAGGAGCCATCTGACTATTTAGGGACTTGTAACTTTCTTTGACTTACTATTATATATTGATTAGAATTCAGGGCCTGTAAAGTTAGATGTCATCTTGGAAAAAACAAATTGCAATAAACTTTTGCACAGTAAAGATGCTCAGTCACTCAGTCATGTCCTACTCTTTGCGGCCCCATGGACTGTAGCTTGCCAGGCATGGACTATACCTGTCCATGGCATTTTCTAGGCAAGATTACTTGTTGCCACTTCCTACTCCAGGGAATCTTCCTGACCCAGGGATCAAACCCACATTTCTTGCAACTCCTGGATCAGCAGGCAAATTCTTTACCACTAGCAGCACCTGGGAAGCCCCATATAAATGTATGTGTCTGTGTGTGTATATATATACACACACACTATATCTATGTCTATCTATATCTATATCTATATATGTATTTATCCAAATATTATAGCTTTATTGCCTTTTGAACAGTTTGTCTTTAAGGGAACATTTTGTGCAAAGATGGGCTCAATAAAGGACAGAAATGGTAGGGACCTAACAGAAGCAGAAGATATTAAGAAGAGGTGGCAAAAATACACAGAAGAAGTGTATAAAAAGATCTTCATGACCCAGATAATCACGATGGTGTGATCACTCACCTAGAGCCAGACATCCTGGAATGTGAAGTCAAGTGGACCTTAGGAAGCATCACTGTGAACAAAGCTAGTGGAGGTGATGGAATTCCAGTTGAGCTATTTCAAATCCTGAAAGATGATGCTGTGAAAGTGCTGCACTCAATATGCCAGCAAATTTGGAAAACTCAGCAGTGGCCACAGGACTGGAAAAGGTCCGTTTTCATTCCAATCCCAAAGACAGGCAATGCCAAAGAATGCTCAAACTACCACACAATTGCACTCATCTCACACGCTAGAAAAGTAGGGCTCAAAATTCTCCAAGCCAGGCTTCAGCAATATGTGAACCATGAACTTCCAGATGTTCAAGCTGGTTTTAGAAAAGGCAGAGGAACCAGATCAAATTGCCAACATCTGCTGGATCATTGAAAAAGCAAGAGAGTTCCAGAAAAAGAGCTATTTCTGTTTGATTGACTATGCCAAAGCCTTCAACTGTGTGGATCACAATAAACTGGAAAATTCTGAAGGAAATGGGAATACCAGACCCCCTGACCTGCCTCTTGAGAAATCTGTATGCAGGTCAGGAAGCAACAGTTAGAACTGGACATGGAACCACAGACTGGTTCCAAATAGGAAAAAGAGTACATCAAGGCTGTATATTATCACCCTACTTATTTAACTTATATGCAGAGTACATCATGAGAAATTCTGGGCTGGAAGAAGCACAAGCTGGAATCAAGATTGCCAGGAGAAATATCAATAACCTCAGATATGCAGATGACACCACCCTTATGGCAGAAAGTGAAGAAGAACTAAAGAGCCTCTTGATGAAAGTAAAAGAGGAGAGTGAAAAAGTTGGCTTAAAGCTCACCATTCAGAAAAATAAGATCATGGCATCCAGTCCTATCACTTCATGGCAAATAGATTGGGAAACAGTGGAAACAGTGTCAGACTTTATTTTGGGGGGCTCCAAAATCACTGCTGATGGTGATTGCAGCCATGAAATTAGAAGATGCTTACTCCTTGGAAGGAAAGTTATGACCAACCTAGATAGCATATTTAAAAGCAGAGACATTACTTTGCCAACAAAAGTCCATCTAGTCAAGGCTATGGTTTTTCCAGTGGTCATGTATGGATGTCAGAGTTGGACTGTGAAGAAAGCTGAGCATCGAAGAATTGATGCTTTTGAACTGTGGTGTTGGAGAAGACTCTTGAGAGTCCCTTGGACTGCAAGGAGATCCAACCAGTCCATCCTAAAGGAGATCAGTCCTGGGTGTTCATTGGAAGGACTGATGTTGAAGCTGAAACTCCAATACTTTGGCCACCTGATGTGAAGAGCTGAGTCATTTGAAAAGACCCTGATGTTGGGAAAAATTGAGGGCAGGAGGAGAAGGGGACGATAGAGGATGAGATGGTTGGATGGCATCACTGACTCAATGGACATGGGTTTGGGTGCACTCTGGGAGTTTGTGATGGACAGGGAGGCCTGGTGTCCTGTGGTTCATGGGGTCGCAGAGTAGGACCCGACTGAGCGACTGAACTGAACTGAACTTGTTTCAGCATCCAGTCTTTTGTTGATTGTTTAAGTATCTTTCATAGCCTCTAGAACCAGCTTTGTCATCTTGCTAGTGTTTTCATTAATAAATTAAATAATTCTCTGGCATAAGGTCACACTATATATATATTATATATACAATCACATTATATATATATTTTTAATTAATATATCAATATATCATTAATATATATTATATGATTATTATATATTAATCACATTACATATATTAATTACTACATTATATTATTTGTATTAATTATATATTAATTACATATATTAATAATATCTTTAATTATATATATAATATATATATGTCGTGTTTTAAAGTTTTATTATAGTATGATTGATTTACAATATTGTGTTAGCTTCAGGTATACAGCAAAGTGATTCAGTTATACATATATATATATCCACTCTTTTTTAGATTTTTCTCCCATATAGGCCTTTACAGAGTATTGAGTGAAGTTCCTTGTGCTGTACGGTAGGTCCTTATTAGTCATTTATTTTGTATATACTAGTGTGTATATAGCAACCCCACTTTATCCCTCTCCCTGCCCATTACCCCCGGTAACCCTAAGTTTATTTACTACATCTGTAACTCTGTTTCTCTTTTTAGGTAAGTTCATTTGTATCTTTTTTTTTTTTAAGATTTCACAAATAAGTGATATCATATTATATTTGTCTTTGTCTGACTTACCTCATTCATATGACAATCTCTAGGTCCATCCATGTTGCTGCAAATGGCATTATGTCGTTCTTTTTTTATGGCTGAGTAATACCCCATTGTATACATGTACCACATCTTCTTTATGAATTCCTCTGTTGATGGACATTTAGGTTGCTTCCATGTCCTAGCTATTTTAAATAATGCTGGAATAAACACTGGGGTGCATGAATCTTTTTGAATTATGATTTTCTCTGAATATATGCTCAGGAGCGGGATTGCTTGATCCTATATGGCAGGTCTATTTTTAGTTTTTTTAAGAAATCTCCATACTGTTCTCCATAGTGGCTATACCAGTTCACATTCCCTCCAATAGTGTAGAAGGTTTTCCTTTTCACCACAATCTCTCCAGCATGTATTGTTTATATATGTTTTGATGATGGCCATTCTAACTGGTGTGAGGTGATAGCTCATTGTAGTTTTGATTTGCGTTTCTTTAATCATTAGTGATGTTGAACATCTTTTCATGTGCTTCTTGGCCATCTGTGTGTCTTTGGAGAAATGTCTATTTAGGTCTTCCATCCATGTTTTCATTGTGTTGCTTGTTTTTTTGAGATTGAGATGCATAACCTATTGTACATTTTGGAGATAAATCCCTTGTCAGTTGTGTCATTTGCAAATAATCTCTCCCATTCTGAGGGTTGTCTTTTTCTTTCATTTATGGTATACTTTGCTGTGTAAAAGTTTTTAAGTTTAATTAGGTCTCATTTTTGTTCTTAATTTTATTGTTCTGCTGCTGCTGCTGCTAAGTCGCTTCAGTCGTGTCCGACTCTGTGCGACCTCATAGACAGCAGCCCACCAGGCTCCGCCGTCCCTGGGATTCTCCAGGCAAGAATACTGGAGTGGGTTGCCATTTCCTTCTCCAATGCATGAAAGGGAAAAGTGAAAGTGAAGTCTCTCAGTCGTGTCGGACTCCTAGTGACCCCATGGACTGCAGCCTACCAGGCTCCTCCGTCCATGGGATTTTCCAGGCAAGAGTACTGCAGTGGGTTGCCATTGCTTTTATTGTTCTAGGGGTAGATTAAAACAGATTGTTCTGTGATTTACATCAAAGGGTATGCTGCCTGTGTTTTTCTCTAAAAGTTTTATACTATCCTGCCTATATTTAGGTCTTTAATCCATTTTGAGTTTATTTTTGCATATGGTGTTAGAGAGTGTTCTAATTTCATTCTTTTACATGTAGATGTTCAATTTTCCCAGCATCACTTATCAAAGAGAATGTCTTTTCTTTATTGCATATTCTTGCCTCTTTTGTCACAGATTAGGTGACCATGGGTGCATGGGTTTATCTCTGAACTTTCTATCCTGTCCCATTAATCTATATTTCTGTTTTTGTGCCAGTAGCATACTGTAGCTTTGTAATATAGTAGTAGTCTGATTCCTCTAGCTGTTTTTCTTTCTGAAGATTGCTTTGGCTACTCAGGGTCTTTTGTGTTTCCACGCAAATTGTAAAATGTTTTGTTCTAATTCTGTGAAATATGCCACTGGTGATTCGATAGGGATTGCATTAAATCTGTAGATTGCCAAACTCACTATATATTTCTGTTAGAATTAGATGTTTTCTAAAATTATATTTTCAGATAATTTTAGGCTCAGAGAGATGCTGGAAGAATTTCAGAGTTCCCATTAACCTTCACCTGGATTCTCTCAGTGATGACATCTTGTATAACCATAGTACAATTGTCAAAACCAGGAATATAATATTAACATAAAATATTATTAACTACAGACCATATTTAGGTTTAATTAGTTCTTATAGGCAGTCTTTTATGTGTATATAATTCTATGAAATTATATCATACATACATATTTAAGTAACCAGTACCATTATCAGAATAAAAAATATTCTGTCATCCTAAAGAAGCTGCTTCATGCTATCCCTTTGTATTCACAGCCTTCATGCAAACCTAATATCCAAAAGCAATTGCTGTGTTCCCCATCAGTATCATTTAGTTATTTTAAGAATGTGGTATAAATGGAATTATTGCCATATGTATTATTTTCAGATTGGCTTTTTTTTTTATTTAGCATAATTCCCTTGGAATTCATCCAAGTTGAAATAAGCATCAATAGTAGGTTTTTTTTTTTTTTAATGCTGAGTGGTATTCTATTCAGAGAGTGAAATATGGCTTATTCATTCCTTCATTCATGAAAGGATATTGGGTTTTTTCCAGCTTTTTACTGTTACAAATAAACCGACTGAGCTATTTGGAACCCTAAAGCTGTTATAAATATCCATGTATTCATGTACAGGAGTTTCCATAAATATAAACTCTTTTTTCTCCAGGTTAAATACTCAGGAGTTGGATGGCTGAGTCATATGATAAATGTATGTTTAACTTTATAAGAGACTGCCAAAGTGTTTTCCAGAGGCTTTGTACTGTTTAACATTCCACAAGCAATGCCTGCTCCTCATCCTCAGCAGCACTTGTAATAGCGTTCTGGGTCTTAGCAATTCTAATGGCTGTAAAGCCATGTTCAACTGTGAGTTTAAGTTGCATCTAATTAATGGTTAATGATATTGGATATCTTCTTGCGTATTTATTTCCTCTGTATATCCAGTTTGGGTAAGTACCTCAGTAAGCCTGCTTTTAACTTTAAAAAGTTAGATTGTTTTTGTTCTTACTCAAGTTTTTATTGAGCCCATCTAATAAGTTTATAACATTTCACTTATTGTATTTTTCACTTCTGAAGTTTTCATCTGGCTCTTTGTATCTTCTGCTTCTTTGCTAAGACATTTTTCTATTGTTTCAGAAGAATTCATGATTTCTTACTAGAGCATTTTTATAGTATCTTTTAAATTTGTGTCTGTGTGCTCAGTCGCTTCAGTCCTGTCCAACTCTGCAAGCCTATGGACTGTAGCCCTCCAGGCTTCTCTGTCCATGGGATTCTTGAGGCAAGAATACTAGAGTGGGTTGCCGTGCCCACCTCTAGGGGATCTTCCCAACCCAGGGATTGAACCCGGGTCTCCTGCATTGCAGGTGGATTCTTTACCATGGAGCCACCAGGGAGGCCCCCTACTTTAAAGTTCTTGAGAGATAATTCTAATATCTGTGTTTTCTTAGCATTGTCATCTCCTATCTCTTCTTATTTGACTTGAGGTTTTCCTAATTCTTGCTATGCTGGATAATTTTAAAGTGTATCATGGATATTTTGAATATTATTCTCTGTGCCTCTGGTTGCTGTTTAAATCTTTCATATGAGCTGGAGTATTTAGTTTCAGAATCCCTCTTTCATGGACTGTAGTTCAAATGGCAATTTAGATTACAAAGCTTTTTCTGTACTCCTTTGTTTAGCCTCACCTGTGTATTACAGAGAAATCAGTTTGAATCCTGGGTGGTATTCCACACTACAGCTCTTCTCTCAAAGTTTTGCTCTTTTGTTTATGCTTGGTTTTATGCGTGAACCACTTGGGGATGAGACTAAGCTTCATACACAGATTTAAAGGATTCCTTTCTCTAGCTCCCTCCTCTATGTGATCTCCCTTGCACTCTAGATGAAAGGAGAAAGAATAGCAATTTCTGCTGTCATTTCCTTACTGTGGGGCAGAGATTGTCCTCCACAAAATTCCTGTGTTCCCTTATCTACAAGATTTTCTCTTTTTATTCCTTTTGGCCAGGGCACATGTCATGGCAGGATCTTAGTTCTCTGACCAGGTATTGAACCTGGGCCATGGCAGTGAAAGTGCTGAGTCCTAACTCCTGGATGGCCAAGGAATTCCCTCCCTTTTTATTCTAAACTGCATAGTTTATATTTTGAAACATTGAAAATCAATGGTGTCTTTCTCTGTCTAGTAATATTCTTTTCTCTCATTGCCACAGGGGTGCTTCTGAGTGCTTAAAGGCAGTTTCAAGATACCTAAAGGGGAGACAGAACAATATAAATTCATATTTTATAATTTCATCATATTTCTACAGAGAGTTCTTAATGTTGAATGGCAATTAGTTATGGAAACGTGTTTTTTTTAATAACTCCAAAGAGCATCAGCTTTCTGTTTACATTGATACTGACATAGCACCCTCGATGTGCTAGTATATACTTGCTACTTTTACACTAATGCTGTCTCTGGAGCTATGTTGTGAAGTGTATGTATATATTGTAAAGTGTATGGTCATCAAGTTTTAGTATTTTTACACAGAAACAATAATGCAATGGAGGGTTGCATTCAGATTTAATATTTGGAGACAAATAAGTCACAGATGGGATTAATAAAAGACTGTTTTAGTAGAAGCCACAAGGAATTAGAAGTTAAGCAGCCCTATTTTCAAATTTTAGCTCTACAATATAAATGTGAGGAAGTCTAATACTCCTTGAAAGCCCATTTCCTCATTTAGGATGAGAGGGGACCACAACAAAGGAAGGGTTGTGAAACCTGGATAACATTTCATAGAAAGCGACCATCCAGGATACTGCCTGGCACAGTGACTGTCAATTCACTTCTCTAATAGGCATAAAAAACAAAAAATGACTATAAGATTTGGTAGTAATGTAAAATTACAATCTAAACCTTAAAAATTATGATTTTAGCTAGAAAACCATTTCAAATCAAAAGGGCCTCTCTTAGGGGGGTTGGAGGAGAGCAGGACTGGGAGTTTTGGATTAGCAGATGCCAACTATCTTTTTTTTTTTTTTTAGTATTTTTTTATTTTTTAATATAAATTGGTGTATTTTAATTAGAGACTAATTACTTTATAATATTGTAGTGATTTTTCCATACATTGACATGAATCCGCTACGGGTGTAAACAACAAAGTCCTACTGTATAGCACAGGGAACTATATTCAATATCCTATGATAAACCAAAATGGAAAAGAATATGGAACGAATATGTATAAACGAGTCACCTTGTTGTATAGCAGAAATTAAATACAATGCTATAAATCAACTGTACTTCAATAATAATTTTTTTCAAAATGTGAAACAAAGGGACTCTCTGATGCAACTCTACATTTTACAGATAGTAAAATCAGACTCCAAAGAATTAAGTGACTCTGCATGTGTAATTCTTGTATCCAGGAGCAAATCTGGGATGAGAACTCTGATTTCCCAATCAACAGACCTTGGCACAAACATCCCATACAAAAACCTCTAAAATGGAGTACATTATACTTGTGATCTTTACACCAGGCCCCAACATACTGTAAGATGTGCGCATGGCATATAAACTACAACTGTATTATATCATAAACTACTATCATTAACTCGTATGCTAACTGCAACAAACATAAACATTTAATTAAACTCTGCTTGCTTTAGAAAATTGGAACTCTTGGGATGATATAGAAGATTCAGGTTATTTTAAAAGGTTATCATGAGAAATTTAAAAAGATAATTCTTATATTTGTAGACACATATTCTTATAGAAAAGAAACATTAAAAATTATCCCATTGAATATTTCTTTACAAACATGGATACTGTACTTGGAACATTTCAAGACATCCTTAGGACTTTGGGAGGACCCAGAAAGAAGTAGTTTTACAGAATATGGTTCTGCACTAGTTTAAAATTTTATGGAAAAGCTTTTTCAGCTTCTACTATCTCACACCTTATCTGGTACCTAGTACAACAGCATCAACAACAACAAACGAGTGAGGTCTGTTTATTTTATTCTGTAGACAAAAAAGGAAAGGATACTGTATCTACCATCCTTTTTGTTCATTCTCTCACCCATATCATGAGAATAAACATTTTCAATTTGTTGTTATTTTGTTTTCAGGATGTGTGTAGCCTTTGGCTGGCATTGTGCTAAAACCACCCCCTAGACTATGACTCAGTTTGGGTGACTAGCTCTTGCCCTGAAACTAGAGGATGCTGGAGCTGGTGCTGGGTGGATTATTTATACATGATAATTAAATGACCAAAGGCAGCAGTTCCTGTCTGTTTCCAGGTCTCTGACTTGCATTACTCTCCAACTCCTACCCAAATCGTTTTCTATTAATCAGAGCAGATCCAGAATTTTCCTAGTCCCTATTCTCCATGGCTGCCACTTGGCTTATAGGAAGATTGTTTCCCATTGGGTTTTTTCCTCCTAAGATGTGAGCAGAAGAGAAAAATAAAATTTCTATATATTCTCATTGTTATCTCTATTAAATCAGATTTTTTTTACCTACATTATATTGACCAATACAATTCTCTTTGATTCATTATCCATATTTAAGGCAAAACATCCTCTTGGAACTCTGATATTAGTGAGACTTTCAATTTGGTTTTTCAAAGGGAAGAAAAATCAAAATAATATGTCTCAGAAAATAACTTTCTCTCCCCCTTTTTATTCTCTGACATTAGATAATCACAAATAGAACTTTAGCTACTAATCCAAATAAGGAACACCTTGAGTATGATTTTACATTCATTCTTTTCATTTCCTATATCACTAAGTGTTCTAAAAAAAGTTGATCATTCCAGCCTTAGTCCCAGACTGCTCTGGTGTGATATGCATCACATGGTAGCAATTATTTGAGTGCTGTTTATCAAAAATCTCACTTTGAACCTTTTCTGTGTTCAGCCTAGCATCGAAGAATACTTGGATATGTCTAGCATTCTTGAAGGTTGACCATTCAGGAGACATATTTATACAAAAACCAAAAAATCTTATATTCTACAAGATTCTACAAGTAAAAGTATGCTAGTCTGGTTCAAAAGCAGTAGATTCCAGCTAGAGGGCAAATTTGAATGTAGCTTGATGCCTGTCCCTCACGTTGTTCTGTATCCAACCCTTACAAATTTATCTTTATCCTTAGGTAAAACATCTGTAATAAAAGAACAAGGGAAAACTAAAATGTCACTTTCTTTGAAAGCCTCTCCGAAGTATTAAGGGCATGGAGCATCAGAACTGTTGCTGTCAGAACTTATAAAGTCAAAGAGTGACAATGCCATCAGATGGGCCAGAATGAGAGATGATGCCAGAAGTACAGACAGAAGGGATATTATATCTCTCAGTGACTGCTGTAGTGTAGAACTTCATTGGCACTGGCCCCAGTGGCTATCTCCCAGTGGCTAGCTGCAGTGGTCTCCATGGTAGCCATAACGTGAGCAGAGAATCCAGCATGGTATATTCAGGAAGTAAGGGCTTCAGGGACAGGCAGCCCTGACGCATGCCCGGGATGATAGGCAGCAGCAGCAGCGAATTCTGTGTGCTTTGGCTTTATAGTTCAAATTCCTTTTCTGGAGAATAACAGAGACACTGTTTTAGTCTGGGTTTTTCATGGAAACAGAACCATGACTGTGGAGGCTGAGAAGTCTCAGGATCTGTCTGCAGGCTAGAGACCTAGAAAAGCAGATGGTGTCATTCAGTTCAAGTCTGAAGGCCTGTCCTTCAGGGGAGCCAATGGTGTGATCCCAGTTCAAAGTTGGAAGATGAGATGAGACATCCTAGCTTAGAGAGTGAGGCAGGAAATAGGGGTGAATTCCTTCTTTCTCTGGCTTCTATTCTGTTCAAGCCCTCAATAGACTGGATGAGGTCCACCACGCTGGGGAGGGCAGTGGTGCTTTACTGAGCCCACAGATTCAAATGCTAGTCACATCTGGAAACAGCTTCACCCACCAGGCACCCCCAGATATGTTTAATCTGGGCACTGTGTAGCCAGCTAAATTAATACATTAAACTAACCCCCGTATCATCAAAATTAGTTAAGCTGGAAGAGAAGTCAAAATGGTAGCCTGGAAGGTTGATTTGTGGCATGTCATTATGCACCTCTTGGGAAATTTCAACTATATGGTAGAGTTTGAAGAAAACTGGTTTTAATGATGAGATAGGAAAACTGTAGGAAAAAATGGTTTTGTGACCTCTTATCTCTCGGCAGGCTTGTGTATCCAGGGAAAGAGAGATCACATTTCCTTAAAGAATTATATAACTCTGTTATTCTCAAAGGGAGCTTTAGAGAGAGATAAAGATAGGAAAGGCCACTTGAGAGACATGTAATTTGGGGAGATAAAGAATGGTCTTTCTTTTTTGATTTGGTGCTGTTGAGATAATTTCAGACCATTTTAGGATACTGGCTGGTAAAGAATCCTAATTGTTTTTTCGGAAGACACTGTTAAATGGGTATATAAATGGATTGAGGTATCTGTACTGTGACTTGAGTCCTGTACACCAAAGACACATATATAAGAAAATTATATTTTTATTGTCCTTCCTTAAAGTCCAAATAACTACCTCTTCTACTTTACAAGAGAGTATGCACCAGAGAGTCTAATTTGCATAGCAAAAATTGTGTATGTGCTTTTCTTTATGTAATAAATTCTCCTTGGATAGTTTAAATGTTTACCACCTTAGGGCAGAAAAAAACTCAGAATGAAACAGGTGACACACTGAAAATAAAGCAATTCAATTTGGAAACATATACTGCCAACAGACTTTGTCATTTTTGACTTTTATCATGAGAGTTGAACACAGTATCTTTGTGAATTTCTCTCCTCCATGGCACAAACCCTCCCTCTCTGTCCTCCAGACAGCATTAGCAGATCCTGTCTACTGAAGATCAAACATGAGGCTAAAACATCTCTGAAGCAATGAAATTGAGGAATAAAGGTTTGATTTATAGTTCAAATTCAACTTTCCCTGACCCATCTAGGTGAGGTCTCCCCACCTGCATTATTTCCTGCAGGGCTTGTTAACCATTCCTTTAACCTAAGACATGTTAAAGAGTCTGTGTCCCTTTAGTTATATGTTTACTGAATACAAATATAGTAGTTTTCTTGGAGAATGTGAGTGTTCTAACCAGGTTAGTCAAACTTCTAAAACCATGATGGTAACCAAGCTTGCAGGAACTTTGGGGGGAAAAATAAAATCTCTTCATAGCTGTCTGGATATATAGACAAGTCTAGGAACACACACACACATGCGCACACGCACACACACACTGTATATATACAAACATGTATAAATGTATGGACAGATAGGCAAATGCAAGTAAATAAGATGAAATGAGACACTCTGAGATAAATACACACATACAAACGCATAAAGATTAGGGACTAAAAATTTGTATAACTCAGAGGAACTTATTGCTGTACTAAAATATACCAAACTATTTACTTGCAATCAAAGAAATATTTTTGTGTATATTTAAGAGGACCTTGGAGAAGGCAATGGCACCCCACTCCAGTACTCTTGCCTGGAAAATCCCATGGACGGAGGAGCCTGGTAGGCTACAGCCCATGGGGTCGCTAAGAGTTGGACACGACTGAGTGACTTCACTTTCACTTTTCCTTTTCATGAACTGGAGAAGGCAATGGCACTTCACTCCAGTATTCTTGCCTGGAGAATCCCAGGGACGGTGGAACCCAGTGGGCTGCCGTCTATGGGGTCACACAGAGTCAGACACGACTGAAGCGACTTAGCAGCAGCAGCAGCAACAAGAGGACCTAGCAAAAATGCATACCACTTTCCTGTCAGAGTTCCCTTGGTAAAAAGATAAGAATGAAACCAATAGATAGCAAAACACCATTCCCTTAACATCAAAAGAGATAGATGAGGCTCCTCCTCAAAAGAGGAAGATGAGATGGATGTCAAGTTCCCTTGTAATCCTTAAAAATTAACCATACTGTTGGATTATTTCTATACAGCTGTAAGCAATGCTGTGCACTTCAGGCCTCCCGAGGGAGAGCTCTTAGAACCAGGAGAAATGTTCTTTCCTAGTATGAATGTGTGTAACTATATTGACTTGAAAGTTTCCTATACACCAGAGCCTCTGCTAAACACTATATATAAATCAACTACTTCATAAAATTAGTAGTGGATACTGATAATATTTACTGATTATATTTAATGATGAAAAAACTCTGGTATTGAAAAGCTCAGTATCTTGTCTAAATTCAGGGAGTGATTATAAATAAGTAAAGTGAAAGTCGCTCAGTTGTGTCTGACTCTTTGCGAAGCCATGGACTATACAGTCCATGGAATTCTCCAGGCCAGAATACTGGAGTGGGTAGTCCTTTCTCTAGGGGATCTTTCCAACCCATGGATCGAACCCAGGTCTCCGCATGGCAGGTAGATTCTTTACCAGCTGATCCACCAGGGACGCTCATAGATAAGCAGACTAAGGCCTAAAGTTTAAGGAGCTTGCTCAAGGTCAGGAAGCTCAAGATCAAATGTTAGGCCGCTATAATCAAAAACCCAATCTGTTTCATTGCATGACATTACCTTGTGAAGAAACTCAATAGGGCATCCCTGGTGGCTCAGAGTGTAAAGAATCTGCCTGCAATGCAGAAGACTTGGGTTCGATCCCTGGGTCAAGAAGATCCCATAGAGAAGGAAATGGCTACCCACTCCAGTATTCTTGCCTGGAGAATCCCATGGACAGAGGAGCCTGGTGGGCTACAGTCCATGGGGTCACAAAGAGTCAGACATGACTGAGCCACTATAATTAAAAACCCAGTTTGTTTCATTGCACGATATTGCCTTGTGAAGAAATGCAATATGCTTAAATTCTTACCTTCCCAAAGCTCCTTGGAAAACTTCCCTTACCTGAGCCTTCTGTATGGCAGCAGATATACTTTTTATCTCAAGACCCCATACCAAAGGTTAACTGGATGAGGAGCAGCCCCTGACACAATGGGGACCATCCATTAACTGCCTGGTTAACTATGATGTGTAAGGCTTGGGTCAAGGGAGATGAAATCAGTTAATTGGAGTTCTCTGAAGAACTGAAACAAACAAACTGAGAGACTAAAATTTAGGTGTGGTGGGTCATTATTATTGGCTTCTCAGGTGGCACTACTGGTAAAGGATCCTCCTGCCACTGCAAGAGACACAAGAGATGCGGGTTTGATCCCTGGGTCAGGAAGATCCCCTGGAGGAGGAAATGGCAACCCATTCTAGTATTCTTGCCTGGAAAATTCCATGGACAGAGAATGCTGATGAGCTACAGTCCATGGGGACTCAAAGAATCAGACATGACATTGTTTAAAGGATCCCTAGTGTTGAGAAAAGCTCCTGAAGCCAGATAATTACCAAGAAACTTCAAAAGAGAAGATGAACTTCAGAAAAACCAACATGTGATGCTATTTGCTATATACACATTGAATTCAAACATAGAGCTTTTATGTTCACTAAAAAAAAGTTCTATTTTACAGCAAGTACATTAGGAAGTGAATGACTATAATACCAAAAAAAGTAAATAAAATTGATAAGATATTTTAAAAGTTAGATTTAAAATTTTACCTTATAGTTAATTATATGATTTAATAAACTAATATTTAAAATCTACCATTCTTTAATGGCCATGGAAATTAGTTAATACATGTCTTTTAAATATGTTTAAAATGTAAAGAAAAAAATTACCTCATTTTTTTTTTCTCTCTGAAAGTATGGATGTTACTTAACAAGCATTGTTAAGGAATCAGTTGCAAACTAGAATAATTTCACATCTTTTTAAGGCACTGAATTGCCCTTTAAAAATCGTAATCGGCAAGTTCAATAAAAATTCATATGAGCTTGCCCTTTGTATGGCTGTCTCTCAATATTTGTCAGACTCTTATATAATGAGATGATCTTGGCATTTCTCTAGCATTTTCACATACCAATGATTGTCAAAATTTAGTAACTACTCTGGTGGCTCATATCATAAAGAATATGCCTGCAGTGTGGGAGACCTGGGTTCAGTCCCTGGGTTGGGAAGATTCCCTGGAGGACTCCAGTATTCTTGCCTGCAGAATCCCCATGGATGGAGGAGCCTGGCGGAATACAATACATGGGGTCACAAAGAGTTGGACATGACCGAGCGACTTTCATTAACTCATTCATTTTTTACATAGAGATTCTTTTAAATAAAAAAATATTTGCTTGAATAATCATCATTATCAATGATAATAGAACAGAAAGCAAAAGAAGAAATTATCTCAGAACTCGGTAAATAAGAAGCCAATAATGATATTCAGATGATGGGGTGAGCAAATTAGAATTTATGTATGAAAATTTAGGGACGATACATAATGATAACTTGGATGTTGAGAACATTCTATAAATACTCATCAATTTTCATAAGCATATTTTTCAGAAACTCTGAAGTTCATACATCAACAGTTAATATTTTTCATTTATAAATGAAAATACTTCATATGTTTGCCACAATTTTATTGACTATGAGCTGTTAGAAGAGCTTTTAGATACCAAGGATCTCTGGCTACCTTGGTTTACATGTGAGGCTTTTATTGTTCTATATGTTGCTTCAAAAATTGCCATTTAGCTCTCTCTCCTTTTTGTTTAGTGGACATCAAACAAAGATATTCAGAGTTGTAGCTAATGCTTTTATAACAATTTCCTGAAAATGCACTTACCAAGAGCAACAAGAATATGAGACATCCACAAATGAAACATTTTGCCTTTAGGTATTTTAGGTGTAGAAAAACATTTTATTAATGCATTATACTGGCTATTTTAGAAAAAGATAAATCTGTATTTTATAACTAAAGGTTCTTTAAGAAAAATATGTTTTCAAGGAGTTGGTAATATAGGACAATAGACCTAACTTTGATCAAAATTCTGTATTATTTTTTGTCATGGTCTGATTTTTAGTCTGATCTTGTTCAATTTGATTTCTGATATTGAATTTATAATCACTTGAGAGTGGGGACTAGGTGCACATTTAGAATACCTTCAATGGTATTATTAGGCTTCTCTGGTGGCTCAGAAGGTAAAGAATCTGCCTGCAATGTGGGAGACCTGGGTTCAATCCTGGGTCAGAAAGATTCCTCGGAGAAGGGAAGGGCTACCCACTCCAGAATTCTTGCCAGGAGAACTCCATCATAAGAGGAGTTGGCGGGGCTATAGTCCATGGGATTGCAAAGAGTTGGACACAACTGAGCAAAAAACACTTTCATACTTTATAATCACTTGAGAGTGCGGAGTAGGTGAATATTTAGAATACCTCCAGTAAGGTATTATTAGAACACTGAAGTAAAGTATAATTTACATGTTCATGTTTTCCTTCTACAAACTAAAAAATCCCAACTCCTAATAATCAAAAGATAACACATATAACCAAGAATGATATTTGGAATTGTCACAGTAATAGGATGTCATGGATAATGCCTTATGTTATTCAGCATAATTGAACTGGTGAAACATGCAGTGTTATAAAAAGCCCTAAGGACTTGAACTTCATTCAGGTTAAGGAATAAACTCCTTGTAGAAGATACATTGGAAATACTGTCTAGTTTGGTGGACTGTTTAAGTAACTAGCTGGTATCTATTTTTATAAGTAAGTGACAAGTTTGAGTTAGACAGCTCCTCACTTAGAACTGCTATACACCTTCACACTGGGGAGTACTGTCTGTTTTACCTGAGCAGATGTTTTGATTGCCTTGAATAGGATGATTAAGTACGCACACATTAAATATTTGTGAGGTTCAAGCATGTACTGATTGCTAGACTCCAATTAAATAAATAAGCAAATCATAGAAGATATCATGTGTATAGATTTTAGCCTAGTAAATATGTTCCAATTAGGCAAATCCTTCAATTGAAGGATGTAAATCCTTCGATCCTGGTTTTCACTTAAAAATCAACCAAAGAAACAGCCTTAAAGTATAGTAACAATTCTTGGTACCCTCATTTCACATGACTCATAAAATGAACTATCAGGCAAATAGAATGCATTCTTTTTATGAGGAAAATTGGACAGTTATATTACCAATGGATACCAGACAAATGCAGCCCAGAAGGATAATTAGGAATAAGTTACTTAAACCACATTGGATTGATTCCCTGGAATGAGATTTTTATCAGTGCCGATGCATTTTTGCCTCATATCTTGCTCTCTGGTTTCATTGTATCTGGCACTTTACACAATAGCACATGATGGTTATTGTATGGTCCTGCACCTACAACCAATGGCATATCCAGGCTGGTCTCTGCTTTCTGTGTTCCAGCTTCTTCCTGTGCATATGACTGGGTAATGCAGGCATTTAGTGGAAGAGGGTTATCTTTAATCAGGGGACTTCCCAGGTGGCGCTAATGGTAAAGAATCCACCTGCCAATGAAGGAGACATACAAAACTTTTCAATCCCTGGGTCAGGAAGATCCCCTGCAGTAGGAAATAGCAACCCACTCCAGTATTCTTGCTGGCAAATTCCATGGACAGGAGCCTGGTGGGCCACATTTCATGGGATTGCAAAGAGTCAGACACAACTGAACATGCATGCATGCACACAAGAGCAGAAAGAACACCAGCCATTTAAAAGTCCCAATTTTGGGCAATGATAAATAAAGCTGCTATAGATAGTCATGTGCAGATTTTTATGTAGAGATAAGTTTTCAGTTCATTTGGGTATATGACTGCTGGATCATATAGTAAGACTGCGGTTAGCTTTGCAAACCACAGAAAGATGTATCTAAGCTACTAGCTCTGACACAAGTGCTTCATGGGGAAGTGAAATATTTTTGAGAGTGATAAAGTAAACCTATGACTATTATGTCTGCTTTATTTTGTAATTAATTAATTTATTTTTAATTGGAAGATAATTGTTTTACAATATTGTGTTGATTTCTACCACATAGCAACATGAATCAGCCATAGGTATACATATGCCCCCCGATCTGGAACCTCCCTTCTGCCCCATCCCCCCTCTCTAGGTTATCATAGAGCACTGAATTTGAGCTCCCTACTTCATACAGTAAATTTCCACTGGCTATCTAATTTTACATATGGTAATGTATATGTTCCAATGTTACCCTCATAATTCGTCCCACCCTCTGCTTTCCTGCTTGAGTCCACAAGTCTGTTCTCTGTGTCTGCATTATCCTTAAAATAGCTCTTTTTGAAAAAAAAATAGCTCTTTTTGGCTAGTTTTTGTTTGTTCAGTTGCCAAGTCACGTCCAACTCTTTGTGACCCCATGGACTGCAGCATGCCAGGCTTCCTTGTCCCTCACCATCTCCTGGAGTTTGCCCAAGTTCATGGCCGTTGAATTGGATTCCATCCAATCATCTCATCCTCTGTTGCCCTCTTCTTCTGTCTTCAATCTCTCCCAGCATCAGGGTCTTTCCCAACGAGTCGGCTGTTTGCATCAGGTAGCTGAAGTATTGGAACTTCAGCTTCAGCATCAGTCCTTCCAATGAGTATTCAGGGTTGATTTATGTTAAGTTTGACTGGTTTGATCTCCTTGCCATCTCAGAGACTCTCAAGAGTCTTCACCAGCACCACAGTTGGTAATTTAATTCCAGCTTGTAAATTTGCATTATTTATTGATTACTGAAACTCAGCTCTCACTCTGTCCTTTGCAGTTAAAAATGAAAGAGATGTTTTGATTATCCCAACCTATGTTCTGTCACTATTCTAAGGCCCTGCTTAGGATTTCTGTTAATTTCCCAGGCCTTCTCATTTTTAGAATTAATTCTGCTTCAGAGTTTCTGCTACATTTGAACCCTCCATTTCACTTGTATCTCACAGTGCTTGGCTATCATTCTCCCTCTATTCTTACATGAACATGGAATTCAATCTCTTTATAAGATGACACACCCCCTGACACACACACAGGCACACACACATACAAACATATCAAAAGGAACTTCAAACAAAGCACTTATGAGAAGAGCATGTTTCACTCAAGGTTTGAGGAAAACTGGACTTCCCTGCTGGCTCAGTTGGTAAAGAATTCACCTGCAATGCAGGAGAACTGGGTTCGATTCCTGGGTTGGGAAGATCCCCTGGAGGACTCCAATATTCTTGCCTGGAGAATACCCATGGACGGAGGAGCCTGGTAGGCTACAGTCCATGGGGTCTCAAAGAGTCAGACAGCATTGAGTGACTGAGCACAGCACAGCACAACACTGAGACAAACAGTAGTTTCCTATCTTGGAGTTTCTTGTCGTCTTTTCCTCTCAAGATTCTAAGAACCCACTTTTTCCTCTTCATTAACCCCCACCCTTAGGTTCCTTCACAGATACTCAAATCACTTTGTTATGCAAAACAAGTCAGTTCTCTAAAATATGCGTGGCAGGACTCCAGGCTTAATTTTACATCTCCAAAGCCTCCAAGCCTTTGCTAAAACTATGGGTTTTTTAATGTCCATTCTTCCCTTTCAGTAACGTGGAAAAGCTAGCAGAAGCTTTGACAGTTTACTTTTTTCTATTCTCTCATCATTGTCAATCTCAGAATAAAAAGGAGTAGTTTAGAGATCTTTTTTCCCTTCACTGTGAAATATGTTATTTCTCTGAGCTTCCCTGGTAGTTCAGCAGTAAAGAATCTACCTGCAATGCAGGAGACTCAAGACTGTGTTGGTTCAATCTCTGGGTTGGGAAGATACCCTTGAGATTTTCCATGCAAGTATTCTTGCCTGATAAATCCCATGGACAGAGGAGCCTGGTGGGCTGCAGTCCATGGGATGGCAAAGAGTTGGACATGACTGAGTACACACAAACACACATTATTGCTTTAGAGAGATTATTGTTGTTTAGTTGCTAAGTCATGTCCCACTCTTTTGTGACCCCATGGACTGTAGCCTGCCAGGCTCCTCTGTCCATGGGATTCTCCAGACAAAAATAGTGGACTGAGTTGCCATTTCCTTCTTCAGGGGGTCTTTCCTACTCAATTGAACCCACATCTCCTGCATTGGCAGGCAGATTCTTTACACCTAAACCACCAAGGAAGCCCTTGGTAATACTAAGTAGTGATAATTAGCTTAATTTTTATATATTTTCTTCTATTATCTAAATACCTGCAGAATTTCCAAATAGCTTTCCATAACTACAGCCAAACTTTTTATCAATGTTTACAAACTTTACTATAGGTGAAAATTTATTCCAAACTATAGTCTATTAAGTTAAGTAGGGGGATACAATGTGGGCAGTATTAATGACTCTTGTTCTGGGAGTGATGCACTTTCCTTTTCTGAAACTCACTACACACAGAGACATACATACTCCATAGGAAAATTTCAGAGGACTTTCAAACTACTTTAAAAAAGAATATTTGTGTGATTTTTTCATTAAAATGATCAATTGGGGTCATTAGTTTTAATTAAGCTAACTAATAACTAAGGAGACTGCTACACACACACATATCTGTGATGGGGAATTTACAGGGGAGAACCAGCCTGAAAAAGCAGAAAGAACCTCTTGGGCATCATATGAGTATGGAAGGTGTGAAGAACAGAAATGAGCTTCATACATGACAAGAGGATGTGCTGGGTGCTCAGCTTGCTCTAATTTACATTCCTCCTCTTGTTTAGCCACCTCGCTAACTTCATCTTATACCATGTTGTATTTTCCTTGCTGTACTTCCTTTTCTCAAGCATGTTCTGCTAATTCCCACCACAGGGTCTTTGCACATGCTGATCTTTCTGGCTCACTCAATTACCACCTCAGTCATTCCTGTGCCCACATTTCACCCCATACTTCAAGGACTTCTACCTTTTATTTCAATCCCAGTTTAATTAAATCTTACTCAGAGATCTATTCCTTCCTTTCTGTCTAAACTAGATATTTCTACCATTTTGTATTTCTTTTTTATAAAATCTTATTTTCTTCCTATCACTTGGGAAAATTCATAAATTTATTAATAATATTAATTATAAAATAATCATGATAATATTATTTATAGATTTTTTAATTTACTTGTTTCATGCTATCTTTCTCACTATGCACTAAGATCCTGAAAGCAGAGACCATGATTACCATTGTTGTGATCTGTCCTACCACATTAATTGTCTATGAAAATAGTTACTGAATAATTGAACACAGATGGAAAAGAACACGAGAACAGGCTACAAATGGTAATATGCATTGTTCAGGCTTAGGCAATGTATTACATTTGCATATTATTAAATAAGCCTCCTTAAGCTGAACTAAGCAATGCACTATATTTGTTAAGAGAGATTTGAATTCAGTAGCTAAACTACACATGTAAGAGAAGGCTCGCTAAAGGTAAGATAGTTGCCTATTATTCTGGAAAATATCAAATTTAGGCTTATTGACAGCTGCAAAGAAGTTCACTCTACTCCTGCATGGTGGTCAGAATGTGCTATTCTGGTTGTATCCTGGATGTGAAGGTACTTGATGACGCTCATATAACATTAGTTCATGCCCTTCAATAATTGTGACTGGCAACCTCTGCTGGGGGAACAGGTGAGAAGATATTTTGCAGCATCCCTCATAACCTGAATCTTGAGGCTGTATTGTTGAGGAATGTTATGAGGAAAAAATGCCTTCATGTAAAATAAAGATGCTAACTTACTTTAAATGGAGTTGTTACTCAAAAATAATTATTTTGTATGAAGCGTTAAAATACTAACAGAAGCTTTGCACATATTGACTATGTGTCATCATCTGTCAGCATTTTGAACGTAACACTTGCAATTTGACAGTGCTATAAACATTATTTTAAGTAAGATGATGAGAATGTATACAGTTATAAAGATTTTTTTGGTGATGTTATGCTTACTTGATGCAACAACAACTAAATTATTCTCATTTAGAATGCATTGATTTTCTGTCTTTGGGGAACCCTAATTACCTTCAAGATAAGACACAGGCAGCCTTACTTCCACACTAAATTCACACCTCTTCACAGTCTATGCTGCTTTCAAATGCCACCTTCTTAAACTAATATCTTCATTTTAACTCTGGGGAATTTAAGTTAAACACATCAAGCTATTATAGTTACTTCCATAAAGGAGCCACATTTTGAAGTTTGGGCAACAAGTCACTCTGAATAAAGCAATTCAGTGGAAACATAGCAAATAAAAGGAAGGGGCCCTGAAGTTTGATTTTTTTTTTCTTTCCAGAAGTAATTATTTAATTAAAAAGTTTTTTTCCAGTGACACAAAAAGGCATCTCATTTTTAATGCTCTGATTGCACTAACTCTTCCAATCTCGTTGCCTTGTAGGTTTTTAACTCCTAAAATTCAAAATCCTCCACCTACTCTCACGTTAACAGGAATGTTCACACACTGAAAGAGCTCAGTGAAACTGCCATCTTCTGATCTCAACTTCTATGCTTCCCTCTCTGACTTAATTACTACATTTAAACTATCCCCTTGGCCTCACTGAACTTTCATTTCCTCAGTCCCTGCCTGTTTCTGGGCCCATCAGTCCCCTCTGGATTTATCTGCTTGGCTCACTTGTCTAGACGCAATAGTCCGTCTTGACTATTGAGAGTTCTGACAAAACGTGGTCCACTGCAGAAGGGAATGGCAAACCACTTCAGTATTCTTGCCTTGAGAACCCCATGAACAGTATGAAAAGGCAAAAATATAGGACACTGAAAGATGAACTCCCCAGGTTGGTATGTGCCCAATATGCTACTGGAGATCAGTGGAGAAATAACTCCAGAAAGAATGAAGAGACGGAGCCAAAGCAAAAACAACACCCAGTTGGTTGTGGATGTGAAGTCAAATGCTGTAAAGAGTAATATTGCATAGTAACCTGGAATGTTAGGTCCATGAATCAAGGCAAATTGGAAGTGGTCAAACAGGAGATGGCAAGGGTGAACATCGACATTTAAGAATGAGCGAACTAAAACGGACTGGAATGGCTGAATTTAACTCAGATGATCATTTATCTACTACTCTGGGAAAAAATCCCTTAGAAGAAATGGAGTAGCCATCATAGTCAACAAAAAAATCCAAAATGCAATATTTGGATGCAATCTCACAAATGACTCTGTTCATTTCCAAGGCAAACCATTCAGTATCACAGTAATCCAAGTCTACACCCTGACCAATAATGCTGAAGAAGCTGAAGTTGAACGGTTCTGTGAAAACATACAAGAACTTCTAGAACTAATACCCAAAAAAGATGTCCTTTACATTATAAGGGACTGGAATGCAAAAGTAGGAAGTCAAGAAATATCTGAAGTAACAGGCAAATTTGGCCTTGGAGTACGGAATGAAACAGGGCAAAGGCTAACAGAGTTTTGCCAAGAGAACACACTGGTCATAGCAAACACCCTCTTCCAACAACACAAGAGAAGACTCTACACATGGACATCACCAGAGGGTCAATACCACAATTAGATTGATTGTATTCTTTGCAGCCAAAGATGGAGAAGCTGTAAACAGTCAGCAAAACAAGACCGGGAGCTGATTGTGGCTCAGATCATGAGCTCCTTATTGCCAAATTCAGACTTAAGTTGAAGAAAGTAGGGAAAACCACTAGACCATCCAGTTATGACCTAAATCAAATCCCTTATGACTATACAGTGGAAGTGACAAAGAGACTCAAGGGATGAGATCTGATAGACACAGTGCCTAAAGAACTATGGACGCAGGTTCGTGACATTGCACAGGAGGCAGTGATCAATACCATCCTCAAGAAAAAGAAATGCAAAAAGGCAAAATGGTTGTCTGAGGAGGCCTTCCAAAAAGCTATCAAAAGAAGAGAAGCAAAAGGCAAAGGAGAAAAGGAAAGATATGCCCATTTGAAAGCATAGTTCCAAAGAATAGCAAGGAGAGATAAGAAAGCTTTCCTCAGTGATCAATGCAAAGAAATGGAAGAAAACAACAGAATGGAAAAGACTAGAGATCTCTTCAAGAAAATTAGAGATAACAAGGGAATGTTTCATGAAAAGATGGGCACAATAAAGGACAGAAATGACCTAACAAAAACAGAAGATATTAGATGACGTGGCAAGAATACACAGAAGAACTATGCAAAAGAGATGTTCACGACCCAGATAATCATGATGCTGTGATGATTCACCTAGAGTCAGACATCCTGGAATGCAAAGTTAAGTAGGCCTTAGGAAGCATCACTGTGGACAAAGCTAGTGGAGGTGATGGAATTCCAGTTGAGCTATTTCAAATCCTAAAAGATGATGCTGTGAAAATGCTAAACTCAATATGCCAGCAAATCTGGAAAACACAGCAGTGGCCATAGGACTGGAAAAGGTCAGTTTTGATTCCAATCCCAAAGAAAGGCAACGCCAAAGAATGATCAAACTACCGCACAATTGCACTCATCTCACACGCTAGCAAAGTAACGCTCAAAATTCTCCAAGCCAGGCTTCAACAGGAAGTGAACTTTCAGAAATTCAAGCTGGATTTAGAAAAGGTGGAGGAACCAGAGATCAAATTGCCAACATCCAATGGCTCATCGAAAAAGCAAGAGAGTTCCAGAAAAACATCTAATTTTGCTTTATTGTTTATGCCAAAGTATTTGACTGTATGGATCACAAAAAGCTGTGGAAAATTCTTCAAGAAATGGGAGGGAATACCAGACCACCTGACCTGTCTCCTGAGAAATCTGTATGCAGGTCAAGAAGCGACAGTTAGAACTGGAGGTGGAACAACAGACAGGTTCCAAATTGGGATAGGAGTATGTCAAGGCTGTGTATTGTCACCCTGCTTATTTAACTTATATGCAGAGTGCATCATGAGGAATGCTGGACTGGATGAAGCATAAGCTGGAAACAAGATTGCCAGGAGAAATACCAAGAACTTCAGATATGCAGATGACACCACCCTTATGGCAGAAAGTGAAGAAGAACTAAAGAGCCTCTTGAAGAAAGTGAAAGAGGAGAGTGAAAAAGTTGGCTTAAAGCTCAACATCCAGAAAACTATGATCATGGCACTTGGTCCCATCACTTCATGGCAAATAGATGGAGAAACAATGGAAACAGTGAGAGACTTTATTTTGAGGGGCTCCAAAATTGCTGCAGATGGTGACTGCAGCCATGAACTTAAAAGACGCTTGCTCCTTGGAAGAAAAGTTATGACCTACCTAGACAGCTTATTAAAAATCAGAGACATTGCCAACAAAGGTCCATCTAGTCAAAGCTATGGTTTTTCCAGTAGTCATGTATGGATGTGAGAGTTGGACTATAAAGAAAGCTGAGCACTGAAGAATTGATGCTTTTGAACTGTGGTGTTGGAGAAGATTCTTGAGAGTCCCTTGGACAGCAAGGAGATCCAACCAGTCCATCCTAAAGGAAATCAATCCTGAATATTCATTGGAAGGACTGATGTTGAAGCTGAAATTCCAGTACTTTGGCCACCTGATGCGAACTGACTCTTTTGAAAAGACCCTGATCCTGGGAAACATTGAAGGAGGGAGGAGAAGGGGACAACAAAGGATGAGATGGTTGGATGGCATCATGGACTCGATGGACATGAGTTTGAGTAAACTCCGGGAGTTGGTGATGGACAGGGAGGCTTGGCGTGCTGCAGTCCATGGGATCACAAAGAGTCAGACATGACTGAGCTACTAAACTGAACTGAACTGAACTTTCAGAACCTTGGTACCTCTGCCCTCACCCCAGCTCCACCTTTTTGCAATTGTAACTTAAAAACTCCAGCCTGTATATTTTCCACTCAAGTTTTGCAACAGCACTTGAGAAAATTATAAACTTCCGATAGTTTTATAGAGACTCATTCCATCTCAACACAGTTGCTCATACTAATCTTCTGTTGAATCTTCTAGAATTTATTTTCCAGATTATACTCTTTAACCATAAACTGTATTTCTCCTACCTTCCCCTTTATTCAGAGGACTATTTTGACTATTTTATCAACAGAATTCACACATCTGTGAAGGAAAGTACTTTATCTCCACAAAATAATTTCCCTACACTTTTCCTACTTCCCCCTTTGCATCAGAAGAAAGTATACTGGCCTCCTTAAGATTTATCTTTTCAATGGTCTTTCTTTACATCATCTCTTATCTCCTCTGAAACCTTGCTTATTTGATTCTACCCTCCCTCTTGAACATTGAGTATTTCTCCACTGTTTCCTTCCTTGCGCCTTAAACCAAGTTTCTTAAATGACTTACAAAAAGGAAAAAAAAAGGTCAAAGTCCTCCCTGAACCTCACAATCATGTCCAGCTCTTCACTCTTCTGTTTTAGCCATATCTCTTAAAGATACCACGTTTCATATTTTTGTATTACATTGTTTAAACAACCGATCACCTATCTTTTAATTGGTGAGCTTAATCCATTTTATTTATTGTAATATATAAATTTTAATAAATAAATTATTATAATAGCTGTTACATTCAAAATTATTTCTGCCCTCTTATATTTTCAAATATATTATTTCCTTTATTGATTTTGGTTTTAATCTTTCCAGCTTTCCTTCAGATAAAATCTTTCCCAGCAAGATAAATGTTTTATTTACTATGCTCTCATGTTATGTCAATTACCTTTTGTCTGTTTTTTCTTGACAACGTTTTTAAGCAGCAGTAGACTTCTCCCCCCAAACTGAGCACAATTAGTCCACCTGTCTTTTGCAATATTCCCTTAACCTGTTTTTGTACATTAGTACGTCCTCCAAAAATATTACCAATGTGGGTTCTTAGATGACACATTTCCTTGGAATGGAGTTCTGTCTTTATTATGCTCTCATAATTGAATGACTTTCACTGGATAAACATTCTAAGCTTTAAATGTTTACTTTTATTAATACTCTAAAATTACTTCATCTTCCTGGATTCTGTATTGCTGTTGAGCAGTGTGCAATCAAGCAAGCTGCACGTCATTTCTCTGTGAGCAATCTCTTCTTACTTTCTGTAAGCTTTCAGAAATGATCTTTCTTCAGTATTCTTAAATTTAATGAACCTCTGTGACTTTTTTTCACCTCTCCCCTTTCATACTCTAAAACTTTTGTCAATCTGTGACTTTTGTTTTTCTTGAACTCTGTTACCTGTAAATGCATAATCTATTCTTTCTTCTTGCCTCACATTCATGACTTCATTTAATCATAGCCTGTATTCATGATGCCTCATGATCATTTGTCCATGCCTGGCCTTCCTTTTCATTTCTGTATATAATAATTTAATGAGCAACTGTGAATATAGAATCCTTTTCAATGTTTAAAATATTTCTGAATAACATGTCCCCACATGTGCTCTTTTTCTGGATTACATCATTTGAACCCTGTCTGTCCCTCCCCAACAAACCAGGTAACCAATATTTTAAATGTTGTGTTTATACATACTTCCTTTTATATGTATCAGAAATGATTTATAAAAATTATTTTCATTGGGGTACACGTGTCTCTTTCAATTCTGGTTTCCTCAGTGTGTATGCCCAGCAGTGGGATTGCTGGGTCATATGGCAGTTCTATTTCCAGTTTTTTGAGGAATCTCCACACTGTTCTCCATAGTGGCTGTACTAGTTTGCATTCCCACCAACAGTGTAAGAGGGTTCCCTTTTCTCCACACCCTCTCCAGCATTTATTGCTTGTAGTCTTTTGGATAGCAGCCATTCTGACGGGTGTGAAATGGTACCTCATTGTGGTTTTGATTTTCATTTCTCTGATAATGAGTGATGTTGAGCATCTTTTCATGTGTTTGTTAGCCATTTGTATGTCTTCTTTGGAGAAGTGTCTGTTTAGTTCTTTGGCCCACTTTTTGATTGGGTCGTTTATTTTTCTGGAATGGAAGCAGCCTAGATGCCCATCAGCTGATGAATGGATAAGGAAGCTGTGGTACATATACACAATGGAATATTACTCAGCCATTAAAAAAGAATACATCTGAATCAGTTCTAATGAGGTGCATGAAACTGGAGCCTATTATACAGAGTGAAGTAAGCCAGAAAGAAAAACACCAATACAGTATACTAACACGTATATATGGTATTTAGTCAATCGGTAAAGATAACCCTGTATGCGAGACATCAAAAGAGACACAGATAAATAGAACAGTATTATGGACTCTATGGGAGAGGGCAAGGGCAGGATAATATGGGAGAATGGCATGGAAGCATGTAAACTATCATATGTGAAACAAATCGCCAGTCCAGGTTTGATGCATGATACAGGGCGCTCAGGGCTGGTGCACCGGGATGACCTGGAGGGATGGAATGGGGAGGGATGTGGGAGGGGGGGTTCTCGAAGGGAAAAACATGTACACCCATGTTGGATTCATGTCAGTGTATGGCAAAACAAATACAACCTTGTAAAGTTAAAAAATAGAAAATAAACTAATTAAAAAAAATTATTTCCATAATATATATGCCATGTATGCTATTTATTTTTTTATAGCTTATTAATTTTGGCATCTTTTAAATATTATAGTTTATGAATATAATAGAAGTTATTTATTCATTCTGTTATTAATGAGTATTTGGATTGTTTTCCACTTATTTGCTGCTATAAACGGTGATTCTTGGAACATTCTGATCCATTTCCTGGAACATATACAAGAATTTCTCTTAAGTATGCATATAGTTATAGAACTGATAGCTTGTAGAGTATGGGCATGTTAAATTTTTAAACTTGTAAAATTATTACAAAATAATTCCAAATTGTTTTCCAAAGAGGTTGGACTAACTGACAGTTCATTTGAAATATATAGGCTTGTCTTTGATGCAGTATCTATTCTAAATCTTGGGATTTAAATTTTTACAATCAACACCTCTAAAATGAACAGATCAAGATCTTGATTTCCATGTTACTGATTATTGATGATGTACCATATGCTTTTTTATGTTTACTCATCATATAAATTTACTCTTGTGTGAAATGCCTATTCATGTTTTGCCCAGTTTTCTGTTTTGTTTTGTTTTGTTTTTAATATTTTTACATTGCCTTTTTCACTTTATTTAAGGTAATTTTTGATAATTAAAAGTTTAGTGAAGTAAAATTTATTATTTTTATTTTGTGATTGACAATTACATGTCTTGTTTAAAAAATCATTCCCTATTGCAGACTGAGAAATATACTAATATGCTTTCTTCTAAAAGTTTAAAAGTTGTGCCTTTGAAATATGAGCTTCTGATTCATTTAGTTGATTTTTGTGATGGTGTGAAATGGCAGTTTATTTTCTTTTTCTTTTCTTTATGGATAAAAATTAATTCAAACTCATTTGTTTAATAATCCCACCCCTAAATTGTGCCTTGCTACATCCCCCTCTGTTATCTGATGAAATTCCAGATAGGCATAATATACTTCTGTTTCAGTTGTCAGTTTGTCTGTCTCTGTACCAATAGCACATGCTTTTAAGAGCTATCACTTTGTATGTCTATTTCGTAGGGCAACATCTTTCTCCTATTTCCTCCTCATCCTTCTTCACAAAAGTCTTGGCTAATTTTAGCACCTTGGTCTTTAATATCAACTTTTAAAAATATTTATTTATTTATAGCTGCACTGGGTCTCTGTTGCTGCATATAGGCTTTCTCTCAGTTCAGTTCAGTTCAGTCATTCAGTCATATTTGGCTCTTTGAGACCCCATGGACTGCAGCATGCCAGGCCTCCCTGTCCGTCACCAACTCCCGGAGCCTGTTCAAACACATGTCCATCTAGTCAGTGATGCCATCCAATCATCTCATCCTCTGTCGTCCCCTTCTCCTCCTGCCTTCAATCTTTCCCAGCATCAGGGTCTTTACCAATGAGTCAGTTCTTTGCATCAGGCTTTCTCTAGTTGTGGCAAACAGGGGCTACTCTTCATTGTGGTGTGTGGGCTTCTCTTTGCAGTGGCTTCTTTTGTTGTGGAACATGGGCTGTAGGTGTAAAAGCTTCCGTAGTTGCAGCACGTGGGCTCAGTAATTGTGGTGCTTGGGCTTAGATGCTTTGCGGCGTGTGGAATCTCCCCTAACTAGGAATCGAACCCGTGTCCCTTGCATTGGCAGGTGGATTCTTATCCACTGCGCCACCAGGGAAGTCCTTTAATATCAATTTAAAATAAATTTATCAAGTCCTGTGACTAACCCTACTAGGACTTGGACTAACATTTTATCAGTGTAATAGATAAACTTGGGTGAAGTGGCATCCTTAAACTATCCTCTCCTTTTGTGTAAATGTGGGCTGCCTCTCCATATATTTAAGGTCCTTCAGTAAAGAATTTCAATTTGTCTTTAAGCAGTAAGGGCTTACCTTGTAGCTCAGCTGGTAAAGAATCTGCCTGCAATGCAGGAGACCTGGGTTGATCCCTGGGGTGGAAAGATCTCCTGGAGAAGGGAATGGCTACCCACTCCAGTATTCTGGCCTGGAAAATTCCATGGACTGAATAGTCCATAGATTTGCAAAGAGTCGGACACGACTGAGCCACTTTCACTTTTCACTTTAAACAGTAAAGGATCCTAAATATTCAATCAATTGGTATAGAACTCACCCACTAGGAAAAAAAACACTTTGACCCTGTGATCAAATAAAACATCAGGAGATTTTAAAGTTGTATTTAAAGGGCAAAAGCAAACTTCTTCATTTTGGATGTTTATGAGCACTGCTAATTTTTTTTTCGAGGAAAGTCTGACTTGGGAACATAAATATAGACCTTAAAATAGCTCTCATCTATCCATTGTAAAGCAGGAAGGTTACAGCTTGAATAATTTACATATATAGATATGTATATGGACTCTTTAACCCATGGAGCTCACATAAAGCTATTTTTGATGTGGAAATATAATCCTGGAGTTCCAGAAAGAGTCACAGATGCAGCATTCTGCTGTCAGATGCAACACTGTACCACTTAACATTATCCATAAACAATTACTGAAGATCATTATTTCCTATCACCTTCTGTACCGGAACATTTACCAGAGCTAACAAATAGCAAAACTGACTACATTGAAATTATCCTTCTGTTCCTCTCCTACCCTTCTGGATTGGAAAGAATAAAACAGTCTAAATATAGGCAGGAAGAAAAAGGAAATTATTACGTTTGGGTTGTAAAGCCACTAGATAACTATTTGGTTAAAGTTTTCTTAACTGAACCACCTCAAAAATTCAGTAATTTAAGCAATGGATTCCATAATTTCCCCCAAATGTGTAGGGATGTTTTGTAAACCGTAGTAAAACTGTATTCCCTCTTTATCCATGGAGAATAAAATTTCAATTATCTAATCAATACCTCCATATACGAGATATAATTTACTTCCATAAAATTTATCTTTCTAAATTTCCACATCTAGACTCAACTCAATCGTCAAGATCCAACTAAATGCAATATTACACTTCCCTAGTCTACCACAGCAACAAAAAATGTGATATATTTTCTCCCCTAATCCTCATGCCACTTCATACCTATTATGTCACCAGCAGCATTTTACTTGTCCCTATAATAATTTTTAGATTGTCTCTTTTCACACATCGACTGTTAAAAGCAGAGAAACTATCAGTAATATTATTTTTAATGGCAGTTTTCCTAGGCATAACCAATCAAATGTAGGCTCTGTTTCACAGCATAACACTCAATAAACAGTATATCAACCTATTAAATACTAGTATAACATGAGACAGCAATCAGTTGGCTTTCTCAGGTGACCAAATGTGATAATTTGCATATCTACATCTAATATTTGGATCACTAGAATATGCATTGTTGACACCAGTAGGGAAGAACAAACTGGGATTATCACTGAATGCTGAGGGACAGTTGGAGCTAGACACAGCTACAACAATCTCAGTCTAGTTATGGTGGCTTGATACTGCCAGTTTCAAAAAGTGGCAGGCAGCTAACCAACTCTAATTCTCATGGAACAGAGGGCAATACTTTTAATCTTAAAGTATTTTATATTGTGAAACGTTATCAATAGCATTGAGGTGTTTTTGTCCAAATGTGGAACAGACATCTGAAATAACAGTGGAGAGCTAATGTACAGCAAAAAACTGGGCTTGATTTAGGATATAAGTGATTCCTTGAAAAAAATTACATTTCATTGCATTTCTTACTAAAAACAAACATTTAGATACAATACCCAGAAACTGACCTATTGTTGGTATAGAAAGAACAGGTACCAAGGTTGTTCAGCCCATTTTTGTAAATCTGATGAATCAATGTGTGTGTAAGCCCTATCAATTCCCTTTGACTTGTGTGCTGAGTCGCTTCAGTCATGTCTAACTCTGAGTGACCCTATGGACTGTAGCCCACCAGGCTCCTCTGTCCAGTGGAAAACTCCAGAAAAGAATTCAGACATGGGTTGCCATGCCCTCCTCCAGGGGGTCTTCCCAACTCAAGGATCAAACCTAGGTCTCCCACATTGCAGGTGTCCCCTGAGCCACCAGGGAAGCCCAGACCCCTCCTCAGTTCAGTTCAGTAACTCAGTCGTGTCTGACTCTTTGTGACCCCATGAATCGCAGCACACCAGGCCTCCCTGTCCATCACCGACTCCCGGAGTTTACCCAAACCCATGTCCATCAAGTCGGTGATGCCATCCACCCATCTCATCCTCTGTCGTCCCCTTCTCCACCTGCCCCCAGTCCTTCCCAGCATTAGGGTCTTTTCGAATGAGTCAACTCTTTGCATGAGGTGGCCAAAGTATTGGAGTTTCAGCTTCAACATCAGTCCTTCAAATGAACACCCAGGACTGATCTCTTTTAGGATGGACTAGTTGAAACTCCTTGCAGTCCAAGGGACTCTCAAGAGTCTTCTTCAACACCACAGTTCAAAAACATCAATTCTTCGGCGCTCAACTTTCTTCACAGTCCAACTCTCACATCCATACATCACCACTGAAAAAACCATAGCCTTGACTAGACGGACCTTTGTTGGCAAAGTAATGTCTCTGCTTTTAAATATGCTATCTAGGTCGGTCATAACCTTCCTTCCAAGAAGTAAGCTTCTTTTAATTTCATGGCTGCAATCACCATCTGCAGTGATTTTGGAGACCCCTCCTAGTCCTCCTTAAAATGCACTGACCACAATCATCACCAATCACATTTCATATGCATGTTTAGATTACAAGTTCATTCTTTCAACAAAAATGCCTCCTTGTGCTAGGTACTGTTGTGTCAGATTTTAAGAAGAGAAAATTAATTATAACTCCCATTCATGAATCTCAAATCCAGGGTAACAAGAAAAAGGAACATTCCATGAATAAAAGCTCAAACCCAGGATTCAATCAGAAACATTCCATTTTTTAGTGTAACAATTGTACATATTTTTTTTCTTTTCTCTTAACCATTAGATGCCTCAGAATGTATCTAATTATAAACAATTGGCATTTGATACAGTCATAAATGATACAGTCATCATTTACAATTTGCTCCCTATTTAATGATGACTTCATTAAACTAAAGGAAATAAAGATCAGCAACCTAAGCAATTATTTGAAAAGATGAGCAGTTACTTGAGCTACCTAGCTCTTCACTTAAAAATATACTAGCAGAAGTTTTGTTTTACTTTCCCAATATTACCCTTGCATTACCGCTTAAATCAGACCACCAAATACAGTCCACGGATTAACAGCATCAACTTTCAGATGAATGAGGTAAATGCTACTTTCTTTACTGATGATTTAAATTTGTAGATGCAATTATCAACCTGCCAAGAGGACTGGGCTTTTAAAAATTGTATTAGAGACTGGTAAAAGAACTAGACTAGTTATCACATATTTGCATTAAAATAAAACTCTTAATGCAAATGAATACTTTTAAATTAAATGAATTACTATATTACCAAGGTGTGTGGGATTTGGGGTTTGAGGAGTGATCAAGCCTGCATTTATTATTTATGCATAAAATAGCCTCACAAAATGAGACTACTGTGACTGATGGTTACCTAAAATTGTTGCTGTTGTCTCTAGTGTTTTCAATCTATATGACAGATTACTAGTCAGATTCAGTTCGGTATCATTTATTTATATCACAAACTCTTATTTTATTTTTATCAAATTCCTAAATTTAGTTATGACACTATTTCCTGGTCCCTGTTTTTTTCAAATCTTGAATAAGACAGATTGTCTAATTATATGTTTTCCTTTTTCTTTGATTCAAGTAAAAGTTAGTTTCTAAAGGAAATAGATCTATTTACTTTCTGGAAAAATTACAGTGGCTATGTTGAATATTGGATCGTAGAGCATTAAAACAATTCAGAAAAGAAATGATGTCATCACAGACAAAGGTGGAAAAGTAGAAGGAAATGGAAAGACATGTATAAAATAGAGCTATATATTGGCTACAACCTATACAGTTTTCTGTTGGAGTGGTATTATACAAAGACGAAATTACAGATGATTTAATTTTTGTGGTGTTTCTTTGACCTAGCATCTAATTGGGCTTCCCAGGTCCTTTTAGAACTAACACCCAAAAAAGATGTCCTGTTCATTATAGGGGACTGGGAAGAAAATGTAGGAAGTCAAAAAACACGTGGAGCAACAGGCAAATTGGGCCTTGGAGTACAGAATGAAGCAGGGCAAATGCTAATAGAATTTTGCCAAGAGAACACACTGGTCATAGCAAACATCCTCTTCCAACAACACAAGAGAAGACTCTACACATGGACATCACCAGACGGTTGACACCAAAATCAGATTGATTATATTCTTTGCAGCCAAAGATGGAGAAGCTCTATACAGTCAGCAAAAACAAGACTGGGAGCTGAAGGTGGCTCAGATCATGAACTCCTTATTGCCAAACTCAGACTTAAATTGAAGAAAGTGGGGAAAGCCACTAGACCATTCAGGTATGACCTAAATCAAATCCCTTATGATTATGCAGTAGAAAACTGAGAAATAGATTTAAGGGACATCTGGAATGTGAAGTCAGAGAAAGCATCACTATGAACAATCTGAAAGAGATGGGAATACCAGACCACCTTACCTGCCTCTTTAGAAACCTGTATGCAGGTCAAGAAGCAACAGTTAGAACTGGATATGGAACAACAGACTGGTTCCAAATAGGAAAAGGAGTACGTCAAAGTTGTATATTGTCACCCTGCTTATTTACCTTACATGCAGAATACATCATGAGAATGCTGGGCTGGAAGAAGCACAAGCTGGAATCAAGATTGCCAGGAGAAATATCAAGAACCTCAGATATGTGATGACACCACCCATATGGCAGAAAGTGAAGAAGAACTAAAAAGGCTCTTGATGAAAGTGAGAGAGGAGAGTGACAAAGTTGCCTTAAAGCTCAACATTCAGAAAACTATGATCATGGCATCTGGTCCCATCACTTCATGGGAAATAGATGGGGAAACAGTGGAAACAGTGTCAGACTTAATTTTTTGGGCTCCAAAATCACTATAGATGGTGATGACAGCCTTTAAATTAAAAGACACTTACTCCTTGGAAGGAAAGTTATGACCAACCTAGATAGCATATTAAAAAGCAGAGACATTACTTTGCCAACAAAGGTCCGTCTAGTCAAGGCTATGGTTTTTTCAGTGGTGATGTATGGATGTGAGAGTTGGACGGTGAAGAAAGCTGAGGGCCGAAGAATTGCTGCTTTTGAACTGTGGTGCTGGAGAAGACTCTTCAGAGTCCCTTGGGCTGCAAGGAGATCCAACCAGTCCATCCTAAAGGAGATCAGTCCTGGGTGTTCATTTGAAGGACTGACGTTGAAGCTGAAACTCCAATACTTTGGCCACCTCATGCGAAGAGTTGACTCATTGGAAAAGATCCTGATGCTGGGAAGGATAGAGGGCAGGAGGAGAAGGGGATGACAGAGGATGAGATGGCTGGATAACATCACTGACTGGATGGACATGGGTTTGGGTAAACTCCGGGAGTTGGTGATGGACAGGGAGGCCTGGCGTGCTGCGATTCATGGGGTCGCAGAGTGTCGGACAGGACTGAGCAACTGAACTGAACTCAACTGAACTGAGGTGGTGCTAGTGGTAAAGAACCTGCCTGCCAATACAGGAGACACAAGATAGATAGGTGAGTTTTATCCCTGGGTGGGAAGATCGCCTGGAGGGTGGCATGGGAAAACCACTCCAGTATTCTTGCCCGGAGAATCCCATGGACAGTGGAGCCTGGCAGGCTATGAACCATAGGGTCACAAAGAGTTGGACATGACTAAAATGACAGCCTGTACACACCTGTGTAACTACTAAGCCCATTCATGGAGCTGGATAAAGAGTTATGGGGAGAAAAAAATCCCTTTGAGAGGAAAGGAGTTTGGGAGAAATCAATGATTTTTGACATGGTACATCTGAGATGCCAATTAAATAAACATGTGGAATAAAAAGCGGAAATTTAGAAAAAAAAGTTTCTTTAAGTTTTATGTAATTTCTCAAAAGTGAAAATTTATCAAAATTTGGAGGAAGACTATTTCCTGATATATTTCTTTTTTGTATGAAAGGGAACTCTCAGAACATCTAGTCTCCAGAATTCTCACACTTCGAGTCATTTATCCACTTAAATGGAGACAGGGGTAGAATAGTGGTAACTTTTGTTGCTGAATTATTTGAGTCATCTTAGTCTAGAAACTAATTAGAGAACAATGTTATGAGTTTGGGGAGGAGGTAATGAATATGAATTAAGTATATAAAATTTACCTCCAACAGTGGAAAAAGTATGAGATTTGGAGCTAGACAGATCTAACTCTGCCACTTGCTGCCTGGAAGACTTTATGAGCTTTATTAACTTCCCTATGAGTACAGAAATTATATAGAAAAAACAGTAATTGAATTTGTCCTGAAAGATGTTGGAAAGTAAGAGGAAGCAAAATGGAGAAGTTGGTATATAACCTGGATTTACTACCTGTCATGTCATGTGTGCCTTTGGGAACAGTAAACTCTCAAAGCAAAATTATTAAAATTTTTTCTTTCAAGAGGAAATTGTGTACAAAGGAAATGAACACATATTGCTTTTATGGAACTAGTTTTAAAAAATCAGTGTGACTGGGTATATAGACTATAAGATGAAAAGAAGAAAATATGTAAAAATGAAGATACAGAAATGAAAGGAGCAAGATCACCTTGGATGAAAAAATTAAGAAGTGTCAACATTATTTTTTAGGCAATAAGGATAGTGTTAGGATATTTCATATTCTTTAATTTAGCATCATCTATGAAAAGATCCTTTCTCTGAACACAAAAAAGATCAATTCTTTCAAATGGTCTGATTATTAAAACACTTGGCTCCTTAGATCATGAAGTTATTCAGAGCATATGACACAGGGGATAATGTACCAGTGTTCAAGGTTGTGACTTCTATTGCTGTTGCTGTACTTTCCAAGGAGTCTTCTAAATGAGTGTCACTTAGAAAACACCCAATAGACTTCCTTCTGGAGGTTTAGTATCTCCATCTTAACTTGATGCCCCCATTAACACTCTCAATAGTGACAGTGGAACACATCTTAATGTAAAGTATTAGTGACAACATTTAAAGTGTATTCCCTGGAGAAGGGCATGGCAACCTACTCCAGTGTTCTTGCCTGGAGAATCCCATGGACAGAGTAGCCTTTCAGACTACAGTCCTTAAAGTTGAAAAGAATCATATGCAACTGAATGCCTAACACTTTAAAGTTTCATCTGACATGGCAGGTTTACACCCTGCTCCTTAAAGAAATTTTCTGACTTGTCTTTGAGACAACGGCATGCTTGGTCGTCATCTGGCTTTTTTGACTCTCTCCATCTCCTTTGCTGGATAGGCTTCCTCTTCCCCATCTCTCTCTATATACCGGAAGGACTCAGGACTATGGCACATTTCTCTTCTGCTCCCTAAATTCACTTCTAGGTGACTTATAGGCATCAGTGAATGTATGAGTTGGAGATCAAGAGAGAGGCTGATGCCAGTGAATAAATATTATTGTTTGCAATAGACAGAAGCGTAGTACAGGAAAACCTAAGAAAATTAATTGGTAATCAGAAGAAATTTCATTTATTATAAAGGCTGTATTTCAAATCAGTGGAGGAAATATTTTCAATATACTGTCTTGGGTCCACTTGGAGAGATATTTGAGGGAAAGAAACCAGAACTGAATGCCTGCTTTACCCTGTACAAGAACAAATTCTAGCTGAAGCAAAAGTTTAAATGTTAAGAAAAATAGCAAAAGAAAACAGTAACCATAATAAACACTCACACATGTTTAAAAATTCATATACACACGTGATCATAAATGTGGTAAAATCAGATATGTCATCATAATCATGTGTAAATAATGTTGTTAAAACCTGAAAGAGTAGCTTATTGTCATAGATACAAGGAAGAGAACCATGAGTTGACGCAGTTGGAGGATTCTAGAGTCAGATTTTTCTTCTCACCCTTTAACTTTATGCAAATTATTGTTTTTTCTTTTGTGTCTTTTTCTTATAGGTACTCACAAGACTCTTTTGAAACTCTGAAGATTAAATAGTTAATAATATAAAAGTGCACAGAATTGTGGTTGGCATATCAGTTCAGTCTCTCAGTCATGTCGAACTCTTTGCAACCCCACAGAGTATCACGCCAGGCTTAACTGTCCATCACTAACTCCCAGAGTTTGCTCAAACTCATGTCCATCAAGTCGGTGATGCCATCCAACCATCTCATCCTCTGTTGTCACCTTCTCCTCCTACCTTCAATCTTTCCCAGCATCAGGGTCTTTTCCAGTGAGTCAGTTCTTTGCATGAGATGGCCAAAGTATTGGAGTTTCCATTTCAGCATGTCTTTCCAATGAATATTCAGGACTGATTTCCTTTATGATTACTCGTTTGGTCTCCTTGCAGTACAAGGGACTATCAAGAATCTTCTCCAACACCACAATTCAAAAGCGTAAATTCTTTGGCGTTCAACTTTCTTTATGGTCCAACTCTCACATCTATATATAACTACTGGAAAAACCATACCTTTGGCTAGACAGACCTTTGTTGGCAAAGTAATGTCTCTGCTTTTTAATATGCTGTCTAGGTTGGTCAAAGCTTTTCTTCCAGGGAGCAAGCATCTTTTAATTTCATGGCTGCAGTCACCATCTGCAGGGATTTTAGAGCCCAATAAAATAAAGTTTGTCACTGTTTCCACTGTTTCCCCATCTATTTGCCATGAAGTGATGGGACTGGATGCCATGATCTTAATTTTTGAATGTTGAGTTTTAAGCCAGCTTTTTCACTCTCCTCTTTCACTTTCATCAAGAGGCTCTTTAGTTCTTCTTCACTTTCTGCCATAAGTGTGGTGTCATCTGCATATCTGAGGTTCTTGATATTTCTCCCGGCAATCTTGATTCCAGCTTGGGCTTCAACCAGTCCAGTGTTTCTCGTGATGTACTCTGCATATAAGTTAAATAAGCAGGGTGACAATACACAGCCTTGATGTATTCCTTTCCCCATTTGAACCAGTCCATTGTTCTATGTCCAGTTCTAACTGTTGCTTCTTGACCTGCATACAGATTTCTCAGGAGGCAGGTAAGGTGGTCTGGTATTCCCATTTCTTGAAGAATTTTCCAGTTTGTTGTGATCCACATAGTCAAAGGCTTTGGCATAGTCAATAAAGCAGAAGTAGATTTTTTTTGGAACTTCCTTGCTTTTTCTATGATCCAACAGTTATTGATATCTTGAGTGATTATTGAGCAACAGTATACAGCCTTGACTACTCCTTTCCCAATTTTGAACTAGTCCGTTGTTCCATGTCCAGTTCTAACTGTTGCTTCTTGACCTGCATAGATTTCTCAGGAGGCAGATAAGGTGGTCTGGGGTTCCCATCTCTTTAAGAGTTTTCCACAGTTTGTTGTGGTCCACGTAGTCAAAGGGTTTAGTGTAGTCCTTAAAATCGCTCAAAAATCACTATTTATATCTTTGAGTTGTCCCTCCGCCAGAGTTCCACAAAGCAAATTTTGTATCTGCTAGATAACTCCAAATACACTGTGACAATTTATTGTAGCTAGTATTCCATGATGGTTCATCAGATAAATGGGGACAGGGACAGACAGATACATATATGACATATATATAATTTTTCTTGACCAAAGATTTGTGATATTTCCCATCTCATGGATAGTTCTTTTTCCCACCATAAATCAGGGGGGTTTGTGCTGTAGTTTGCCTCCTATGCCAAAGTACACACTGAATTTCAGTGGGGAAAACCAGATACAATTTATGAAGTTAGCCAAAATATGAGAGCAGAGAGAGAGAGGGTCAGGCAGTCATTCTGGTTTGGCCTGTTCATCACCTCCATTTTCTCAGGAAGAACATCACAAGATTTTTTTTTCTCCATTCAAAACTCAGGGTGACATTAAGCTGCAGGATATTGTATTTTTATCTCCAAATTAGAAGCATAAATCCAACACTCTCCAAAAAGACCTATGTACAGTATTTAAGGAACTGATAAGAAAGCTTATGCTCAGATGAAGCTGAGAAAGTTCAACAGAATTTGGTTTCAGTTTGCTAAAATATATGTACATGCACATAAAAATGTCAATAGAAATGTACTTTTTCCTACAAAAATGTTTATTTATTTACTAGTTTACTCTCACAAGGAATAAGTTCTAATTTCAAAACTATCAATAATATTTTTCACTTTGATAGATTCACACCATACTCAGATTAATTTTTAAACTTTTTTTTTCTGCCAAATTGTAGATAGCTACTGATGACCTGGTTTTAGTATTGAATAGCTGCTACTTAAACTCTTCAAAAAAGAGCAAAAAACTCATATTTAAAAATATAAAATTCCTAAAATTCCAATTAAAAAATGAATGAGTCACAGGGACAAAAACATACAGTGTGGAGAATATAGTCAGTAATAATATACTTTTGAATTATGATAAGGTGGTCAAAAGGTAAAACCTTCTAGGTACAAGATAAATAAGGTATAATGTACAACATGATCAATATAATTAATGCTTTTGTATGTTATATATAAAGTTGTTAAGAGAATGAATTCTAGGAGTTCACATCACAAAGAGAAAATATTTTCTTTACCTTTTATTTTGTATTTATATGGGGATGTTCATTAAGTTTTTGTGGCAATCATTTCATGATGCATGGAAGTTAAATTATTATTCCATATGCATTAAATTTATAGAGCTGTGTATCAGTTGTATCTCAATAAAACTGGAAAAAAACATAATTCCTCAATAGAGTATAGTAAGATGTTTATATGGAGAACCATGTAAATTATTACCACCCAGACAGAAATCTCTTAATATAAATGAATCACCAACAGTGTATTCCATTCTGACATTATCGAGGCATGCAACATAGGGTATACCACTCACTGAGGATACCATATGCCAATTTATACACCAAATGTTAACATATGATAGTTTGGTACAAAACAGGTTGATATGGAGCAAACTTCAAACAGTTATTTTAAAAGAAGCTAATGTGAGAGGAAGAAATGAAGCCACAAAAATTGATAATTCTTCATCAGGCAATTTAATGTGATAACAAGAATTGATATTCTTTTCTTGCAAAAAAAAAATCCTATAAGAAGAAATAATTGTGGAAGCATGAGAATTTACTTCAATAAGCTGAACAAAATGCTTAAAATTCAAAATGCAATTCACCCTAAAGAGCTTGAGATTAAAAATGAAATATAGCTCAGAATATACATATTTATACTTATCTCTTGTAGAGCATATGTTCCCTTCCAAGCTGTGCAAGGATTTACCATTTGCCGTGTTTTCACGGATTAAATATTGTTAGATGCTCCAAGGCACTGTTCATAGCTACTTTCAAGATTAAAACTAACAAAAAAATCTGTTTTAAATACATCCTTGTTATTTGACACTTTAGTGCCTCTAAAGCACATAAAGACAGCCTATTTTATTCCTCTGTAATTCAACACTGCAAATGTTAGTATATTGAATATTAATATGATCAATAGAAAAACATCTAAGACAGTTGTATTTAATTCTAAAAGTAATATACTGGATACTTTTTACAAGCCTAGGAGGGCTATCAAGTCTTGAATATTCACTTACTTTGCTTTTTCTACGTGCAACTATGTGTTTATGTTTTTATCACTTTTTGTTTTTTTCCACAAGCACTGGTAAGAACAAACAATAATTATTTAGTATACAGGGCACCTTTTATGTAATTTCAATCTTTCCTCTTGTCTCTCAATAGCAGGGCCACTACATTTTGAATTTGGAGGTATAATATATTAAGTGTTATTTCTATTGAAGGGGAGCAGAATATGAAACCCCTAAATGTGCCACTTTGACATGAGGATTATTCTAAGCAGCAGAAAGCATGTAAGACCCAACAGATTCAGGAAATACATTTACCTTTCCCTAAAACCTTTAAGAATTTAAATAAGGAGGCTAGTCCTGAAAGAAAACAACTACCAGAGATGATTTTTTTTTAAAATCTGAAGACTTATCTGCATGGAAGGGCAAACATCTGTGCTTCTTAATTTCCTGTGAATTGTCCTCCACTTTAAAGCCTCTACTCCATTTCTCACTTTGGCATATAATATATTTTATTAACATGCTATATTATTAATACTACAACACATTGAAGACTCTAAGAAGTTCTTTTTTTTTTTTTTTTTTTTTTTTTTTTTTTTTTTATTTTTTATTTTAGTTGGGGGCTAATTACTTTACAATTTTGTAGTAGTTTTTGCCATACATCGACATGAATCAGCCATGGATTCACATGTACTCCCCCTCCCAAACCCTCCTCCCACCTCCCTCCCCCTCCCATCCCTCAGTGTCATCCCAACGCTCCATCCCTGAGCATCCGTCCCATGCATAGAACATGGAATGGTGTTCTGCATCACATATGACAATATACATGTTTCAATGTTATTGTCCCAGAACGTCCAACCCTCACCTTCTCCCTCAGAGTCCACAGGACTGTTCTATGCATCTGTGTCTCTTATTCTGTCTCACATATAGGGTTACCATTACCATCTTTCAAATTCCATATACATGCATTAGTATACTGTATTGGTGCTTTTCTTTCTGGCTCACTTCACTCTGTATAATGGGCTCCAGTTTCATCCATCTCAATAGAACGGATTCAAATGTATTCTTTTTAATGGCTGAGTAATATTCCATTGTGTATATGTACCACAGCTTCCTTATCCATTCGTCTGCCGATGGACATCTAGGTTGCTTCCATGTCCTGGCTATTGTAAACAGTGCTGCGATGAACATTGGGGTACACGCGTCTCTTTCAATTCTGGTTTCCTCGGTGTATATGCCTAGCAGTGGGATTGCTGGGTCATATGGCAGTTCTATTCCCAGTTTTTTAAGGAATCTCCACACTGTTCTCCATAGTGGCTGTACTAGTTTGCATTCCCACCAACAGTGTAAGAGGGTTCCCTTTTCTCCACACCCTCTCCAGCATTTATTGCTTGTAGACTTTTGGATAGCGGCCATTCTGACTGGTGTGTAATGGTACCTCATTGTGGTTTTGATTTGCATTTCTCTAATAATGAGTGATGTTGAGCATCTTTTCATGTGTTTGTTAGCCATCTGTATGTCTTCTTTGGAGAAATGTCTGTTTAGTTCTTTGGCCCATTTTTTGATTGGGTCGTTTATTTTTCTGGAATTCAGCTGCAGGAGATGCTTGTATATTTTTGAGATTAATTGTTTGTCTGTTGCTTCGTTTGCTATTATTTTCTCCCATTCTGAAGGCTGTCTTTTCACCTTGCTTATAGCTTCCTTTGTTGTGCAAAAGCTTTTAATTTTGATTAGGTCCCATTTGTTTATTTTTGCTTTTATTTCCAATATTCTGGGGGGTGGGTCATAGAGGATCCTGCTGTGATTTATGTCGGAGAGTGTTTTGCCTATATTTTCCTCTAGGAGTTTTATATAGTTTCTGGTCTTACATTTAGATCTTTAATCCATTTTGAGTTTATTTTTGTGTATGGTGTTAGGAAGTGTTCTAGTTTCATTCTTTTACAAGTGGTTGACCAGTTTTCCCAGCACCACTTGTTAAAGAGATTGTCTTTTCTCCATTGTATACTCTTGCCTCCTTTGTCGAAGATAAGGTGCCCATAGGTGCGTGGGTTTATCTCTGGGCTTTCTATTTTGTTCCATTGATCTATATTTCTATCCTTGTGCCAGTACCACACTGTCTTGATGACTGTGGCTTTGTAGTAGAGCTTGAAGTCAGGCAGGTTGATTCCTCCAGTTCCATTCTTCTTTCTCAAGATTGCTTTGGCTATTCGAGGTTTCTTATACTTCCATACAAATTGTGAAATGATTTGTTCTAGTTCTGTGAAAAATATCATTGGTAGTTTGATAGGGATTGCATTGAATCTGTAGATTGCTTTGGGTAGTATACTCATTTTCACTATATTAATTCTTCCAATCCATGAACACGGTATATTTCTCCATCTGTTTGTGTCCTCTTTGATTTCTTTCATCAGTGTTTTATAGTTTTCTATATATAAGTCTTTTGTTTCTTTAGGTAGAAATATTCCTAAGTATTTTATTCTTTTTGTTGCAATGGTGAATGGTATTGTTTCCTTAATTTCTCTTTCTGTTTTCTCATTATTGGTGTATAGGAATGCAAGGGATTTCTGTGTGTTAATTTTGTATCCTGCAACATTACTATATTCATTGATTAGCTCTAGTAGTTTTCTGGTAGAATCTTTAGGGTTTTCTATGTAGAGGATCATGTCATCTGCAAACAGTGAGAGTTTTACTTCTAAGAAGTTCTTAAGTAGAGACACTTGCTTTGCTTAACTTGATTTCAACATTTGCTTGTCTTATTGGAACCTGTTAACATTCCAGTGTTTATTTAGAAAACGTGACTCTTTAACAGCTCTCCTGCCTGCTTGTCCATATAGTTTTGGCCCTCTTTAGAGGTGTGTGTGTGTGTGTGTGTGTGTGTAAATTGCTATTTGCCACTGGCCAAACTGAAGCATATTTTATAAAATAATTATATGAACAGAATGTTGAGCGCCGAAGAGTTGATGCTTTTGAACTGTAGCGTTGAAGAAGATCTTGAGAGTTCCTTGAACTGCAAGGAGTTCCAACCAGTCCATCCTAAAGGAGATCAGTCCTGGCTGTTCATTGGAAGGACTGATGTTGAAGCTGAAACTCCAACGCTTTGGCCACCTCATGCGAAGTGTTGACTCATTGGAAAAGACCCTAATGCTGGGAAGGATTGGGGGCAGGAGGAGAAGGGGACAACAGAGGATGAGATGGCTGGATGGCATCACTGACTCGATAGACATGAGTTTGGGTAGACTCTGGGAGTTGGTGATGGACAGGGAGGCCTCGTGTACTGCGATTCATGGGGTCGCAAAGAGTCAGACACGACTGAGTGACTGGACTGAACTGATCATGTGGAATTTAGTACACTGGACATGGCCCTTGCACTGCTCTCTATTTCTCGGTATTTGTATTTGAATGGAACATCCTGTTGGAATCTGCTTTACTTTTCTGCTTGTGAAACATAATAAATTAAAAAAAATAGTTTATTTCTCTAGATGAAAACATAACCCAAGGACAGTAAATCCTGTCTTTATGTTAATACATGTCTCTCCCATGGAGACAAATCCAATGTATCAAATGTTGTAGAGAATGGCACCTAAAATTATTTTTATTAGTTAAGTTCAGGACTTTAAAGGAAAATGAAAAAATCACCCAACGGAAAATTTTAAACAGGTAGCATTTTCATTCAATTGTGAAGTGATTACTTTTTTAATTCATGTTGGCATCTTTTCAACATTTTCTGTTAAGTGAATCAGGTGAGTCTAGATGGACAATGAAACATATTAATGTGATCTCCTTTAATTACCAATCTCACTCATTTAGGCAGTTGATGAAAACAGCTGGTTGTAAAGCAGAAATTGTCTTCAAATAAAAGAAGGCGAAAACTGTTTTAGTTAGCTCATGCTAACGAAATATTATAACCTGGTACTTAAACAGCAGACACATATCTCTCAAGTCTGGGTGGCTGGGTACTCAGGGATCAGGGGGACAGTGTGATCGAGTTCTGGTGAGGATTTGCACATGTCACACTTCCTCATTAGCTCCTAGCTTCACTTTAGAGAGCTCTCTTAGCAATACTGATGCCATTTTGGTTTTCCTTTCATAAATTATAAATGAAAAAACAGTACACACTGTCCTAGTATGTTAGGATAAAGATTGCAAGTCAGTATGTCAGGGAATCCATATACATATATGGATTCTATATATGCAAATATACATGTTTCTATGAATATTAATATATGTATGACAGATAAAGTATCAGAAATACTCTCTGGAGCTGACATTTGAATTTTTGAGTCCTCTGCATATAGAGGATCATTGAACACTTGCTTTTGGTGTGAGGGAGACAGTGTGCAGAAGGATGATGGCATGAAGGTCTGGGAAGAAACCTGGAGAGACCCCAGCATTAAGGGAGGAGAAGACAGTTAGGTTCATTCATGGTAGGAGTTTGGGCAGCTGTGGTCAACTGAAAATTAAGGAAAAGAAGTTTCATTTTGCAAGAGCGTGACTGTGATGATATTCCATGAAATCTAAGTAGGAAAGGAGCAAAGGAACCACCACTACAGTAAATCTCTTTTTGTGGAAGAACCAAAGTAAATAGGCAAGTTGAAAAGAGAGTAGGTGGCATTCTGAATGAAATGTCTAATTATTAGTTTTATAGTTGTTATGCATGTTGACAAGAACCAACGTGATGGAGAGAGTAGCTAAAACAGAGGGATGGCTATCACTGAAGGTGAATGACTTGAATCACTGGGAAGCTGTTAGGTCAAATGAGCCATTCATTGTGACATTTAAGTCACCATGGCAACAGCTTAGAAATGAGGCATGTAGGGATACAGAGGAATTCTGTAAGCCAAGCTATGAAACTGCTAACAAATGAGAGGAGGTGATGTGAAAGCTGCTAAAAACAGCGATGGGAAGGAAGTACTATTGCTGAATACCACACACCTGAAAGAGAATTCCTTTTCTTTAAGAAGATAGAGAAGGAAATTTTGGCAGAGTTATTGGTGATGAGAGGAGAGCAAAGATCATACATCTCAGCCCCAGGGTTACTGAGGAATATGAACATCAGCAGCTGGAGAAAACTAGAGAAAATGGAATGTCGGGGTAGAACTAGTTTCACTTAAGTCAAGAGGTCAGGAAGCAGCTTAAGGAAATATAGGAATTGTCTCCTTGGAGTTAAGGCATTTCTATAGGTCACAATTTGAGGCGTGGTTTGGGAGGCCTGGGTCGAGTTAATGAAGTATTGGAGTTTAGGAACTACTGTGCTGGAAAGGTGCATGAGCAAGAGGAACACATGAGGGGTGGAAGAGGTAAGAGCTTGTGATCCAGATGTTGACTGATAAGAATTGGAATGTGTGCAGGATGGATTTGGTCTCTACAGTTAAAGAGAGAATCCTGCTTACAACAACTACATGAACATTTATTAACTCAGCTGATGAATCTTCATAAACTGATTGAGAGGATTAAATAAGATTATACAGATGCTTTATAGAATGGAATAAAAGAGTCCATTATTATTGAAATGCCTGAGTCAAATTTAATAAAATAACTAGGTATCAATCCAGGTATTCTTTCCTCTTTTAAAGTTATAAGCAGTTTTCCTACTGTCACTACAGTTATTGATATAATACTGAAGAGGATGTGATGACATAATGAAAGATCTAAATTTGATCAAATTCTATTTTTTTAAGATGAAGTCCCATCAGTATTCTAGATTCTTCACTCGTGGTTCAAATTTTCAAGGCACCTGGTTGCCAAGTTTCCTTCTTCCAACTTCTCTTGATTCTATTGTTTGTTAATTCTGTTTACAGCATCATTTGGCATTTTTACTTTGAATGGGGAAAACAATAAACCATATGGCAAGACTATTTTAAATGTCGAATCAAGCATGTTTCTAGAGCCATGAGTAACTGCAGTTCACGGGGTCGCAAAGAGTCAGACACGACTGAGCGGCTGAACTGAACTGAATACTGAAGATAACAAATGGCTTTTCCATTGATTATCTTTCAATCTATTATTTCAATTAATCTTCATTATCATGTGCACATTTTAAATAGCTGTTTTTTTAAAAATAGGGAGTAATTTTTCAATTTTTTGCGAGTATTAACATGGCAAAATGGCTTTTACTTTTTTTCATTTCACTGTCACTTCTTCATCTGTATATTCTCTTTGGATGTGAACTAACTGTTAAATATGTAAACATATAAAACTTGATGTTATCAGGGCCAACATGGTTTATATTAATTTATGAAGAGAAAAGTAAGGTGAATGATCTCAGGAATATTTTCATTAAGTCACACAAGATTACTACTTATTCTCCACACATTTGTGAGAATAATAGTTTGTAGAAATGAAATCTTTTGCTTAAGTACAATACCTGTGCCATAATGTTACAAATATGAAATGGCAACCCACTCTGGTGTTCTTGTCTGGAAAATTCTTGCCCATTCTTGTCATGGACAGAGTGAGCCTGGTGGACTACACTCCATGAAGTCGCAAAAGGGTCAGACATGACTGAACCATGTTTTTCTTTGTCACTCGTTACTTTTTAAGAGAATAAGTGACAGTGATATAAGTTTAAGTGGGATAGTTACACCTGTCTAGTTCTCAAATAACAGAAATAAATCCTGAAACTGAAAACAGCAGCCAAATGAAATTATCATAAATGAATATTCCTGTCTTCTCCACTTTCCTAGCTTACAGAAGTTTGTCCTTGGACTAGCTACTTTGCTTTTTATTATTAAGGTATTTTGTGAGAATTACATTAGATAATTTATCATCTACTACATTATCTAATATATTATGTTGTAAATATTTTAATGTATTGTTTTTGGTAACATTTTATCATAGATAATATAGAAATTATGTGATTCACATGGATTTTCAGTATAAAAATACTCAATAAATGGTGCTCTATAATTTTTAAAGTCAACATGTGTTTCACTTAAAAGGGTGGGGACAAAATGATCTCAAAGAAATCAAATAAAAGGTACACTAAATATATTACCTAAGACTGTAATGTCTGATATGTGAAATGTTATCATGTTCATTTGATGACATTAATTGACTCAGGCCACACATACTTTTCAACCCTGTTTCTGTTTCTGGAGTTCATTTCTTCTGTACAGCTTAGCGATTTTGCCCCAGCTTATATAATAGTTCTTCTTTTCCTGAATGATTTCTTTTTCTTAATGATTTCTTCCATTTACAGTGCAGCTCTATGTGTGCAGCTCTTCCTAAGCAGTTTAAATACTTTTGCTTCTCAGATAGGTCATTACCAACCACTGATTTTTACATGACTACCACCCAGTCTTTCCCTAAAATGGTAGCATCTAGCAAAATGGTTTGGAACCTTACTTGAGGCTTCACTAGACATTCTCTGGTCTGCTTGAACTTGGCAACTTCTTGAGTCCAGCTTCTTCTCTAAATGAGCAGTTGTATCCAGGCATGCTTTCTCGAGCAGTCTCTCCTTCACTGTTGCTATATGTGTATATGTTTTCCATACTGTATTCTACTGAATAGTAGCTCTGGAAAAAAATTAATAGTCCTCTTCCTAAAGGGGCTCCTGTGGTCAAATTGTTTCAGAAATGCTAGCCTGCAATCGTTCCTCTCAGAGATTCACAGGCTAACTTGGCATGCCAGAAAAAGATGTAGAAAATTCTTGAAACAAAGACACCTGATTAACCATGACTCACTGAAGTCTATGGCTGAAAAACACACTAAACTTAATAGTTTCCTCTATTAGTCCTCTATTAAAATATATTTCTACTATTTTTCTTTAATGTTATACCTATAAGAATAACCAATAAATAAGGCATTACTCTTTGCTTCCTCTGGCCTAATGTGCATGGAAATAGCTCTTTTTTGGTAATTAATCAAGATGGGAGTCATAAAAGGCTCCTCTAGAACTCAGAGCCTCAAGGACCATGTGCAGCAGAAAACCAGAAAAGAAGAATTCTCAGTCCAGGCCTCTGGGGTGAGCGTATTTAAATGCAGATCTTAGCCTAACCTGATTTCTACTAAATCTGTTCTCTGAGAATGGGGTCCAGCAATCTACATTTTAGATTAACAATCTAATTGACAGAACTCACCAGCCAGAGTCTATCTGAAAACATAGCAGGAGAATGAGAAAATTCTGGCTGGAAGAATATGTGTGTGAAAGAATACCTGTGTGAAAAAAATGCCTGTGAACACAGGGTTTTCTATAAAATTGTAAAATTCTACAAGGATAAGCTCTCCTAAAAAGAGATCATTGATAGAGTGACTGTAAGAGTTAAAACACAGATTTCTTTTTTTTTTTTTCAATCTTAAACAGCTTAGTACATCTTCTTTGGATATTAGCTGCCTGTTTGTTGCCTTGCACATTGACCTAATTCCTTTTCTACTCTGCTACTTCCCACCCAATCTTGAGCTGATCAGAACATTTTGTATTTTGTATGTAACCTCTTTCTGTCTCTTCTGGACTTGTGTATAGTTTCTAATGGACTTCTACTCATATCCATCTAATTGAACCTTAGCCTTACATAATTTTGTCCGTGAGTCCTTACATAATTTTGATATTATTTACTTGAATCAGCTCTGGTCACACTTTGCTAGAAAGTTATGGCTGCTTTCTGCCTTCATAATGTATATATTGACACACCATTGGCTCAAACCCTGACAACTCCTGCTTCATTTGAAAAATCTAATAAATATTTAAGTAGGCATCTCAGAAATAAAGATATTTCTTGGGTCCCATCTTTCCTTTTGTCTCATTTTTGGTTAAAAAGTCTAAATACTGTCTTCGGCTTTTCATTCATAGGCTCATCAGCTTTCTGTTTTGCCAAGAAAATAGAGGGCTTGAGAAATATGCAGAAATTGTGAAAGTTGTTTGCATTCCACTGAAATATTTCTTTAGCTGAAGGGAATCAAATCAATAAAATATGATGAAACCATATGCTCATTATTTCAAAGGAGAGAAGCCGCTTCAGGGAATATTGGGAGATTTATTAATTCTACCACTACCTCTCATTAAGGCTAGATATCTTCAAACCTGATTTCCTAAATAAAATGCACCTCAGTAGGAAAAGCACACTTGTAGAATTTGTGCTAATATTCTATTTGATGTATTTTTCCATGGTTACTTTTATGGTAGAGATAGCATTGTACAATCTGAAATTATTAAGCAAAAAAAAAAAAATCCATTACACAGAAAAGGTTTATAGCATAGCCATGGTTTGGAAATGCCACAGAGAAATGAGTCTTGGCAAAGATGAATGCTTACTGCTATGGGCCATATGTGCATATAATTGAGTTCGCAACTTTCCAGGCAAGATGCCAAATGAATAGTCTGCCGCCTGGTAAGAGAGGTGATGTGTTCTGTCTTCTTGTTCTCACCAATTTTAGATGTACAAGAAGAGTCAGATTTTCTCCTTGAAAGACTTCTGTCCAAGTACAAAGTCAAGTAAATGAGCAGACCAAGTGAAAGAACCAATGCATTTAACTATTTAACTAACTGGGTTTAAACTTATGTCCACATACTCAGGAGAGTTCAGTCATGAAAATTCATTGCTTGATTAGTTAATCCCAATTATAAAATTTAAAATAAATAACAGAAAGTGAAAGTGAAGTCGCTCAGTTGTGTCCGACTCTTTGCGACCCTATGGACTGTAGCCTACCAGGCTTCTCCTTCCATGGGATTTTCCAGGCAAGAGTACTGGAGTGGGTTGCTATTTCCTTCTCCAGGGGATCTTCCCGACCCAGGGATCAAAGCCAGGTCTCCCGCACCGGGCACAGACGCTTTACCCTCTGAGCCACAAGGGAAGCCCAAAAAATAAGTAACAGAAAGGAGATGTTTAATCTAACCTGCATCCCATTAAAAATGACAACAATGAAGCCTAAAAGGCAAAACAAATAAACAACAACAAAAAAAGCAAAATCCCTAGTAGGAAGTTATAGAATCTCTCCCTGGTGGCTCAGCTAGTAAAGAATTCACGTGCAATGCAGGGGACCTGGCTTCGATCCCTGGGTTGGGAAGATTCCCTGGAGAAGGGAACAGCTACCCACTCCAGTATTCAGGCCAGGAGCATTTCAAGGATTGTATAGTTCATGGAGTTGCAAAAAAGTCAGACACAAGTGAGCTACTTTAAATAAATAAATAATGGAATTTAACAGAGTTTTAAACAGTGAATATCATTACAATATACTCTCTCACATAACTAGAAGTTAAGACAAATTATCTGAAAACATTAAGAAAAACTGTTTGTATATTTTTCATTGAGGTATAATTGACATACAATAAACTACATATATTTAAAGGCCTATTTTGGTAAATTCAGATATCAAGATAATGAATTTATCTATTATTCCCAAAGTTTCCTAACACCCATTGGAATCCCTCCTCCCCTACCCCTCCCCAGCACCACCCCCCAGGTAGTCACTAATTTTTTTTTGTCACTATAGTAGGTTTTTTTCCTACAATTTTATTCATATAGATTCCTAGAATGGGCCCTTTTTTGTCTTACTTCTTTTATACAGAGTGATCATTTGGGGAATGATCAGTGAAGTTTCAATTGTAACAGAAGTTCAGTCTTATTTTATTGTTGAGTAATATCTCATTGTCAGAATATACCACAATTTTTTATGCACTCACCTGTTGTTGGACATCTGTGTTGCTTACAGTTTTTGACTAGTACAAATAAAACCCTTAGGAAAATCTGTGGACAAGTCTCTTTGTGAATGACTACTTTTATTTTTCTGGGGTAAATTCCATGAGTGATAAGGTAGGTATAGGCTTAACTATTTAAGAAACAACCAAGCTATTTTTTTTTAATCCAAAGTGGTGTTGTATTTTTCATTCCTGTCAGTATGAGAGTTTCCAATTGCTCCAAATCCTCACCAGCTCTTGGTTATTTTCAACCTTTCATTTTACCCATTCTATTTACTGTGTAGTATCTCTTTGTGAGTTTAATATGCATTTCCCTGATAATCAATGAGGTTGAATTTATGACATGAAGGTCCTTAATGATTTTCTCCTGTTTTATTCAAGATTTTGGAGTTTTAGCTCTTATATTTAGGTCTATAATACATTGTAAGTAATGTTTTTTACATAGCATGATATCAGGACTGAGATTCATTTTCTTTGCCTGTGAGAACCTATAAGTCCAAGATGCATTAATTAAAAAGTTTGTCTTTCCTTCATTGAATTGCCTTATAACATTTGCTAAAAATCAGGTGACCACACATTCGTTGGTCTATTTCTTTATTTTCTATCCAGTCCTGATTTATTAGTCTATCTTTACATTAATAGCAAAATGCTTTATTTACTAAAGCTCCATAATTCTTATATCATATAGTTTATGTCTCCTCAATCTTATGTTTTCGAGTTTGTTTTGGCTGTTCTAGTTCTTTACATTTTCATACAAATTTTATAATAAGTTTTCAATTCTTAAATAAATGTCTTTTAAGACTTGTGGACACAGCAGGGAAAGGAGAGTGGGGGATGAATTGAGAGGGTAGAACTGAGACATATATATTACCATATGTAAAGTAGCAAGCTAGTAGGAAGCTGCTGTATGGGAATACGGAGCTCAACCTGGTGCTCTGTGACAACCTAGAGGGTTGGGATGGAGGTTTAAGAGGGAGGGGACATATCTGTCCTAATGGCTGATTCACATTGTTGGATAGCAAAAACCAACACATCATTATAAAGCAATTATCCTCCAATTAAAAAAAAAAAGCTGTTGGGGAAAAAAAAGTCTTTTCAGATTTTGATTAAGATTACATTGGATTTATTGATAAATTTGGGGAGTATTGGTGAAGATATCGAGCAACTACAATATTCATATATTCCAGTGAAAATACAAAATGGTATAGTCACTTTGGAAACAACTTAGCTGCATTTATTAAGTTAAACATACACTTACTATATGACTTGGCAATCCCATTCTGACTGTTTACCCAAGAGAAATGGAAGCATATGTTTATACCAGTAGTTTTACTGGAGTGTTTGTATCAGCTTTAATCAAAAAAGCCATAAAATGGAAATACATTCAAATTTTTATCAGCTAGTGAATGAATAGAAAATTGTGTTATATATTATATTCATATAATGAAGTATTAGTCAGCCATAAAAAAGAACTCTTGACACATGCAATAGTATGGATGAATCTCAAATACAATATGCCAACTGAAAGAAATCAAACATGAAAGACTATATCTTGTGTATTTTAAATTCTATTTATATGAAATCCTAGAAAAAGAAAACTATAACGACAGAAAACAGATCACTGGTTGTCAAGAGATGGAATGGCAAGGAGAGAAATTGTGGAACATTCAGGAAATTTTTAGGGTGATAGAAGTATTCTGTAAAGTGTTCCATAACATGATGGTGATGGAGATTACATGGCTGTATATATATTGTTAAAATTCCTGTAATTGTACCTTTATAATTACTAGATTTTATTTATATAAGATATATAAGTATATAAAATATATATTGTATATATACTATGTATATATAGTATGTAAATATATATATACAATAGATAGAATATATAAAAATACATTGTGTGTATATATATTATATATAAAAACTGCATATAAAGTGCTCAAAAAACTGGCCCAAAATGCACAAAACTGCAAATATCTTGAGTATCTCTGGATATAATCAAAGTTGAGAAAACTCTATGTGATTCTGACCATACAGTTTAATGTGCGTTACTTTTTGGTAGTATGCTTCTTATATACAACATCTTAGCTATTTAACATAATTCAAACACTAACGAAGAAATTCACTTCCTAATGAAAATTACAGGTGCAATTTAGGTAACTGGGAACCACTGATACATCCTATAATCTAGTACAAACATACGTTCAAGAATAAAACTTTTCTGTCACAACTGAAATGGTTTCAATGAAGATTGATAATTCAATTCAGTTCAGTTCAGTTCAGTCGCTCAGTCATGTCCGACTCTTTGTGACCCCATGGACTGCAGCACACCAGGCCTCCCCGTCCATCACCAACTCCCAGAGTCCACCAAAACTCATGTCCATTAAGTCGGTGATGCCATCTAACCATCTCATCCTGTCGTCCCCTTCTCCTCCTGCCTTCAATCTTTCCCAACATCAGGGTCTTTTCAAATGAGTCAGCTCTTCGCATCAGGTGGCCAAAATATTGGAGTTTCAGCTTCAATATCAGTCCTTCCAATGAAAACCAGGACTGATTTCCTTTAGGATGGACTGGTTGGATATCCTTGCAGTCATCTAAAATCATATTTTGTGACCTTGAAGCTTAAGGACATGACATCTTTAACTTAAAGTGGTCTCACCTGATTTTAGTTGACTCAGTGAAATCTACTGCCTAAGTGCATTTCCTTTCTGCAACATTTTTTTTCTCCCTGTTATAAAAATGCTCCTCTATTTAAGAATGCTTAACATTTGGAGTGTTGTCATGTAGCCTCTATTATGTAGCATCAACATTTGGTAATGATTCCAAAAATACTTTTGAAATGTTTTACTTTGAGTTTTGTATTAAATGTTGTGCATCAAGGAACCATATGGTCAGGCATTTTATAACTGTTTTCAACTGGTGTAATGGTAAAATCACTACACTGAATGTAACTGAGAATATATAAAGTCTTACTAAAATTTAAATGTTCAAACAAGAGACACATTGAGTAAGTGATGCTACCAGAATACAATAAAAGCTCACTTACTCAATGTGTATTTTCTCTCACAAAAAGTGATTTTTTTTCTTAATTTACATCAAACTACTAGAGGTAAACATACTTAAAGTTGATGTAAATCAAGAAAAAAAATTTAGCCTTTTGTGCGAGAAAATACAATCAATGGCAATAGAGTTTTTCTTGTTAACACAAAGGCAGAATTAATATTTAGATCCCCAGTATCTCCTGTAGGATATAGATGAGAACACTATTTTTCCCTTTTACTCTCAGTTAATTTTCAAACTGTTAAAAATAAATAGGCAGGGCCTATTTCTAAAGCTGTCTATATTTTAAAATTTATTGACATGGTCTAATTTTAGTGTGTACCTTTGAGGCCAACGACAACAATTATTGTCAAGGGATATTACTAATGAAACACTAATCATAGAGCTGACATCAACATAGTGGTGATGTGAATAGAAAATTATACAGAGAAAATGGCAAAAAGTAAAAGCAAATCTTTACTCTTATCCTGCTAATAACAGGAAAACAAATGAACAGAAAATATTAGACATGCATGGAATGAGGAAGTGTTGAAAATGCTATAGCTGTTCTCACATTTAATATCCAAGCAAATTTTGAAAATTCCAGTTTAATATTCAGATATTTTCTGAAATCCAAAGCTGTATCAATTCAGTACAGTTCAGTCACTCAGTCGTGTCTGACTCTATGCTACCCCATGGACTGCAGCACTCCAGGCTTCTCTGTCCATCACCAACTCCCAGAGTTTACTCAAACTCATGTCCATTGTGTTGGTGATGCCATCTGACCATATCATCCTCTGTTGTCCCCTTCTCCTCCCATCTTAAATCTTTCTCAGCATCAAAGTCTTTTCAATGAGTCATCTCTTTGCATCAGGTGGCCAAAGTATTGGAGTATTGGAGTTTCAACTTCAGCATCAGTCCTTCCGATGAATATTCAGGACTAATTTCCTTTAGGATGGACTGGTTGGATCTCCTTGCAGTCCAAGGGACTCTCAAGAGTCTTCTCCAACACAACAGTTATAATGCATCAATTCTTTGGTGCTCAGCTTTCTTTATAGTCCAACTCTCCCATCCATACATGACTACTGGAAAAACCGTAGATTTGACTAGATGGACAATATGCTGGCTAGGTTGATCATAACTTATCTTCCAAGGAGCAAGCACCTTTTAATTTCATGGCTGCATTAACAACTTGCAGTGATTCTGGAGCCCATAAAAATAAAGTCTCTCACTGTTTCCCCATATATTTGCCATGAAGTGATGGGAAAAGATGCCATGATGTTAGTTTTCTGAATGTTGAGCTTTAAGCCAACTTTTTCACTCTCCTCTTTCACTTTCATCAAGAGGCTCTTCAGTTCTTCTTTACTTTCTGCCATAATGGTGGTATCATCTGCTTGTCTGAGGTTATTGATATTTCCCCTGGCAATCTTGATTCCAGCTTGTGCTTCATCCTGTTCAGCATTTCTAATGATGTACTATAAGTTAAATAAGCAGGGTGACAATAATCAGCCTTGATGTACTCCTTTCCCAATTTGGAACCAGTCTGTTGTTCCATGTCCAGTTCTGACTGTTGCTTCTTAACCTGCATACAGATTTCTCAGGAGGCAGGTCAGATGGTCTGGTATTCCCATTTCTTTAAGAATTGTCCACAGTTTGTTGTGATTCACACAGTCAAAGGCTTTGGCATAGTCGATAAAGCCGAAGTAGATGTTTTAATAGAATTCTCTTGCTTTCTCGATGATCCACTGGATGTTGGCAATTTGATCTCTGGTTCCCTCTAGCTTTTCTAATTCCAGGTTGAACATCTGGAAATTCAAAACTCATGTACTGTTGAAGCCTGGCTTGGAGAATTTTGAGCATTACTTTGCTAGCATGTGAGATGAGTGCAATTGTGTGGTAGTTTGAGCATTTTTTGACATTGCCTTTCTTTGGGATTGGAATGAAAACTGACCTTTTCCAGTACTGTGGCCACCGCTGAGCTTTCCAAATTATATAGTATATATAAAATTATATAGTTTATCTATGTAATATCACATAGGTATATAAACATTTTGACACACTGACACTACATAAATGTGTCTATCTACTTAACAATCACTTCTTGAACATTTATCACATACATTGTTTAGAAGGGACTCAGGGATGAATATGTTTAATCATTAAGAAAGACAGGGAAGAAATGATTATTTTATATATGTGCTTAATCACTCAGTTGTGTATGCCTCTTTGTAAGCCCATGGACTGTAGCCCACCAGGCTCCTCTGTCCATGGGGATTCTTCAGGCAAGAATACTGGAGTGTGTGGCCATGCCCTTCTCTATTGTGTATATATATGTATATACATATCAGGTGGAATTGGGAACACAAAGGATGGTGTTTCCAAACTCTACTTTGAGTGGTAAATTGGATGGGTTGGAAAGCAAAGGTAGACAAATAAGAAAGGGGATTCTTGGCACAGGAATAAGTTTATGCAAATAGAAAATAGACATTGTGTAAACAGTTTTATACCAAAGTATAAAATTTTCATATTTTGAAGGGTGGCACAGTGCAGATAGAAACAGGGCTGGCAAAATATCAATTCAGATAGTTAAGGATTTATCAGGAAAGCTGGGGGAATTAATTAATGGGAAAAAAAAGCCATTGCTGAATTTTTTTTCAGAGGTACACCATGATCAGATTTGCATATATGAAAGATCTCTTGATATTAAAGGGCAGCAAAATATTCCACCCACAAATATGTTATTTGAGCATGTTATTTTTTAATTAAAGCTACTTAACTGATATAACACGTATGCTGTATATTCCTTTGCCCCTGAAAGCAGAAAATAACCACCCCCTATGAAATTCACCCTCCCTCTACCAGGAGGGTTAGAAGCATCCTTAACACCAAAGACAGAAAATTGAGGATCAAGAAGGCTGTATAAATAAACCTTGTCACTTCTTAACTAATTTGCCACTCCAAGCCTGCACCCCTTTGTCTTATCAATTATTCACAAATGTATTGTTTCCTTGCCTAAAAGGTATAGAATCTACCTGTTCATTTTTTTGAGTCTCATATTTTTATGGGAATCCCATACCTGTGAAGAAAGTTCCAGAAAAACATCTACTTCTGCTTTATTGGTTATGCTAAAGCCTTTGACTGTGTGGATCATGAAAAACTGTGGAAAATTCTTAAAAAGATGGGAATACCAGACCACCTTACTTGCCTCCTGAGAAATCTGTATGCCCATCAGGAAGCAACAGCTAGAACTGGACATGCAACAACAGACTGGTTCCAAATTAGGAAAGGAGTACATCAAGGCTCTATAGTGTGACCCTGCTTATTTAACCTATGTGCAGAGTACATCATGTGAAATGCTGGGCTGGATGAAGCACAAGCTGGAATCAAGATTGCCAGGAGAAATATCAATAACCTCAAACAAGCAGATGACACCACCCTTATGGCATAAAGTAAAGAACTAAAGAGCCTCTTGATGAAAGTGAAAGAGGAGAATGAAAATGTTGGCTTAAAACTCAATATTCAGAAAAATAAGATTATGGCATCGGGTCCCATCACTTCATGCAAACAGATAGGGAAACAATGGAAAGAGTGACAGACTTTATTTTGGAGGGCTCCAAAATCACTGCAGATGGTGACTGCAGCCATGAAATTAAAAGATGCTTGTTTCTTAGGAAGAAAAGTTATGACCAACCTAGACAGCATATTAAAAAACAAAGACATTACTTTGATGACAAAGGTCCATCTAGTCAAAGTTACGGTTTTTCCAGTAGTCATCTATGGATGTGAGAGTCTAGAAAGCTGAGCACTGAAGAATTAATGCTTTTTAACTGTGATTGTGGAGAAGGCTCTTGAGAGTCCCTTGGACTGCAAGGAGATCCAACCAGTCCATCCTAAAGGAAATCAGTCCTGAATATTCATTGGAAGGACTGATGCTGAAGCTGAAAGTCCAATACTTTGGCCACCTGATGTGAAGAACTGATCATTTGACAGGACTCTATATGCGAGACAACAAAAGAGACACAGATGTAAAGAACAGAATTTTGGACTCGGTGGGAGAAGGCGATGGTGGGATGATTTGAGAGAATAACATTGAAACGTATATATTACCATATATGAAATAGATCACCAGTCCAGGTTCAATACATGAGACATGGCGCTCAGGGCCAGTGCACCGGATGACCCTGAGGGATGGGATGGGGAAGGAGGTGGGAGGGATGTTCAGGATGGGGAACACATGTACATCCATGGCTGATTCATGTCAATGTATGGCAAAAACCACTACAATATTGTAAAGTTTAGCCTCCAATTAAAATAAATAAATTAATTTAAAAAAAAAAGAAAGAAAAAAAAGAGAAGTCCCGGATGGTGGGAAAGATTGAAGGTGGAAGGAGAAGGGGACTACAGAGGATAAGATGGTTGGATGGCATCAGTGACTCAATGGACATGAGTTTGAGCAAGCTTTGGGAGTTGGTGATGGACAGGGAAGCCTGGTATGCTGCAGTCAATGAGGTCGCAAAGAGTGGACACAACTGAGTGACTGAACTGAACCCTGGGAAATTAAATTTGTTTTCTCCTGTTAATCTGCCTTATGTCAATTTACTTATTAAGCCAGCCAAAAAGCCAGGAAGAGAAGAAGGGAAAAATTTTCCTCTCCTACCTCACCTTAAACTGTTCTGACTTGCATTTTTTAAAATATCTTTTAAGAACAGTGACCATCCCTTTGCAAGCTAACACATCTATCTGGAGAACACATTTTACATTCAGTAGATGTTTGTGACAGATCTCTGAACCCTGTAGACAGAAGAGATACAGCTGACCCTTGGACAACACAGGTTTGAACTATACAGGTCCACTTAGAGGCAGATTTTTTTCAATAGTGAATGCTATAATACTACATAAGTAGCCATTGGTTGAATCCTTGGATGCCCAAGCACTGATATGGAGGAAGAGCATGTATGGACGACTGATTATAAGTTATAAGCTGATTTTCTGATTGCACAGAGCATCAGTCCTCTTAATGCCAACATTGTTCAGTGGTAAACTATATTCTTACTGTTTAGACTAAATAATATAATTATTTTCATATGTAAGCTATTTGAAAGTAGAAATCATTTTGTTCAGCTTTACATCTACAAAAGTATCTCTCCCATCAGTAGTTGAAGATCTAAGTACAAATGAGCCAAAGGGAATGATTGCTAATGGAGAATACGAAGACAAACTAGATGTAAGAGTTCACTGGGGTAAACAGAAATAGTGAACCATCTGGCAAAGTACAGGTGTTGATGAATGACTATTGTTTTGATGAAAAATTTTTATGTCAGGTAGGTGTTTTGAGTCTTAAAATCCTATCATCTTTTTGTGCTAAATATTGTTATGTTAGATAGGTTAGCTAATAAGCATGAAATCTGAGGAGATAAAGATGTAAATAACCCTTATATCTACAAAGTCTAGTCCCAAGGAATGTCATATTAGTTTCACATTAACTGAAAGACTTGAGTAAACCCAAAATATTAGCTACTAACCAGGATTTTGAATATGCAAATTTCTTTGAGAATTATAATAGGAAAATAATTTTTTTGAAAGCAGGAAAAAAAGGTATGCATCTTATTGAGTACTCCCAGAAAAAAATAACATGCTGTAAATTATTCAATGGAAAGAGTAATCCACTAAGATGACCAAAACAAAAAATGGAAAGTGAATGATGCTAACAAAGTTACGTAATAAGAATAGATAACACTACAGGTTAAAACAAACCATCAGTTTGTTTTTCCAAAATAAGATTGTAAGAAGAATTTAACCAAGAATGGTAACTACCTGGTAATTCCAAATTATTGTATTTTTTTAAGTTAATTATTGTGACTTACCTGTCAAGAGACACTGTATAGGAATATTACTTTGAATTTCAATAGTATCTCAGAAAATGCTTTTGCTCAATTACAAGGTTCTGGGGATTTCTTGAAATAAGAAATCTTTTTAAAAACTTCTTTCTTTTCTGGAGAATGCAATGACTAGTGAAAAAATAGCACATTAACAATTAATTATCCTGTGGCAAAGAGTGTAGTATTATAGAAGCATAGTGTTACAATAGTACTATGAACACAATGAGAAAATATTTTTTTTCTGACCAAATATAAGAAGACAAATTGAAGTGGCTCCTGAGTTGGGCATTGTTGTTGGAAAAGAACGAATGAGCAATTTGTTAATACAGGTTTTTTAAAAAAATAAAATCCTTCATTATGGTGGAAGCTGTCTATTCAATTAAAAATGTGGGAAAGGAAATGGTGGCAATGAAAACTATAATGTATTATGAGGCAAAATACAGAGTATAATCACTCTTATACTTGTATTTACTAGTTATTTTTGGAAAATGTCTTCAGGATGCAGCAATTCAGTGAGTATTAAGCTGTCCATGTCCCAAGCATATCCCCTGTATACCAGGCACTCCTCTAAAAACTAGTCTAGAGGCACAGAGGTACAAAGAGCCTTTACTGTCAGGCAGCTGGCATTCCAGCGAGGGAGACAAACAATACATGAGATGAAATTTGCCCAGACAAGTGAATGATGAGCAGTCATCGTCCACATGACTGCTGGAGCAACTGGACTTGTCTAGTAGGACTCCCCGGACAAAAATAGAGATCTTGAATTTTAGGAAATCTTGATGTGTGTAAAGGGAGGGAAAGCCGTACTTTTTTCTGGATATAAAAATTTCCAGTGATTTTTCAAGAAAATTGTACTTTTGTATTATGGGAAGTAACTTTGAATGTACCTTTTATTTATATAAGCACCTCTCCATATTTTTAGAAAACAAAACCAGTATCAGAATGTAAATGTTTATGTTAAGAACAACATTATTCTGGGAGGTAGAGCACAATACTCTGTGTAATTTTTTAGCATGTCTGCAAAACTGTTGCCCATTTAGAAGAAATATATCTTTATCTTGTAAGAATTTGATGTTCACTCATCTGTAAACTGATCTTATTTGAAGTCTTATGTGTATTGGTTTTCTAGTATTTGTGGACGAAGCTGATACTGCAGGGGAAAAAAAAAAATCTATAGGTGTGAGTTTCTTGCCACACAAGACAGGCTGTGAATCAGAATTTGACTAGTTTTTTAAAAAAAGTTTGCATATGTTTTTATTCAAATGAATGAATTGGAAATGCCAATCTTGGACTATTATGTTTCAACTGATCAGGCTGTGGTGGCTGGAGAATGATTCCACATCTTTGGGCAGATAATCTGGAATTTTCACTAAATGGTGAGGCATTTAGAAGCATTCTAAGAGGGGCTTGACTGGAGACAAAAAAAATAAAATATGAGATACAGGTTTAAAATAGGGACTTCTCTGTAACTTAAGGCAATTTGATTTTCAATTTGGAGTCATAGATATGCATAGAACACTCCCAGTAGTTTCTCAGATGTTTGAGTGTGTTTTTCTGTGTGTGAATATGAGTGCGTGTGTGTGTGTGTGTGCTTCGAGTAGGAATTGGCATCTTCCACAAGTTAGATAGGTAAATAGATGCTGAGGATAGCCCTGGACCTGCAGACCCTGAGAGCAGGCATATTTAGGAGCTAGTTTTACATTACTGTTTGGTGCTATATTTCTGTATTCTTGTCTTCACATCTTTCAGTAAAATATTAGTAAAAAGGTCAGTATCATCAGAGTTTTATAGCAGTGAATTATGAGACAGGCTTGCTCCATGTTAAGGATGGGGTGACACTGGAGAGGATAGAAAGGCTGTCTTTCTAAGAGCTTTAGTAAGGGATGATCACAAGGAGAGGGTGACTGCATCCTGCAGAGTGGTTCTCTATCTGATGTATTATTATCACCACGAACACTAATGAATTAATGAAGAAGATGAAGTGGAAAATTGAAGAACTTATTCCTGAGTACTCATGAGACACCTCCTTGGAGGGCTCTCAGAAATAACTAGAAGACCTTGTGTAAGGGGATTCAATGTTAACTTGAATTGGGATGCTTAATGAGAATATGAATTAATTTTACCTACTGTCACATGAGGTCAGGATCTGTTGGTAACTTGAAAGGTATCAATAAGAAGGGTTGAGTCAACACTGAGAGAAGGGCAAGAGTCTGATGCTGAACTCTTTGAAAATGAAAAATCAGTGCCTCTAAAATGAAGCCAGAGTAGCCACAAAACAGGGCAAGTTTCATCTGAGGCTTTAGAGGATGTGATATTACTTGCTTGTAGGAAGCTACTTTATTTTAACCAAAGTGACAAATGATGAACTTTCAAAGAAATTGCATATGTCTTATTTATCTCTGCATTTGCAACTTCTAGCAGAATATTCTACTTAATGGGAAACTTTTGTAAAATTTGGTAAATATATAGATTTTCTCATTAAATAAAATACAAGTTATTAATTTTTAAAATTGGTCTACTCCATTGCTAAAGAAATAAGTCACAAACTCCAGAATATAGCCTGAATCCAATCTACTTAAATAATATCAGCTCCCAATATTTCTCTATATGAATCTATAATCATATTAACCCTTAGCCTTTCATCAATCTCAATTTACCTAATCATGTTGTCTTATTCTTGCTCAACTCTTCCCTTAAGGAAGGATTTATTTCTCCCAGTCTCAGTGTCCATCTACATATTCCTGTTTGATCTTTGGACTTTGGAGGGGTGATAATTTTTGATAGGTTCCTTTGCTATTTCCGCTTATACCCTACAATGTTTTTCTTAACATTAGCCAGAGACAGGTTTAATGGGGTTTTTTGTTGTGTTTATTTGTTTAATGTAAATTAGGTCATATCTCTCCATTGCTTAAATTTGCCAACTAGTTTGCCATCACACTTGAAATTCAAGCCTTCATCATGTCTCTCCAGGACCACATTTCTCTAGCACATGGATTCCTCTCTGAAGTCATCACCGCCTCACTTACTCCCCTCCAGCCATATTGTTTCTTATTGTTTCTTGAGCCTGCCGATTCCACTGTAGCTTCAGGGCGTTTTTAAAAAAAAATTAGAAGTATAGTTGATTTGTAATGTATTAATTCCTACTGTCTGAGTTAAATTCACCCATTCCATCTTAGTTTGAACTGTGATGCTGGAGAAGACTCTTGAGAGTCCCTTGGACTGCAAGGAGATCCAACCAGTCATTCCTAAAGGAGATCAGTCCTGGTTGTTCATTGGAAGGACTGATGTTGAAGCTGAGACTCCAATACTTTAGCCACCTGATATGAAGAGCTGACTCATTTGAAAAGACTCTGATGCTGGGAAAGATTGAGGGCAGGAGGAGAAGGGGACGATAGAGGATGAGGTGGCTGGGTGGCATCACCGACTCGATGGACATGGGTTTGGGTGGACTTAGGGAGTTAGTGATGGACAGGGAGGCCTGACGTGCTACAGTTCATGGGGTCGCAAAGAGTCGGACACCACTGAGCAACTGAACTGAACTGAATTCCTACTGTACAGCCAACACATTCTTTTCATATTCTTTTCCATTATGGTTTATCGTAGGGTATTGAATATAGCTCCTTGTGCTATACAGTAGGACCTTGATGTTTATATAGTTTGCATCTGCTAATCCCAAACTCCCAATCCATGCTTCCTCCATTCAGGCCTTTTAATTTGCCTTCTCCTCTGTCAGAAGTATCTTTACCTAGCTCTGTTTGTGTGTCATTCTTTATTTTATCCCTGTTTCTACTTAAATGTCACCTTCTGAGAGAAATGTTCTCTGACTTATCTAATCTAAAGTAGCCCCAACTAAAATCTTTATTCTGCCCACATTCTACCCATTAATATGAAAGTATTTCATGATATATACTATAAATTCCACAAGCTGTTTAGTCAAAAGCTGATATATATATATATATATTTTGAACAAAATGGATTAGAAATAACTTGCTTATTAATGAAAACACTGAGAGTAATCTTACCCCCTAACCTGTGTTTAGCTGTTTTGTTCAACAAATTGAACCTATAATAAATCTCACCTTTGAGAGAGGAATGGAATGAATTTTCTTTTGATCAGTAAACACTCATAATTATTGCTCTTGAATAATTACAGGATAATTACTAGCTCAAATCCAGTCTCTCTTCAGTGAAGCATATCAGGATGGAGTAAAAGTAAACCTAGATTTGTAAGTAAGTGGTTTTGACCATATGCTGATGTCTGGACAAAGTTAATTTGCTCTGTAGAAAATCCTGGTCTGACCAACTAAAACTTGATTCTCTTTTTTACCCTTAAATTGTATAAGCCTTCTAACCTTGGTTTAACCTTGTTCAAAACCTTAGAAAGTATCTGCCCTTGATTTTTCAACCATGAAACTCCTTTCTGCACATAATACAAATTTAATTTCCTCTGTTTCCCTGGATCTTCAGTTGCTCCTAAGTAGCTGCTAGAAGTATGTTCCTAGTTTTAGTTGAAACTGAAAATTCTTAACTCCCTATTTGAGATGCCAAGATAGGCTTTGGGGAGTTCACCTAGTTTTCATTTCCTCAATAGGATAAACAATTTCAATTTATATTAAGGATTTTGAAAATTATTTTGTGGTGCAAAATTATGTTAAATTTATGGTGAGGTTTTTTTCTCACACCATAAAGTAGCAAACTATTATTTATGTATATTATTACTTTCATGTTTTATCATTTAAAATAGTCAAATATTAACAGCATATAGGGGACCTATTTCATTTATGGATATCTACATATCATTTCACATTGGATCATGTTTAAGCAATCTTGACCCAGAATTCAGGATTCTATTCACTGATGAAATAAATTTTGTCAAGGTGATGATTAGAAAGCACCAGGTTCTATGGCTTTGGTAAATAAAGAAGGTTCATAGTTTCAGACTCACAGTTTCTATCAATGTTGTGTCCAAAAGGTTCTACCAACTGAAAGACAACCAAATGACATACAATTTGTTGACTTTACCAGATCTCACACCATAAATCACTTATCAAATGATTTTGTCAGGAATTGAAAATGGGGTTTGAAGGTTTTGTTCTTCCTAAGAAGTCTTTAATCTTCCTTTATTTTTAAAGGATATATTTGCCAAGTAGAGAATTCTTGGTTGACTGTTTTTCTTTCAACATTTTAAAGATGCTACAACATTGCTCTTTGATTCACATGATTTCTGATAAGTCTTCTGTGTATCTTATATTAATAATTGTCCTTTTGGATGAAAATTGTCTTTTTCTGGCTGCATTCAAGATTTACTTTTTACCTCTGATTGTCAGCAGTTTGAGTATAATGTGTTTATATGGGGATTTCTTGTTTGTTTATTTTTAGTATTTGTCCTTCTTAGGACTCTCAAGTTTTTTGGGTATATAATATTTAATATTTTTGGAAAATAGCCACTATCTATTCAAATATTCCTTCTCCATTTTCTCTCACTTATCTTCAAGAATTCCAGTTACACACATTATATTGTTTTATAATATCCCACAAAATGTTCAGTTCTATTTTTTCCTGCTAATGTAGTCTTTCATGTTATAGTGTGGGTAATTCCTGTTGATCACATGTCAAGGCCACTTACCCATTTCTTAGTTGTGTCCTGTCTACTGCTAAGCCTATCAAAGGCTTTCTTCAACTATGTCACCATTTTTCTAGAATTTTCATTTCATTTGTATCTCTGCTAAAATCTGCCATCTGTTCAAGAATACTATTCACCTTTTCCACTAGAATCTTTAACTTATTCATTATGGTCATTTTAAATTCCCTGTCTGAACTTGATTCTGTTAATGATTTTGACCCTTAAACACTTAGGGGAGGGTTTTGTTTCTTGATAGTCACCTGTCTCTTATTTTGTGTTTTATAATTTTTAGAAAATAAGAGACTGAGATAAATATTTTTACCAGAAATTGGATTGTTTGTTTTTCTGTTATTCCTTAAGAATACTAGATTGAGTTAATCTAGTTAGGAGTTTAGCTAGGCTTGGGTTTTATTGTTTGCTTTTGTTTGAAGTTTGTTATATTATTATCCAGAGTGGACTGCAAGCTTCAGAGCCCTCTAACATTACCTTATGCTTAACGTAGGACTAAACTAAGTATTTCTCTCAATGTTCCTGTTCCACCTTCAGCTTTAGGTGTTTCCTCTAAACCTGCACCTCAGAGAAGGATTTTCTTCACACTCTTGTTCATTCTCCAGTGATAAAACCACTATTACTTTTTAATTAATGCATATTTTTCTGGTGGGAAGTGGTATGTATTCTTTGTTGCCATAATTATTGTATTTTAATTAAGCTGCATATCTCTAGGTATTGGGGATGGGACTTATTTAACAATTCTCTTATAGCAATAGTAGGACACTTTTGAAGGTCTAAGCCTAGGATGGTCTCTATTTGAAGTACAGGAGTAAAGAAAAATTTTCTTTTAATTTTCCCTAGCCATAATGGGCTTTCAAAGGATCCCTGTGGGAAACATAATTTGCTTCCCTTACAACTGTTGTGCGGTAGAACTTTGTTCCTTTTCTACTTCCCTCTTTGGGCCTACACTTAAGAATGGTTTCCCCATTCTACACTCTGGCCTTCTATCTTTTTTTGTGAGAATTTGATGAAGTCCATCGAGAGAAACCTTTAACTGGCTGCAAATTCTCATACCAAACTATATTTAGCCTTTAAAAACTAGTTAAATATTTTAGCTGAATATTTTTTTCTGAGAAAAGAATTCTGAGGTATAAAGATAGACTTAATTTTTGAAAAATGTTGCTTGTTTGTCTTCTCTCTTGTATAATTTCTTACTAGACACCTATCAGTCATCTTTTCTTTGCTCACCTATAATGTAACATATATTTTTCCTCAGATTGTTTTAAAAATGTTCTGTTCAATGATTTTTGGTAATTTAATTAAAATATGCCCTGTGTGGTTTTCTTTGTATTTGTACTGCTTTTGGTTTATTCATCTCTCTGGATGTGTGGGTTTAGTTTTCATGAAATTTGGAAGATTTTCAACCATTATTGTTTCAAATTTTATTTTTGATTTTTCCCTTTTTGGTAATTTATTTACAATGGAATTAAACAGTTTGGCTTTGTCCAATATGTCCCCTAGAATTGTATATTTCTTCAGAATATACAGAACTGTGCTTTATTTTTTATAATGTCTTAAAGAATCCATCTGTAATGCAGGAGACCTGAGTTTGATCCCTGGGTTGGGAAGATCCTCTGGAAAAGGGAATGGCAATCCACTCCAGTATTTTTCTTGGGAAATCCCATGGAAAGAGGAGCCTGGCAGGCTACAGTCCATGTGGTCACAAAGAGTCAGACATGACTGAGCGACTAAGCACGCATGCACAGAATCATAATGCTCACTGATGATTTTCTCCTGTATTATGTAACCTGCTGTTTATTCCATTCAATATTTTTTAAATACAAATTGTGCTTTTCATCTTTAGACATTTGTGTATTCCATTTCTTCTCTCATTATTTTTATGTCTCACTTTATATCCTTGAGCATAGTTGTAAAAGTTGTGAAAGTCTGTGTATTAACCTCATCAACTGGCAGTTCTGTAGCTATTTCTACACACCGATTTTTCTCCTGGTTAATATGTTAGGTATTTTTTTTCTGCTTTGCACATATCTATTAATTTTGGATCGGATGCTGGATATTTTTGAGTGTGAGTTTTGGTTTCTTTAAGACTATTGCAGGTTTTTTTTTTTTTTTGGAAAGCAGTTAAATTATTTGGAGATCAGATTGATGTTCTTCAAAGTGTATTGCTAAGCATTGTTAGGACGACAATAAGGTAGCATTTATTCTGTGTCTGGCTTAGCTCTTCCCTGAAGACATTATCCTTCTAGAGTGTCCTGGCTACTTAACAAGGTTTCTTGACTTTGATGTCCATAATTCAAACATTCTCAGGCCTGTGTTAGCTTTGAGGATTATTCTTCTTATAATCCCCTGCCATGTGTTTCACTCTACATATTTGGCTTATTATTTAGCAACAGACTATAGGAAAGTTCTATGCAGATTTATGAAACTTTTTTCGCTATCTCCTCTCTGATACTCTGCCCCACAATCCCAGCTCCCTCTAACTCCCTCATTGCCAAGCTTTGTCTTCTCAATTAAGCAGGGTTTCTATGTTCTGTAGGAGTCTTCTTCCCTGTACCATCACCTGAAAAGTTCCACCAGGCAGGAAACTTTCAATGCAGGACTTATTTCATTTAACTTCTTTATGGATTCACTTTCAACGATTCAGTGTCTGAAAATAATACTTGCATCTTTCTTTCACTTTCTAGCTGTTTATGGTGAGAAGGCAAGTGTGGTCCTAGTTAATTATGGCTGTTATTAGTTTTTGAGGAATTTGTTTACGTATTTAGAGATTTTTTAGATTTCAGTTTATTTCATTTGTCCATCCTGTTACCTAAGGTTTGTTCTTAAAATGTCTGTATATATGCCATTTCTTATCTATACAGATCAGGCATCCACCTCATGTCTAAAAGCTGCTTATAGACATTTTTTGCTTTTATAAAAGCTTGCTTCTCTTTGAGAATTTAGTTTATCAGGGTTTCTTTGCATTCACCACTTTTCACTATCCCAATAGAACAGTTTAATTTTTATTTTGACTTGTATTTCTTCTTGTTACCAGGCAATTAAAATCTTTCACATCCATCTGTATCTAACCAGGAATGAAAGTTATGTGCTTTTGACAATATATTTTAGTAAATCTTACTAATATAACTTCCTTGACACACTCCATAAATTAATTGGTCTTTTAAAAAGCAGTGAAGTAAGCATTCAGATTTCTCGAAACATAAATCAACCTAAAGCCTTTTTTGAATATAATTCTTTATGTCACAGGATCTAAAGCCTCTTTTTTTGCTCACCTTAGCTGAGCTGCAGCTTTTGGTAAAGAGACACTTTACAAGTTGAGTTCTTCTGGGAATTCCACATAGGGATAAGGACATTAGTTCCGCATTCTAACATACCGTCCCTTTCTTGGACTTTAACCCAGAGAAAGCAAGTTAGGATGCATGTATTACATGAAACCTCTACTTGTCTCTAGACAGGATTTTCCAATCTCTTCTCCTCTGGTATAGAGTTCATCTCTGTCCTTTCTAAATGCAGCCTCAAGTTATACTGGGGTTCACTCAAACTGTCTTATTCTAGGAAAAAATTTGTAAAGCTTTCACAAATACAGACCTGACATGAGATTGCCTGTGAAAAGCCTTGTTTTAAAAGCAAACATATACCAGAGATCAGGATCATAGATTACAGAACTAAAGTTTTAATGAAATCATACACAAAAAAAATAAAGAATGCAGACTACTTATATACTATCTAATGCTTCTTCCCTTTTTTATTCTGAAATGTTGATCTTTTCCACAGTCAATCCTTAGTGTTCATCCATATGATACCACTTGAAGCAAAAAGGATAATTAAAATGTTTGCCCTGTTTGTATTCCCCAGGATAAAAATTATGGTTCAGTTCAGTTCAGTTCAGTTCAGTCCCTCAGTCATGTCCGACTTTTTGCGACCCCGTGAATCGCAACACACCAGGCCTCCCTGTCCATCACCAACTCCTGGAGTTTACCCAAACCCATGTCCATTGAGTTGGTGATGCCATCCAACCACCTCATCCTCTGTCGTCCTCTTCTCCTCCTGCCCCCAATCCTTCCCAGCATCAGGGTCTTTTCTAAGTTTTCTTCACGTCACGTAGTCAAAGTATTGGAGTTTCAGCTTCAACATCAGTCCTCCCAATGAACAGCCAGGACTGATCTCCTTTAGGATGGACTGGTTGGATCTTCTTGCAGTCCAAGGGACTCTCAAGAGTTGTCTCCAACACGACAGTTCAAAAGCATCAATTCTTCAGCGCTCAGCTTTCTTTATAGTCCAAGTCTCACATCCATACATGACTACTGGAAAAACCATAGCCTTGACTAGGCGGACCTTTGTTGACAAAATGATGTCTCTGCTTTTTAATATGCTGTCTAGGTTGGTCATCACTTTTCTTCCAAGGAGTAAGCGTCTTTTAATTTCATGGCTGCAATCACCATCAGCAGTGATTTTGGAGCCCAAAAGAGTAAAGTGAGCCACTGTTTCTACTGTTTTCCCCATCTATTTGCCATGAAGTGATGGGACCAGATGCCATGATCTGAGTGTGGAGCTTTAAGCCAACTTTTTCACTCTCCTCTTTCACTTTCATCAAGAGGCTCTTTAGTTTTTCTTCACTTTCTGCCATAAGGGTGGTGTCATCTGCATATCTGAGGTTATTGATATTTCTCCTGGCAGTCTTGATTCCAGCTTGTGCTTCCTCCAGCCCAGCGTTTCTCATCATGTACTCTGCATGTAAGTTAAATAAGCAGGGTGACAATATACAGCCTTGACGTACTCCTTTTCCTATTTGGAACCAGTCTGTTGTTCCATGTCCAGTTCTAACTGTTCCTGAGCTGCATACAGGTTTCTCAAGAGACAGGTCAGGTGGTCTGGTATTCCCATCTCTTGAAGAATTTTCCACAGTTTATTGTGATCCACGCAGTCAAAGGCTTTGGCATAGTCAATAAAGCAGAAATAGATATTTTTCTGGAGCTCTTGTTTGTTTTTTCGATGATCCAGCAGATGTTGGCAATTTGATCTCTGGTTCCTCTGCCTTTTCTAAAACCAGCTTGAACATCTGGAAGTTCACAGTTCACGTATTGCTGAAGCCTGGCTTGGAGAATTTTGAGCATTGCTTTACTAGCGTGTGAGATGAGTGCAATTGTGCGGTAGTTTGAGCATTCTTTGGCATTGCCTTTCTTTGGGATTAGAATGAAAACTGACCTTTTCCAGTCCTGTGGCCACTGCTGAGTTTTCCATATTTGCTGGCATATTGAGTGCAGCACTTTCACATCATTATATTTTAGGATTATGGTTAGCACCACTAATATTTGGAAATTTGGTTCATTGAATAAATTGGAGGGTAGGTAGATAGTTTTTTGTGTGTGATTTCACCTAGGTAGGTGAAAGGGAAAAACTGATTTGGGGGAGTCAACTTCTTAAGTAATTCTTATTTTTTCTGAAGTCAAGTTGAGGATTGACAAGTTATATGTAAGAAAATACAGTTGTGAAAGAATACTGATAACAGGTGAAGATGTATGCATAATTTATGCACAATATTTTTGCTAATTATTAAGTAATCCATTAAACAAATTGTGTCAAAGGCCAATACTACACTGTCCAATACTGTAGTCACTAAGTGCATGTAACTATTGACATTTAAATTAATCAAAATGGAATACAATTGAAATTTAGCTCCTCAATCTCACAAACCATATTTGAAGGACTCAGTAGTCACATATGTCTAGTGGCTGTCCTACTGAACTGTGTAAATATAGAACATTTCCATCACTGCAGAAAATCCTATTGCACAGTACTAGACTAAAACAGTATATTGTGTCCTGGCCCTTGGTTATAGAAATATACAGACTCTCTTCCTTCATGTGGCTAAATATATTGCTATATTCAGACAATAAGCATGTAAACTAATATGAGCTCATGTTAAGAATAAAATAAAAAAGGATATGAGGAATCAAAGAGAAATTTCTGGGTTGGGGGCAGAAGGGGTTATTTTATCTAGAATGTTTAGGGAAGATTTCTTTGAAGACATGGCTTAGAAGTCTACCATGCACAGCCCTAAGATAAGCGCATTTGAATTAGAACAGAAAATACAAATATCCTGCGTTTTGTTAAGTTATCCTGAGACAGAAAATCAAAATAGCGTGACTGGAGCATAGTAGTCATTTGAGGAAAAGGTTATGAGATGAGGTCAGAGTAGGAAGTAGTTAGTTCATCTGAAATCAGTGTGGCAGAAAATGTTGGTCCACTCATCACCTGTTCCACTTCTCTTTTTACTTTATGTGTAATAAAGCTAGTGAAAATCTTTTCCAGATTTTCCAGTCCATAGGGAGTCTCCAGGCAAAATACTGGAGTGGGTTGCCATGCCCTCCTCCAGAGGGAGAGGAGGATATTAGAGAGGCCACACATGTCTTAAAGGTCAGTTGCTCTTCATCCAAGTTTGGATTCCTTTGGACACACATGTCCATCCATAGAGCTACACACCATGGAAGTCAGTGCTATGACCATGGTCAGTTTTTGTTCCCAAACTACTATTTTAAAGGTCCTAAGCACTTAAAAAAATAGAGAGAGCACATTTTTCTGTCCCAGCACATTCCTGACAGTTACGAGTCAGCTGCACGTAAGAGTCCTCTAGAGGGCAGCATTGGTTAATTCCCGAAGCCATACCATTCTCATGGTCTTGGGTCTTTGAAAAACATTGGTGTACTAATTGTTAAGATGAAATTCTCCCAGAAGTTTCGCTTGGATATAGAAATAATTCAACACAATTTTTGAAAGATGTGCTTGGAAAATTTTCTGTGAAAAGATAATATTCTTTAAATATACACAAGGATAAATTAAACCCACGAGGCTAGAGTATTTTGCCAGTTTGGCTAGTGCCAATGAGGCATGCTCAGTCACTTTAGTCATGTCCGACTCTTTGTGACCCCATGGACTGTAGCCTGTCAGGCACCTCTGTCCATGAGATTCTCCAGGCAAGAATACTGGAGTGAGTTGCCATTACCTCTTCCAGGGGATCTTCCCAATCCAGGGATCAAACCTGGGTCTCCTACATTTCAGGCAGACTCTGGAGGGGGTGGGGGTGGATGTGTTAATTTCTTTGTGTAGCCATTCATAGGTGGGCCTGGTCAGGATATTTCCTGTGAGCTAAACAAAAGTATTTTAGCTTAAGCTCAGGGATGGGAGGCAAGGTTGCTGGAGTTGGGTCATTATGTATACTTGAAGCTAAAGCAATAAAATACAAAGGTTAAAGTAAAAGAAACATCCACTATGGAGTCATTTTGTTCTTCCCTCTTACAGTAAATGGATTGTTTACTTAATTTTTCTTTTTGAGAGTTTGTGGTTAGTATACAGAAATGGAACAGATTTCTGTATATTAATTTTATATACTGTAACTTTACTGAATTCATTGATAAGCTCTAGTAGTTTTCTGGTGGCATCTTTAGATTTTCTGTGCATAGTATGAATATCATGTCATCTACAGACACTGGCAGTTTTAATTCCACTTTTTCCGGTTTGGCTTCCTTTCTACCAGATGTAATCTTAATCAACCAGTTCCTAATTGTCCAGTGAATATCAGTGAGGTAATCTGTCTCATGAACCCTTTCTTCTCCGCCCCCCACCGCAGAGAAAGAAGAGCCAATCTGCATAATAAAAAGATGTTCTGGCCTAAGAATAATTATTTCTTTTCTTTTGCGAAGAACTCACTTGCCCCACCCTTCTTTCTATAAAAACTTACCGTTTTGTACAACCCCTCAGAGCACCCTTCTACTTGCTAGATGGGCTGCTGCCTGATTTCTGAATCGCCTATTAAAGCCAACTAAATCTTCAGATTTACTCAGGCCGAATTTTGTTTTTGAACACATCTATTATGGTGGTGCTATGTGAGATAATAAAGTCGTAATCCAATTTTAGACCCTGTCATAGGAAATAATATTTTTTAAAAAACTTTGTGCCTATAAACTGCTTTAAGTATTTTCTCAATTAAAGTTAACCTATGTTTAAGGATTAAGGATTAAGTTTTACTCAGTCGTGTCCGACTCTTTGTGACCCTATGGACTGTAGCCCATCAGGCTCCTCTGTCCATGGGATTCTCCAGGCAAGAATACTGGAGTGGGTTGCCATTTCCTTCTCCAGGCGATCTTCCTGACTCAGTAAATGAACCCAGGTTTCCTGCATTGCAGGCATACTCTTTACCATCTGAGCCATCAGGGAAGCCCCTAACCTAAGATTGATTGCTTAGAATTTAACTATTGCATAAAATTTGGATTTATCTCAAGGAAATGAGGCAGTTACTTCGATCATTATTTGAATGAAGCAGGTAGTGAGTTCAGAAGAACAGATGTCTATACAGTCCAAATATTAGGCTAAAATTCACAAGGTAATTATTCAAGTTGCAAATTTGCCTAAAAATCATTAAAAAATACTACCAATTGGCATGTAGCTAAAATAGTTTTATATCATTTTCCCCTTTTTTGGCAAAAAAAAAAAGCTGTCTAAAATAATCTGTACTATGGGAGAATTGCCAACACTGGATCCAGTTTTTGCCACTTGAATAAAGTGAGCTTAAAAATAACTCATGTTTAAGAAAAAGCTTTCTCTCCATATTATCTTCATAAACTTTTAGAAGTTCCAGTATTTTTGAAGATTAAACACTAGTTTTATTGTAACAATACAAGATCCTCTTTGTTGTAATTCCTTTTTATTCATAAATATTTTCAGCCTTACCCCTTATGTTCACCTAAATGTACCACATGTGTTCTATATTAAAATTCTGTGTATGGGAAACATACAGATATAATTCATAATTGAAGGATAAATCATTTTAATACAGTTGGAAACAAAGACCCAGATTTCATAGACTCATTCCCATATCCATTGTCTTAACACATATTTACTAAACAAATCTTACATGCACTTCTTTTCTATTCATAAGTGTTATGTACTGCTCTCAGTACTCCTGTGGCAAATATGCAGATCTAATAGTTTTAATAATTAAGTATATAATATAAGAAAATAACAATGTGACATAGAACTTTAAACAAGATAATGGTTCCTTTTCATTTTACTTTTATCTACAAGAAGTATTGAGGAGCTTGGGGCGGGAGTAGAGAAATCACTTCCACTTTAGGACATTTTGAAAAATTTTGAAAGAAAAGCTGAATTTGAGATACACCTTATAAAAGAGAGAAGATTTCTTTAGGTAGAAATGGAAGAAGAGTGTATTGGTTGGAGTGAATAGAAGAAACTAAAGTGGAAATGACACATAATGATAGCAGTCATTTAGTTAGTGCTTACTATTTGTCAAGTAATTTATATACTTATCTCCTGTAATTCTCACAATGACCTTCAATCCTCATTCAATAAATGAGGAAAGTCGAGATCAGAGATATTGAGCAATTTACTGAAGGTCACACAGGTCCTAGGTAACATGCTGAATTTGTTCTTCAGAGCTCTGACTCTTGATCTCAATACAAGAGTCACTTAGATTTGTATTCCTGGAATACAATTCATGCTAAAGAGAACTCAATTTTAAGACTCAAAAAACTATTTTAGGGAAGCTCATAAATGAATAACCACATCTGCCAGTAGCTAAGCAATGTCTTATTTCAATGACACATGATATTTACAGTGAAACTGACCTTTCTTGTGTGTAAGAGAGTCAATGCAGGATTCCATTTACTATGGCAGGATATGAAGTTGACTAATGAGATTTGAACTTCCTAGTACTCGCAAGTTAAGACTTAAAAAAAAAGTCCTGAAATTTACAATAAGCATATTACAACTAGTGACCAAATGGGAGCACTGGGAGAAGTACAGGTGGAACACAAGCATTTAGATAACTATTTATTACACTGGACTGTCTCCCTGTCTTAGTTCAAGGTCCTGATACTAGATTTCACAGGGGAAAAAAAGTGAATTGCCATAACATCAGATAAAGTAGCATATTGTGAAAATTATTCATGGAATATCCCATGAAATGAGATATTCCCCATCACTTAAACTAGAGTAGTACTAGAAGTATAAAGAGTTCTCATAAAATATATACAGTACAGTCTAGCTAATGTAACTTTGATTATATTTTCATTAGTTTTGAATTAATTTGGAAGGTGAAATGTAAGTGTTATGTGTGCAAAACTCTGGATTAAACACTGTAGTGATTATAGTAGCCTAAAAAAATAGAGACCTTCAATTTAGAAAATGTTAGTTGTGGTTGAAGATTAGAGAAGCAAAGGGAGTCCATTGCTTTACTCAGACTCACATTTTTAACACAGGAACCTTCGATGTATCACATGCACACATACACACTTTCAAGTAACCTTTTTAGTCTACTTGGTAGATGCATGCTAAAATTAATTACTATTGTCAGTACCATCGAACATTCTCAAATGTTAGCTTCTCATCACACACACAAAACCTACAATTTTTAGTATGATCTTTTTGTCTCTTTTTGTAGACACGTTGAAACTTCATCTGTAGTGATGGCATTCATTGCAATATTAGGAAAAAATATTTCCCTTTTGGAGATAAATGGTGAGTTGACTTTTTTGAGTCTCACTGGATCTATATAGAACTAGCTAGGAAAAGAAAAGATAGTTAAAAATAAAAAGTAGAATATAAGAAGTTCAGAAAAGTGGTCCTTGAGTTGACAGTTTGCTATGAAAGTTTATGTCCTGAGTTCTTTTAATTTAACTATAAATCTTTCAGTAAAGCTCACTGTATATTAAAATGGTTATATAATAACAAAAACTGAAGATGTGATAGCTAAGAGCTAATTTTTAAATTAATGTTGGAAAATTTTCTTCCATCCAACAAAATATCATCATTAAGTATAATTTAACTACTTACTTAAAATGAAAACCAAATGTAGTTATAATGGCTTATAGAATAGGAAGATATTTCTCTTGGATATGCATATATTTTGAGGCTTCCCTGGTAACTCAGACAGTAAAGCCAAAGCAATCTTGAGAAAGAAGAATGGAACTGGAGGAATCAACCTGCCTGACTTCAAGCTCTACTACAAAGCCACAGTCATCAAGACAGTGTGGTACTGGCACAAGGATAGAAATATAGATCAATGGAACAAAATAGAAAGCCCAGAGATAAACCCACGCAATGGGCACCTTAACAAAGGAGGCAAGAGTATACAATGGAGAAAAGACAATCTCTTTAACAAGTGGTGCTGGGAAAACTGGTCAACCACTTGTAAAAGAATGAAACTAGAACACTTCCTAACACCATACACAAAAATAAACTCAAAATGGATTAAAAGATCTAAATGTAAGACCAGAAACTATAAAACTCCTAGAGGAAAACATAGGCAAAACACTCTCCGACATAAATCACAGCAGGATCCTCCATGACCCACCCCCCAGAATATTGGAAATAAAAGCAAAAATAAACAAATGGGACCTAATCAAAATTAAAAGCTTTTGCACAACAAAGGAAACTATAAGCAAGGTGAAAAGACAGCCTTCAGAATGGGAGAAAATAATAGCAAACGAAGCAACAGACAAACAATTAATCTCAAAAATATACAAGCAACTCCTGCAGCTGAATTCCAGAAAAAATAACGACCCAATCAAAAAATGGGCCAAAGAACTAAACAGACATTTCTCCAAAGAAGACATACAGATGGCTAACAAACACATGAAAAAAGATGCTCAACATCACTCATTATTAGAGAAATGCAAATCAAAACCACAATGAGGTACCATTACACACCAGTCAGGGCCGCTATCCAAAAGTCTACAAGCAATAAATGCTGGAGAGAGTGTGGAGAAAAGGGAACCCTCTTACACTGTTGGTGGGAATGCAAACTAGCACAGCCACTATGGAGAACAGAAAAAACTGGGAATAGAACTGCCATATGACCAGCAATCCCACTGCTAGGCATATACACCGAGGAAACCAGAATTGAAAGAGACGCGTGTACCCCAATGTTCATCGCAGCACTGTTTTTACTAGAATATTACAGGATTAATGATCCATCTGAGTGTCCAATGATAAGGAAGCTTGGTACATATACACAATGGGAATATTACTCAGCCCATTAAAAAGAATACATTTGAATCGGTTCTATTGAGATGGATGAAACTGGAGCCCATTATACAGAGTGAAGTGAGCCAGAAAGAAAAGCACCAATACAGTATACTAATGCATGTATATGGAATTTGAAAGATGGTAATGGTAACCCTATATGTGAGACAGAATAAGAGACACAGATGCATAGAACAGTCCTGTGGACTCTGAGGGAGAAGGTGAGGGTTGGACGTTCTGGGACAATAACATTGAAACATGTATATTGTCATATGTGAAGCAGAACACCATTCCATGTTCTATGCATGGGGACGGATGCTCAGGGATGGAGCGTTGGGATGACACTGAGGGATGGGAGGGGGAGGGAGGTGGGAGGAGGGTTTTGGGAGGGGGAGCACATGTGAAATCCATGGCTGATTCATGTCGATGTATGGCAAAAACTACTACAATATTGTAAAGTAATTAGCCCCCAACTAAAATAAAATAAATAAATAAATAAATAAATAAATAAATAAAAAGAATCTGCCTGCAATGCAGGAGACCTGGGTTTGATCTCTGGGTCGGGAAGATCCCCTAGAGGAGGAAATGGCAACTCACTCCAGTATTTTTGCCTGGAGAAGTCCATGGACAGAGGAACCTGGCAGGCTACAGTCCTGGGGTTGCAAAGAGTCAGACACAACTCAGTGATTAACAATTTCACTTTGTTTCATGCATATATTTTAAATTGAATGAATCAAAAAGTATGTGTGTATCTGAAATCCTACATTATAATGCAGGTACTCCTTTAAAAATAATGACTTTCTGGCATAATTTAGTTACTTGACATGTAAGGAGCACAGATTTTTAAAACAAACCAGATGCATTAGAGTGATCAAAAAAAAACAAAACAAAACAAAACAGGCATGGTTTTTGTTTTTCGGGGGATATTTAATCTCTTGCTTTACAACCAAATTCAGGGCTTTACAGCATCAGTGAGCATCAGATTTCATGTGTGTGCCAATCTAGAATTTGATTTTACCTTTTTTTATAAGCTATTATATTAATCTGTTACTTTTTCATGGATGCGGGTAGAAGACTTGAGACTCCAAGGTCAGAGATAAAGGGCTTGGTTACAATGTACCAAACAGCAAGTCAACATCAACAAGTGCTTCATTTTCTTGCCCCCATGTTCTTCTACACTGTCCTGAAGGATGTGTGCATAGGACCTGTTGCATGGAATTGCTAGAATCCAGGTAGCTGAATGCTTCAGTCTCCTAGCTTCCCTTTTGACTAAGATGCCATCCAGAGGATAAACCCATCAGGCCTACTTTAGATTACTAGTAGGAGAAAGGCACACATCATCCCCAGGAATGGTCAGGGAAACATCTTGAATTTTCAAAATAGTCTTATATGTTTCCCCTCCCCATTTCTCTGATCACTACTCAGAAGAAAGCTAAGAGATCAACCCATTCTGAGATGGCCACATTCAGTGATCAGTGTCTTTCCATGAAGAGATAAGGTTGATAAAGTCAGAAATAATTTTCAGATGATTTTTAAAAAATGCTTTCTACCTCTCAGTGATGCCAACAGCCTGAAGATGATAAGGACTGTGAGTATACATCAAATAACATGATTATCAGTCTATTTTTTTGGTGGCATTTAGGACAAAAAGTAAATTATTGTCAGACTGTAGCTGATTTGGAAAGCAGAACCTGGCACAATTTAGATTTAACAGTCACAGTTCAATGGCCAAGATTTGCTCAAAGGACTGGAATGGCAGCACCATGACCAAAAAGTGGTGACAGTCGTGAAGTACCACAGATAACTTTAAGATAGAAATGAAAGATTCCATGTAGTCAGTTTGCCAAAAGGTAGATGCAATGACTCCTGCAATGTGTCATTCCACTTGCGAGTCAAATGGGTCAACTCTGGGCAAGAGTCACAAGTTTGGCATAAAGTAATGACTTCTACGTCAGAAACATATAATTCTTTAGGTCCAGTCAATGAAAGTGGAGGTACTGCCATGTCCAGGACAATGATAAATTTAGGTAGTATGGTTATCATCTGAGCAGGCTTGATCAACAGCTTGATTCCAATTGGTCTCACTAGCGAGTGGGCCCTTACCATTGGCATCTACATGAGTAACTCTGATTGCTAGCTGAGATTTATTTCCATAGTTCATGATTCAAAAAAGGGATGCATTTAATCCACCAATCTGAGGTTTTCCAAACGGTAAATCAGATACCTGGGATATTGGCAGCAACCCAAGTGTTAGTAAAAATGTGAAAAGATTTATCAAGGGTAGTATTGGTGAGGGTTACTAACACTACCTTGAGTTCTGTATACTGAGTGACTACATCCACCTTTGTTTACAAATAGCTGGCACTAAGACTGAACAGCAGTAATGATCCAATGACCCAATGAATACCATTAGTTTTAATTTAGTTGAGCTATCAGTAAATCAGGCCTAGAAATTTAGAACAACGGTAAGTCAAAGACCCCATTGGGCCAGCCGTGTTACTTCATGCAAGCATTAGAATTGGAGATCATACTTCCTCCAAAGGTGTGGCTGCCTGATTCTAATGTAAAGACAAAATGCCGCCCCAACCAGTACAGCTGTCCTCTTGAATGTATCATCTCCATTCAGCTACTGAGGCTTGTTGGGTTCCTTCCTTGTCAATGAACCTGAACATTATTTTATATGTTTATTGGCTATTTCTACTTATTTTCTATGGATTGCCTGTATTATTTGCCCACTTTTCAGTTGTTCACATCTGTATTCCTTTGTTGAAGTTTTTTTATATGGTTTTCCAATCTTTCATTGCTTGTCATTTATGGCATCTTTCACTATACAAAATTTGTAATATCTCCTATATTCAAGTCTATAATGGTATATCTATAGGCCTTCTGGGTTTGGTGCATTACTTTGAAAACATTCTTCTACCTCAATATTATTAAAATATTTCTGTATATTTTATTCCAAATTGTTTGTTGTTGTTCTGTTGCTCAGTTGTGTCCAACTCTTTGCAACCTCATGAATGGCTGCACACTAGGCTTCTCTGTCCTTCACTATCTCCTGCAGTCTGATCAAACACATGTCTGTTGAGTCAGTGATGCCATGCAACCATCTCATCCTCTGTTGCTCCATTTTCCTCCTACCCTCAATCTTTCCCACACTGTAGGCAGATTCTTTACTGTCTAAGCCACCAGAGAAGTCCTTCTAAATATTACAATATTTGAATTTTCAGTCCATCTAGATTTCATTTTTATATATGATGATTAGTTTTTAAACTTTATTTTCTTCCAAATAGTCAATATCCTAACAGCATTCATATTTTTATTATTCTTCCATTCCTCGCTGATTTAGAACACCTCCTTATTTTCATGCAAAAATTCCAAATATGCTGGGACATATATTCCAGATATATTTTGGACTGTTCACCCGAGCCTAAAATATTAACATAAGACTGTTGATGGGACAGGAAATAATTATGTGATATTATTCTGAAATGAAAAGTAATTTTTAAGGCTATTGCCTTATAGCTCATAATGTCATTGCATTTCTCAAATCATGCTTAAATGTGCATTTTTAAATTTTCTTTATAATGTTACAAGGAGTATTATTAATAGAGCTTACATTACATTTAGAAAAGACAGAATAAAATTTAGTTTTTATAAGCAACTATTTAATAGCAAAAATAGAGTTGATTTTAAAGCATCCCAATAACTCGAATCAGTAAGAAAAACCACTGCTTCATTCTGTATTCAGATTTACTCCAATAACAGAAAACCAAAGATGTGAGTGAGGCTAAAGATTATTAATATATGTATTTTCTTACTGTAACTTTTCTTTATTTTTGTGTCAAAATCAAAAGCTACTGATGTCCATATAATTGGCTTTTCTGTCTTAAATGAAAGAAATATCCAATACTTATTACATTTAATTATAGATTACAAAGATTTCATCACCACCAAGGAGGTAACTTCTCTAACTCCTGATTCTTATATAAAATCCCTCAAATTAATCCTATATTAATTAGATTGTATTGCAAACTTCATTCCTGCTATTTGACTATTGGGTTCAGCATTTAATCATGTATATAGAATGTAGTCACTGATAGTTTAACAATGGCTGTCCTAATCATTCTAAGAAGATCTTGATCACTTTTAAGATAGAGAGTATATGCCCAGCACTCTTTGCCTAATTACATAATTTAATTTTCACTATAATCCAGTAAATTAGATTTTATTATGTTCTCCTTGTGCACATCAGGACCCAGAGACCACTCAGAGACTGAGACAGAACTGTGTTTGAGTGTCTCCTGTGGAGGTATGGGTCAGCAGTGGACTGCTGCAGGGGCAGGGGCTCTGGGTGCAGCAGACCGGGGCATGGCATAAGCCCTCTTGGAGGAAATTGCCATTAACCCCACCATAGAGCCGCCAGAACTTACACAGGACTGGGAAACAGACTCTTGGAGGGCACAAACAAAACCTTGCACACACCAGGACCCAGGAGAAAGGAGCAGTGACCCCACAAGAGACTGACCCAAACTTGCCCGTGAGTGTCTAGGAGTCTCTGGCAGAGGTGCGGGTTGGTGGTGGCCTGCTGCAGGGTTGGGGGCACTGAATGCAGCAGTGCATGCATGGGACCTTTTCAAGAAGGTTGCCATTATCTTCATTAACTCCACCATAGTTTGGCCTCAGGTAAAACAATAGGAAGAGAATACAGCCCCACCCCTCAACAGAAAGTTGGATTCAAGATTTACTAAGCATGGCCCTACCCATCAGAACAAGACCCATTTTCCCCTTCCCCTTAGTCAGTCTATCCCATCAGGAAGCTTCCATAAGCCTCTTATCCTTCTCCATCAGAGGGCAGACAGAATGAAAACCATAATCACAGAAAACTAACCAATCTGATCACAAGGAACACAGCCTTGTCTAACTCAATGACTATGAGCCATGCAGTGTAGGGCCACCCAAAATGGACAGGTCGTGGTGGAGAGTTCTGACAAAACGTGGTCCACTGGAGAAGGGAATGACAAACCACTTCAGTATTCTTGTCTTGAGAACACCATGAACAGTATGAAAAGGCAAAAAGATAGGACACTGAAAGATGAACTTCCTAGGTCTGTAGGTGCCCAATATGCTACTGGAGAAGAGTGGAGAAATAACTCCAGAAAGAATGAAGAGACAGAGTCAAAGCAAAACAACACCCAGTTGTGGATGTGACGGGTGATGGAAGTAAAGTCCGATGCTGTAAGAGGAATATTGCATAGGAACTTGGAATGTTAGGTCTATGAATCAAGGCAAATTGGAAGTGGTCAAACAGGAGATGACAAGAGTGAACGTTGACACTTTAGGAATCAGAGAACTAAAATGGACTGGAATGGCTGAATTTAACTCAGATGACCACTATATCTACTACTGTGGGCAAGAATCCCTTAGAAGAAATGGAGTAGCCACCATAGTCAATGAAAGAGTCCAAAATGCAGTACTTGGATGCAATCTCAAAAATGACAGAATGATCTCTGTTCATTTCGAAGGCAAACCATTCAATATCACAGTAGTTCAAGTCTAAGCCCCAACTAGTAATGCTGAAAAAGCTGAAGTTGAACGGTTCTATGAAGACCTAAACAAGACCTTCTAGAACCAACATCCCAAAAAAGATGTCCTTTTCATTATAGGGGACTGGAATGCAAAAGTAGGAAGTCAAAAAACACGTGGAGCAACAGGCAAATTTGGCCTTGGAGTACAGAATGAAACAGGGCAAATACTAATATAGTTTTGCCAAGAGAACACACTGGTCATAGCAAACACCCTCTTCCAACAACACAAGAGAGGACTCTATACATGGACATCACAGGTGGTCAATACCAAAATCAGATTGGTTATATTCTTTGCAGCCAAAGATGGAGAATCTCTATACAGTCAGCAAAAACAAGACCAGGAGGTGACTGTTGCTCAGATCATGAACTCCTTATTGCCAGATTCAGACTTAAATTGAAGAAAGTGTGGAAAGCCACTAGATCATTCAGTTCAGTTCAGTCAGTCGCTCAGTCATGTCTGACTCATTGCGACTCAATAAACCGCAGCATGCCAGGCCTCTCTGTCCATCACCAACTCCCTGAGTCCACCCAAACAGATGTCTATCGAGTCGATGATGCCATCCAGCCATCTCATCCTCTGTCATCCCCTTCTCCTCCTGCCCTCAACCTTTCCCAGCATCAGGGTCTTTTCCAATAAGTCAGCTCTTTGCATCAGGTGCCCAATGATTTAGAGTTTCAGCCTCAACATCAGTCCTTCCAATGAACAGCCAGGACTGATCTCCTTTAGGATGGACTGGTTGGATCTCCTTGCAGTCCAAGGGACTCTCAAGAGTCTTCTCCAACACCACAGTTCAAAAGCAACAATTCTTCGGCGCTCAGCTTTCTTTATAGTCCAACTCTCACATCCATATATGAACACTGGAAAAACCATAGCCTTGACTAGATGGACCTTTGTTGGCAAAGTAATGTCTCTGTTTTTTAATATGCTATCTAGGTTGGTCATAACTTTCCTTCCAAGGAATAAGCGTCTTTTAATTTCATGGCTGCAGTCATCATCTGCAGTGATTTTGGAGCCCAGAAAAATAAAGTAAGCCACTGTTTCCACTGTTTCCCCATCTATCTGCCATGAAGTGATGGGACCAGAGGCCATGATCTTAGTTTTCTGAATGTTGGGTTTTAAGCGAACTTTTTCACTCTCCACTTTCACTTTCATCAAGAGGCTCTTTAGTTCTTCTTCACTTTCTGCCATAAGGGTGGTGTCATCTGCATATCTGAGGTTATTCATATTTCTCCCGGCAATCTTGATTCCAGCTTGTGTTTCATCCAGCCCAGTGTTTCTCATGATGTACTCTGCATATAAGTTAAATAAGCAGGGTGACAGTATACAGCTTTGATGTACTCCTTTTCCTATTTGGAACCAGTCTGTTGTTCCATGTTCATTTCTAACTGTTGCTTCCTGACCTTCATACAAGTTTCTCAAGAGGCAGGTCAGGTGGTCTGGTATTCCCATCTCTTTCAGAATTTTCCACAGTTTATTGTGATCTACACAGTCAAAGGCTCTGGCATAGTCAATAAAGCAGAAATACATGTTTTTCTGGAACTCTCTTGCTTTTTCTATGATCCAACAGATGTTGGCAATTTGATCTCTGGTTCCTCTGCCTTTTCTAAAACCAGCTTGAACATCTGGAAGTTCACGGTTCACGTAACTGAAGCCTGGCTTGGAGAATTTTAAGCATTACTTTACTAGCGTGTGAGATAAGTGCAATTGTGCAGTAGTTTGAGCATTCTTTGGCATTGCCTTTCTTTGGGATTGGAATGAAAACTGACCTTTTCCAGTCCTGTGGCCACTGCTGAGTTTTCCATATTTGCTGGTATATTGAGTGCAGCACTTTCATAGCGTCATCTTTCAGGTATCTCTAATCAGGTATGACCTAAATCAAATCCCTTATGATTATACAGTGGGAGTGACAAGGGATTCAAGGGATTGGACCTGATAGAATTCCTGAAGAACTATGTATGGAGGTTTGTTACACTGTACAAGAGGCAGTGATCAAGACCATCCCCAAGAAAAAGAAATGCAAAAAGGCAAAATGGTTGTCCGAGGAGGCCTTACAAATAGCTGTGAAAAGAAGAAAAGTGAAAGACAAAGGAGAAAAAGAAAGATATGCCAATTTTGAATGCAGAGTTCCAAAGAATAGCAAGGATAGATAAGAAAACCCTCAGTGATCAATGCAAAGAAATAGAGGAAAACAGAATAGGAAAGAATAAAGATCTCTTCAAGAAAATTAGAGATACCAAGGAAATATTTCATGCAAAGATTGGCATAATAAAGGACAGAAAAGTTTTGGACCTAACAAAAGAAGAAGATATTAAGAAGAGGTGGCAAGAATACACAGAATGACTATGAAAAAAGTTCTTCATGACCCAGATAATCATGATGGTGTGATCACTCACCTAGAACCAGACGTCCTGGAATGCGAAGTCAACTGGGCCTTAGGAAGCATCACTACGAACAAAGCTAGTGGAGGTGATGGATTTCCAGTTGAGCTATTTCAAATCCTAAAAGATGACACTATAAAAGTGCTGTAGTCAATATGCCAGCAAATTTGGAATGCTCAGCAGTGACCACAGGACTGGAAAAGTTCAGTTTTCTTTCCAATCTCAAAGAAAGGCAATGCCAAAGAATGCTCAAACTACTGCACAATTGCACTCATCTCACATGCTAGCAAAGTAATGCTCAAAATTCTCCAAGCCAGGCTTCAACAGTACGTGAACCGTGAACTTCCAGATGCTCAAGCTGGAATTAGAAAATGCAGAGGAACTAGAAATCAAATTTCTAACATCCATTGGATCATCCAAAAAGCGAGAGAGTTCCAGAAAAATATCTACTTCTGCTTTGTTGACTACACTGAAACCTTTGACTGTGTGAATACAACAAACTGTGGAAAATTCTTCAATAGATGGGAATACCAGACCACCTGACCTGCCTCCTGAGAAATCTGTATGCAGGTCAAGATACAACAGTTAGAACTGGACATGGAACAACAGACTGGTTCCAAATTAGGAAAGGTGTACATCAAGGCTGCATATTGTCACCCTCCTTATTTAACTTACATGCAGAGTACATCATGAGAAATGCTGGACTGGATGAAGCACAAGCTGGAATTAAGATGGCTGGAAGAAATATCAAGAACCTCAGACATACAGATGACACCGCCCTTATGGCAAAAATTGAAGAAGAACTAAAGAGCCTCTTGATGAAAGTGAAAGAAGATAGTGAAAATATTGACTTAAAACTCAACTTTCAGAAAACAAGATCATGGCATCCAGTCTCATCACTTCATGGCAAATAGATGGGGAAACAATGGAAACAGTGACAGACTTTATTTTGGGGGACTCCAAAATCACTGCAGATGTTGACTGCAGCCATGAAATTAAATGATGCTTGCTCTTTGGAAGAAATGTTATGACCAAGCTAGACAGCATATTAAAAAGCAGAGACATTACTTTGCCAACAAAGATCCATCTAGTCATAGCTATGGTTTTTCCAGAAGTCATGTATAGATGTGAGAGTTGGACTATAAGGAAAACTGAGCGCCAAAGAATTGATTCTTTTGAACTGTGGTGTTGGAGGAGACTCTTAAGAGTCCCTCGGACAGCAAGGAGATCCAACCAGTCCATCCTAAAAGAAATCAGTCCTGAATATTCTTTGGAAGGACTGATGCTAAAGCTGAAATCAATACTTTGGCCACCTGATGCAAACAACTTACTCATTTGAGAAGACCTTGATCCTGGGAAAGATTGAAGGTAGGAGGAGAAGGGGATGACAGAAGATGAGATGATTGGATGGTATCACTGACTCAATGGACATTAGTTTGAGTAATCTCCGGGAGTTGGTGATGGGTGGAGAAGCCTGGCATGCTACAGTCCATGGGGTTGCAAAGCATTGGACACGACTGAGGAACTGAACTGAACTGATATTCACTTTACTCATGGGGAATAACAATTCTCAAAGAGGTTAAGTGATCTGCCCAATGCCAAGAGCTAATAGAGAGCAAATTTGAAATTTAAAAAAACATATATATAGTTTTCTAAAGTCCATGATATGACTGTTGTATCATCATTCAAATTAAGCTTCAAAGGACTAGCTTACAGGTGTATCCAGATAGCCCTGAACGCTATGGATTGAATGAATTGTAGTAGAAAGCTTATGAAGCCCAGAGACAGACTCATAATTCTGGGCACAGATATATTAAGAAGAGTCAGAGATTTGTCATTTTGTTTTCAAATTCAAAGCATGTGTTCAAAATAATAAGCTTGGCTCCTTTGTTTGTGTTTGCTTCTATTTATGAAGATGTAAAAATCTCACAGGGAGTGTAACATCCTTCCCTTTTTCTACCCTGTTGCTTTCTACTCATTTTCTGTAGGTAAGCAGTTTCTTTAGTTCTGATTTACACTTTCACTTTCTTTTTGAAAAAGAAAAAGAAGCTAAAGCAGATAGATGTATGTTTTCCTATTTCAAGTATTATCTGTTTAAAATATAAGCTGAGTCACCTACCTGCTTAAAACCCTCCAGTGGCTATCCCTCACTCTTGTGATAAATCCAAACTCCTATAAGCTTCTAGAACCTACATTATCTGCTCTTGATTAACTCTCTGACTTACCTTTCTAGCATTCTGCACTTTGTCTTTCCCCTATGTTTACTTGAATACATGCATATTCTTCCTTCCCTCCTCATCTTTGAGCTTGCTAAATCCTGCCTGCAAAGCTCTTTACCCTGCTAACCCTCTTACATTATCGCATTATCTGCTCAAATGTTACCTCAAAAGGACCTCTCTGGCAACTCCATTATCATTCTCTATACTCTTTCCTTGCTTTGGTTGTTTTCATAGCATTTGACACTACTAGACATTATATTATGGGGGCTTCCCAGGTGGCGCTAGTGGTAAAGAACCTGCCCATAAGAGACACAGGTTCGATCCCTAGGTTGGGAAGATCCCCTGGAGGAGGACATAACAAGCCATTCCAGTATTCTTGCCTGGAGAATCCCATGGACAGAGGAGCCTAGTGAGCTACAGTCCATAGTGGGCAAAAAGTTAGACAAGACTGAAGCAACTTAGTACCCACACACAACCTTGTATTATATACATGTATTTGCTAGTTGATCATTCCTTGTCAGCTGCTTTTCTCTTTTTCATGCTTCTAGAAAGTCCCAAACTTGGCACTGACTGAACAGCAATGAAATGATTGTTTGCAGAGTTCAAATCTCTAATTAATATAAAGTGGCTTAAAGATTACAAGGACTTTGCAGTTAAAGGAAGGTGAAATTTGCAGACAACAAACTGGACACTTCATAGGGTGTTTTCCTCAGGTGCACCTGAAAACCAGGGCAACAGGACTGTAAATCCCCTGTAAATGAATAAGATACGTGGTTTGAAGCTGAAAGATGAATTCTACTCTTTAATACATCAGTCATCTGCTTTACTCAAGAAAGTTACTTTCACTGTTCATTTGACTCCCATGCCTCTTAGGTTTTATCAGATAGGAACATCGAAAACATTTTTCAATTTCCCATTTCATTCTCAATTAGCCTAATTCTTGACTGGATTTCAGTTTCTCTCAGTTTGGAATCTCTGATTATTCCTGAATTGTTGGAACCTTATGAGATCCAGATGATTTCATCTATTTCACCAAATTCCTGTTAGGGTCAAGTTGACATCTTGTTTTTTTTCCAAGTTCAGATAGTGCCCTAAAATTGAAAATAGCCCTCCTTCTTTAAAATTAGCTTAATTAACATTTATGTACACCTAACTCTTTTTGAGTCCTTTTTAAATTCTCAAATATTTTAATTCAGATTTCTCTGGCAATCCACTGGTTAAGACTGCGTGCTCCCTAGAGTGGTAGGGGGTGGGGATTTGATCACCAGTGGGGGAACTAAGAACCTGCATGTCATGTGGCATGGCCAAAAATTTTTTTTTTAATTAAAACAATTTTTTTTAAATTCTGGAAATGTTTACTCTCACTTATCTTTGAGTTTCTTTTTCCAGTTGAGATTATTTAAATTTCTTAAGGTTATCTCTTGAAATATATTGATTTGAGGAAAGAACACCTGTGTTTTATCATTAGTTTGTAAGGTATTATGCAAATGCAGGTTCTGTTTGCACATAAAGGAAGAGAAAACAAGTGAATCAAAAGATTCAGCACTAGTTCTGTATAATGTAACTAGAGCCAGATGTGATATCTTCTGAGTCAGTTACAGGAAAGAGAGGGTAGAAAGAATGAGGGACCCAAATCTGACCTTTTAGAAAGATCTTGTATCAGGATGAACTCCAAAATATAGAGAAATACTAATGTAAATTACAATACATTCTCCAAAATTTAACAAAGAGAATCATTGCAGCAACAAACGTTGCAACTTATCTGTTTAGTTGATGCCCCAAAGAGTCAAAAATATTGTTTAATATGTGGTAAGCAGATTTGTTAAGTAACGGTTCTTTCAAGTTTTTCATACATAATGTGAATTATTTTGTATAGGAATTCACTGGAATCAAAGCAGCTACTGGTAGAGAACAATCTTCCCAGGTGGCTCAGTGGTAAAGAATCTGCCTGCAATGCAGGAGATGTGGGTTCGATCCTTGGGTTGGGAAAATCCCCTAAAGAAGGATATGACAATCCACTCCAGTATTCTGGCCTGGGAAATCCCTTGAACAGAGGAGCCTGGAGGACTCCAGTCCATGGAGATGCAAAAGAGTCAGATATGACTTAGTGACTAAACAACTGGTAGAGAACAGAGGTGCTGCCAAATATCCTACAATGCACAGGACACCCTTCACAACAAAGAATTATGTCAATCCAAATGTCATTAGTGATAAAGTTAAGCTTTGAATTAGGTGTTTATAAATATAGTTAATCAAGGAACCAAGGTAATCATAACCAAGAACTTATGACATTTCAAGAAACTTGGAGAAACTCTCCTCACCTTTAGCAACCAAATGAGACTGACAGAAACTGCAAAATGCCTTTCCAGAAATAAGACATGTGCAGCCACAGTTGTGTTTCCTTTTCACTCTTCTCCTTGGTTTTCCTGCTGGAGGATTTTGGAGAATGGAGGTGAGGTGGTGGTTATGATGTTGGGAGGGTTCTATAATCTGTAGAGAGCTGTATCGATCTAGGGAGCTATTGTAAAAATAAAAGCCCGCGGCATCCTTCAGTAGGCTTCTTTGTTGTCTGATGCTATTGCAGACTTTGTGCAGTCACTACTCCTGGCTATTTTATTTAACCTATAGGTCACCCCCTTTGAGCATAATCTGTAGCCTTACTCCTTTTGCCTTGTACTGCCTTGTGGAGTTTTTAGCACAAAGCATACTGGGGCAGTTTTAGCGTTAAGCTCTATTTTTCTGAAATGTGAGAGGCTGAGTTTCGAATTCTATACAGATGAGTAAAACTCAGTTATTCTCCAGTAACAAAATTTCCTACAGATGTATTTCCTGGCAGCTGGTAGGGCAGACAACCATTGTTGCTTCAATCTGATCAGGCTTTTGAAGGGTTTTGGTACCACCCAACTGTCTCCAGGCCTCTGAATCATGGTTTCCCTGGAAGACTTCCCATTGCTTACTCTAAGGCTTTCAGAAATAACTTCTTTAATAGCTCCAGATGGAACTAGAAGATCAAATAGAGCAGCATAGAGGAAACATGAACCTCTGCTGCACTGTTGGGGTGGGGAGGGTGATCAAGGAATATATTGTCATCACTTCCAGAAGCAATCAAACTTACTGACTAGAAACTGAACTAATTTTAACATAGAAGAAATACCCCTGCAACCTGTATAAGCAGGTCATTATGTAATATTGACTCTAAACCCCTTAGATGCAGAGAGAGGTTTCTCTCCTATCTGCATCTGTTACTTCAGATTCAGAAAATGACCCTGCTCCTAGGTGAGGAGCTGTAAATCAAACCTTAACTCTGTGTTCCTACATATAAGAAAGAAAATTTTCATATCTGGGCTAGATTTGGGTGATGTTTATAATTATATCTCCTGTTTCCAGATGTAATCCTGTTTCCAGATTTCGGCAAGGCATCATGGATTAGAGATCAAAAACATCTAGAAGCAGTTAAGGCTGCTTTATCTTTATATACTTTCTCTAAAGCATTCTCTGGAAAAAGGGGCTATTTGTCTCCTCTGAAAAGCTAAGGCAATGTTCCTCAATGGTATTTCTCTCAGAGATGGCTCCTGACCTTTCATGGAGGCAGTTCAGGTGGATTTGCAGTATGACTAGTTGGGTGGCCTGCTATCCCATCGTCTAAATCTGAAAAAAGTAATTATTGTTTTGGAAATTCTTGGCTTCCTTAATGTCCATCATTTGACATAGGGATCGAATGCAGGAGACCTGGGGATCGAACCTAGGTCTCCCGCACTGCAGGCAGATGCTTTACCATCTGAGTCACCTGAGAAGCTCCATCATTTGAAGAGGAAATAAACTGATGCTTTTCTTTTGCTGTGGATGCAGTGAATGGCTATTTGATAATATAGCCTTATCTTGATAATAACCTAACTTCATCTCGATAATGAAAGTGAAAGTCACTCAGTCGTCTCCAACACTTTGCTACCCCATGGACTATACAGTTCATGGAATTCTTCAGGCCAGAATAATGAAGTGGGTAGTCTTTTCCTTCTCCAGGGAATCCTCCCAACTCCAGGATCAAACCCAGGTCTCCCGCATTGCAGGTGGATTCTTTACCAGCTGAGCCACAAGGGAAGCCCTTGATGATACTGAGGGAAATGCACTAGAACAAGTCACAGGATAAACATCAGATTCCAAAGTGACAAGGTGAGGTGTTGCTTTGATGCTGGGAAGCCATTTTTTGAGATGTTCTATGTGGTACCATTTTCTAGGCTAGTCTTGAATCTTAGAGACATAACGTTGAAGGTAGAAATGAAGTGAGGAACAGTTGTCAGGAACAAATGAAATGAAATGGAAATTTAAAGTACCTGATGGGAAGGCTGTGGCATAGCATGACCTCTGTGCTTTGATGATAACGAGGACCAGTCTAGAGCAGAGGCTTCTGACTCTCTGCTGCTGACACCCTGTGGCGTGGAATTTCTCTGATCAATAGTTTGAATTCCTATATCTCCATTCCCTTTTCATTTAAAACAAAATTCTTCCTAAATTAATGTTCATATTTGTGCTTATCTCCTCCCCTCAAATCTCAGAGGAAGTGGTAGCATTAATTCTTCCTTTATAAAGACAATCTTTCACCTGTGTTTTAACCCCATCCCTGCAGCCATAGCCAGGGCTTTTGTTCTAATTATTCCCCATCTCCTCTACTTTCTGTTCATTTGTCTTTTTATTGGGGTAGGACATAGAGTAAAGCATCAACTTGATCATGTGTACAATTTGATATTTATATCCATGTACTCAACATATTACATACATAAAACATATAGGCATACTGTATACATGTAACAGATACACATATACATATCCATGTAATCAACATTTCCAGAACTCCAGCAGGCTTTGTCTCGCCCTAGTCAGCATATATAATAGCCCAAAGGTAACTGCTATTCTGATCTCTATCACCATAGCTTGTTTTTGCTTTCTCCTTAGTTTCGTAATTTAATTTCAACATAATAATATATACTCTTATATCTCTCTTCTTTTACTTAGCTTATATCTGTGTAAATCAGTCATGTTTAGCTTGTGTAGGAGTAGCCCATTCTCTTTCATTGCTTTACATAACTGCATTGAATGGGTACTTTGTGATGTATTTGTCTAGCCTGCTATTCATTAAGACTACTGTTGTTTTAAGTATGAGGTTTCAGCATGAGGCTTACAAGTAATGTTGTCATGAACATCCTAATACAGTCTTCGGGTGAATACATTCACTCATTTCTTTTGTAGATCTGCTCAGAATAGAATCAAACGTTCAAAGGTATAGGTATAGGCATATAGATACAGATATGTTGTGTGTGTGTCTTTGGTGCATACGACTAAACAATTTTTTAGTGTTTTTGACATTTTGACTGCTACCAGCACTATATGGAACTTCTAATAGTTTTACCATTCCACATGCTTGTCATCTCTTGGTTTTTACAATTCATTTTACCCATTCAGGTGAAATATAATGGTATTTCATTGTGGTTTTAATTTGCATTTCCTTGATGAATTTTTATGTTGAATTTCTTTTTATATACTTTTTGGCTATCTGCATCCTTTTTAATGAAGTGACTGCTCAAGTTTTTTGCTCATTTAAAAAAATCTGAATTATCAGTGTGATTATTGTAATAGTTTTTAATGTAATTTGAAATTAAGTTTGAGTCAGATATATATATTGGGAATATCTTCTCACAGTATGTAGCCTGCATTATTATGTTTTTAATTTTGTCTTTTTAGAAATAGAAGGTTCTTATTTTAAATGAAGTTCAGCTTACAAAACTTGTATAGATAGTGCTTTTATGTCCCATTTAATCAATTTTCATCTACTTCTGATCATAAAGATGTATCTAGAAGCTATATTATTTTACCCTTCTCATCTAAGTCTGTATCTTTTAATATGTATGTTATGTATTATGAAGTAGAGATCATGATTTAGTTTTGAATGTAGATATCTAATTGACCCAATAAATAAGTATCAAAAGTCCATTTATTGGAAAAATGAGCTTTATGATCCTGAGTTACCTTACTGTCCCAGCTTTTTACTGACTGAACATGTAAACTTGGTCTGGTTCTGGAAACTCTATTCTTGTTCTATTAGTGCATTTGTTTATCTTTGAATCAATACCACCCTGCCTTTACTTCTTTAGCTTTCTAATAATTTGTGATATCTAGTAATGGAAATCTCCTTCAAGATTTCCTTGGATATTCTAGGTCCTTTGATTTCTGTATGAAATTTTAGAATCTGTATTTCAGTCTCACACTATTGCAATGAATATATATCAAGCTGGAGAAAGCTGGGATTTTAAAGCCATTGAGTCTCTTCATATATGAATATGATACTTTCCCCATTTATTTAGGTCTTCTTTTGTTTCCCTTAGCAATAACATGTAGTTTTCTAGTTGAGGTCATACACATATTTTGTTAAAGTCATTCCTGGACATTTGATGTTTTGATGTCTTACAAATACTGTTTTTAAGTTGAATTTTCAAATGATTTATGTCTAGTATCTAAAATACATTTGAGTTTTTATATTGGGCTTATATCTAGTAACATTGCAAATTACCTCATTAATATACAGTTTTGGATTTTTTTTAAAGAAAAGTATACTTTTTCAGACATCTTTAAAAAATAGTTTTGCCTCTTCCTTTTTGATCACTATAGACTTATTTATTTTCATTGTCTTACCATGCTGGATAGAACCTCCATTAACACTTATCAAAGTTAGACTTCCACCCTCCCACAGAGACTGGGGGACAGGGCCCCTATCTTCAGGGGTTGATTGTAACTAATAGAACATTAGTTTGGCAGCTTTGAGCTTTCCCAGGCAGGCAGGCATTTTGAAAGGGATAGTGTCATGTTAGGGATAAGACTCTAAACTTCTAGAAGCAATGCAAGAGTTTAGAGAGAGTCTTTGTCACTTCTTACAGGAATAACTCAGGACTTCCTTGGTGACTGATGGTGAAAAATAGACCTGCCAATGCGGGAGTCCCAGGATCTATCCCTGGGTCAGGAAGATCTCCTGGAGGAGGAAATGGCAACCCACTCAAGTATTCTTGCCTGGAGAATTCCATTAACAGAGGAGCCTTGCAGGCTACAGTTCATGGGGTTGCAGAGCCAGACACGACTGAGCTACTAACACTTCCCTGGTGGTCCAGTGGCTAATACTGCATGCTCCCAGGGCATGTTAGCTTTTTATGTTAGCTTGCTTTTATTTAAAATCTCTCTTTTAAAACATCATTCAATAATTGGATACTAAAATTTCCTTTCAATTCCTTGGATGTTATAACTTTGTTAGTCCATCTTTCTATCCCAGTACCAAACGAACTGTCTTGCATTTGGAAAATGACCAATACAGTATTTTTTTAATGAATGGTCACTAAGTGGCCTGTGAATAGGGGAAGGTATGCAAGATTATATTCTCTCACCACAATGTTACCTGAATTTTACAGTGCTGAAATATAGAGAAACAAAAGAGGAAAGTATACTATGGGCATCTTTAACATCATTGAACAGGAAGACTCTTGACGAAGAGTTTGTTAAGTGGAGACTGGCACTACTGAGATCCCTGAAAGATTCTGGTTCTCACACAGGTGACTGCCACCTACTGGACAAGACAGGAAGTCTTATTTATATTCAGAGAATCCGCACATTTTAAAGTCACCAATTTCAATATGTTTCAGCTTGTCCTTATTTAACGTGCTTCTTTTAGAGTAGGACTTAAACATTATATGTTGAATTAAGTTATATGTTTCTTTTCAATTCTAAAACTTGCATTTCATTCATAGTGAAACTGTTAGTCACACAGTCATGTCTGACTCTTTGCAACCCCACGGACTATAGCCCATCAGGCTCCTCTGTCCATGGAATTCTCCAGGCAAGAATACAGGAGTGCGTAGCCATTCCCCTGTAGATGGGATCTTCCTGACCCAAAGATTGAACCAAGGTGTCCCGCATTGAAGGCATATACTTACCACCCAAGGCACCAGAGAAGCCCATTTCATTCATAAGACCATAGTAAATAAAATATATGCATTCATCTATACATGAATGAGTCAACTAAAGAGTTATTCTCTGATTTTACTAATTTGCAAGTTTGCTCTTTTATCTTCAAGTTTCATCTTTATTTCTAGGTTTAATAGCACCTAAACTTTTATTTCTTTCAGAGACATTGTCAGAAAAATGAAAATTTGTAGTTTTTTTTGTTGTTGTTTTTGGGTTCTTAGGAATGTTGTCCTCATAGTTCTAGTACTTTTAGTTCAAAACTTGATTCTTCAAAGTCAAACAACATTTCATTTCCTGGACTTCTAGCTACTGTCTTGACCTCATTTCTGTAACTTGAATTAGTAACATTTTCTTTGTTCTCCACCATTCAACGTTCTCACATGGGCTTTGCGACACTTTTTCTCTTTAAAATATTTTATGACTGACACGACCTAAACATAAAATGCACTAATAAATCCTTCTTTCAATTTGGATTCAACAATACTCATCTTCAACCCATTTTGTTCTTTCTTGATATCATTGTGTCCTATTCACTTAGCAAACTTATTAGCATGTTTAAAATCAACATTTATCTTTTACAATAAATGTATAGGAAACAATTTGGGAAATAATGCAATTTTCTTTACAACACATAAATTTGAAAAAAATATATATAGTTTAAATGTCAAATATTTTCCAAATATCTTACAATTTTGAGAGTAAGTTATTCATAAAAGAAAAGTACAATATTATTACAGTATAGTGTGAAATATCTATGAAGTGATCAAGATGTGCCAGTCAGTTCAGTTCAGTCGCTCAGTCGTGTCCAACTCTTTAAAATGACCCCATGGATGGCAACATGCCATGCTTCCCCATCCATCACCAACTCCCAGACCTTACTCAAACTCATGTCCATCACGTCAGTGATGCCATTCAACCATCTCATTCTCTGTCGTCCCCTTCTCCTCTCACCTTCAATCTTTCCCAGCATCAGTGTCTTTTCTAAGGAGTCAGTTCTCTGCATCAGGTGGCCAGAGTATTGGAGTTTCAGCTTCAGCATCCAATGAATAATCAGGACTGATTTCCTTTAGGATGGACTGGTTGGATCTCCTTGCCGTCCAAGGGACTCTCAAGAGTCTTCTCCAACACCACAGTTCAAAAGCATCAATTCTTTAGCACTCGGCTTTCTTTGGAAAGAAAGAAATGACTACTGGAAAAGCCAAAGCTTTGACTAGATGGACCTTTGCTGGCAAACTAATGTCTCTGCTTTTTAATATGCTGTCTAGGTTGGTCATAACTTTCCTTCCAAGGAGCAATTATCTTTTAATTTCATGGCTGCAGTCACAATTTGCAGTGATTTTGGAACCCCCCAAAATAAAGTCTCTCACCATTTCTACTGTTTCCCTATTTGCCATGAAGTGATGGGGCCGGATGCCATGATCTTAGTTTTCTGAATGTTGAGTTTTAAACCAACTCTTTCCCTCTCCTCTTTCACTTTCATCAACAGGTTCTTTAGTTTTCTGCTTGCTACCACAAGAGTGGTATCATCTGTGTATCTGAGGTTCTTAATATTTCTTCCAGCAATCTTGATTCCAGCTTGTGGTTCATCCAACCTGGCATTTTGCATGATGTATTCTGCATATAAGGTAAATAAGCAGGATGACAATATACAGCCTTAATGTACTCCTTTCCTGGTTTGGAACCAGTCTGTTTCATGTCCATTTCTAACTGCTGCTTCCTGAGCTGCATACAGATTTCTCAGGAGGCAGATCAGGTGGTCTGGTATTCCCATCTCGTGAAGAATTTTCCGTTTTTTTTGTGATCCGCACAGTCAAAGGCTTTGGTGTAGTCAATAAAGCAGAAGTAGATGTTTTAATAGAACTCTTTTGATTTTTCAATGATCCAGCAGACATTGGCAATTTGAACTCTGGTTCCTCTGGCTTTTCTAAATCCAGCTTGAACATCTGGAAGTTCATAGTTCACATACTGTTGAAGCCTGGCTGGGAGAATTTTGAGCATTACTTTGATAGTGTGTGAGATGAGTGCAATTGTGTGGTAGTTTGAGCATTCTTTGGCATTGCCTTTCTTTGGGATTGAAATGAAAACGGACCTTTTCCAGTCCTGTGGCCACTGCTGCATTTTTCAGATTTGCTGACATATTGAGTGCAGCACTTTCACAGCATCATCTTTCAGGATTTGAAATAGCTCAACTGCAATTCCATCACCTCCACTAGCTTTATTTGTGGTGATGCTTCCTAAAGCCTACTTGATTTCACATTCCAGGATGTCTGGCTCTAGGTGAGTGATCACACCATCATGGTTATCTGGGTCATGAAGTTCTTTTTTGTATAGTTCTTCTGTGTATTCTTGTCACCTCTTTTTAATATCTTCTGCTTCTGTTAGGTCCATACCATTTCTGTCCTTTATTGTGCTCATCTTTGCATGAAATGTTCCCTTGGTATTTCTAATTTTCTTGAAGAGTTCTTTAGTCTTTCCCATTCTATTGTTTTCATCTATTTCTTTGCATCAAAAGTCAAGATACGCCAAGTCTCTGTTAAATGCTCAATCATTTCATTTAGTCTTGAAAACAACTTTATGAAGTTGGTACCTCTATTATTCCCATTTTACAGTTGAGGTTATGGAGGAATATGTCCAGGATTATGTAGCATGTAGGAAGGAAAGCTATATGCCTTGAACCTTGCTTATGACACTAGACTTGTCCATTTTTCTGGTAAATAAATGTGAAATTTAAACAAGTTGTAGAAGGCCATAGTGATACTAAATGAAGATAGAACTATTGCTAACAGGTTTCAATTTATCATTTTCCATTACCCGACTGTCATTTGAAATAAGCATGTCTTAGTAGTTTTTTCAACTAAATCCAGTCCCCAATTTTCTATTTTTCCTTAGAAGACAGTGGACAGTCCATCAAATAGAGTGTCAGCAAAATGGCCTCAAGATATATACTCATCAAAAGAACAACCTGCCTCTTTAACAAGAAAATAACGGGTCCTCTTTAAAAGGCCAGCTGGCAGTAGAGTATTTGAGCATTTAGGGAACAACTTCATGTGAAAGGAAAGGATTTTCATGCAATATAAAATGGCATTTTCACACTGTGTAAATTTATTCTGTAGCATATCTTCTTTTATAAATCTGTATGACTTGATTTACTTAGAAAACATTTCTGCTAATTTTTTCCATTTATTCCAAAATTAACTTTATTTTTAATCTTCCTGAAAGTTCCTTGGAAATTCATTTTTACATATTTCAATTGGGATGTTTTCTTCCATCTTTATCCCAAGAATAAATATTAGCACTTTTTTTTGCAAATTGGAACGTATTTTCCAACTATACAAAATTTTCCAGTGAAATTGATCAAATATTGTCCTTCAGAGATGAAAGTATGATCAGGCTGGTTTAATTCCATGGCAGTGAAATTAATGAGACTGTGTTTTGCAATGATATTCCATATATTAGCCTGATCAAACCTTGTTCCAAGTAATTTGATAATTGATATGCAGTTTTAGGAAAATTCTGAAAAGGGTATAAGAATGAGGAAACTATACTCTGATATTATGGCACAACTTGCTCTTGTCTGTTACCCGAGGAGGCAAGTCTTGATTTTTTATCATGAAGCAGTTCATGAAGATATGGTACCTAATGGTAACAGGGAAAGTCTTGACTGATTATCATGAAGTGGTTCATGAGGATATGGTACCTAATGGTAGTAGGGAAAGTCTTGACTGATTATCATGAAGCAGTTCATGAAGATATGGTACCTAATGGTAACAGGGAAAGTCTTGACTGATTATCATGAAGTGGTTCATGAGGATATGGTGCCTAATGGTAGTAGGGAAAGTCTTGACTGATTATCATGAAGCAGTTCATGAAGATATGGTACCTAATGGTAACAGGGAAAGTCTTGACTGATTATCATGAAGTGGTTCATGAGGATATGGTGCCTAACGGGTAAGAGTAAGGAGATCTCCCTGCTTTTGTGTACACCTTTTTCCTCATATAAGATGTACTTCCCGCTTTCCATCTGCTAAACTCTTACTTCTGACCAGATGCTAAACTGGTAATTGGTTCAGAAATATGCATGTGATCTCCACTCTCTGATCTCTAGGTCCTCTGAGTTTTCTGTGACCATTACTTTGAATTAGGGAGCTAAGCCTAAATCAACTCAGAGACCACTGGCATTGTTTAACTCCAAAATTCTCTTATTTTTACTCTTTTGCAACCTAGAGAGTTTCCTATTATTTTTAAAACTACTCTGGAGTTGGCAAAAATTAGACCAGGCAGTCTTCCAAAACATTGTGTTTTATATCTCAGCATAAATTTAATGCCTGTTCCCCCCTGGTTCCGATGTGACAACTACCCCTTGGATCAGTGGATGCTTTATAGCCAGCTGTCCATATGGGAAAGGGCCTCAAGATCTAAGAATGTGCAGTGCCATTTCCAAAATACTTCTCATTCTATTTGAGTGTTAGTACATGTTGATCTGATAAGCATTTATTGACACATATTTTGAAGAGCTGAGTTAATTAGCAAGGTACTTCTCAAAGCTTTGGGCTAAATAGGGTTTGGGATAATAAGCTTTCACCTTCTCCTAAGAACATATTTACCCTCTACAAGGCACAGTTCATTGTATCTTCTACTTCTAATTTTATTGTCTCTATTTATGATCCAGCATAAACTACTTGACCATCTCAAATCTGAAGGGTAGGAAAAAAAAACTATTGTTTCATCTCTTTTGGTGATCACGCACTAGTCCAACTTGACTCTTCTTATTTATTACAAATCTTTTATGATCTCACTGTGTCTTCCAAACTATTTCTTTTGCCTTATTGTTAGAGAAAAACAATATAATATCAAAAGTAATAGTTAGTCATGAAACTTAAAATTTTCTGAGCACTTACAATTTAAGTACTGTGCTAGATGCTGAGGATTCATTGGTAAGAAAGATCCAGTCTTTATATACATAAAACAAAGTCTAAAAAATGTTTTCAGAAAATCAATTCTGAACAACAACAAAAAAACACAGCATGTCAGATATAAAAGCATTTTAGATTATCTGCAGTTTTGAAATATCTTAATCAGTCAACTCATCTCTAAACCAGAATAATGAAGGGTTCTTATTGACTGAAGTGGAAATAAACACAGAATCCATGATATATTATACAGAGTTCTCCAGAGAAATGGAACCAATAGGATATGCACAGATATAGATAGGAGAAGATCTGGGCTACCCAGGTGACACTAGTGATAAAGAACCTGCCTGCCAATTTAGGAGACATAAGAGATGTGGGTTCGATCCCTGGGTCAGGAAGATCTCCTGGAGGGGGACATGCCAACCCACTCTGTTCTTGCCTGGGAAATCCCAGGGACAGAGCGGCCTAGCAGGCTCAGTCCAGAGGGCTGCAGAGAGTTGGACACAACTGAAGCAACTTAGCACACACACATGCACAAAAGATTGATTATGGGAATGGACCTATGCGGTTTATGGAGCCCAAGAAGTCCCACAAAATACCATAGGCAAGCTGGAGAGCTAGGACAGCCTGTGGTATAATCCAGTCCGAGTCCAAAGGCCCAAGAACTGGGAGAACTGAAAATGTAATTCCCAGTCCGAGGCTGAAGTCCTGAGAACCATGGGGCTGCTGGTGCAAGTCACTGAGTATGAAAGTTTGAGAACCAGGAACTCTGAAGTCGAAGAGCTGGAGAAGGTGGTCCCACGTCAAAAAGAGAGGGAAAATTCACCATTTATTTGCCTCTCTGTTCTATTCAAGCCTTCAACAGTTTTGAGGATGCCTGCTCACATTAGTGAGGGTGGGTCTTCTTTATTTAGTCCACTAATACAGGGCTTCCCTGGTGGCTCAGATGGTAACGAATCTGCCTGGAATTCAGGACACCTGGGTTCAGTCCCTGAGTTGGGAAAATCCCCTGGAGGAGGGCATGGCAACCCACTCTAGTATTCTTGCCTGGAGAATTCTATGGAGAGAGGAGCACAGCAGGCTACAGTCCATAGGATTGCAAAGAGTCGGACATGACTGAGTGACTAAGCACAGCACAGCACAATACAATGCTAATCTCTTCTAGAATCACCCTCACAGACATACTCAGAAATAATGTCTTACCAGTTATATGCGCATCCCTTGGCCCAGTCAAAATGATACATAAAATTAACCATTACCCATGAGAAGTATAACATATTAAATGGCAATGTAATTCTATATCAGATGTAATTGATAAAAGCCATAAAACAGTCTTGGTAATTAAGAATCATCAATTCTTTGATGCCAATGCCAAAGACCTGTTAAGCAAAACAGGGTTGTGGAACAGTGCTCGAAGGCATTGACTCTGGAGTCAGGATGCTTCAGATTGAATTCCTACTTCACCACTATAACGATTCTGCAAAAGATTGTGTGACTTAGTCTTTCTTAGCTGTTTCAGTTTCCTCATTTCTGTTTATTTATTTAGTTATTTTTGACTGCGATGGGTCTTCATTGCTGCCTGGGTTTTCTCTAGTTGCAGTGCGTAGGGGCTACTCTCCAGTTGTGGTGTATGGGTTTCTCATTGAAGTGGTTTCTCTTGTTACAGAGCACAGGCTCTAGGGTGTATGAGCTTCAGAGGTTGAGTTTCCCAAGCTCTAGAGCACAGGCTCAATAGTTATGGCACACAGGCTTAGTTGCCCCAAGGCATCATCCCAGATCAGGGATCAAATCCATGTCTCCTGCATTAGCAGGTGGATTCTTTACCACTGAGCCACCAGGGAAGCCCCCGTTTCCTCATTTCTGAAATGAGGATAATAATAGTATTTATTTCATGGCTTTCTACAAGAATTAACTAAGGTAATATAAGTAAAGTGCATAGCAAAGTAAGCATATACACTTTAGCCATGAACCATTATAAATATTACTGTTCATTTGATAGTTATTTACTGAATAGAAATGTCTAGCCAGGTTGTGAGATGTCAATGATACATGAGACAAGTTCCCAGTATCAATGAGCTTACTTCCAATGAGGATGGCGAGAATACAAACAACTATACTTCACTTTATGTAGATAACAAAGATGTGGGATCATGTTATGGAGAGGAAGGAATAATACCCATGAGGGAGAACAGATAAAGACGGGGACACTAAAGTTGTTTATTTGAAACAAGATAGTGTTTGGTCCTCTTGAAACAGAAGCATTAAATGTTTCATGGAACTCCAACTTCAGTTTTAAATCAGAGTAAATTAAATGATGCTATCAAACCAAGTTTATTGGTATGGAATAGATTAGGAATGGAAATAGGAAACTCAAAACTTGGCAACACTATCTCATCTAGGATCAGGAGTTATGGAGAATATTATGAGACTATGTTTACTGAAAAATTATGTCTTCCAAATAGGACAAGACTTGCACACCTGAAAATCATAGGCAAAGAATGATTCCCAAAACAGCATTAATAGCAATTATTTCCCCTCAAATATCAGTTTTATCTCAAGTTGATGACAGGACTAAACACATGCATGCACTAGAAATGAAAAAGTCACTAACTTTTTTAGACTGAAGTCTCCAGCAGGCAATGAACAGTGTTTAATGCCATATGGAGGTAATTTAATGTGAATTTTGCAATACTTGGCATCACCAAATCTCCTAAATGGAGTTACTGATTTTGTTTCTTTCTAGCATGATGATTTAGTTTTGCAATGGTACTGTCACCAGATGAGATTAATCACAATAACGATGCATCTTTTTGCTAAGGATATTATCATAAATCATTCAGATACAGCCCAAGAGAAAAGGTTTCTAGTTAAACTTCCTAAATTTATAAAATAGTTATAAAGCATGAGCTCTTGGAAGTAGACATTATTTTTATTTTACTTTGGGAGCACATGGCAAAATGATTATTCATTGATGTGAAGTGATTTAGCAAATACGCACATGCCTAGACACTTAAGTACCTTAAGTGTCTTAAGTGCACAGTATCTTAAGAGCTTTTGAAAATAATATTTGTGCTACAATACCAATTTCATGTGATTCCAATTACACATGTAAGATATGAGGTAACTCAAAAACTGGGCCTCAGTTTCCATATCTATAAAATAATAATAATATCCATTTCATAGGATTTTTATGCGGCAATATCTTAAAAATGCTCTGTAACCTAAAGGTGAGTCTTCTCCTTTTTTCTCCTTTTCTTCTTCCTTCTTGCTCTTCTTCCCCTTTCATTGTTAACTAGTCATAGTTTTACCAGGTCAAATATATATAATATATGCTTTACAAATAAACTTTGTAAGCTTATTTCAATATCACAGACCTAAAGCTACACTCAAAGAACTTGTGCTAAAGCTTAAGATTCCAGCTTATTCTGTTTTCATATGGTGAGACGGTTTATCCAAACATCTGTATACCAGTCATAACAATACAATCTCAAGTTGTCCATGTACTCTTAGTTGAGAGCTTAACACATAAACTGTAATTTATCTTTTAATAATAGCCAATTTGAAATTATTACACATAAAATGTGGTTTAAAATATTCAGTTGGTCACTGACTGCAATCACCTGATGCATACCACCTACTTTCTTCACAACATTATAGTGGAAATTTTTAAAAATTGCAAAACTCATGTCACATGCTAGATACTACTGAAATGCTACATAATAAAAAAAGCATTGAAATTATTCTTCTCAAATGTTATGTTCCAAAATACTTTTGTTTTCAAATTTGGAACTATTTTTGGTAATGTTTTTCAGTTGAATATTTACTGCTAATGGTAGGTATAATGAATGCTTAGTTTAGCAACACATAGTGGCTACTAGAAGGATAAGGAGAAAATGAGGTTGCCCTAAAATAAGAAAAAGATTAAGGTTTTAAATGTTCCTTAGAAATACACTATTTTTAAAATCTTTTAAGAAAATGGCAGAATAGAAGGACGTGAACTAACTTATTCTTATGGAAACACCAAAATCACAACTAACTGCTGAACAACCATCAACCAAAAAATGCTAGAACCTACCAAAAAAGACACTCCACATCCAAAGACAAAAAGAAGCCACGAGGAGATGGTAAGAAGGGCTAAAGCACAATAAAATCAAATCTCATACATGCTATGTAGGCGACCCACAAACTGGAAATAGTAATAATTCTACCACAGAAATTCTCACTCAGGAGTCAAAGTTCTAAGCCCCACCTCAGGCTCCCCAGCCTGGGGGCCTGGCAACAGGAGGAGGAGATCCAAAGAATCTGGCTTTGAAGGCCAGCAGGAAATCCACAGGTAAGGCACACACAGGGTCTTATGCACACGAGGACCATGGAAAAAAGCATTGAACTCACCAGAGACTGGGCCAGACCTACCTGCTAGTATCAGGAGATCTCTTGTGGAGGTGGGGGCTGGGAAGGGGGCAGCTGTAGCTCAATACAGGGACAAAGACACTGGTAGCAGCAGTTACAGTGAGTATTCATTGGTGTGAGCATTGGGTCCTTCAATAGGATAAAACCTTTTGAGGGTGATCAAGCGTGATTACTTATTACCTGTAAGGGAAAGAGAAACACCAGTGTGTGTTTCATCCAGCTGCTTATTATTTATACACCTGTGTTCCAATCTATAAAAATGGTAATCATAATAGTATCTACCTTCCTCATACAGGTGCTATAAAGGATACGTAAGTTATAATACTTCAAAGTCTGCCAGAAACAAAAGCAAAGGTAAGCTGCAGTTGGAAGAGTGTTGCCAGGCAGAAAAAAAATGTGTTGTCTCTATATGACTTCATTTGTTTGTTAGTATAAGCTTCTTCTCAGCTCCTTCACTGCATCTCTCACCCCTCCTCCTCTTCTTTTTCTTCTTTCCTTTCTTCTCCTCTTGTGCTCTGACACTCCTGTGGCTATGATCATTTAATTTTTCTCTCTCACTTTCTTACTGTCTGACTCTGAATTTCACACTCTCTCTATGAATTTCCATCCACCTGTTCTCTTCTTCTCTCAACCTCTTTCAGTTTGAGCATTTTCATTTTTGCTATTCAAAGACTTTAAAAAATAAAGTTAAATTCTTGATCCACGGAATCTGACTGTCACTGGCAGGGTTGATCTTGAAATATGTATGTTGACAGAGGGTCCTCTAGAGAGGGAGCCCCCCCTGTGTTGTGAGGAAAAGAGTCATGGTGAAGCAACCAGGGCTGCCCTGTAACACACGGTACCTGTGCATTCAGTAAACACTTTTATCCTGACTCTACGGGGCAGTAGTTAGAAGTCCAATGCCAGCTATTTTCATTACTGATCTACTCAAAATGCCATGACCAGGAGCCAAAATACAAATGAGTTTGTGTCTTTCTCAATTGAGCATCACAAAGCTGAATTGAAAGCTTTAGGCAGGTTGGGATCCAATTGTTTTATTATGTCCCACTTTTTTTCTTCTTAAGAAATATCATGGAAAAAGAAAAGGAAAAAAAATCAGTTTCTTTTTTTAACCAAATAGTTTGAATCTTATATAGCATTGGCTAAAATTTGTTAAATATATACTCTGTGTACCAGGCTGTATAATGAACACTTTATTTTTTTTAAAGTTTTTCATTAAAAAAAAAAGCCTATTTATTTATTGGCTGTGCTGGCTCTTCATTATGGTGTGTGGGCTTCTCATTCTTGTGGTTTCTCTGGTTGCAGAGCACAGGTGTAGGCTTCCGGGCTTCAGTAGCTGTGGCGCATGGGCTCAGTTGCCCTACAACATGTAGGACCTTAGTTACCGGGCCTGGGATTGAACCCATGTCCCCTACATTGGTGGACAGATTCTTAACCACTGGACAACCAGGGAAGTCCTATAATAAGCACTTCAAAGGTACCGTCATATGTGATTTTTCCACAGTTCTAAGAGGTATTATTTTTATTTTATACATAAAGAAACTGACACTCAGAAGACTTATGTAATTTGCCCAAATTTAGACAGGAGATAAGTGTCGGAGGAGGGATTTAAAACCAAGCCGTCTGGTTCCAAAGCTTAGATTCTTAATCATTATAGATTGATAGAGGGGACAGAGTTTGTGTGGCTGCAGAGATTTGGTTCCCTGCAGGAGATACAGAGCTGGATCTTCAATAGGTTTCCTGTTTTGTTATAAAATGTAGAGATATTGATGTAAAATACTGAATAGCTCTATGACATAAACTTTGAAATGAACAAACATTTCTGCATGTATCTTTCTTATTAGTACAAAACATTACTTCAACTAGATTCTTTCTTTTAATCTCTCTTAGTTTTCTTGCGTGTGTGCATGCTAAGTCACTTCAGTCACATCCAACCCTTTGACACCCTATGGACTGCAGCCCGCCAGGCTCCTATGTCCGTGGGATTCTCCGGGCAAGAATACTGGAGTGGGTTGCCACGCCCTCCTCTCTTAGTTTTCTTATCTATTGGTAAATTGATCTCAGCATATGTACTTAGTTTTTGGCAGGATGTGTATACAAATAGCACTTAAATAGCAATCCATTGATGAGCACTTCCATTACATTCTGAGCTGTATTAATTTTTAATGGACCAAATGCAGACAGGTTCCTGAACAGTGCTGAATCATCTTACATCCTGAATTAATTTTTAATGGACCAAATGCAGACAGGTTCCTGAACAGTGCTGAATCATCTTACATCCTGAGATTCATCTTCAAGGATGTCATGATCTTACCAGACAGTAAACCAAGTCTCTCAAAAATGACCACCATGGAGGGCCAATGCAACCATGACTAATGAAGTCATTATAGAAAAGGCAAAAGTTATTTTAGGAGAGAAAAGTACTTTGCTTTTGTGTGCTTGTTTTGGGCTTTGATTTTTAAGGGTTCTGTTTATTTTCAAACACAAAGTGGCACAATTTTATTCATATGCTATTTGAATATTGAGTAGACTGTAAGATCAAAAAGACCTCTGGTCACATAAGAAATTTCCTTCAAGGGGAAAAGAAAATGGGAATTGGTCGCAACATTTCTAAATTATAGACAAGAGTCAAGTACCTATACACCTTTTACAGTCATGTCTGTATCTTGCACTACCTTGCTAACCTGCTGAGGGAATCAGTGGTACTGACAATGCAAAATTCTCTTTTATCTTTTATCTTATATATGTGAAAGAAATCTGTTGAATAGAAGAGATACTGGGAAATGGGGCTCTATTTTAGAATAGACTTGGATTTACAGAAGTTAGCTCTTCAGATGCTGTGAGGACTTCATTTCTTTGGTAAAACTGGAGTCACCATAAAAATACAACAAAAAATTGAGAAAACTGGCAAAAAGTCCACAAAGTAAAGTAAACATTAAATTTCTTTTTTATATTTGACTTCAAATGTGTATTTCACCTCACTGTAAAGCCTCATAAAGTTTTGTAATAGGTATCCAACAACTAATTAATAAGGCAAAAATCTGTGAAAATGTTCATTGTAGTGAAATTTTGTATAAGAATATAATGTTAGAAACTACATACACATTTATGTGGATTGGAGATCAAAAAAGTAGAAACTTTAATAATTCACTATATAATAAGAAAATTATATTATTTATGGGTAATCATGACTACCAACTTTCCTAGTATTTTTCTCTCTCTCTCCCCAGCTCTTCTTCTCTTTCTTTCTTCCTCTCCCTCTCTCCCTTCCCCCCTCCATGAGAACATTTATAGATCATGAATGTTTGAGAGTACTCATTATGGGAAAAGGAAGAGAGAGCCAAATTTTAAAAGGGTGGCTTTACTTTTTCCCAGACTTAACTCTTCATTATTTAATTATCTGTGCTTGCAAAATTGAATGAGAAAAAAAATTTTACCTGAAACTAATGAATTGCATGTCCTTTAATTTGAATGTTCAAATTATCTGATTCAATAATAATTATATGCATGTTAAAAAGGGAGTTTTAGAAAAAATGTCTCTAAGAATGTACTTCACAGTCTTTTCTGTTCATTTCTGACCCTTGCACAGAGAAAATACTATTAATTGAGCCATTTTTATGACACAAAATATCTTCCTTTATGACAGAAAGATTAACATTGCCTTTATAAAAGCTACAAGACTTTTTGAAAATTAGTCATTATATAAAGAAGAGTCATTACTTGCATTTTGTATTTTATATTTGACTTAAGTAAAATATTTTACGGTTGATATTAAATATAATCTTACTGTATACTTGTGAGTCTATAATATTTAAAATATTTTTATTTTTGTTGTTTATTATATATCAAATATATTATTTTAAATAATACATAAAATTTCAGAGGTACACTGTAATACTTATCCTCCTTCAGACATCCAACTAGATGTGTTTTTGTCTTGAATGTGTGAAGTGTCTTCCTCCTTACTTTAGAGTAATGGACATCTCTTAACACTGAAACAACAAATTTAGCAGCCAATAGATGGCACTGGAGGTATTCAAAACATATTCTTTATCTTTTCCATTCCATTTAATATGATTATTTCTGAGAGTAAATGACAATTTATATCGTTAAATTAAAAACATAGGCATATTCAGAATGTCCATGGTGAAGAAACTCAAATATTTAGCTGTTGAATTCCTGTTCAAAATTTTAGCACCCTAACAATATGAAACAAATTCTCTTCTCAACCATGTTGTAACTTATCAGTGTGTCACTCAAAGATATTTTACCACCACCTTCTAGGATTTCTGGGGAAGTTGGAAGCTCACTCAGTATGTGTGATATCCATAGAGATTTCATTTTGGTACTATTTTCCTGCTTATGTGATCCTGGTAGGTTGAGGATTACTGAGAAATGTAATTAAGTCTTTCATTACTGGTCCTCACCTGGATCTTTCTAAAGCCAACTTCACAAGTAACCTTTTCATTCTCTATAGTAAACAAGCATACAACATGTTCAATGAATCACACAGAGTAAAAGAGAAAATGTATGATAGCACTTCAGCACACACCGCAGTGAACAGAGTAATCCATTCATAGGTTGGGACTAATTTCCCTCTAAAATTGGCTGACAATGGGCTTAACTATGTAGACTTGGTACAAAGAGATCCCACGTGGAGTTCAATGGAAATGCTGCATAAATAGGAAGCCAAATTAGCACAATATCTGTTTTGTTAAGTGAGATCCAGTGTCTATGCTCTGTCTGTTTTTTTGTTCAGTTACATCAAGTGTCTCATAAAGCCTGGTGATATTTTTAGGAAAGTGTTATCAGCATGATGCAGCATCAAACATTATGGCTATACCATCTTCAGATTACATCCCACCACTTTTCAAAGCTGTCTTAAAACTATTGAAGAAGCTATTGCTTTGAATCTAAAACAAACATAAGTCACTGCTTTATGAAAATTCAACACCAAGTGAAACCTACACATAGCTGGAGAAAGACCACATTTCAGTCTATTTGCTTATGCACAAAACAATCAAATATTTATTGTTATTTAATGTGCTGATATTCTGTTAACACTACTATAGTTTTGTTTGTGTGAGACATCACCATGAAGTAATTGGATTCATATATTTATATTCATATGTGTATTTCATAATGATTATGTATTTCATGTATAAGCAATGTGTCTGGAGGGCCCAAAACAGTGCCTGGTTATTTTTATTTGAACTTGTTATATTACATTACATTGTTAGTAGCTGATTAACAATGTTGTGATAGCTTCAGGTGAACAGCAAAGGGGCTCAGCCATATGTATCCATGTATTAATTTTCCCCTAGACTCCCCTCCCATCCAAGCGCCTGGTCATTTATAGAGTACCTATTAAAACAGGTTATAGGACAAACAGCTGAAATACTGTGTTACCAGAAAAATACCAAATGTGTAATTTTACCAATAATATCTGTTCACCTCCCTTCCGTTTACTAAAACCATTCGTCTTTAATATCTGGCTTTAAGAAATTCTCTCTATATTATTTCTCATAGGAGTATTTAGTGCCCTAGAAATCCTTGCTAAAATGTGGTCATAGTCCCTAACCTCTTATAGCCACACTAGCTTTATATATTATACAAAGAGTAGGAGAAATTTTAATTCTTCCCAATAAGATTAGATGCATTTTCATGAGTTCTGTGACATATGCAATTGAACTAAGGCAATTCTTTAAATGTACCTAAGGATGTTTGAAGATCTTATATAAAGCAGGGGACACATAAGGGAAGTGTCCACAGGTGATAGTAAGAGACTTCTGGAATTCCATAAGGGGAAATTCCTATAGAGTCCTGCACTGTGGCCTGCAGATACTTTTATCTTTAATACAACAGTGATTATGAGGCTCGGGGATCTTGACTGACATTCATCTTGATGTCTGCATTTTAATCTTAATGATATTTCCCTTTCTAAAATCACTAGCTTCACCTTTTCAATAAAGAAACAAGGCAGATCACAATTATGCTCTTCTTTTACAAATTAAGTTGAAATATTAGAGCAAAGAGTGTGGAGTTGTCTTAGAGTTTAACAGCGAATATTCAGCTATTACAGTATAGGTTTGTAAGTAAGATGTTTGTCGCATATGAATGAAAAAATGAGTGAATGAATGAACAGGGGCACTATACAACCCAAATGACTTTGTGCCAAATTTGGTAGCAGGAAGTGACTCAAACTAAGAGGAAATAGGAAATTTGATTGGCAATTTTTAATTCAACTTACAACAACAAAATAAATGTCAAATAATGTTACAAGTCATCTTCATATTCCAGGATAAAACATATAAATCAGAGATGTTTTCCTGTCTGTGGTTTTAAACCTAATGCTTAATGAGCTCCAAGTTTAGTCAGGAAGCCAACAAATTATAAGGGGTGACTTTGTGTGAGTAAATCTAAGTTCTGAAGCCCTCAGCCATCTTATTAGCATAATAATTTTACCTACCTCATAGGGACATTTTGAGAATTATCTTTAAAAATGCATGTACTCACTGCTATGTTTAAAATGGATAACCAACAAGGACCTATTGCAGAGCACATGGAACTCTGTTCAGTATTATATATCAGCCTGGATGGGAGGGGAATTTAGGGGAGAATGGATACATATATATGTATGGCTGAGTCCCTTAACTGATCCTCTGAAACTATCACATTGTTTGTTAATCTGCTATACCCTGATACAAAATAAAAAGTTAAAAATGCATGTCAAATGGTGCAACTACAATTGATTAACAGTTTAGCAATATCTCAGTAAGTTAAACATACTTAGACATATGATTCAAAAATTCTACTCCTAAGTTCAGTTCAGTTCAGTCGCTCAGTCGTGTCCGACTCTTTGCGACCCCATGAATCGCAGCACGCCAGGCCTCCCTGTCCATCACCAACTCCCAGAGTCTACCCAAACCCATGTCCATCGAGTCGGTGATGCCATCCAACCATCTCATCCTCTGTCGTCCCCTTCTCCTCCTGCCCCCAATCCTACCCAGCATTAGGGTCTTTTCCAATGAGTCAACTCGCTGAATCTACCCCAAATAATTGAAAATAGGTGCTCAAATAAAAACTTGTTTACAAGTGTTCATAACAGTATTATTCACAATAATCCAAAGAATGGAAACAAGGCATATGTCCATCAACCAACAAATGAGTAAATGAAGTATGACATATATATATATATACACAAATGAATGTTATTAAGGCATACAAAGAACTGAAGTATTAATACCTGCTATAACATACAGAAACCTTGAAAACTTGCTAAGTGAAAGAAACTAAGTCACATATTACATGGTTTCACATAGGGGAAATATCTGTAATAGGTAACCACTATGCTGAAGAAGCTGAAGTTGAATGATTCTGTGAAGACCTACAAGACCTTCTAGAATTAACATCAAAAAAAAAAAAAAAGATGTCCTTTTCATCATAGGGGACGGAATGCAAAAGTAGGAAGTCAAGAAATACCTGGAGTAAATAGGCAAGTTTGGCCTTAGAAATGAAGGAGAGCAAAGGCTAATAGAGGTTTTCCAAGAGAATGCACTGGGCATAGAAAACACCCTCTTCCAACAACACAAGAAATGACTCTACACATGGACATCACCAGATGATAAATACCGAAATTAGATTGATTATATTCTTTGCAGGCAAAGATGGAGAAGCTCTATACAGTCAGCAAAAAAAAAAAAAAAAAAAGAAAGACCTAGAGCTGACTGTGGCTCACATCAACAGCCACTTATTGCAAAACTCAGACTTAAATTGAAGAAAGTAAGGAAAACCGCTAAACCATTCAGGTATGATCTAAATCAAATCCCATATGATTTTACAGTGGAGATGATGAACAGGTTCAAGAGATTAGCTCTGGTAGACAGAGTGCCAGAAGAACTATGGACAGAGGTTCATAACATTGTACAGGAAATGGTGACCAAAACCACCCTCAAGAAAAAGAAATGCAAGAAGGCAAAGTGGTTGTCTGAGGAGGCTTTACAAATAGCTGAGAAAAGAAGAGCAGTGAAAGGCAAAAGAGAAAGGGAAAGATACATGCATCTGAATGCATATTTCCAAAGAATAGCAAGGAGAGGTAGAAAGCCTTCTTTAGTGAAAAATCCAAAGAAATAGAAGAAAACAATAGAATGGGAAAGACTAGAGATCTCTTCAAAAAAACTGAAGATACCAAGAGAACATTTCATGCAAAGATGGGCACAATAAAGGACAGAAAAGGTAAGGACCTGAGATAAGCAAAAAATATTAAGGAGAGGTGACAAAAGTACACAGAAGAACTATACAGAGAAGGTCTTAATGACCCAGATGCCACAATGGTGTGATCACTCATGTAGAACCAAACATCCTGGAGTGTGAAGTGGGCCTTAGAAAGTATTACTATGAACAAAGCTAGTGAAGGTGATGGAATTCCAGCTGAGCTATTTCAAATCCTAAAAGATGATGTTATTAAAGTGCTGCGCTCAATATGCCAGCACAAAATTGTGAAAACTCAGCAGTGGCCATAGGACTGGAAAAGATCAGTTTTCATTCCAGTCCCAAAGAAGGGCAATGCCAAAGAATGTCAAACTAAAGCACAATTCCACTCATTTCACATGCTAGCAAGATAATGATCAAAATACTACAAACCAAGCTTCAATAGTATGTGAACTGAGAACTTTCAGATGTACAAACTGGATTTAGAAAAGGTGAAGGAACCAGAGATCAAATTGCCAACATCTGTTGGGTCATAGAAAAAGCAAGGGAATTCCAGAAAAACATCTACTTCTGCTTCCTTGACTACACTAAAGTCTTTGACTGTGTGGATTACAACAAACTCCGGAAAATTCTTAAGGAGATGGGAATACCAGACTACTTTACCTACCTCCTGAGAAACCTGTATTCAAGTCACAAAGCAACAGTTAGAACGAGACATAGAATAATGAACTGGTTAAAAATTTGGAAAGGAGTACATCAAGGCTGTATGTTGTCACCCTACTTATTTAACTTATATGCAGAGTACGTGCACAATGTCAGGCTGAATGACTCACAAGCTGGAATAAAGATTGCTGGGAGAAATATCAATAACCTCAGATGTGCAGATGATACCACTTTAATGGTAGAAAGCAAAGAGAAACTAAAGAGTCTCTTGATGCAGGTGAAAGAGGATAGTGAAAAAGTTGGCTTATAACTCAACATTAAAAAAAAACTAAGACCATGGCAGCTGGCCAGTCCCATCACTTCAAGGCAAATAGATGGGAAAACAATGGAAACAGTGGCAAATTTTATTTTCTTGGGCTCCCAAATCACTGCAGACAAAGACTGCAGCCACAAAATTAAAAGACGCTTGCTCTTTGGAAGAAAAGTTATGACAAACCTAGGGAGCATATTCAAAAGCAGAGACACCACTTTGCCAACAAAGGTGGCAGTCAAAGCTATCATTTTTCCAGTACTCATATATGGATGTGACAGTTGGACCATAAAGAAGGCTGAGCACCAAAGAATTGATGTTTTTGAATTGTGGTATTGGAGAAGACTCTTGAGAGTCCCTTGGACTGCAAGGAGATCAAATGAGTCAATCCTAAATAAATCAGTTCTAAATATTCTTTAGAAGGACTGAAGCTGAAGCTGCAATACTTTGGCCACGTGTTGCAAAGAGCTGACTCCTTGAAAAAGACCCTAATGCTGTGAAAGATTGAGGACAAGAGGAGAAAGGGGCAACAGATAAGATGGTTGGATGGCATCCCTGACACAATGGATATGATTTTGAGCAAACTCCAGATGATGGTGAAGGCAGGGAAGACTGATGTGTTTCAGTTCATGGGGTCACAAAGAGTCAGACATGACTTAGCAACTGAACAACAACCCATACTATGTAAATTCATAGATACAGAAAGCAGATTAGGAGTTGGCAGGGGCTGGGTGGAGAGAGGAGTAAGGACTTTCAGATAATGGGCATGGAGTTTCCATTTGTGATAATGAAAAATTTCAGGAACTAGTTAATCTTGGTTGTATTCTCACCATTTTGAATGTATTTACTGCCACTGCATTACACATTCTAGAATGGTTGAAAAGATAAATTTTAAGTTATGTGCACTTTACTATGATTATAAAAAATAACAAAAAAAAGAGTATGTTTTCTAAAAGTTCTGAGCTCTCAATACTGACCAATTGACACAGTTTTGAACTTACTATGTTTCTTTGTGATATGCTTCATATGTAAAGATGAAGAATCAAAGGAATACTGGGGGAAAAAAACTGTATGCTGGTGAAACCACAATGATGCTATAACTTTGAATCTTAATTTTACATCAACTAATTAGTCAAACCTGCATTGTGAAGAGTTCAATGTCTAGTAGAGTTTTGTTCAGTTCAGTTCAGTCACTCAGTCATGTCCGACTTTTTGCGACCCCATGGACTGCAGCATGCCAGGCTTCCCTGTCCATCACCAACTCCCAGATCTTGCTCAAACTTATGTCCATGGAGTCGGTGATGCTGTTCAACCATCTCGTCCTCTGTCGTCCCCTTCTCCTCCCACCTTTAATCTTTCCCATCATCAGGGTCTTTTCCAATGAGTCAGTTCTTCGCATCAGGTGGCAAAGTATTGGAGTTTCAGCTTTGGCATCAGTCCTTCCAATGAATATTCAGGACTGATCTCTTTAGGATGGACTGGTTGGATCTTCTTGCAGTCCAAGGGACTCTCAAGAGTCTTCTCCAACACCACAGCATCAATTCTTCAGTGCTCAGATTTCTTTATAGTGCAACTCTCACATCCATACATGACTACTGGGAAAACCATAGCTTTGACTAGATGGACCTTTGTTGGTGCTATCTAGGTTTGTCATAGCTTTTCTTCCAAGGAGTAGAGTTTTGTAGTTGTTGATAATATTTCAAAGAAGGAGAAGAAAAAGAAGGGGAGGAGGAGGAGTAAGAGGATAAGGAGGAAGGAGAAAGAAAGGAAGGAAAAGGAGAAGAAGTATGCTTTGGTGGAGAAAATGTTTTGTTCATTATAGTTGCTCACAAGAAAAGTGGACTTTAAAGACCATGCATAGGATCCACTCATGCTTTGTTTACCTTCAACAATTACTTTTCCACAGTCTGAGTTAAAGAGAACTTAAGGATAATTTATTTCAATTTTATTATTTTATTATTTCAATTTATTTCAACTATTTCAATTTTTAGATGAGAAAACCAAGACCCAGGATGGTCAAATAACTTACCTAAGATCAGTGAATGGGGTATGTGACATTTTGATGCTACTGAGCACTTTTTATTGTCAAAAAATTTGTCAAGTAACAGATACCTGCCTGACTATTCCTGATCCCCATGTACCCCTTTATTCAAGTAGATTTGTAGATAAAGATGCTGATTGGAGAGGTCTGTTATACACACATTACTTGGAAATATATTCCAATATTTTTGCGTTTTGATGCCAAATACCCATGCTAAGATACGACGTGTTGCATTGATAATTAGTGGCAGATTGGATAAGAAAGAGCCTTATAATCAAAGTATACTGTTCACACTTCTGTCTCTTGGTAACCCCACCACTACATCCCATGTTTAAGTGCTGTCCACTCAGTGTTGATCTTCTCAGAGCTGGTTTATTTTAAGAATACTCTTGCTTTTTATCATGCCTTAATGGAGAAACTTCTCAGCTAGCATCTCAAGGACAACCAGCCCTGGTTTTTACTACCCCAGGGCCATCAATAGAAAAGTCTAACACTGATTAGGATCTACTCACTGATTGGCAGATATTAAAAGTTAGATGATTCAATGAGAACTATGGATTCTGTCCTTGTCATTACCAAAGACAGTGAATCCTCTCTGAATAAAATAGGTCATAGACTAAGGGTGTTCCTAAACCCCCATCCTTGTCCCTCCTGCTGGCACTCTCCTTCATGCCTGATGACTTACCTTGCACACAGCTGTCCCTCAGTAAAGGTTCAAATAATAAACATTTGAACTCTGGGTAGAGAAACTCCCTCTGTGAAAATGTAGTTTCTAATCATATCTCTCATCTTAAAATTATATCCCAATTTCCAGTGTGTAACTAGTACTTAGAGTTGGAAGTGTGGGCAATTCTATCTTGAAAGATATTCCTTAGATACAGATTTAATAATAATGTGTCACTAATATCCATTTCAACCACTACCATATTCCTGAATGTATCCAAACGTTGAAAAAGTTCTTGCTCATCTTTATTTTCTGACTGAAACTGTTAACTTGATTTGACTTGATGTTTTTGTTCTTTCCTAATAGAGGCTAGGCTAAGCACACTTCAGGTATGCACAGATTGATGGTTAGGGTAATGAATGATCATCCATTATTTCAGAAGTGATGTTCATTAATGTCTTTTCTAAATCATTTGGCATTAAAATAAAATCTAAATATTTCCCAAGACTATGTTAGAAAATTTTGATTATACCATATGATTAGTGGATAATTATTTTCTTGCTTTAATTTAATATCACCATTTACTTTTAAAATTGTGGGGGTGGGAGGGTGAACAGAGATAAGGAAAAATGCATAGGTACATGTCAGTCACTGGAGAAGCGAATGGCAAACCACTTCAGCATTCTTATTTTGAGAACTCCATGAACAGTAAGAAAAGGCATAGATATGACACTGAAAGATGAACCCAATATGTGTCCAATATGCTACTGGACAAGAGTAGGGAAATAACTCCAGAAGGAATGAAGAGGCTGACCAAAGCAGAAATGATGCCCAGTTGCGGATGTATCTGGTGGTGAAAGTAAAGTCTGATGCTGTAAAGAACAATACTGCATAGGAAACTGGAGTGTTAGATACATGAATCTAGGTAAATTGGAAATGGTCACATAGCTGAGAGCAAGAGTGAATATCGACATTTTAGGAATCAGTGAACTAAAATGGATGGCAATGGGTGAATTTAAATCAGATGACCATTATATCTACTACTGTGGGGAAGAACTCCATAGAAGAAATGGAGTACCCCTCATAGTCAACAAGAGTCTGAAATGCAGTACTTGGGTACAATCCCCAAAATTACACAATGATCTCTGTTCATTTCCAAGGCAAACCATTCAGCATCAAAATAATACAAGTATATGCCCCGACCAAAAATGCCAAAGAAGTTGAACAGTTCTATGATGACCTATAAGACCTTCTAGAACTAACACCAAAAAAAAAGATGTCCTTTTCATCATAGGGGGCTGGAATGCAAAAGTAGGAAGTCAAAAGATAACTGGAATAACAGGCAGGTCTGGCCTTGGAGTACAAAATGAAGTAGGGCAAAGGTTAATAGAGTTTTGCCACGAGTATGCAATGGTCACAGCAAGCACCCTCTTCCAACAACACAAAAGACAACTCTACACCTGGACATCAGCAGATGGTCAATACTGAAATCAGATTAATTATATTCTTTGCAGCAAAATATGGAGAAGTTCTACACAGTCAGCAAAAAGAAGACCAGAAACTGACTTTGGCTCTGATCACCAAGCTATTGTAAAACTCAGACTTAAAGAAAGTAGGGAAAACCACTAGACCATTCAGATACGACATAAATCAAATCCCTTACGATTATGCAGTGGAAGTGACAAATAGATTCAAGGGATTAGATTTGATAGACAGAGTGCCTGAAGAACTATTGATGGAGGTTCATATCATTGCACAGGAGGCAGCGATCAAAACCATCCCCCAAAAAAGAAATGCAAAAAGGCAAAATGGTTGTCTGAGGAGGCCTTACAAATAGCTGAGAAAGAGGAGGAAAGGATAAAGGAAAAAAGGGAAAGGATAAAGGAAAGATATATCCATCTGAATGCAGAGTTCCAAAGAATAGCAAAGAAAGATAAGAAAGCCTTCTTAATTGAATAATGCAGAGAAATAGAGGAAAACAATAGAATGGGAAAGACTAGAGATCTCTTCAAGAAAATTGGAGATACCAAGGGAACATTTCAGGCAAAGATAGGCACAATAAAGGACAGAAGTGGTATGGACCTAACAGAAGTAGAAGAGATTAAGAAGAGGTGGCAAGAATACACAGAAGAACTATAAAAAAAATCTTAATGACCCAGACAACCACAATAGTGTGATCACTGACCTAGAACCAAACATCCTGTAACATGAAGTCAAGTAGGTCTTAAGAAGCATTACTACAAATAAAGGTATAGAGGTATCAGAATTCCAGCAGAGCTATTTCAAATCCTAAAAGATAATGCTGTGAAAGTGCTGAACTCAATATGCCAGCAAATTTGGGAAACTCAGCAGTGGCCACAGGACTGGAAAAGGTCAGTTTTCATTCCAATCCCAAAGAAAGGCAATGCCAAAGAATATTCAAACTACCATACAATTCCACTAATTTCACATGCTAGTAAGGTAATGCTCAAAATCCTTTAATCCAGGCTTCCACAGTATGTGAGCTGAGAACTTCCAGATAAACAAGATGGATTTACAAAAGGCAGAGGAACCAGAGATCAAATTGCCCACATCTGTTGGATCATAGAAAATGCAAGGGAATTTCAGAAAAAACATCTACTTCTGCTTCATTGACTATGCCAAAGTCTTTGACTGTGTAGATCACATTAAACTGAGAAATTCTTAAAGAGATGGGAATGCCTGACCACCTTACCTGCCTCCTGAGAAATCTGTATGCAGGTAAAGAAACAACAGTTAGAACTGGATGTGGAACAACAGACTGGTTCAAAATTTGAAAAGGAGTACATCAAGACTGTATACTGTTACTCTTTATTTAACTTATATGCAGAGTATATCATGCAAAATGCCAGGCTGGATGGCTCACAAGCTTGAATCAAGATTGCTGGGAGAAATATCAATAACCTCAGATATGCAGATGACACACACTAATGGCAGAAAGTGAAGAGGAACTAAAAAGCCTCTTGATGTAAGTGAAAAAGGAGAGTGAAAAAGCTGGCTTAAATCTCAGCGTTCTAAAAACTAAGATCATGGCATCCAGTCCCATCACTTCAAGGCAAATGGATGGAGAAAAAATGGAAATAGTGACAGACTTTATTTTCTTGGGCTCCAGAATCACTGCGGATATGACTGCAACCATGAAACTAAAAGACGCTTGCTCCTTGGAAGAAAAGCTATGACAAACCTAGAGACAGTATTTAAAAAGCAGAGACATCACTTTGCTGACAAAGGTCTGTATAGTCAAAGTTGTGGTTTTTCCAGTAGTCATGCACAGATGTGAGTTGGACTGTAAAGAAGGATGAGTGCCTAATAATCGATGCTTTCAAACTGTGGTGGTGGAGAAGGCCATTTAGAGTCCCTTGGAGAGCAAGGAGACCAAATCAGTCAATCCTAAAGGAAATCAGCCCCGAATACTCATTGGAAGGACTGATGCTGAAACTGAAGGTGCAATGCTTTGGCTACCTGATTCAAAGAGCTGACTCATTGGAAAAGACCCTGATGCTGGGAAAGATTGAGGACAGGAGGAGAAGAGGGATCACAGAGGATGAGACAGTTGGATCCTATCATCGAGTCAATGGACAAGAGTATGAGCAAACTGTGGGAGATGGTGAAGGACAAGGAAGCTTGGTGTGCTGCAGTCCATGGGGTCACAAAGAGTTTGGACATGACTGAGCAACTGAACAACATGTCGGTCAAATATTCCTGAACTCTTTGACTTATTTTGGCATATATATTCTGGTTTTCATAAAAATAATCATTTCAGAAGCCATCTTTCATGTAGCTATCCCTAAAATGCCTCCATAAAAGTAAAGACTTACTGAATTCAAGCTTAAAGAAAATGTATGCTTGACTTAGGCTTGCTCAGGCTGCTATAACAAAATGTCACATACTGAGTAGTTTACAAGCAACAGAAATGTACTGCTCACAGTTCTGGAGACTGAAAAGCCTAAGATCAAGATAGCAACATGGTCGCCTTCTGGAGAGGGCCCTCTTTCTGGTTCATAGCTGATGCCTTCTGTCTGTTTCCTTATATAATAGCTGGAGTTAAGTGTCTCTCTGGAGCTGCATTTATAAGGCACAAACTTGATTCACGACGGCTCCATCCTCGTGGCTTATTCGTCTCCCCAAAGCCCCACCTACTAATACCATTACACAGGGCATTAACACTCCAGTACATGAATTTTAGGGGAACACACTCAGACAACTACACTTACACAAAATTACATAATAGAACTAGAATGAAAACCCAGGACTTAACCAACCAACACTCTTTAATCTCAATAGGTTTAAGTAAGAAATACCTTTTCTGATTTGGAAAACTTCAAATATATTGTTTACATGAATGTATGCATGCATAGGTATGTACACGTTCAGTGTCTACTATAATGTGGGTGAGGGAGGAAAGGACGTGTGTAAGAGCTATGAATAAGACACAATTCCGGCCTTCAGAACTCTTTTTTTTTTTTTTCCTTAGAAGCAGTTAAATAAAGAAAACATTTTCATTTCTATAGATGCGGCTTTGATTAATATTTGCTTAAACACTAAAATGCAAAAAGTGTCATCAAGTGAAAAATTCATTTGTCTTCTGTGCAACTCAGTAGTTCCTTTATCTATACCTAATTGACTTCTTTCTAAATTTCCCACTAAAGTAATTTCAAATTCCTTCTAATCTTCTCAAATGGTATGCTCTATCCTTGTTTTTCTTTCCTAGAAGCAGACAACCCTTCATTGACTTTATTGAGACTGAGGTCATCGGATAAGAGCTCCCTCAGCTATCTTTCCTTTGTGCCAGAATTGTCTCTCAATTATCACCCAGGTGTTTCTATAGTTCCTCTTGCCTAGGAAGTATCCTATCTGAACTAAGTTTTCTCTGTTAGTGACAGTCCTATGCTATTTCTACATTTGCTCCTCTCAACCCCTACGTCTTCGTCTGCCCTGTTCTGAGTTACAGAAGGCTAACTTCTTCAGACTACCTCACTCAGCCACTCACACGCTCTGATTTTCAGCTGGGTTTGGGCCATGGCAAGCAGCAAAAGCAAACTAAAGAGTGAGAGGAAGAAGGTACCAGACAATTTATTCCCCCACTCCTGTGTCTTTTCTTAACTCCTATGGATAACCTTCTTCCTCTGCTTCAGCTGTCACTTGGACTTGGCTAAATCATTCATTTCCTCCACCCCATGCCCCCTCAGGCCAAGAGGCTGTAAGGATTTCCTGCCGTACAAGTTCCTGGGTACTTCACCAATCCTACTAGCTCCTTTAATTCTGTTCATGTCTCTGGAGATGCTCCTCCCTTTCAAGTAAACCCTTCTGAATGTCCCATCTGAATCCAGGTGGCACCCTGAATGATCCAAGCTTCTTTTATCTTCTCTATGTCCAAGCTGCAACCTTCTTTCTCTTTTTATCTTGCTCATAGTTTTACATTTTTTGCTATCATTGACTTGTGACTATGTTCAAATGTTTGGGATTTGAACAGGACTGGGACACACTCTCTCATTCTTCTTCTGACTCTTTCAACCCTATCTTCAAAGAGTTGACTAGAAACATTAAAATGTGGTATCTGCTTACCCAACTGTTTTAATATAATTACAGCTTATTTCTTACTAATATGTAAAACAATAAACAAAATAAATGCTCAGCATAACAAACTGATGGAAAACAAACACCCTGCAAGCCCCACTCAGATCAAGACATGGAAACAACAGGTCCCCACAAATTTCCTCCAGAGACCTTCCTGGTCATACTCCATTCCTTACTTCCTGAATTAGTAGCTATCCTGAGTTTTACAGTATTTACTTCCCTTCCTTACTTTAAAGTTTTACTACCTAAATATATGGCAAAAAGTTTAATTTTGTTGTTCTTCAATTTTATATAAATGAAAACATATAGTACTTTTCTTATCTGTATTGACTTCTTACCCTGAATATTATGTTTTTAAGATTCATAAATGTTTTATATATATATTATATATGCAGTTTATTTTCATTGTTTAGTATTTAATCATACAAATATTCTATAATTTATTTTACAGTTACTGGAAATTTTGATTGTTTGTAGTTTTGAATTATAAACTATGGACCTTCTAATACACGTATCCTAGTGAACATATGTGAGTATTTCTGTGGATGCAAATGAAACAGGCTGTGTCGTGTTATACTAAATATATTATATGTCTATACTAAACATAGCCAATTGTTTTCCAGTGTGATTTTAACAGTTTACACTTCCACCAGCAAACTGTGAAAATCTCTGTTGATCTATATCATTGCCAACACTTGCTATTATCACACTATTGAATTTCTGCCATTCTGTTCATCAATGAGTCACATCTTATTATGATTTTACTTTGTACTTATTTTTCTGATTATCAGTAATATTGAGCATTTTTGAAGTACTTAAGAATTTTGCACATTTTTCCTTCCTTTTTTGCCCTTTTCTTATTACATTTTAAGAATTTTTAATATATTCTGAATATGAGATTTTATTGATTATATGTGTTGCAGATAACTTTTTTCCTATTTGTACATTGCACAGTGGAAAGGATTTAAAATTAGTAGCCACCATCCAACTTCCTATTTCTGTTTCTTCTTGGTAGATAATGGACACTCTTTTTATATCCTTTACTCTCTAAGTAATATCCTTTGATAAACAAGTTCTTAATTTCCTTATAAAACACTAAAACTAGTGTGTGGTATCTTGTAAGTGCTTACTAAATATCTGATACTTGAAAACCTTTTTTTTTTTAGGAAATTCCTCTTTTATAATTAAAGTGGATTTTTCTCTCAGAGAACTTCCTGAGCTTATGTGTACTATTCATATCTAGGTTTTCTCCTTTGACACTGAGCTGGTCAGCATTGGGAAAGAGGGCAAATGAAATGCATGAATATGAATGGTTTGTTTTTAAATATGTATTTAGGTACAAAAAAGGGATAAAATTAGATATAGCTTCTGAAATTATGTATGAAATAAGAATACAGTCAGTGTATAGACTACTTCACTCAATCATAAATAACGTTAGCTTAAAAATATTAAACCAAAGCTACAAAAGTTACATAGTGAATCATTATAGTGAAGTTATTTAAATCAGTAATGTTCAATGTATTACAAAATACCTTTTTTGATATAGCATTCTAAAATAAGTAAAACTTGTGTAAACGTGACAGTACTAGTATTTATACTTCAAGTGATTTTGTTCTTTCTAAAAAATATTTAATAGAAAGAAATAAAAACTCCAACTCCTCTGAACACCCCCATAAAAATACTCATAATAAACAGCTGATGGGATTTCACTTCACAGTAACTCTCCTCTTAACACTCTGATCCCAGGTAAGATTAACATCTATTTCATGGTGCAGTTCTTAGAATAATGATTGAAAGACAGATATGCTGATTAAATGTGCACCACCATAAACAGCCTACATGTTATAAGCATCCCATTTACTGTGTAAATTTAGTACACCTTCAGAAAAGCCCTGAAGAACTAGAGTGAAAAATGGACATTCTAAGTTGCAGCAGAGCAAATAAGAAAAAAAAACAGAGGAGGTAAGGATATAAAAATATTATCCATAATCTACCCAGAAGAAATACAAGTAGGAAGTTTGATGGAGGCCACCAATTTAAAATCCTTTCCACTGTGCAAATAGCAAAATCTTAGAGCCATGTATCTGAAAGCCCCCAACTTAAACCTCTCAAGTTATTCCCGGGCTCACAAGGGGTGGGAGAAATAACCACTGAGAAAACTGTCAAATTAGAAACCAATTTGTAGAAATTAATGAAACTATTTTGGGATTAAAATCTCCAGGAGGATGCAGGCATGACAAAGTTGGTGGTAACAATTTTCTGGTGTGCATGCTTAAGAATGTGGGTTTTTCTTCCTGACCGCATTCGGGACACCACCTATGAAGCATATGGTAGCCTGGCTCTTGGAATCACCTAGGACCTTTCCCAGCAACTGGAAGGAAGAAGTAAGTGTAAATGTCCTTTTCACCCACCAATGTACTAATTTTCAACTGCCAGCTTCATTGCCCTCAACTCACTGGCAAGGGCATGCTTGAGCCTTATTTAAATATGTAATGACTTTCTTTGTTATTTATTTCTTAGAGCTTTCAGGTTGGTGAGTAGCATGTGACTAAATGCTTGACCTTTGTCTGAGTTATCCAAACATTCCCAGTCCCTCCTGACCTTGTTTCTTACTCATTCACTCACCAGATCTCTGTTAGGCACTGCCAATGTGCTAGGCACTAAGTTCAATGGAAGGTATGTTGGTGAATAAAATAGACATTCTCCATGATTTTATAGAATTAAAAGTTCAAGGATAATTATTCCATTCCTGTAGCTTTTCTGTTCTCTCCTCCTCCCTAGTAGTATATTCCATAGCAATTATTACTTGGCAAACAATACATTTTTCAATAAATTGTGTTAAATCAAGGCAATCAAGTGGTCATAAAGGGCACTTGCAGCTAAGAAATTAGAGTTGCTAATGTTTAGTTCCTTCCTTTCCTTTCCTTTCCTTTTCCTGTTCCTCCCTTCCTTCTGCTACCATGACTGCAAGAAGACTCCCAATGGAATGGTCATCTGCTTTTTATTAGGGATATTAATGTTGTTCTCCATTAGTGTAGAGAACCACGTGCTGATTCTGTTCTCACAGAGGAAAAACCAAACAGAAGAGAGCATGATTAGAAGTTACTAATTTACTATTAGGGCTCGCCGGATGGCACTTGTGATAAAGAATCTGTCTACCAACGCAGGAGACACAAGCGATGTGGGTTTGATCCCTGGGTTGGGAAGATCCCTGGAGTAGAAAATGGCAACCCACTCCAGTATTCTCGCCTGGAAAATTCCATGGACAGAGGAGCCTGGTGGGCTACAGTCCATGGGGTTGCAAAGAGTCAAATATGACTGAGTACACACACACAATTTACTATTAAGAGAAAATATTCTCATTATTGTGCTAGTTGCCACATGTATCTGACAGCAAGAGTCCAGGTACCTATAATTTATTCTTCCAATGATCCTTAATATGACTTTGGGTTTATTAATCTCTTTAATATTAATTGATTATATTTTACAACAAATTCATTTCAATTATGTAAATAGTGTTCACAAATATGAAAAATGCAGGATACTGATTTTATCTGGAATATGTGTGGAATTATTTTGTCTTTGGAATGAATTTATTGATATGATCTTTGGACTATTAGACATTGTACTCAGTTCTAGACCACTTTTTTAAATTAAAGATAATTTAATTGGCTGTCCTTTGCTTAAAATCTTGCATGCTAGCCTTCAGCATTATGCAAACCAAGAAATTCCAGATGTCCAAGCTGCGTTTAGAAAAGGAAGAGGAACCAGAGATCAAATTGCCAACATTCGCTGGATCATAGAGAAAGGTAGGGAATTTTTGAAAAATGCCTACCTCTGTTTCATTGACCACACCAAAGTCTTTGATTGTGTGGATCATAATAAACAGTTGAAAGCTCTTAAAGAGATGGTAACCATCTTACCTGTCTCCTAAGAAACCTGTATGCAGGTCAAGAAGCAACAGTTAGAACCATGTGTGGAGCAACTGACTGGTTCAGAGAAAGGAGTACAACAGTGCTGTCTGCTGTCACCCTGTTTGTTTAATCTATATGCAGAGCACCTCATGAGAAATGCTGGGCTGGATGAGTTACAAGCTGGAATCAAGATAGGCAGGGAAAACATCAACAACCTGATATGCAGATGATACCACTCTGAAGGCAGAAAGCAAAGAGGAACTAAGGCCCTCTTGATGAGGGTGAAGGAGGTGAGTTAAATAGCTGACTTAAAACTAAATATTAAAAAAATTAAGATCGTGGCATTTGACCCCATTACTTCATGGCTAATAGAAGGGGAAAGGTGGAAGTAGTTACAGATTTCCTCTACCTGGGCTCTAAAATCACTGTGGATGGTGACTGCAACCATGAAATCAGAAGACATTTGCTTCTTGGCCTGAAAGCTATGACAAATATAGACAGTGTGTTGAAAAGCAGAGACATTACACTGCCGACAAAGGTCCATATAATCAAGGCTATGGTCTTCCTAGTGGTCACATACAGTTGTGAGAGTTGGACCATAAAGAAGGTGGAGTGCGGAAAAATTGATGTCTTTGAACTGTGGTGCTGGAGAAGACTCCTGAGAGTCCCTTGGAGAGCAAAGAGATCAAACTAGTCAATCTTAAGGGAAATCAACTCTGAATACTCATTGGAAGGACTGATGCAGAAGCTGAAACTCCAGTATTTTGGTCATCTGATAAAAGGCAGAGGAACCAGAGATCAAATTGCCAACACCCACTGGATCATTGAAAAAGCAAGAGAGTTCCAGAAAAACATCTATTTCTGCTTTATTGACTATGCCAAAGCCTTTGACTGGGTGGATCACAGTAAACTGTGGAAAATTCTGAAAGAGATGGTAATACCAGACCACCTGACCTGCCTCTTGAGAAACCAGTATGCAGGTCAGGAAGCAACAGTTAGAACTGGACATGGAACAATAGACTGGTTCCAAATAGGAAAAGGGGTATATCAAGGCTATATATTGTCACCCTGCTTATTTAACTTATATGCAGAGTATAACATGAGAAATGCGGGGCTGGAAGATTGCCAGGAGAAATATCAATAACCTCAGATATGCAGATGGCACCACCCTTATGGCAGAAAGTGAAGAGGAACTAAAAAGTCTCTTGATGAAAGTGAAAGAGGAGAGTGAAAAAGTTGACTTAAAGCTCAACATTCAGAAAACTAAGATCATGGCATTTTATCCTATCACTTCATGGGAAACAGATGGGGAAACAGTGAAAACAGTATTAGACTTTATCTTTTTGGGCTACAAAATCACTGCAGATGGTGACTGCAGCCATGAAATTAAAAGATGCTTACTGCTTGGAAGGAAAGTTATGACCAACCTAGATAGCATATTAAAAAGCAGAGACGTCACTTTGCCAACAAAGGTCCGTCTAGTCAAGGCTATGGTTTTTCCAGTGGTCATGTATGGATGTGAGAGTTGGACGGTGAAGAAAGCTGAGCGCCGAAGAATTGATGCTTTTGAACTGTGGTGTTGGAGGAGACTCTTGAGAGTCCCTTGGACTGCAAGGAGATCCAACCAGTCCATCCTAAAGGAGATCAGTCCTGGCTGTTCACTGGAAGGACTGATGTTGAAGCTGAAACTCCAATACTTTGGCCACCTGATGTGAAGAGTTGCCTCATTGGAAAAGACCCTGATGCTGGGAAGGATTGGGGGCAGGAGGAGAAGGGGTCGACAGAGGATGAGATGGCTGGATGGCATCACCGACTCGATGGACATGAGTTTGGGTAAACTCCAGGAGTTGGTGATGGACAGGGAGGCCTGGTGTGCTGCGATTCATGGGGTTGCAAAGAGTTGGACACGACTGAGTGACTGAACTGAACTGAATTTATATAAACAGCTAACTCATTGGAAAAGTCCCTGATGCTGAGAAAGATTGAGGGCAGGAGAAGAGGGCATCAGAGGATGAGATGGCTGGATGACATTACCATTGCAATGGACATGAAGTTGTGCAAATTTGGAAAGATGGTGAGGGACAGCAAGGCCAGGTGTGCTGTAGTCCATGGGGTTGCAAAGAGTCAGACATGACTGGGCAACTGAACAACATCTGAATACAAATAAATATAAAATGAGTTGATATCAATTTATGTTTATTAAGTTATCTGGTTTTGTTTTTAAAATACAGCTCATGTTACATTGAACCAGATACAATCTCAATGATGATGGATTTTAAAAATGAAGATGTGGAAAGGTAGTAGAATGCTAAGAAAAACTGTGATACTGCACCCATGCACCTGCCCTGCGATTTGTGGGCCATCCCTGCATGAACACCTATACTGTGTGTGGTTGTAGGGTGAAAGATTCGACCTGAAGGTGAGTCAAGTTCAGTTAAGCTTGGAAAAGAAGAGAGTATTCTCTGGAGAGTTTGAGAATATAAGGTAGTTTATTTACCATGTAAAAGTCCCAGACATGCAGAGAAAAGAGTAGGAATAAAGGGAAGCAGAGAAATAGAACAAATTAATTTGTAGATGAAGATTTGTGAAAGATTGAGGAACAAGGCAGCTTACACTTTCACAGAACTGAAAATGACTGGGGTATGAGGCACGGTGGGACTATCAGTTTTAACTTTTCAGACAAAAGTCTGTCTTATATGAGGCCCTCTAAAAACATTCACTTCACTTCATGAATACTGTCAATTCAATTGTAATGTCAATCCAGACAGTAGAAGACCAGAACTTTTGTCTAGTGGCCCAAATACATTGTAAGATGATATATAAGGCTATGAACAGAGCTTGATACAGAAAGTTTTATATAACTGTGGGCTATTAGTGTCATACCTATTTGTATTATCATTACTTGCATGACTAATATTATTCAATTGGTTTGGAAAAAAGTAACATTCTCTGGTGGGAAATATGGTCTTTGAAAGGAGCATGGCTTGATCTTGACGAGTGGCATACAGACGGAAAGCTTGACTACTTTGGCAATATTAGCTAATGCTAAGAAACCTTACCTAGATAGTAAAAACACACTAGATTGCCTCACTTAGGAAAACTAAACTTGATTTTTTCACCTATACAATGACCCCATAAGATACTGGAAGGAGGTAGTTTCTATGCTGTTAACTCTTTCAGTTGCCAATTTGAGAAAAATAATATATATATCAATTCAAGAAATACAGTACTCTCTTACATTTATGTGTTCAAATAACAGTTCCTGACAAGCTCTCAAACATCTACATATAACTAAAGGTAGTAATTGTCCCTATTTTAGAGGTGGGTAAAACGAATCTCAGAGAGGTTAGGGATGCTGAGACTAATACCAAGATCCTTTGCTACCTAGTCTTTTCTTTTATTCTTCAGTTCAGTTCAGTTCAGTTCAGTAGCTCAGTCATGTATAACTCTTTGCGACCCTATGAATCGCAGCACGCCAGGCCTCCCTGTCCATCACCAACTCCTGGAGTTTACCCAAACCCATGTCCATCAAGTCGGTGATGCCATCCAACCATCTCATCCTCTGTGGTCCCCTTCTCCTCCTGCCCCCAATCCTTCCCAGCATCAGGGTCTTTTCCAATGAGGCAACTCTTCACATCAGGTGGCCAAAGTATTGGAGTTTCAGCTTCAACATCAGTCCTTCCCATGAACACCCAGGACTGATTTCCTTTAGGATGGACTGGTTGGATCTCCTTGCAGTCCAAGGGACTCTCAAGAGTCTTCTCCAACACCACAGTTAAGCATCAATTCTTCGGCATTCAGCTTTCTTCACTGTCCAACTCTCACATCCATACATGACTACTGGAAAAACCATAGCCTTGACTAGATGGACCTTTGTTGGCAAAGTAATGTCTCTGCTTTTAAATATGCTATCTAGGTTGGTCATAACCTTCCTTCCAAGGAGTAAGCGTCTTTTAATTTCATGGCTGCAATCACCATCAGCAGTGATTTTGGAGCCCCCCAAAATAAAGTCTGACACTGTTTCCACTGTTTGCCCATCTATTTCCCATGAAGTGATGGGACCAGATGCTATGATCTTAGTTTTCTGAATGTTGAGCTTTAAGCCAACTTTTTCACTCTCCCCTCTCACTTTCATCAAGAGGCTCTTTAGTTCTTCTTCACTTTCTGCCATAAGGGTGGTGTCATCTGCATATCTGAGGTTATTGATATTTCTCCCGGCAAGCTTGATTCCACCTTGTGTTTCTTCCAGCCCAGCGTTTCTCATGATGTACTCTGCATATAAGTTAAATAAGCAGGGTGACAATATACAGCCTTGACGTACTCCTTTTCCTATTTGAAACCAGTCTGTTCTTCCATGTCCAGTTCTATCTGTTGCTTCCTCACCTGCAATAAGTATTTAAGGAATCTTCTCTAGGGAATTTAATCTCATTTAAGAAATAGAGGTTTTTTCCCCCCTTCTGCTCTGTTGACTCAGCAAGGTGAAGAGGAAAAGGCCCAAAAGAGAACAATACATTTGATAGAAATTAGTTATTTGACTTAGTCCATTCATGCTGCTACAACATAAATAGATTAGGTGGCTTATAAGCAACAAAAATTTAATTTTTCAGTTTTGGAGGCTGGGAAGTCCAAGATCAAGGGGCCAGCATATTCAGTATGTGATGACATCACTTCCTGGCTCATAGATGGCCGTCTTCTTCCTGAGTACTGACAAGGTGGAAGGAACAAGGGAACTCTGTCTTTGCCAGTGTGTATGGCTTTTATTTTATTTCTATGCTTTATTGCATCAGCAAGGATTTTTAGTTCAACCTTGAAAAGGAGTGGTGAGAGGGAACTTCCTTGCCTTGTGCCTGATATCAGTGGGAAGGCTTGGAGTTCTTGCCGTTAAGTTTAGTGTTAGCTGTAGGTTTCTTGTGTGTGTACACTTTGGACCATAGCCCATAAGGCTCCTCTGTTCATGGAATTTTCCAGGCAAGAATACTGGAGGAGGATGCCATTTTCTACTCCAGGGGATCTTCCTCACCCAGGGATTAAACCCACACCTCTTCCATCTCCTGCATTATCAGGCAGATTCTTTACCACTCTACCACCTGGTAAGCCGCAGATTTTGTGTAGTCTTTATTAAGTTGCAGAAGTCTTCTTCTATCAGCTTAGGTTTTCTTGAGCACTTAACTGAATGTTAGCCACTGAGTTCAGCACTTTATGTGTACCGTTTCACTTCAGTCCTATGAATTTGGTAATATTATCTAGTTTTATGTTTCGTGTGAGATGTTCAATCACTTTCCAAGGTATCAGAACTACTAAATTGATCTAATAAACTAGCAAACAACACCTTCTCCACATTACAGCAGTCACTGTGTCTGCTTTTACCTCATAGTTCTTTATTTTCTGTGTCCTCCTATTGGAATATTAAAAAATATGATGGCAGAGACATCTCTGTGTTTTTTCACTGTATCGTTCCCAGTGTTCAAAATGATGTCTGGTCCACAAACAGTTGCTAAATGAATACATAAATTAGAAAACTGCATCTGAGTGCAGGTATTCTGATGGCTAAGCTCTTAATTTGGCTTCCCTGGTAGCCCAGTTGGTGAAGAATCAACCTGCAGTACAATAGACCCGGGTTCAATCCCTGGGTCAGGAAGGTCCTCTGGAGAAGGAAATGGCAACCCATTCCAGTATCCTTGCCTGGAAAATCCCATGGACATAAGAGCCTGGCGGGTTGCAGTCCATGAAGTTGAAGAGTTGGGCATGACTTAATGACTTTCACTTTCACTTTTCAAGCTCTTATTCATTATTGTATACTACTTTTGAAACAGAACTACGAAAGAATCTTACTGAATACCTTCACTCTATGGACCAAAATTGATCAGGTGATAGTATTTTCTCTTAAGTTTCTATGGCTAAAGATATGAGTGAAAGGTAGATGGGCTCCTACTGTGAAGCCACAGTCCTGGGTTTAACAATATAGAATTACACCCAGTGGTTGGTATCATTGATTAAACCAGACTGTAAGAAATGAAACACAGAAGAAAAATCTGAAATTAAAAAAAAAATTCCTTATGTATTTACAAACTAGTTTAAAACGAAAAACAAAGAGACTTCTGCCATTACTCTAAACTTGTTGGCTGCTGTATATCATTATTACTCTTGAGGTCTTCCTATTATTTCAAAATTGTGAGCTATATGAAGTTAAAATTAGTAAGGGGATTTGAGTCTGTGTATTCCCAGCTCTATTTTTTTTAACCTGAATAATTTGCATGTACACACTTAGAGTTTTGATTCCGTAATTTTATTGCCAGTTATGAAACAGTCAGGTTACAGCACTAAGTTAATAAGTAGAGACCACAAAAGTATTACAACAACAGGGCCTTTGTGGCATTCCAAAGAAATCAAAGGCAAAGGTAATATGTTTGGTTAGACTCAAGTTGTGTGGCTGTTTAGAATAAGTTCATTCTGTACTACTTGTCTAAGGTCAGTCCAGTAATCTCCCTGTCTGTTCCAGAATGTCACCCTACAATTATAATTAGTTATGTTCTACTCTGTGCAACTGCTGATTTGTATAGATAACTTTGTTTAGAGCTGGTTCAATAGCAGAGAGATTCAAGAAATCACCCTTATTAGTTTTTCAAGGTAATACATGCCCGGAAAGATATATGAGAGAGAAAAAAAGCATAAATAAAACTGAAAAATATAACTCATTTATGTGTATCCCCAGACAGTTATCCATGGATACTGTTTGAAAAACTTAAAATTTATGCTATTAAAAACAAAAACTCACTTTCTTCACTCAGTAAGCCAAAGAGGACATCCTTTTTATTTCCCACCATAGTAAATGCCAATTACTAAGGACTTATTTGCCAATAATTTAGTTATATTATTTCTAATCCTCATCACAAACATACAAATAGCAATACTTTTGCCCATTCTTAACAGGAAGCTAATGTGTTTGCCTAGAGTCATATTACTAGGTTTAGAAGCCTGCTTTGTCTGACTCTAACGCATATACTCTACTCCAAAACATATAGTGAATAGTTTGTGATTACTAAAATATGTTTATCATAAGGTCTGCTTCTGTATCACCTGGAAAGATCTGCTAATGAGTATCTTTTTATGATGACAAGCTTCATGTCTATCATTTGGGATTTTTTTCTGAAGAGGGACAAGCATTCTCTTTTTATGCTTGTTAAGCTATATTTGTTAAGCAGGAAAAGACTCTTGGGAGTCTCATGGACTCTCAAGGAGATCAAACCAGTCAGTTCTAAAAAAACTCAGCCACTAAAGCTGAAGCTGCAATACTTTGGTCACCTGATGTGAAGAACTGACTCATTGGAAAAGACCCTGATGCTGGGAAAGATTGAAGGCAGGAGGAGAAGAGGGTGACAGAGGATGAGATGGTTGGATGGCATCACCGACTCAATGGGCATAAATTTGATCAAACTCCAGGAGATAGTGAAGGACAAGGAAGCTTGGGATACTGCTGTCCACTGGGTCACAAAGAGTCAGACACGACCTAGCGACTGAACAACAACAACAACAAGCTATAATCTATATCTTTATTTTAATAGTCACATTAGGAGAGAATGAAGAAATTGAGATCATCTTTCATGAAAAAGTAAAATACAACTATATCCAGTAGATTGGTGAGGGATTGTTGTGACTCCAGCAGGGCCTTTGCCCCAGGCCCTGGCAGGCACGTTGACTCATACCTGGTGGCAAGTGAAGGTTTACAGGCTCAACCAGGACCAGCAGTGAGACAAGGAAGGCACCAGGCATGTCGTCTGGCTACGTGGAGCAGCTGAAGGGCATGTTCCTGCCAGCCAGGGCCTTACAAAATGTGGTTCACTGGAGAAAGGAATGGCAAACCACTTCAGTATTCTTGTCTTGAGAACCCCAAGAACACAATGGAGGGGGTGTATAGATTATTATGCTGCCAGCACAGCCCATTTTTCCCATTCATTCAGGATATCGAGTGCTTACTGTGAACCAGATTCTATGCCAAGAAAGAATGTTGATGGTCTAACATAAGCTATCTTATCAAGAGACCTCCGTAACCTTAAAAGTAAAACTTCATGTTTTCAGGTAAAATTGGAGAAATAGTATTCACTTCAACATTTAAGTAAATATCTATTATTTTGCAAAGTACAATGGTTTGGAATAGTAAAGCTTTATCTTTGGAACCAGACAGATGTAAGATCCAATCTATCTGTTACTCTTTCTTTTGTAAGGTCAAATGAGATAAACTGTTTAACTGCACTGTCTCCATAAATTCAGCTATAAAACTGAGATCATAAAACTTAACTGGTGTGATCATTAAATGAGATGGCATGTGAAAGGCATGTAATTGATTCTGTCGTTATAGTAATTGATACAGAACTTTAAGCAAATTCTAGTTAAACTTTCTGATTTTTTGGCAAAGAACCATGAGAACCAGAGTTTCTTGGTGGTGTTTCAAAGTTACAAAACAAGGCAGACATCATGGTCTACAGCCTACAACTCCTGATCTCTATTAGTTCAATACTGAGTTTTTGTGTTACTGTTGTCGTTGTTTAGTCGTGAAGCTGTGTCTGACTCTTTTATGACCCCATGGACCGTAGCCCCGCCAGGCTTCTCTGTCCATGGGATTTCCCAGGCAAGAATACTGGAAAGGGTTGCCATTTCCTTCTCCATGGGATCTTCCCAATCCAGAGATCAAGCCTGCATCTCCTGCATTGGCAGGTGGATTCTTTACCACTGAGCCACCTGGGAAGCCGCTCAATGCTAAGTATTTTGTATTAAACCAAAAATCTGATGAAGATAAGTATTCCTTTAACAAGGGTTCGGTTCTGGTTTTTCCCTCCCTCCTTCTTTCTTGTCTTCCTCTGCCTCATCTCCCTAGCCTTCCTCTCCTTCCTCATAGTGTTATTTAGCAAAACCCACTCCAGTATTCTTGCCTGGAGAATTCCACGGACAGAAGAGCCTGGTGGGCTGCAGTCCATGGGGTCACAGAGAGTCAGACACAACTGAGTGACTAACACACAGAATATATTAAGGGAATGCTAGAACTAGAGTGATTTTTTTTTTTACTTGACAGACTAATGAATGGCTCACAGTTAGAGAAGTAGCTGGAATCAGCTGGCCTCAAAAGTTGGAAACTTCTGGCTTTTTAATCTTCCGTCTCCATCTTTTATTAACAAAAACACCATTAACCAGAGCAGTAATTCACAGCCACACATTTTCATTTAGAGCTTTCTTCTACTTTACAACCTGGGAATGGCAGTCAGCTGATGTTAAAGGAGTCTGGATCATTTGGAAATATCTATATAACCTTGATCTCTCCTGTCTCAGGGAGATATTATCACTCTATTGTCCCTAAATAAACACTCAATTTCTGAGACAGTTTGACTCTTAGATGTGGGGAGGTCATTGCACTGGGGGAATAATTGTTTCATAACTAAAGCTTCTTATCCTCAGAATTCTTACTTCCATCATTAGGAAGCAGAAACCCTGACTCTTCCACAACAGAGTCTATTTGGTGCTGCCATTTCTATAGATGTCATTAAATACATCCTTTCCTTTTTGGATTTCCTTTTAACAATCCTGCTTCATATCTTTTTTCCATTGTAGTTATTCATAGCAAAGATTCAAGCCAGGCTTATCATGTCATAATACATTTTGTTGCAACATGATATGATCAGAAGTGATGTTCCAAAATTCATTGCATCCAGACTTGATTGTTAAAGTTGAATTGAATACAAAGGCTAATTTTTCATCTAAAATGATAATATAAATGGAGGATCCAATGAATACTAATGTTGCCTGGTCAGAATTTATTTTTCTGTATATAATAATCCCTTTTGATATTTATTTACTTTTTATTTAAGACATATATCAAGATAAAACTAAAACTCATATTTCAGATGTGTGGAGGTCTGTTTATAATCTACTCATTTTAAGAAGAATATGATAGAGACATTAACATAGATTGCTTTATAGAGTTTATGATTATTGGGGCAATTAATTTTAATACACATAGAAATTTTGGAAAAATACCAATGTTTAAAAGAAAAAAATGGAGAGAAAAACTAGTTTTAAGGGACTTATATTTAGATGAATGGCATACCATCATTACAAAGCAAAGATAATTCACTTTAGACCCACCCTAATACTCATATATCAAGTGATTTGGCACCCCAAGGTCACCCACCTGAAAAATACATTTCTCCATTGTACCTGGAAGCTCTGTGCCATTTTATTTACTACAGAACTATAGAATTATTTCTTGTGGAAATTCTTGAGTTTGAATTCAATAATATACAGAGTGGGCAAAAAAGTCATGAAAGAATAATTACATTGTTATTAAGTCAAAATAAAAAATAAGTTCTATCTATTGACGTAATAGAATGCTGTAATGGAAGTAGCATAGCAAATAGAAAATAGCCTGGATTTGAAAAATTAATTCTGCCACTAAGATTTTGGCAACCTGGGAAAAATCTCCTAACCACTCTCAATATAATTTATCTTATCTTTAAAGATGAGAAAAATCAATTACTTTTATCTAAAACTATATTAAACTGTATGCCTTTATGTTGTTCCATTAAGGAGAGAAAAATCAGTTTATTTCTCAGGACCTGTATCAGATAAACTGAGGAATTCAGTAACCATCCTTTGACTTTAGCATGCAGGAGTCCCACATCCTCGTTCTCTAAATTTAGCCCAGTATATAAGCAGTGGTTGTAAGGGTCTGTGGAATATGGCACTGATTTACATCCTTAGCGTGTCACCTGGTTTCATTATTGTCTTCTTTTTTCTTCTTTCATTAGTACCCTCTCTATTCAAAGATTTGTTTTATAGAAAAGAGAAATATAAAAGTAGTTAAAGGTTGTTTATCTCATTGAGTAGTTCAGTTCAGTTCAGTCGCTCAGTCATGTCTTACTCTTTGTGACCCCAAGGACTGTAGCACACCAGGCCTCCCTGTCCATCACCAACTCCGGGAGTTTACTCAAACTCATGTCCTTTGAGTCGGTGATGCCATCCAACCATCTCATCCTCTGTTGACCCCTTCTCCTCCTGCTTTCAATCTTTCCTAAAATTAGGGTCTTTTCAAATGAGTCAATTCTTCGCATCAGGTGGCTGAAGTGAAGAAGAACTAAAGAGCCTCTGATGAAAGTGAAAGAGGAGAGTGAAAAAGCTGGCTTAAAACTCAACATTCAAAAACTAAGATCATGGCATCCTGTCCTGTCAGTTCATGGCAAATAGATGGGGAAACAATGGAAACAGTGACAGACTTTATTTCTTGGGCTCCAAAATCACTACATATGGTGACTGCAGCCATGAAATTAAAAGACACTTGCTCCTTGGAAGAAAAGCTATGACAAACCTAGACAACATATTAAAAAGCAGAGACATTACTTTGCTGACAAATGTCCACCTAGTCAAAGTTATGGTTTTTCCAGTAGTCATGTACGGATGTGAAAGTTGGACCATAAAGAAAGCTGAGCACTCAAGAATTGATGTTTTTGAAATGTGATGTTGGAGAAGACTCTTGAAAGTCCCTTGGACTGCAAGGAAATCAAACAAGTCAATCTTAAAGGAAATCAGTCCTGACTATTCATTGGAAGGACTGATGCTAAAGCTGAAGCTCCAATATTTGGCCACCTGATGTGAAGAACTTACTCCTTAGAAAAGACCCTGATGCTGGGAAACATTGAAAGCAGGAGGAGAAGGGGTCAACGGAGAATGAGATGATTGGGTGGCATCACTAACTCAATGGACATGAGTTTGAGCATGTTCCAGGGGTTGGTGATGGACAGGGAAGCCTGGAATGCTGCAGTCCGGGGAATCACAAAGAATTGGACTCGACTGAGTGAGTGAACTGAACTGACACATTATAAAAAACAATAACAGCCTGCTCTCTCTAGCCACAAAAAAGGGAAACCTATCAAGACAGAAAACTTATCAACAATATCTGCTTTACTGCAGTCAAACAAACAAAAAAAAATCCTGTGGAAAAATCTATGGCTACATTTCCATTTATATCAGGAAAAAGATGAGTGTGGCACTTAGACTTTCACCTGTAAGAAGGTGCCTTACTACCCCTGCTGAGATGGCATCAAAGAAGGCCAAGTAAGAGTAAGGACTTCCATTCCCACTGGAGGGCAATGAAATCTATCACCAGAGGTGTTAGTGGAGATTGAACTTTTACATCTACTCGAACTTAACAAAGTCCCCTACCTACTCTGCAATGGAGTGGTGTCAAGAAAGCCTTGTGGGGATAATGTCTTTGACCCAGTAGTAATAAGGCCAGCCCCACCACAGTGTCAGTGGCAATCACATGGGGAGATCCAGCAATAATATCTCACTCTCCTTGAGGGTCACTGGAGGCTGAGTAGAGAATCTGGGCTCTTGTCTCTACCTGGCAATAATGAAACAGCCTTTCTTCTTCCACTGCATGAGAGGTGTCACAGAAAGGCAGCTAACACAGAAGTTTTAAATAAGATCCAAAGTTTCTACATATTATGAACATGTTCTGATTTAAATAGAACTTTGCTAATGATCAAGAACCATGAAAATTTCAAGACAAGATTAAGATGGCAAAGAAGAAGGACATGTGTTCATCTTATCCTGACAGAGCACCAAAATCACAGCTAGCTGTTGAACAAGCATCAACAGAAAGACACTTGAACCCACCAAAAAAAGATACCCCACATCCAAGGACAGATGAGAAGCCACAACAAAACGGTAGGAGGGGAACAATTACTATAAAATCAAATCCTATACCTGCCAGGTAGGCAACTCAAAAACTGGAGAATAATAAGACAAAAGAAGTTCTCAAACTGTTGCAAAGGTTCTAGATCCCACATCAGGCTCCCCAGCCTGGAGATCTGGCCAAGGGACTGGGAATCCCCAGGCAACCTAACTTTGAAGGCCAGCAGAATTTGATTACAGAGCTCCCATAGGACTGGGGGAAACAGAGACTCTTGGAGGGGACAAACAAAATCTTGTGCACCCCAGGACCCAGGGAAAAGGAGCAGTCACCCCACAGGAGACTGAGCCAGAACTACCTGTGAGTGTCTGAGGGCCTCCTGCAGAGGCATGAGTCAGCAGCGGCCTGCCACGGGGACGGGGTCACTGGCAGTAGCAGTCCTGGGAGATCTGTCTCGGCATAAGTCCTCTTGGAGGCCACCAACAGTCCTACTATAGAAGCCTATAGACTTCAGTACTGGGTTGCCTCAGACCAGGGAGGGAGCACAGCACCCCACGCCCCCCAGCAGAAAATTGGATTGAAGTTTTACTGAGCACAGCCTTGCCCACCAGGGCAAGACCCAGTTTCCCCCAGAGCCAGTTCCTCACATCAGAAAGCTTGCACAAGTCTCTTATCCTCATCCACTAGAAGGCAGACAGAAGAAGTAAGAACTACAATCTCAATAGCCTCCAGAATTAATACCACAATCATAGAAAGCCACCCAAAAACATGGCCCCAAAAGATACATGCACCCCAATGTCCACTGCAGCACTGTTTACAATAACCTAGACATGGAAGCAACCTACATGACCATTGACAGAGGAATGGATAAAGAAGATATGGTACATATATTTAATGGAATATTACTCAGCCATTAAAAAAGATGAAATAAGGTCATTTGCAGCAACATGGATGGATCTAGAGTGTCACAATGAGTAAAGTAAGTCAGACAGAGAAGGTGAAATACATGATATCCCTTATATCTGAAATCTAAAAGGAAATACAAATAAACTTATTTACAAAACAGAAAGAGACTCATAGTCTTAGAAAATGAACTCATGATTGTTAGGGGAAGGGACAGTTTAGGACTTAGGGAAGGTTGTGGACACACTGCTATATTTAAAATGGATATCCCACAAAAACCTATTGTATAGCAACATGGAACTCTGCTCAATGTGCCGGCTTGGATTGGAGGGAGGTTTGGGGGAGAATGGATTCATGTATATGTATGGCTGAGTGCCTTCCTTGTTCACCTGAAACTATCACAATATTGTTAATCAGCAATATCCCCAATACAAAATGTTTTGTGGGTTAAAAAAAACAATAAAAAGAAAATTTTTAAAAAGAAAAGAAAGGGGAAGTACCCATTAAAAAGAGAAAATAATATGAAAATCTCAAACTTAATGGAAAAAAGATAATCACTAGATGCCAACCCCAAGAAAAAAGAGATGTTAGAATTGTATTACAAGAATTTTAAAGCAGCTATGATATAAATACCTCCACAGACAATTGCAAACATTCTTGAAACAAATTAAAAATTAGAATGCCTCAAGAAAAGAATACAAAGTACCAGTAAAGAAAGAAAAGATATTAAGAACCAAGTGGATATTTCACAAAAGAAAAATACAATAACCATAATTTTAAAACAGTTGATATGATCAATGGCAAATGGAGACCAGAGAAAAAATCAGGAATAGAGAATGAACTACAAAAATTACTCAGCCTGAAAAACAGAAAGAAAATAAATCAACCTAACAAACAAATAAGCAAACAAGCAATCAAACAAACAAAAAAAAAACAGTTAACAGAGCCTCTGAGATATGTTGAGACTATAACAAAAGATCTAAATTCATATCATTGGAGTTCTGGAAGTAGAGGAGAAAGAAGACAAGGCTAAAAAAAAAAGTACTCAAAAAAGTAAAGGCTGATACTGTCTCAATTTTGGCAAATAAATAAATAAAATAAAAAACAAACATACAGGTTCAAGAAGCTGAACAACCCCAAACAGGATAAGCCCAAAGAACTGCATGCTAAGATACATTTTAATGAAACTTATAAAATTTAAATTAAAAACTTTAAAAGCAGCCAGTGAAAAATGATACCTTACTTACAGGGAGAAAAACAATAAGAATGATAACAGAACACTTACCAGAAATCCTGAAGGCCAGGAAAAGGTGGCACAACATCTTTTAAGTCCTGAAAGGAAAAGAATCAAACAAAAATATGAACTTAGACTACTATGCGGGCAAAAATATCCTTCAGAAATGAAAGGGAATCAAAGCATTCTCAGATGAAGGACAACTAATAGAATTTGTCACCGGCTAACTTACCTTATACCAGACCACCTGACCTGCCTCTTGAGAAATCTGTATGCAAGTCAGGAAGCAACAGTTATAACTGGACATGGAACAACAGACTGGTTCCAAATAGGAAAAGGAGTACGTCAAGACTGTCTATTGTCACCCTGCTTATTTAACTTATATGCAGAGTACATCATGAGAAACGCTGGGCTGGATGAAGCACAAGCTGGAATCAAGATTGCCAGGAGAAATATCAATAACCTCATATATGCAGATGACACCACCCTTATGGCAGAAAGTGAAGAAGAACTAAAGAGCCTCTTGATGAAAGCGAAAGAGGAGAGTGAAAAAGTTGGCTTAAAGCTCAACGTTCAGAAAACTAAGATCTGGTCCCATCACTTCATGGCAAATAGATGGGCAAACAGTGGAAACAGTGGCTGACTTTATTTTTCTGGGCTCCAAAATCACTACAGATGGTGATTGCAGCCATGAAATTAAAAGACACTTACTCCTTGGAAGGAAAGTTATGACCAACCTAGACAGCATATTAAAAATCAGAGACATTACTTTGTCCACAAAGGTCCGCCTAGTCAAGGCTATGGTTTTTCCAGTAGTCATGTACAGATAGGAGAGTTGGACTATAAGGAAAGCTGAGTGCTGAAGCATTGATGCTTTTGAACTGTGGTGTTGGAGAAGACTCTTGAGAATCCCTTGGACTACAAGGAGATCCAACCGGTCCATCCTAAAGGAGATCAGTCCTGGGTGTTCATTGGAAGGGCTGATGTTGAAGCTGAAACTCCAATACTTTGGCCACCTGATGAGAAAAGCTGACTTACTTGAAAAGACCCTGATGCTGGGAAAGATTGAGGGCAGGAGGAGAAGGGGACGACAGAGGATGAAATGGTTGGATGGCATCACTGACTCAATGGACATGAATTTGGGTAAACTCCTGGAGTTGGTGATGGACAGGGAGGCCTGGCATGCTGCAGTTCATGAGGTCTCAATGAGTCGGACACGACTGAGGAACTGAATTGAAACTGAAAATTACCTTCAAGGAATAGCTAAAGGACGTCCTTCACAAAGAAAGGAAACAGAAGAAACTTGAGACTAGGAAGGAAGAGGCAACATGTCAAGGAAAAATATGGATAAGCAAATAGGCTTTCCTGTTGAATTTTCAAATTATGTTTGGCAGTTGTGCAAAAATTATAGTATTATTGTACTTATAAATATGTGTAAAGGAAATATTTAAAACACCTATATTATAAACATGGGAGGATAAAAAGATGTAAAGAGGAGGTAAGGCTTCTGTAACTCACTTGAATTAATAAACACACTCTGAAATAACCAATTATGTAAATTAGATGATATTGAAAATATTCTAGAAAAACATAAACTACCAAAAGTGACTCATGAAGAAATAGAAAATCTGAATAGATCAATAATAAGTAAAGAGATTGACTCAGTAATTTAAATTGCAATGTGATAATGATTACCTACAAAAAAGGCCACGACTAGTATCACACTTAATGGTGAGAAACTGAATGTTTTCTCTGCAATATCAGGAACAAGACAAGGATTTCTACTCTCATCACTTCTATTTAGCATTATTTTAGAGCTTCTTCTTCTTGGGATCACCAAGAGTCAGACACAACTGAGTGACTGAAAACAAGAGCTTCTAACCAAGTCAATGAATCAAGGAAAAGAAATTAAAGAATATAGGTTTGAAAGGAAGAATTTAAACCCTACGTATACATCCAAGAGAGCTGAAAACATATGTCCACACAAAAGCATGAACACCGATATTCATAGCAGAATTATTCAAATTAATTGAAATGTGGAAACAACCCAAATGACCCTTCAGGCGATACATTGACATATTAAACGTGGTATATCCATACGACATAATACAATTCAGCTATAAAAAGCAATAAGGTACACGGATGAATCTTGAAAAAAAAAGCATGCTAAGTGAAAAACTCTGACACAAAGGGCCAATCCATACTAACAGAATATAGTTTATTAGTTCTTAGGAACAGGGACAAATGTAAGGGGAGTGCCTGCTAATGGGTATCTTTTTGAGGTGATGAAATGGCTAATGAGTGTCTTTTTTGGGTTTTTTTCAAGGTGATAAAAATGCTTCAAAATTTGATGTTAGTGGTGATTGTACAACTTTATGAATATACTTTAAAATATCAAAGTATATTTTATATATACTTCATATATCCTGTACTTTTAAAAGGATGAACTTCATAATTATATCTCAATAAAGTTATAATTTTAAAAAATGCCTAGGCACAAATAACATCCTCCCCAGTCATGGCTCTTCATAAAACCATTTTACATACACCTTCTCAGTATAGATCACCCAGGAAATGCAGTGGATTAGAAACATGAGCACAAATAGTGCTTTTAATAAAACAGCCATTTTTTAAATATGAGATATTAATAAACTACAAGTTCCACCTGTGCTTCCTACTAGTACAAAAATTTATTATTTGGCCAGCAATGTCAACAGAATGACAGTATTCTCAAGAAAATTGTTGACTGATTCTGATGAATTTTAGTTAAATATACTCCTGCACATAGCTAGTTTTATTTTCCTGCTTTGTGAGTAATTATAACTCAAGTAGTAATGCTTCTAACCAGTAGAACCCATATTTCCATCAATTTCTGTATGATTCCATTTATTGACACCTCACTATAATTCCATTGTTTCTTAACTCATGCTAATAGCTTAACATACAAAATTAGCTTTTGTTTGTAGTGTATTTTATCAGAAGGTTAGTTGTGGTTTATTTAGGAGAAAATGTAAGACACAAAGCCTCAAAACTCTATTACTATAATCCTAAACACACTTATTACAGCAATACTCTGTTTCTATTGCTTTTAAAATGTAAGTACTCTAAATCTTGGGAGAAAGAAAAACAATTTATTTCCAGCTTAAGCAAAAAAAAAAAAAAAGAAAAAACAACTGTTTTCTTTTCTTACATAAAAGAAGTCCATGACTTGTATAGTGACCCCACGATGTATACTTCTAGTTCTCATCATCCCATTTTTCATTCAGTCACAATTTTACACACACTCATAGGTAGCTCAGATGGTAAAGAGCCTACCTACAATGCAGGAAACACAGCTTCAGTCCCTGGGTTTGGAAGATCCCCTGGAGAAGAAAATGGCAACCCACTCCATTATTCTTGTCTGGAGAATCCCATGGACAGAGGACCCTGGCAGGCAACAGTCCATAGGTTTGCAAAGAGTCAGACACAACTGTGCAACTAAGGACTCATGCACGTAATTCTAAGAATAAAAATCATTTAAGAGCAAATCATATTGAAACAATTATCATCCTCGATAAACATTGAAATAACTGTCCTCATTACCTATGCATGAGATAAATATTATTACTTCTTAAAAATTAATTTTTAAATGAAAATATATCTACCCAAGAACACAAATCAAACAATATTAATATGTTTATTACACTAATAGTAAGAAAAATCCTGATATTAAAAAAATTGTTTTCTGGCCCGTCCCTCCTTATTTACTAGATATGACTCAGGGGCAACCACTTTCAAGTCTTTAGCTGTTTCTTCTGATATTTATATGTATTTTTCTAAATAGAACACTTACACTACTTTTTAATCATTCTCTCATTATCTATTGCCTTCCCCTTATGGTAGTTGGAAAATATCTAACATTCTATTTCTTCCAATCTCACTTTTCCCATTCCCTCAAAATAGTTGTATCAACTAGGAGTTTTTTTTATTAAAGCAATACTGACAATTTGCATTATTAAGACAATGTATGATCTATGTCACTCTATGTATCTTCCTTCTTGTTCAGCTTTTTTTGTTTCTGCTATAGCTATTCATTTTTTCATTGGCTTAGTTTTCTATGTAAGCCTTACATTTATTCCATGTTGCTGTGAATTTGTCAAATATCTATCAATAATTTTCTCCTAATATTCAAACACATTGAATAATCTATCATTTGTATGTCCTTCCTGGAGCGTTCTCCCTTCCTCATGCAGCCTTCTGTTCTGTTCTGTGCAGAGGTTGTTCCCTGGCCTTAGAGAACAGAGGCTTCCCAGGAGTTCCCTCTTGCTGATGTTCTCTCTAGGATTCCTTTTTTCTGCACTCTTGGCCTTACTTTCTTATTTCATCCCTCATTTTACTGAATGAAGAACATCCTCTTGTGTGAGTTGTTGTTGTTCTTATTACTATTATTGAATGTCTAAAATTCTTTTTATTTTTACACTTATACTTGATTTGGGGGTGGGGTGGCTAGGTATAGAATACTACATTAAAAAAAAATACTGTGGTTCCCTCCCCTCCTTAGGAGTTTGAGGGCATTTGCTTCTAGTATCTAGAGTTGTTGATTAAAGTATGATGAAATTCTGAATCCCATATTTTGCTAATTGATTTATCCTTCACTTTGGAAGCTGTAGTGACTTCTCTTTAACCTGGTTTTCATCTTGACTTAAATGACTTCACCGGTGGCTCAGATGGTAAAGCGGCTGTCTACAATGCGGGAGACCGGGTTCGATCCCTGGGTCGGGAAGATCCCCTGGAGAAGGAAATGGCAGCCCACTCCAGTACTATTGCCTGGAAAATCCCATGGACGGAGGAGCCTGGTAGGCTACCGTACAAGGGGTCACAAAGAGTCAGACACAACTGCGTGACTCCACTTTATTTTCATCTTGACTTGGGGATCATCTTTTTCATTCATTTTCCTGGGATGATCAAGGAATCCTTTCAGTCTTAAGATGATAGACTTTCCTTGATATATTCTACTGATAATTTTGTCCCTTCTTTTTTTTCTGTCTTTTTTTCTGGACTTCTACCTACTCTTAGTTAGATATTATTAGAATACTCATTTTATCTCCTCTGACTTATTTTCCATCTCTATTCTTGTGTTTCCCTTTGAGTCATTACCTTGACTTACGTTCCCTGATTATAATGCTTTATCCTCAAACCATCCTTTTCTGTAGCTATTCCAAATTGTCTCTAGTTCTGTATAAAAGGTATATTAGTCAGCATTCTCTAGAGAACAGAGCCAATAGTCTGTATATTATATGACAGAGGGGTTTATTTTAAAGAATTGGCTTACACAATGGGGGTGGACTTTAAACCTGAAATTCACAAAGCAGGCAGCTTGCAGGATGGCAGTTCTAACAGGAATGGGGAGCCTTTTGCAAAGTGACCAACAAGGGATTAATCTCCAAAATATACAAACAGCTCATGCAGCTCAGTATCAAAGAAAACTACTCACTCAAAAACTAGGTAGAAGATCTAAATATGCATTTCTCCAAAGAATATATACAGATGGCCAAAGGCACAAGAAAAGATGCTCAATGTTGCTAATTATTAGAGAAATACAAGTTAAAACTGGGATGAGGTATTACTTCACAGTGGACAGAATGGCAATCATCAAAATGTCTCACAAATAATAAATGCTGGAGAGGGTGTGGAAAAAAAGAAACCGTCCAACACTCTTGGTGGGAATGTAAATGGTGCAAACACTATAGAGAACAGTATGGAGGATCCTTAAAAAACTAAAAATATAGAGATACCATATGATCCTGTCATCCCACTCCTGGACATGTATCTGGAGAAAAGCCCAATTCTAAAAGATACATGTACCCCAATGCTCATTGCAGCACTATATACAAGAGCCAAGACATGGAAGCAGCCTAATGCCCACTTATAGATGAATGGACAAAGAAGATGTGGTACATTCATACAATGGAAAACTACTCAGCCATAAAAAGAATGACATTCTACCATTTGCAGCAACATGGATAGACCTAGAGGTTATCATACTAAGTGAAATAAGCCACACGGAGAAGGACAAATGTCATATGATATCATTCATATGTGGAACTTAAAATATAAAAAGATGCAAGTGAACTTATATAGAAAACAAAAACCCACAGGCACAGAAAACAAATGTATGGTTAGTGAAGGGAAAAGGTGGGGGAGGGATGAATTTGGAGTTTGAGATTAACATATACACGCTACTATATGTAAAATAACTAACTCAAAAGGACCTACTGTATGGCACAGAGAATTATATTCAGTGTATTGTAATAATGTACAATGGAAAATAATATGAAAATATATATATATGTGTGTGTGTAACTGAATCCCACTGAAATTAACACAACATTGTTAATCAACTAGACTACAACACAAAAAAGAAGAAAATGAGAATTCTGTAAGTATAAAGCCTTCAATACCACTAATAATCTTTGTTTCAGCTTTTCACATATTACTTCTGAGCTAAGAAGATAAAAAATGATACTAATCTTACCAGAAATTTCTACCTAAGTTAATGCTGTGTCCTAATAGTCATCCTGAAAACCAACATTTCTTATTCAGTGATGCTGATTTTCTGTATTTTTCCATTTGCAATGCCTCTTTTTAGAAACCTTTCAGTATATATTATAAACTACTTTAATCACATTAAAGTCATATCTTTAAATTTTTCCTCACAAATATTATTTTCCAGTTTAATCACCACATAATCACAAATCATTTGATCATCACCAACTCTCCATTAGATATGAATCCAAGTGACATTCAGTCATTCAAAAAATAAATTTATAAAATCTTCTCAATAAAGGAGAGTTCGCTTATCTTGAAAATTATTTTGAGATAAAATATTCATTTGAACCTCACAATATTGAAAGTCATTGGAAAAAGACTCATTTTCAAATAGTCAAACACTGAAACATATAAAATAAATGCTTCAAGTAAATAATGACATCACCAGAATATTAAATATGCATATATTATTCTTACAAGCCTAAAGGATGCTGATTGGGAGAGTTAAATGTGGTTTTAGTATTTGAAACAAATATTAAATACATATGACAGGAATTATGCAATTGCAGTTCTCCCACTTTGTTCCTTATTGGACACTCTCCCAGACTTTCCAGGAGCTGAAATTTTTTTTTTTGACTCCTGCTTATATTTTTGGCATGGATAGTTGAGAGATGTTTTATCTCAGAACTTGTAACTCTATAACACACTGCTTTGTTTCTTGAAAAGATGGTGTAACAAGATGTGAAGTGGGATTATTTTAGTCTTCGTTTGGTTAAATTCTGAAGTCAGAATTTCTACTTCCTCTTGCAATAAGACTGCTTGTGCACTATTTAGAAAGGAGATGGCAGAACATTAGTTCTTGACTTTTGGCTCCTCCTTCAGAGCTTAAAGTATAGAAGCAAAAACCCTGTAAGTTAGATTTGTCCATAGAAAATTATCTGTGGGCTATGAATTCCATCCTACGCTCTGTAGAGGATGGTTAGGCCATTTGAACCTCATTTTAAGCCTAGGAAATGGTGCTCCAAGAGACCACTTATGTGTGATGCAGTCTGTCATGCTAGCCCCTACCTTGTAGAACTAGGGAGAAGGAAAAACATAGAAAATCATATAAACAGTGAAGGAAAGAAGAAAGCCACAGAAAAACAGCCTTGCCATCACCTCTCTAACCCAATGTCCAGGTACCCTCTCCCTGACTCTCTTTACTCCACACATACTCACTCTTTCTTATGAGCAAGTCAAGCATGGCCCCACCTCAGAGCTTTTGCATTGAGAGCCTTCTCTTCCTCCAAACATATAAAGGGTTAGTTCTCTCCTTCCCTCCTCTTGAAGGAGGCAATACCACCTCTTTTAGACTGGTACGAATCATCCTACTGAATCTTGTAATCTGCTCCACACTCTACAACTTTGATTCCGCTTGCCTGGAGCTGTTTTGTTTTTTCCATAGCTTTTATCACTTTCCAATGGTTGCTTATTACATTCATTATTTATTGTTTCACCCCTTCACTAGAATGTGAAGTCCATTGGGCTGTTCAGAAACCACTGACTGAAATTGCCCAGCCTGGCCAGGCTTGCTAATAACCACTTGCATGAGTTGTTTCATAAAAGTGGATATTGATAAGGAATACAGTGCTTCCACCAAAACTAAGAATAACTTGGGAGGATCCAAAAGGAGATACCAGCCCATAATATGTCCTGCCAACCTTCCCAAAACCCTCAGTCTAAAATCCATCTTGGCTGAGATGTGTACGCTGCCAGGAGGGACCCTGAGTCAGACCAAGTATGGCAAGATGGTTGGCCAGAGAAAACCCAGAAACAAACCCCATTACCATAAAACCTGAGACAGCGAGTCATGTTGCAGAGCAGCTTACCTGAGTTCCCTTACCCTCTGCTCTCCTCTCAGGTACCCCTTCCCCAAAAAATCTTGCTTTGTCAGTATGTGTGTCTCCTCAGACAATTCATTTTCTAGTGTCAGACAAGCGCCCACTCTTGGGCCCTGGAAAGGGTTTCCTTTCTGGTAATAAGGCCATGGATTTTACCATTACTCTCTACCCTAAGGTTCCAAAAGATTACCTGGTACACTTATAGGTAAGTATCATATATTGGGTAAATTAATTACTGAATACTAACTTATATCCCCTACAGGAATTATCACAACTACTTTGATTTCCTGGCACCTTACATTTAGTCCTCTGTTTTGCTTTACTTGCTGGATTTCCAGTAATATTCTTGAAAGGGTTAATTCTGAGGTTTCCACTTTATTCTACCAGGTCTGTTTGGGTTTCTGCTGTGAAGTCCCTTGATTTTACTCATCTCAAAAGTCAAGTGACATGAAAAAGGTCTTAATTTTCCTAACACTTAATACTGACAACATATTTTAGATTTATAATTTATATCCACTGCTTTGGAGAGATGTGTGAATGTCAACAACAAAAATTACTGGGTTTCATCACAATAAATTTTGGTATATGAGTAAATTCTAGTATTTACTAGGTCAGCTCTTTCCAAAATTTTACATTGATTTCTGATTTCACTTTATAATTAAAATATGGGCATGAGCCAACATTTCCATGTTATATATGGTAGCTGATTTTGCATAAAACTTAGAAATATATGTATCTGAGATTGGAATAAAATACATTTAAAATTGTCTATGGCAAACTGTCTATGGTAAAACTCATAATCTTTGATCCTATAATGAAAGATTTACAGAGAAACTTATCTATTCAAGACCATTCCCATGTGAATTCATTTAGTGAAACTTTACTTGCAAGAATCTGTAAAAATGCTAATAAACCACATTTCTCACTAGCTTAGGCCTAGCTTTTTATTTGTTTCTTGCTTTGAGATAACTTTGAATAGGCAATATAGTGTCACCATGGGTAATGAATGATGCATGCATGAAATAGTGACCTTAAAACAGCACATTTCTCTTAAAGGAATCAATTTGCACACCATTGCTGCTTAAATCTTATGAGCAATTATGTATCATGTCTTTCCGATTCAAACGATAGAAAATCTATTTTAATCAACATTAATTTCCATGAAATTGTAATTTTGCTAGTGTCCATTAACAAGGATAAAGCAGATATGGGAAATAGTTTTAAGAAAATAAAGAATTTAAGAAAAAACACAGCAAAACATGTAGGAAAAATTCACTTTGGCTTCAAAAATTAAGTGTTTCAGAAAAATATAGGACATCTCAGTAATGTGCCTAAGGAATAATATTACTAGCAATCCTAGAAGAGTTTCCAAATGTAGGTATGTTCAGAACATACCTTAGCAAATTAGAAGAACTTTACTTTCCCAGACAGAGCATATTGGTATAATTAGTAAATAGCCATGTAGGAAAGCAGTCCCCAACTTCATTGGCACCAGGGACTAGTTTCCTGGAAGACAGTTTTTCCACAGACAAGAGTTTGGGGAATGGTTTCAGGGTGATTTGAGAGCATTATATTTATTGTGCACTTTATTTCTATTATTATTATATTAACTCTGCCTCAGATCATCAGGCATTAGATCCTGGAAGTTGGGGACCCCTGGTGTAGGATATTTTTGTTTCCTCCCTTTAAATGTTTCCTTTCTTCCACTTTTAATCTTACAGAATCAGAGTTTGATGCTGTTATTGCTGTTAAATGAGTTGCTTGTTTAAGTCCTCATAGTCCAGTAACTCCTGGTGGCAATGCAGTAGAGGCAAATAAAATGTAGATATTTAGGTGTACACTCTTATTTTGCCATTCCTTTGCAAATATTCTCAACTTCATTGCCAAAACAAAATAAAAACAAAACCACTTTACCTCTAATGAACCCAGTTATCCAACTTCCTTTCTTCTGCATTCATTCAGTATATTATAGAAAGGGTTCAATCACGAAATCAGGCAGACTAGTATTATGGTAAATTTATTCTCTCAAACTCAAATGAGTACTTACCACCACCTGAAAATTTCACCATAGTCCTGTAAGTTTACCCTCCTATTGCTTTTATTTCATACATTTCATGATTTCCCTTTATCTCCTCACCACCACTATCCCTGCATCCTTCCGTTGTTGACCTGGCTTTGTACATCATGTAGGAAGATATTATCAGACAAGAAGGGACTCATCTTCCTCCCAGCTGGAAGGGCTGTCTTTCAAGAGGCACATGAAAAGATGCTCAGCATCACTGATTATTAGAGAAAAGCAAATGAGGTGTCACTTCACACTGGTCAGAATGGCCATCATTGAAAAAGCTACAAACAATAAGTGCTGGAGATGGTGTAGAGAAAAGAGAACCCTCCTACACTGTTGGTGGGAGTATAAATTGGGGAAGACACTATCCAAAACATTATGGAGATTTCTCAAAGAAATTAAAAATAGAATTGTCATATGATACAGCAGTCCTACGGCATTGAAATAATGCCATTTGTAGCAACATGGATGGACCTAGAGATTATCATACTAAGTGAAGTAAGCCAGAAATAGAAAGACAAATACCATATAATATCACTTATATTTGGAATCTGAATATGACACAAATGAATATATCTATGAAACAAAATCAGACTCACAGAGGATAGATTTGTGGTTGTGAAGTGGGAAGGCGGGTGGGAAGGATCTGGAGTTTGGTATTAGTAGCTGTAAATTGTTACACATAGGATGAATAAACAAGGTCCTACTGTATGGCACAAGGGGCTATATTCAATATCCTATAATAAACCATAATGAAAAGAGTATGAAAAAGATTATATATGTATAACAGAATCAATTTGCTGTACATCAGAAATTAACACAACACTGTAAATTATCTATACTTCAATAAAATTATTTTTTAAAATTGCCAAAAAGAAAAAGTGTCCTTTCCTTTACTAAAGTGGCTTCCCAGGTGGTGCTAGTGGTAAAGAACCTGCCTGCCAATGCAGGAGATATAAGAGACACTGGTTTGATCCCTGCGTCAGGAAGATCCCCTGGAGAAGGGCATAGCAACTCACTCCAGTATTCTTGTCTGGACAAGCCCACGGACAGAGGAGCCTAGTGAGCTACAGTCCATATAGTTGCACAGAGTCAGACTCAACTGAAACAACTTAGCACACACGCCTCTGCTAACAGTCCTCCACATGTTTCCATCTTCTCAAAAACTTTTTCCTTTACTTGTTATTTTCCCAGATCATCAATCTCATTTTATGTACCTTTCCATTATATGAATAGTCTATACTATGTTCCATCTAAAAGTGTCCTTTCCCAATTCCCAACCTCCAAGTTTTACCCAGTTTCCTGTACACTTTTTTTAAACTTTTTTTTTTAATGAAAAGATAATTGCTTTACAGAATTTTTGTTGTTTTCTGTCAGTCATCAACAAGAATCAGCCACAGGTATACCCATGTCCCCTCCCCCCCAAACCTTCTTCCCATCTATCTCCCCATCCCACTCTTCTAGATTGTTACAGAGCCCCTGTTTGAACTCCCTGAGTCATGCAGCAAATTCCCATTGGCTATCCATTTTACATTACTGCCAAGATTTTCAGAATAGTGAGAGAGTCAGTTCCTAGGCAGGGCTCTCGGGGAGGAGATAGGGGTCTGGAATTCTCAAGGAGGAGGAAAGGACAAACTTATTTTTCCTCTACATTCCTTAGGATTATATAACAATAATGTATCCTGCTTGAGGACAGTTTCTGGAAAAAAACCTTCTGGCTAATCCTGTAATCTTAAAATGTAAATTATGGGAGTGGGTCTAGTAAGGTCTTTACAACCTCCAGACATTCTTTTGATTCACTGTAATAACTAATTAAAAAGTACATAACTCCATTGCTAACACTAGCGAGGGGGCACTCTTTCTGCCCCCTTCTGATGTCTATGTCAGAAGCTTTCTCTATCTCATTTATACTTTAATAAAACTTTATTACACAAAAGCTCTGAGCAATCAAGCCTCATCTCTGGCCCCAGATTGAATTCTTCTCCTCTGGAGGCCAAGAATCCAAAAGTCTTTCGTGCTTCAGCAACAACTTTTCAATAGAACAGACCTGAAAACTGTGTATTGGATTTGACCATATGGAGAACACTTCACTCCCCATCTTGTCTGAAACCCCGGACAAAACACCATCCTATTATGGAAGTTCTTTGTGTTCCTAGTTTCCTGCTTAATATTTCTCATTCTACACTGTCTCTTCAAGGGACCTCCTTGATTGCCATGGATTAAAATACCATCTTTGTGCTCAAAAAGAACATATATACAGTAAGTCCCCTATATACAAACCTTTGAGTTGTGAACTTTCAGAGGCAAATGTCTGTTCACATGTCCAGTCCTGTAAGTTCACACGTCTGGTGTACATCGTCACGTGCATGCATCCTCTACAATCGGTTGTGCTTTTGTGTAATTTATACAGTACTATATAGAATACAGTAGTGCAGTATTTTTACTTCAAGTCCAAGATGTCCAGAAGAAAGTGTAAAAGCAGGTGTGATGTAGTCGGCACTGTTAAGAAGCACCAGAAATTGGAGGCCCAGAGAAAGGGCAAAAAGAGACAAGGCGAAGAAGAAGTAATTGAAGAGCTGAAGAGATTCACAATACAGGAAATGGCAAGAGGATTTTCTTTATTTTGAGGAGACACTGATAGTCTGTGGTGGCTCAGACAGTAAAGAATCTGTCTGCAATGCGTGAGACCTGGGTTAGATCCCTGGTTGGGAAGATCCCCTGGAGGTGGGCATGGCAACCCACTCCAGTATTCTTGCCTAGAGAATCCCGTGGACAGAGGAGCCTGGCAGGCTACCATCCATGGGGTTGCAAAGAGTCAGACACAACTGAGCAAACAAGCACAGCACAGAACAGCAGATAGTGTTAGAGGCACAGGACCTGAACATAGAACAGTATACAAAGGTTGTAGGAGCCATTCAGAATGCAATCCAGTGCTGCCATGTCATCTATGATGAGAAAAAAAGAGCTATTCCCAAATATCACTGAATCTTTCTTTTTTTTTCAAAAAAGTACATACAATTGAATCCAACAAAGAACCAGAAGCAGTGCCATCAATGTCAGGCATGAGTGAAATTGCAGCTTACCCTCCATCTCTTATTGCTGACAATACTTCAGCTCTACTATCTCCCACCTCCCCTTCCTCCTCCAGTCAGTGACTTTCTTGCTGTTCACTTGAGGCCAGCCCCTACATGCCAGTTGTTGTACTGTACTACTGTGCTTTTCAAGGTACTGTAAGATTAAAATTAAAATAATTTTGTGTATCCGTATTTTTATTATATATTATTTATATGAAAATTATTATAAACCTACTACAGTACAGTACTATATAGTTGATTGTTTTAGTTGAATACCTAAGCTAACTTTGTTGGACTCACAAATAAAGAACTTAGGAACACATTCTGGGACCAGAACTTATTCGAATGTAGGAGACTTACTGTATGCACTTTCTCATCCAAGTCCTCCCTCTGTGTTACTATCTGCTCCCCATAGTGGTCCTTTTCTTATGGGGCCCTTTAGTCTCTCCTCATCCAGTTGCTAAAGAGTTAGAAATCATTTCAACATAGCTTTGTCCTGATGTTCTTCTTCATCCAGTATGAAGTTCAGATGATTCTAAATCCAAATTTACTTTTTAAATTATTAATACTCTCTGTTTCTACATCTCTGTTGCCACTCTCCATTAGTCTTATCCAAATGTTTTCACTTGAACTACTCTATCATCAAGCTGGACTATCTACATCACACCAGAATTGTCTTTTAAAATGTAAATTGTACTTTTTCCACCTCTGTTTTAACATCGAAAAATTGCCCCAAATCTTTAATTTTACCATCAAAGGCTTTCCTGGTAGCTCAGATGTTATAGAATCTGCCTGCAATGTGGGAGACCCAGGTTTGATCTCGGGGTTTGGAAGATACCCTGGAGAAGGAAATGGCAACCTACTCCAGTATTCTTGCCTAGAGAAATCCATGGAGAGAGGAGTCTGGCAGGCTACAGTCCATGGGATCACAAAGAGTTGGACACGACTGACCAACTAACAGACACACATGCCTTGTCCTCTAGGTCAGCCACACTGTCCTTTCTTCCATCCCTAAAAAGCCAATTATTATCTGCCTCATAGACTTTTTGCATGGTATTCCCTTCACCTGGAATGCTTTTCCTCTCACTTTGACTTTACTAATCTCTCCTAACTCAAATGTCATCTCTGGATAAGCCTTCTTCGAGTACCAAGTCTGAATTACATTTCTCCTGCTATTTTTTTCTCTTGTAGCATTTAACACAAATTATGGTATAGGTCAATTTATCTGTCTCTTAAACTAGTCTGTGAACTCCATGGGGACAGAACCAAGGCATGTTTTGTTCATATCTAATGAACAAAACTTGTTCATGTTCATGTTCTAACCTCATATCTAATCTTTTGTAACCATTTAATATGTAAACAACTATATGTATGAAACTGTATGTTTATAAGCAAGTTTCTTAACCTCTTTGTGTTTCATCTGTGAGGCTTGTGTAAGAATTTCTTACTTTATTAACCTATGCATGTGTGCTAAGTCACTTCAGTCGTGTCCAACTCTTTGAGTCCCTATGGACTATTAACCTATAGAGCAAATCTTACTAGACAGCACGAGTTTTTTTCAAAAAAGTGTTACTACCTCCACCCTACCATCTGCCCCATCCAAGCCAGCAGCTGGACAGAGAAGAAATTTTCCTCATAGTGAACAGTTTAACATGCGTGCATGTGTGTTCAGTTGCTTCAGTTGGGTCCGACTCTGCGACCCTGTGGACTGTAGCCCACCAGGCTCCTCTGTTCATAGGATTCTCTAGGCAAGGATTCTGGAGTGGGTTGCCATGCCCTCCTCTAGGGGATCTTCCCCACTCAGGGAGTGAACCCGTGTCTCCTGCATCTACTGCATTGCAGGTGGATTCTTTACCACTGAGCCACCAGGGAAGCCCAAAGTTTAACATAACTAGATTTAATTTTTTTTTATTTTCCTCTTATTACCTGTGTAATTCTGATAAAGTTATTTAACATGTTTAAGCCTGTTCTCTCATCCAAAACAACTGATAGAATAATATCTCTCTCCAAAAGGCTGGGATTATATGGTTAGGATTATATTCAATGATATATACAAAGCATCGAGTACATAGGCACTCCATAGATGTAAACACTAGCTTCTACATTCCCAAGATACCATATATAATGTAATTTCCCAACATTTTCATCCTAATCCCCATCTGTTTTTCACATATTTAAGCTTAAGTGATATTTTTAGAAGACAAATATACCTGAGATGTGTGTCAAGTTTCATATCTTCAGAGGCCACAGGAAGCACCTGGAACTTAATCAAAATGCAGATTCCGGTGACCCTACCCACTGATATTTGATTCATAAGGCCTAGCGCGAACCCAGGAATCTGCATGTAGGTCAGAGTGAATCAAGTTCCATTAACTTCATTCTGAAGACCAGTTTCATAATGCAACTAAGTCTGGGACCTAGAAATATTTTCAACCCTCCAAATGTTTGAGTTTGCTACAAGTGACAAATGAGCTGGTGCTCTGCAAAGGGTATATTTATTTTTTTAAGAGTTAAGAGTTTATTCATTCCTCTTTATGAAATGAACTCAGTGTTAAACTTAGGAGAAAGAGAGCAATTCCTTTCCCAAAGGCACCATTAATCAGATTGTAAATAGGTCTCCTAAGTTGTAAATGAATCTGAACCCCTATACCTGCACTTACTCTCTAGGAAGTGTACCTACAAATGAGAGGAGTGATTTGATAGATTTATATATGTTTCAGAAATAATACCTTTTTGAAAAAGAATTCTATTAGTTCTCATAAGCCTGACGTATAAGCTTATATTTTGTAAAGGACACACATTAGAATAAGGATTACCACACAGTAGTTATGGGATATAAAAAATACTAAGAATAAGCAGTGGAAGAGTGACATAAATAAACGTTTTTTGTAATTAAAAAAATCAAAAACATCACAAACATCTCTTATAAATCAGTGCCAAACATATCATCTCATTTTTTTAAATGATTGATATTAAAGATTTTAAATCTCAAAGACCTCATATGTAAAAGTCATTTAGTTGTCTCTTTTTAAAAACAAAAATGGAAAGGAAAATTGAATATCAAGTTACTACTGGCATAAAAACCAATTAAGACTATAAGAAATACACACCAGTTACCTTATGCAAGCAACAAACATCCCAGAGCTTCTTTGACTTTTTTATAAATATATGATTGATTTTTGCTTACTCCATAAAATATTTTTAAAAGATGATTAAAATGCATAAATGTATAATACATTGATAAGTATAAATTTAGTCTGTAAGGCATGAAAGATGAAATTTATATTCTTCCATCTTGGAGAAGGAAATGGCAGTCCACTCCAGTACTCTTGCCTGGAGAATTCCATGGACAGAGGAGCCTGGCGGGCTACAATCCATGCGGTCAAAGAGTCAGGCACGGCTAAGCGACTAACACACACACACACACACACATCTTGCTGTATAGAAATGTTTTTCTCCAGATGGATGAAAAGAGTGTTCTGAGTTTTATAACTAAAATGACTCAAAGACTCATTGTCTTTGGTTCTTGAAGTGTCAGAAAAAAAAATATTTTAACTTCTAGAGGCTATCTAAGATTCTTGCTGCTGAAACTAAGGAAAATTTTCTCTTACATAATTTAGAGGAACTGAAAGGTAGAGCTGAAAAGAATCATGGTCCTTGAGGTGCCTATTTCTTTCCATGTCTGATTTTAGAAGTCTACCTATCCTTTAGGGTCCAATAATAAAGGCTCCCTCCTATGAGATCAACCCAGTCAGAAAGTGAAAGGTTTCTGAGCACCTTTCACAATTTTTTTTAACACAAATACCAATGCAAAGCCCTAAATATTCTAAATCACCCTCACTGTATCACAGTTCATATCAAATTGCCCGTTAAGCCACAAATCTCAAAAAGATCTCATCTATCTATCCTCCACTTACCATTCTCACTGTGTGACCTTTGTATCAACCCTCTCTATTGACCTCTGAAGTAACGCATTGTCTCTTACACAACCCCTAGACTCTCATATTGTGTATTCTGCCTCCCACACTCCATTGTCATTTTAAAACTATACTAAAATATAAAAACAGCCACAAAATATAGTCTTCATAATCCAACCCATGCTTCATCCTTCTAATGTGCTCACATACACCAGTCTACCTTCTCATCTCACAAACCTTCTTGCCCTTCCAGGACACTCACACAAGATATTTTGTTTATTTTTTAATGGATAGCTTTGCATATTTTATTTTCTTTCCCCAAAATGCCTTTATTTACTCTACTTATCATCCCCCAACTCCCTTGGGAAGTTCCGGGAGAGCATGAAAAAAGACTATTAAAAAAATGAACTTAGTAAATTGATGCAGCCACTATGGAAGACAGTATGGGGGTTCCTTAAAAACATAAAAATAGAAATATCATATGACCCAGCAATCCCACTCCTAGGCATATATCCTGAGAAGATCACAGTTCAAAAGGACACCTGTACCCCAATATTCATTGCAGCACTACTTACAATACCCAGGACATGGAAGCAACCTAGATGTCCATCAACAGATAAATAGATAAAAAAATGTGGCACATATATTCAGTAGAATATTACTTAGCCATAAAAAGGAATGAAATTGGGTCATTTGTAGTTATGTGGATGGGCCTAGAGTCTATTATACAGGGTGAGGTAAGCCAGAAAGAGAACAAACATTGTATATTAACATATATATGTGGAATCTAAAAAATGATACAGATAAACCTATTTGCAGGACAGGAATAGAAACACAGACATAAAGAACAGATGTGTGGACATGAGGTGGGAAAAAAACTGGGAGACTGACATATGTGCCCTGCCATATGTAAAATAGATAGCTAGTGGGAACTTTATGTATAGCACAGGGAGCTTAGTTCAGTTCTCTGTGATGAACTAGATGGGTGGGATGGGGGTGGGAGAGTGGCTCAAGAGGGAAGGGATATATGCATACACATAGCTCATTCACTTTGTTGTATAACATGATAAAGCAACTATACCTCAATTTTTAAAAAATGAACTTAGTATCTTCAGAGTTACCAAAAGGAGGCTGGTGAGGCTGAAATATAGTGAGAATGAGATGAGAAGAGGAGGAAGTATGGACCTGAAATAATATTTGAAGGGGTAACTGGGATTTGAAGATATATAGTTTTGGAGATCATTATTTTATTTTTCATTATGTGTAGAATGTTATTGTTATGCTAAGAAACAAGGAGTTGGAGGGTTTATAGCAGGGGAGTCATGTTATCTGATATATATTTAACTACCGATTAAATTCTGTGTGCAAAATAGATTGTAAGAAACATAGGGAGTGGTCAGTGAGGAAAAGGGAGAGATCAACAGATAATTATAATTTATGCTCTTCATTAATATCACACTGCAGAAAGACCTACGCAGTCAGGAGTCAGTTATTCGGTGCAACGATATTGAATGCCTACAATGAATTAGAGTCTGTACGTGGGAGAAAGTGTTTAACTTGGAGTTGGATAAGTATGATTCAACTCCTGGCTCCACCACTTACAAACTTTGTGATTTTGGAGAATAATATAACCTCTGAAAACCTGAATGTCATCACCTACAAAACAGATGAAAATTTGATGAGGATTAAATGAACAAATTTAGCACACTGCCTGGCACATGATAACAGTTCTGTTAACACTACTACTACACCAAATCTGTGGCAGTTGGACATCTTATCAATATTTAGGAATGGTTCAAGATGTAACAAACTCAGTGAAATTATTGCCCTTACCAGTTAGAGGACATTTAACATTCTTGATTCTATAGACAAGATCGAGAATCATGAATGAAGACTGGCTCTTCATTTTCACTTTCTTAGGGGATTTTTGTAGTTTGTTTTACTATGACACATTAAAATAAAGGAAAGAAATTCTTCTGTTTTGTGTTGGTTGAGGGTAAATATCTGCAAATAGAATTGAATTTGACACACCAAATTTCCACATAAATTAGACTTCAGTTTTACCATGAGACTTTTTCTGATTTCATAGAATTGGAGCATGGAGAAAAGAACTAATAAAACACTGTAACTGCCACAAATGTCATTCTGTTATAATTTAATACAGCTCAATAGTAGGACTTGCTCAGAAAACTATATAAATTTTCATATAAAACATAACAGATAATATCCAAGAAAATTCTTTTCCTCTTGTTGATAAAAATTTACTTGAAATGGAAACATTTTAGAAGCATGAACTTTATTATGGGATGTTGATTTTCCATATTAGTAGTTAACATGTAAAAAAAAAGTTGTTCTTTCTGGAAGAAAAAAACGATTTTCTCATAATTTTTGAAAAGAACTAATATCTATAAATCAATGTCAAAATTTTAAGACCAAGAGACAGTTTTGTCATTATAGTAAATCTAGTTACAGACCTTGCAAGAAATGAACTAAAAATGAAAGAAAGGGCATTGCTCCTCAGTCTGTCTCTCACCCTACTTCATGCCATGTGCATGGAAATGGGCACCAGGCACACATACTTTGTGTTCTTAGAGCCATGTTTCCACCTGGGCTGTAGGTAGGAGCAGTGATGACTGGGATGGGGGACAAATCAATTGTAAAATGAAACTATAAATGTTTGGACCCCTAAAGAAAATGAATCTGTGGATATTTGTGACAGTAAAAAGACACGAGAAAGGAAAATATTCACTTCATTTATTAAGAAAAATTCAACTAGAAGAAATGACAGAGGTAATTTGTGGAATAGCTGAGAGAGATCTATAGTGGCCAAATTCAGAAGAGGTGTAAGAGCACAGTGCACAGCCCAGAACAAAGGACTCAAAAACTGGAAGATTCTTTGTCTCCGTGGTAACTCTGAGTTGAAATGCATTCTGGGACTCCAAGAGACTCTGTGACCCATTAGTACAGTATGTCACTGTAAGGCAGTGACAGAAATAATATTAATTATTCATTATTCCATGGCAAATATTGTGTGAAGTGTACTTACAAATGTAATGCTCCCAATCAGATTGTCCAAGAGGATGTGCTTTCATCGGACAAGTATTTTTTCTGCCCTTATACGAAAGCTGCTATAGGAAAGAGGTATCTTCAGTAGATAAGAAATATGACTCTAATTAATGCACTTGAAGAAATATTTTATTCCCAACACTCCCAGAAATATTTCCTATCATGGGCCCAACATTATCTGCCATCAATGGTAAGGAAAAGAAGATTAAAATACATCTTCCCAGTATATTTCAGTCTTTTAATGAGTTCAAGAAATAATGCAAAAAATTCATGGCTTTCTACTTTGTCAGTAAAGCTCTGTTATCTCTTTTTTAACAAGTCATACAGGTTATTTTGATGTTTTCTCAATGTGGACAGAAATTATTACCCACCATGTTCAAAAGCCTCAATTTAGGTTTACAATAGAAAAGACTCTGAAAGATACATGATCCAGTGGTTTGTATGCTACCCCACACACTAAAGTCAATATACCTGAATCTTTTTCAGATTATTTCTAAATCATGTTCCATATTCTATAATTATTAAGACTTATCATATAGTATATCCCAAGATTTGCAATATAGATGCATCAGTTTGGGTCAGGCAGGTTTTGGGGGTTGCAATCCTATTTTAGATAATAAAGGAAGACAACTGTGACTGACAAGAATTGAGAAGAACAGGTAATTATCCATAAGTGTGACCAGTGTTTAGAGTGAAATAATTCAGCATAATAGGATTTCTTGATTAAAATTATGCATTGAAGTATAAGCTTTGTTCTTAGTAGGCATATGGCATTAAATTTACTTAAATAATTTACTTTAAATTTATTTATAATTTCTGAACCTTTTAACTAATGTCTGGGGAGGGAGGATTTACTGAGTTCTTTGATTGAATTTAATTCTCTGAATTAGGAAAAATGTTAGTCTTATTCATCACTATAGTTTCAACTTGCCCAAAGTTTAGCACAAAGTTCTTAAGATGGCCTATAAGTCTTAAATGAGTATTTCACCTTATCAACTATTGTCTCCCTCCTTTACTCTGACCATGTGGAACTATTCCTTTTTCTCAAATATATCGAACTCACCACTACCTCAAAGTCTTTAATTTGCTGTTTCCTTCTCTTGAACTCTCTTCACCCAGGTATCTAACTGACTCACTTCCTTACTTCCTTTTGACACTGTTCAAGTGACATAATTATCACAAGATTTCTTTGAAAACTGTTAAAAAAAAAATGCACCTACCATATACATATCCTAACTCCCGTTCTTACCCAGGTTTTTTTTTTTTTGTTTTTTAGAAACATATTATTATCTATATTTCTGTATTAGCTATATTAGCTAATATAGATATATATCTATATTAGTTATATTATCTATATTTGTAGTTCATTGATTCACTATTTTCCACAGGAATATGATACACAGGCCAAGAATTTGTTAATTGATTTGTACGTATTATCATTAGTAGATGGATAAGCCAGGATTTAGAAGCAATGCTTAGGACGGGACATGGAACAATAGACTGGTTCCTAATCGGGAAAGGAGTACATCAAGGCTGTATATTGTCATCCTGCTTATTTAACTTATATGCAGAATACATCATGAGGAATGCTGAATTGGATGAAGTACAAGCTGGAATCAAGATTGTCAGGAGAAATATCAATAACCTCAGATATGCAGATGACACAACTTTTATGGCATAAAGAGAAGAATTAAAGAGCCTCTTGATGAAAGGAAAGAGGAGAGTGAAAAAGTTGGCTTAAAACCTAACATTCAGAAAACTAAGATCATGGCATTTGTTCCCATCACTTTATGTCAAATACATGGGGAAATAATGGAAATGGTGATAGACTTTATTTTGGGGGCTTCAAAATCACTTCTGATGGTGACTGCAGCCATGAAGTTAAAAAACGCTTGCTCCTTGGAAGAAAAGCTATGACCAACCTAGAGAGCATGTTAAAAAGCAGAGACATTACTTCGCCAACAAAAGTCCATCTAGTCAAAGCTATGGTTTTCCCAGTAGTCATGTATGGATGTGAGTGTTGGATTATAAAGAAAGCGAGCACGGAAGAATTGATGCTTTTAAACTGTGGTGTTGGAGAAGACTCTTGAGAGTCCCTGGGACATCAAGGAGATCCAACCAGTCCATCCTAAAGGAAATCAGTCCTGAATATTCATTGGAAGGACTGATGCTGAAGCGGAAACTCCAATACTTTGGCCACCTGATGCCAAGAACTGACTCACTGGAAAAGACCCTGATGCTGGGAATGACTGAAGGCAGGAGGAGAAGGGGACAACAGAAGATAAGATGATTGGATGGCATTGCCGACTCAATGGCCATGAGTTTGAGTAAGCTCTGGGAGTTTGTGATGGATAGGGAAGCCTGGTGTACTGCTGTCCATGGGGTCACAAAGAGTCAGACATGACTGAGCGACTGAACTGAACTGAAATACAAGATTGATTTAAAAGCATGTGTCTGTGTGTATATATTTTGAGATAATACCATTTCCCATAATTTCCTAGAGTGAAACAGTTCCAATGCTTTTGTGCACTTATATCATATTGTAACTATTTGAGCTAGAATATCACCTCTTATACATCTACGCAGTAGTTAGAACAGCATCAAGTAATAGTTTGTATTTAGTAATACATACTGTCTGAAGGAAACTAATAAATGATTTTGTTTTGTGTCTTTTGTACAGAAATAAATTATCATTATAGCAGAATATTTCTATTTTATTAAACTTCTATGTCTTAAAATCCATTCTCTTAAAATTTCTTAAATACTCAGGAATGATTCTTGAGAAACAGAGACAGAAGGAGCTCCAGACATCTTCAAAGGGCCCTTTTGAGGCTTCAGCTGAATATTCATCATTGCATGAGATCCATCATTGTGAAGGATCTTCTGAAGTTGGTAAAAGAATGACTAGAAAAGATGTGAGAGATCAATTTCTGGATAAGAAGAGTTTGTGTTCTCACCAGCCATAGTGGAAAATATTATGATTTGGGGGTGTTGGGGAGAATACTCAGTAGGGTTTTGCTTCAATAGTGGGAAAAATTGAGGCTTGTATGAAATATCATTCTCACTCTGCCTAAAAAAGTTTAAAATCAACACCTGAAATTAATAATTAAACTCTTCTTGCTAGTTGAATCCCAGAAAAATGCTTACAACTTATTTGTAGGAAATTCCTTTATAGTAAGGTAAAATTCACAATGTCTGATCTCTAGTAAAAAATCACCAGACATTCAAAGAAGCAAGAAAATGTGGTCCATATGAGGAAAACAATCAGCCCATCAAAATCAACCCAGAAATGTTGCAGATAGTAGAATTAATAGAAAGGAACAATAAATCAGCTATTGATACCTAATTTTGCTTTACTGAATACACTAAATCCTTTGACTGTGTGGATCACAACAAACTGTGGAAAATTCTGAAAGAGATGGGCATACCAGATCAGCTTACATGCCTCCTGAGAAATCTGCATGCAGATGAAGAAGCAACAATTAGAATCTGACATGGAACAACAGACTGGTTCCAAACTGGGAAAGGAGTATATCAAGGCTGTATATTGTCACCCTGCTTATTTAACTTATATGCAGAGTACATCATGAGAAATGCTGGACTGGATGAAGCAAAAGCTGGAATCAAGATTGCCAGGAGAAATATCAATAACCTCAGATATGCAAATGACACCACTTTTATGGCAGAAAGCAAAGAGGAACTAAAGAGCCTCTTGATGAAGGTTAAAGAGGAGAGTGAAAAAGCTGGCTTAAAACTCAACAGTCAAAAAACAAAGATCATCATATCTGGTCCCATCACTTCATGGCAAATAGATGGGGAAACAGTGGCGGGCTATTTTCTTGGGCTCCATAATCACTTCAGATGGTGACTGCAGCCATGAAGTTAAAAGACGCTTGCTCCTTGGAAGAAAAGATATGACCAACCCAGATAGCATATTAAAAAGCAGAGACATTATTTTGCCAACAAAGGTCCATATAGTCAAAGCTATAGTTTTTCCAGTAGTCATGTATGGATGTGAGCGTTGGACCATAAAGAAAGCTGAGCACTGAAGAATTGATGGTTTTGAAATGTGGTGTTGGAAAAGACTCTTGAGAGTCCCATGGACTGCAAGGAGATCCAACCAGTCCATCCCAAAGGAAATCAGTCCTGAATATTCATTGGAAGGACTGATGTTGAAGCTGAAGCTCCAATACTTTGGCCACCTGATGTGAAGAACTGACTCCTTAGAAAAGACCCTGAAGCTGGGAAAGATTGAAAGCAGGAGTAGGGGACAACAGAGGATGAGATGGTTGGATGGCATCACTGACTCGATGGACATGAGTTTGAGCAAGCTCTGGGATTGCTGATTGACAGGGAAGCCTGGCATGCTGCAGTCCAGGAGTTGCAAAGAATCGGATATGACTGAGTGACAGAACTGAACTGATAATTGGAATACATATATGAACATTTTAAGTGAACAGATGAAAATCCAACTGCATCACCAGAAGACCTGTAGTACAAAAATATGAAGTACAAAATCCCTCAGGCAGAAGGAAAATGGCAACAGTTACAAATCTCTATCTATACAAATGATGAGCACCAGAAGTGGTAGCTACATGGGTAAATGTAAAAAATTTCTTATCATTAGTTACCTCTATTTTAAAAATGTAATGTAAGACAAAATAGTATATGTAGAACTGAAATTTATAACATATCAACACAAAATATAGAATGCAAAACAATGGGAGTATGATTTTAAGGTTGTTATACTAAAAGAGAGGGCCTTCCCAGGTGACGCTAGGGGTAAAGAATCCGCCTTCCGATGCAGAAGATATAAGAACGTGGGTTTGATCCCTAGGTCGAGAAGATCACCTAGAGTAGGAAATGGCACTGCCCTCCAGCATTCTTGCCTGGAAAATTCCATGGACAGAGGAGCCTGGGAGGTTATAGTCCATGGGGCCACAAAGAGTCAGACATGACTGAGTGACTGAGCACATACTAAAGGGGAAAAATTACAACTTGAGTGTAGGCTGTAATAAGGCAAAAGATGTGAACAGTACCACTGAAGCAACCACTGAGAGAGCTAATAATCCAACCAAGGAGACCAAGTTAACTTACAAACAATACACAACCCAAAATAAGACAAGAAAAAAAAGACAAAATGATAGTTAAGAAAATTAAAAATAAATAGAAAACAAATAGCAATGTATTATAATTAAACTCAATCTTATCACTAATCACATTAAATGTAAATCTAAACACACCAATTCAGAGATTGTCAGAATGGATAAAAAAATTCAAGACCCTATTCCACACAGCCTTCAAGAGATCTGCTTTAAATATAAAGACACAACTAGGTTGAAAGTAGAGGAATGGGAAAACATTTTAACACTAATCAATAGAAATCTGGAGTAGATATAATTAATGTTAGATGAAATATATTTGAAAATGATGTGTTAGTCAATTCATTCAAAGGACATGATTATTCTAAATAATAATGTGCCTGATAAAACATATGAAAAACTTATAAAACTATAATGAGAAATAAATATATCTATAATTTCAGTATAAAGTTTCATATTCCACTCACAATAATTGATAGAAAAAGTAGTCACAGAAATTGGTAAAGATATAGGATATTTGAACAACACTAAACCATTTTAACTCATTTGATATTTACTGAATGTTCCACCTAGGAAAAAATGGAATAAACATTTGTAAGAAGTGTACCAGCTAAAATCATATTCTGTGCCATAAAAAAACTAAGTAAATATAAAAGCCTTCATGTAAAATTCAAACATGTACTTACCATATGACCCAGCCATTACACTCTAAGTATTTACCCAAGAGAAATGGAAATGTATTTCTGCACAAAGAATTGTACACAAATGCCCATAGCTATTTGGTTGTTATTAGCCCAAAATGGAAGCAACCTAAATGTCAACAATAGGCAAATAGATAAATAAATTGCACTGTATCCATACAGTGAAATTTTTTCAGCAATAAAATGTAAAAAATTATTGACACACACAAAAACACAGGTAAATCTCAAAATAATTATGCTGGGGGAAAAAAAACAGAGAGTACGTATTGTGTGATTCCTATTATATAAAATTTTAGAAAATATAAACAAATAGTAACAGAAAACAGACCAGTGGTTGCTTAGAGAAAAGAAATAAAGTCAGGAGGAAGAAATTACAGAGTCCCAAGAAACCTCTTGGGTGTGATTAATATTTCATTGTCTTGATTGTGGAGTTAGTCTTATGATTATAAATATACATCAAAATGCCAGACTATATATCTAAATATATGTATGTGTCGCATGTCAGTTATAGCCTCAACAAGCTTTTAATAAATAGTTATCTAAATGACTTCCTGCAAAACATCACTGAAGTATTTGAAATTTACACACAAAAATCTAAAGATACTATGGTCAAAAGAAATGGCCAACAAAATACAGGATTACTTGTTTCCTGAAGTTGTTCCTTCATTAACTTATAAAGAAGAAACAAAAATAATGGCAGGATTTTTAATCATAATACTTAAGAAATATTCCCTGAGAATATTTCAGGCTTATAGGAACATGCTTTTATGATTTAAACCTCTAGTGCCAGTAAGTGCACAGCAGAAGTAATTCATTTAATGGTTCCTCAGTGACCTAAAAGAATGAACACAACTGTTAAGGTTTCTAACCAAGTCTTACGCCAGAAGAAGGAAACTGACTGACAAAAATAGAGATTTTCCTTTAAAATTTTCATTAACCCGCACAAAATTGCAAAGGCATATCAATCTAGTATAATTCCAGATTTACATGGGTTACATGCAGATTAACAGTGTTTATTTTTTTCCAACAAATTCTGACATCAAATTACTTTTGTTTGGAAATTGGATATAAATTTTGCATTTCTTATAATTAAAACATAAGTTTTCTTTTCTTAGACTACTAATGTACTTTGGATCTTTCATTGTTAATAAGCCACTGGTGATTTTTCCTTGTTTAGCTCTTCTATGCCAAATGCTGAATTCTCTAATAGAAAGATAATTAAAAGGGAAAAAAACTGATGGCACCAAGATTTCAAACAGGTTTAATGATGTCATTCTACTGATATTCAGCATATCTTTTGCTAACAGAAGTAGCCCCTCCAACTCTTACACTTACGGGCTTAACCCTACAGTTTCTGAGTGATAAACTGGTCTCAGAGTTGTATACTTTAGAAAGTATACAATAAATAGGTCTGCAGTTTAACCCAAATTCTTAGTAAAACAAATTTTACATTTATTTTTATAAAAAACTATTATTTACTTTTGTCTAGAGAGTGTATTTAACAACCAAGTAGATTTAAGGTTCTTAGCACCTAAATGTATAAGACCTGATATGATGACTACAGTGACACCTCAAGAAAAAGCCAATTGCCCCTAATCTGGTTGATAGTTATGGACAATCTGAAAATTGATTAGGCACAGTAATGGAAGCCCAGAGAAGTTTCTCAGGAGAAGCCACATATCTAGATAATTCCCAATAAACTCAAGTTTCAGAAAAAAATTATGATGAATTTGGGGACCTAGTGGTATTTACTACATTAAGAGAAAGCACATAAGCTCTATTTGTAAGTCTGAAATTAAGATGGGAAACAGTGAAATCTGCTTCTACTACAGAATCTTACAGTGTATTAATCAAACTATAGAAAATCTCAAGTCTGAGGTTTAAATTTCTTATGTGTGTTCTAAAAAATACAAAGTTTTACGCTGGTGGGAAAAAGTGGACAAAATGTGAACCTTAGAAAAAGAGTATTGCACATGTATGGAGAATAAATTTTATGTTGTAAATTATAAATAACATGGTATAAATTAATTTGATATGATAGTTTTAAGTACATTTACCTTTATTATGGATCATATAAAATAATATACATCATTTTAATATAGGAAAATAATTTTTTATTTAGATTTTGGTCATCCATCAAGGATTAAAACCTTTTTAAAAATCTGTGTTTTGGGTATACAGTTATTTTTTTTAATATCTATAGGTCAAAAACTATCCGGTGTCTACAATTTTATATGCTTTAGCCCCAAATATTAACCTAATGAATACGATTGCAAACACAATAGAAATAATTTAAGAATATATAAAAAGAAGTTGCCCTCCAAGGAGGACAGACAAAATGAAAATGTTGAGGCAGCTAAACTGAGTAATTACAGGAAGCCAAAGGCCAAAATATGTTGCACATGGCACTAAATTTATAATGTACTTTTGATTATTGAAATCTTAGAGTTAATATTTGTAAAAACTGAACTGCATAGCTGAACCTATGAGTGGCATTTTTAAAAAGGAAGAACCTGTTAAAAATCAAATTTTCAGTATTTCCTCTGCTTAGGGATTTAGTCACAAAACTGTCAATATCATCATTAAATTAGCCTCAACATGAAACATTTGTATTTTACATATTATGTCTTGAAAGGATCCATAGCAAATTTCTCAGTGATAATGGATTCCAATGTGTCAGATATATTAAATATGTCAGACATACTTTTCCTCATATATCATAGAACTTACTTGTAAGCCTAAGTAAGAAAATTGTACCATGAACTGTATAAAAAATATGGCTAACCCATTGTTTATTGATCAAGTCATTCATAAGATGAGAAAACAGATATTGAATTACAAATAATAAATATGATATTTGGGGGCTTTTGGTTATATACAGTTTAAGAATGTCTTTTAACTTTAAATGCATATGTTTTAGTTTAAACTAGTAGCAAAGGACCTTATCTAAAATGTCCTAGGAAAGATACTGTGTTTTATTTTCACTGTATTAAAGTTTCCCACTGGTTTTGTTTTGTTTTGTTTTTCTGCCATGTCTATAAGAAGGAATCTCATTTTGTAGCTACAAGAAGAAAGACAGGATATGAGAGAGAGAGCCGAGTAGGAAGGAGACCTCCGGAAGTCAGGTCACTTTCACTGTTTCAAGTCAGGTCACTTTTCAAAATGTTCTTTACGTGCAGAGAGTTAGATGGATAGTATTTATCAAGTATCAAATATCAATGTGGTGAGAGACAGACAAGGCATTGGACTGAGATACAAAGCAAACTAATGGGTAGATAAGTAGTTAGGTAAGTGATAGATAAAAGGGATTTTTTCTAGAGCCTGTACTGGGACATAAAAGTTGGTTTGCCTACTTCATGAATTAATTCTATATGTTTGTATACACTACGTGACTATTTTCAGTCACACACAGTTAACTTTACATATCGTGTTTGAACACTTTTGTTGTGTTTGTTTAGTCATTCAGTCGTGTCCAACTATTTGCAGCCCTATGGACTGTAGCCCGTCAGGCCTCTCTGTCCATGGGATTCTCCAGGCAAGAACACTAGAGTGGAGAGCCATTCCCTTCTAACATTTTACACTTACATAAAAGTGTTATCTTCTGCCCCCCAAACTAGATTGCTTCTTGGCATTAATAATTAACTAAAGCTATCTAACACCTAGTCTTCATAATTAAACATTAAATACAAAAAGCTGTCGGGAGCCGCGATAGGCATTACTGACAAAACGGTGGCACAGCCCCAACCCCCTCTCCTCATCCCGCAGGCACGGTCCTGGGATGAAGGAGTTAGGTCTTGTGATTCTGACTTGTCCCTTCCTTCCTCCGGTTGAGTTGGCTGGAAAGTATGTTATAATCCATAAAGTTAACTATTGACATCGTTCAAGGATCTTTACAAAGAATGCTCCAGGATGAGCACATAGGCTGCAGCTTGAGACCATAGGAAACATTGTTATCTGAAACCTGCCTGTAAGGGGAATGTTTATGGCAAAAGAAGTTTGCTGAGTTTAGGGGTTAGGAATAATTAAGAATAGCTAGAAGCTAAACGTTTAAGGTATGTTGTAGTGTTGGCATATTTTACTATAGCTTATAGAAACTAGGTATTTTAGAGATACTAATAGCTAAAAGCCTTTTTAGGAGATGATGAGCTTAAGTTACTAGGGGATAACGGGATTTAAAGAGATAAGAAATAAACTGAGGAATGTAATATACAGCTCAGAGACAAACTTGAGTTACAAAGTTATCACAAGGACACATGAGAGGGAACTCTGAAGGACAACAATGATTTATGGAGACAGTAAATATGGGTGAGGGGAAACTGAAGATGTCATACCTCTGACCTAATGCTTTTGTAAAAGTATAAAAGAAAACCTGATGCTTAAAATAAACATGCAGCCCAGTGCTTTGAGCTAGAGACTGCATCATTTTCGTTCGCCGACCCCATTCATCCCTTCAGGGTGATTCCCTGGCTGCCGGAGCTGGACTCCAGCAAAAAGCCCATTTATAATGGTTTATAAAAGACTTAAAAGTCTTCCATTCATGAAATTTATCACAAATATCTTAGAATATTAAAAACATTGTACCTTAAGAGATTAACTTTAAAAATAAAATTACAATTTTTACTGTAATAGATTAGAACAAGTAAAATATTATTTCACTCAGGAACATAGTATTGGCTTCCCAAGCTTAAAAAATAATATAAGAATGTTATTTCAATAATTTCCGCATTTCATATATTTAATTTTTATTGTAACATTTCTGGGGAATTTGATCTGTTACAAATCTTATTTGAGAATTTGAAAATATACACTAATTTGAAAAATCAAGTTCTCAATATATTTTGCCATGATGCCCCACTGATCTTTAGAAAAGATATGTTATTTTCTTTCTAACATCACATCTGATCTCAAAAAGAACATGAGCAAAAGACAAAAAAGCCTTTGCACTCTGAATCTCAAGGTGACATTTAAGACTGATATCCAGATACCCGAAGAAGATCTCAAAATTTTTTCTTGCCCCATGGGGATAAGCAAATCATTAATATAAGGAGGTATCAGGCCATTAAGTGCTTTAAATGTCAACAATAAAACTTTAAAATCAATTCAAACCTTGACAGGAAGCCAATACGAAAACTGGAGGACAAAAGTGATGTACTTTGAACAGGTAAGTAGTGTCTCACTGTGAATGAACTGAACCTTAGATATTGATTTATCGAGAAATCGAAACCTCAGGGTGTTGAACTAGTCCAGGCTTGGTGATTGTCACACTGCAGTAGTTTCAGCGCCGTTCACTCATCTTTACTCAAGTGATGTGCTGTAGAAGATAACTGGGTATTAACAGAGCATCATTTTACCCTGAAACCAAAAAACAAACTAATACTAACACTAACCTTTATACCAGAGATTATAGTTCACAGCATTCTCTATCACATAAAATTTTACATGATCAAGGAACAAGGAGATTCGCAACTGAAAGAATATATTTACATGCTTACCTTTGTGCTGTTATTGTGATAATGGACTTGAAATTGTTGAATACAAATGTTGTGTGGCTCTGAAACTTACTCCTGGAGTGCAAAATCTCTAATTTATGGAAAATAGTTCCAATTCCTTTTCAATATATTTTTGTCCATTTTATACTTTAGGTACACAGAATCAATAATATTAAGAACACTAACAATAATGGCTAACACTAACTGATCACTTATTGTAAGACATACATAGACTAACCTAATCACTACTGTTAACTGTCCACATTTTAAAGATGAGGAAACTGAGGCAGATAGACAATATGAGGTGACTAAGATCTCACGACCTATAAATGTTAGAACTAGGATTCTGACCCAGAAACTACTATATCACATTGGCCATATACATATATAGGTACATATATATATGCTATTTTAATATATATGCTGTTATGCATATCTGTGTTTAATTTGAAAAAACATGCTATTAATATAATTGTCATATTACAAATAGTAAAGAAAAATAAAGTGAGAGGTAAATATAGAAAAAAAATCACACTTTTCTTAGTGAAAAAATCTTTTGATGCCAATGTTCATACACAAGTGACTAACTCATCATTCTATTTGGCTTTGCTTTATTGCTCTCTCAGATACTGGTTTTGTTTGTTTTGGTTTTGTGTTCTTTTCGTTTTCACAAATTTAAAATTTGTTGCAACCCTGCTCCAAGTAAGTCTATAGGCAGCATTTTTTCCAATAGTATTTTGTCTGACTTTGTGTCTCAATGAGAGAGTCCATTCCTAGGCAGGTTGATAAGAAGTCCGGGGGTCCCCAAGGAGAGAGGGGTCTGGAATTCTCAAGGAGGAGGAAAGGACAAACTTATTTTTCCTCTACGTTTCTTAAGATTATATAACAATAATGTATCCTGCTTGAGGACAGTTTCTGGAAAAAACCTTCTGGCCAATCCTGTAATCTTAAAATGTAAATTATGGGAGTGGGTCTAGTAAGGTCTTTACAACCTCCAGACATTCTTTTGATTCATTGTAATAACTAATTAAAAAGTACATAACTCCATTGCTAACACTAGCGAGGGGGCACTCTTTCTGCCCCCTTCTGATGTCTATGTCAGAAGCTTTCTCTATCTCGTTTATACTTTAATAAAACTTTATTACACAAAAGCTCTGAGCAATCAAGCCTCATCTCTGGCCCCAGATTCAATTCTTCTCCTCCAGAGGCCAAGAATCCTTGCATCTTCTGTGGTTCAGCAACAACCTTTCATCTTGGGGGCTCATCTGGGATCTGAACCTGGGACCTCTCATGTCAGAGGTGAGAACTATAACCTGTAGACCAACCAGAAAATGAAACACCTGATCATGATTGTTCCCAATTTCTAACTTTAAACTATGCAGCTCGGGAAGATCTAATGGATATCTCATTAGACCATCCTGACATGGAAATATTTACAGATGGCAGTTCTTTTGTTCGGGATGGGAAGCCTAAAGCAGGTTAAGCCATGGTGATGTCTGAACAGGTTTTAGAAGCAAAATATCTCCCCCAGGGAACCAGTGTTCAGTTAGCAGAGCTTGTGGCTCTGACCCAAGCTCTAGAGTTAAGCAAGGGCAGAAAGTAAATATCTACACTGATTCTAAATATGCTTATTTGACTTTACATGCTCATGCTGCAATATGGAAAGAAAGACAGTTTAAAACGGCAACAGGAGAACCTATTAAGCATTTCAGAGAAATCAAGAGACTATTGACTGCCATATATTGTCCTGAAGAAGTAGCTGTTATGCATTGCAAAGGGCATAGCAGGGATGGGAGTAAAGTAGCCGTAAGTAATCAGCTGGCTGACTGTCAAGCCAGAAAAGTGGCACTTTATGAAACCCCTTCACTGCAGACACTCTTGGTCTGGACAGGTCCTGTGGAACAGGAAAAACCACAATATCCTGAGGAAGAATTAGAAAGATATGAGAAAAGAGGAACAAAGATTTCTGATAAAGGATGGTTACAGTCCGAGGATAGACGATTACTAATTCTTAAAAATGCTCAATGGAAAAGTTTTCCTGAAGCCTTAGAATTAACTAACTATGTCACTCAGCTCTCAGCTTTTCAACAGGCATTAGTGGAACTCTGGGAGGTGACTCTTGACCCAGCTTCTGAGTCAAGCAAGCCTCTATTTGGGCCAGGAACTGAGGTCCTGATAAAAACATTCACATCTGGGGGCCGATCCTTGGGAAGGCCCTTACCAGATGGGCCTGATAATCTATGTGAGCCTACTTCTGCTGACTCCAAAAGTCCTGAGTCTGCCATTTGACCCTCAAGACAACACCTTCATGTCCTGGGCTCATTTCTACACCACATTCCACAATCAGTCTGACTGCTGGGCCTGCGGAGTGCTCCCCTCTCCATCAGTGGAAGGCTTCCCGTGGTGGACATCTCCACTTCAAGGAAAAGACTTTTGCCAAGTCTGCGAATATCTTTGACAACAATCACATATGATGCCTCTTAAATGGATGACAACTAACAACTCCAAGATGTACTGATGTAACTATGAACATAATGTAACTTTTAATTTTGATTAGATTTTAACTGGGTTTAATGACTCTTTTGCCTTACATCTGTAACTGTGAAACAGGGTTTGTTTCTAACTGTCTGAAAGCTTTTAAGTTACAAATGGTTGTCCAAGCTCCTACAAGTGCCACAGCCTCCTCCAACTATTACTTGGGGCCCCTGGATCAGAGACCCTCAATATGAGGGTTAGGAGAATATGTTGCCTCAACAATTTAGGGGACATGCCCCTAAACAGCAGGAAGTAGTTATGGAATGAAAACTATGCCCCTTTCCCTTGGCAACATAATTCTCCTAAAAGAAAAGGGGGAAATGAGAGAGTTGATTCCTAGGCATATTGCTAAGAAGTCCGGGGGTCCCCAAGGAGAGAGAGGTCTGGAATTCTCAAGGAGGAGGAAAGGACAAACTTATTTTTCCTCTACGTTCCTTAGGATTATATAACAATAATGTATCCTGCTTGAGGACAGTTTCTGGAAAAAAACCTTCTGGCTAATCCTGTAATCTTAAAATGTAAATTATGGGAGTGGGTCTAGTAAGGTCTTTACAACCTCCAGACATTCTTTTGATTCATTCTAATAACTAATTAAAAAGTACAAAACTCCATTGCTAACACTAGCGAGGGGGCAGTCTTTCTGCCCCCTTCTGATGTCTATGTCAGAAGCTTTCTCTATCTCTTTTATACTTTAATAAAACTTTATTACACAAAAGCTCTGAGCAATCAAGCCTCATCTCTGGCCCCAGATTGAATTCTCCTCTGGAGGCCAAGAATCCTGGTGTCTTTCATGGTTCAGCAGCAGCATTTCATATATCACATTTTTATAATTCTTGCAGTATTTCAAACTTTTTCATTACTATTATATTTGTTATGATTATCTGTGATCAATGATCTTCCATGTTTCCACTGGAAAAAGATTAGGACTTGCTGAAGGCTGAGATGATGCTTAGCATTTTTTAGTAATAAAGTAGTTTTAAATTAAGGTATGTAGTTTTTTTTTTTTAGACATAATACTACTTAGTAGGCTACAACATAATGTAAACATAAATTTATACATACTGGGAAACCAAAGAGTTTGTGTGACTTGCTTTGTTGCAGTGGCCTGGAACCAAACCTGCAATACCTCAAGTGTAGGCCTGTATTTCAACTGTCAGTGATTGGAAAAGAAGTTCTGTGGACTTTTCTTAGAAGAATCCTACAGAATGTGCTTGCATTGATTACATAGGATCAGATAAGTGAAAAACACACAGAGTGCTTCCAGATGCACTTATAAAAGCCTTTGTTAAAGTAAAGGATGTGGTACAACAGAAGAAAGTGCAGGCAATCATCCAGGGCTTCCAGCCCCCAGGTTCTTTCTCAGTGACACAGAATGTACTTTGTTTTCAGATTATAAACTGCCAAGTTATGTACCAAGTACCCTGATTTAAGGTAAAAGTTTACTCAGGCTAGAGAGTAGGGTCTTTCATAATCTGCCACTCAGGTAAAATTAGAGCCAGGCTGCATAACTAATTAAAGCAGGTACAAAGCGTCAATAGAGATGCTTCTGTACAATATAGACAAGCTTGCACCAGGTATCTCCAGGGAAGTTTGAACCTTAAACATCACTTTATGAATCACTAATTAATACATCTTATCCTTATCTTGACCAAGGATCAGTTGCAGATTTCCAGGCATCAACAGATATACGTGTAGAGCTTTCTTAGTCCAGTTGTAATATCTCCAGATCTAACACAGTGCTCATTACTGAGTGAGACAATTTATTGATCAGGTGCTCAGTAAGTACCAGTGGGCATTCTGGACACTTAACTAAAACAATACTTCTTTCTCTGGCAGTCCGTATCCTGTTATTAATACATCAGCCTTCTTTGAAGGAGTGGTGGCAAAATCAAGGAGCTGGCATTTTCTGTACAGCTAAGGGTGGGCGTAACCCCCACAGTTGAAAAAAATGAAGGACAAAGAGAAATCCTCTCTTTAAGAGGGGGAAAGAGAGAGAGAGGGAGAGAACATTCCTACTCTGATTGGAGATGCAACCTCAGTGACCCCTTCTTTGCTTCTTTGTTGTGTTGATGTTCAGTCACCCAATCGTGTCCAACTCAGCACTTCTGTATAAGTGCTTCTTAGACAGATGCAAACACAAAACTAGAAGATGGATTTATCAGTAGGAAGAGACAAAGAATTAGACAACTCATTTGAAAAGCTGGAAACTGATTATTCATCTATCAGAAATTGTAACACATAATTCATGTGCTTCCAATGTGATTGGTGCCAACATAAGTTACAAATGGCAGCTCGGAAGCATAATTGTTCCTAAATGTGGAAGAGCAGTTACAAGTCAGAATGTTGTTATGGTCACTTTTTTCTGCACTGTATGTAATAAATCATGTTGCAACCACCACAATCCCTACCTTACAAATGCTAGCATAAGTTACAAATCAAGTCTACCTTATTTATTTATTGCTACTGTGGTAGCATTACCACACATCTAATAAATATTATAACATTGTTTTTATTTTAAAATGAATATTATAAGGTGAAATCCAAAGACCATAAGGCATTTTTTCCTACTGTTAGGCTGGGTGGTTCTACAAGCATTCAAGCCTATTGTTCAAGTAGGTAGAGGGTAATGGAGCTGGTAGACACATGTAGGTGATATGAATGGAGATACCAAAATAGAGACATATGATCCTTTAAAAAGAGTGAAATGTAGAGTCAGACTGTCATCTCTGTGACTTATGATTTTAGAGCATATCTTCCAATGAATTTGTTATACATCACGAAGGAAGCTGAAAGTGTTACTATCAAGATTCATAGTGACCAAGACAGCTATGACAGAAGCAGCAAATTGTCTTTACTGCTATAAAATTTCCATATCCCCATTCATATCAAACCTGAAACAGCAGGACATCAAATTACTTTTGCCTTCCTATAACCACACTTCAGTTTATGAAAAAGCATGAATACTGATCATGCTATACGGAATGTGCAGAAATGAGTCTTCTAAAATAGTGCTTATAATCAGTAAGATAGACCTTTAACTATCATTTGCCCATGTTGATATCTTCTTGGTAAGTAATTTTCTATTTTTACCCCTAGAGGAAACTGACTTTTTTCCATTGTTCCAGCTGTTGGAGTGCACACACTCCAATTAAAATGCAAACTTTTTCAATAGTCTTATACATGCTTTTCAATCAAAATTTGATGATGCTTATTAACAGAGAAGACCCCCAAATACTGGATCTTTTAGCAAAGATTATCAAGCTTACCAAGTTGCATAGCAAATGCATTTAATATTATATTGGTTCACTCATGAATCTTTGACTTTTGATAAGACAGTGATAGTCCTGTGAGACATTACTGTTCATCAGCAGGAGTTAATCTTATTTGCTAACAACTGATAGTATGAACATAGTAGGTTCTCATTACAGAAAATCACGGTTCTGTGTGATGGCCAAGCTAATTACAGCACAATTTCATAGCCATGAGTAAAGACCATTTCCCATATTTAGGAAAAGCACTCTTCACCCAAAGAAAACATTTAGTAGTATGACATGTAAACAACAACAAAGGCAAAGACAAAAACTGCTTACAGTATATACTAGAAAGAAGGGGATCTCTGGCCTCCCTGGGATGTAGTTATGTTGGCTCCAAATCTTGGGATCTTCCCATGTGAAATTGAGACCGGCCCCACATACAGAAGGTAAATGTGAAAGTGAAAGTGTTAATCATTCAGTCGTGTCCAACTCTGCAACCCCATGGACTGTAGCCCATCAGGCTCCTCTGTCCATGGGATTTCCCAGGCCAGAATATTGGAGTAGGCAGCCATTCTCTTCTCCAGGGGACCTTCCCAACCCAGGGATTGAACCTGGGTCTCCTTCATTAGAAGTGAATTCTTTACCATCTGAGCCACCAGGGAAGCCACATGGAAAGTAAGGAGACACCAAAACATGGGGCAGACTGTTCCGGATTGGTTGGCGGCAGACTTGATAAGCAAGGGAATTTACATACAGGGCTTGTCTTGGGCACCCACAAGGAGTGTGGTTTTCTGCACCCACTGTCAGAATCTTAAAGGTTGTACAGAGACCTTACCATTGTTGTACAGAATCTTTAACCAGATTCATTCATGTGTACTCTCCAGATGGTCTCAACAGCACATTCCTCCTCCAAGGCTGTTATTCAGTCACTCAGTCATATCCAACTCTTTGTGACCCTGTGCAGTGCTGCACACCTGTGGCTTCCCTGTGAGGATTGCAGGCTTCCCTGTCCTTCACCATCTCCCAGAGTTTGCTCAAACTTATGTCCATGGAGTTGCCCTTGAAAATGATTCCCACCATGGAACAAAAGGCAGAATACACTCCAAGGACAGGAGAGGGCACAAAAAACCTCTGATTGCATGGGTCCAGCTAGAGTGTCAACAAGCAGTCCTCACAACCTCCCGATGACCTCCTCCAACAAGGTGTCTCAATCAATTGGTTATTTACATTTGCTCATCACATGGGGTGGAAGGACTCTCATAACTTCTATTTGTCCACATTTGATTAGAACCAGCTTGAATAACACACTCCTTTCAGGGATAAAGGCCAGTAACCAGATGCTGGGTTAGCAGCCACCTTTAGACCATCCAAGTAACACAAAGACCTAGATAATACAAAATGGGTGCTCAAAGGGTTTCCATTCTCAGGCAGAGAAAAGTGAGCCCACATCTGCTAAGCCGGCCTTAGCTCATTTCTGCCCCACAGCCCTGCTGTAGTATGTTGGTCCTCTGCTGCTTTCCAATGATACTGTTTCCACTGCAGTAAAGCCATACTTTTCTCAGTTTCATTGTAAGGGGTTCTTCTCTGGAGGATACTTCAAAAAATGAACTCTCTCATTTTCTACTCTGTTCAACCCAGGCTGACCACTGCTCTGGCCCTTAATACTTCATCTTTTACAGAAGCATCACTGAACAAAACTAGTGGAGGTGATGGAATTCCAGTTGAGCTATTTCAAATCTTAAAAGATGATGCTGTGACAGTGCTGCACTCAATATGCCAGCAAGTTTGGAAAACTCAGCAGTGGCCACAGCACTGAAAAAGGTCAGTTTTCATTCCAATCCTAAAGAAACACAATGCCAAAGAAGGTTCAAACTACCGCACAATTGTACTCATCTCACATGCTAGCAAAGTAATACTCAAAATTCTCCAAGCTAGGTTTCAACAGTATGTGAACTGAGAAATTCCAGAGGTTCAAGCTGGATTTAGAAAAGTCAGAGGAACCAGAGGTCAAATTGCCAATATCCGCTGGATCATAGAAAAAGCAAGAGAACTCCAGAAGACCATCTACTTCTGCTTCATTGACTAAACTAAACCCTTTGACTGTGTGGATCACAACAAACTGTGGAAAATTCTGAAAGAGATGGAAATTCCAGACCACCTGACCTGCCTCTTGAGAAATCTGTATGCAGGTCAGGAAGCAACAGTTAGAACTGGACTTGGAACAACAGACTGGTTCCAAATTGGGAAAGGAGAACATCAAGGCTGAATATTATCACCCTGGTTATTTAACTTACATGCAGAGTACATCATGTGAAATGTTGGCCTGGATGAATCACAAGCTGGAATCAAGATTGCTGGGAGAAATATCAATTATCCCACATATGCAGATGACAGTACCCTTATGGCAGAATATGAGGAGGAATGAAAGAGCCTCTTGATGAAAGTGAAAGAGGAGAGTCCAAAAACTAGCTTAAAACTCAACATTCAGAAAACTAAGATCATAGCATCTGATCCCATCACTTCATGGGAAATAGATGGGGAAACAATGGAAACAGTTACAGACTTCATTTTCTTGGGCTCCAAAATTACTGTAGATGGTAACTGCAGCCATGAAATTAAAATATGTGTGCTCCTTGGAAGAAAACCTATAACAAACTTGGACATCATATTAAAAAACAGAGACATTGCTTTGCCAACAAAGGTCCATATAGTCAAAGCTATTGTTTTTTCCAGTAGTCATGTATGTGTATAAGAGTTGGACCATAAAGAAAGCTGAGCACCAAAGAATTGATGCTTTTGAACTGAGGTGTTGGAGAAGACTCTTCAGAGTCCCTTGGACTTCAAGATCAAACCAGTTAATCATAAAGGAAATAAGTCCTGAATATTCTTTGGAAGGACTGATGCTGAAGCTGAAGCTCCAATACTTGGCCACCTGATGTGAAGGATCGACTCCTTAGAAAAGACCCTAATGCTGGGAAAGATTGAAAGCAAGAGGAGAAAGGGACGACAGAGGGTGAGATAGTTGGATGGCATCACCAACTCAATAGACATGAATTTGAGCAAGCTCTGGGAGTTGGGTAAGGACAGGGAATCCTGGCAAGTTGCAGTCCATAGGGTTGGAAAGAGTTGGACACAACTGAGTGACTGAAATGAACTGAACTTCAGCGCTCACTCTCAATAGTCATTTTTCTCTGCAGTTTCACTGCTCAAGAGATTCTCTACCTAGGGGAAGCTGGTTCTAATAAAAACTTCAACCACTCTTCCTCTTACTTTGGGATACCCACCAAGATCTGCTTTTGTTTCAATTTCTAAAACAGAATCCATTTTGCCCCTCTTTCTCCCACTCAGTAAACCCTCAGTAATCTAGAAGTTAACCCTTATAGATAGTAAGGAAGATCTAGACCTTAAAAATATGGACAGTCCAATTTACTTTGGAAGCGAGGGTCCTTCTAAGGAGTGGTCTTTCCTCTCTTCAAATGCCCATCACTTTCCTCAAATACTTAGATAATAAATTAACACAAAATATAACTATTATACTCTGGTGATGAACATATTACAGTCAGTGCTAACACAGACCTGAGGTTGGAATAAGGCTGGTGAATTTTGTAGCAATGAGAAAGTCACTGTAGCTGGAGCAATGTGAGCAGAAGGGAAGTTAATAGGAGACAATGTTGGAGAAAAATGCATGAGCAGAGAAAAATCATGGGGTGTTTAGCTACTTGCAAACAATTGACTTGGTTCTTATCATGTTGCTCTAGACATAAGGGTTAAGGGAAAGAAGAATGAAAACATTTAGCATTTAGGAAAATGCTAAATATTTAACAAGAAATCTATCCTTAATCTAGAATCTGGAATGTGCATATTCAATGTAAGATTAATAAGTATTAAAAACTATAAAAAATGCCAATACTAATAACTTGTTCACGTCTAAATCAAAATACTTAAAGGAAGGACAAAACAGACAGAAACTGTAGGACATCTGTCCTATTTAACCCACTCTGTTTCCCACAAATGCTTTCTTAGTAGTGTTCAGTTGAAGACTTTGTCATGTTCTCCTAGCTTTCACAGGGTAACTGATGGAATAGACCAAACTCTTTGTAATTAGGGTTAAGAGCCCTACAAATGTAAACATCAGTGGAGGTCCAAACAGTAGAAAGTAGAAGAATGGGTAGAAAGTCATCCAGGAAATGGACATGAGAGTTATATATATTAGTAGGTAGTGGGCATCCACCCACAAAAACTAGAGTAGGAGAAAGAAGTCATGATCTCTCAAAAAAATTCAAACACTTTGGAGAAAATACTGACCTCCCTTTCCACGTGAGCAGGAATCAATTCAGTTTTTGTTATCAGGAACAAAATCTGAGCAAGAGAGTAGATGAGGCAGATTTTTTGTTTTTGCTTTTAAATAGATTGGAGGAAAGATGCAATGAAGACATCATCCTTCTTGAGTCAGAGGGTCAACAGCAGAGATGGACTGATATTGTGTAAGATGAGAACAAAACTTAGATCTCAACTGAAGAGTCACGAACCTCCGTCCATAGTTCATCAGCCACTCTGTCTATCAGATCTAATCCCTTAAATCTATTTGTCACTTCCACTGTATAATCATAAGGGATTTGATTTAGGTCATACCTGACTGGTCTAGTGGTTTTCCCTACTTTCTTCAATTTAAGTCTGAATTTTGCAATGAGTTCATGATCTCAGATATATATACCCGTGTAATTTCTAAGTAGCACAGTCATATTTAGGAAATATGTTTGCCACAAGACTGAACATGAGAATGTCTATAATTATATACAGTAGTATGGAAAAAAAAATAAGAGACATACCCAGACTTGAAGAAGAGTTTGTATCTGTTTACATTGTCTTTTTTACCCTGGAGTAAAATTGAATTGGGTTTCCCAGGTGGCACTAATGATAAAGAATCCACCTGCCAATGCAGGAGATGTAAGAGACTTGGGTTTGATTCCTGGGTTGGGAGGATCCCTAGAGGAGGGCATGGCAACCCACTCCAGTATTATTGCTTGGAAAATCCCATGGACAGAGGAGACTGGCAGGCTACAGTCCATAGGGTCGCAAAGAGTCAGACACGACTGAAACGACTTAGCACACACAGCACACACATTATTGACTTGGTACAGGTAGTTTATCACTTTCAAAATGTTTCCTCAATTTAATGCCATTTTAACATAACTCCCTTTTCTTGTAAATATGTGCCAAGCTTTAAATTGCAAATCCAAACTATCAAAAAGACAGAAAGAAAGCCATAGGAGTCAAAGTAACAAAAGAGCCATCTTTGCCAACTTGTACTTTTATTATTGAGAAGATAGCATGTAAAGATTTTCTGAGATGAAGCCATTAAAGAGGGATAATTAAGTGAAAGCATCTGAAACACATCTGGCAGTTCACTAAATACAGTATTCTATTTTAAGTAATGACATATACATGATGCTCAAGAGTGGTGCTTGAGATTTGGCTATTGGAACTGAGGAAGTGAATTTTTATTTAATTTAAATTTAAATAGCTATCTATCCGATAGTGTAAGTCTAGAGAAAGTAAAATTTTATATCTAAAGAAAGGAAACATGTTGTTTTCCTCAGGCAGCACTTCATTTGAGAGTTGAGAGAAAAAAATTGGAAAACATCTTTAAGCATGCTCAAATCTCTCAAACTGAAATTAGTGGAAACAGTGGTTTGAGTCAAACATGCATGTCAAAAAGTAGGCACTTTGCCATATACTCACATATATGGGATTATAGGAACATTTTATAAGAGAATTGTCAGTCTAATATCAAAAGAGAGTATGAAAATTTAGAAAACATGAGAAATTGATATCAACATAATTACATTTAGTTTGTAAATAGTTTTTGTGAACCACACATGCTGATCCTGGCTTTGTTATGAACTATTGGTGGCTCAGTTGGTAAAGAATCTGCCTGCAATGTGAGAGACCTGATTTGAGACCTGCAATATTTGATGAACCGCTGAAAAATGGCATCAATAATGAGAAAGTGATATGCAAAGTACTTGGGAGGGTTTGGAAGCTGTAACAGTAAGAGATATAACCGAGTGCTTACAAAAAGATAAATGGGGTTATAACAACAACAAAAAAACCCTGAGCCTTTCAAAGCCTCAAACGCACAGACACATATATTCAGCATAAGCACAAACATCTATGAAAACAGTCCATCCTCAGTAATTTATCTTTCTTTAATCTACATTTGATCTAAACCCAAAATGGTGAAGTCTGATTGGAGTTGACAGACACTGAAGTGAAAGATAGGGTGGGTTGTTATTGTTTCCTTATGTGTGTTTTTTGTTTGTTTTGTTTTTCTACTTTAAGCACAAGTAGCTATGGTTATGTTGTGACTGAAATGTCTTTCAAGGAGCTCTCTGCCTAACAGTCCTTATCACTGAAACTTTGTCTCAGATCCAAATAAAAAAACCCTGGTGACTCAGATAGTAAAGAATCCACCTGCAATGTGGGAGACCTGGGTTCGATCCTTGGGTTGGGAAGATCCTCTGGAGGAGGGCATGGTAACCAACTCCAGTATTCTAGCATGGAGAATCCCCATGGACAGAGGAGCCTGGTGGGCTACAGTCATAGGGTTGCAAAGAGTTGGACACGACTGAGCGACTAAGAACACCCAACACATATTATTAGGTTGAACCATTCAAAATTGCCATCACTCAATCATTTATCTACAAAAATGATAGTTTCAAATATTCAAACTTATAGTACCAGGAAGTGCAATTCAAAGAATATTGATTTTAATAATAATCATAAAATCAAAATTAACATATACATTGTTTCAAACAGAATATTGAAATAAAAGCAGTTCTTTTATTTTTGTATAACAGACAATGTAAATTGTTACCATTTGCAAATTTTATTATTAAAAATAGAAAATATTCCAACATGTTCTCAATTTCTTGTCTAAGTCTGTTTTATTTGTTTATCTTATAGTTTAATACTCCCTCCTTCACAAAAGAAAGACTTCAGTTTCCTAAAAAACAAAACTAACCAGCTTTTTTTTTTTTTTTTATATTTATTTATTTGGCTACGTCAGGTCTTAGTTGTAGCACTTGGGATCTGGGGGCTCTAGAACATCTGGGCTTAGTTGCTCAGTGGCATGGGGGATATTAGCTCCCTGACCAGGTATTAAGCCCATGTCCCCTGTGTCACAAGGCAGATCCCTAACCACTGGACCACAGGGAAGTCCCATCCAGTTTCTTTGGAACTTCAACTTTCTTAACTGGATCATCTACTCCTTAATAGTTTTTTTATTATTGCTGTAGTATATTGTGAAATATTATCGAATATCAGCAATCTAATTTAACAACACACAGAAAACCCTTTAGACTGAAAATAGAGTTAAGAACATTTAAAGATGGTGATGCATATGTTGGGCTTCGCTGGTGGCTCAGGTGGTAAAGAAATCTTCCTGCAATGTGGGAGACCTGGGTTCAATCCCTGGATTGGGAAGATCCCCTGGAGAAGGGAATAACAACCCACTCCAGCATTCTTGCCTGGAGAATTCCATGGACAGAGGATCCTGGCTGGCTGGTTAAAGTCCATGGGACCTCAAAGAGTTGGAAATGACTGAGCAACTAACACCTACACATAATACATACCTCACAAACATGAAAAGATTTTCAGGAAATATTAAATGATAAAATTAAGGCACAGAACAGTGTATAGTTAGCTATATTTTGTGAAAGAAAAAAGAGAAAATAAAGCTATCTCTATAAAAATGCTAGTAGCATACACAATAAACCAATAAAAATGATAAAAAGAATGAAAGCAGGAGTGGGAGGATGAATAATAACTGTATATCTTTTTATATTACTCTGATTTTTTTGAACCATGAAATGTACTACCTACTCAAAAAATTAAATTAAATGTTAAAATATATAAAATAGGCACTGATTTGGCATTTTATTCTTTTCAAAATAAAAGTGCAGCAGTTATGATGCTTGCGTTTAACTATAGCAGTAATTTAGGAAAGAAATTCTCAAAAATGTTAAGTAAAACATAACTAGCATACACTACTGCAGTTCTTAAATTTTACTGTGCATGAAATATCCCATATGCTTTGCTAAAAAGTCCATAATCTTGGGGCTTAACCCAGATTATAAATTACTAAATTTCAACTGGAGTTTAAAAATGTATATTTTAACAAACCCTAGGTAAGCATCATGCAGAGGTTGATTGACCCTACTCTGAGTAATCCTGTTTTAATGTTAGGGTATCTAATATCTTAAAATGTTATGCTATTTCAACATTAACAAATTTTCAAATATAGTAAAATAGTATGTCTGAAAATAGAAATTTCTTAACATGCATTATTTTTCTTTTTAAAGTTGATATAATTTTATTGTGTTCACTAGTTAATTTAAAAAGTTAATATTTACAGACCCCAATTTTTCTTTATATTTAATATTAAACTGGTAATTTTATACAATAAACCATAAGAAGATAATAAAGAATGTTGTATCAATATGTTTATCATTTTAAAAAAAAGCCTCCATATCACTTTTAGACTACATTTCAAACTTTTTAAAAGTGGAGTAGTGGATATATTTTAACCTTTGTGTTCATTCATCTTCTGAGCTTCATTTCCATTTGGGAAATTCTCTACTTTGTGAGTTTTGTTGACAAGCAGAAACTACATTTCAATACAGAAGCTGAATATTCTTTTCAAAACAGTACTTAGAACTGCAACCAAACTTCACGAAAACAAGAAATTGCATTGACTCTATGGCCTCCAAGTCTAGTTTTCTGGCCCTACCAGAGACACTGTGAGCTATCCCAAATCCATTTAACAGATTATTTTTCTGCTTACAAAATCACAAATGTATTGGTTCTGTTTTTTGTTGTTGTTTTTTAGTGTCTAAGAACCTTGACTGATACATGTGAGCTTAGGTCTGAAAAAGCTGAAATATCACATAGAAGAAATAAGACTTAATAGCAGTTCAAGTAGGACTTCCCTGGTGGTCCAGTGGTTGAGTCTTTGCACTTCCACTACAAGGGCACATGGACTCAATTCCTGGTTGGGGAACTAAGATCCCACAGGCCGTGTGGTACAGCACACCCCCACCCCCAAAAGTAGCATTTCATGCAAAGGAAAACTAAATATAATTGATTTCAACTTAATTCAAGTCTACAATGCTATGTGCTTGTCCCCAAATACCCATACAAACTTGGGGAGGGAGGCAGCACTGAAAGGATAGAGACCAGAACAAGAGCAAAAATGGTACTCTGATGCTATAGGTCTGCCTGGGCAAATTACACTTGGTGCAGAGTCTTAGGCTCTGGGCCACATCTTAGAGAAACCTTTATAAATGAGTGTTTCCAGTGAAAAGCTTGAAAATGATATCATAACTGTCCATGCAAACAGATATTTAACACTTTAAAGACAAGATTTGATGATGAATATAAGAACATCATCTTTCAACAATTCAAAGATTTTCCAAAGAAATTAGAAATTTAAACTGGTACCAATGGCAGGTATTTTCACAGGATATTATCTCATTGTGAGTGGTAACTGACAATTAAAGTTGCAGGAAGAAAGAGATAATGCTGCTGCTGCTGCTAAGTCGCTTCAGTCGTGTCCGACTCTGTGTGACCCCATAGACGGCAGCCCACCAGGCTCCCCCGTCACTGGGATTCTCCAGGCAAGAACACTGGAGTGGGTTGCCATTTCCTTCTCCAGTGCATGAAAGTGAAGTCGCTCAGTCGTGTCCGACTCTTAGCGACCCCATGGACTGCAGCCCACCAGGCTCCTCCGTCCATGAGATTCTCCAGGCAAGAGTACCGGAGTGGGTTGCCATAGTATTCAATTAAAGAACTTACTAGCAATAATAGAGGTCTAATGATAACTTCTCAGCATGTTCAAAAAACATGTTTCCATGTAATGAAATTTACTTAATAAACCCCAAACCTAGTTGTCTATTTACTTTGTCTACTTGACATTGTCTGTTTCATCAGAAGATATATTTCATACGTTTTACTCAAAGGCTCTTGCTACAACAATGAAAATGAAGAGTTAAGTTTATAAGTCCTTTCCATAATACCAGTGCTGAGGCCATAATCAACCATGTCATCACAAAATGAAAAGGTCAGTTCACATAGACCATCCATCAGTTTTTAGGAAGAGGTAAAGGGATTCTGTTATAGTCATGTAGAGTACAGTTCTGGAGCATCTATAAATGGTTGGTACATGAGACTTCATTGGGGGAGGCAGTGTCATTGCATATAAGGTGATGGGCAGGGCTTCAGTCAATGCAGAGGGCACTTGAAAGGTCATGGCTGGGTGATTCACAAAACAGAAAACTAAAAGTGGAAAATGTGAAATACAAAGAGAGCTGCAATTCAGCTGCTAACATTGGAAGCCAGAAGCCAGCACTGGGTGATCTACAAAATGGTAGGATCCACTTGTGAACAAAGGAGCTCCAAATATCAGCATTGAGATCCATGACCTAGGACCTGGGTTCTGTTATCTGGACCCGTGAAAAATCCGAACTCTTAGGGGGATGAGAGAGATTCAGAACCAGTTTTTTTGTATTTTTATATTTTTTTCTTTTTTTAAAGTGGACCATCTTTAAAGTTTTTGTTAAATTTGTTACAATGTTCCTTCTGTTTGATGTTTTGGTTTTTGGATTGCAGGGTGTGTGGGATCTTATCTCCCTGACCAGGGATGGAACCAGCACCCCCTGCACTGGAAGGCAAAGTCTTACCACTGGACCACCAGGGAAGTCCCCCAAATCACATTTAATTCTGATATGCTTAAGTCAAACAGAGCTGATGAGCTAAAATCTCCAGTCAGGAACACTAATGGATTCAGGAATGAGCCCAAAATTCTTATCTGCACTAATACACTCCCTTGATGATCTCATCTAGCTCCACTATTTTAAAACTATCACTGTGTTTATAAATTTATCTGGAGGCCTTACGTGTCCTGTTAGTTCCAGGATATTTAACATGCATCTAAAATGCAGCATGTCTAGAACTCCCAATTTAATCCCTGTAGTTCTATATATTAATTCAAATAAGAACAAGCTTTTCTTATAGAGAACTCCATATGACTTTTCATCAATCACAGTTTCAGAATTTCCATACTGGCATCCCTTTGTAATAATAATCTAATTGAAAAGGGGAAGTTGGTTATGGAATTTGGAAAGATGTCATAGAAACATTGGCCTTGCAAGCAGACATCTTTTACTCAATATGCCTATTTATTTGCATGAAGAGAGATTGGGGTATGATGGTGTGCTGGCCCCCACCTGCAGCCACCACTTGGCATACTTGAATGAATTCCCATTGGACTTAACATGAATGATGTATTACATCTTATAGTTTCCCTGGGCACTACATGGTCTGGTTTCTGCCTCCATCTCTGATGTTATCTTGATCTACTATTCATCCCTACCCCCTGCTTTGCCTTTGCCAGCTACATTCTAGCCACAGTACATGTCTCGCTCACACTAAACCTGGAATTTTTCACCTTGTATTTTTTTGATGTGGACCATTTATTGAATTTGTTACAACAGTGCTTCTATTTTATGTTTTGGATTTTGGCCTCAAGGCATGTGGAATCTAAGCTCCCCAACTAGGGATAGAAACTGCATCTCTTGAACTGGAAGGCAAAGTCATAACCACTGGATCATCAGGGAAGTCCCTCAGCTTTTTTAATATTCTAAGCACATTCCTGATTCAGGACCTTTCCACAAGCTATTTTTTTCCTTCCACTTTTTGAACAGTGGAACTATTCAAATAATTCTGCCTTGTTATTTAAGTCCATTTCATAGTCACCCTTTCCTCAGAAAATGTTTTCTAGCCATCTAATCTAAACTGTCTCTTCTGCCACATCTAATATTCAACGTTGCAGTTTCTATCATGTTGCCTTTTTTCATCTTATCAGTTATTTATTTTTGTGTTAACTAGTGAATTTTTGTATTTCTCTGTTGGAATGTAATCTTCAAGGACAAGATGATGCATATCAGGCTTAACATTAGATGCCCTGAATTTAAAGCAGTCAGTAGTAGATGTTGGAAAAACATGTTTGGAAAGACTAGAAAAATCAAAAGTAGGTAAATATGCAATGGGATTGGTAAAGCAAAATTTTAACATTAAGTACAAGTTTTTACAGTGTTAATAACATTTTATTTTAAAAAGGGGTAATAATTGTAACATTGGACTATCAGAAATACTTTGATCTGTGCTAAAGGTGATGGTTAACTCCTAATAATTATTTACTTGGTGACATGGTATCCATTACTTGAACATCTTTTCAGCATAGCATTTCACATAGGATAAGAGCAAATTGGAAAACAGGACTAGGAAAAAGTCCATTCTTGTTCCAATTCCAAAGAAACGCCATACCAAAGAATGTTCAAATTACCGTACAATTGTACTCATTTCACATGCTAGCAAGATGATGCTCAAAATCCTTCAAGACAGGCTTCAGCAGTATGTGAACCAAGAACTGCCAGATGTGCAAGCTGGATTTAGAAAAGGCAGAGGAACCAGAGATCAAATTGCCAAAATATGCTACTTCATAGAAAAGGCAAGGGGATTTCAAAAAAAATATCTACTTCTGCTTCACTGACTATGCTAAAGTCTTTGATCACAACAAACTGTGGAATATTCTTAATGAGATGGGAATATCAGACCACATTACCTGCCTCCTGAGAAATCTGTATGAGGACAAGAAGCAACAGTTAGAACTGCACATGGAATGTGCCTGTTAAATAAGCAGAGTGATAATATACAGCCTTAACATACTCCTTTCCCAATTTTGAACCAGTCCGTTGTTCCATGTCCAGTTCTAACTGTTTCTTCTTGTCCTGTACAGAGATATATGCAGAGTACATAGGGCTTCGCTGGTAGCCCAAATGGTAAAGAATCCGCCTGCAATGCAAGAGACCTGGGTTCGATCCCTGGGTCAAATGCAGACAGCCACAAAATTAAAAGACGCTTGCTCCTTGGGAGAATAGCTATGGCAAACCTAGACAGTGTATTAAAGAGTGGAGACTACTTTGCCGACAAAGGTCCATATAGTCAAACCTGTGCTTCCCTGACAGGCTCAGATGGTAAGGAGTTTGTCTGCAATGCAGGAGGCCTGGGGTTGATCCCTGGGTCAGGAATATCCCCTGGAGGAGGGAATGACAACCCATTCCAGAATTCTTGCCTGTAAAATCCCATGGACAGAGTAGCCTAGAGAGCTACAGTCCATGGGGTTGCAAGAGTTGGACGTGACTGAGCAACTAATACTACACTACACATGATTTTTCCAGTAGTCATATATGGATGTGAGAGTTGGACCATTTAAAAGGCTGAACACCAAAGAATTGATGCTTTTGAACTGTGGTGCTGGAGAAGACTCTTGAGAGTCCCTTAGAGAGCAAGGAGATCAAACCAGTCAATCCTAAAGGAAATCACCCCCAAATATTCATTGGAAGACTGGTGCTGAACCTGAAGCTATAATACTTTGGCCACTTGAAGTGAAGAGCCAACTCATCGTAAAAGACCCTGCTGGGAAAGACTTAAGGCAAGAGGAGAAGAGGGCAACAGAGGCATCACGAACTCAATGGACATGAGTTTGAACAAACTCAGGGAGATAGTGACAGATAGGGAAGCCTGGTGTGCTGTAGTTCGTGGGGTCACAAAGAGTCAGACGCGACTTAGCAAATGAACAACTGTGAAGTATTTCCTGCAAATGGTTGCAGTTAAATGTTTGTATATTGAGTTATTTTCTCATTGTTATATACTTAAATTGACTTTTAATTTATAATTAATATTCCTTTGACAGTAATTTTTAGTTACTGATATAAGGTTTTATCTCCACACTTTGTTAGGAAATTACATGAAAATATTTAAATATGTAATTGGTACTTCTATTTTAGCATACTTTGCTTTAATATTTTCATTAAGTGAAATCATAATTTCTCTGTGAAGAGAACTATGCTAGAATATTTCACAAATGCTGTCATAAAAGTGCGTTTTATGTACTAAGTTTTCTCAAAGAACCATTGTTGTTCAGTTGCAAAGTTATGTTTGACTCTGTGACCCCATGAACTGCAGCATGCCAGGCTTCCCTGTCCTTTACTATCTCCCTGAGTTTGCTCAAACTCATGTCCATTGAATTGGTGATGTCATCCAACACTCTTGTCCTCTATTGTCCCCTTCTCCTCTTGCCCTAGATCTTTCTTAGCATCAGGGTCTTTCCCAATGAGTTGGCTCTTTGCATCAGGTATAGGAGCTTCAGCTTCAGCATCTGTGCTTCAGTGAATACTCAGGGTTGATATCCTTTAGGATTGACTAGTTTGATCTCCTTTCTGAGGGAGTAATCATTACTCTATATTGCATTTTGAAAAATGAATATATCCAGGTGATCCCAGACAGCATGGATTGTAATATAATAACATAAAATATTACTGACTTAAAATTGTCCCAGGATTAGATAAATAGGAATATTATTCCAGAAGGAATCCAATTCAATTGATTTCCAATGCAGGGCTTTCTAACTGTCTTCATAGGAGCTATTGGAGAATTCTCACTGGGAAATAAGTAGACATTCACAGAGCCCAGGTAATGGAAAAATCCATTTAGAACACTTTAAATGTCATGGTAGATGTGATTAGACATTTATAAAGTGAAACATGTCACTCACTCAGGAGTTCAGATTTATTTATTTTGAATAACAAAAATACAACTTTCCATGAAAATTTGATGTAATTTAAGAAATTACTCTGAAAATTCATTTTCCATAATTTAAAAAATTCCAATTGAATTACACCTTCTAGCAGAAATATTCATAAAGTTGTTAGTTTGTGTCAGTAAGTTACATGAGAAAGATGATAGAAATTTTCAGAGAAGGCAAATTTAACATACCATTTATTACAACTTTTCTTAAAGCCATAGTCTAAATATGCTATTTCTCATATGCACATTTCTTAAAATCTAATCCTGATGAGATATGGGTTAATAAGAGTTATAACTACATGTGTTTAATAAGTATCAAAGTATTTTGATGAAATCTAGTATATCAAATGGAGAAGGCAATGGCAACCCACTCCAGTACTCTTGCCTGGAAAATCCCATGGATGGAAGAGCCTGGTAGGCCGCAGTCCATGGGGTCGCCAAGAGTCGGACACGACTGAGAGTCCTTGCTTTCACTTTTCACTTTCATGCATTGGAGAAGGAAATGGCAACTCACTCCAGTGTTCTTGCCTGGAGAACCCAGGGACGGGGGAACCTGGTGGGCTGCTGTCTATGGGGTCGCACAAAGTTGGACACGACTGAAGTGGCTTAGCAGCAGCAGCAGCAGCAGTGTATCAAAGCAACTACAGTTATTTTGCTATTGTTATGTCACTAAATGGTGGCTGACTGTGACCTCATGGACTAAAGAACACCAAGCTCCTCTGTCCTAGGCAAGAATACTGGAGTAGGTTGCCATTTCTTTCTCCAGGGGATCTTCCCAACCCAGGGATTGAACCTGCATTGCCTGCATTGTCAGGCCGATTCTTAACTGCTGACCCATCAGGGAAGCACTAGAGTTATTTTACAAATTTAAAATTCCTTTCAAATTCCCTATCAAATGATAAAACACAATCACTGTACACGGACAGACAATGTCTTAGTTCAAAATTGTTTGTGGAAGTATTGAGAAATAATAATCTCCCTATTCTCTGCTGTTATTTAGAGGAAAATGTCAAAATTATCTAGAGAATAAAAAATTTACAAATGTTTTTCTACTGTCTACTCTCTTTGAAGAATCACAACATTCCTGGACTAGAATTAGAAAATCTGAATTCTAGTGCCAAATCATCTTTTACTAGATCACTCAGAATAAATAACTTTAGCTTTCTAACTTTCCTCCTTTTACATGTAACATGGTGACAGCCACAGTATTCTTAACTCATAAACTCCTTTAGTGGCAAAATTATTTTTAGGGTCAAATCACAGTGCCTATGACATATTAAAGGAGACACTGGAATAACCCATGAAGAATTTGCTGTTTCTTTTTTTTTTTTCTTTCAATGATAAAGAGGAGAAAACATTATTGTGGATACTGATTCAATTTTTACCTACTTCTGTTAGAAGAGATGAGAATAATGGCCTATGTGTATTTTTTTGAGTGTGTATATGCTTAATGGCATAAAAGTAGATAGGTTTTAGTTCCATGTAATGCAGACTATGTATTTTGGACCACAACTTCCACATAAGACAATTTTAAAGCTATATAAAATATTGACGTATTTCCTTAGAACATCAGAGAGCAAACAACAATAACTCTTATTGTTGACCAGTAGCAAGAAACAGCTCTCTCTTCAGTAGCAAAAAGGAAGTCAAAAGACTGGAATCATTTACCACAATGGCAACAACAAACATTTTCTATCTAAAAAACTCTTTCTAGAATGAGACCTAAAATACAGGTATTCTCACAAAAACCGAAAAGTAAAGAATTCATTCCAGCAGATTAATGCTAAAAGAAATTCTATCAGACGTTAGTAATGTAGAAAAAAACAAAAAGCACAGAAACTAGTAAACATGTGAGAAAACATTGGTTTATAAGCTAATTATAGATACAATAAAAATAATGTTTCAAAGTGTCTAAAAGGGATATCGGAGAAGGCAATGGCACCCCACTCCAGTACTCTTGCTTGGAAAATCCCATGGACGGAGGAGCCTGGTGGGCTGCAGTCCATGGGGTCACTAGGAGTCGGACACGACTGAGCGACTTCACTTCCACTTTTCCCTTTCATGCACTGGAGAAGGAAATGGCAACCCACTCCAGTGTTCTTGCCTGGAGAATCCCAGGGACGGCGGAGCCTGGTGGGCTGCCGTCTATGGGGTCGCACAGAGTCGGACACGACTGAAGTGACTTAGCAGCAGCAGCAGCAGCAAAAGGCATATAGAAAGAGATCAATATGACAGGATCTAGTAACAGATTCATCAATGTGTAGACAATTTTGTATGACAAAGATAGCTTTGCATAGCAATGCACCAATAAATAGTCCCCAAATAATTGAGTATTCACATGGAAAAATAATATTGGACCCTATTTCATATGGCTAATGTTTATAGAATTAAATGCAGGAGAGGAAATAATAGATAATAAACAGTAGAAAAGACAACAATAGACATAATAAAGGAGAGTATCAACATGATATTAGGTCAGGGAAATATTTCTGAAACAGAACACAAAAATAATTGTAAAGAAGAGATCTACAACTTGGATTACATTAAAGTTAAGAATGTCTATTTATCAACAGCACCATTAGGGATATAAAAATACAACCACTAAAGAGAATACAGTTAAAAACATACATAATTGGCAAAAGGCTTGTATTCAGAACATAAAGAATATCTACAAATTAGTAAGAAAAAGACTACCCAATGGGAAAATGAGTGACTGAAATTTCACAAGAGAATGTGTAATTGGCCATTATATACATGAAATGGTACAACTTCATTACAAATCAGAGAAACTCAAATATATAATGAAGTGAAAGTGAAAGTATCTCAGTCGTGTTCGACTCTTTGCAACCCCATGGACTATCCAGTCCATGGAATTCTCCAGGCCAGAATACTGGAGTGGGTAGTCTTTCCCTTCTCCAAGGGATCTTCCCAACCCAGGAATCAAACCCAGGTCTCCTGCATTGCGCGCAGATTCTTTACCAGCTGAGCCACAAGGGAAGTTCCTATAACGAAGTATCATCATGCGAATACCATAATGAACACAACATAAAATGCCTGATGATACAAAGAGTTGGAAAGAATGTGGAGCAACAGAATTTCATGCAATGTTTCTAGGAATGTAAACAACTACTTTGGGAAAAAACCCTAAATTCGTGAAAATTATCTACTAAAGTTGAAAATATGCAAAGCCTAAGGCAAGCAAATCTGTTCCTATATATTTAGCCATGGAAATTGTGGGCATATGGTACATTAGGGAATCAGCATACAAAAAAGTCAATGGCAGCATTACAGGCATAAGCTAAAAGTCCATCAACAGCAAAATAAATAAATATATTTTGATATGTTCATTCAATGGAATCAAGTAAAGTGAAAAAAGTGAATGGAATTATAACATTGGTAAATTTATAACAATGCTGAGCAAGAGATGTCAAACACAGAAGAAATACAGACTGTAGCAAAATCTAAGTTATAATGCTTAGGAATGCATTTTGGGGGTGTAAAAATTATACAGCAAAACAAGGAAGTGTTTACATAAAAGTCAAGAAGGGGAGGTGAAGAGTTGAAAGTAGCAAGTGGGGAACTTCTGGCAACTCATAATGTTTTCCTGACCTGGGTAGTTTAATTGCTGGTCACTTTTAAATAATTTGAAACTGTGTACATTTATGTTTTATATACTTTTCTGTGTGTGTAACTACCACATTTTAAAAAGATGAACATTTTAATAGAAACAGCTGCACTCTGGAAATGAAATGCTTAGACAAAAAGCTGAAAATATGTAAAGAATAAGAAAATAAGGGAAATCAAGAAATTATATGATATATATTTCAAAGGAGATTGATAGATCTAAAAAGGTAAATTAATATTTTGTTTGAATAAACATTTAAAACAAACTTAAGATGTCATAGGAAAATTGTAAGACATGTTTTTCAAATCTCAACTTTCTAATTTATGCTTCTTAACTTCCCAGTAATAAATATACACAAAGAAGACCCTGCATTCTCTGTGTGCATCCATGAAAATTAATTGCCTTCCACAATGAAAAAGGATTACTGGGAAATAGAATGAGAGAGGGAAATACAAAGAAGCTACAACTGGAGATAAAGGGTTTATGGCATTAATATTATTTTTAATGGTAAATGCAAATTAGGATAATAAAGAATCATGATTTTGTGATGAAGTAGTGTCTGGAAGAAAAATCTTAGACCATTAATGTGCTATCTAAAACTGACCAGAGAAGGTAAAATACATTTAATAAAATAGGCGGAGATAATGACTTAAGAGGACAAAGAAAATTTGCATATCATATTTTTAAGAGCTAGTTATATGGAATTAACACAAAATACATGTGGAATTTCTATCCATTTCTTCAGAAAGAAAATAATTGTAAATATATATAATATTAAATTTCCTTTTGCATTAAAAAGTGTAAATATTAAATGAAATTGAAACAGGAAATAACATAATAAAGTGAGCAGTGAAGTGAACATCGCTCAGTTGTGTCTGACTCTTTGCAACCCCATGGACTATATAGTCCATGGAATTCTCCAGGCCAGAATACTGGAGTGGGTAGTCTTTTCCTTCTCCAGGGGATAACCGAGGGATTGAACCTAGGTCTCCAGCATTGCGGGCGAATTCTTTACCAGCTGAGTCACAAGGGAAGCCCAAGAATACTGGAGTGGGTAGCATATCCCTTCTCCAGCGGATCTTCCTGGCCCAGGAATGGAACTAGGGTCTCTTGCATTGCAGGTGGATTCTTTACCAGCTGAGCCACCAAGGAAGACCAAAGTAAGTATTAAAGGACTCTTTACAAGAAAATGGACTCAAAATGAAGTCAAGTATGCTAAGCTCCACCTCACCAAACTGAGGCTTAATTACAGTTTCTACACTCCCCAAAATAGACTGTTAAACTATCAGGAGCCACTAGATCAGCACAAGTTAGTTAATCTGCTTGGTAGTCTCCTAGCCATGCTTCAAAGGAAAGTAACTTTGCAATAAGCAACCCACTTTTTTTTGCATAGTGTAACTTCCTTGTTCCTGCTCCCTTCTGCTTATAAAAGTCTTTCACTTTGTACAGCTCATCAGAGCTCTTTTCTATTTGTAAGACTGGAATGCTCCCCAATTCATGAATCATCAAATAAAGCCAATAACATCTCTAAAATTTACTCAGTTGAATTTTTTTTAGCAGGGCCAAATAAGAAAATTTTATCTTCCAAGGAATCAACATCTATCTTTTCCTACCTTCATTAATCCTAATTAAGGAAAGAATTCCTTATTTAAGGGGTTTCTGCTCCTCTGCTACTCTTTAAATGTACATATTTCCCATGCTTCCATCCTCAAGCCTCTTTTGTCTCTCTCTGTTTTCTGTGGTAACCTCATCCTTTCTAGTGATTAAAATTATTTACATATCATTGATTTCCCAAACACAGTCCTTATTTCTTTCTGTTACTCTACTTTTCTGCTGGACATTCCCATCCAATGCCTCAATTTTCCATTTCCAAGAAGGAATGCATAACTTTTTTTTAAAGTCAGAATTAATGCCTTCTTTTGGCAAATAGCAATACTATCCATGCAGTAATCCAATTAGAAATTTTGAAAATTTCCTTAGCTCTTTATTTTCCTTTGGCAACATTTTCAGCCTTCTCCTCGTGTGCATGCCCAAAGATCATCATCATCACCATCATTGACACCATCGTCTTCCATCTCCAAACAATTCTGGTCTCTATAATGCTGCCAAATTTTGCTTATTAAAAGCAAGCCTGAATATATAATATAGTTGCCCACTTAACAGTCTCTACTACTCCACAATTCTTCCACTTGACACTTAGAAAATTTTTAATACAGCATATATAAATCTAGCTTTATATCTAGTTTTATTCTCTGTTTACATGTCTATCTCCATCAAATTACAAATTCTTCAAGAGCCAATCATAGGCTTCAATCCTTACAGCAATCAATATCAAATGCAATAAATATTTATGGAATAAATGCTGCTCACTATAAATGCAGCATGCTTGAAAGCAGGAATTAGTAACCAAAGGTCCTTGGATCCCCATGGGATACAGGAATATAATTTATGAGTCATCAAACTTGGATCAAAAGATATATACTAATTTTTTAAAAAATATATACTTAATTTTCACTAACCTCTGATTAAAGTAAGCATTGTTTTTTGAAAGTAAGCACTGTCTTCAAGCCAAACTACAGTAGTATCTACAACTTTAACAGAGCTTTACTCATATCAGATATGTTATTGTAGATATATTAAAATATCTTTAAGACCATAATGACTTTGGAATTTGGAAATTATTAGATCCAAGTTTTACCATCCTTTGTAATATGTTAACAAACACAAGTATATATATTAATGTATACTGATTTTAAATACTTTGGTAAATGTTTTCTATAACATTTTCCTTGATAACTCTATGCATTTAATTTTATTTATTTAAACCTGAGAAAGAAGGGCTCCATGGGCTTCAACAGATACCCAAATGGTTAATGACACCAAAAATGTTCGGAAACCTTGTTTTAAAATGAAGTGAATATAACACACCACTAAAGGATTTATTTTAATTCTTCTATTAGATAAGCAGTTCATATACTAGAAATCACTAAAGGTAAACCAGCAAATCAGTTGAGAAAAAACAAACAAAACGGAAAAACAACTCAAAGACTATGTGAAGGCCAAAAGTACAAGCAGAAAGGAATGGAATTAATATCAAAGACTGAACAAGGAGACAAATAGTCATGAATAAAAAGAATGTTAAAATATATAACTTAAAATATAAGAATATCAGTAAGGACTAAAAACTCCTGTGTAATGAAAATAATTAGACATTGAGCTATTTGCTTAGAATAGCTAAGTCTGCTTGAAAATGCAAAAGACAGAAGTATTACCACAGATAATGGCTTACCAATATAAAAATACAAACAGTTTTGAAGCACTTAAGAAGAATACAGGTGAAGACCAAGGAAAAAAAAGTGAAAAGCAAAATAAGACAAAACAAGTAAACATAGATATAATCTGTAAGTTAGTGAACTGTGATAAATTCCATATGGAAAATCAACTGGTTGCCAAAAACCTAGTTGTAATTATATATACAGGAATATCATGTTTTACTGTGCTTTGCAAATATTGAGGTTTTGACCATTTTAAGCTTTATGGAAACCTTGAAATAACCAGGTGTATCAACACCATTTTTCTAACAGTATTTGCTATTTTGTGTCTTTGTGTCACATTTTGATAATTCTTTCAATATTTAAATGTTTTCATTATTATTATATTTGTTATGGTGATCAGTGATCTTTGTTGTTACAATTGTTTGGGGAGGTCACAAACTGTGCCCTCATAAGGTGGCAAAAATCAGTAAATGTGAGTGCTCTCACTGATCCCTAAACTAGCTGTTCTCTTATCTCTCCAGTTCTCTTCAGGCCTCCCTGTTCCCTGAGACACAGTAACACTGAAATTAGGCCAATTAATAGCCTTACAATGGCCTCTAAGTGTTCATGTAAAATGAAGACTCTTGTGTCTCTCACATTAAACCTGAAGCTAGAAATTATTAAGCTTATTGCGGAAGGCATGTTCAAAGCTGAGACAGGCTGAAAGTTGGACCTCTTGTGCCAAATAGCCAAGTTGTGAATACAAAGGAAAAGTTCTTAAAGGAAATTAAAAATGCTCCCACTGAACATACAAATGATAAGAAAACAAAATAACCTTATTGCTATATGGAGAAAGTTTAAGTGGTCTGGATAGCAGATTAAACACTTCAAACCATTTTCTTAAACCAAACCTTCCTCAGAGCAAGGCCTTAACTCTCTTCAATTCTATGAAGGTTGAGAAAAGTAAGGAAGCTGCAAAAGAAAAGTGTAAAGCTAGCAGAGCTTGGTTCATGAGGTTTGAGGAAAGACACCACCTCCATAACATAAAAGTGCAAGATGAAACAGCAGATGACCATGTAGAAGCTGCAGCAAGTTATCCAGGAAGTCTAGCTCAGGTAATTAATGAAAATAGCCACACTAACCAACATAGTTTCAATGTAGACAAAACAGACTTACATTGGAAGAAAGATGCCATGTATGATTTTCATAGCAAGAGAAGACATAAGTGCCTGGCTTTAGAGCTTCAAAGGACAGATTGGCACTTTTGTTGGGGGCTAATGCAGTTGGTGACTTGATGTTGAAACCAATGCTCACTTGCCATTCTGGAAGTCCTAGGGTCCTTGAGAATTACGCTAAACCTACTCTGTGCTCTATAAATGGAACAGCAAAGCCTGGATAAGAGCCCATCTGTTTATGACAGGATTTGCTGAATAGTTTAAGCCCACTGTTGAGACATACCGCTCAGAAAAAAGGTTTCTAAATATTTCTGCTCACTGACAACACACCTGGTCATCCAAGAATTCTGATAGAGATGTACAATGAGATAAGCATTGTTTTCATGGCTGTTAGCACAACATTCATTCCACAGTCATGGGTCAAGGGATAATTTTAACTTTCAAGTAATATTATGTAAGAAATACATTTTGTAAGGCTATAACAAACATAGATAGTGATTCTTTTGATAGATCTGGGCAAAATTAATTGAAAACCTTCAGAAAAGGATGCAGCATTCTAGATACTATTAAAGACCTTAATGTTCATGGGAAGAGGTCAAAATATCAACATTAACAGGAGTTTGGAAGAAGTTGATTTCAACTCTCATGGATGACTTTGAGCAGCTCAAGGTTTCGGCAGAGGAAGTAACTGCATATGTAATGGAAACAGCTAAAGAACTAGGCTTAGAAGTAGAACCTGAAGATGGACTGAATTGTTGCAATTTCATGATAAAAAGAACAGATGAGGAATTGCTTATTATGGATGAACAAGGAAAGTGGTTTGTTAAGATGGAAACTACTCCTGTATGGATGTAAGAGTTGGACTGTGAAGAAAGCTGAGCGCCGAAGAATTGATGCTTTTGAACTGTGGTGTTGGAGAAGACTCTTGAGAGTCCCTTGGACTGCAAGGAGATCCAACCAGTCCATCCTAAAAGAGATCAGTCCTGGGTGTTCATTGGCAGGACCGATGCTGAACCTGAAACTCCAATACTTTGGCCACCTGATGCAAAGAGCTGACTTATTTGAAAAGACCCTGATGCTGGGGAAGATTGAGGGCAGGAGTAGAAGGGGATGACAAAGGATGAGATGGTTGGATGGCATCACCGACTCAATGGACATGAGTTTGGGTCAATTCCGGGAGTTGGTGATGGACAGGGAGGCCTGGCTTGCTGCAGTTCATGGGATCACAAAGAGTTGGACATGACTGAGTGACTGAATTGAACTGAACTCCTGGTAAAGATGCTGAGGAGTTTATTGAAATGATAACAAAGGATTTAGAGTATTACATAAACCTAGTTGATAAAGCAGTGGCAGGGTTTGAGAAGATTAACTCCAGTTCTGAAAGAAACTCTACTCTGAGTAAAATGTTATCAAACAGCATTGCATGGAGAGATCATTCATGAAAGGAAGAGTCAGTCAATCAATGCTGCAAACTCCATTGCTGTCTTATTTTATGAGATGACCACAGCCATCCCATCCTTCGTTGATGCTTTTGAACTCTGATATTGGAGAAGACTCTTGATAATCCCTTGGACTTCAAGGAGATCAAACCAGTCCATCCTAAAGGAGATCAGTCCTGAATATTCATTGAAGGGATATTTTGGCCACCTGATGTGAAGAATAGACTCACTGGAAAAGACCCTGATGCTGGGGAAGATTGAAGTCAGGAGGAGAAAGGGATGACAGGGGATGAGATGGCTGGATGGCATCACTGAGTCAATGAGCAGGCTCTGAGAGTTGGTGATGAACAGGGAAGCCTGGCATGCTGCAGTCCATAGAGTCACAAAGGTTGGACATGACTGAGGGACTGAACTGAACTGGACTGATCCCATCCTTCAGCAATCACCACCCTGATCATCAGCAGTCACCAATGTTGAGGTGAGACCACACCAGGAAAGATTACGACCCACTGCAGACTCAAATGATTGTTAGCATTTTGTAGCAATGAAATAAATTTTAATTAAGGTGCAAAAGTCCTTTAGTCAAAGATATGGTTTTTCCAGTAGTCATGTATGGATGTGAGAGTTGGACCATAAAGGCTAAGTGCCGAAGAATTGATGCTTTTGAACTGTGGTGTTGGAGAAGACTCTTGAGAGTCCCTTGGACTGCAAGGAGATCCAACCAGTCCATCCTAAAGGAAATAAGCCCTGAATATTCATTGGAAGGGCTGATGCTGAAACTCCAATACTTTAGCACCTGATGTGAAGAACCGACTCATTGGAAAAGTCCCTGATGTTTCAAAAGATGGAAGGCAAAAGGAGAAGGGAGTAGCAAAGGATGAGATGGTTGGATGGCATCTCTAACCCAATGGACATGAGTTTGAGCAAAGTCCGGGAGATAGTGAAGGTCAGAGGAAGCTGGTGTGCTACAGTAAATGAGGTCCCAGAGAGTTGGCCACAACTAAGTGACTGAACAACAACATAACTGTATAATCATAAGAGATTTGATTTAGGTCATACCTGAATGGCCTAGTGGTTTTCCCTACTTACTTCAATTTAAGCCTGAGTTTTGCAATAATGAGCTGGTGAAAGAGGAGAATGAAAAAGCTGGCTTAAAACTCAACATTCAAAAAACTAAGATCATGGCATCCAGTCCCATCACTTCATGGCAAATAGATGGGGGAAAAGTGGAAACGTGACAGACTTTATTTTCTTGGGCTCCAAAATCACTGCAGACTGTGACTGCAGCCATGAAATTTAAAGGCACTTGCTCCTTGGAAGGAAAGCTATGACAAACCTAGATAATGTATTTAAAAGCAGAAACCACTGTGCCAACAAAGGTCTGTACAATCAAAGCTATGGTTTTTTCAGTAGTCATGTATGGATGAGTAAGTTGAACCATAAAGAAAGCTGCACACTGAAGAATTGATGCTTTTGAACTTTGGTGTTGGAGAAGACTCTTGAGAGTCCCTTGGACAGCAAGGAGATCAATCCTAAATATTCATTGGAAGGACTGATGCTGAAGATGACGCTCGAATACTATGGCACCTGATGCAAAGAGTCAGCTCACTGGAAATACCCTGATGCTGGGAACGATTAAGGGCAAAAGAAGGAGGAAGCAGAGGATAAGATGGTTGGATGGCATCACCAACCCAATGGACATGAGTTTGAGCAAACTTTGGGAGATAGTGAAGACAAAGGAAGCCTGGTGAGTTGCAGTTCATGGACTTACACAGGCAGACACAGCTTAGTGACTGAACATCAACAACACATGGAGTGTAGACCTGAGGAGGGTAAGTGTAGAAGTGGGGAGATCAGCCAGAGGGCTTGAGTTGACATGGTGTAGGAAAAATAGGAACTAGAGCAAATTCTACTGAGGACAGAGAAAGTGTGTAGATTAAAGAGTAAATATGGAAGTTTGCCAAGGGGCAGATGTCAGAGAAGACTTAAATATTTGTGGTTTATAGAACTGAATGAATAGTATTACCATTTGAAGAAATACAGAACCTTGGAAGAGACACAGATTAGAGGCTAACAAGTATAGGATTAGTTCTGGACATGTGAAGTTGTAAGTGCATTTGTGATATTTACATGGACATATCAAGTCAATTGTTGAATATATAGGCTTAAAATAAATTGGGAAATCACTGGCATACAGATGATAAATAAAGTTGCAGATATTAGTAAGTTTACTGAAGAAGAGTATATACTACATAACATGAAAAGATGGGCTAGGGCTAAGCTATGAGCAACTCCAACATCTAATTGTAGAAGAAGATGATCCTACAAGAAGACTGAAAATATCTGGCAACAAAGCTGGAGGAAAAACAGGAGAGGGCAATATAATGGAAGCCAGTAGAAGAGAGTTTCAAGGAGAGAGTTTACAGTTGTCACATTCTAGTGAGTTCTCAAATAAAACAACGGAACAATATCCACTGGAGTTAGAAAATGAAGGTTATCAACATTTGCTTCAGGAAAGGGGAAGTGATAAGCAGAGCACACACTATCAATGAATAATTAGAAGTGATAGAGGGAGTGAACAGGGGTGGGACAAATAACTTCCGCAAAGATTTGCATTGCAAAAAATTTTAAGCACTGTGTAGAGAAAAGTAGGATCTAATGAGTATTTTCCTTCGGTTCTTTTAAATGGTAGAGTTTAAGGCAAGTTTAGATGCTGCTGGGAAAGGTTCTATTAACAAGTGGTTTATTGAATGGGCAAAATGTGATGGGACAAACTATACATTATTTAATATTTCTCTTTTAAAATACAACATGTCCGATTTAACTCTCTCTGTTAAGGACATCTCAGGAAGATCTCACCACTCCCAATAAGTAAGAAGTCTGATTCTATCTTACATTAAACATCCAACTCAGTCAAGTTACAGTGTGTTCTCTTCCTTCAAGTTAGGCCTATCTTTTTTTCCTGGGGACATGGTCTGACAAAGATGTAATTTATCTGGTTTTCCTTCACTTACTTTTCTGCTGTTTGCACTGCCAGGATCAGAGCAGAGATGCAAGGAAAGTAGGCAAAAGTTTTACTTAACTAGTGCTGTTTAATCTAGCCCTTTGTGAACTGTTTTCTGATGCAGGCAAATGCAAAGCAGACTTCTTGCTACGTTTCTTCAGCTTCTATCTCCTGGAGGCATGTCAAAGAGTTTCTTAAGTGTGATCCCTTTGAGACAGCTCAGGCCCAAGTGCATTTCCTGGCATCTGATTGACTTGTGACGACTTGTGAGGAATCTTATGTATCTCTGGTTTACCGAATGGTGGATGCACAGCCTCAGAAATTAGCACTCTTTCTTTCTCTTCCAGAGAGAAAGTTGTCTCAGTTACTTCACCAGCTCCAGCTCCAGACATTTACAGGCAGGAAGTAAGTATGTGTTTCTTTGTTTCTATGTTTACATTCGATTCCAAATATTTGAGAATCCATGGGGCCCAGCCCTCCCAAAAATACTCCCCCAAACTAGTATAGTGTACAATTAAAAGGTCAGAAAAGGGAAAACAAGTGTCCTCTACATTTACAAATTTTTCTATCAGCAAACCTCTATTTAAGTTTGTCGTGTTTCCTTTAAGCTATGTCACTGTGTCCATTTTGTCATTTTGCAGTGAGATCTCCATAGATGTATCCAGTCATTTTTTTTCCAGAATTTTGATACTACTAGAATAATGTGTCACATCATGTTAATAAAACCAGTCAAGAGGAGAGGTTGACTATATAGCATAAAGAGAGCACAACAGATATATTGGACTGACAAGAAAGTTCTAAGTCCATGAAATGACTCACCTCAGAAAGCCAGGATCATTCATGAGGGATTAGACACAGATATTCATTTGTTTTTTTTTTAAATGTGGATTGCATTCTACTGGCATCACAAGGCTTTTGAATATAAGACCTGTAAATTGAAAGATTCAAATCCGTTCTTTAAAACAAAAATAAAACAGGGAAGGAGGGTTATGTGGGGGGAGTGAGAGTGAATTAAGGAATAATTTAAAGGAAGCAGAGAATGGTTATCCTTAATAAGGCAAAGACAATTAGAAAAGAGAAGAGAAGGTAGATTCCGGAGAGATCGTGGAGTTACAAATGCCAGGTCCTAATGACCAGAGGAATAAGAGTAAAGAAATAATCTTAGCTAAAGGCAGTGGTAGGAATAGGGAACTTCAGAGTGAGTTCTGTGAATCATCCGAATGTTAAACGTTATTTAATTGACACTGGTATAGAGTAAGCTTTACAATGTTGTATAAGTTTCTGCTGTACAGCAAAGTGAATCAAGTTACATGTATACATATATTTGCTCTTTTTAAGATCCCTTTTCCATCTAGGTCACCATATGGCACAATAAGTTTCCTGTGCAACACAGTAGGTTCCCATTAGGTATCCATTTTAAATATAATAGCGTATATATGTCAATTCTAATCTCCCAATTCATCCCACCTTGCCTTCCCCCTCTGGTAACCACAAATTTGTTCTCTATATCTTGCTGCTTTGCAAGTAACTTCATCTATACCATTTTTCTAGATTCCACCTATAACAAATATTATATAATATTTATCTTTCTGACTTACCTCTTTCTGCATGACAATGTCTAGGTCCATCCATGTCACCACAAATGGCATTATTTCATTCCTTTTTTAAAATTATTTTTTCTTTTATTTTTAATTGGAGGATAATTGCTTTACAATATCGTGTTATGCCATAAAGAGAGCGCTAAGTCATGTCTGACTACTGCGATTCCATGAACCATAGCCCACCAGGATCCTCTGTCCGTGGGATTCTCCAGGCAAGAATACTGGAGTGGATTGCCATTTCCTTCTCCAGGGGAACTTCCCGTCCCAGGAATTGAACCCAGGTGTCCTGCACTGCAGGCAGATGCTTTACCAACTGAGCTACGTGGGAAGCCCATTTATGCCATATATCAACATAAATCAGCCATAGGTATAAGTATGTCTTCTCCTTCTTGAACTTCCCTCCTACCTCCCATCTCAACCCTCCAGGTTGTAACAGAGCACGAGGTTTGAACCCCCTACATCATACAGCAAATTCCCACTGGCTATTTGTTTTACCTATGGTAATGTATATGTTTCAGTGTTACTCTTTCAATTCATCCCTACCTCTCCTTTCCCCACTGTGTACACAAGTCTGTTCGCTACGTCTGCATCTCTATTGCTGCCCTGCAAATAGGTCACCTGTACCATTTTTCTAGATTCCATATATGTGTGTTAATACATTTCATTCATTTTATGGCTACCATATGCTCCAGCAATCCCACTCCCAGGCATATATCGAGAGAAAACCATAATTCGAAAGGATGCATGTACCCCAATGTTTATTGTAGCACTATTTACAATAGAAAATACATGGAAGCAACCGAAATGTCTATGGGCAGAGGAATGGATAAAGAAGATGTGGTATATATAGACAATGGAATATTCCTTAATCATAAAAAGGAACCAAATGTTATGAATTTAAACTGGTTTTGTCATATGTGAGTTATGAATTTAGCTGCAAATATTACTTTCTGAGTCACAGAATCTTTAAAATTTAAATCACTTTCATAGTGACTTGAAGGCTCTAAGTCAACAAAAAAATACATATATATCTAATTCCTTCCTCATTTCACTGTTCTCCATGTCAAAAGGCAATTTTCTTCCTGTTTTTAAAGGTCCTATTCAAAAGTTTTTTAAGCAAATAGACAAATGGTATTTGCCAGGCATGATTCTACCTTGCTTTATAAATATTGGCTCTTCCAATTTTCACAATGACACTATATAGCAATTGTTATTACCTATATATTGCAGATGAAGAAATTGAGCCCCTGAAATGGTCAAGATCATGCAGCTGATAAGTAATAGAGTTTAGATTTGAATCCAGTGTGTTTATGCTTATAATTAGGACACTGTACTCTGCTACTTTTCTCTCCTATAAGAAGCCATTCTTGATTCTTTCACCCACAAAAAATTGCTCCACCCACTCTAGTCTGAATTGCTATACTGCTTAATCTGGACTCCTTCGCTGGCAGTTTCTTTCTACCTTTTATAGCTATTAATATAAATGTTCTAATTAGATTACCTACTAAATTCTCTGAAGTAAGGACCACTTTTCATTCATCTATGTACCTATGGCCTAAAAGAGCCCAGTATTATATAGGGTGTTGGGTAATATTACAAACCCTAGAATCAGACAGACTTGAGTAGAGAGGATATTACTGAGCTGCTGTGTGACTTGAGCACAGTCCTAAGATTCACACATTTCAGTTTCCTTACTTGCAAAATTGAGAGAAAGTCTTTCTTTTGTTTATGAAGATTAGATAGACAATGCGTAGAAACATTTTAACATAGTTCTTGATACACAGTGAGCACCCATGAAATATCTATTGTTTCCATTTTTGTTGCACATAAAACCTCAGCAGATTTTTATTGAATTCTGTTTTTGAGATTACATATGGAGCTGGCTGGTAAAAAAAATGCGCAGAAGATGACTCCCCTATTTAAAGTCACAGGAGAAGTGCCTTAAAATATAATTGCAATCAAGTATTTCTACTTTCAGGTGTGTTGATTAGTCAACATTCAAGCTTTAACTTGTCAAGAACAGCTGTCAACTATTACCCAGTAGTTTATTCTTATGAGAATGAAAATTATGTTCATAAGATTATATCAGATAGGAAAGACACAGGGCAAATTTTGTTTGAAAATTTACCCAGAATATTGCAGCATTTCCATCTGTAAAAGAAATAATATATCAAAACTCAAGATTAAGGCTAATTATTTTGTAATTTAGAAAATGAAAACAAATATTAAGCATAATTGTTCAAATTAAATCAACTGGGACCGAGAATGAATGGGCTTATGAGCTGTTTGTTGTTCTAAGTGGCACCAAGAAAACCAGATGTTTACTATGAAATAGTAGCTGATAATTATTTTCATCCAGCCCTGAATTACAGACTTTGTACATTGCCCTCTATGGATTCTTATGTGGAAACACTTAATGAAGGATGTTATGACTCAATAAGGCAAATAGTACTGTGTACTTGAATTTTTTTTCTCGACTATGGAAAGGTAGAGGAACATATGATTTCCCTAATCTCCAAATAACACTCTCCTATTATATTTATTTCTGACTGACTGGGAAAATATTATATGCAGTACAAATTGTTGCTATAATGGAATTGCAGACATTGAATGTCTGTATTTTTTTCTTGAAAGGGCTTCCCAAAAGAAAAGCTTTTGTATTACATTGGGTGGGGAAGAAGGGCATTGCTTTAAGTGAACCTGAATACTATGTAAAATATCACACAGGTGGTTTCTCCCTATTTCTAATCCTTCACTTTCATTGGAAGATTTTAACAGGAAGAAAGATGATACTGATGCCTTTGCAAAGGATAAAATGCTGAGGGTGGAGTAACACTAGAGATAGGGCAATCATTTCAAAGAGTATGCAGGTATAATCATACAGGTATAGCTTGATGAAGTCTTGAGTTAGGATCAGTTTCTATTATATAAAAATAAACTTTTATCCTTTTTAATTTTTAGTTCAAGTCTAGTAGTAAAGGTTTTTCCTGTTAAATGGACTCACTGTTTAATGAAGCAGTAAGCCATTTAAATCTAAAACTTATAGGAAGAAAGTAGGTGATATACTCAGAGCCACTAGAGTTGAAACATAAACTCATTTGATTTCATGAGTCCTGAAGCCTCTAGGTGATTACTCAGTTCAAATGGGGAATCTCTGAGAACCTTAAGCAATGAACTCTGAGAAAGAAGGAGCTAGCTTGACTGATTGGAAAAGGCAGAAGATAAAGCTCCAGAGCTAGGTAATATGGAAGCGGGATTAACATATCATGTCATGCAGCAGCAGAATTGCCCCTCAGGTGAGGATAAGATGTTCCAGAAAATGCAAGGGAGGCATTTCCTGAGGGTTTGCCCTTTGTCACTGAATTGGAATCAGCCTAAAATTTCAGGCATAATGGTGAAAGAGGATAAAGTGTCAAGAGAAAGAATAAAGGTTGCAGATTTTATCAACAAGGCAGTCGAGTAAAAGGAACTTGAGCTCACCTGCTCTCATGAACTCACCAAATCACAACCAAATTCTGAAAAACCATCAATAACAAAAGACTGGAACCTACCAAAAAGATATTCCATATCCAAAGATATAGGGAACAAACCCAAGGAGACAGGAGGGAGTGCACTCGTGATATACTCCAATTCCACACCACCCAGGCGGCTGACCCACACATTGGAGAACAATTTTATCACAGAAGTTCTCCCACAGGAGTGAGAGTTCTGAGCCCCAGGTTAGGCTCCCCAGCATGGGGGTCTGACAGTGGGAGGAGGAGCCCCCCCACCCCACCCCCAGAGCATTTGCTCTGAACTGGTCCTAAGCACAGAAGCTCCACAGGGCTGAGGGAAGCAGAGATGCCACTCTTGGAGCCTGCACACAAGGTCTCAGGGCAAAAGCAGTGACTTCCCAGGAGCCTGGGCCAGACCTACCTGCTGGTGTTGGAGGATCTCCTGCGGAGGCAGCAGGTGGCTGTGGCTCACTGTGGAGATAAGGACATGGTGGTGGAGGTACTGGGGGAATATTCATCAGCTTGAGCTCTCCTGGAGGTTCCTATTTTGGCAACAAGGCCTAACCTCACCCTGGAGAGGATACAGTTATGGGATGCCTCAAGGCAAACAACCAATTAGGAGAGAACTTGGGACCCATCAGCAGACTGGCTGCCTGAAGACTAAAGAGCCCACAGCTGCCTCTGGACACGCCCCTAGACACAGCCCTGCCCATCAGAGCATAATGAGACGTAGCTTTAACCACCAGCCTCTCCCACTAGAAAGCCTGCCCAAGACTCTTAGACCACCCTCACCCACCAGGGGGCAGATACCAGAAATATGAATCCTACCCTCCCTCCTGCAGCCTGTGGAACCAGTCAGGAAACCAATGAGAACCTACCCTAGGACCAGGCTTCCTTGGTGGCTCAGATGGTAAAGCATTTGCCTGCAATGCAGGAGACCTAGGTTCTATCCTTGGGTCAGGAATATCCCTGGAGAAAGAAATGGCAACCCACTCCAGTATTCTTGCCTGGAAAATCCCATGGACAGAGGAGCATGGAAGGCTAAATGGGGTCGCAAGAGTCGGACACAACTTACTGACTAAACCACCACCACCACACTGGGTCCAGCTGGTCCCGGCCCCTTCATGACGAGAGGGGAGTGTATTACTGGGATGCACAGGATATTTCCCTACAGAGGGCCACTTCTCCAAGGTCAAGAAACATAACTAACCCTCCCCATACATAAAAATACAAACAGAAATCTAGACTAAAGGAGTATATTTCAAATGAAGAAATAAGATAAAACCCCAGAACAGCTAAGTGACGTGAAGATAAGCAATCTGCCAAGAAAGAGTTCAGAGTAATCATTGATCATAAAATGATCCAACAACTTGGGAGAAGAAGGGGTGCATAAAGTGAGGTTATAAGAATTAGAAAATATAAAGAATAACCAAACATACTTGAAAAGTTGCAGAGTAAAAAAGAAAACAAATAACAATTTAAAAAAGTATAAAACAAACCCAAATCAGTAGTTACCAGGGACTGGGAATGGAAGAAATGGATGGATGACTTGATTCTGGTGGGAGTTACAGGATTATATGCATTTGGCAAAACTTGTAAGACTATCTAGGTAAAAAGGGTGAATTTTCCTGGAGGTAAATGTTAAACAAACATGATTCACTTAGAAAGATGAGCATACTTAAAGAAGTTTAAAAAAAAGTGATTGATGTCATTCACAACAATTTTAAATTACAGCCTGTGGATTAAGAGAGGACCAGAGTTTAAAAAGAAGAAAGGGATGAGAAATTACATATTAACTTGACTTTTCAATTGATGGCTTGTTGAGACTGTGTATTCTTTTTTTTTCCAAATATATATTTTTTAATTGGGGTATAGTTGCTTTTGGTCTTCCCTGGTGGCTCAGAAGTAAAGAATCTGCCTGCCAATGCAGGAGATGTGGGTTTGATCCCTGGGTTGGGAAGATCCCCTAGAGGAGGAAATGGCAATCCACTATAGTATTCTTATGTGGAGAATCCCCTGGACAGAGCAGCCTGAAGGGCTACAGTCCACAGGGTCTCAAAAGAGTTGGACATGACTTACTGACTAAACAATAACAACAATACAGTTGCTTTATAACGTGTTAGCTTCTGCTATACAATAAAGTGAATCAGCTATAAGTACACATATACCCCCTCCCTCCTGGACCTGCTTCTCACCTCCCATCCTACCCATCTAGGTCACTACAGAGCACCAACCTGAGCTCCTTGTACTATACAGTAGGTTTACACTAGATAGCGATTTTGCACATGGTAGTGTATATATAAGACTGTGTATTGTTTACATGTAGAAACTTCACACAGTTTTGTGTCTTGAATGTGGATCCTAAAGGCAGAGATAAAAGGAGATTGTGCCTGGTTTGCTTTTAAAAGCTGGTGTACCATTGGTTAGGTGCTCCAGAAGCAAATACCACCACTGCTCTTAGTGAGTAAGTTGTTTATTAGAGAAGGGGAGAGGGAATAAGCAAAATAAAGTAGCAAGAAATCCAACTGTGATGGACCCAATGAAACTTTGGCCAATTTAGCGTGGAGCTTCAGAAAGAACTCTGATGATCCCCAGGAACACTTTTGATTCTTCCTTAACCAATTGTGACAGTAAATAGGTAGGTCCATCAACCCCTGGTTGCCAAACACATCCAGTGGTGGGCCCAGTTGGCCAGGTCTTTCCATCCCTGCCTTCTCAGTGTCTAGGTGCAGATGAGGCAGTTTGCTGCAGTTGATGCAGACTTTGAAGGAACTGACCCCGGAAGGCCATCTGGTGATGGCATCCCATAGCAAGTCCGTCTTTGAAGAGCATGTGGGTGGCATACCCTCACAGTTTACCCTTTGTGCCACTGGCACCTACTTCTTCTACATGTTCAAGTAGCAGCTCCTAGTAAGCAGAATTCTGGTGGGTCTCTCCCCTGAGGCATCTCTTAGAAGTGGGAGGTCAGTGAGACAAATGACAGCCCCTTTCATGGCAGTTGTGCTTGGAGCCACAACTGATGTTCAGTCACAGTCTTCTCTTTACCTCAAAGACCAAGGATCCCATGTGGGAGATGCGCCAACTGGCCACTGAAAATCCTGGATCAGAAATGATGACTGAACGGGTTCATTACCTCAGTGAACTCACTGTCAGTTGGATCTTGGCAAAACTCCATTTATTATCTGGAGACCATATGTCCAAACTCTAGGAAGGGGCATGATGATACTCTGCGTCTTCAGTTGTCAATGTCCACTCATTCACTCTGTCCTTCAGCTTGCATAATATCTAGGTTACCCCCTTCCCCATGAAATAGCTGGAGATTCCTTTGGGGAGAGACCTGGAGAATCAATCAAATATAATTATCATATTGTTGCAGGGTTATTTCTCCCAGGAACCAGCCACCTTTGTTGCAGTTGTACAAACTGGCTCAGGTCTGGAAATAGGGTAAAGACTAGTGATATTTTTAATGAGATGTCTTCCCTCTACCTCCCCACCAAGTGATCCAGCTTTGATTTTTTTCTGCTGGTTCAGGTGAGTAGTGCCCTTGTCAGCTGTCCATCTGTTATGCCTTTTTGTATTTCCTGTTCTATGAGTCATCTTAATAGCTTTCCCCAACTAGGATGCCAGACCCGGCTTATTAGTCATTCCAATAGTCTCTGTATCCTGATTTTTGGTAGTTAAGCACTGCTATCTTGAATTACATTGTTTTAAGGTGTTAGCAGCCCCACTGTTATCAGTGAGCCAAGTTATATAACAGCCTTGCCTGAACTACAGAGGAGAACTCTCAGAGGAGAGCCACCACTGAACAGTCTAGTGATGCTGGTGTCTCTTACACCAGGACATTCCTTATGGCCTTGTTAAATACTGTGCTGTATGGTCCTCCCTATAGAAAATAGTAACTGATGAGTCTTTTTATTGTGCATACTACCTACATTCCTGCATAGTCACTTCCCTGAGCTTTTAGTGATTTCCTTCACCATCTGCCATGGAAATTCTTGCATTTCATGGTTGCTCATCATGATGGTTAATTCTATGTGTCAACTTGGCTGGGCTATGGAAGCCAATTGCTTGACCAAATACCAGTCTAGATGTTTCTATGGAAGTGTTTTTTAAAGGCCAAACATTTAAATCAATAGATTTCTTAATATCATATCTATCTATATCTATAAAACACATACTGCTTCTCTGGAGAACCTAACACATTCATTTGTGGGTTATTGCTTCTTCCATGTTTTTCTAGGAGCTCTTCCGGTAGAGAGCTCCCACCATCTGCGCTTAGTTGCCAGTGTGTTAAATCCTATATCAGAAGTAAAGCACCACCAAGTTAATCAACTCTTTCCTATATAATTTTAAGTTTTGACCCCCTTGATTAAAAAACCTTAGGATCCAGTCACACAGTACTCTCCCAGCTCCATGGCCAAGTCTTGTAGCTGCTTTGGGGTACAGTCCTATAATCCTTAAGATACTATTTATTTCATACATCTAAATAGGCTGATACTTTGCTTTCACTAGTACATACCTTCTGTTGGTATGCCTCTCAACACCACTGAAAAGTTTTAATAAATAGACCACCATACTTTTCCAGAAGCTGTCTGTGTTGGGGGTCCTCACTGCCAGCCAGGTGATGAATAATGCAGCTCTAAAAGTCTACAGTTACACTTTCTTTGTTAGATGCTCCTCAGTACCCACTTTCAAAGGTTGGATTACCTACAAGCAGATTCTGAGAAGTTTCAGTTCAGTTCAGTTCAGTCGCTCAGTCGTGTCCGACTCCTTTCGACCCCACGAATCGCAGCACGCCAGGCCTCCCTGTCCATCACCAACTCCTGGAGTTTACCCAAACCCATGTCCATCAAGTCAGTGATGCCATCCAGCCATCTCATCCTCTGTCATCCCCTTCTCCTCCTGCCCCCAATTTTTCCCAGAATTAAGGTCTTTTCCAATGAGTCAACTCTTCGCATGAGGTGGCCAAAGTATTGGAGTTTCAGCTTCAACATCAGTCCTTCCAATGAACACCCAGGACTTATCTCTTTTAGGATGGACTGGTTGGATCTCCTTGCAGTCTAAGGGGCTCTCAAGAGTCTTCTCCAACACCACAGTTCAAAAGCACCAATTCTTCAGTGTTCAGCTTTCTTCACTGTCATACTCTCACATCCATACATGACTATTGGAAAAACCATAGCCTTGACTAGATGGACCTTTGTTGGCAAAGTAATATCTCTGCTTTTAAATATGCTATCTAGTTTGGTCATAACTTTCCTTCCAAGGAGTAAGCGTCTTTTAATTTCATGGCTGCAATAGGGTGTAACATATTTACTAGGAATCAACATGTAAGAAGGGAAAGGGCAATTAGCATGACTGGGCAGAAGAGGAATCAAAATAACTGGGTTTTAATACATCTGCTACACGACATCACCAGATGCAGGCTACTCAAAACAGGAGGAGACATTGAACAATGTGGTTTCCTGCAGCTAAGGCAGAACTTGAAGCTGCTGACATTTGAACGCTTCCTGCTAACCACACTCTCCGCATCTGAGCTGGATCTGGGATCTAAGAAACACAACTGTGTCTACCACCTGAATTTAGTTTTCAAAGGCAGGAGGCAGAACAACAACAACAACAGCAACAACAAAAAACAAAGAAACAAACAACAGACCACCTAGCTCTTTCTTTCTATATCAGACTTGATTCTGCTAAGGAAAACTGTTAAGTCCATCAATTTACTGCTTTGTAATTTTCTACTAGATTTTTCCACTTGTTTCCAGTTGGAGAAAGTGATAGAGAAAAAGAGCTACGGAGGAAAGTGTAGGAATTTGCATTTTTCAAAAACGGCTGCAACATCTTCCACCCTACATGCTTTCTAAAAATGTGTCTTTGTTATTCCGCCTCTGAAGGTGGAGTCTAATTCCTCTTCTCTTTTGTGGTAGGCAAAATGCCTTCCCAAAAATATTCACACTCTACCCTAGAGCCTGTGAATATATGTTGCTCACAGGGCAGAAGGATTTGCAGATATAAATAAAGTGATGGGCCTTAAAATATGGAGATTATCCAGGTTATTATTTGGTGGCTCAGATGGTAAAGAATCTGCTTGCAATGCAGGAGACCTGGGTTCCATCCCTGGGTTGGGAAGATCCCTGGAGAAGGGAATGGCTACCCACTCCAGTATTCTTGCCTGGAGAATTCCAGACAGAGAAGCCTGGTGGGCTACATACAGTCCATGGGGTTTCAAAAAGACAGGCACAACTGAGCAACTAACACTAATTGTTTTTTTTTTTAACACATTTTAAGTTTTATGTATTAAAAATCAAAGTTTATATAACACATGTCCACAAAAATATTTCTATTTGAATATTCATAAAAGTAAATAATAAAATAATCCAAAAATTAATCCAAATATCTTTAAACATATGAATTGATTAAAAAGAAAATGTGACATTTCCACTCAATAGAATACTATCCAATAAGGAAAGGAAAAACTACTGATGCTTACACACAACTACATGGATGAATTAAAGAAAAATATGAAGAATAAAAGAAAACAAACAAGAAAGACTACATGTGATGTCATTCTGTTTATATGCATTTTAGAATTTGGAAAAGCAACTGGTTTATGATGATAAAAACCCGATTAGCAATTGCCTGGGCTTCAGAAAGGATTACATAAAAATAGCATGAGGAAAGTTTTTGGGATGATGGAAATGCTTTATCTCTTGATTAGAGTGGTGATTCAGTGGGTATATAAATTTGTCAAAATTCACCAAACTGTCCACTTGAAATGCATGTATTTTAATGTAAATTATTTGTCAATAAATTTTATTTAAAATAAAATAAAGCTGGTATATTGACAAAGATATCCACAATTGTTGCTTGACATCTTTGGCATCATGAAATAAAACTCATTCTCCTTCATAAAGGAGGAAAAACTTCTGAGGAAAAAACTCTACATGTCTTTTTTGAAACATGTTTCTGAAGCTCTGGATAACCCTTCAACTCATTAACTAGGAGAGTCTATTCCAGTTCAGACTGAAAAACTTATAAAGACTATCATTCAAAAAAACAAATATCCCAGTATTTACACTCTGATACATGCATACACAATTATGGATGGGGTGGGTGTAATCATAGCATTAGGATCATAATAAGTCTGTCTGCCTGAGAGAACTACTATTTACATCCAAACAGCTTATTACAGTGCCTATCAAGTAATAGTTGTTTAATAAATATGTCCAATGAATAAAACTCATGAAGACTGAATTCCATGACTGAAGACCTGCATTCAGAAATGAAATTCTGATAAACCAAGGAAAGAAATACAAAATCAATAAACTTCAGGTGACCATCTATATTGTTAGACTCCAACACAAACCACAGGCTGAATTTAAACCTACATCACATTTCATATAACAAATCTCACACAGATTATTTCCTGGGAAGAATTTATAAATGATAATTCAAGATCACCATCAATAACTCCCAGGAAAAAATAAGCCAACATTAAGAAATCATTAGAATTATGTAACGAAACAGCATAAAACCAATAATGTAGTTTGAGTCAATGCCTGGAAGATGGAAATCAGAAAAACAGCCCCTGAGTGGCAAGCATGTATGTAGGTCAAGAAGCAACAGTTAGACTGAACATGGAACAACAGATTGGTTCAAAATTGGGAAAGGAGTGAATCAAGGCTGTATATTGTCACCCTGCTTATTTAACTTACATGCAGAGTACATCATGCAAAATACCGAGCTGGATCAGGATTGCCGGGAAAAATATCAATAACCTCACATATGCAGATGACACCATCCTTATGGCAGAAAGCAAAGAGGAACTAAAGAGCTGCTTGATGAAGGTGAAAGAGGAAAGTGAAAAAGCTGGCTTAAAATTCAACATTAAAAAAATGAAGATCATGACATCCTGTCCCATCACTTCATGGCATATAGATGGGGAAACAATGGAAACAGTGACAGATTTGATTTTCTTGGGCTCCAAAGTCACTGCAGACGGTGAGTGCAGCCATGAAATTAAAAGACACTTGCTCCTTGGAAGAAAAGCTATGACAAACCTAGACAGTATATTAAAAAAGCAAAAATATTACTTTGCCAAAAAAGGTCTATAGAATCAAAGCTGTGGTTTCTCCAGTAGTCATGTAAGGATGTGAGAGTTGGACCATAAAGAAGGCTGAGTGCTGAAGAATTTATACCTTGAACTGTGGTGTTGGAGAAGACTCTTGAGAGTCCCTTGGACTGCAAGGAGATCAAACCAATCAATCCTAAAGGAAATAAGTCCTGAATATTCATTGGAAGGACTGATGCTGAAGCTGAAGCTCCAATACTTTGGCCACCTGATGTGAAGAACTGACTCATTTGAAAAGACCCTGATGCTGGGAAAGATAGAAGGCAAGAGGAGAAGGGGATGACAGAAGATGAGATGGTTGGATGGCATCACTGACTCAATGGACATGAATTTGAGCAAGCCCTGGGAGATGATGAAGGACTGGGAAGCAGTCCATGGGGTTGCAAAGAACTGGACATGACTGAGTGACTGAACATCAGCAAAATGGCAAAAAAAAAAAAAAAAAAAAGGCAAAATGGCTGTAACTTTATGCAAATAAAACAAGGTAACGGCAGTTAAAAATCTGGTTTACTGAGAAGCAGGTAGCTGAGAGTATTTTAGCCTGAAGCTCTCTTGTGACCCATGAGGCATTATGTAAATGCAAACAATGACTAACCCTTCAAGGACAGTCCAGGCACAAGGCAAGTTACACAAGGTTAAGCAGGCAACTTTAAGCTTGCATTCTCATGCATCTTGACCAAAACTACTCTCCAAAATATTTTAATTAGTTAGTTATGTTTAGTTAGGAAAAACAAAATCCTCACCATACACAAATTTGTTCATCTTCTAAGAGTATGCATGTATAATCTCTGTGGATCTTTGCACCCTCAAAGTGCTTGAAAGTACCACAGAGTTCTAAAAAGTGCAGCTCAGGTTAAGTGTGCTCCTCCCCACGCCCCAAGACCACAAGTACAGGAAAAGGCACGGAAACCTAGCTTTCTTGGTTCCATATTCAGTCAGTCATCATTCATTCATTTAATAAAGTTCATTAAATATGAACTGAAGTCACTCAGTCATGTCCGACTCTTTGTGACCCCATGGACTGTAGCCTACCATGATCCTCTGTCCATGGGATTTTCCAGGCAAGAGTACTGGAATGGGTTGCCATTTCCTTCTCCAGAGGATCTTCCCAACACAGGGATCGAACCTGGGTCTCCCACATTGTAGGCAGATGCTTTACCATCTGAGCCACAGGGAAGTATTAAATAGGAAATGCTTATAAAGCATTATTGACAAAATTCTTGCCAGGAAATTTTATATTGTAAAAAATTTTAATCCAAGTTTTTAATTTTATATGCTTTCAGAATAATTAACATATTCATATGAAGACATATATAATTAGGCTTATAATTAGAATCCACTAAGATTACTTTATGCATAATGTTAAATGAATTGTAAAATTAGGGAAAAAAGGTCAATGCACAGGACTTTAGATGCAGGATCCATTGAGAGATTTTTGGAACCTCAAGAGTCATTTCTTTTGACAAAAGACCTCTCTGGGCTCCTGTACAGTTATTGAAAGGCACCCCACACAATCATGTCCAATATTATTGTTTTTCCTTTTTTATTCTTTGTAAGCTGAGACTAGGTTTGCATTCTCCACAATTCTACGAAGCTTCTATAGAAAAGATTTCCAAAGTAGCCTATATAGAGGCACTCAAGATATAAATCTACAAGCAGTAGAGTGAGGCCTTTCATATTTTGTACATTGTATGAATCCAGATCAGAGCAATCATATTCACAGCTGCTATCCAGCTACAATCTCAGTCACAGTAGGCCGCCACTGGATGGCAGGTGCACATTCACTTTCACTTAGGCTGAGGGGAATACTGGGACATTTAGTCTTCTGTCTCTAGTTAAAACCACTCTATTGTGTGTAGTTAACACATATACACTCACACCTGCTTTGGTGTCACAGAGTCTTGTCAAGAAAAGGCTGTTGTATATTTAGTTGGGAGTCAAGATGAGATTGTGATTTTATGTGTGTGTATATATATATATATAGAAAGAGACAGAGAGCCTTGACTTAATAACACATTAGAGCATTCTTGTAAGCTCAATGTTTCATTGGGTCATTATGCCTTATGATTTATAATCTTATTAAATAACATCTTCCATTGATCAGAATAGGCTAGACTCTGTTCTCATGACACATAAGTCCTGAAATCTCAATGGCTGAACACAAGAACGGTTTCTTGCTCACACAAACTCCAGTGCAAGTCAAGCAGCCTTTCTTTACCATTAGTGACTCCATGTTGTAGTGAAACATGTCTATCTGAAACATGTGGCTATTTGAGCAGAGAAAGGCAGGGATGAAGGAGAATTACTGGTTCTTAATACTCTTTAGCCAGAAATGATGTAAGTTGCTTTCATTCATACTCTTAGAACTAATCACATGACCCCAATACAACTGTAAGAGAAACCAGGAAATGTAGTAACATGCTGATCATGGATACTATTAGTGCCAAGAGCCTCTAGCACGTGTCTGTTCCAAAAACAGTCACACTATCATCCTTTTCCTCCATTGGGCAAACGTTATTGATCACCTTCTATCTGTAGGAATTTGTCCTGGATGTTAAAAGATTTCAGAGAGAAATAAAACGTCATTGCTACTCTCCAACAGCCTAAAAGATAGGTAGACAGAAAAAAATTACAATATGGCCAAACTGTGAATCAGAAAAAAAGTGTCCTAAATAGAGGCATATATCATGTTCCATGGGAAAGAGCACAGAGGAAGATGGGAATTCTTTTTTATCAAAAGAATCCTTGAAATGCTACAGAGGTGATGACTTACGTGCTGGGCCTTGAAGGGAAAAAAAAAAGGACTCCGACAAGTTTGATATAGAAAAAAGGGTGGGGAATGAGAAAAGACAAAAATTGGAGAAGACAACAGCATGACTGAGGAATGAAGGGGCATAGAACCTGGAATATGAGGTTGTGGGTGTGTAATATAAGTTTGGGCTTTATTAGTTTGCATGTTGTGTATGTTTGCTTGTTCTAGGAATATTAGTCTATTGCTCTCCTTTGTTTCTCCTATTGTTATTTCACCTATGAATAGAAATCAAGGCAAAAATGTTACCAAAAATATTGCAAGTTCTGATCATATGATTTAATTTTCCCCTAAATTGAATTTTTTTCTTAATTTCTGAAGAATATTAAGATTGCAAGTCACAGGAGAAATTGACTGGACTCATTCCCACCTAGTACTCTTCACAAATTCCTTTCTAAGCCAATCAAATATTTACATAGCAGGCCTAGCCATAGCAACAAGGCAATTTAGAAATGAACACCCAAATACTAACACTGGGGCATTAGATAAATTGGATCCAGGGTTTTAATTGTTGGAAAAACAAGACTTAAAAAGAAAATTTGCTACAGTTTTGATACAGTGCTATGAGTAATGATGGTTAAGAGTTTGTAAATGGGTTAAATAGGCCAAGAATATGAGGCTGTGAAAAGTACAGGGTGAAAAAGAAATATAGGACAATAAAAGAAAAATCAGAGAGAAGGAAAAGGGTGAATAGGATCTTCCTTTTTCCTTCTCTTCTTTGAAGTAAAATAAAAACGATGAATGAATTAGAAAAATGTCAGTAGTGAACACTCAAGAAAATGACCTTGAAATGTGTATCTTAATGTTTCTTTTTAAAATTTAACATTCTTTTTTGTGAAAATGAAGTGTACGTTCCATCATTATCGAATGTCTATTATATCTTTTCCAAGTGTCAGTTTGCAGATTTTTGTTTGTTTGAAATTAAAGTTCTTTCTGGAATTTCTGCCATAGTTCTTTAGTTTCTAAACTACCCTTCTGTGTGCAATACTGTCTTCCAAACTTTTTGATGCTACTGCTAATGTTATTAATTCATCTTACATTATCTTCCATCAATTTCACATATATTATCTCACCTAAATCTTCCAATAGCAATAAAAAGTTGATTTTGTTACTATTTTGTAATAGTAATAAACTATTAGCAGAAACTAAAATTCCAGCCTACAGACTAGCTGTGGTAGAAGTAAGGCAATGTGAATCTAGCCAACTACTTACTTTCCATTTGTAAAATGTGAATAATCTGCCAGCTACAAATTGGCACTTGCCATCTATTGCTGCAGGATTAAATCATGAGCTGCTGCAGCTGCTGACCTTCAACACCCCCTGAAACGAGTTCAGACTGGAGATCAGGAATGAGGTGCTCTGTGCTCTGGAAAAAACTGGCAGAAAAGGCCTTTAGATAGTTAGATATTTTTCAGGGGAAGCTTTTACAAGCCTGATTCTTACATCTTCTCATATCTAGAAAAGCATTAAAATCCTTCATGGTGACCTCTACTCCTCGTGACTAGCAGCAACCTTCTGCAAAAACATGTGCTTGTTTGCATGTAACCCCACCTCCACCAAAGTCACATAAATAACGACCTTCACCCTGGCTCTTGAGGGCTGTTTCTCAGAGCTATCTGAAATGCTGGCTTCCAGGCTATAGACCTCATTTTGCCTCAAATTAAGCAACTCACAACTCCTATGTGGTGTATTTTTTTCAGCCAACAAATCTAATAGTGTTACTGTATTAATTGGGATAATTCATGTAAGTACCTAGAACAGTGTCTGACAATGATAAACATTTAATAAATAAGTAATTATTACAATTATTACCATAACACCATTTCGATTCTTCGTCCCTTGGGCTTCAAAATTGCAATTATTTCAATTAAATTATCTTGGCATTTTGGAAATGATATAATTTCTAGAACAAACAAAAGCTTCTAATAAGTTACATTTTTACCTAAGATGAATGCAACATTTTTATCTCTTTCACGTTTTTTTTTTTGGAGCAGGAAAAGGGGAGGGTCAGTTAAATTTACAGAAAAGTTGGAAAATGATTTCCCAAATCCAAGACCCTGATTATTCTTCCAGATTCTTTCTTTTTCTCTAAGTAATGTTTCAACCTTAAAAATATTTAAGGAAGCTAATGTAAATGTTCATTTCCAGCACTTCCTTTTTCCCACTTCCCCCAAAACATGTCTAGACACGGGGAGGAAATAAAGGTAGAAGAAATCAAACCAAGACTGATTTTACCGTTAACCCTAGCAGTGTGAGTGTGAGTGAGTGTGTGTGTGTGTGTGTGTGTGTGTGTGTGTGTGTGTGTGTGTGTAGCAAGTAACTAAGTCCTATTCTGAAGAATTAAATAATTTGAAGGACTTCCCTATCCGTCCAGTGATTAAGACTTCTGGTTCCACTGCACGGGGGGCGTGGTTCCGTCCCTGGTGAGGGAACTAAGACCCCCACAGGCCATGTGGCCAATAAATAAATATATATAATTTGAGAAACTAAAATGAAATCATTTACAAATGACTTTCTCTCACTTCTTTCCCATTTTCAAGTCCTTTTGTGCTACTTCTCCACCCTCGGGGTAAAATTTATTTTTCGCTTAGAGTGAGTGATTCGGTGGATGGACCGAATCTCCAGCACTGCAGTGGTCCCTCTTCTTGTGCCCCACAAAAGACTACGGTTGAAGAACGGCCCAACACTTTAACTGCGAGCTCGCAAGGAGACTCTTCTGTCTCCGTGCCTTGGGCCAGGTTCCTCTCCTTTTGTACGGCTTTCCCTGCCTATAGGTTGCCCTACTGTCCAAGGTATCTACACAAAGGTACCACACACCGGCTCCTAGGTTGTGCGCCAAGTACTTCGAGTAAAGCACGTCCCAACCGATGTGGAACAACAGTTCGACCAGACTTGTGGCTTTCTCTCAGGGTCAAAACTAAAATCTGCAGTGCATCGCTCCGAGCCACAGACAGTGTCTTTGACACTCGCCTGGAGCATGCTCAGTCGGCCTGGAGTCACTGGGCTGCGGCCAGCGCCCACCCGCGGCCCCGGGTTCCCGCAAAGCCCCGGGGGATCGCCGCCGCCCGCCCCAGCCCTCTCCCCCTCCAGGAGCTCTCCCCCTCCCCGTTCCCTCCCCGTCCCTCCCCCGGTGGCGCGGCGCGCGCTCCTCGGCATCCACTAGGGCGCTCAGCCGCCGCGCCTCCCCTCCCCGCCGTCTCCTCCTCCACCACCTCGGGCGGCGGGCGAGGACTTGTCCAGGGACATAAATAAATAAATAATTCCATTCACTCTTGATAGCGAGGCGAACTGGCGGCGGACGGATCGCTGCAGCGCCCACCCAGTGCCGGAGACCACGTAAAGTAAGTGACACCCCGGGAGGAAACGAGGACTAGGAGGAGGAGGGGACGCTGGCGGAGAGGAAGGCAAGCGCACGTCTGTCACCCGAGCTGCCCGGGGAACGGCACGCGCGTGTGAAAATAATGGCCAGTCTGTGAGACGCGCGCCAAAGCCAAGTTTGCCCGCGAGCCCTTATATAGACAAAATTCCCCAGAGCGACCGCCGGAGAGCTCGCGTCACCGAAGCGCGCGGACTGCAACGCGGGACCTGCGGGGGGCGCATCCGGGCGCGGGCTCCGCGCGCGCGCGTGCGCGTCGGGGAGGGGAGTCCCGAGGGGTCCCGCGCGGAGAGCACTCCGCGCGCCCCGCGCGCTTCCGGCCGCCAGGTGCCCGCACCTGGAGCTCTGGCACCGAGGCTCCCCCGGCGCCGTGTTCCACCCCCGCCCCCACCCCCAACCCGCCCGTTTCTTGGACCTATGAGTCTCCCTGGCAGGTTCCCACCTGGCGCTTCTCCGCAGCATCTCGCCCCGTGCCCGCCAGCACACCGGGGTGGCTCGGCACTGAGAAGCTGGGTATTGGGCGGAAGTGGGAGTGGGGGTGAGAGTGTATAGGCTAGAGCCTCTTCTTTTAGCAGATGGTTGCGCTCAGAGGCTGGGAAGAAGGGACGAAATACCGGGGGGTGAGGGGGGGTAGAGTAAGAGTTTTTTTTATGTTTTGCGACCCAGGTAGCGTGGCGGGGGCGAGGCAGAAGGAAAGAAAGGTGTGTAAGGGAGAGACACACCCGGGGACAGAAAAGGAACGTGACTTAACGCGGGCGGAGGAGGGCCTGCGCCTCCCAGCTGTTTTTCCTGGCAGAGCTGTGGCGCCACTCTGGGGGTGCCAGGCCCGGCCAGGTAGCGAGGAGGCTAGTGAGGTGGCTCACTTGCGAACTGCCTCCTCCCTCGGGCGGATGCTGCTTGGGCGGCTAATGTCTCCACCCCATTTTTCTCCCTAACTTCCGCCAAATTGCAGACTGGTCTTGGCAGGGCGAGGGGTTGTGACCAATGCCACTTTCCTGGTAGGGCTGAGGAGGGAAATTTGTGATCTATGTCAGGGATGTTAAAATTACACACGCAACACACGCAGGAGGGGAAACGTGCGGTTTACAAGTACCTCTGGTAGTAGTAGTAAAGCTAGTCTGTCGTATCTTCTTTCTTGGGTCTGTTAAGGGGCACAGCAGGGGAGTAAAACCGCGAGCACGGATGAGGGTGGTGCGGGAAAGCGTGGGCAGAAGGAAACAGTGAGTACTAGATGCCCTTTCCTGGAACCCCGTGCTTTATGGCTAAATCCAAACTGGGAACTCAGGAGGGTGTAGACTTTCAACGGACCCTTGGCTTGAGTGTGCTGTGTCATTGGAATATCAAGTACGAAGTGTGCAGTTTGGGGGAACTTGGCTGAAAAATTAGAGCTGGGTTCTGGCAGCAGAGACAGATGAGGGTTGAATGAGGTGACCCTTTCATGGCCCTGGTGAGGCAATCTTAGCCCCACTTTCTGCTTCTGAACACATTGCATTTAAAGCAATCTAAGTCAGCCGGCAACTGAATGATCTCAGTAAAAGGGAAAGATTACTTAGGCAACTCAGTGTGTTGTGTAACAACTCATAAAGTCAGAAATTAGGGTTTTTTATTTTTTGCAAAATTCACATCAGCAGTTTGCAATTACGTACTCCCCTCCTCTTTGGGCTGTTTCAATAATGGTAAGTGAACTGAAATTTTAACACTTGTTTCCCAGTGTCCAAATTAGTGCCCCTTCCTATAAATGCTCAGTTTGTTTGTAGACGTGCATTTACTCTTTTATAATATCTAGCTGATATTTTTGGCCTTGAGCCCTCCTGAAGGGAAAAAGGGCAAAGAAACTTAAAGAAATATCCTTTATGGAGAGTTATATTCTTGGATCATGGATCAGAAGTAAAAGAAGTCTCCTGCAATTGCTTTTCATCATATATTCATTTATCAAACTTTTGTTTTTGAGACATTCACATGGAAAAAGTTAATTAACTTTAGAGTTAGACCTAGATTTCAAGCTCACTTCTTCACTTTTGTAAGACTAAGTAATTATTTAACAATCTTATCCTTAGTTTTTCTTATTCATACAATGAAATTAGTGGTATCTACCCTGAAGTGCTATTGTGAGGAATAAAGTGTACTGAAAACACCTGAAAAATAAACTAGCTAAGGTGGTCCAGTGATCCAGAATCCACCTTCCAATACAGGGGACACGGATTTGGTCCCGGGTCCAGGAAGATCCCATATACCTCAGGGCAACTGAGTCTGTGCACCACAGCTGTTGAGCCCATGTGCTGCAACTACTGAAGCCCACTTGACCTAGAGCCCCTGATCCTCAACAAGAGAAGCCACTATAATGAGAAGCCTGAACACCACACTGAAGACTAGCGCCTGCTCCTGGCAACCAGAGAGAGCAACAAAGACCCAGCGTTGCCGAAAGTAAAATAAATAAAAATATATTTTGACAAAAATAAACTAGCTATTTTTGAAACCCTAAAATCACTCCAGACACTGCACTGTGGTTACAAAGATGAATAAGGTTGGAATTCTGTTCTCAAACATAAAAAACAAAAACATCTGGTCATCTGGGCTGATCTTCCTTCTGTCCTCTTTGCTGTTGGTTTCCTTCTCAATGAAAGAAGCATGTATCTCAAGGAATTTGAAAGGATGTAGCAGTTTTAAGAAATGTAAGATGTGCTAAGAGGCACATCTGAGAATGGCACCTTGCTTCAGAAACCTGTGTGTTCAGCCCCATCCATTTGCCCATTGACCCCGTATAAACAAGTAACAGGATTTTCTGTTGTTATGAGGGCAGGACATCCCTTCCCTGAAGAATGTCTTTGCTAATGGATTTCTTTCTTTTCTTTCTTTTTTATTTTAAGTGATTGAGCAGCAAGTTTTTTCTGCACTTTGGACAGACTAAGCCCCTCACCCTGAGAAGCCCAAGAATATAGTCACTATAACATTTTCTCTATAATGCTCACCATGTTCTGGGCACTGTCTGTTAACTCCTTTTATCACTTTAACAATCCTAAGAGGAGGATCTATTGTATTCACATTTACAGAAGAGGCGCAGAGAGTTAAGAAACTAACTCCAAGTGCACAGCTAGCAAGGAGCTGAGTGGGGGTGAGCACCCAGGTAGGCTGTCTGACTTTAACCACTGAGTAGTATGGCTTCTGCTGCATGAAGCAGATTGAGGGCAGGAACTTCGTCTGTAGTGTTCTTCCTTCCTCGTGCAGTGTCTGGCAGGTGATATTCCTGAACAACTGATTATAGAAACAATGAAGCAAGGAGGAAGGGAGAAACAAAGGAAGAATGAGCATTCTTTCTTGCCTACAGCTCTCAGTCTGGCAGGGAATTCCGATTGGAACTCTGCCCTGGGGGCAGGGTAGTTGAGGATCTTTTTGATTTCTTTGCCTTGTCCTTTGTTCCTTATACTGTGTGAGCACAAGCATAGAAATAACTCAATATGTGGTCTCTGATTCACACTGATGTATAGCAGAGGCCCCCACAATATTGTAAAGCAGTTATCCTCCAATAAAAAATAAGTGTAGAAAATCCAAATCTTTCATATTTGCATTAACTCTTGTTTTAAAAGGTGCAGGAACTTCCCTGGTGGTCCAGTGGCTAAGACTCTGCACTTCCAATGCAGGGGTCTGGGTTCCATCCCTGATCAGGGAACTAGATCCCACATGCCAGCCAAGTAAATAAATGTTTTTTAAGAAAATACATGGTAGCTAGTGTCAGGTATTAAATATTTCGCCTTAAGACTAATAGGTTTTTATAATGTTCACTGGCTTATTCTTCTTAACAGATTTTTGGGAACCCTTTGAAGAGCAAAGTTTCTCAGTAGATGGCATGATAGTGCTGAATTGCATAATAAGCCATTGAATGAACTCTCATTGAGAGGTCATCCTTGTTGACTTTCTCAAAACTATTTGGATCAAAGTATGTAGGAAATGTGTTGAGAAACAACTGCACACACTAAATCTCTGTGAGTAATAGAACTTTCTTTTAAAAACTTACAGAGAAAGCTTCATTTTCTCAATAGGTCCCTGAAATGGTGAATACAGGGTCCTAATCTACCTACGTGGAAGATTCACTTGTTTTTATTAACCTTTACTGAAATTCCAGATAAGTTCATGAAAATTTTACAAGGCATTTGGGTGACAACTACAAGATGTTGGTGTAAAGATATTTTTGTTAAAAGTTTTGCACAGTTAAGATAACCCCACAAAAAAAATGACATACTATCTGGTTTAGTAGGGCTTCCCTGGTGGCTCAGTGGTAAAGTGGTAAAGAATCTGTCTGCTAATGCAGGAGATGCGGGTTCATTCCTTAGGTTGGCAGGATACCCCGGAGAAAGAAATGGCAACCCACTCCGGTATTCTTGCCTGGGAAATCCCATGGACAGAGGAGCCTGGTGGGCTACAGACCATGGATTTGCAAAAGAGTCAGACACGACTTAGCAATAAACAACAATAATTTGGTTTAGTTATCTGAACTGCTTGCCGGAGTCCAGCCCCAGCAGGTCAGGGTTCCCTCAGGATGGACGGCGTCGGCGATACGAATGAGAAGACACAGCGAGTCGTGGTGTTTCCAAGTATCTTCTGACTTTATTGTTTTTAAGACAGCTTTTATGTTTTTAGTGGTACATAGAAACAAATGTAAAGTATAGAGTCATGCCAGATCAGTTTAATGGGTCAACAGTGTTGACCCTTACCGACATCGTTTGCATATCTTAGCTCATTTTGTTTACATCATCTTCCGGCCTGGGGGCCTGCTAACATCCTGTGACTCTCCTATTGATAAGGGTTGATCAGTCAGAACGCTTTTGTATCAGGCACAGCAGGAAAGAATTCATCAATAGAAAGTTTCAAGGTAAAACCTATTTTCGGTAATTACTCTACGCCTTGAGCTTAACAGAAAAGAATGTGATCCCATAAAGCCATAGAACAGCAAGCTGAAGGTCAGCTCTAAGTAAGAATCATCAGTTAATTCAACAATTGTCTTATTATTTGTATTAAAGCTAAACTTCTATTTATATAAATCTTTTAACTATTATGCTTTCATTATATAGGCTAAATACGTTAAGAATAAAAACATAGTGAGTAAATATAGACTAAGTAACAGTTTCATAAAGCAATATTTCTTATATTTTCTAACAAGCCTTTCTTTCCTACAAAGGGCTCTGTGCCCATTGGGGCTTTCTGTGTGGAGGCTCTCAATGCTGTTCTGTTGTTAAGGGGCAGTCAAGCACATTAGCTCCAAAGGCACAGGTACATTTATTAAACAAACCAATACGCTAGCAAGAGGAATTTAGATTAGCATATTTTATATCCCAGATAATTTTATTTAGGGTGCTACCGTTCAGGGGCCTTGTCGATTGAGATTTCAGATTGATCTATTTTAGAAGAGAATCAGGAAAGGCCTTTTGCCTAAGTCACAGAAAATAAGAAGAGGTTTATTGTAGCAAACATGAGAAAGACAGATCTCATCTCTAAGATGAGCACTGGGGCAGCCTCTCGAGAATCCCTGAGGCCTGAGTTGCTCTGCTCGTCAGGTCTTCTCCTCATGACTCTGTCATGGGTGGGATCTCGTGAGCTGGCTCCCAGCAACTGCTGATTAATATTTGGTCATGTTTGGAATTAAAACATGGCATTTAATTTAAAAAATTAAAATTTTCCATTGGAAGTATCTAGTATGAATGGTAACACAGAGAAATATTTGTTTAGATAAGTAAAGGTCTGTACAAAATATTGGTATTTTAAAAAAGTATTTACATTAAATGTTGGCTGTTTCACACCTAATAACACAATGACATGTAGTATTATTAATCATCCACTTTCCTAAACAGTTTTTGATTAGAGCTATAAATTATAAGAAGCTGCTCTACTAAGTAATTTATTTGAAGACCTATTTCTTTTGGAACTATATTCAGTTCAGTTCAGTTGCTCAGTTGTGTCCGACTCTTTGTGACCCCATGAATCGCAGCATGCCAGGCCTCCCTGTCCATCACCAACTCCCAGAGTTTACCCAAACTCATGTCCATCGAGTCGGTGATGCCATCCAGCCATCTCATCCTCTGTTGTCCCCTTCTCCTCCTGCCCCCAATCCTTCCCAGCATCAGGGTCTTTTCCAATGAGTCAACTCTTTGCATGAGGTGGCCAAAGTATTGGAGTTTCAGCTTCAACATCAGTCCTTCAAATGAACACCCAGGACTGATCTCCTTTAGGATGGACTGATTGGATCTCCTTGCAGTCCAAGGGACTCTCAAGAGTCTTCTCCAGCACCACAGTTCAAAAGCATCAATTCTTTCTTTCTTCACAGTCCAACTCTCACATCCATACATGACTACTGGAAAAACCATAGCCTTGACTAGATGGACTTTTGTTGGCAAAGCAATGTCTCTGCTTTTTAATATGCTGTATAGGTTAGTCATAACTTTCCTTCCAAGGAGTAAGCGTCTTTTAATTTCATGGGTGCAATCACCATCTGCAGTGATTTTGGAGCCCAGAAAAATAAAGTCAGCCGCTGTTTCCCCATCTATTTCCCATGAAGTGATGGGACCGGATGTCATGATCTTAGTTTTCTGAATGTTGAGCTTTAAGCCAACATTTTCACTCTCCTCTTTCACTTTCATCAAGAGGCTTTTTAGTTCCTCTTCACTTCCTTGCATAAGAGTGGTGTCGTCTGCATATCTGAGGTTATTGATTTAGATTAGACATGAATAAATAGTAAAACCAAAAGGGCATGCATTCTCTTGAAAAGTTTCCTAGGGATGAACTGTATTAATAATATTTGCCTGTTTTTGAAATTGACTCTCCAAAATGTCAGAAACTGAAGTTCTGTCAGTTTTTCTCAAATATACAAAAGGTACATTCAGTGATGGGCTTCCCTTATAGCTCAGTTGGTAAAAAATCTGCCTGTAAGGCAGGAGACCTGGTTTGATTCCTGGGTTGGGAAGATACCCTGGAGAAGGAAATGGCAACCCTCTCCAATATTCTTGCCTGGAGAATCCCCTGGACAGAGGAGCCTGGCAGGCTACAGTCTATGGTGTGGCAAAGAGTCAGACATGACTGAGCGACTAAACCACCACCACCACAACATTCAGTGATAAACAGAGTTCCTCAACAGGTGACAGTGTTGGCATTTTGGGCAGGGCTCTTTTGCATGGTGTAGGAATGCTGCTTTTATTGCAGGACACTTAGTGTCTGTGACCCCTGCCCTCCATATGCTGATAGTTTCCCCTTAGTCATAATTACCAAAAGTGTCCCCTGACATTGAATACACTTTTTGGAAGAAAGGTACTGTATGTGATTGAAAATTATTGGCCAGTAAAATCAAATTGCAAATGTTTAAGGAAATTATCTTTGAAATCGGTCTATTTTCCAATAAGACATTCTTTTGTGTTTTCTTCAAAGGATAAAAAGAGTAATCTCATGTGAAAGTACTTTGAAGGAGTGAGTTCTTCCTTGTAAGATATATTAAGTGTTAACATTTTATAATCAGGTTATAACTGACCTCTGAGGCTCTAAATCTTCACTGACTTCACACTATCCACAGCCTTTGGCAATGTTGGCACCTGCTGCTTCTTAGACTCTTCTCTTGATTTCTAGGTGCTCTTTGTGCTTCTCCTATTTCTCTGATTGCTCATTAGTGACTTTCTCTTCGACTTTCCTTTCATCTCATAGCTCAGCTGGTAAAGAATCTGCCTGCAATGCAGGAGATCCCACCCGGTTCGATTCTTGGATTGGGAAGACCCCCTGAAGAATGGATAGGCTACTCCCTCCACTATTCTTGGGCTTCCCTTGTGGCTTAGATGATAAAGAATGCTCTTGCAATGCAGGAGAGCTGGATTCGATCTCTGGGTCAGGAAAATCCCCTGGAGAAGGGAATGGATACCCACTCCAATTTTCTTGCCTGGAGAATTCCATGGACAGAGGAGCCTGGCAGGCTCAAAGGGTCAGACAGGATTGAGGGACTTGCACTTTCACCTACTCACTCAAGTATGTATTCCTCAACTTCTGTTTTGAATTCTTCTCTTGTCTAAATTTGATCCATTAGCAAAGCTTGTCGTCTCTTAGACTGTGCTTTGACCTCAGTAGGAGTAACACTCAAGCCATTATCTTCAACCCTGACCTTCACATAGCTGTGGCCAGAACTTTCCAAATGCCTGCTGGACAGCTCCCCTCTTCTGTGCTGCTGACACCGCCAACACCCTGTGGTCTCTTCTGAACACTCTTCTTTCCTTCTGTTGGCTCTGTTTCTTTTATTGGTATTAGTATTCTAATATAGAATGAGATCCTCAAGCCCCGCACCCCCTGCCCCAGCGTTGTATCTTACAGTCAGTTGCTAAGGCATTCAAAATACTTCTTTCATCAGTGTCCTCTTTTCTGATGCTGCTGGAGTCCAGGCACTTTTGACATACTACTTAGACTCACATCCTAGTCTCTTAGCTGATCTCCTTACTAATAGTTTCTCAGTGTACTAGTTCATTCTGTACGTGCCACCAGATACACTCACTCAAATACACCTGCCTTTCCTATATGTTAGTAACAGTTTGTGACTCCCATTACCTAGGTCTAAGGACCAACATTTCAATCTCTGTATTTCTGAAAATCTTTTCTAGGCTCATCTCCCACTGCCACCATCCTCAGGTCAAACTGAACTGTCCCTTGTGCCTCATTTATTTTCATTCTGTTTCCTGCCTCCACATTTTTGGCCATGCTGTTCTTTCATCTTAAAATGCTCTAACCTCCTGCTGTTTCCATGTCTAGCTTCAACCTTCAAAGCTGGGTGTAAACACCACATTCAAATTTTCTCCGAAGCCTCTGGATAGGTACAAGAAGCTTTTTTAAGATTTCAGTGTGTGTACCGGAAACTCCAGGGGACAGTGGAGGACAGAGGAGCCGGCACGCTGCAGTCCATGGGGTCACAAAGAGTCAGACACGACTTAACCACTGAACAACAACAAATGTGTACTCAGGCAGCCTTTCCTTTTAAAGGCAGTTCCAGTTGTGACTACATTCTTCTTACTTCTACCTAGGGTCCTTATCTTTCTGGCGCCACACAAAATAAATCTTTTTCTGGGTTGATTGACAGCCTGTACGTTTGTGGTGAGAGCTCACGTGTCTTATGTTTTCTCTATGAATGTAACATATTCACTTTTCTACCTCTTCTTTATGTGACTTGGTTAAGCTTGTTTTTAGGGCCGCTGTGTTTCTGGAAGCATTCACGTTTAGGAAAGTCCGTTTATGTACAAAATAGTTGAAAGATGAAATTGGTTGTTTATGAATATAAATGTTTGATCACTTGCTCATGTTCCTACTGGCCATCAGTGTCATCTTTTTTCAGATGAAATTAGAAGGTGGGAAATAAAGGCATATAGAGATATCTGCCTTTGGAAGGACCCACTGTTAACTCAGAGCTGAACATTTTCTTTCTGTGGCCCATTATGCTGAGCATAATGAATGAATAAATGAATAAACACTGAAAGGGAAGAAGGAAGGAAACTCATTTTAAATTTTGTTTACAATTAGAAATTAGCCCCTCAGTAAAATTATTTGTCTTTGAAGATTAATGCCATAAGACGTAAAGAACCTAACATGCTGTATGTATGTGCGTGTGTGTGTATAATAAGTGAATTTAGAGACCAAAGATGTGGCTCTTAGGTAAAGCTATAGAGATTACTTTGAGTAAAAATAGCTTGCCTTTATCCAGGACTTCTACATGCTAGGCATCATTTTACATATTCATCTTACACATTTTTAGCTAATTTAATCCTCCAAGCCTTATGAGAAAACATTATCATGACCCTTATTTTACAGGTGAGGGAATTAGGGCCAGAGGTTAAGTATCTTGCCCAAGGTTGTACATCTTGTCAGTGGAGGGATCTGGTCCTGAATCTATTAACCACAATGCACCTTCTGAATATTAGTATTTTAAAATATGTAATTCTGCACTGGATTTTAAGACATTCTAGAGGAAGGAAGTTTGAGAAATGTTAAAAAAAAAAAAAAGACAAGTCAAGGATAACAGGCCTTGATCTGTTAAAACACAGAGTTGGAAGAATGATAAGACTTCCTTACTCTACAAAGGAAATATCTGGAACCAAACTAAAAGGCTTTGAGAAAATAATGACCTCTTATCACTTGTGGACTCAGGGAGGCTGGGGAGCCATTAGGGACTGAATAAACAATAATTTCAGGATTCGATCCCTTTAGCACAGGTAGCAAGGTGATGGGATTGGGGGAGGGAGTGTGCATAGGGTGCCAGGACTCCTGTGGGCACTCCAGGCTGTGGGCAGCAGTGGATACATGAACAGAGGGGCATCTGGAGAATTCTTATGGATGTGTACATGTCACATCTGCCGTGAAGTGGGATTTTGAATAAAGCCTCTGACATATATCAAGCCAGAGAATGTAATCCTTTAATAACAACTATTTATTCATCCACTGTGCTCCAGACACCATTTTAGATGTTAGAGATGGCTGTGAATAAAACAGTAAGCTCCTTTTAGTCTTGAGTCACACAAATAATGGAACCTATTTTCAAAGCAAGTTTAAGCAATTTATGTCTTTCCATCAGCTTTGTGTAGAGTTCGTGTCGTGTTCACTCTAGTCTGTCTTATTCTGTGGATCTGTCTTTTCTCTTTCCCTTTTTTTTCCATCACCATGTCACATGTTGGATCAGAGTCTTTGTGGATAGATAGATAGACCTTGGTGGAATTTTGATTTAGCCACATCTCAGCTGTTTAACCAAAATCAAGCTATGTAAACCTTCAGAGCCTCAGTTGCCTCATTTTTAAAAATGGAAACAATAAAGCCTATATCACAGGATTGCTGCTGGAGAGTAAATAAATAATGCAGGTAACATAAGTGGTAATCACAATTATTTTTCTTTCATCTCTACTAATATTTTTGGTGCATTTTGAGGCAGAGTCTCTTTATTCTTGAAAAATCCTCTTCTGTGCACAGTTATTTATGAATTATAATATTATTTTCACAGTCTGATCCAAGTAGGCAATTCAAACAACAAAAACTCATTGACGTTATAGTAATATTGGTGTTTCCCATATAGACAAAACTCTGGGTTATGACACATACAGGAAGACAATTCAACATTGATGCTGCAAAAATATTTAAGTGCTGAATTTTTCACATAGAAACAAAATTAGTAACATCAACTGGGAATATATCCAAAGGAGTTTTAAGATAGATATTCCTGACTTTCCACTTAGAAGTAGTAGCACATATAAACACATTTAAAGACTGTTGCAAAGGGAAAAACAATAGCAATTATGCTATCACGATTTAGAGATGTTTGTTCATACTAAGATACAAACCTATGTCAACATAACTGCTGTTGTGCTTTTTTTTTAAAGCAACATTTAAGTGCTTCCTATGTGTCTGATCTTTTAAAAATAGAATTTCTATTCCTCATTATTACTAAGTAAGACATATGCAGGTAGAATAAAGACTCAGCAAGATGAGGCTGCCCATTCGAGAACCCCAAAGGTCAGTGTCTCAGTAGACGTTTCAGTGCAGGTAGGCTGCTAATGGCAACTATCTTGCTCGCATATGTTAAGTCAATTTAAATCAGTAAATAATTGAGCATTGCTCCATGTAATAAGCTGCACAAAGACTTGAAAAGATTATGTCTAAGTCATCTTTCCTGATCCCCCTAAGGAGACTAATTTCAGAGACATTCTCTGTGTGGAGAGTTAAAGGAACAATGGAGTAGCATTGAGTGTCAAAATGATAGAGTAGTGATTGTCTACAACATTGGTTAACCAAGTATAAATAATCCTTGAGCCACATCTGGCCTCCTTCCTGTTTATATAAATAAAAAGTTTTTTTCTGGAATATAGCCACACCCATTTGTTTCTGTGTTTTCTGTGGCAGATTGCCTGCTGCAGATTGAGTTCAATAGTTGTGATTAAATCTGCTAATCCTGAAATATTTTTCAGTTTAGAGAAAACTTTCAGTTTAGAGAAGAATACACTTCAGTTTAGGGAAAAATCTTTCAGTTTAGAGAAAAGTATTTGTTGACCCCTGCCTGCTCTGGGATTCCAGAAGGAGACTTTGGCTATGTAGTGGAGTGATCAAAGAAAGCTTCAATGAAAGAAGTGGAAACATTTTAGAGCTGAGAGATGAATAGTCTAAGTAAAATGAGGTCCATAGCTCTTAACCCTGCCTCTTAAGGTTCAGTTATTGGTAATGTCCTCCTTTTTCTGTAGTGCCCCTTCCTAGTACCATATGGATTCCAGGTATTTATTGTCTGGTGTCTTCAATGTAGCAATAAAATGCTTGAATGTGTTTTCCTAAAGCTATGGCCTCTTTCAGAAGAAAAACAATCAGTGTACCAGTTTCTTTTTCTGAACTTAAAAAGTGGCAGATACTGCAGGAATATATGCATATCACTAATTGATATGACAGCATAATAAGTAGATAGGAAAAGGTGAACAATTCAGAAGAAACCTCAGGGAATATAAGACAATGTAAGCCCATCCCCCGTGGACCACATTAGCATCTCTCTGGAGAGTCACCTGGCCACTGTGCCCTGGGGAGAACATTAATTACACACAGCAATGGCTACTACTGGAGGAGTTAGTGATGTCAGATCTCAAGCTCATCTAAAAATTGTTTCTTTTTTTATTGTTAATTTTCTTAGTAACGTGGTAATTTAAAGAAAAAAAACACTTCAATGAGGAAGCATGCAAAATTTATTGTTTTAAATTCATTTTTTACCAATAACAGTTTTATTACTCTATTAACCTTTGTGGGCCCATTATCTACATTGTTTTCAACTATTTCAAAAAAGGCAATACACACTTATATAGCTGTATTACCAATTTAAAAATCTCATCCTAAATGCATAGAAACCTAATTATTACTGTTCATTGGGATACTTCAGTATCAATGATCAAAATTATTATGCATATTTGATCTGTAACTTTCATTTAAGAGTAAATGTTCCCTCCAACTGTTTTAGGATATAATCAGTTTTAAATTGGGCTTCCCCAGTGGCTCTACAATAAAGAATCTGCCTGCCAATGCAGGAGACAAAGGAGACACAGGTTCGATCCCAGGGTTGGGAAGATCCCCTGGAAAAGAAAATGGCAACCCACTTCAGTATTCTTGCCTGGGAAATCCCATGGACAGAGGAGCCTGGCGGGCTACAGTTCAGGGAGTCACAGCACTATTTTAAATTATTTCACGTTTTATTAAACATCTTATTTTACTAGTTTTTGTCTTAAAGCAGTACTACTAACGTCTGCTCAGCTATACAGTGAGATACTGAGTTGTGGTCTAAAGATCTAAATTGAAAGATGTAATTTTTTGGTCTTCTCTTGGCATTCAAAGGATTTACATACTTAGATTTTTGGAATTTGAAAAGAAAAAAGAGAAGACACATATTCAGAGATATAGCTGCAGGGGCTTACATATATCACCTCATATAATCCAGAGAGTCATTGTCTGACAACATCAACAGCGCTGTTACATAGATATCCTGTATCGTTTTCACTAATTTAGGAAGGAATGAAGCATCTGATGTGTCAGGTGGGTTAGCTCTATTTCCAAAATCCACAAAGCTCTATTTCCAAAATCCCTATTTTCCCCTCTGTTCCATGTGGTCGTCCCAGGTAGAAGTAGACTCCTCCCTCTCTGTGCACAAATTTTATAGAAAAGGGAAATTGTGGGGAAGATAACAGAGAAACACTTAGAATTCTGTCCTTTTTGAATATGCTGCTTTTTAAAAGAGTTCTGCTTTTAAATATCAAAATCACACCTGTAAGTCTTTCACACAAACAAAAAATTAAGAGGACAAGAGAAAAGTTGGCAAAATTGTATTTTGTCTCTCTTCCATATTGTCTTAGTCCATTTGGGTTGTTGTGACAAAATACCACAGACTGGTAGCTTATAAACAACAAATTTATTTCTCAGGGTTTTAGAAGACGAAGTCAGAGATCAGGGTGCCAGTGTGGTTGGGTGAGGGTCTGCTTCTGGGTTTCAGACTTTTAGTTGTGTCCTGGCACTGTGGAAGGGATTCTGGAGTCCTGTGAGGTCTGTATGTGTGTGCTAAGAGGCTTTAGTCATGTCCAGCTCTTTGCTACTCCATGGACAGTAGCCCACCAGGCTCCTCTGTCCATGGGATTCTCCAGGCAAGAATACTGGAGTGGGTTGCTGTGCCCTCCTCCAGGAGATTTTCCAGGGATTGAACCTGGTTCCCTTATGTCTCCTGCAGGTGGGTTCTTTACTACTAGTGCCACCTGTGAAGCCCTGTGGGGGTCTATATCAGACTACTAATTCCATTTATGAGGGCTCCATTCTCATGACCTAAACACCTCACAAAGGCCCTACCTCCTGAAATGATTGCATTGGGCATAAGATTTGATCATGAGTTTGGGGGGCCACAAGCATTCAGACCATAGCACGCATGCATAATCCTTCTTTCAAAAATGTCAGCTCTGTGAACTGTGCATGTTGGGATGGATGCTAGTACCAAGAAATTGAGTAGACATGGATAACACTATTTAATTAAGGCTATGTTTAAATAAACTGGGATCTGAATATTGTTCTAACCTTTTTTTTTTTGAGTACTTGATTATGCTTTTTAAAATAGGTACATTCAGTTCCAATTATACCTTAATAAGAAAAACTATTCATGTCAAGTTTAAAAAAAATCTTAGTAATAATTGGTTCATTTAAGTACCATAACTTCATTATACTTGAAATTCATTGCAAAAATTCATCTTATAAAGAGTCCATTTCAAAAGGACTTAGGAAGTTTCCCACTATAAGCAATTTAGCTCTTTACATAGCCTTGTTATAGGAACAGGAGCATTCAACTATAGCATGTTGAAGACGCTGCTATAATAAAATTCCAGTATCATTGTTTTAAAATGTATTTCTTTCATAGAAAAACAACTTCAGAATATATAATTAAGGTACTACATGTTTTAAAAAGTGAGACAGTTGAATTGAATGCTATGTCTTGTTTATCCACTAATACACAATGTGAATGGGACTTTTCTTTGCCATTGACAATAGAATATAATTTGTGCATTGCAATTTAAATATCCCTTCCTTGACCCCCAAAAGATATCCAATCAAGGGAGGCTGGGAAAATTATAAGGTATTATTACCACCTACTGAGGACTTTCCTGGTGGTTCAGACAGTAAAGAATCCACCTGCAATGCAGGAGACCTGGGTTCGGTCCCTGGGTTGGGACAATTCCCTGGAGGAGGGCTCTGAAACCCACTCCAGTATTCCAGACTGGAGAATCCCTATGGACAGAGGAGCCTGGCGAGCTACAGTCCGTGGGGTCGGAAAGAGTCGGACAGAACTGAGCAACTAAGCACATATACATACCACCTACTGAACAGTATTTTATAGCACAGAGTTGATGGGGAAAAAATGAAATGCTCCCTTGTTAATGGAACACTTGTATGAATAGTCTAGGGGCTTCCCGGGTGGCACAGTGGTAAAGAATCTGCCTGCCAGGAGATGCAGAAGACACAGGAGATGCAGGTTCCATCCCTGGGTGAGAAACCCACTCCTGTATTCCTGCCTGGAAAATGGGCAGGGGAGCCTGGTGGGCTATGGTCCTTAGAGTCGGCCACAACTGAGAGACTGAGAACACACACACACAGATTCAAGTTGAAAACATACAGGATTATGATCAATAATCCTATTAAGGAGTAGCGATTCTGAAAACAAATATGATATCCCTAAATAATTTTAGAAATTAAGCTGGTTTTAGAAAAGGCAGAGGAACCAGAGATCAAATTGCCAACATCTGCTGGATCATCGAAAAAGCAAGAGAGTTCCAGGAAAACATCTACTTCTGTTTTATTGACTATGCCAAAGCCTTTGACTGTGTGGACCACAATAAACTGTGGAAAATTCTGAAAGAGATGGGAATACCAGACCCCCTGACCTACCTCTTGAGAAACCTGTATACAGGTCAGGAAGAAACAGTTAGAAATGGACATGGAACAACAGACTGGTTCCAAATAGGAAAAGGAATATATCAAGGCTGTATATTGTCACCCTGCTTATTTAACTTATATGCAGAGTACATCATGAGAAACGCTGGGCTGGAGGAAGCACAAGCTGGAATCAAGATTGCCAGGAGAAATGTCAAGAACCTCAGATATGCAGATGACACCACCCTTATGACAGAAAGTGAAGAAGAACTAAGGGCCTCTTGATGAAAGTGAAAGAAGAGAGTGAAAAAGTTGGCTTAAAGCTCACCATTCAGAAAACTAAGATCACGTCATCTGGTCCCATCACTTCATGGCAGATAGATGGGGAAACAGTGGAAACAGTGGCTGACTTTATTTTTCTGGGCTCCAAAATCACTGCAGATGGAGATTGCAGCAATGAAATTAAAAGGCACTTACTCCTTGGAAGGAAAGTTATGACCAACCTAAACAGCATATTAAAAAGCAGACATCACTTTGTCAACAAAGGTCTGTCTAGTCAAGGGTGTGGTTTTTCCAGTAGTCATGTATAGATGTGAGAGTTGGACTATAAAGAAAGCTGAGCACCAAAGAATTGATGCTTTTGAACTGTGGTGTTGGAGAATACTCTTGAGAGTCCCTTGGACTGCAAGGAGATCCAATCAGTCCATCCTAAAGGAGATCAGTCCTGGTTGTTCATTGGAAGGACTGATGTTGAAGCTGAAACTCCAATACTTTTGCCACCTGATGCTAAGAGCTAACTCATTTGAAAAGACCCTGATGCTGGGAAAGATTGAGGGCAGGAGGAGAAGGGGATGACAGAGGATGAGATGGCTGGATGGCATCACTGACTCAATGGACATGGGTTTGGGTGGACTCCAGGAGTTGGTGATGGACAGGGAGGCCCATCATGGTGTGATTTATGGGGTCGCAAAGAGTCGGAAACCACTGAGCGACTGAACTGAACTGAACTAAAATAATTTATTGAGGTGAGAAAACTTTCTACAAGGACTATTTTGGCTCCCGAAATGGACCATCCATCTTTTGTAATCAAATAATTAATGGTATCAAAGAAAATGGTTCTGATATGCTCTTTATGTTATTTGAAGGCATCAGGATAATATAAGGTAGTTGAAGTTCCATGATTTTTTTAAATTGAAGTATAATTGACTTACAGTATTATGTTTATTTCAGCTATATAGCAAAGTGATTCAGTTTTATATGTATATATATGAATACATATATATATGTATATATGTATACTTTTCAGATTCTTTCTATTATAGGTTATTATGACATATTAAATATAGTTCCCTGTCCTATACAGAAGGTCCTTGTTGTTTACCTATTTTATATATAGTGGTATATATTTATTAATCCCAAACTCATAATTTATCCCCCCCTTTCTCCTTTGGTAATCATAAATTTATTTTCTATGTATGTAAGTCTGTTTTTGTTTGTAAGTTCATTTACATAACTTTTTAAGATTTCACGTAAAAGTGATATCATGTATTTGTCTTTCTATTACTTACTTCACTTAGTATGATAATCTCTAAGTTCACTTTTTAACTTTATTTCAATAGAGAATCGAAGTTTGTTTTTTTAAAAAAATGTGTATTATTTGCCTATACAGACATCCCCTTTCTACATTCCTGGGAATTCTCTCAAATTCCTAGAAATCTGAAAATAAAAACACATACATCCTCATATATTTTTTTAATTTTACAGCTTGATTTTTGTTTCTAGTATATCAGTGATCACTATTAAAAACTTTATTTTCCTTCACTTGACACTGACTTTTACCTTTTTCTTTTTTTTTCACATTTTCTTGTAAGAGTAGTTTCCTGATAGGATTGAAAATGGGTATGTGAAGAGAAGTGTGTGCCAAGATCGGCAGACATTCAGATGCTGCATTTGTTGCCTCTGTGAAACTAGTACACCATGTAGTCACACAGTTGTGCCAATAATAATAATACCAGCAAAGTGACCAGCATTTGTATCTTTGGTGACTGTTCCAGTTCTCATAGTGTCATGGATGCTGTTGCCATTACTCCAGAAATCCATCTTTGGCATGTTGCTGAAACAGTGTCCTAAGCAACATGAAGACATTTATGTTCCTAGCGTTTATGTTTTCTGAACACATAACATGTGGATTTATCTGTGAGCTTTATAAAGTGCTGGAGAGTCTAGAAAGATGTGCCTGTTGGAACCTGCATGTTGCCTCATCTTGGACCCTGGCCTGGTTCCTGCTCCATGACTTGACTCTGTTGGATCTTGGCATTGACTCTGGCCAGCACTTAGTGACTGCCCTCTGAAATGCTCTTTGGCTTTGCTGGAAGGGGAAACTACAGATAATAGTCATGGGAACCTAAAAGTTGCCAGAAGCCAGACTGACAAAGAAAACCATAAAGGACATGCAATAGCATGATGCCTAAAGTAACTGGTTTGTAGGTTTACCACCCTGGGCTGTAACCTTTAGCTATCAATACATAGAGTAGAAATTTCATTCTACAGCATTTTACTTGTCATAGAACAGAGTTGGAAGTGCTTTATTAAAGTATTTACTGAAGGTAGGAAGCACTCTGATAATACCTAAATAACATCTTTTTTATGGGAATTCTCTGTTTGCTTCTGACCAAACCGTTTGATCATTTACTTCAAACAAAACTGAAAAAGTTAGACAGCAGCAAGAATCATTTGTCATGCAATACAGATATTCTGGGTGGTCGTCTAAAAGTGTCCAATTTGTGTTTGTCCTCTATAGATAAGCTCTTCATTTTTCCTAAGTTTACTTTGAATTTTGATAGATATTTTGGTTTTTAATGAAAAAAATTCCAACATATTTTTTCATGAATACAAAAAAGGAAATATTGTGAGTTGATTTTTAAGTTATCTTATTAGACTTTTATTGTGTAAAAATTATCTTATCATTGTAAGACTACTTGTTTCTGTTATTAATATTTAGTTATTCAAGTTGTCTCAAGTCAACTCTTAATAAAGGTGAAAAATAATGTTCAATAGAATGAGGAAGGGGAATTGGGTCACTTTTATTCTGGAGAAAACTATAGTCAATAGAAATTAAGGGAATTTCAGCATTTACCCAATAAGCCCACTACATGAGGAGGACTAAACTATGTGTTATGTATTTCCACATTTCCTGTAACATTCATTATTTAAAAGGTAACTGGAACTCATTTCTTTTATTATACTTAATAGCATATTTTCTAGATCATTACCCAGTTAAAAGTCATATTCTGCCTGAGAATTTACCTAAAATCATTAAGACTGCAGATTTTGTTATATCTTTTGGCATGAATGGACTTCCCAGGTGGCACTAGTGGTAAAGAACCCGCCTGCCAATACAAGATATGTAAAACATGTGGGTTTGATCCTTGGGTTGGGAAGATCCCCAGGAGAAGGAAATGGCCACCCACTCTAGTATTCTTGCCTGGAGAATCCCATGGACAGAGGAGCTTGGCAGGCTACAGTTCATGAGATCTCAAAAAGTTAGACATGACTGAAGCGACTGAACGTGCACGTGGGATAAATATATTGTTTGGCTAGGTGGATGGCTAACTTTATTAAATAATTAATCTAGATGTTTCTCTAATGCATAGTATTTTGAGTTAATATGTAGTGTGAATGAGATCACTTTTAAAAAAAATTTTAGGATTAATGTTAGACCCATTTCTCCATAAAGAATGAAATAAAAGATCTAATCTGCGTGTTATTTTCTCTTTGACAAATCTTTAATCATGTGAATATATTACCTAAATTAATGCATACTCATAAGATTTATAAAGGCAAAATGATTTATTCTTATTCAATTATATCCTCATCCATCATTATTTTTTTAACAAATATAGGTGGGGGTGGTGGTTTAGTCACTAAATCGTGTCCAACTCTTGCGACCCCATGGACTGTAACCTGCAAGGCTCCTCTGTCCATGGGATTTTCCAGGCAAGAATACTGGAGTGGGTTGTCATTTCCTTCTCCAGAGGATCTTCCCAACCCAGGAATTGAACCCAGATCTCCTGCATTGCAAGCAGAATCTTTACCTACTGAGCTACCAGGGAAGCCCCAACATATATAGGTATCATTTATTTATTTATTTTTAATTAATTTATTTAATTTTCTGGCTGTGCTGGGTCTTTGTTGCTACACATGGGCTTTCTTTGGTTGTGCTGAGCAGGGGCTACTCTTTAGATGTGGTGGCTTTTTGTTGTGGAGCACATGTTCTAGGGAGTGTGGGCTTCGGGAGTTGCAGCTTGAAGGCTCTAGAGTGCATGCTCAGTAGTTGTGGCACGTGGCCTTATTTACTCCTTAGCATGTGGAATCTTCCCAGAATAGGGATTGAGCTCATGTCCCCTGCATTGGCAGGTAGATTATTACCCATTACTCCACCAGGGAAGTCGTCATTCATCATTATTAATGTACTCATAAAACACCACTTGGCTTTGGAGAAATTACACTCCAAATTACAGTCTGTTCAGGTAATGCCTAAGCTCTGAATTTTCCAAACTTGATTACAGATGCCATTTTTGAACAAAATTTCACTTAATGGAGCACCATTGAGGAAATAGTGCCTGGAGGAAAGACCTCTGTGTTTAAACAAGATAGAATTTTGAAAATATTATTTATAAAGTCCTACATGTGCCTGGAGAGTAACTGAATTTGGATTTCATTTCCATAGTTCAAACATGTAATAATATTCTAAGATATTTCGCAGTGCATATCAAAGTAGGTGGCCACTGTCTCTCTCCATAATAAAATGCAAAACATCAGGGCCATATGGATTACTAAAATTGTTACGTTGATATAATAATAATAAAAGCAAAATGATGTGGGAGTTAATTTTTGAGACCCATGGTCTGTCCTAATCTACTCAAAATAATGTAAATATAACTTCGTTATTAGAGAAATAAATGAACACATCTCAGGTGAGGTCACTGCGGTTATTTTGTTCATTATTCACAGACTAACTTTGATTTCCTAAACCTTGGGGTTTTTAATCGTTAGGAAAACATTTATTTTACTGACATTCTGTCCTCTTATTTCTATGAATTGCCACATCATACATAGAGGCATTCTAAAATTTTGAACTCTTTTGATAAAAGTTCTTCATTACTAAAATATAGCTTTATTTTACTATTGTTAACTGACCACATTTTATGTAATTGTGTGGGTTTTATGTGTTTTTTTTTTTTCTGCCTTGTGGGAGGCAAAGACATCTACTGTGTATTGCAAAAATATTAAGAAAAAAAATATTGGAACCATTCCCTGACATCTGTAACCCCAAATTTTCTTTCCTTTTACATTTATAGCTTGTGGCCATATCACTAAGTTGTGTAATTATCAATATAATGTATATGCTTATCTGCTGTACTTCATAGATTTCCTTAAACAGGCAACTCAGCATCGCTAGATCATTTTTCTCACCATATTCTAAAGCTCTGTTGTTTATACCTCATACTCAAGCATTTGTTAAACCACCAGGCTGACCAATATAGATTTCTGTGTTATTATAGATTTAAAAATATAGATGCTTAGTATTTTTTTGCTAGTTGTGTTGCCATATAAGCTCATTCCATACTTTCTAGCATGATTGAGACCAATGAAATTAAAAATATAGTTGTACTCAATAATGAGGCTAATATACAATGGAATATTAGTCAGCTATAAAAAGAATGCATTTGAGTTGGTTCAAATGAGGTGGACGAACCTAGAGCCTATTATACAAAGTGAAGTAAGTCAGAAAGGGAAAGACAGATATCATATATTTACACATATATATACAGAATCTTGAAAGATGGTACTGATGAACCTATCTACAGGTCAGCAGTGGAGATGCAGACATAGAGAACAGACTTTTGAACACAGCTGGGGAGAGAGAAGCTGGGATGATTTCAAAGAATAGCATTGAAATATATGCATTACCATATGTAAAGTAGATAGCCAGTGGGAATTTGCTTTATGACACAGGGAACCCAAAGCCAGTGCTCTGTGACCACATAGAGAGGTGGAATAGGGAGGGGAATGGGAGGGAGGTTTTAGAGGGAGGGGACGTTGTATACCTATGGCTGACTCATTTTGGTGTATGGCAGAAACCATCACAATATTGTAAAATAATTGTCCTCCAATTAAAAATAAAATTAAAAAAAAATAATGGGGCTAAAAGATGAGTAAAAGTCACCTGCATTCAAGGCCCAGAACAAATTTCCTAAGTGTTGACTAATGTTTGGAAGTCTGCTAATGAGCACAGTAGACTTTCCTTCCACATTTCCCATACCCTTCAAGGTAATGAAAATAAAGATCATGCAAAAGCTAATTCTTTTAAAGTAGAATTTTCCCCTCCAAGTCCCAAATGCATGGAAGTTAACAGTACTAATTATTCAGTAATGACACTCTTATTGTGTGTGATCTCTAATAACATGCACATATTAAGGTCAAGAACTTCCAAAGAGAAAAGGTTATGTCTTTTGACCATTGACACCATCATTCTGCATCTTCCTCCCTACAATTCACTTTTTCCTTGGTTTTGTGGGAATTGCCTATCTACCATTAAATTTTGGTGCAAAAAGTGATGTCTTTGACATAGAAATACTGTTTTACTTGGATATTGGCTGTGTTTTCTATGTAGAATTTTTTCCAATATAATTTTGTGATGTATACATTTTTTACCTGTTCCTATATATTCCCATTTACAACACCTGATTATAAAGAAAATTTTCTGGGAAACTTTATTTTGTAATTTTTTTAAACTTGTCAGCTACTCTAAAATATTTTACATGTTAGGTATATATAAATGAACATTTAAAGTCTTTGAGTGACTTCTTACTTAAACTTGAAGATTTTACCAGATACTTTCTATTGAAGTGGATATTTAGCCTTTACGTAATCTGATTTGTGAGGTAAACCTTCTTCCTTTTCAGATGAGTAGGATTTTAATGAAGGCAAATTTAAATTGTGGGCTTCCCAGGTGGCTCAGTGGTAAAGAATCCCCCTGTCAAAGAGGAAGACACAAGAGACATGGGTTCGATCCCTGGGTCGAGAAGATCCTCTGGAGGAGGAAATGGCAACCCCTCCAGTATTCTTGCCTGGAGAATCCCACAGACAGGGGAGCCTGGCAGGCTACAGTCCATGGGATTGCAAAGAGTTGGGCATGATTAAGTGACTGAGCACACACAAATTTATATTGCAAACTTTTATTGAAGACTTGCAATTTTACAGTCTGTGTAAATTGAATCATTCACTCAAAGGGACTTAGAGGTTATTTAAACCCATTATTTCACCCCATGTGTTATTCCTACTGAATCTGTTAAAAGTGATTATGTAGCTTCCGTTGATAGCTGTGCAGGCATACAGTGAACTTAGCATTTTACAAGCAGCTCATATTTTTCTTAGCCAGTTTCATTTTTTAGTAAGTTTATTTCAATATTGCCTAAGAGGGAAAGCACCTGTGAATTTTATTAATCTATGAATTGGAAACATTCATATCAGAAAGGCAGGTCTTTAACCTCTGCTGACAGATCCTAAGAAATCTGCAGACCCAGTGAGGATAACCATGTGTACATCATGTGATGTGGGCTGAGGAAATCAGAAATCATGGACACTGAAGTTGTAAGAAGTTGGTAACTCTGATCTAGTGGCTGTTTGGCCTGGGCAAACAGAGGAAGCTGCCAGGCAGAGAGAGATGGAGCATATGCTCAGGACAAGCAATTACAACTATGTTATCATAATGACTTTCATTTACTGAATGCATACTGTTTCAGACACTAGTCTAAGCACTTTGTCTGTGGTATCTTGTCTAATACTGTAAGAATAGTACTGCTACTGCTTTTCTTTTTTAAAAATTTTATTTATTTGGTTATTTTTGGCTATGCTGGGTCTTTGTAGCTATGCTCAGGCTTTCTCTCCTTGCAGTGTGTGGGATTCTTATTACAGTGGCTTCTCTTATTGCAGAGCACAAGTTCTAGGGCTCTAGGGCTTCAGTAGTTGTGGCCCCCAGGCTTAGTTGCCCCAAGACATGTGGGATCTTGCCGGACCAGGGATGAACCTGTGTCTCTTGCATTGGCAGGCAGATTCTTAATCTGTCTCAGTGGTAAAGAATCTACCTGCCAATGCAGGAGATGCAGGAGCCAGGGGTTCCACCCCTGGGTCAGGAAGATCCCCTGGAGAAGAGAATGGCAACCCGCTCCAGTATTCTTGCCTGGAAACTCCCATGGACAGAGGAGTCCAGAAGGCCACATTCCATGAGGTTACGAAAATTCGGATATGACTTAACAACTAGGCACCCACACCAAGTTCACAAAGATCATAAATAATGGAGATAATATTTGTGGCTAGACACTCTAACCTGGGAGTCCTCATTTTATCTCAGCTTATACTCAGCATCTGAACCATTCAGGGCTCTATACAGACCGAGAAGGCAGCTGCCTAACAACTCTATAGTTGAGTTCTGTGTTGATACCGTTTTTGTTTTTCTTCCCCTTTTCCTAAAACTGTCCGTGTGTTCATGCTAAGTCGCTTCAGTCGTATCCAACTCTTTGTGAACCTATGGACTGTAGCCTGCCAGGCTCCTCTGTCCATGGGATTCAACAGGCAAAAATACAGGAGTGGGTTGCCAATGCCCATCTCCAGGGGATCTTCCTGACCCAGAAATGGAACTCCTGTCTCTTATGTCTCCTGCATTGGCAGGCAATTCTTTACCACTAGCGCCACCTGGGAAGCCCTTTCCTTAAACTAAATTGAGTGAATTTTGATTTCTTGCAACCGTAGATAACCTGCCCATGAGATCGATTTCATTATTCACTTTATTCTAGGTTTTGCCTACATGAAGAACTCTGAGTGTTATTATAGATTCGTTGTTGGGACCCTAGATGCAAAGCACAACACATCAACGTGGAAATTATTTACTGCTTCATATGAAAACCCTTTCTTCTGAAAAGGTCCAACTAATTACTGAATTTATAATGAGATATGTTTATAAAAAATTGCATATGAAGACAGTACAATGTGATCTGCATTGGAATTAATATTAAGGATGCAGACATCAACCGAGTGCCTTACCTATGGATTTAGAACCGTTTTTGCTATGCGATGTTCAAGAAGTTAACATTTTTCTTGGCATTTTCATTAGCTAGGGAAGTTGATGATGAAGGTCCTTCTGATCACTTCCTGTTCTCGGTTTTGCAAAAAGAACAATATCTGTAATTTTACTACTATAAAAACAGTATTGAATTATACATGTGTGTCTTCTTTGAAGGGAAAGAAAAAAAATTCACAAGAGAAAATGAATCAGGGCATGTGTAGCAGTGGAGGAAGTAGGAGGCAAACTTTTGTGAGGAAGAAAAATAAAATATACAATAAGATTATATCTCAGAAGGGAATCAAATTGGATTATTGATCAGAACATAAAATTATGTACAAAAGTTCACCCCCTCCAAACTGGGAGAAATATTTATAGTTTATTATAATTCATAATATTACTTTAAAAAATTGTGTTTCACACCAGTGTCTGAGTTCACAGCCTTTCTCTGACTTTCCTTAGTGATGCAGTTGGCCCACTGATTATATTTACAAGCTCAACCCAAGTGTAATTTGGTTTTACAGGTCAATCTGAATAGAGGCAGAATATGTAATTAAATAGTCCCTGCCCAGGATCCTCGGAAGCAGTGAGGCTAAGCTGGAATGGGGTGCCCCATTAAACTAAAGGAGGGATTAAGTTTTAGCAGTGTTTTTCAACAACATTTAAGACTGGGTCCACATGATTGACCCATAGGTTTCCACTGTAGCTCCCTCAAGTCTAGACCTGTTTTCTTTCAATGTGACTTACATGCCTGTATTCATGAACTTGGGTCTCCCAACCTCGTGTTCTTCTGTTCTTAGGGCTGCTTTGTGCTTGGCTTCACATACTGATTGTAGAAATCTCTGGAACCCTGGTCCTCTGTGAGTACTGGAATGCCACCATGTTCTTTACAGTCTTCTCTGGGTAGAGGAATCCTTGAAACAATCCATGAAATCAAACACTTTATCTGTTTCTCCCCAGGCCAAGTGGCCGTTCTCCTGTTCAAATCTGGTTAAAAGCATGGACTGTGCCACACAGTCAGAGATCTGTCGAAAAACAAAAGTGGCTGTTCTCCTGTTGAAATCTGGTTAAAAGCATGGACTGTGCCACACAGTCAGAGATCTGTCGAAAAACAAGGACTGCAGCCTAAATTCCAAATACCAGAGACTGAAGTCTACAGCCTCGCCTAAGGGAACACCTTGATCTTTGAACCTGTGTTGTGTTGTTTTGTACAGGGCATTCTCTGTACTGTTTGTTGTGGTTATAAAGCAACTAGCAAAACAACTTACATTTCTATTTACTTTCTAATAAATAACTTTCTGATAAATACATTTAGTTTCTAATAAATAAATTTCCTTGGCCCAGAAGCTGAAGCCCTGCTACTCTAGAGTGGATCATGATGGTGGTGGCTGCAACCTTACCTAGATTTAAGATGATCACCCATCATGCATTTCCATCGATGGGGCCATAATCCTGATTCATGGCATGAACTCTTCCTAATTATGACTAGTAATACTCATATGTCCTCTAATATTTAATCTGACGTGAATGTCCCATTTTCTTTGCAGATGTCTAATGCTATTTAGTTGTATCAGAATTGCCAAGCTGCTGATTGTTTTTCTCTCATTCTTAGATTACAAGGACCTTGAGAGGTGAAATCATATCATAGTTTCTTGAAATGTACACACAGACTGTTCTGCACTGTTTGTTTCTTTCTGGCAAAGAGAGTCAACTTCTAGAATCATTGGCGTGTCCTCATACTGCCTTGGCTGTGTATGATCAAACTATCACGTTACTGTTTGACATATTGTGATGCTAATTAATAGCTAGTTTAAACTTTTTTTAAGTTGTTTAGTATTTTTGTTGTTTTTTAATATACCACAATAAAAGGCCAAAATTCCTTAATTGCTTCTCTTACAATTTGGTTAAAACTAAGACTTAGTTCAAATTAGACAACTTGGGTATGTGGTATGAGTATAGTTTTGTTGTTTCGATGTTTAAGGTACATAAACACAAGTTTTGTAAATTTGTTTTTTTTTAAATATGAAAACTTCTTTTTTTCTATACAGAAGGTAGGAAAGTATGATTTTCTTCTTTTTTTTTATTCTCTTCATTTGGGCAAGGGTCAGGAAGTGGATGGTGCACAGAGAAATACCTACTCATGTTAATTCAGAGAGAGAAATTTGTCTTTGCATTGAGGAAATTGCATCTCAGTTCTATTTTCAGTATTTCTTCATGTTTGTGACTTTATCTACATTTTCCATTCCACCCTCCAGTCACACACATCTTGTGTCCTCTGACTCTTTGGATTGAAACAAATATGAAATTAATTCCCTCGTTACCACCACATTCTACACTGGCATAAATGTCCTACGTGCCTCCCAAGTGTGTGTGCTCAAGTAAGGTAAAGACAAATTGTTAAGTAAGTAGAGAACTGTCTTTTAATAAAGGATACGCTAACATTAGAAATATCTATTTAATTACATGTTCAAATATCATTATCAGCCTACTTATATGTTGCTGTGATGCTGTCCAAACCAGTGTAATCTTCCTTATAGGCTGAAAAATATGTTTCCCACCCTCCTACTCTTGCTGATTTAAAACAGAACACAGAAATTTGTCAAACATTTCAATCTAATCTATTTCATATATTGATAGGATAAATGAGACTGTATTTATTTTGGTTATCAAACAGAATGGAGTACCCGGCGTATCTTTTAATCATTTTTCTATATGATTATCTTTTTGTTGGTTAGAAAGAGTCTTTATATGCCTCATATATTCTTTATGTATACATATAGATAAATTGCATATGTATATAAATATTATAAATACCTTCCTTCAAGTTAAGGCTTTCTTTTTTATTTTCCATATAGCATCTTTTGATAAAAGGTGCTGAATTTTAACAGCTAAATTCATCAGTTATTTTCACCCTCTTTTTTGTTTGTCTAAGTTGTTATTCCTTGCTTAATACATCCTTTCCTGGCCCCAAGGTCAAAGATACTATTGTAAATGTCTCTTGGTTCTGTCCAATAGACTTGTATGCAATGATGGAAATATTTTATACCTGCCAGTGCCCAATATGGTAGCCACTAACTGCCTGTCACAACTGAGCAATTGACATGTGGATGGTGTGACTGAGGAGCTAAATTTTAAAATTTGATTTCAATTAATTTACATTTGAATTTAAACAGCCTCTTGTGGCAATTGACTATTGTATTGGCCAGCGCAGCTGTGGTGTTGTTTTATCATGAAGGGTGATTGTGTTCACCTTATGTTCATTTTTCTTCGGGATGTAAGGGGAAAACTTAGTCTCATATTTTCCCATATGGATGACAAGTTGGCCTAGAGCAACGGTTTTTTTTTTTTCCTACTGATTGATAACACCAGTTTTGAAATTAAAATAATTTGTGAGTGTGTGTGTGTTTCCTGACTTTCTGTTGTGTTCCTTGATGAATTCATCTACCCTGGTACTAGTGCCTCTCACTGTCAGTCACCACAGCTTTATGATGAGCCTTGATATTTAGTCATGCACATACCACTCCTCTGGTTCTGTTTCAGAAATAACTTTGCTATTCTTGGCCTTTGATCTTTCAATACATTTTAGACTCAAGTTTTCAGGTTAAAAAAAATGGGATTTTTCATTACAATTGAATCCATACATCTACTTATGATATAGAAACTTTTAATTCATGAGAGTGATTTATCTCTATTCATTCATGTCTTCTTTCATGGCCTCTATTTGCTTTTAATTTATGAAGGATTTGGTATAGTTTGTTATATTTTAAAGGAAGAACTATTCCTTGAGGATACTATGTACGTTGCTTTTTTAAAACCACATAGTCTATCTAACCTCTCAAACTGCTAGCATTAAGTATGATGTTATAGGGTTTTGTTTAGTTTTCTGTTTTTATAGATACCAGGTTAAGGCATTGTTAATCAGTTTTTAATTTGGTAGAATTTTGAGATGATTTTAAAATTTTACTTTATTGTGGTGAATTATTGTAATTGGTTTTAAAATATTTACTGATTTATTGTTTGTCTTTTGGCCTCAAGTATTCAGAATTGAATTAAAGACTAATCATAATCTTTAGGTTGTGACACGCTCTCATCATTCATAGCTATGTTTAATAATGTGAATACAATGAAAACTAACAAACCCACCAACCAATTCAAGAATTAGAACATTAACAAAAATCTAAACTTACCTGTGTGCACCTTCATGGTCTCATTCTTTGATTATTATTCACTTGTTACTCCTCCCCTTCCCAGAGCTAACCACTATTGGAAGTTTTATATTTTTTTATCCATTTGCTTTGCTTTTGTTAGGTTTTAGTAAGTTATATTTTGGCAAAAAGAATTTTTTTAATGTTTAGTTCTTATACAGTTCTTCATGGCCCCTTACTCTTTAATTATATTTTAATCCTTTCCTATTTAAAGTGTACTCAATTTATATGTTTAATTTAGCTATCTAATGTATTTATGGACCAGATTATACATCTGTAGTTTCTTCTGGTTTTTGCTTAATAATGCCTTGCAAATTGAGTGTCACTTGGATCTTCATCATTTGAGAATTATTTGAAACTTGAACTAAGTTGGATTTCTAGTTGAGAGAATTTGTATTTCCTTTTTCCTGGGTCAGGGGCATTACCTAACACTCTAAGCTGTTTTTAGATGTTTGAACCACCTTGGTAGTATGAAATTGGAGGGCAAAGTCATGTGAGGGATTACTGTTGGTCACGGATTCTCAGGTGATATTTTTTTGTTCCCTATCACCAGTGCCAAATTTAGAGGCAGACTGGTTCCTTTGCAGTTGCCAGCTGTGTTGTGTGTGTGTGTGTGTGTAGCACTGCAAGCTTGCAAACTTATTTCTGGTACAATGACGATAGTTTTATTGGGTCACAGGAGGGCATATCACCCTTTAGACTTTCCATCTCTGGCTGACCTTGGGTTGTGTGATCTATTGCAAACACCCAAAGGCTGTGAAATCTCAAGTCCAAGTCTACCTATTTCATCAAATGTCCCTAGAAGAAACCTGAATAAAGTAGTCTTAACCACTTGGTTTCTCCTTTCAGTTAGTTTCATTTACTGGATATTTCTTACTTTCTTTCTAGTTTTATGTACCAAAAAAAGCTACTTTTATGTACATAAAACTTATATCCTCTTTTATGTACAATTTTTAGTTGCTATCAATGGAGGGATTTTTATATTGTAAAGGACAGAGACTTGTACAAATTAAGTAATAAACTCAGTAATTGGAAATCCAGGGGGTTTTTCTTGGAGGCTAATTTCAGGAAGTCTATTAGGTCTGGCTGGAATGGTAACACAGGCCTGATCTTCCCCCATAGTCTTCTGATTTTCCTTTCTGTTGCAGTGTGAAATTACCTCACACTTCCAGTGTCCAGCACCATCCGACTGACTCAGTCTCTCCTTGTATCACTTCAGATTCTTGAGACAGAAGATAAACTTGTCTTCACCTCACCTATAGATGGTAATATGGTAGTATACTATTTAAGGAGAATATGCTGCAATGGTTAGATCAATGGGTTTGCATGCAGAAGCAGCTAGACTGGCTGAATTTGAAGCTCAGCTCCAAATCTTTCTAGCCTTGTAATCCTAGGAAACTTTCTTCATGACTCTGTGACAGTTTCTTCATCAGTAAGTGAGAATGATGAGAATAGTCCCTACATCATAGTTGTGATGATGGTTAAATGAGTGACTGCATATGAAGAGTAAAAAGCAAGAGTAGTGCCTTGGATATAGTGGTACTCAATAAGTATTAGTTACTTCTTTCCTCTCCTCACTTGATGTAAGCCCTGGTCTAATTGGCTGTGGCCTGGGGTTAGGATCATGTGGTACCTACATATGTTCCAACTAGCAGGTCTACCTAGGTGTGTTCCTTCATCATCATTGAGAAGCAGATTGAAAGAAAGAAAGACAATAGCAAATTTGCCTAATATAGATTGGTGAAATAGAAATGAAACAATTTGTCAGTTTGGAAAAACGTTTTTAATATTGTTTCTTTTATATAAAAATATAATTGAATAGTGGGGCTTCTCAGGTGCCACTAGTGGTAAAGAACCTGCCTACCAGTGCTGGAGACAAAAAGGACAAGGGTTCAATCCCTGGGTCAAGAAGATCCCTTGGAGGAGGGCATGGCAACCCACTCCAGTGTTCTTGCCTGGAGAATCCCATGGACAGAGGAGCCTGGTGGGCTACAGTCCATAGGGTTGCAAAAAGTCAGACATGACTGAAGCAACTTAGCATGAATGCAAGCATACTTAAATAGTAGAATTGTTGCCTGAAAAGATAGATCAAAAAAAAAAAAAACATTGACTGAGCTGTATTATGTAGCATTTTACATCTGAACATTTTCCAATAGCAATTAATCATATACTTATTTCATTTATTTATTTATTTTTTGGCTGCACTAGGTCTTCGTTACTGTGCGCAGGCTTTCTCTAGTTAAGGTGAGCTGGGCCTACTCTTTGTTTTGGTACATAGGCTTCTCATTGCTGTGGCCTCTCTTGTGGAGCACAGGCTTTAGGCACATGGGCTTCAGTAGTTGCAGCATCCAGGCTCAGTAGTTGCAGCACAGGAGCTCATTAGTTGTGACTCAAGTGTCCTAGAGTGAGTGGGCTCCAGTAGTTGTGGCACATGGGCTTAGTTGCCCCACAGCATGTGGGATCCTCCTGGACTGGAGATTGAACCTGTGTCCCCTGCATTGGCAGACAGATTCTTATCCACTATACCACCAGAGAAGTCCAGTAATATACTTGTTGACAATCTGTTATATATGAAACACTGTATTATATAGGAGGAGCAAAAAGGAGGTAAAATAGAATATGTTAGTAGCTATAATTACAGATTAGAGAAGTAGAATCATAAACATTTTATAGAAGAAAGCATCATTCTTTGACTAAATAATTCTAGAAGATCCTTAAACATTTCAAGGAATCATTTTCTCTGTCCTTTTAAATGACAGGTTGTTTTTGGTTTTTGACTTTTTTTCTTTCTGGTGGTTTTGTTTGTTTTTTAAGAGATAAACACGTGACATAAAAGTAAAGTTCTGGACTCAGCCTAATTCCCCACAAATTAGTACATGCAGTTATATTCTGGGCTATTTCTAGGCCCTTGGTAACTTAAAAATGAGTATGTGATGTGTGAAAGTCGCTCAGTCGTGTCTGACTCTTTGCGACCCCATGGACTATATAGTCCATGGAATTCTCCAGGCCAGAATACTGGAGTGGGTAGCCTTTCCCTTCTCCAGGGGATCTTCCCAACCCAGGGATCGAACCCAGGTTTCCCACATTGCAGACAGATTCTTTACCAGCGGAGCCACAAGGGTAAATAAAAACTAACCATGGTTTCATCTGTACAGTCTTTTATGACTGATCCACCCAATCTTTTCATTGATTCATCTCATTAATTCGGTGAGGTGGGTCAGTCGATAATCCTCTCCATTTTACAGATGAATACAACTGAAGGATTTTCAGTGACTCACAATCACATAACAGATACACAGGAAAGAGAGCTGTTACTCAAACACAGGATTCCTGAATACAAGCTCCAGATTCTTCCGCTTGCTTGCCAGTAACCAGTGTGGCCACAGAAATGAATCAATTGCTCTCAGTGTGTTAGAGAATTCTCCTAAACTCAAGAGTTTTGCCTCTGGATTCAGGCTCACAGCTGATGACAACTTGGTTAGATTGAGAAACTGGGAAAGCAAGTCTGATAAAAGCAAAAGGGATATAAATTGTAACCAGGAGAATTTTAATTCCTTTGCCACTGAGTTAAATATATGTAAACTTTTCATCTGAATATATGCTATGTGGGAGTTAAATGTGTACCAACAAGAGACAACACTTACAAATATTGTTTAATATTGGTTTCTTTTCTAGTCTGGAGAACATGGAGAGGAGTATTTGAAAGTTCTCAACCTTTACATGCAGAATGTATAAATTAATTCATGTTATTACTTCAGTTTCACAGCTGAGTTACTTTGTAAATAAAACTTTCCTCTCATTAGAAAGGAAGCCAATCTTGAACTTCCACATGGATCTCAGATCACTTAGATCTTGCTGTGCTGCATACATCGACCTGGAACCCAAGAGAATTTATGCACAATTGATGATTTTAGCCAGAAAGAATTTCCCATGGCTTTATGTCACAACTTCAACGATGAAAACATTGATTTTTCTTTTTTAATATTTCATTAGAAATACATTCCTTTAGAAGTACATAAAATTTGTAGGCCACTGTTCAGATTTCAGGGTGAAAGTGAAGTGAAAGTTGCTCAGTCATGTCCAACTCTTTGCAACCCCATAGATTATACAGTCCATGGAATTCTCCAGGCTGAAATACTGGAGTGGGTAGCCTATCCCTTCTCCAGGGGATCTTTCCAACCCAGGGATCGAACCCAGGTCTCCTGCATTGCAGGCAGATTCTTTACCAACTGAACTATCAGGGAAGCCCTGAGCTACAAAGTGAAAATCCATTTCTTCTGTAAACCATGTTATCATGCAGTTAGCTATGTATGTGTATCGTGTGTACCTATCTTTTGGTTTTTATTTATTTATTTTATGTCTGATGTTTGTCATTAATTTTACTGGAGAGAAACTTTACCTTCCTGAAGAAATTTCTTACCTTAAAGTAAAAAAATGTTTTTGCCCACAAACCTTCAGAGGAAGTTATAATTAAATATGGGTACTTCCTTTAGATAAATTTGTCATGTTTACCCAGTTTCCACTCTTATTAATACATTTTTATACCTTTAGACAATCTTCCTCCCTGCCTTGGTTTCTTTCTCAGGCTTCACTTTTTCTGTCACTTAACACTGATTATTTCCAAAACCTCTGCTTTTGTCTTTCCTTGCTCATAATTTCCGTGACAAGCTGGTGGTTTCTGGTCTACAATTCTTGCCCTAACTGACCTCTTATTGCAGTCCTGCATAGCTATTGCCTGTATGGTGTCCTTCCATTCACACTATGCCGAGATTGCAGACCCATTAATAGCCACCCAATCTTCCATACTGGGAACACCAAGGTCATTCGGGACATTTCTTACCATCTAGTACAACCAATTTTTATCAAACCCTTAAGACTGGAGCTATATTCTTGATTCCAACATTTTTTCCCATTCCTGATGCTGCTACTGTACATATATTTACAATTTCCCTCTTAAACTACGCTACAGTTCTTCTCTATGCTGTTCTGTAATTCTCCATATTGCTAACAAAGGAATATTACTGAAAAACAAATCTAATCATACCTTTTCTCATGCTTCCAAACCTATATTGAACTCCCTATACTGTTGTTATCCTTAACTTTCCTTGCTTTCCTTTTGCTCTCAAGCACCACATCATATGTTTTCAGTCTCCGTTCCTGCCCCTTCTGATCATATATCCAGTGATCAGGGCCATCATGAGCTAGATCAGGAATCATGCCTCTGAATATTCTACATTTTATATCTGAATTGACTTCTCAAACCTTCTCCAAACTGTGTGTCTTTCATGACTCAGTTCAATTCTCATTTCCTCTATGAAATCATGCCAGTCTCATACGAAGCATGTATTGCTTTCATAATCTATCCCTATTGTAGCTTTTAGCACATTTGACTATAATTGTCTACTTATATGTCTATCTCCTCCACTAAGTAGTGAGGATAAAACATATCATTTCTCTGTGTGTGTGTGTGTGTTTTAACCCACATCAGGGATTGAACCTGTGTCTCCTGCATTGGCAGGCTGATTCTTCACTGTTTAGCCACTAGGAAAGTCCCCGTTCACTTTTTATACACCATTGATCCTCAAACAGAATGATGGCTCCCTGTGGTGGTCTCTTTCCTTGATGGGATACCTTTCCTCTTAGGGAAGCTCATAGTCCTTGCTTGGTGCTCAACATTAAGTGGCATTTATTGGTTAACTAGTGAAACACTCAAACTATGAGCAGATTTTCTGCCTTTCATAGATTAAAATGTAATACTGAACAATATTTTGACATAGTTGGAAGATCATACTTCAGAAACACTGTTTACTAGTGTTGTTAAGATTGGCACCTTGCAAACCTCTTTGGAACTGTTTCCTTACCTGCAAAAACCCAGTGGTGAAACCTCTCTTAACAGGATTGTTACGTAATGAGTGAAACCCACACTGAGATTTCTCGGCTCAGACTGGGGTGCTCCAGATAAGTCAGCTCCTTTCTCCCAGTTGATGGCTATGGACTAAACAATGAAAATGGTTCTTACTAGCATAGAATCAGATAGCACCATGAGAAAACCTAACAGAGTGACTGTGACCTCGAGTTTTGAAAGTTATTATGTTGATGGAATATACATGTGTTTAATCTTCAATAATTTTTTCACAATAACTGTTTCATAATAAACTTGTAAATTTAGACTTGTACCTTTCCATATGCTGAACATTAAGCTAATTCTCTCATAAAAGGATTAAATGATTAAAATCAGTGGTTTCTTGGTATACATGGGGGAAGGCCTTCGGTTTCCTTTTTGTCAAGTCACGTACTTAAAAACGTAAAATAGAATACATTTGTTTTGAGGACAAGTAGCTGGAAGACTTGACTGTATGTTTACTGTGTTCTTTTTAAACAGGAGATATTTATAGTTATGTATTAATTACTTATGGAGTCAGCTTACTTTTGATTAAAATTCAAGCTTAGAAATTTTAAATTTAGACTAGTTTTAAGGTTGAGGGTGAGGTAGAGATTGATAGAAATGTGTGTTCCTGCTGCATCAGTTTGGATTACTGAAGAGTTTGATATACTACAAGGCTATTTCTTCAACAGTTATTAGGAATTGGATTTATTTTCTTCCTGAGTTTAGGCTCATAGCTCAGGCAAAGACATAAGCTCTTCTGCTGCTAGAAAAGGCCTTTGGGAAGAAAATACATTCCATTCTGAGCTTTTGTTTGCAGCAAAATGTCAAGTCAGTTACCTACTGAACATAAACCTCAAGAATTCTGGAAAACCAAACCTGAAATAGATGGAGACAGAGGCTTCCCTGGTGGCTCAGTGGTAAAGAATCTGCCTGCCAGTGTAGGAGACACTGATCCGTGATCCGGGAAGATCCCATGTGCTACAAAACAGCTAAGCCCATGCACCACAACTATTGAGCCTGTGCTCTGGAGCCCGCAAGCTGCAACTACTGAGCCCATGTGCTACAACTTTTGATTGCAAATATTGATGCCAGCATGCCCTAGAGTCTGTGGTCTGCTACAGGAGAAACCACCACAATGAGAAGCCTACACACCAGATCGAAGGGTAGCCCCCACTCGCTACAACTAAAGAAAAGCCTGTGCAGCAATGAAGACCCAGCGCAACCAAAAAAAATAAATAGATGGTGACATCAGCCAGGAGAAGAAAATTAGTATTGGATTTAACAAGGCCTAGTAATGCAGTTATATTAAGATTCAGATAATCAGCAGGAAATATTATGGTTCATGCTGTATTATTAACATTATTGTATATAAATTCCTTGCTAATTCATTTCAAACATACATTAAGTACTTTACTCAAAGCACTCTACTACATAGAGGTTTTTGTGGATATGTATGTCCATGGGGTCGCTAAGAGTCGGACACGACTGAGCAACTTCACTTTCACTTTTCCCTTTCATGCACTGGAGAAGGAAATGGCAACCCACTCCAGTATTCTTGCCTGGAGAATCCCAGGGACGGCGGAGCCTGGTGGGCTGCCGTCTATGGGGTCGCACAGAGTCGGACACGACTGAAGCGACTTAGAGTAGTAGTATATATAAAGAAAATCTGAGTCATGATCGTAAGGTTAAATGAGTGTGTGTATGTGTTTTCATGTTTATGTGTGTGTGTGTGGGGGGGGGGTGGGTGGGTGGGTGGGTGGGGGTGGGGGAGGTTGAGTCAGGGATAGGGAGAATTAAAAAAACAAATAAATGATTATAGTGTAATATAAGTACAAAGAAAGATACACAAGAGAGAGAAACATCTGAGAAGGGAGGAGTCGCATGTTGATGGGAAGGTGGCTTTGCATCTGAGCCTTAGAGGTAAATGAGTTGAGTGAAAGATATACTAGCAGAGAGAAGATTGAGGCCTAAGTACATAGGCCAGGAAGGAGAAGGTTGAATTAATTTACCTTCATTGTAGTTTATGTGGATTGGAGTAAAATTCGAGCATGCGTGCTGTTTCTCAGTTGTGTCCGACTCTTTGCAACCCCATGGATTGTAGCCCACCAGGCTCCTCTGTCCAGAGGATTCTCTGGGCAGGAATACTAGAGTGGGATGCCATGCCCTCCTCCAGAGGAATCTTCCCAACCCAAGGATGGAACCCATGTCTCAGCCATCAGCAGGCAGATTCTTTACCACCAGCACCACCTGGGAAGCCCTAGGAATAAAGCATATTGAAGCTAAATGGTAGAATTTGGTATTATTTCACTGTTAGAGATGTTAGATTTAACAGAGTGTACATTTAAATTTGTAACTTAAAGTGGAAAAGGGAGGGAATCCTATTTCCAACCCTGATTTTGTTTAGATTCTTTAAACTAATCTAGGTTTCTTGGTCTCAATATTATGGATATTTTGGACTGGATAATTCCTTTTTGGGGGATGTTTAGAGGCAGCTCTGGCCTCAACCCAGGGCTGGGATTAGAGGGAGGCAAGGGGAGGCAGGTAGGCCATGGTGTTTAAGGAGGCAGTCACTCTCGGGGTCATGTGAACTTTAATCTTGAGTGTTGATAACCCTAAGAGTGAGTAAGTGCCTCCTTAAATTTGGAGCTCTGGGCACCTCCCATGACTGTCACAGTCCTGGCACTGCCTCTGTCCACTGGAAGCCAGTAGCACCCTCCCAGCTGTGACAGCCAAATAAGCCTCCAAATATTGCCAGACATCCTCGGGAAACAAAACCACCCAGGTTAAGAACCACTGCAGTTTTACTGGAATAACAGCATATTTCTTTTTCATTTGTAAAATGGCAAGAGGAGCAGCCAGCAATGTGATGGAATTCAACTGAAAGGTAGCAACTAAATACAGATGGAATTTGGGCTGAGACACACTTGGGGAGTAAGATTTGAAGAGAGAGCTGTGGGAAGAGGCTGCTGTGATTAATGGGCTGATAGGCATTGGCATAGAAAGAGACAAGGGTTTGTATGAAAGTTACCTAAAGGTGAAGGATCCATCCTGCTGTTAATAATCTACCTGACTTCTAGGCCTCGGCTACACTGAAGAATAATAACTCTGCTGTCAATCTTGGGGTCGATATGATGAGACTTCCAAGTATGTTTTCCTGATCCTTGTACAAATGCTCAAAAAAAAAATCTACAGCGTGCTTGTACTTTATTTTTATGAAACTAGACTGTCTTCTTAGTTAATACATTACTGTGCTTATATTTGCTATTATCAATTCTACCCTACCCTGCTCTATTCTATTTTCTTGGGCTCTGGATAATCTGTGGCACTTGGGGATGTGCAGTTTGTGCAGTGTGGTTACTAAGGTTACAGATACTTAGACCCTAGCAGACTACTAACCTTATCAGTTAGTATGAGATTACAAAGGCATGTCATATTTTATGTGTTTTCGTGGTAAAGGTTAGATACAAGTAATATGGCTAATTAATGTTTAGCAATGGGGTTTGTAGCCTAAAATTTCAGGGGCCTCATATTCAATCATATTCAAGCACACAACTCCATATACTCTTTGTGACACTTACCACAAAAGTTGCTCTGTGGTGATAATAAATTGAATGAATGTTATAGCTCACTCACATCTGCCAGGCAGTGTCCTATGTGTTTTATTTGCATTTATTGTTCCAGTAACCTTTGGTGGTGGTTCATGTTATTATCTCCATTTCATGGATGTGGAAACTAAACTTAGCCAGTTTCTTTAACTTGCCCACAGTCACAGGGTTAGGATCACTTGATTCCAGATCTGCCAACTCTTGAGTGCATGTTCTTAACTGTTACTTAAGGGCTGCATGTAAATGACCTTGTAGGTTGTGCAGGGCACAACTCCAGGTATCCCAATATACACTGTACACATTATGAGTGCTTCGACAGAGTGTCTTGGTAGGTACACACACAAAGTGAATTCTAATGCTTTGAAGTATTATTTCCTTTTAAATTTTTATTGAATGGTATACAATGAGGGATGGGAATATGAGGAGTGATTCCCTTCCTTCCTCCCTCCCTCCATCCTTTCCTTCCTTCCTTCCTTCCTTCCTTCTTCCTTGTGAGGACAAGCCTAAATGTAAATTCCTTTGAGGAAAGGATGGGATTTAGCTGAAAGAGTGTTCTTTACCTATTGTGATTTCCCGAATTCTAGTGTAGCTGATGCTCTTCGGGAATGAAACTACCTCTTTAGAACTCTCCTTCAGCTGGTGTTAGTGAAAATCGTATAATGCCACCCGAGTTCCCTATCTGAGGCCTGAGGCTAGAATATTCTCTCACTATTATTTATTATTGTCATGGAGCCATTAGCTTTTGCCATTAGAAGCTATACTTATACTAAAGGTGTTACAGCTGGATGTATGTGCTCCAAATTCTCATTATAGGATGCTGACCTTTCCCTATAAATCTCATCTTGGAGTTATCAGCTTTCTGCTTGTTGGCTCTAATTGGAAAGTTCTCTGCTATATCCAGGTACAAAATGTACTATCAGAGCTTGAATTTCTGCCCCTTATTAACATTACCTTTGTGACTTATTTCCTCAATTCTCTTTCCACTGGCAATCCAGCTGAAACAAATTCCTCGGTTTTATATACAAAGTGAGCTTGTGGTAGAACACATTACAAATCATACAGTGCAATAAGCGAGAGCACAGTCTGATACTTTTACCATTAGAGAATATTAAAATGTCCTTTACTTTACTAATTAATTACTTGCACACCACTTTTTCACTTAATACTCTAGAAATAAATTCATGCATTTTTCATCAGTTTGAAACTCATTTTACAGTTGAAAATCCAAGTGTCAGATATACAATAGAAAATTCCATGAAGAGTTTGCGAGGAGTTGTGTTATAATTTCCTGAAACATACCTACACTTCAGATGGTGTCTAATTTTATGGATATGGAAACTAAAGACTGTGTAATCCAGAAATGGCAAAGGGAATGTTTGTGACTTGATTCATCTTTCCATCAGAAAAAAATATTTCCCTGAGTAAATCCTTTAGAATTTCCAGATATTTAAGCTGGTGAATTTCTCAGTGGTGTATCACTATATCCTTTTTCTGAGATAGGAAGTATATATACCAAACTTAGAAGCTCCTGAACTCTCAAACATTCCTGTTCTAGGATCTTTATATACGATAATAATGACATGCTTGAAGAAATCAGTGTTACTCAGAAAGATTTACCCTAAGTTCATACTTTATATCTTCAGTTTCAGTTCAGTTTAGTTGCTCAGTCATGTCTGATCTTTGCAACCCCATGGACTGCAGCACGCCAGGCCTCCCTGTCCATCACCAACTCTCGGAGTTTACCCAAACTCATATCCATTGAGTCAGTGATGCCATCCAATCATCTCATCCTGTCGTCCCCTTCTCCTCCTGCCCTCAATCTTTCCCAGCATCAGGGTCTTTTCAAATGAGTCAGCTCTTTGCATCAGGTGGCCAAAGTGTTGGAGATTCAGCTTCAACATCAGTATATATTTAAATTTTTAAACAATTACTTCACAAATTTCATCAAAAGCACTTACTTTGAAACAATTGTGTAGGGTATGCTGAGTGTGAATTTTGTTTTCCTTAGGTTTTAATTTATTTTTTTTTTCTGTTAAAAATTGATTAAGCAATTTTTAAATAAATGAAGCTCAAGCTTCATGAGGCCATGAGGTAAAATGATCAAAACTGTATAATTTCTAAATTAAGACCTATGTAGAATTAAGTTATTTCCAAGAAATTAAACATGAATACTTCCTTTTTCCTCAAATGAACTTATTTTCCCTAACATTAATATTGAGAGACAAAGAGGAAAAACTTTAATTTAGAAAATCTTCATTATTGAAATATGAGGTTAATCATTCTCTTTTTGCTAATATATGGAACAGATTTTTTCCAGGCCTCTTCTGATTAAGTTATCCTACAGAATATTTAGACTATGTGCATCTCTTATATTTGGTGACAAAATACATGTACAATAAAGGAATTTATTGCAGGATATTGTTACTTTGGGGCTTCCTTGGTGGCTCAGGTGGTAAAGAATCTGCTTGGAATGCAGGAGACCCATGTTCGATCCCTGGGTCAGGAAGATCCCCTAGAGAAGTGAATGGCTACCCACTCCTGTATTCTTGCCTAGAGAATTCCATGGACAGGATCCTGACCAGGTCCACGGGGTTGCAAAGAGTTGGACATGATAAGTGACTAACACTTTCATTTTTTTTTTCTTTGGTACTTTTAGAATTATAGGGGTGCTCAGGATATTCAGCTGAAGATACAATAGGAAAGTTAAAAGATAAACTGAGATATATCAAAATTCTTAGGAATTTGAGCAAAAAAACTATTGGAATTAGCACCAAATTGGAAGTGGTTAAGATGGCTCCACCAAGAGGTACCTGGGGAGAAACTTTTACAGAGAAAAAGCAGAAGCAAAGTAAGGAAATTATTACCTGCTTCCAGCTCAAAGCCTAGTTGGCAGTCTGTAATGGGTTGTCTTTGGTGTTTTGATTTTATAACTGTGAAGCACAGGCTTAGATTTTGGTGTGTTTATATAGACCTCCATAGCACTTAGACCTCTACAGTCTAATGGTGGCTGTCCCTGCTTAATTAACTTAACAGGTAGTACCCACTTTGGATATGTGTTATATTATGAATTTGATTACATGGATTTAAGAGAGATTTCAGCTTCGTGTAGCACCAGACACTATAGGTTAATCCAAATATTACTCCTTGAGTGCATAGACTTGATACATTATTTTTTCAGAGAATATGTAGATTATGAGAAAATAATTCCTGATTTCAAACAACTTAGAAAATTTTGTTCCTATTTCCAAAATGGATCTGTACAAGTCAAGTACCCCTAACCTCTTTGCTCATTACTTTATATAGAAATGGACACCATGGTTAGGAATAGTCAGCTCCCACCTTTTGAGTATTAAAGAAGAAACTATGACCAAGCCATACCACTCGACTCTAAATCTATTAATAGTCTTTTCTGGTTTAGTATTAATAGAAAGGTTATCTTTGTTTCGACCTCAGTTTGCCCTTAGTAAAAGAAGCAGTTCCCATTCTGCTGTTTTTGTGTGCACATTGGAAGACAAAGGAAGAAATGTGTCACAGAAATTGTTTAAAATGCATAAATTTAGGATAACATAAAATGTTAATCTGTAATCTGTAGAACCCTGAGTAAATATCTCGTGCTCAGAGACATTAACAGAATGCATTTGGGAACAAGAGGATTTTTTTCCACAAATACTTTGAATACAATAATAATCTGATATTTTATAGAGACTAGTCATTTCCTCCTCTTTGCCTTCCTGCTCTTTCATCATTCTCTTTCTCCATTTCCTCCTCCTTCTTTCTGTCTTAGCATCCCCCTATAAATAGAAATAGTCACTGCCTTTTTTAAAAGTTGCCATTATTTTCCAATCTTGTGATTCTTATTTTATAGGAACTACAATTCTAGACAGAGGAAGAATTTTTTTATAAGTAATACTTTAAAAAATTTTTCTTTATCTATTGTCTGTCTATCTATCATCATCTATCTATCTAGGCTGCAGTGGGTCTTTGTTCCTTTGTGCGAACTTTCTCTGGTTGCGGTGAGCCGGGGCTACACTCTAGTTGTGATGTGCAGGCTTTTCATTGTGGTGGCTTCATTTGTGGTGAAGCACAGGCTTCTCTTGTGTGGTAGAAAACAGGAGTGTGGGTTCAGGAGTTGTTGCCCAGAGGCATGTGTAATATCCTCCAACCAGAGATCGAACCTGTGCACCCTGCATTGGCAGGCAGATTCTTAACCACTGGACCACCAGGGAAGTCTCTGGAAGAAAAATTTAAAAAAATATATATATAAAGTTGTAAATAATACTTTCTTTTTTGTTGTATTCCAGTGGGTTAATAATTTTTTAAAAAATATATTATTCATAATACTATGTGTTATCAAGTGCCAAGCTGTCTGCAAGTAATATATTATTTTATTATTTCAATGACCTATGAGATATTTCCATTTTGGAAAAGAAGAAAATTTGACTTTAAGAAAGTTAACTAAATTTTCCAAATTCGCATAGTTTGTTAGTGATTATCTTGAGAAAAGACAGATCCTGACTCTTAATTCTTAAAACATTCTATAAGTAATTCTTGGATGTCTTAGAATTAAACATTACTAAATATTTTCTCAGTACGTCAAATATAAATATTAAAACCCCTTCCATGATAGTCTTTTATAAAAAGAGTTTATAGGTTTCTAAAAAGTAGATTAGAAACTCTCTTAGCTGTGTTTGCTTATAATTAACATAAGAAACATAGTATTAAGTACTTGTATAAATATCGGATTATAACAACAGCAAACATATTTTCATGTGTTCATATTTCTGTAGCTTTTCTATTAACATGTGAGTTGCATTCTTATACCTTAGTTGTTGACATAATCTAAATGAACATAGTTCTTTTTTCAGCTTGAAATACTGATATTGTATTTCTCAATCCAATGCAGTTTTTATTAATATCTATCATTGGGAAGTATCAACTCGATAAGACACACCTGACCAAATTTTGTAATCCTTTTGGCTCATGGGCTTTGACTTTGAAGCCTTTAAAAACATGCTGATTTTGTTTTCCAAAGATTCTTTAGCAATTCTAAGACTTAGTCCAGAAGTCAAGAGCTACTTTTTCATAACACTTTGGCAGTTCTTACCATTTTTCTTTGATCTTATCATTCCCTATCCTGGAAATTAGTTTTTAGTTTGTTCTATTAGTTTTTGTTTGCTGCAGTGTATTGTTGTGCTCCTGTCTTATTCCTCGTCTTATAACGTTCTTACAGATATTATTGTCTATATGCAATAAAACAAACACAAAGACAACCTGAAGCTACAACACAAACTCTTTATGATAGGGACGATGTTGAAACCATGCTGTGTAGCCAAAGTGATGTAGGAAAAGACAGAGTTGCCAACAAAGAATGGCAGTCATTGTCACTGGCTCGTTCTCATCAGGGGCTCACAATTCATATCCCTACTTAGAGCATCATCAACAAATGCTAACACATTTTTCAGCCTCGTGCCAAATTTAAATGCTATAGGGAAACTCAAGTGGCTTAAGTGGTTAAGAATCTGCCTGCCAGTGCAAGAGCCCGCAAGAGACACAGGTTTGATCCCTGGGTCGGGAAGATCCTCTAGAGGAGGAAAGGGCAACCCGCTCCTGTATTCTTGCTTGGAGAATCCCATGGACGGTGGAGCCTGGTGGGCTACAGTCCATGGGGTTGCAAAGAGTCGGATGTGACTGAGCATGCAAGCACGTGTATGGAAACTCAGAAATACCACTAGAAACAAAAGAGGCATTGGACTTACAAAATTGTGTAAGCAGACCACAAGGAAATTTGTGATTTACTCTGTTTTTAATATTTGACTTTTGAGGGAGAGTGGATTTTATGATTGCAATTGATACATTCTATTTAAATTTTGGTGAATGTCCCTTTTTTATCATTTGAAATAATATCATATATTAACTTGAACTCTGCACTCTGAAGAAAAAGAAATCTTAGAATTTCATTTTTGGGGGTCTTCCCTGGTAGTACAGTCACCAAGACCATGCTCCCAATGCAGGGGATCTGGGTTCAATCTCTGGTCAGGGAACTAGATCCCACATGCCTCAGCTAAGAGTTGCCACGCTGCAACTAAAGATCCCCATGCTGCAACTAAGGCCCGGTGCAGCCAAAAAAAAAAAAAAAAGTCTTGACAATTTCATTTTTCCAAACACTGAGATTGTTCCTTTTGCTAGAAGAAATTAAATAACTGAAATTCTGAAAATAACGTAGTGCTCTCTCTGAGATACTCTTGGGTTCTATCTACCCAAATAACGTGAGGATCCATGCCACCATTGGCTACTAAAACCACTTATCATGCCAAATGTTTGTGTAGGATTTATTTCAATGATTGTTTTTTCTTTTTTACCATTTGACTGACAGATATAATGAAAGTCATTGGCAGCCTCTATCAAATACAAGTGCTTCCCATGTATTTAACAACTGAAAATACCCACATTTCATCTTGGCAACCTAATAAAGAGCCTGATGTTCTAAATGTCTTCTCAAAAAACATTTTTTTAAAGAATATTTTTGTGCTTAAGCATAGTCTCCTCCAAAATCTTTAAATTAATGTTGTACAGGGGTTTTTTTGTGAGGAGCTGTGTGTGTGAAAAATGACTTATATGGGCAAATTGAGAAGTCTAAAATTATTTCTAGTTGAACAAAACATTCAGGGCAACATTTGTACAGAACTTTTTTTAGTAATATCTGTACACACATATCTAACTATGTGTGTGTGCAGTTGATTCTTGAATAATAGGTGTTTGAACTGCTCTAGTCCACTTATAGAAGGAGTTTTTTCAATAAATGCATACTAGAACACTACACAATCTGTGGTTGGTTGACTCTGTGGATATGGAATCTCCAGTACAGAGGAACTTGGAATACAGAGGCTGATAGGTTATAATGGTATTTTCAGTCACATGAAGGCTCAGTGTACCTAACCCCTCTGCATTGTTTAAAGGTGGATTGATATACATACATATTACTTGAAACAAGCTTGTATAAACTCATTAAGCTTTTTCTCTGCCTTTAAATTGGAGCTGTGGTAGTTGCCAGGATATGTTAATACCTTGAAATAGCAAATCCAAAATATTAAGTAATCTATATACTATACCCACCTTTTCCATTGCAGAGGCCTTCCCTCTAATCACACTAGCTAAAGGAACCATTTCTTCCAACCCCTTATTCCTATGATACTTTAAAAAAAATTGCTTCATACAAAGCAATCCTTTTAATTTGTCTGCTTGTATCCTCTACTAGGGGAGAAACATTGTGTGCTGATTTGCTGCCAAATTCTCCTGAGTCTAGTCTTCTACATTATCCATTCATTCAAAAATATTTCTTAGAACTCACTTGGCTTGAGATGGGGAAAAGGTGACGAACAAAAATGAAGTCCCTGCTCTGCTGCTGCTGCTGCTGCTAAGTCACTTCAGTCATGTCCGACTCTGTGCAACACTATAGACGGCAGCCCACCAGGCTTCACCGTCCCTGGGATTCTCCAGGCAAGAATACTGGAGTGGGTTGTCGTTTCCTTCTCCAGTGCATGAAACAGAAAAGTGAAAATGAAGTCGCTCAGTTGTCTGACTCTTAGCGACCCCATGGACTGTAGCGTACCAGACTCCTCCGACCGTGGGAGTTTCCAGGCAAGAGTATTGGAATGGGGTGCCATTGCCTTCTCCAGTCCGTGCTCTAATGGGATGCAAAACTTGTATTAAAAAGGAATATTTTTGATAGTTCCAGAGTTATTCTATAGCTGGGCAATAGTTTCTAGGGCTTATATTATATAAATGTGAGAATAGAGATAAAGTTAGTCTTTCCCCTCCTCCCCCAAATGTTCCTTTTACAACTTTTCTACTTTTATCCCAGTGAGTCATTTTAGCATGGGTGCTTTTGATTTGGGGAGAGTCACTGAACATTATCGGTTATCGCTGGTCGTTACTTTGTCCATTTGTGAGAAGAGGGAGCGAATTCCAGTGCTTTTCTACAACTTAGGGCTTAATAAACTATTATCAATTGTGCCTTCCAGTATGTGTCAGCCTCTCTTTACAGAGAGCCTTTCTGGCCTTTTCCTAGATGGTACTAATAAAGGCAGTTTGGAGTTTTGTTTGGTGGGAAGATCTGCAGTAATGCTAATAGTTCACCATTTTGGAGTATCAATAGTCTCTCCAGGTGACCTGAAGTGCTGAATAAAATCTAACCAAACAGATATTTTCTATTATTACTTTAAATGATGTAAAGAAAAAAAAGTTTGAATTTACAGATCTTTTAAATTGTAACTGTGATTTATTTTAACTTAAACACAATCTAATATACAGCCTTTCCTATGCATTTTAGTGCTGGAATCATACTTTATGAATTGATCTTACAAGAGTTGCAAAATAAATTTGCTGTCTTAGTGTTTCCTGTATGACTACACTGTCATTTGTTTCTGCGCTTCATACCAACTCTCGGACATGGAATGCCCTTCCTTTTGCCTTTTTAGTTCACTGATTCCTTCTTATCCTTTAAGAAAAATTGCTTTCTCTAGGATTCTGTCCATGTGCTTACTTACCTGAACTGTTTAGTTACCATTAAGCCACACACATTGTTATTTCTGTGTTTTCATAAAGCCAGGAGCATAGTATTTCCCTTATCACAATTTGCATAATTATTTGTTTCTAGTTTTGCATCCCCTATTCAGTGTGTGAGCTCTTTGATACTAGAGACTCTATTGTGCTCTGTTTTGTAACAGTCTAACCCAGCACAGTGTCTACTATGTAGATCAGTGTCTACCATGTAGACTGCTGAAGATCTTTTGGGTGGCTGTAACAAGATACTATAGACTGGACAGCATGTAAACAACAGAAATTTGTCTTTTATAGTTCTGGAGGCTGGAAGTCTGAGATCAGGGTACAACATGGTCAGGTGAGGGCCCTCTTTCAGCCTGCTGATTCTTTGTATCCTCACATGTTGAGGGGGTGAGTTAGTTTTCCCGATTCCCTTTATAAGGACCTTAATGCTATTCCTGGGGCTTCCCAGGTGGCACAGTTGGTAAAGAATACACCTGCCAACGTAGGAGATGAAAGGGATGAACGTTTGAACCCTGGGTTGGGAAGATTCTCTGGAGTAGAAAATGGCAACCCACTCCAGTATTCTTGCCTGGAAAATTCCATGGACAGAGGAGCCTGTTAGGCTATAATCCATGGGTCACAAAGAGTCTGACACAACTGGAGCACGCAGGAACATACGAATCCCATCCCTAATCACCTCCCAAAGACCCTGCCTCCTAATACTATCATCTTGTATGTTAGCTCTTCAACATAGAATAGATCATAAATCTATTACAGATGAGAATAGATCATGCTCAGTATATGCTCATAAAGGGATGAATAAAAATTAAAGATTTAGATTGGATCCAATTCTTTGTGCAGAGATTAGAGCCTTGAAGAGAGTATAGTCCAGAAGGGAGAGTACACGTCAGCAATGATTGCTTTTTCCACTGTGATAATGGTTGAAGTTATGAAATACAGGGACAATATAGTGACAATAATGAAATGAAAGTTGCTTAGGGAAGAGTGTTCAATCTAGGCGAGAGAATTGAACTGATGAATTCAGATTGTTGTTATGAAGACCAACAGAGAAGGATTCTTGAGTGATTGTGAAGAATTTGTAAGGAGTGTACAGAGTAAAGAATGATGAAATTTAATTGAAAATAACTAGTTTAAAATTGGAAAAATAGGCATGAAAGTGTTGGAAAATTCATTTTATTATTGTGAATTATTGATGAGTTATCACTGCTAGCATATGCTCAAACTAGATTTATGTTGTCAATTTTTAAAAGCCCTTGGATAATTTAGATTTATATAATTCACTTAAAAGCTATATAAAATATTAATAAGTGATAATACCCACCACATTAAGACTTTGCTCCATGCCGTGGACTGTGCTGCATACTTTTGAATGCATTATCTTTAATATTTAATCCACTGCAATTGTTCACATTTTATAGACGAGTAAACAGAGGGTTAGAGAGCTCATTTTACTTGTCTTTGATCACACAATTTATTAAATGCCAGATCTAACATTAACTTCATTTCATTTAAAAAATTTTTGTTTTATTCTTCTGTTCTACTCTTTTTTTTTGGACTGTGCCAGGTCTTAGTTGTGGGGTCTTCATTGTGGCACACAAGGTCTAGTTCCCTGACCAGGGACTGAACCTGGACCTCATGCAGTGGGAGTGTGGGGTCTTAACCACTAGACTACCAGGGAAGTCCCAAATCCATTCCATTTGAGTTGAAAATTTGTGCTTTGTTGCACTACATTGTAATATATCCCAATGAGTTTCTGAAGTATGTGTACATTTTCAGCATGTGTTTAAAGTGTCAAGCATAAATGTATATAATTCAGTTATCTCTTATGTGATCACTCATTCATTCATTCATTCATCAAACATTCATTGACCCTCTAGGCACTGAGCAGAAGTACTGTGTATACAACATGCTCAATGCCCTTTTGAAATTTATAGTGGAAGAGAAAGGCATTTAGAAATATAAATAACTATGTAATAACAATTTTGATAAATGCTATGAAGAAAAATACAGTGCCTTTTGTTAAGTAGATTACAGAGCAGGGTTCACATGTACTTACTTTCCTGTGGGCAAATGTAATTAGATTTACAATATAGCTTACTGTAACCTAAGAAGATGCTTAAAATAGCTCTAGATAAGTGGTACCACAGCAGTGTAATCAAGCCAAACAGTCTGAAAACATTGGTGTTCCAGCAGCCTTTCCACAGCACAAAGGGAATTTTGGTGAATTAAAGAAAACTGCAGTGGTATACCTAACAGGTTTTGAAACTTTACCAAATTTCACATGTGTATTTCAACTTTAGAAGGTGACTTTGGAGCTATCTCTGCAATGACCTACATCTGTTCACACAAAATAATAAATATCCATGAAGTTGACTATTGCACTGCCCTTTAGAAAGCAGTATCTGTCCTGCTGCAACTCCAAGCATGTGGGAGATTTTGAAATAGTACCTTGAGAAGATACTTGTTAAGTTTGAATATTTGGCTTCATATATTGCTAACATTTGGCATAAAATCTAAATAGCAGTAAAATAGGAAAATTTATATCTTTTAGCACCTAATAAAGCTGAATGGCCAAAATAAACAACCAAAAACATTTTTAAAAGGCAAGCAAATCAAAGCAAAAAAAAAATGTGAAACTTAACCAGATATTAATAACAACTTAGGTCCTGACTTTATTGTAATTCAAAGGTTATGACAGCCTAAATTTCAGTTTCAGACATTACCTTAGGATTGTATTATATTAATGTTATAAGAACCTGATACTTAAGGAATTTGAGAAAATTTCAGAAAAATCAAGGTCAATGATTTCTGTTGTTTTTTTTTTTAAAGTTTCTCACCAACAAATCTGTGTTTAGTTTGACTTCTGCCCTTTCCTTTCAAAGTCTATTCATAAACCGTTGGAAATCTGGTGATTTCCTGACAGTTGAAGATATTTTTGTAATTATCTGTAAATTTGAAAGGCTGAGGACTCTATTTATTAGCTGTCAGAGAGCCATTGAAATGTTTTTCATGAAATAAGTGGAAATATGTGTTAAAGATAGAAGAAAGCAAGAAATCCGATATCATAATTAAAACTCATTATCATCTATCAACTCTATTGTGAGATACTGTGAGGCTTTCCTGTTACCACCTTCCCTGGGAGTTCCTTCTGTCAATACTTTTCAGTGTCCTCTCTCTTGTCTGTCTTCCCTCCTCTCACAACAGAGGAATTGTTGAGTTGGGTCTTGAAGAATAAATAGGAACTTTGCTAATAGAAAAGTGAGAAAAGGACTCCTTGATAGGCACTGGCAACTGCTAAGGCAGTAAAGACAGGAGGATACAAAATAGCATGGGTTGAGCTGAAAATGAAATTCAGTGTGGTTAGAATATATGGTGCAAGGGAAGGGGTCAAATCAGATGGCAAAACCATCCACGGACAGGAAGAACTTATCATGTATTAGGTGAGGGCCTATTCGGTGACCATGAAGGGCCTTACCTCTACTACCAGGGCCGGAGGGAATGAATGAAGGACTCACAGGGGATACAGAGTGTGCACGGATAAGAACACATTTATGGCATTTCATGCCTGGTCTGATGGTTTTCATTTTCTTTGCAAATGAGAAACCTGGTCAACCACAGATTGACAGATGACAGGGTGGTTGGGAAACTTGAAGAGAAAGGAAGATGTTTAGAACCACATTGGAAAGGAGAGGAACGTACCAAGAGATATGAAAAAAGCTTACGGGGAAGCCATTGAGAGTCCTATTAACACGTGAAATCTATGAATGTATATTGGCATCAACTTGTGAGGTTAATTCATGTTTTTTAAAACTCTACTTAGTACTGTAATTGCAGTGCCCATTTTGAGTTTGGAAGTTCCAGGCTCCTTGTTGCCAGAAGACAAAGATGTGAGTGACTTGAGAACATTGATGATTAAAGGTGATGTTAATATTTATTGAGTACTTGATGTGCTAGGAATTGTGCTTAGTACATTATAGACATTGCCACATTCGTCCCCTCCTTTACTATGAAGTACAAGTTTTATGCTCATTTTTAAAAGACAAACAGAATCCTTATGTTAAGTAATGTTCCCAAGATATTTTTACCAATGAGTAGCAGAACTGGAATTTGAATGAAAATTAACATTGCAGCGGAGTACAAAAGAAGTGAAGGTTGGAAAAGGACTAATTTGGGACTTACCTGATGGTCCAGTAGCTAAGACTCAGAGCTCCTAATGCAGGGAGGTGGGGTTTGATCCCTGGTTGGGGAACTAGATTCCACGTGCCACAACTAAGAGTTCACATTCTGCAAGTAAAGATCAAAGATTCTGTGTGCCACAACTAAGATCCCGCACAGCCAAATAGATAAATAAAAATAAATATTAAAAAAAAAAAGAAAAGGGTCAGTAGCTTGGGAGAAGATGTAAGCCTCAAAACAGGGGAAACTTTCAAGGAAATCCAGGACAGAATTGACAGAAATAATGTTTTCAGTGTTGTCTGAAGGACAGGAAAATGATGGGGAATTGGAATGTCGATGTTTAAGACTTCGGTAGTAGAAGCATTAAGAGTGCCCATTAGCTTCAAGTTGTAAGTGAGTTACTGAAAGGAGAGTAGATGTGGAGGTCACAGTTTCTCTGGCTAGGTTACTGATTGTAGTACATGGTTATTGATTATGAATATTGATTATGGTGTGGCTTTGGAGTGAAGAGAAATGGATTTTGAAGAAACGGTCTGAAGGATATTAGGTCCTAGTTTTCTGGATGGTATAGCTTGGTGAAATGAACTTAAGTGAAGAAAAATTTCGTTGTGTGAACTGAAAAGTAACGGTAAGATGTAGAGTAGAACTAGGTTTGTGCTGAGCCTCTGTTCTGGGCCTAAAGATATGGAATTAGCAAGTATTCAAGAGGACTCACTCTAAGTCAGGTCTTCAAGGAGAAAAGATCATAGAGAGAGTGCAATGTCTAGGTTAGAAATTAGGTAATTTATGTGAAAAAAAAAAGGGGGGGAGCTCTAGAGGATTCAGGGAAAAATATTAGGAAGGACATTAAGAGGAGTGTGGTAGGGTGGAGAGTATGAACCAAAAGGAAAAAAATACATAGCAGTGTAGTTGTGTGAGCAAGAGACTGAGAAAGAGGATTAGAGATTAGAGGAAACAGTTTATTAAGGGCATGAGAGTATGAGAGACAGAGGCATTGTAGAATTTGATGGCTTCAAGTTTGTAAATAGATCTTTGGTTTAAAGGTATTTTGCTATTTTGATTCCAAAGAGTGTGGTGATCTGACTTCAACCATATTAATATTTGAGTAAGTGAGTGTGGCACTGTTCAAATCTCTGTAGGTGTTGAGTAACAGACATACCTTGTCGGTCAGTCAATTCAGTACAAGTTTTGGATTAAAAATAACTGGATTTATGCTTCTGATTGTGTCACTTGCTTAATAATATTTTACTTAAAAATATAATATTGTCTAATATTTAGTATTTAGGTTTGTGTAGCATCTTTTGATTATTAGGACAGATGCTTGCTTAATGATGTTAATTTCCATTGCTATATTTAAAAACAACATAGTCTTACCTAAGCACTGTGATAATGTAATAGAAATCAAGTACTTTAAATGGGATCTGTAGATTCACTTGTTCTACACTGTATGAAAAAGAAAGGTGGCATATAGAAAATAAAGGAGATACGACATCATCAAGTGGATTTTCTCAAAACATTCATCATAATTTAGCATTGGAAATGGTTTTACACATCACATCGTCCATCCACTCTTTGATGCAAGCATGCAAGGGCTTTTAATGAAAGATATATCTTCTAACTGTAGGGTAGTTTGGAAAGCGTGAGCAAAATTGAGGTTGGAATCCTGGCTCCTGCCCCTAACATTGTGTAATACTAAAAACTTGGCTTCTCCAAGCCTAGTGTTCCCTGTTCTATAAAATGGGAATGCTAGAGTAATCAAGAGGATTGTAGCAGCCCATTTAACTTTTAGACATCTCTATCAGAGGTTATATTTACCTGGGACAAAACTCTCTCTCTCTCTGCAGTTTTCTAACACATTTGCTGGAATTGCATTAGGAAGCCGAAAAATCATCTTAAAACTAAGTTTCATACTGAGTTTAATTTGTTTTTATGTTTATGCCGCAATCTGGGCTTTGACATCTCAATAAAAACGTTGGTTTATTTTCCCCCCAAATAACTATTGAACACCCAACATATACGTTGGTTTATTTTCCCCCAAAATAACTATTGAACACCCAACATATACGAGGCAATGCTATGTGGGAGCCCACCACCCCCTGCCTCCAGCCAAAACCAGCCATTAGAGGCGTCCGTATATCCCAGGGACCATCTGCTTTCATGTCAGGTCTGCTCAGGTGCAGGCTGGGAGAAACCTGTGGGAAGTGTGGATTCTGTGCAAATCCAATAATGGGTGTTCAAATCTCAGCAGCATGTGCCCTTGTGGTCAATTACACTCCATCTAGTTGGAGGTCTTTGAAGCACATCCTTTAAGGCACCATACGTATTTGTCCATGCTAATCATACTTAAAAGCAATGTTGCTAAAGGCTCTAGTGTACACTTTGTTTCAGAAAATAAAATATAAATGTAAATCTGGCTCTAGGGAAGACAGAGGCTAATAGGAACTGCTCTGTGCTTGGCTTTCTTCACATTTCCCCATGCCAGTCCACCTCCTGGCCACCTCAGCTTGCATTATAAAAGTATGGTAAGCTAAGTATGGTGACACCAAGAAGACAAGCTCATTAAGATATTATGCTTTTGTAATGTGTTTTGGCTTCAGCCTTAGTCATGGTTAGTTTTCAGCACAATACTTGAAGAAATTATATTTGCTTTTAATACTGATTTTTCTCTCATCTTTGACTTCTCAATTAGAAGGGCAGATGGTTTACCTCTCCGTAACAAAGATATGTGAACAAGAGTTGTGCCTTCAATATTTTTACTGAAGTTCTACAATCACAAATTTCGGTTCTTCTATTCTCTCACATTTTGTTTATTCTAAGATCGTTTAAGTCATTTCCTTGAATTCTACTTATGTAATTTTGTTGTGCTTGTTTATAGATTTTAGGTTTTACTACTTGTTAAGGAGCACAATAGAATTTCTCGAAGTTGGCCATGAAAATGACTACAGACAGTAGCTGTAAATAGTGTTTCTATGGTTGTATGTTACAAGGCTTTGGAGAATCTGCCTCCTGTGACTTTCAGAGATCACCTTTGGTGGTTGTGTAAACTTCAAATAGTGGATTTGTTTTTGAGTATCTAAGAGTATGACGTGGAGTCTCATGCCTGTCACTTAACAGCAGGAGGACTGTTATTCTTTAGCTTTGTCCTAATGCCCTCCAATTCTTCCACCTGGGTCAGTCAGCCCCTTATCAGCTGATGTGATTTTACATTTTTGCCTCAATCATTATCTCGCACTTTAAGTTCTCCTTTTGTAGTATTTGCTATTTGCTTCCAAAACAAACATGCTTTCTGCGCTTGTGAGGAAAGGAAAGGAGAAAGAGATTTAAAAGAAAATAATAGGTGGGTTCTCAGTTATTTTTTGCTTTATTACTAACGCTAACTACTAGCATAAATTATGATTGAAGTATTTATGAATAATTCATTCAAGGAACTTTTTCTTAAGCCCTAATGAACACTGAATATTTACAAATATAATTGGGTGATGCTGTGAAGTTAAAGGAGAAAACACTCTCCTGGGAAAGTAGGTTTATCTGCTGTTTTCTAAAATAGATTCTCTTGACCATTCTGTCAAATATATCAGTAAAATTACCTATTTTAGTTAATGTAATTTTTTAACTTTTATCACTCAAGAGGGAATAACCAACCATGTGTAAATATGAATAATATATTTTCTTCCTCTACATCATAAGTTCTTAGCCTCTTTAATAGGAATTTTTATAAAAATATATTTTATTTGTCTTAATTAAGATTTGCTCATGAGTTAGAAAAGATCATGAACCCTGGGTAATGCATTTTAGTTGCAAAAAAGATTCAAATTTAAGTTAATTAATTATGAGATGACCATACTCTGGACATAGAACTTCATGACACCCTGGAGTATTAAAATACTGAAATAGCCGCTGTTTTTTTTCTAAAAAGTATGACCACTTAATCACCTGAATAATGGCCTCTGAAATTATAAAATTAAAAATTATATTTTTCTACCTGGTAATTGGAAAAGAGATTAGATATTAACACAACTTTCCAGAGACTTAGACATTCCTGTTATTTATTTATTTATTTATTTTTCAATATTTATTTGGCTGCACTGGATCTTTGTTGGGGCACATGAGATCCAGTTCCCCGATCAGGGATTAAACCTGGGCACTCCTGCATTGGGAGTGGAGTCTTAGCCACTGGACCACCATTTCTTATTTGTGTTGATATTCAGTGTAATAAATCAGAGAACTGTGCTCCCAATGCAGGGGTGTCCAGGTTCAGTCCCTGGTTGGGGAACTAGATCTCACATGCCCCAATTAAGTCGCTCAGTTACTGAGAAACTGAGCTGAACTGAACTGGCTGCACTGGGTCTTAGTTGGGGCACATGGGTTTTATAGTAAGGGACCTATAATATAGTTTTTTGTTAGTAAGTAAAAACCTTTGTCAAACTTCTCTGTGATTTAGACATGCATGTTTAAATCATACTATACTAACTTTTATACATACACTGACATATACTAACATATACTGACATATACTAACATATACTGACATATACTAACTTTTATACAAGGTAAAGGCATGTTTTAGAAGGTCACATATACTAACTTTTATACAAGGTAAAGGTTACTCAGAAGGTCAAAAAGCATGCCAAAACAAATAGATAGCATTTTATTTCACTTTAACTACTCTCTTAAAAAAATTGTTTATTTAATGGATATGATTATATGACCGTCAAATTAGTCCTCTTTTTTAAACACATATCAGCTCACAAGCACTTACCTTTTATGGCCTATGGCCTATTTCTGTTTAAAAACAAAAATAATAAAAGTATACATTAAAGCAAATGAGAAAACTTTTGTTGCCCCATTTTTTACAACAAAATCCTATAAATTAAGATAATTCTGATATTCTGATATTCTAGAATAAAATCAGGGAATTTCTAAACTCAAACTGTTAAAATAATTTTATACTTAAGATACAAAGGAAAGAAAATAAACTTCCTTATTTCATTATTCTCAAATATTAGTAACATTATTGGAGCAGGGGACAAATAATGTAATTTGTGGACAAAAATGAATTATATCAAATTATACCAATATACCTTCATGTCTACACATGAAATTAAATCCAAAATGATGGATTTTCAGTGGTAGTCACTGAAGCAAAAAATTAAGTTAATTGTAATAAGATGTTATGTTCCTAAACATGTTAACTTTATTATATAAATTTTCCCTATTGTGGTATAACAACACCAGTAATTTTGCAAAATATATTTTAATATTGATTCTAAATTCAAATGAACTTAATTGTCACTATAAGGAAGTTCTTCATGTGTAGAATTGACAGATTTTCATGGGATAGTTACTAAATGAGACAGTTACATGTGCCTAATCTGCTTATTATAGTCTTGGAACTTCCACAGTAAGCAGATTGACTGCCAGCCTGAAATTCCTTCCATTTTAGACTACAATGTCGAAGTTCTCCAGTCAAATCAGGTGACATTGCAAGTGCTATCTCAATGACATTGTATTATCTATGTTCTCTCCTCTTAGTCTTTACTTTTGTGAAATATTCAATAATCTTTGCATTACACTATACTCTATTAAACAATCTGATTTTTCTGGATAATATCTGAAAGTTCCTTAATTAAGTTTGTTAATAATATGACAAATAAGACATGTATGTGAATAAATATTATATTTTTCAAGTCAGGAATAAACAAGGAACTAATATTTATTCATCTATATAAACTAATATTTTTCACTGTCTTAACTTGACAACTATTATTAATAGTAATTGTTCATAGTACATTCTTCTTCTTTTTTTCTTATTTAGTTGCAAATATCATGTTAGCATTTTGCAAATATTAACTGACTTAATTTAGTAGTCATGCAGTAGTTAAATATTACTACATCCTCTTTTATTTTTTACAACTAAGGGGATTGAATGGAGAAGTCAAAAACTTGTTTTAAGGACTATATAATCAAAGAATATATAAGAATTGATGGTAAAATTTTGATGATCTTTTACAAAATTTTCTGATTTATTGTTAGAGCTCAAAAATCTTACTGAAATTCTCCTCAGTTTTTAAATGAATAAATTTGATGTAAATAGAGTCTTAATGTATTTATGTAAAAATTTCAAGTTATTGCTTTATAAACATACAGATACACACACACTTTTTCATTATCCTACCAAAAGTGGAATGAAAAGTCTCAAAAAGTTAAAGACAAGCTATTGTTAGTTTTGAAGTCCCAAATACACTGGACTGAGGTGAATCTCTTTGATGTTTTTGCAGGAAAATGTAAAGGCAGGCACATATAAAGGCAGGCACAGTAGTTATAATGAGTTAGTGATGATGTGAAGTAATTTCACGAGAAAACCTGTCCGTGTCTAAAAAAGGGCTTGAAATAAAGCCTTGGAGATTTAGAAAAGGCAAACAGTAATTTCACCCTGGACAACAGAAAGCTACATGCTATCCAGTCTTTCAGAGATAGAGTTGGATATTTTTTTCATTTTTCTTTTTACATGGATCTCAGTATTTAAGTGATTATGCCATTCTCTGATTTTTTTTTAGGAGTTAATCTGAAGATGTGATGGTCACCTGGGCAACCTTAGACACGGGAATCTTGGAAACCAAAGGACTTTTGGACTCTGTGCCGATAGAGCTACCTTGTGAGTACTCTCAATGTATAGTAACATTTTTTCTGAGTCATTCTAAATCATGTTGCCTGTGAAATTGGTGGATCTTAAAGAACCCACCTGCCAAGGCAGGAGATGTAAGAGATGTGGGTTCAGTCCATGGGTTGGGAAGATCCCCTTGAGGAGGGCACGGCAACCCACTCCAGTATTCTTGCCTGGAGAATCCCAAGGACAGAGGAGCCTAGCAGGCTACAGTCTGTGGGGTCGCAAAGAGTTGTACATGACTAAAGCTACTTAGGATGCATACTCAGTGTGAATGAGGATATTGGCTTGGCTGGTATTTACATCCCTTTCAAAAATAGAACGATTTTAAAGTTGACACTTTTAATCTTTAGTCCTTCTGTGACTCTATATTCTGTGTGATTTTAGTCAAGAGATTAAGCTTCAGTTTCTCTGTACATAAAATAGAGCTAAATATAAACCCTTACTTCACTAAAAGGATATTATAAAGGTAGTAAATTATAAATTTCAATAATAATAACAATAGAATTATGTTTTTTTACTATTACTAATATAAATGTTGGTTTTAAAATAAATGTGGAGACTTTAAGTATTTTATTTTTTCTTATTGTCTTTGTCATATGCACCCTTTAAAAAATAACTGTATCTTGAACAAAAATGATTATGTTGGGATTTCTCATTCATATTTTATTTGTATAAGGCTTTACTACTTGCAAAGATTTAATTTAATTTGACCCTTAGTGTAATCCTGGTGTAAAGCAGGTCAGGGATTATTATCCTCACTGTGCAGATGAGAAAACTAATGCTCAGCACTGTCAGTGTCTTGCTCAAAACTGCATAACTAGAAAGAGAGAGAATTTGAAGTTGGATATTCTTCTAACCAGTCCATATGCTTTTCAGAAACTATGTTTAACTGGTGAAACATCCTTTTTGCATTTGGTTTGCTGCCTACTTTAATTGTAAGAGTATTGTGATGAATTTTGGTATTGACCATCTGGTGATGTCCACGTGTAGAGTCATCTCTTGTGTTGTTGGAAGAGGGTGTTTGCTATGACCAGTGTGTTCTCTTGGAAAAACTCTGTTAGCCTTTGCCCTGCCTCATTTTGTACTCCAAGGCCAAACTTCCCTGTTACTCCAGATATCTCTTGACTTCCTACTTTTGCATTACACTCCCCTATGATGAAAAGGACATCTTTTTTTGGTGTTAGTTCTAGGACATATTGTAGGTCTTCACTGAAACATTCAACTTCAGCTTCTTCGGCATTAGTGGTTGGGGCATAGACTTGGATAATTGTGATATTGAATGGTTTGCCTTGAAAACAAATAGAGATCATTCTGTCATTTTTGAGATTTAATCCAAGTTCAACGTTTCTGACTCTTTTGTTGACTATGAGGGCTACTCCATTTCTTTTAAGGGTTTCTTGCCCACAGTAGTAGGTATAATGGTCATCTGAACTAAATTTGTCCATTCCGGTCCATTTTAGCTCACTGATTCCTAAAATGTCTATGTTTACTCTTGCCATCTCCTGTTTGACCACTTCCAATTTGCCTGGATTCATGGACCTAATATTCTAGGTTCCTATGCATTATTGTTCTTTACAGTATCGGACTTTACTCCCATCACCAGTTCCACCACAACTGGGCGTTCTTTTTGCTTCAGCTTCATCTCTTCATTCTTTCTGGAGTTATTTCTCCACTCTTCTCCAGCAGCATATTGGACACCTATCGACCTGGTGAGTTCGTCTTTCAGTATCCTGTCTTTTTGCCTTTTCATACTGTTTATGAGGTTCTCATGGAGAAGGAAATGGCAACCCACTCCAGTATTCTTGAATGGAGAATTCCAGGGACAGAGGAGCCTGGTGGACTGCCGTCTATGGGGTCGCACAGAGTCAGACACGACTGAAGTGACTTAGCAGCAGCAACAGCAGCAGCATGAGATTCTCAAGGCAAGAATACTGAAGTGGTTTGCCATTCTCTTCACAAAGTGGGCCACATTTTGTGAGAATTCTCCACCATGACCCCTTCATCTTGGGTGGCCCTACATGGAATGGCTCATAGTTTCAGTGATTTAGACAAGGCTGTGATCCATGGTGATCAGTTTGTTTAATTTTATGTGATTGTGGTTTTCATTTTGTAAGAGGCTTGTGGAAGCTTCCTGATGGGAGAGACTGACTGTGGAAGAATCTGGGTCTTGTTCTGATGGGCGATGCCATGCTCAGTAAATCTTGAATCTAATTTTATGTTGATGGGTGGGGCTGTGTTCCCTCCCTGTTGTTCCCCCTGAGGCCAAACTATGGTAGGAGTAATGGTGACCTCCTTCAAAAGGACTTATTCCTGCACCGTTGCATTCAGTGCCATGACCCTGCAGCACAGCACTGTTGACCCACACCTCTACTGGGGACTCCTAGACACTCATCTAGAGCCAGACATCCTGGAATGTGAAGTCATGTGGTCCTTAAGAAGCATCACTTCAAACAAAGCTAGTGGAGGTGATGGAATTCCTGTTCAAATCCTAAGAGATGATGCTGTTAAAGTTCTGCACTCAATATACCAGTAAATTTGGAAAACTCAGCAGTGGCCACAAGACTGGAAAACATCGTTTTTCATTCCAATCCCAAAGAAAAGCAATGCCAAAGAATGTTCAAACTACTGCACAATTGTACTCATCTCACATGGTAACGAAGTAATGCTCAAAATTCTCCAAATAAGGCTTCAACAGTATGTGAATTGAGAACTTCCAGATATTCAAGCTGGATTTAGAAAAGACAGAAGAACCAGGGATCAAATTGCCAACATCCGTTGGATCATAGAAAAAGCAAGAGAGTTCCAGGAAGACATCTACTTCTGCTTTATTGACTATGGCAAAGCCTTTGACTGTGTGAATCACCACAAACTGTGGAAAATTCTTGAAGAGAGGGGAATACCAAACCACCTTACCTGCCTCCTGAGGAATCTGTATGCAGGTCAAGAAACAAGTTAGAACTGGACATGGAACTACAGACTTGTTCCAAATTGGGAAAGGAGCATGTCAAGGATGTATGTTGTCACCCAGTTTATTTAACTTCTATGCAGAGTATATCATGCAAAATGCTGGACTAGATGAAGCACAAGCTGGAATCAAGATTGCTGGGAGAAATATCAATAACCTCAGATATGCAGATGCTGCTGCTGCTGCTGCTAAGTCACTTCAGTCGTGTCTGACTCTGTGTGACCCCACAGATGGCAGCCCACCAGGCTCCTCCGTCCATGGGATTCTCCAGGTAAGAACACTGGAGTGGGTTGCCATTTCCTTCTCCAACGTGTGAAAGTGAAAAGTGAAAGTGAAGTCACTCAGTCTTGTCCTACTCTTCGCGACCCCATGGACTGCAGCCCACCAGACTCCTCCGTCCATAGGATTTTCCAGGCAAGTGTACTGGAGTGGGTTGTCATTGCCTTCTCCAGATATGTGGATGACACCACCCTTATGGCAGAGAGCAAACAAGAACTAAAGAGCCTCTTGATGAAAGTGAAAGAAGAGAGTGAAAAAGTTGGCTTAAAACTCAACATTCAGAGAACTAAGATCATGGCATCCTGTCCCATCAATCATGGCAAATAAATGGGGAAACAATGGAAACTGACAGACTTTATTTTCTTGGGCTCCCAAATTACTGCAGATGGTGACTGAAGCCATGAAATTAAAAGACACTTGCTCCTTGGAAGAAAAGCTATGGTCAACCTAGACAGCATATTAAAAAGCTGAGATATTACTTTGCCAACAAACGTCCATCTAGTCAAGGCTATGGTTTTTCCAGTAATCATGTATGGATGTGAGCGTTGGACCATAAAGAAAGCTGAACACCAAAGAATTGATGCTTTTTAACTGTGGTGTTGGAGAAGACTCTTGAGAGTCCCTTGGACTGCAAGGAGATCCAACCAGTCCATCCTAAAGGAACTCAGTCCTGAATGTTCATTGGAAGGACTGATGCTGAAGCTGAAACTCCAATACTTTGGCCACCTCACGTGAAGAACTGACTCATTGGAAAAGACCCTGATGCTGGGAAAGATTAATGGTAGGAGGAGAAGGGGATGACAGAGGATGAGATGGCTGGATGGCATCACCGACTCAATGGCCATGAGTTTGAGTATGCTCTGGGAGCTGGTGATGTACAGAGAAGCCTGGCATGCTGCAGTCCATTTGGTCACAAATAGTCGGACATGACTGAATGACTGAACTGTGATGAATTTACAAAATTGTTTCACCTGTTTATTAGAAACAGTTCCTAGAACAACTGTATGATTATATTCTGCTTTCAACCTGAATTTCATGAACTCATCTTTGTTTGTCCTGGTGGTAGGCAGAATAAAGTCAAAATGATGGCTCCCCACATTATAATCCCTTCACTCTATGAATGTTTTGTTACAAGGCAGGGTAGAATTAAGGCTGCTCTTCAGATGACCTTATGATTATCCCTGATAATCTACAGGTGTCCATTGTACTCACCCGGGGTCTGATCAATGAAATAAAAGCACACAAAGGATTCAGCCCAATGGTGGTGGTTTGAGCATGGAGGAATGTGGCCACAAGTCAAGAATATGGGAAACTTTTAGGAACTAGAAAAGGCAAGGAAACAGATTCTTCCCTTGGCCTCCCGCTGACCCTTGCTTGTAGCCCAGGGAGATTTCTGATCACCAGAACCATGATAATAAATTTGGGTTATTATAAGCCGCTAAGTTTCTGATGGCTTATCACAGCAGCTGTAGAAAACTAACACAGCCTGACACTGTGAGATTAGGCAATGAAGCTTGAGAGCAGAGTGGTTTTTGCCAGGGTGACATGAGGTCAGTTACGGTGTTGAGGTAGGTTTAATATGTCATGTGATTACTTTTGGCTACGTGATTTCCTAGGGGAACTGACTTGACCCTGCCTGTTCCTTTAGTTGAGAGCACAGGCTATGGATCCTGAGTATATGAGTTCAGATCCCGCCTCTGATTATTACTTCAAGCATACTTCATTTTATTGAGCTTTACTTTATAGAGATTCTCAAATATTGTGTATTTTACAAATTGAAGGTTTGGGGGCAACCCTGCATGGAGCAATTCTAGGCACCCTTTTTCCAACAGCATTTGCTCACTGTGTGATTCTGTGTCACATATTCGTAATTCTCACAATATTTCAAACCCTCCACTAGAGAAAACATTACAACTCACTAAAGGCTCAGATGATGATTTAGTATTTTTTAGCAATAAAGTATTTTTAAATTAAGGTGTGTACATTTTTTAGACATAATGCTGCTATTGCACACTTAATAGACTATAGTATGGTGTAAGCTTAACTTTTGTGGGCGCTGCTTATGTAACTTGCTTTATTTTGATACTTGCTTTATCGTGGTGGTTGGAACTGAACTACAGTATCAACAGGGAATGCCTGTAATGATAAACTTCCAGAGCATTCAATTTTTCATCTGTGAAACAAAGACAGTAAAAGCATCTTCATAGGGCTGCTGTGAGAACTAACTGTTAATTTACATTTTACCTACTTAAAATGGTATTTGGCATATGGTAGGGGCTATATTGGAGAAGGAAATGGCAACCCAATCCAGTATTCTTGTCTGGGAAATCCCATGGACAGAAGAATCTGGTTGGCTACAGTCCATGGGGTCGCAAAGGGTTGGACATGACTGAGCACACACGCAAATGCAGGGGCTATGTATACATATGTATTAGCTATTGCTATTATTATTACTTTTATTCCTTAAATACTGTATTCTCTTGACTCATACTCTTTTTTTCATTTATAGATAGAAGAGTGTCCAAAACCTCTGGAGGAATGCCTTTGGGGTAGAAGCATTTTTTTGTTTGTTTGTTAGAGTGCTGGGACTGTTTCTGAACAACTTTACTGAGACATAATTCACATTGCATCCAATACACCCATTTAAAAGTACACAATCTGATGGCTTTTAGTACATTCACAGCTATGCATCTATCACCATAATCAATTTTAGGACATTTTCATTCTCCAAAATGGTTCCCAACCTGACAACTCTCATGTCCTGATTCCCCTACCCCCTAGCTCTAAGCAACCACTCATCTACTTTATCGCTGTATATTTTCTTGTCTGGGTATTTCATATAAATGCAATAATATAACGTGGTCTTCTGTGACTAGATTATTTTGCTTAGTATTATGTTTTCAAGTTTCATTCATGTTGTAGCATGTTACAGTACTACATTCCTTTCTATGGATGAATAATATATTACACTGTATGGTAGATTCAATTTGCTTATCCATTCATCAATTGATGGATATTTGGATTATTTCCATTCTTTGCCTTTTATGAATCATGCTGCTATTAATATTTGAGTACAATTTCTGTGTGGACATGTTTTCATGTCTCTTGAGTGTATGCCTTGGAGTGGAATTGCTGGATCATATGATAATTCGATGTTTAACATTTAAGGAACTGTCAACTCTTCTCCACAGTAGCTGCACCGTGACCTGAATAGGAAAGAAGTCCAGAGGGAGGAGATATATGTATATGTATGGCAGATGCATTTTGCAGTATAGTAGAAACTAACACAACATCATAAAACAACTGTACCCTGATAAAAATTAATTTAAAATAATCACACTGAAATACCATTTCATACTCATTAGGACAGCTGTAATCAAAGTCAATAACAAGTGATGGTGAGATTGTGGAGACAGTGGAGCCCTCATACACTGCTAGAGACATTTTAATCCAACTAAATTCCCTTGATTTCATAATTTGTTATTTAACATAATTTTAAAGCTATATTTTCCTTTTTTCTTTTTAAATTGTGGTATAGTTATTTACAACATAAGCTTAAGCATACAAAATAGTGATCCAAATTTTTAAAGGTTATACTTCATTTATAATTTTTATAAAATAGATTCAAATTTTGTACTTTTATATGACTCTCCTCCTTGTCTGCTCTCATTATCATGAATATGTCAATGGGGGCAAATTTTGCATCAGTTCAGTTCAGCTGAGTCACTCAGTCGTGTCCGACTCTTTGCTACCCCATGGACTGCAGCATGCCAGGCTTCCCTGTCCATCACCAACTCCTGGAATTTACTCAAACCTATGGCCATTGAGTCGGTGATGCCATCCAACCATCTCATCCTCTGTCATCACCTTCTCGTCCCACCTTCAATCTTACTCAGCATCAGGGTATTTTCATATCAGCCAGTTTTTCACATCAGGTGGCCAAAGTGTTGGAGATTCAGCTTCAACATTAGTCCTTCCAATGAACATTCAGGACTGAGTTCCTTTAGGATGGACTGGTTGGATCTCCTTGCTGTCCAAGGGACTCTCAAGTGTCTTCTCCAACACCACAGTTCAAAATCATTGATTCTTCAGTCCTCAGCTTTCTTTAAGTCCAACTCGCACGTCCATACATGACTACTGGTTTTTCCATAGCTTTGACTAGATGGACGTTTGTCAGCAAAGTAAGGTCTCTGCTTTTTAATATGCTGTCTAGGTTGATCGTAGCTTTTCTTCCAAGGAGCAAGTGTCTTTTAATTTCATGGCTGCAGTCACCATCTGCAGTAATTTGGGAGCCCAAGAAAATAAAGTCTGTCACTGTTTCCAGTGTTTCCCATCTATTTGCCATGAAGTGGTGGGACCGGATGCCATGATCTTAGTTTTCTGAATGTTGAGTTTTAAGCCAACTTTTTCACTCTCTTCTTTCACTTTCATTGAGAGGCTCTTTAGGTCATCTTTGCTGTCTGCCATAAGGATGGTGTCATCTGCATATCTGAGGTTATTGATATTTCTCCTGGCAATCTTGATTCCAGCTTGTGCTTCATCTAGCCTGGCATTTCTCATGATGTAGTCTGTATATACGTTAGATAAGAAGGGTGACAATATACTGCCTTGAAGCACTCCTTTTCTTATTTGGAACCAGTCTGTTGTTCCATGTCCAGTTCTAACTGTTGCTTCCTGACCTGCATACAGATTTCTCAAGAGGCAGGTCAGGTGGTTTGGTATTCCCCTCTCTTTAAAAATTTTCCACAGTTTTTGGTGATCCACACAGTGAAAGGCTCTGGCATAGTCAATAAAGCAGAAGTAGATGTTTTTCTGGAACTCTCTTGCTTTTCCTATGATCCAACAGATGTTGGCAATTTGATCCCTGGTTCTTCTGTCTTTTCTAAATCCAGCTTGAACACCTGGGAGTTCATGGTTCACATATTGTTGAAGAATGGCTTGGAGAATTTTGAGCATTACTTTGCTAGCGTGTGAGATGAGTGCAATTGTGCAGTACTTTGAGCATTCTTTGGTGTTGCGTTTCTTTGGGATTGGAATGAAAGCTGACATTTTCCTATCCTGTGGCCACTGCTGAGTTTTCCAAATTTGCTGGTATATTGACTGCAGCACTTTCACAGCATCATCTTTTAGGATTTGAAATAGCTCAACAGGAATTCCATCACCTCCACTTGTTTTGTTTGTAGTGATTCTTCCTAAGGCCCACTCGACTTCGCACTCCAGGATGTCTGGCTCTAGTTGAGTGATTATACCATCGTGATTCTGTGCATCGTGAAGATCTTTTTTGTATGGTTCTTCTGTATATTTTTCCCACTTCTTCTTAGTATCTTCTGCTTCTGTTAGGTCCATACCATTTCTGTCCTGTATTGTGCCCATCTTTGCATGAAATGTACCCTTGGTATCCCTAATTTTCTTGATGAGATCTCTAGTCTTTCCCATTCTGTTGTTTTCTTCCATTTCTTTGCATTGATCGCTGAGGAAGGCTTTCTTATCTCTCCTTGCTATTCTTTGGAACTCTACACTCAAATGGGTATATATATTTCCTTTTCTCCTTGGCCTTTCACTTCTCCTCTTTTCACAGCTATTTGTAAGCCCTCCTCAGACAACCATTTTGCCGTTTTGCATTTCTTTTTCTTGGGGATGGTCTTGTTCCCTGTCTCCTGTACAATGTCATGAACCTCTGTCCATAGTTCTTCAGGCACTCTGTCTATCAGATCTAATCCCTTGAATCTATTTGTCACTTCCACTGTATAATTGTAAGGAATTTCATTTAAGTTATACCTGACTGGTCTAGTGGTTTTCCCTACTTTCTTCAATTTAAGTCTGAATTTGGCAATAAGGAGTTCATGATTTGAGCCACTGTCAGCTCCCGGTCTTGTTTTTGCTGACTATATAGAGCTTCTCCACCCTTGGCTACAAAGAATATAATTAATCTGATTTTGGTATTGACCATCTGGTGATGTGCATGTGTAGAGTGTTCTTTTGTGTCGTTGGGAGAGGGTATTTGCTATGACCAGTGTGTTCTCTTGGGAAAACTTTATTAGCCTTTGCCCTGCTTCATTCTGTACTCCAAGGCCAAATTTGCCTGTTACTCCAGGTATTTCTTGACTTCCTACTTTTGCATTCCAGTCCCCTATAATGAAAAGGACATTTTTTTTTGAGTGTTCTAGAAGATCTTATAGATCATCATAGAACAGTTCAACTTCAGCTTCTTCAGCATAACTGGTCGGGGCATAGACTTGGATTACTGTGATATTGAATGGTTTACCTTGGAAACGAACAGAGATCATTCTGTTGTTTTTGAGATTGCATCCAAGTACTGCATTTCAGACTCTTTTCTTGATTATGATGGCTACTCCATTTCTTCTAAGGGATTCTTGTCCACAGTAGTAGGTATAATGGTCATCTGAGTTAAATTCACCCATTGAATATCCTATAGCAATTCAATTCCTTCAACTTGTTTGTCTTTCTGTTTTAGCTAGTATTGTGAGTTTCTTGTTTTGATGTCACTGTTTAAGGATGCATTTTTCTTGGTACGAAGAAAAGTATGCAACATCCTATACAAAAATGTCTTAGATTAAAAAAAAAACTACTTTGCAAGTGAGAAAAACCTGGTATGAATTTTCAAAGACATTCTGTGAAGAGGGAAGCCTCTGAACTTGATGGTTAGAAACTGCTACTCTGTCATTGCCACATTCACTGTGTCTAGCAGTGATGTGGTGCATATTCCAAAGGCCTGGTAGGATCGTATATTTGATTCACTTTTTAGATTTTGGCCTCAATAATTATATTGCAAGGCACAATATATTAATTAATTCAGCCAACATATTTTACTCACCTCCTAATATCAATGGATAACTTATGTCTCTTCAAGGCTTTCCTGGGAAAGTGGGGAAGAAACAATGATCCTGAAATAGCAGAGCTTCCAGGAGTAGAGTCAGGCAGGGAGGCAGGATCAATTTACTCTGTCTAGTAAGGCAATGGCACCCCACTCCAGTACTCTTGCCTGGAAAATCCCATGGACAGAGGACCCTGGTAGGCTACAGTCCATGGGGTCGCTAAGAGTCGGACACGACTGAGTGACTTCACTTTCTCTTTTCCCTTTCATGCACTGGACAAGGAAATGGCAACCCACTCCAGTATTCTTGCCTGGAGAATCCCAGGGATGGCGGAGCCTGGTGGGCTGCCGTCTGTGGGGTCGCACAGAGTCGGACACGACTGAAGCGACTTAGCAGCAGCAGCAGCAGCAGCAGCAGCAGCAGCAGCAGTGCCCTGCACACAGAGGCCAGGAGCAACATGCCATAATTCCTTACATAGTTTCTTTTAATATTTTATTTTGTTTTATTTATTTGGCTGTGCCAGGTCTTAGCTGTGACATGCTAAATCTTTAATTGCAGCATGCTGGATCTAGTTCCCTGACCAGGGATTGAATCCAGGCCCCCTGCTTTGGGAGCAAGGAGTCTTAGCCACAGGACTACCAGGAAAGTCTCTCTTTTATAGTTTTTAATTACACATTGTTAGAACTATCGGAATAGTTTGTCTGTGCCTGTTTTCTGACTCCCTAGGTTTTCTCTAGCAATTGGATACTTACAAACTATATCATGGCCCTATTGAATATGTGGTTTAAAAACACACCAATGATCATGTTATATGCTTTTAATTCAATGTTATTTTTATTTTCCTTCACATATACTTGGCATCTTTGTGGTATCCTTTGGTCATTTTTTCCAACTTCTGTTTTACTCCATCACTTTCTAACACTTCACTAATTGACATCTTATTTGCCTGGATGCAGTTAAAAAGTCACAGAAAGTTGGGAGGGCCTTTCCTCATGGCACTTAACCATGTGGACGTATATAGATCACTGTGTAGCCTCAGAAACTTTTGAACAGTGAATGTACAAAGGATACCATTCTTTTCTGACTTTGCTTTATCTTTAATTTGAGACTTGAGAGAAGGGTACCTGAAAAAAAGAAGAGAAACTATTTGAATTAGAGAAGTTACTGGAATGAGTTAGTGGAAGGTTTCAAAAAAATTATATACCAAATACCTTGCCATATATTCTTTACCTCTGTATGCCTTTTTACCTTGAAATCACATCAAGAGATCAGTAGGGAGGTAAGCTGAGCACACTCAACCATATTTTCCCTATTAAAATTAATCCCACACTTACTGTGTTCTCCTTTCTCTTACATAGACTGTGAATCCTGGGGGGTTGATGTCAATACTGAGAGCAAATAATTAGGCTTTTTCTTTCAGGCTGAATTGACCAGATTCATATACTTTTGGTGGTCTTTCTTTTTTTAAATCGGTCTATGGTTGCTTTACAATACTGTGTTAGTTTCTGCTGTACCACAAATTGAGTTAGCTATGTAGATTTGTGCTTAGTCACTCAGTCTTGTCCAACTCTTTGTGACCCATTGGACTATAGCCCAACAGGCTCCTCTGTCTGTGGGATTTTTCAGGCAAGAATACTGGAGTGGTTGCCTTTTCATTTTCCAGGGGATCTTCTTGACCCGAGGATCGAACCTGGATCTCCTGCACTGGCGGGTGGATACTTTACCTGCTAAGTCTTCAGGGAAGCCCAATCAGCTATATATATATATACATATATCCCCTCCCTCTTGGACCTTCCTCTCTTCCCATCTCACCCATCTAGGTCATCACAGAGCACTGAGCTGAGCTCTCTGTGCTATACAGTAGGTTCCCACTAGCTATCTATTTTACACAGTCTCTTTAACCTAGGAAATTTTTTAAATAAATTATTTTGTCTTTCCCATTCAAGTTATATTCCAGAAATAATGAATTGTCTATTCCTGTTAAGAGTAAATCAGTTACCTTCACTAAAGCGTCCATGAAAAATCTGAATAATGATGAGCACATTGGTTTCAGATATAGGGTACTATTTCTTAGATATCAAACTCTGATCATCAGATCCTAACATTGCTTAACAGCTTTATGATGCTATGGCAGATGCCCTGAGCAGATAATTTTATAATTATGGTTTTTATCTATAAAATATGTGAAAGTATGTAGAAATGAGTTAAATCACACAAGATTCTGTAGTATATGACAACTCATAATACTTTATATTTTAGGCTTAACAGCTAAGCTTTTTTAACTGTATATGAATCTATTTTCCATCGTAAGAATGACTATTTGAGAACCTGTCTTACTTATCTTGACCTTCTTACTGTTCATAACATAATGACTTTTATATGCTAGCTACTCACTAAATGTTGGTCAAATTGATTAACACAAGGGAAAAAATAGATTTGGCTAGTCCCTTTGACTCATCTTTTTAATTCTTAAAATTGATGCTAACTAAAGAATGTGGCTTGGATATGTGGTCAAATGGAGTTTCTAATTGAATTTTTCTCCAAAATTTAGACTCCCTTTGTAGGAGCACAACCTGCCCTAGTATATACATAGTATGGACCAGACTCAGCTTCCCTGGTAACTCAGCAGTAAAGAATTCACCTGCCAATGCTGGAGACTTGGGTTTGATCCCTGGGTTGGGAAGATCCCCTGGAGAAGGAAATGGAAGCCCACTCCAGTATTCTTGCCTGGGAAATCTCATAGATAGAGGAGCCCGGCAGGCTGCAGTCCATGGGTTGCAAAGAGTTAGTCACAACTTAATGATAAAACAACAACAAATGAACCAGCCCAGAACCCAGCTCCTCTGTAGGAAGGCACATATCGAAAAGAGAGCTCCAGAAATGTCTGTCCTAAGCTCGCTTAGTTTTCTTTTTTCAAATTCAGCAATCAGATGTGAATATACTGAAGTATTATTTTATCAGCGTTGTCTCTGTAAGGAAACGTGAAGCCAGTAGGTGGGTGAGAAGCCTGAGACTCAGAGAGGTCAGGTACTTTGTTCAAGGAAGTAGAATGTAGGTCTGAACCTGAGCTTTCTAACACTAAATCAAATACTTTTTTTTTTTTTAAGAATCCTTTAGAATAGGGTGAAGAAGAACAGAAAGGAATTGTTCTACACCATAGTAGGAAATAGCTGGCTCCCCAGCAGGAGGAAGCCGAGTAAGTAGACTGGAGCTCCTCAAAGGGCCAGACAAAGGTGAAGACGGTCTGTGTGCTACTAAGGAGGATGTCAAGAGATGTTAAGAGTAAAAAAATCCAGAGGGATGGGAAGGGAGGTGGGGCATGGCTCTCCTTCCTTACTTGAAGACTCTGTAACCAGGCCAGTAGAGTGGAATCACTTGACTACAACTACTTTGCACCCAGCAGCCTCTAGAGAACAACTCCCAAGCATGAGGGCTCCTCCTGAAATGGGGAAGGGGAGAGCGGCACTCTGGCAGGGGCATGGACTGTGTCCCACCTCAGGCTGCTTGGTTCCTGCCTACCACACCCCTCAACAGCCTGGGGTAGGGGTACTAGGGGACTGAGCTAAACCTATCCCTTTCCAAATCTATGTGTCTGCTTCATACCTCTGCCTCATTACTTTTTTTTTCTACCTCTACTGAGATGTACTAGATGACATATAATGTTATCTAAGTTTAAGGTGTGCATGCATGCATACTAAGTCACTTCAGTCGTGTCCGACTTTTTGTGACCCTATGGACCGTAGCCTACCAGGTGCCTCTGTCCATGGGATTTCCCAGGCGAGAATACTGGAGTGGGTTGCCATTTCCTTCTCCAGGGAATCTTCCCAACTCAGGGATCACACCTGCATCTCTTATGTCTCTTGCATTGGCAGGCGGGTTCTTTACCACTAGCGGCACCTGGGTATTTGATATGCATATATATTATGAAGCTACTGTTACAATAAAGTTAGTTAACATCACATCACATAATTATCATTTTGTTGTTGTTATGGTGGGAACATTAATGCTGTACTCTTCCTAGCAACTTTCAAGTATACAGTATGATATTCTTAACTATAGTCACCATGCTGTACTGTAGATCCTCAGAACTTACTCAGCTTATAAATGAATCTTTGTACTCTCTGACCAACATCTCCCCATTTCCCCCACTCCTTAGCCCCTGGCAACTGCCACGCTCTTCTCTGTTTCTATTAGTTCAGTTACACATATAAGTGAGATCACACCATATTTGTCTTTCTCTACCTAAATTATTTAACTTAGCATAATGGCCTCAAGGTCTATCCATGTTGTCACAAAAGGCAGAATTTTTGTCTTTTTTATGGCTAAATAATATTCCAGTGTGTATGTGTGTGTGTGTATATATATATATATATATATATATATATATATACACATACATTCGTGTGTGTGCATGCACGTGCACGCATGCACGTTTGCACGTGTGTGTGGCACATTTTCTTTATTCATTTTTTTGTGGTGGGCACTTAAGTTGTTTCTCTATCTCAGTTAGTGTTAGACACTGCAGTGACCTCAGGAGTGCACATATCTCTTCCAGATATTAGTTAAATCTTCTTTGGTAATATACCCAGAAGTAGAATTGCTGGATCATACAGCAGTTCTACTTTTAATTTTTTGAGGAACCTCCATACAATTTTCCATAGGGCTGCAGCAATTTACAGTGCCACCAACAGTGCACCAAGGCTCCCTTTTTCCCACATCCTCACCAGCATTTGTTATCTCTGGTCTTTTTGATAAAAGCCACTATACTTTTAAAATTTATATTTCATGACATCAGCATTTGAAGATTTTATACTTTAATTTAAAGTAATTTGAAGTGTTTCATGGTTTTTGTTAATTTTTAATAAAGATAGAAATTCATTTTGAGGTGTAGAAGAATCTCATACCTGGTAAGATGTGACTGGGCCAGTAGATGTATTGTTGCCTTGAGCTCTGTTTACTCACATCTCATATTAATATCTAATGCCTTTGTAGAATTTTTTTAAAAAACAAGAGAAATGATGGTTTCTATGTTACTAACAGCAGTGAAAAGTCCATTAAAACTAACATTAACATTAAAACTCCAATGTAAGTATTATTGATTATAGTAGTAGATGGAAAGTACAAATGATCGTATTATCTTATAACATGCACTAAGTCACTTCAGTCGTGTCCATCTCTTTGCGACCCTGTGGACTATAGCTTGCTAGGCTTCTATATCCATGGAATTCTCCAGGCAAAAGTACTGGAGTGGGTTGCCATGCCCTCCTCCAAGGGATCTTCCAGATGCAGGGATCAAACCCGCATCTCTTTAGTTTCCTGCATTGGCGGGTGGGTTTTTTACCACTAGTGCCACCTGGGAAAGCCCATCTTGTGACATATCCCAAGGTGTACTTGTGTGTGTGTGTGTGTGTGTGTGTGTGTGTGTGTGTGTGTGTGTGTGTGTGTCCACAGATGGCTATAGGATATGAGGGTAGGAAAGCAGCAGTGAGGAGTTATTGATCACTATACCATGGTCTGAGCTTCTATTAACTGACCAGTTTAGGCAAAGATACTGAAGTACTGAAGCTTTACTCAAATAGAAAAAGTGGATGCTGGTATAACAACTGGGAAGCTATCAACTTTATTGAAATGAAATTGTGCCTATGGGAAAGAAGGGAAGGAGATGTATTTGAGTCCTTATGAGAGTAGAGTCTACCAGGACTGGTAATTCGATGTGATTGTAGAGAAGGGGAGACAGGATTGCTGACTCTGACTTTGAGCTGAGTCTCTGGAAGAGGCTGCTGCATTTACTAGAAAGCTATGAAGCCACGTGCGTGCTGAGGTGATGATGGGGAGCTAAGAGGAGTCAGAAGTTCTGAGCTAGAAGTTCTGAGTCAGAAGTTCTCTCTCTGAATGTGTTTCCTGTATTGGCTGAATACAGTAAGATCTATTAACTGGATAACAGTCAAAGAAGGAAGTATCTTAAATGTTCCTTATACTCAAATCATGTTTCCAATAGTTCTGCTCTAATATTATTGAGCTGCTGTCATCAGCAAAAGGGGAAATTTGTTGAAATGGCAGAATACCTCTGTATTTTGAGTTTAGGACCCCTTTGCTCCCATTATATTTTCCTGTGGTATTTTGAAAGTTTGGAAGAATTAGCTTATGCAAGAAAATTTAACTGAGGACTTTTTTTCCTTCTATGCTTATCAAAGTTAAAAAGAGATTTCCTTTTACATTATAACTCTGAAGGACAATTAACTCAGGGAATAAATTTGGGTTGTTATCTTCTATTATATGCTGATTTCAAACTCCATTATAATTCTAGAATTCTGAAAATAATGAGATCACAATTATGCTTAATGAATGTTAAGAGTATAGTACTCTTTCCAGGAAAAGAATAGGAAAAAAAACAACAACCAAATGGGAAAAGCAACCCATTAGAAGATTTCCATTGTGTTTCTGAGGTATTTGATTAGCCTTTTGACTAGTTCACTGCTTTTCCTCACCCAAATATCTATAACTGAGCTTTCCGCTTTGCAGAATTTCTTACATTTTTTATGCAGATGAAAAACTTGCATCTTCCCTATTGGCTCAGTTTTCACTCCTTAGTCATAATGTAGAAAACATCAAAATCTCACAAGGGAAATATGCGAATCCTGCATGGAACTTGGGAATAATGTTATAAACAAATTCATGGCCAAGAACCCATTGTCATGTTTCAAACGCAGAATTAATAGCCTGTTCCAATAGCACACATGCTATTTATCAAGGTTTTCCCCTGAGGCTATTTTCTCTCTTTCACTGTCTTGTCCCTGAATTATTGAAGAATTTTGGAAACTGGAATAAAAACAAAAAATCACTCTACCACATTTTTGGAATTACTCTTGAGAATTTATAACCTTGGCAAAGGTTAGTCACCTTCAGCCATTTTCTCCCCCGGGCTCTTGGTGAACAAGTCTGTTTTGCATTTGGCTTTTCTTTTCTCAAAAGTTTATGTAATAAACATGACTGTCTGTATTACTCAGATAATAATTTTTTAAGGATTTAATGTTGTTGTAACAATAAGCAGAATCATACAAAATAAGTACAAAATATATTGTTCATACTTCTACCAATTCTAATTTTTATAGCTTTTATGTTATAGAGTTATTCTCTTGATAACATAATATTTATATATTAAACAGATATATTTTTTATTTCTCTTTTTATTTAACTTTAGAACATTTTATAATAATACTAAGTAAAAATATTAATCACACGTGAGACCTTTTTAAATTTAGCATTCTTGGTATAATTAATGGTATGTTTGCTTAATAAAGTTAATAATTATTTATTTGCATAGAATTGGGTCTTGTCATTTGGTATTACATAAAAGTAACTGATAAAGCAAATGACTACTGAAATTTTATTCTTCCACATTTCAAAAAAATATTACTTAGAATATGTCTACGGAGTACATAATGGAGTTATTATTAATTAATTAATAACCTATGTTACATCAGGTAATTTTACCCTAAATAAATGTATTGAACACTTAATACCTACTAAGCACTTTTCTGTGTTGGGACAAAGGTCTCTGAAGAGTTCTCAGTAAAGATGTCATCTGCTTTTGATTGCTGTAAGTACTGCATAATTGCAAAATCCATATTACAATTCATTTAGTGTTTTAAAACTTCATTGTATGTTTAATATTGTACAAGGCAAAATTTCCCAGTGCTTTTATTTTGTTTCATTTTTTTTTAACTTAAGATTTTAATAGAATACAGAAAAACACCAAATGTCTTATTTTGTAAAGGCATTTGCATCATTTAGTTAAAAAAATTAGAAGACATATCCAGAGATTATTTATGTTACTTTCCGGTTATTGAAACCACTATATATGTATATTTAGAAATGCAGCCTATTAACATCTTTGGGGATCATGTTTTACAAGTCGTTGCTTATTGCCTAAGTCTAAACAATGGCATGTTTCATATGGGAAATCAAATTCTCATCAACTAACCATAGAAAGGCTGACCTGCCATTCAGTGGAGAAAAATGTGGACTTTGGATCCAAGTAACAAGAATAACCAGAATTGGAATCTAGGACCCAATATTTACTAACTATCTGACTATCTGAATCTCTGTGTCCTCATGCTTTAAACATATATCATAATAGTCTATCTTATAGGGTCTAGAGAATGAGGTCATGGATGTCAATTGTTTGGTAAAATAACCTGCCTAGAATATGGGAAACACCCACTAAATGATAGCTCTTCATTTCTATAAAGCTTCTTGTAAGTTCTTAAATACAAAGATTCACCATCAGATACCCCATTACACTCTTAGGGGAGGACCCTTTGTGACAGAGGGCAGGCACTTACAGAATGGCTGGCCAAGTAAGCCGTATAGTGTGTGATTAGGCAACAAAATGAAACTATCTGCCTCAACGGATTCAACACATGGCCCTGGCTTCTTTATTATTGTTCATAACTGAATGAGTAGTATTATACCAGGTGAAGATTCACTGACACTTTAATTTATATATTATATTAGTTTTGCAGTATGTTCTATTCATGATGTTAAATCACACGATGGTCCATACACTTGAAAAGGTGGTGTAGCAACATCAGAGAAAGAGAATCAGAAGGTTAAATTTAGCAGTTGAAATTGCCAAACTTGGTTACCTTCTTTGACCCAGGGTATAATTTAAGCCAAGTTAACTTTACACTGTAAAAAGTATGAACTAATGGTGCATATCAAAGCAAGTCCTTCAAGAAGAGACAGTGCTACCTTTTCCCTGATTTGAGAGAAGCAAGAGTGGGAGGGCAGAGTAGAGAGTCTCTTGAGATATATATGCAAGTTTGCTTCTAGCTAAAAGTTAATGATCAGTTGCCTCAGTTCTCATCAGTAGCACACTCGTGTTCTCTGTCTATTCAGGTAACTTTTAAATTATACAACTTGTACCCATGTTAAGCTATACTTTAGATAATAGACATTTTTTATGCCTTTAATATCATACTGATTTCACGTCCTAAGTTTAATGAAAGAGTGAAAAAGTCTGCAATTGTTGGCTAATAGAAAAAGATTTTACTTTTGAGTGGTACTGGGTTAAGCGTAATAAGGTATTATTCTGTGCTTGTATTATGTAAATAGATTTTTTAAATGTTTTTATGAAACTAACTGTTGTCATTCTTAAACCTCTTGGCTGGAAGATGTATTAATCACACTTGCTTAATACAGTACGTTATACAGTCAGCCAAGTTGTCATTAGTTAAGAAAATTTTAAACTTTACTTAACATTGGAATTTTGAAGGCAACTCTGAATCTTTAAATAGTAAAATTTCATTTTTACTTGATATTAGATAACAATATTGGAAGTAATCTTATTTTTCTTACTCTAAATCATAATGTTTATAAACATCTATGTGTACTTTGCTATAAAACTGTAAAAATGAATTGGGTTTTATTATAGGGCTTAGGTGATTTGTTCCCAAAATGTTTGGAACTATATTATGGAAAGATATGAAGTTATTGTGTGTGATGCTTCTGTATATTTATATGTAATTAAAGACATTGGCTATTAATTTTACAGTTTTAAGGCTGGTTTCTAAAAACAAAAATATCTACTCTATATATTTACAGTGTAATCATATTCTGTAGTGAGTTCTAAACATAAAGAGATACATTACTTAAGCCACTGGAGCTGTAACTCAGATGAATATATTTTCTGTACTTTCTAAAGTGTCTGGCCATTGTTGTCTTTATTCAGCAAATACCCAAGGCCAAAAAAACTTGTTTTGGTTGTATTTAGGCTCACATAATAAAGACAAGTAAACATCAAAAGCTAAGTGTAATTGTGGTACTACTTATGCAGTTTTATATTTATATTTCTCTTGAACCGAAATTAAATGTCAGACAGTGATAAATGATTTTGCTATCGAAATTGGGAACTCATAGAAACCTTGAAGAACCATCACATCCATATGAGAAACTGGATCCAGAAAAGGAAAGTAAAAACAGCTATTGAAAGTTTTGGGACTGGTAACAAAAACTCTATTTACTGGGTGACAAATAGAGTTAATGATTTCTTAATCAGTGTTCATGTTGTTTTTGAAAAGTAAATCATTTTTAGTCCTCAATACATTTCCATTTGGAGGAAGAGCTAAATAAATACTGGCATTTAAGGTATAGTTGTGTAGTGATATTTTCCAGATTCACCACAAGTGTGACTGAAACTTCTGTTATCAATTTATTATAACTTATATAATCTATATCTGTATATTGGTTTGCTTAGGTATGTTTATGTTCTCAAGTTTAGAGAAAAGAATTTTGTAACTTCTCCTTTTGATACACACTAAAGCCATTCTGACAGGTTCATAATTTATAAGTTAAATATTCAGATGGCTGAAGTTTCACTAATTAAGGAAATACTAAATATGAGTAAAATCAGCATATGCAGATATATATGCTGCTGCTGCTGCTGCTAAGTCGCTTCAGTCGTGTCCGACTCTGTGTGACCCCATAGATGGTAGCCCACCAGGCTTCCCCGTCCCCGGGATTCTCCAGGCAAGAACACTGGAGTGGGTTGCAGGCACCTTCATTTAAAGTTTGAAACAATTTGCACACAGTCTAAAGATAAAGCAATTTTTTTGGTTGTGATGATCAAAACACCAAAGTTTGAGTTCTTAGTACATTTTTCAATTCATCTTTTATAATAATAAAATATATTTATAGTCAGAACTTGGCCTTGCACTTATTAATATGTAGACACTAGTCTAATTTACTGTGTCCATTGGATATTTACCTACTTCTCACTTTTCTACTGAGAGTATGCAAATCAAATTACCATCAAAAAGTTTGTCTCTGTTCCTTTAGCTCATTATCAGATCTACTCCATGAATTGCTGCAAAGGTCACCAAGGTCCTTTGACAGTTACCTGTAAATATGAACACACAAGTATATACAAACACACATGTACACACACATGCACACATGCATACAGACACATAAGATTTATCTAGGGAGGAAAATCGATCATCGGTGCTTTCGATTCTGTAAAGGATGTAGGTGTTGGAAAATTTTGCTTAAAATCCCTGCAACACAATTAGCTTGCTTTGCCCATCGTGGGCAAATCACATAACTTGTAAGAGCCTCTGTGAAGTAAGCTATAAATGGAGGTTATAGCTTAGGGCTTCCGTAGGAAGCGTAGGGCTTCCATCACTTGTTTAGTTTGAGAATCATGTGAACTTATATAAAAGTAGATTCTAAATCCTTATTGAGCACTTCCTAAGCCTTCGGTTCAAACTAGGTGGCTTGAAATACAGAAATGTATTCTCTCTTAGTTTTGGAAATAAATAAGTCTGAAATAGAGCATTGGCTAGGCTTTCTTGGAATCTTGTGGAAAAGGATCCTTCATTTCCTCTCCCACCTTCTGATAGACGCAGGTGTGACAGCATATCCAATTTACGCATCTGTGTTCCTGTGGCATTCTCCTTGTGTTTGTCTTCATGTGGCCATCTTCTTATAAGGATATGTGTCATATTAAATTAGAAGTCCATTATACTTCAGTATGCAGGAGACGCAAGAGACACAGGTTCAATCCCTGGGTCAGGAACATCCATTAGAGTAGGAAATGACAACCCACTCCAGTATTCTTGCTTAGAGAATCCCATGGACAGAGAAGCCTGGTGGTCTATGGTTCATCGGGTAGCAAAGAGTTGAACAAAACTGAAGTGACTTAGCACAGACACACACATGCATGTACACATACTTCAATATGATCTTATCTTAAAAATAACATCTACACTGGCCCTATTTCCAAATAAGGTCATATTCTGAAGTATTGAAGATTAGGACTTAAACATATCTTTTTTGAGGGACACAGTTTAATCCATAACAGTTTGCCTTTTGATACTCCCAACTCATGTCCTTCTCGTGTGAAAATTATGTTCACCCAATCCCAACATCCTCAAAGTCAATCATTGCCGTATCAACTCTAAGTACCAATTTTATCTAAATCCGTTTTGGGTGAAGCTTGGCATATAGTCCAGCCAGGGAAAAATTCCTCTCCATCTGTGAACCTCTGAAGCCTGGAAAACAAGTATTCTTGTTTCCAAAATACAACAGTTAGACAGATATAGAATAGGCATTCCTCTTTATAAAGGGAAAAATTGGAAGGAAAATAGGACTTCTGGTCCAAACTCTAAAGCGGGTTTTCAACTTAGCTGGACAAATTCCATTAGGTTTTAAGACTGGAGAACAGTTCTCTGTGGTCTGATGCTCTGTCCTTTAGACCGGCTGGGGCGGCCCCTCCCCTTAAACCCTGCCTCCTAGAACAGGGTGGGTGACCCTACCCTCTGGAACTGAACTGGTCCTTAGCTGAGGCATCGCCATCTGTGGTTCTTCCCTCAGAGTCATTCTTGCTTGATTTTATCCTATCTCTTTGAACAATGTTTCTGCTGTTATAAAAATTTTTAGAAACATGGTCTGCCTCATGCAATTCATGGGGTCCAAGTCTTCAGACTAGAGGGTTCTCCACAGATCTTTTCTGGATTCCTTCATCTCGACCCCTGGCTTCTGATGAGTTGCTTGATTGGATCCATGAGTCAAGCACCTAATCCCTTTAGTAAATGGTTGTTCTGGACAGTTTCCAGAGCACACTATCTGGATAGGCTGAGGATTTTTCCAGTCATAAGTTCTAGTTCCTTCTTGCTTAACAATTTCTGCTTCAACTTTTGTCTAATCCCATTTTACTATCCAAGACAGGGAGTGGCCAGGCCTTGCCTCCCAGTTGGTTGGAAGTGACAACTTCAGCTCTGTGTCCAGTTTCATCACTTAAAACTTTTACTTTCCACCCAAAAGAAGAACACAATTCAGCCAAGTTCTCTGCCACAAGGATCATCTTTCCTTTGGTGACCAATAACATATTTTTTATTTCTATCTGAAACCTCAGCAAAGACATCTTCAACATTCATATTTCCAGTAATATTCTGGTCAAGACAATCTAAACTTTTACAGTCAAGATCCTCAGAATTATTCCAGCCTCTATCCATTACTCAATTTCAAAAGTGAAAAAAAGTGAGTCACCCAGTCGTGTCCAACTCTTTGTGACCCCATGGGCTATATCCTGCCAGACTCCTCTGCCCATGGGATTATCCAGGCAAGAATACTGGAGTGGGTTGCCATTCCCTTCTCCAAGGGATCTTCCCAACCCAGGTATCAAACCCAGGTCTCCTGCATTTCAGGCTGATTCTTTACCATCTGAGCCACCAGGGAAGCCCCACCCATTCCAAAGCTACTTCCAAATATTTAGGTATTTTTTTATAGTAACATTCCATTTCATGATACCCAAAAATTTTCAGCATTCTCCAGAGAGATGATACCAAGAGATTCATTTCAAAGACTTGGCTCATATGATCGTGGGGGCTGGCAATTCTGAAATCTGTAGGGCAGACTGGCAATCCTTGTAAGAGTTGATGTTGTAGTCTTGAGTCCAAAGATCATAGGGCCAACCAGCAAGCTGGAAACAAGCAGGATTTCCATGTTACAGTCTTGAGGCAGATTTCTTTCTCCTTCAGGAAATCTCAGTTTTTGCTTGTATGGCCCTCAACGGATCAAATGAGGCCCACCCATATTGTGGGGGGTAATTTTCTTCACTGGAAGTCAATTGATTGTAAATGTTAATTACATCTACAGAATACCCTCACAGCAATATCTCGACTAGTATTTGACCAAACAGCTGGGCCCCATAACTTAGCTGAGTTGATATATCAAATTAACTGTCAGTGGTGGAACGTATAGGAGAAAAGATATGGAGAAGCATTTGATTTTTTTAATGCAAAGTGCCTCTTTCTTCTTGTCACTTTTTTTTTTTCAGTTAAGAGAGTTGACTGGAAATTTTCTAGGAAAACTATAATTTCCACTTTTTGTCTTTTGCCTCGTCAGTCTTCCTTTCTTCTTTTATGACTTATTCTCAACGTGATATAGGCTGCTTAGAAGGTCTTGGAGGCTTGACTGTATCCGTACGTGCTAAGTCACTTCAGTTGTGTCTGACTCTTTGCAACCCTATACACCATCGCCCTCCAGATTCTTCTGTCCATGGGATTCTCCAGGCAAGAATATTGGAGTGGGTTGCCATGCCCTCATCCAGGGAATCTTCTCAACCCAAGGATTGAATCCTCATCTCTTATGTGTCCTGCATTGGCAGGTGGGTTCTTTGCCCTAGTGCCACCTCGGAAGCCCCTTTAATCTGTATAGTAGAGACCAAAATCCATGTACAATGCATTTTTCTATCTCCTACCCAACCAGGTAGTTCTGTTAAAATAACTTGAAGGTCATAACTGTTCTTTGTAATATAACTTTTCATTGTCTACATGTGCCTCTACCTCTCTCTCATTTGAAATTGCGATGCAAACTGCAGCCTCAGGGCCTTTGCATGTGCTCTTCTCTCTTCCAGGATCACTTCCTTCATTCAATTTTACATGGTATACTGACACTTAATTTTGATTATTTGTTTAAAAGTCACTTTCTCAATGAGGTTAGCCCTGTGAGGTGTTCTCTGACCAACAGATTTAAAATTGCTTCCTACCCCTATCTTTTCATTACTTCCTTTGGGTTTCATTATACTCCACAGAGGTTATCATCATGAGAAATGCCTTTCATTTCACGTATTGTTTCTTCTTTTCCTTCACCTGTTTTTCTACTAGAAAGTAAAACACTGTGAGAGCAGCAGTTCCAGTCTGTTTTGTTTATTGCTTATTCATCGTGCCTGTAATAGTGCCAAGCACATGTACACGATATAGTTCCTCATTGAATAATTAAATCTTGTCTTAGCTCAAGTACCAGTGCTTCATAGATGCACTTCATAGATGGAGACCCATGCTTTTCTCTTTTATTGCTCCCCTTCTCTCCTTCCCTGTGCTCTATAATAAAAGCCTTTCTGGGACTTCTCTGGTGGTCCAATGGTGAAGATTTCACCTTCCAATACAGCGGGTGTAGGTTCCATCCCTGGTCAGGGAGCTAAGATCCTGCATGCCTTGTGGCCAAAAGACCAAAACATAAACCAGAAGCAGTATTGTAACAAATTCAATTAAGACTTTAAAAACAGTACACATTAAAAAAAAAAAAATCTTAAACTTGAGATTTATCATTTTCATTCATGGTTTTATATTATTATTGTATATAAATGTTTCATTTATAATATTTTATGAAGTTTTTATTAGTTATCAGACCTCATATTATTGGTGTAGTGAATTAGTCCTTTTACTACATGCTTTGTTTATTTGAGGTGGTTCAAACATATAACTTGAGCTCATCCAGTTTAAATCTGTATATTCCATTCTGTGAATATACATACGTTATCATTCTCCTATTGATAGACATTTAAATTATTTCTAATTTTTAAACTTTTATTTCCATGCTGCTATAAACATTGGTTTACATGTCCTCTTATGCACAAACATGCACTTCTAAAACATAAATTGATGATTGTAAGATATGTATAGCTTCAACAAGCAGTTTTTTAAGTGTGCTTGTTTGGAAGCTATAGATACCTAGGATGTAAGCCATGGAGTAGCTTCATTTGATTTTTGTTGCAAAGTTCTCTCTGTGTCCCATTGGCTCAAATGTTAAAAAAAAAAAAATGTCTCAAGTGGTGATAGCAACAGGTTTATTTTTTCTTCCTCCATTAGAAGGGATTAAAGAGGGTACAGAAGACAGCCCAGACCAGCGCCTGGCTTGCATCAATGAGTCAGAGTTTTAATTACACTGGGTCTTCCTTGCAGTGTGTAGACTTCTCTAGTTGTGGAGTGTGGGCTCTAGAGCATGCAGGCTCAGTAGTTACTACACTCATGAGCTGACCTGCCCCACAGCATGTGGGACCTTAGTTCCCCAAAGAGGCCTCGAACCTACACCTCCTGCATTGGAAGGTGGATTATTAACCATTGGTAAGTCCCCAAGCCAGGCTCTCATGTCTCCCACTTTGCATGGAGCCCTTTGAGGCCCTTCTATCATGCAGAAGATGAACTTCTGCTTCATTGATTCTGGCTCCAGATTCCAGCAGCCTCATTGTTTCACCACACTGTACTTCTGACAATGAAGATGTTTATTGTTGATGTTACTATTATTACCCTTTTGGTTAGTTATTTAATTTGGTTTTCTCTTTCCAGATTTTATTTTTCATCACCGTTATATCCAATGCAAAGTTACAGAAATAACTTGATCTACGGGCTCACTTTTTACTAAAGTTTTTCAGTTCAGTTCAGTCGCTCAGTCGTGTCTAACTCTTTGCGACCCCGTGGACTGCAGCACACCAGGCTTCCCTGTCCATCACCAACTCCTGGAGCTTATTCAAACTCATGTCCATTGAGTCGCTGATGTCATCCAACCATCTCATCCTCTTTAGTCCCCTTCTCCTCCTGCCGTCAGTCTTTCCCAGCATCAGGGTCTTTTCAAATGAGTCAGTTATTCGCATCAGGTGGCCAAAGTATTGGAGTTTCAGCTTCAGCATCAGTCTTTCCGATCATTATTCAGGACTGATTTCCTTTAGGATTGACTGGTTGGATTTCCTTGCAGTCCAAGGGATTCTCAAGAGGCTTCTGCAACACCACAGTCCAAAAGCATCAATTCTTCGGCGCTCATCTTTCTGTATAGTCCATAACTGAGACTAAAGAGGCTGGCATTTCTGTATTGTAACAAAATACATCTGCTTTGTGTTCTAATTGTGTGGGTTGCAAAAATGACATTATTGTATAAAAATCAAAGAGCCTTACTTATATTGTTACCTAGATGGAAGGCTGTAGCATCTCTGTACTAATATGGTTTTGTGAGAGTAGTTTACAATAGTCCTAGGGCTTTAATTCAAAAGCAGTTTTGGATCTAGTCTGGAGAAGGCAATGGCAACCCACTCCAGTACTCTTGCCTGGAAAATCCCATGGATGGAGGAGCCTGGCAGGCTACAGTTCGCAGAGGCAAACACGACTGAGTAACTTAACTTTCTTTCTTTCTTTTGGATCTAGCCAGCTATTTGAACCAAAGCTTTAATAAAGCTGTGAAATTCTGCACTATACTTGGGATATTTTGTAAGCAAGAAGTTTCCATTTCTATTACTGCTTTCATAAAATAACTTAAAAGGCTCTTATAAAATTTAGGAATTTTGAGCAGTGTGATAATCATGTCAGGATGATATCAGACATGATCCTCCCACATGTAATAAACTTAATCTGTTGGATAGAATAGAATTTTTAGCATTTTATATCTGAGTGTAGAAAAGCAACAACCAAAAATAATGAGTTAGTTTTGGCGTAATTAATATTGAGCTGTTCTTTCTGAGAGCAATTGGTAAATAGATTCACTTATTTCTTGAGACTAATTCCAGAATATACCAGCAGGACCATGTCATTAACTTAGAATAAATGCTGAAAAGGAGACTTGTAATGAAGAACAAAATTAAACCTAACTCAGTAAGGAGAAAGACCATATTACTTTTAAACTAGACTAGTTGCCAGTGAATATGGATATTTTTGGTCTGCTAGTGATCCTTATTAGTTTAATTTTTTAACTATAAAACATTTCATATTAATGCTTAATAAATGCATTTTTCTCTTCAATGTAGGCGAAAATCATAGAAATAGTGAATAACTGTCTCATATAATTTATGAGGATATTGGTAGCAATGAATAAAATATCCCAATATCCATTTCTCCCCCATAACGCTAACTTAATGTTGGAAACACTTTGTAAAGATCAGTGTTTCATTTAGTGTATCAGTTCTTCAAATGGCTTCAGTCTCTGTTGGACTCTGATATGACATTTTCTGCAGCATCATTGGTTGTCTGACAGACAGAGTCAACTTTTTCCATTAGCTGTCTAAATATTACCAGCATCTCTTTTACTAGGAAACTTTGCAAAATATTGTTGTTGGGATCATTTTTCTCATTTCTTTTCACTTGACTAAATCATCTCATTATTCCAAACTCAGCCAAAATATAATTATGATCTCCTCAGCCAGTTTAATTGTACTTAAGCAACCTAGATGTCCATCGGCAGACGAATGGATAAGGAAGCTGTGGTACATATACACAATGGAATATTACTCAGCCATTAAAAAAAATACATTTGAATCGGTTCTATTGAGATGGATGAAACTGGAGCCCATTATACAGAGTGAAGTGAGCCAGAAAGAAAAGCACCAATACAGTATATTAATGCATGTATATGGAATTTGAAAGATGGTAATGGTAACCCTATATGTGAGACAGAATAAGAGACACAGATGCATAGAACAGTCCTGTGGACTCTGAGGGAGAAGATGAGGGTGGGACGTTCTGGGACAATAACATTGAAACATGTATATTGTCATATGTGAAGCGGAACACCATTCCATGTTTTATGCACGGGACGGATGCTCAGGGATGGAGCGTTGGGATGACCCAGAGGGATGGGATGGGGAGGGAGGTGGGAGGAGGGTTCGGGAGGGGGAGCACATGTGAACCCATGGCTGATTCATGTCAATGTTGGCAAAAACTACTACAATATTGTAAAGTAATTAGCCCCCAACTAAAATAAATAAGTAAAAACAAAAAAACAAACAAAAAAAAACCTTAATAAAAAAAAAAAAAAAAAAAAAGTACAATAGTTATTATCATAGACCAGTTTTTCTCAACTAAAGTTTGATGAAAAAAATTAAACCTTTGAGGAGAAAATTAAAGCTAATGCCATAAGTCCTGGAATGAATTCAATTATCTCCCAATGCGTCGAGATGCATAATATTTATGTAATATTATTAGAACTCAGAAAATGGTCACTCAAATCACTGTCTGTGTTTCGAATAACTCCAGCTGAGAAAAGTTGCCACAGGTTATTATAATTTTCCTTCTTACTGTTTGCCGTCTGCAAATAATTGTATATTCTGTGAAGTTATGGCCCACATCTTGTTCCATCATGGTAGCCCTAATGCTAACACTTTGAACTCCTTCCATGTAAGAGTTGCCTGATAAATATTTGTGAAATGAATGATAGAAAGAAGTTTCTTCTGGAAGAACTTTGATGATATAAGGTAATTTATATCACAATATCCAAGGAGAGATAATATGAACCCAGGTTATATATGAATTAGTGTTAATATTTGAAGGGTCTAGTCAGGTGGGGAGAGTGGTTATAATCTGTGGTTATAGTCCTGAGCTCTCAGGTTATTTATTCATAAGTTAGCTAGTCTGGGTCAGCAAGAATGAAAATGGGTAAGGCCACATGTCTCATTATCCAGCAGGCTAGTGAAGGTTCCTTTGGGAGTAGTGATGATAAGGGTTCCAAGAACAGCAAGAGGAGAGGGGCTCAAATGGTTTTCAAGTAATTACTTGTTTTATATTTGCAAGTGTTCCTTTAGCCATGGCATTATGGACTGAATATTTGTGTCCTCCCCAATTTATATGTGGAAGTCTTAACCCCCCAAGTAATGGTTTTAAGAGATGAGATCTTTGGCATGTAATTAGGTTATGAGGTGGGAGATCTAGTCTGATGGAATTATTGCCTTTATATGCAGAGGAACCAGAGAGCTTGATCTGTCTTTGCCTGTATCCATGCACCACTGACTCATGGTTAGATAGCGTCATCGATTCAATGGAATAGTGGAGAACAGAGAAGCTGGCATGCTGCAGTCTATAGGGTCAAAATAGTCAGACATGACCTAGCGGCTGAACAAGAACAAATGCACCAAGAAAGGCAATGTAAGCACACAGTGAAGAGGCAGTTTCCTGCAAATCAAAAAAAAAGGCTTTCAATGGAACCCGATCACACTGGCACCCTGATTGCAGACTTCTAGCCTCTAGAAGTGTGAGAAAATAAATTTCTGTTGTTTAAGCCATCCAATCTGCCACCCAATATATGGTACTGTGTTACGGCAGCCCTCATAAACTAATACACACAGCAAGTCACATGGCCAAGCCCTGAGTAAATGTGAAGAACTGTTTAAAGAGGTAGATACTATAGAGAGGGGGAATAATTTGTGGCCAATTTGGCTAACTTTGCAGTCTACCATAATTGTATCATAGTCTTTAAATAAATATGATGCATGTAGGTATCATAAATTACTGAATTATGCTTCTTTGGGTATCATTTTCTAAAAAAATACTACTCTTTAGAATAAATGACCTGGAGCCAAGTATTCTGATGTTATTCAATGCTTACGTATTATGCATGTACTCCTTAAGGGCACTCTAGGACTATTATGTGTTTTACTAGTTTTGTAGACTAGTTCATATTTCCTAGTGGTTATATACATGAGTCCAAATGACAATGCAAGTGATATGCTCATTAAATCCGCCTTCAGATAATCTGTTCAAAACTTAAAATTTCTATTATTTCATTGCCAATTGACCTTCAGGCAAATTGTCAAGAAATTTATGAGGGTTGCAGCATGAATATGTGTTCCCAAATGTCTCTTGGGTAAAATATGACTCATGGTTTTCTTGCTCCTGAAATGATTAAGCCTCAAACCTGAAGTTGACAGCAGAGTCATTGTACAGATTGATGTTCTCAATGACTAATATTTGACAGAGTTTGCTTCTGATTTATTATGCTGCTAGGTGAAAACAATCTACCTCATTTTTTAGTATTTTTACTATGCTCTTTCACTAATTGGATGAAAAATTCAATTTCTTTTATATTGAGAGACATATGCATTTTTAATAAGTTAATCATTTTAAATTAAACTTTTATTCTTTAAAAGTGTAATTTTAATGTTTTTTTAGTAGGCTGATATAGCTCTGCTCTTCTTTTTTAATGTCATGTAACTGCTGAGTTTTTCCTAACAGTAAGCCTAATACTTTTGTAAAATCTATTTAGTAATTATTGGATTTTTATTATCATTTATTTATTCAAGCACAGCAAATGTACTTGAAAAACAATCATTGACAAGTAGGTCAGCCTTTACTAATAACTGAGCTTGAAATTCCTAGAAAACAGAAAACTAAGAAATCACTTTTTTCTTACTCAGGATTACTTTGAATAATTATAGTGTTTTAAAGAATTAAATTATGTTACATTAAAAAAGGAAACAATGCAATAAATAAAAATAGAGGATGAGGAGACAATATATAGTTCCTTTCTACAGTATTTTCATCTACTAAGCAGATAAAAGAACATTGGTATTTATTATATAGCTTATATACTACAGGTATTTTTAATAAATACAGATTTCAAGTAACATTTACATAAATTAGAACATTTCTTAAAACTGAAGTGAGTCTCTTATAGGCTGTATATTGCTGAGTCTTTTTTTTTGGTCCATTTAGCCATTCTATACCAATTTGATCTGCTTACATTTAAAGTGATTATTGATTGGTGAGGATTTACTAACACCATCTTGCTAATTATTTTTTGGCTAATTTGTAGCTCCATTATTCCTTTTTATTATTGCTGTCTTCTTTTATAAATTGATGATTTTCCTTAGTTGCTGCTGCTAAGTCACTTCAGTCGTGTCCGACTCTGTATGACCCCATAGACAGCAGCCCACCAGGCTCCGCCGTCCCCGGGATTCTCCAGGCAAGAATACTGGAGTGGGTTGCCATTTCCTTCTCCAATGCATGAAAGGGAAAAGTGAAAGTGAAGTCGCTCAGTCGTGTCCGACTCTTAGCGACCCCATGGGCTGTAGCCTACCAGGCTCCTCCATCCATGGGATTTTCCAGGCAAGAGTACTGGAGTGGGGTGCCATTGCCTTCTCCAGATTTTCCTTAGTGGTGTGTCTTAATTTGACTTCCAGGTGGTGCAGTGGTAAAGAATGGGCCTGCCAATGAAGGAGATGTTAAGAGACTCGGGTTTGATCCCTGGACCAGGAAGATCCCCTGGAGGAGGAAATGCCAGTCCATTCAAGTATTTTTACCTTGAAAATTCCATGGACAGAGGTGCTGGATGGGCTACGGTCCATGGGGTCACAGAGTCCGACGGGACTGAGTAACTGAGCACACATACCCTGTGAGTGTTAAGTTGTTTCAGTCCTGTTTGACTCTTTGCGATTCCATGGACTGTAGCCCGCTAGGCTCCTCTGTCCATGAGATTCTCCAGGCAAGAATGCTGGAGTGGATTTCCATGCCGAGCAATCTTCCCTACCCAGGGATGGAACTGCATCTCATGTCTCCTGCATTGGCAGTTGGATTCTTTACCACTAGCGCCACCTCTTGATCTTTTGTGTATTTTCTGTAGGTTTTTGCTTTTGACCATGAGACTAACATTAAACATTTTATAGGTGTGACAGTCTATTTTATTATGATAATTTAACCTCTGTTGCATAACAAAATACCCTCTATTTTCCACCCCCACATTTTATGTTTGTGATGTCAAAATTTACCTCTTTTTATGTTGTGTGTCCATTAACAAATTTTTATAACTATTATTATTTTTAGTAAGTCTGCTCTTCTCTCTGTCCCTGTAGCTACTGCTTTGTGATGGCTTTTCTAGATTACTGCAATAGAATTTAACTACTTTGTTGATATATCCTCTGTCTTCCTTCAACCATCTTCTCTGACTTACCTCTAGGATTATTTTCCAAAATGCAAACTAACTATATCATTCCCTTGCTCTAAACACGGAATATAAGTTCCAAAACTTTAAGATGAATAGGCTATTTGCTCCTCTACTTCTCCAATCATATCATGGTGTCATGTCTCTCATTTCTAGGACATACCAACTGGTAATTTTTTTTTGTTACCTATTATCACTCCCAATCTCAATCTACCTCAATTCATCCCAGAAGCTCCCATTCATCTTTCAAGACTCAGTTCCGCCAAATCGGTGTTATATCAGTTCTTCTGGAGACTGTTTCTTGACTATCACCATATATTCTAGGTGTTACTCCTCTTAGCTTCATAGAAATCTGAATTTACCCATCTAATGATGTTTGCCATACCATAATGTTATCATCTATTTCATAACTTGCTTCCTGGATTGAATAATTTTTTAGGTCTGGAACAGTACCTTATATCTTAATTATCTTTATGTTTCTAATGTCTGGCCCATTCTTTGGCATGAAATGAGATACACAGTAAGTGTAAAATGAGTGAATGAATGAATGACTGCTGGAAACAAGATATGAAAAACAATGTTCTACTTTGATTTCATCATCAAGGCAGAATTAGAATAAAGGAAAAAGCTTGATAAGGCTTATCTCTAGGAATAAAAGCTCAGAATAGAAACTCATTTCCACTTTAATTTTCATCTGAGAGAGAGGCAGGATCTGTAATTGATGACCGGCACAGTTAATACTCTATAAGCAGTGAATCTTATCCATTTTTATCATTTTTCTTCTCCCCACAGGGATGATTAGTAATAACCTGAAAAAGAAAGGAGTTTTCTGTGTATTTAGAAGCATTGAGGAAAGGCAGGTTTAGGGAGACTATCCCACTTTGATGTCATAATTGCAAGAGTAGAACTTTTCAAAGGACAGAGAGGCAACAGACAAGAAGATAAAAAAACAGACTGAGTCCCTGGGACCCATAGCCAAGAAAACATGAAGCAGGGGAGAAGTGAATTTGTCCTGAGAGCTTTCAAGAGCCTTGTATATTACCATATGTAAAATAGATGACCAGTGCAAATTCGATGCATGAAGCAGGGCACCCAAAGCTGGTGCTCTGGGACAACCCAGAGGGATGGGGTGGGGAGGGAGGTGGGAGGGGGGTTCAGGATGGGGGGACAGATGTGCACCTGTGGCTGATTCATGTCAATGTATGGCAAAAACCAACACAATATTGTAAAGTAATTAGCCTCCAATTAAAATAAATAAATATATATATATATATATATATTTTTTTTTTTTTTTTTAAAAAGAGCCATGGGGCTCAGCATGGTAGAGCATGGGGTGGGGGGGCATTTTCCAATACAGCATTTTCCAGTTAACCAAATTTGAAAAACACCCTTGAGTGTTATAGGCATTATATTGGAGTGAGTTACCATTTCCTTCTCCAAGGGATCTTCCTGACCCAGGGATCAAACCCGTCTCCTGTATTGGAAGGTGGATTCTTAATTGCTGAGCCACCAAGGAAGCCCTACTCTTTAGAAGCAAGTAAAACAAAAATTCCTTCTCATGTTACTTTTATTGACTATATTTTTTTTTATCCCTACCCCTGAATAAGGATTCTTTATCATAATACCCTGTTTAATTTTTTTATATAGGGCATCAATCTGTAATTATCTTGTTTATATTTGAAACTTTCTTTTTGCCTCTCTCCTCCACTAAAATATACATCTGTAGGTTGGAATTTGTTTCATTTAGCACTGTAGTAGCCACTGTTCCAGGTACATAGTAGGCTTTCAATTGATATTTGTTGAATGTTTACTGAATATGGAGTCAGACTGCTATTAATAAACTCAGTTTTTCTGATTCTTTACCCTTCACTTGACTTCACAAGGACCTCAAATTCTCCAACAAGTCTTCAACTGAGTATTTCTGGGAATCACATGAGATCAAAGAGAGATCAAATGAGTTTTTCCACTATTGTTTCTCACCATTGCTAATGCTCTCAGTGGAAACATTGCCTATATAAAGGATCTTGTCTCTTGATGCTTCCAAAGTAACTACTCTGCAGGACACAAAGCTTAGATGCAGGCTATAATGGCAAAAATGCCCCTTGTCCACATCTTCACCAAATTTTCTCATCAGAATATCAAACTGTTGCTGTGTACAAAGCCTCAATCTCTCAGGAAAAGTTATTTTAGCTTCTGTCTTAAAATTCTGTCCACTGGAACATGCAGGCTGGACACTATGGACACCATGTCATCCATCTTGTTTATTGTTTTACTCTCTCCTGGGTATCTATATATTCTTCTCTCTGCCTATAGCCACGTAGCACAAGAAACAAAAGAAAACAGAGTTGTCAATTCATGCAAATAGATTCCTAGAATCATCTTCAGTTCACTAGCTCTGTAAGAATAGTTTAGAGCCTCAGTTTTACCTGTATCAGAACAAACTCTCTGCATAAATAAATATACTGTTCTTCTCTGAATATAGAAGCCTTCAGCTCATCGCAAGCAATTTTAAAAAATAGAACTGCTTCAAAAATTGTAGAAAAATTGTTGACAACATTGTTTCCTAACCAGATTATCTACTATAATAATCTCCCTGCTCACCAGGAGGAGCACACAAATTAGAACAAGGTATAATCATGGTGAAGATGGAAAAGGGATGAAGAGTAGTGCTCATTTTGCAAGCCCTTTTTTAAGGTCAAGTGTGACTGAACATAATATTGCAAATAATGATTCAATCTAAAGCATTTCATAATCTCTTAGATTTGAATGTGGATCACTCTGTTACTCAGCTGTGAGAATAACTGGAATCAATGACTGTCAGGTTATTTTCTTCTTAGGTCCTTGAAGAACATGGCTTAGTCAGTCCCAGCTCCTCTCAGAATAGGGTTAGAATGAAAGATCTAATTATTTCCATCACTTAGAAGAGCCTGCTTAGAACTAGATAGAGTCATGAGACCCCAGGAGTCCATAAACACAACTTCATTCCTCAAGGTCTGTGGTGATAAATTTTGTCTGTTTAAACCCAACTGAACTGGGTAGAATTAATCCTAGAAATTCCAAAATGTTTGACAAGAACTCAGCTGGCCTATAGCTTTTTGTGAGACCAAATTTGTTTTATCTGATTTTATTTAGTCCTTTGTGAATCCTGTGCCCTGTTTACTGAAATAAATTCAACCTTTTAATCTAAATCCATTGAATAGATCTAAGCTTTATCATTATCTCTGGATAATGACTCTAGCACCAATGTCTATTTTAGGATTGCATGAGTAACAAACTACATGTTAGAGTTATTATGTTATTTTTAAGGGCTAGTTTATATAATTGAGTGTATGTGAATTTCTTTACCTTGAGAGCTAGAAGAAGTGAAATATTATTTTAAAAATAGTGTGGAATTTTGCATATCCTACAATACTCGGCTGAAGTTCCTAGTATAGGCATTATAGAAAATATAACTTATTCATGGTTCATGGCCTCAATACTTATAGTCCCCAGTGGGGGAAAGACATGGGTAATTTCAAAATCAAAATATAGTATGCTATAATCAAATAGCTTTATTTGAGAATTTAGGCTGATTTTTCTTTCTCAGAAACAATTTTATGATTTTATTTCAAAAGACACTGCTTATTTATGTGGAAGGATGTGTGTGCTTTCATCATGTGACAATGCAGGAGGGTTGGGTAAAGATAGAGAAAGTGGATTTCTTGGAAAAAAAGCTTCCTTTACGAAAGTCTGGGAGTTCTTCATTCCACAATTGAACAAATTGAAATGCCTATTAGCATAGTGAATATGTTAATAAACAGACTTCCAGAAATTGTAAAATAAATACATCATTTAGTAAAGAATTTCTCAAGTCTACCTGATTATTTACATGTAATTCCTACTTTTCTGATACAGTATTTTGCAATTTAAAACAAACAGAATTGTAAAAATGAGCAAGACAAATTTAATATAGTCAACTTTTGTAATTCCTTGGATTCATGCTGTGGGATTCCATTGAAATTTTTGAGTGATAGAGTAACCCAGTCTGAGAAGTATTTTTTTAAATTAACTACTATTTTATTAATTTTCTTTAAATTATTTTTATTGAAGTATACTTGATATTGTGTATGAAGAGTACTTTGGGGAGATTAATTCTGAAGAGAAGCTGGATGTATGGAGAGGTGTGTGAGGCAAGGATGGGAAATTAAGTTGAGAGAGTTCCTTAGGGGACTGTGTGAAGGGAAAAAACGTGTGAACCAAGGTGGTCAAAAAGAGAAATGGAAACAAAGACACATTCAAGAGCTATTAAAAACGAAGCATGAAAGAAAGGGGAAGAAAGGACTCAGGATCTTTCAGCCTAGGGACCGGCTCTTATTACAGTTAAAAAACTTGGGGCAGTTAACATTTCAGTAGGGTATCTTCTGAAAATGTCTAGGAAGCAGTAGGGCTTCCCAGGTGGTGCTAGTGGTAAAGAAAGTGAAAGTCGCTCAGTCGTGTCCAACTCTTTGCGACCCCATGGACCGTACAGTCCATGGAATTCTCCAGGCCAGAATACTGGAGTGGGTAGCCTTTCCCTTCACCAGCAGATCTTCCTGACCCTGGAATAGAATCAGGGTTTCCTGCATTGCAGGAGGATTCTTTACCTACTGAGCTATCAGGGAAGCTCTGAGTCATCAGGGAAGCCCAGTGGTAAAGAACTCACCTGCCAATTCAGGAGACTTAAGAGCCTGGGGTTCAATTCCTGGGTCTGGAAGATCTCCTGCAGGAAGGCATGACAACCCACTCTAGAAATCTTGCCTATAGAATCCCATGGACAGAGGAGCCTGGTGGGCTGTAGCCCATGGGGTTGCAAAGATTCAGACACGACCGAAGCAACTGAGCACACACGTAGTGAGCAGTAGGAAATGAAGAACTATAACTTACGAAAAGGATTGACACAGGTCTGGGAAAGATTGAAGGCAAAAGGAGAGAAGGGCAACAGAGGATGAGACGGTTGGATAGCATCACAGACTCAATGGGCATGAACTTGAACAAACTCCAGTAGATAGTGGAGGGCAGGGAGGCGCGGTGTGCTGCGGTCTATGGTGGCGTGCTACAGTCTATGGTGTCACAAAAAGTTGGACAGGACTTAGTGACTGAACAACAACAACATGGAGAATTGGAACACATCAAGGATAAAAATGTTAGCTGAATTTGTAAAGGTAGAAAATATTATGAAGCGTCTATAAAGAGAGAAGAGAATCAACAAGATAATGTTTATGAGAACTTATGTTGGACCTAAAGAGGAAAAGTAGTCTTGGAAGAGAGGGTCTCGGGATATAGTGAGATAGAAGCCAGAGTCTCAAGGACAAGATCCAATGAAATAATTCCTAAATATTTTATACAAATTTAATGAGATAATGCTCAGTGGCTTTGGAGATTAGGAAGTCATCGCTCATCTTGAGGAGAAAACTTATTCAGTGACACTTGTAAGAGAAGGCCAGAGTTTAGCAAGGAAATAGGATTAGGTGGTAAGAAAGAGAGGTTACAAAGAAAGGCAGCCCTTGTGTGAAGTTTTGAAGTGAAGATGAAAGAAATATAGTGACAACACAAGAGAAAAAGAGGCTCTAGAGAAGGTTATATTTTCTTGCTATTTTTAGGCTTGAGGAGATAAATGTTTTGTAGGCTAAAGAAAATGAAAAACAAAAAAAGACATAAATTAAAAATAAAGTGTGGAAATGATTGGAGCCAAATCCCATAGACAGATAAGAGAGACTTCAATGGGACTTTCCTGGCAGTCAAGTGGTTCAGATTTTGCCTTTCAGTGCAGGGGGTACCTACAGTACAGTTTTGATCCCTGGTCAGAGAGCTAATATCCCACATGCTTTGTGGCCAAAAAGCCAAAACATAAGAAACAGAAGCAAGATTGTAAGAAATTCAATAAAGACCTTTTTAAAAATGGTCCACATCACAAATTTTTTTGAAAAAATGAGAGACTTCATTAACAATGATAAGTAAATGAATCACAGGAGAAAACAAGAAGGATGCCTTTTTCACCCAACTGGAAGGCAAGTTTGTTTTCGATGGTTTCCCATGGCAGTCAAAGATAGGAATCTTCTTCCTGTAGTTCCCAGGTTTGGAATGTTGCCACTCTTGTGAACAGGGCAGAAAGCATGGCAGCCTCTGGCTCCTATCTCACCTGCTTTCCTTGCTTTCTGTCAGGCTGGGATGTGTGGGATTGGCCAACAAAAAATCAGAAAAAGCATCGAGTTCTTGTGGAGCAAGAAGGACTATAAAGGAGGCCTTAGGGCAAGGAAGTGAAAGCTCTTCATCCAACCTGCAGCAAAGAATGAACCTGGAACAGAATGGTCCCTGATCAGGCGGGAGAATCTCTGGTTTGGGAGAATGGGTTGATGCTAGGATGTAAGGTGAAAGGGCCAGGTGGAGACAAAATTAAACTAATAAAATAATTTAAAGGTACAGAAATTAAATTAGGATCAAGATGATGCTTGAGGGCTTCCCTGGTGACTCAGTGAAGAACTTGCCTGCCAGTGCAAGAGACACAGGTTCGATCCCTGATCTGGAAGATCCCCCCATGCCACACAGCAACTAGGCTGGTGCCCCACAGCTATTGAACCTGTGTTCTAGAGCCCAGAAGCCACAACTACTGAAGCCTGAGCACCCTAGAGTCTGTGTTCTGCAACAGGAGAAGCCACTGCAATGAAAAGCCTGAACACTGCAACTAGAGAGTAGTCCTTACTTTCCTCCACTAGAAAAAACTCCAAGGCATCAACCAAAACTCAGTACAGCTCCCCTCCCCACCCCCCCCCCCAAAAGATGCTTGTGCTTATTGGTATCTTCCTTGCCCAGTTGGCAGCCTGACCTGAAAGAAGGGTGCCTACAGGTGCTTAGGAGAAAGCTAAGGGGGAGGAAGAAGAATACAATGTGCAAAGGCAAAATGTTTCCCAGAATTTCATTCTTTCCAATTTGGTATAGTATGAGTGTGTCATCAATTCTCAGAGGTCTGCTTTGGTTTGTGTATTTTTATGGGATTCACAGTCTCGACTAGTACAGTAAGGAAAGGAGGAAGAGAAAGAGGAGTTTTTCTTTTCTCTGCATTTGGGATGATGCTTCTTTCTGGTGACCTTCTAGAAGTGACAAGCAGGATTGAACCAATTGATTTCTTTTCAGTGGCTTCAGAGGCTCTCACCTAAGTTATATTTAACTTTGGGTTCATTTTTGTTCCAGTCAGCACCACCTTCATTATCAGTGTTCAGGGAATATCAGATAACAATAACATCCAATTCTAAATACAAAGGCTTGAAATTGAGAATTCTGTGGAGCTTCACAGAGAGGCTTCCTTAGAGAGGATCTTCATGGCGAATCTTGACAGTGTCATAAAACGTTATGAGATGGATCACTTTCAGCTCTGCCTTCCATTTCAGCTAGATTTTATTGATCTTCTATAAGAAATGACTGCACTTAACATCCCTACGATGTCAGTGTCATAAAATTTATATGTAAGTTTGACAAGAGGAATACCGTTTGGCATGTTTGTAAATAGACAACTTATACATTATTAATGATATCTTTAGTGACAATTTAAATTCTATTGAACATGATATTTTCTTAACCAATATATGATTGACATGATTCCCAACTGGTAGTTGTACAGTATAATTTTTTTTAAATTTAAGGGCCTAAAATTTGGCAAATATGGGAACCAAAATATATAGCATGTGAATTGAAATATCACATCATTCTTTAAAACATTTAAAATATATAACATGCAAGGTGCTGTTTTCATGATTTGCTGTTTTCAGCAGATCATGTGATTTGCTGGCATCATTGAACCAAATTGTCTCACTTTTATGGGAATGTATTAAAGAACGTGAAAATATGCTTCAGTATTTTATCTTGATAAATGAAAATGTATTTAAATATCTACCAGTTCCTCTGAGGATCTTGTACAATAACTTTTATAGGAACTCAACTGTGATTTGGGAATTGAATTAAATTCTAAGCACACTTAAGGAACTAATACATGGCCTCTAGTAGTCTCTGTGTTTAATTAGACATACAACTGTGTCTGTGTATGTAATGCAATTTCTTCAGATGACTCTTTCAAAAGAACTTTTCTCATTCAGCCGATAGTTTTTAGAATCTTGGAAAACTTGCTCAAATAATGTCTATCTGTTCATTACTTATGTTTTAACAGCAGTAGATTTTTTTTTCCCTAGAGAAAGAAAGAAATTTGTAGTTTATGTGTTAAGAAAGTCTATAAAATAGAACTATGTGTTTTAGTATCATAGAATAAAGAAATGAGCTGAAAGTGACCTCAGAGAACACTTAATCCTCTGGCTTTTTACAAATAAGCAAACTAAGAACCAGCATGAATGTCACTTGCTCATAGGGTTACAACACTTTCATGACATTTATCATATATATTTGTATTTTCCATAGTATTATCTCCTGTACGTGACAAAAGCAAGTTATATGATACTGGAGTTATTTTAATCACTTGGTCATTTGACATTTCCAACAGTCACTATTATTTTCTATCCAAACTTGTAGCACCTTTTATAGTATAATCCTTTGAGGAATATTTTTTAAATTAGTCGCTTTCAGTTAGTGCAAGTAATAATACTCTTAGTTCTTTATGAGGCTCTAAATTTACTGAATTATAGAAAAAAATTTGAGATTATTAGAGCTTGAGGGATCACACCATTGATCTCTTCTCTACCCTCACTCCCAAATATGTTTCAAACTGAAAGAATTTAGAGATTCTTTAAGAGATTGTAAGAGATTCTAAGAATATGTACTAAGACCATACTGTTGGTTTAGTCTTTTCCTTGCTTTAGTAACCTTTTGATTTAGTCTTTGTCCTGAATGAGTGTCTTCGCTTGAAAATATCTTACCAAGCTAAAGTTGGGGAGAAATGTGTCTTTCAGTACTGCAAGTCCTATAATACATGGCTTGGCCCTTTTCCCTTTTTATCCCTTGTGAACAGATAAAGTCCATCATGACTTCATTGCCTCTCCTAGTACTTATTAAACAGAGTAATAACAACCAACTAATGCTACCAGTGTTTTTTCTCCATATCTCTTGTCCCAGAACCTCAACTGCATTATGTGTATTTTCTTTCAAGATAGCATAGGCAGAAGTTTTACCAAATATTTTGCCACTGCCTAACTGAAGTTGTCATTTTTCTAGCCTCTTCTAAAAGGGTCCTCACCACCTGCTGCCTTTCCCTAAAGCCAATGTCACATATTTTAAGATTTTGTTTTATTAAACACTTGACCTCAGATTTTGTGGTTTTATCAGACAAATCCAGTATCTTAGGGCTGAAAAAAACATTTATTTATTATTTATACTACTTGATTAACTATCACTCTGGTGGTTTCTGGTGGCTTTGGCTGACCTTCAATCCATGTGCTCAGTCACTAAGTCAAGACTGACTCCTTGTGACCCCATGGACTTAGCCTGCTGGGCTCCTTTAATTTTCCATGAAATTTTCCAGACAATAATACTGGAGTGGGTTGTCATTTCCTACTCGAAGGGATCTTCCTGACCCATGGATTGAACCCACATCTCTTGCATCTCCTGCACTGACAGGCAGATCTTTTATCACTGAGCCACCTGGGAGGCCCTAGCTGACCTTCAAACATACTCCTTATTTGTAGGGATCCAAACTACAGGGACATGTTCTCAGATTGGAAAGTAAAGACTATGAAGTCAAAACATGCAAAGGCATTTTGGACATGTGTTTGCTCACTCTTGGACATCACTGATTTATATTTCATTGAGAAAACAAGTCCAGAGTCAGGGAGGACAAAGTATACTTTGCTTGCAGAGAAACATGACAAAGATGTGTAAGGAAATAATAATTAAAATCAAAAAGTAAAATTACCAATTTGATTCACTCATAAGTGTATAGTTGAAGAAGCAACTCATGATGAGTTTCCTAAGAGTTTCATAGCCCTTCATTTTGAAGTTTAAATCCTGGCTACCATTGTCTTCAATCCACTAGATGGTAACTTTTCTGTGGGCTCCAGCTTTTGTTTCCTCTTCCTATTTTGGCAAAACTACCAAATTAACAACTGTCTCCTTATGTTTTTGGTGAAGCACACAGCTGGAATGAATGGAAGGCCGAAAATTCAGGTGACAACAAGCAAAGCAAGTATGAGAACAGATAAAGCACAGGAGGGTGGAGAGAGGGTGTTGATATGAACACTTCAATAATTGAAGATTAACACGACCATAGCGAGTGTCTAGCTCTTAACTCTATAAGAGCCTAGTTCAAAACAAATGCTATCAATGGAACAAAACAGAAAGCCCAGAGAGAAATCCATGCACCTATGGACACCTTATCTTCAACAAAGGAGGCAAGAATATACAATGGAGAAAAGAGAATCTCCTTAACTAGTGGTGCTGGGAAAACTGGTCAACCACTTGTAAAAGAATGAAACTAGAACATTTTCTAACACCATACACAAAAATAAACTCAAAATGGATTAAAGATCTAAATGTAAGACCAGAAACTATAAAACTCCTAGAGGAAAACATAGGCAAAACACTCTCTGACATAAACCACAGCAGGATCCTCTATGATCCACCTCCCAGAATATTGGAAATAAAAGCAAAAATAAACAAATGGGACCTAATTAAAATTAAAAGCTTTTGCACAACAAAGGAAACTATAAGCAAGGTGAAAAGACAGCCTTCAGAATGGGAGAAAATTATAGCAAACGAAGCAACGGACAAACAATTAATCTCAAAAATATACAAGCAATTCCTGCAGCTCAATTCCAGAAAAATAAACAACCCAACCAAAAAATGGGCCAAAGAATTAAACAGACATTTCTCCAAAGAAGACATGCAGATGGCTAACAAACACATGAAAAGATGCTCAACATCCCTCATTATTGGAGAAATGCAAATCAAAACCACAATGAGGTACCATTTCACGCCAGTCAGAATGGCTGCTATCCAAAAGTCTACAAGCAATAAATGCTGGAGAGGGTGTGGAGAAAAGAGAACCCTCTTACACTGTTGGTGGGAATGCAAACTAGTACAGCCACTATGGAGAACAGTGTGGAGATTCCTTAAAAAACTGGGAATAGGACTGCCATATGACCCAGTGATCCCACTGCTGAGCATACACACCAAGGAAACCAGAATTGAAAGAGACACGTGTACCCCAATGTTCATTGCAGCACTGTTTATAATATCCAGGACATGAAAGCAACCTAGATGTCCATCATCAGACGAATGGATAAGGAAGCTGTGGTACATATACACAATGGAATATTACTCAGCCATTAAAAAGAATACATTTGAATCAGTTCTATTGAGATGGATGAAACTGGAGCCCATTAAACAGAGTGAGGTAAGCCAGAAAGAAAAACACCAATACAGTATACTAATGCATATATATGGAATTTGAAAGATGGTAATGATAACCCTATATGCAAGACAGAATAAGAGACACAGATGCATAGAACAGTCTTGTGGACTGTGAGGGAGAAGGTGAGGGTGGGATGTTCTGAGAGAATAGCATTGAAACATGTGTATTATCATATGTGAAACAGAATACCATTCCAGGTTTGATGCATGAGACAAATGCTCAGGGCTGGGGCAATGGGATGACCCAGAGGGATGGGATGGGGAGGGAGGTGGGAGGGGGGTTCAGGATGGGAAACACATGTAAACCCATGGCTGATTCATGTCAATGTATGGCAGAAACCACTACAATATTGTAAAGTAGTTAGCCCTCAACTAAAATAAATAAATTAAAAAAAAAATGCTGCTGGTGGACTTAAAAGATAGTTGATGTGGTTGAATTACAGTTTCATTTTCAGCAAAATGGATGTAATAGCTACTAAACTAAATTCTGAGAAATTTAGCTTAAAGTTTCAATTGTCTTAGTGATGCTTACTTGTGACAAAACCAGGTACAGTAAATGTTATAGGTAGTTTGTAATCAGCTAATGTAATTTATATTGAAATAAAATGTGTGGGGACCATCTCTTTGTATCTCTTTGCAACTTATACGAGAACCTCATAATCTCATTTATGCATAACTAAAAAAATGTCATAAAACAAGCAAAAAAGAAACTTTAAAAATGGAGTTAAGATCTTTCAATAAAATATAGCTTCCAGTTTCACTATATAATCTTACATATTTGAATCGGTTGTAAACTAGTTAAAATTAAAATATTTTTCAAAGTAGGTATAAAACCCCAACCAGGACAAATAATTAAATGTCAATATTAACTTAAAGTATTTCATGTATCAAGATATTATAATAGTATTATCCCAAATTTGAATAATTAAATATAAGTTTTTCTACAATCATCACCCTTCTACTATGGCCTATGTATTTTTTCTTTATGTATCATTTTTGTCACATATTTTGAATTTTGCAGAAGCATGAGCTTTTCATTAAAGATTATATAATAAGTATTTCCCATTTTATTGTTATAATTTTCATAATTATTACTTAATGTATGCATAATAGTTTATCGAGTACATGCTGCTGCTTTTGTCGCTAAGTCATGTGTGACTCTTTGTGACCCCATGGACTGTAGCATGCCAGGCTTCTCTGTGTATCAAGTTCATGACCATAATATATTCACCCACTTGCCAGATCTGGGCCTTAGGTTGTCTTCAGTGTCCCCATAAATGCGATGACTGAAGGGACATAAGGGGCAGGGGTCATAAAATCATGAGACTGCAATTGGCAAAGTGATATGTCATAGATGGAACTGAATATGTTTAAGATTCCAAAAAAGAGCAATGATTCCCAGGTAGCTTCAGCCATTCAGTAGGCAGAGGAGTCAATAGACCAGGGAAGCTTACTGTAATGCGATGGAAGCCCGTGTTACTGGATGCCCCTGCCAGGTTGAGTCACCTTGCTGTGGTACTATTTCTTAATCCTGATCCAACAGTATTGTAGTTCATAGAAACTTCTAGGGGATTCTAGTGTACTTCTGCATCTTATCACTGGTATCAGGTGATCTTCTGGACTCTTTTTTTCTTACTTGATTTTTTTTTTCTTATTCAATTTTTTAAAATGAGCTTTCTAATAGAAAAGTGAGGAAGGTATTCTCTGGTCCTGTAGTCTTAGAAATACTCAGGATCTTTTTTTTTTCCAATTTCCATTCCCTAATGCCAGTTAATAACCTTTTCAAATTGAGGGAAGAAAGAAAATACCAGAAAATCTTTGAAGACTAAATGCAATATGTGATACTCAAAATCTCTTAGCTGTAATTCCATTTATCTCAACTAGAGAATGTCACTAAATACAAGAGGTGAGAAAGATAATATAAATGGCTTTCCAACTATGCTCCAAGAAATTATAAGCATTTTAAGAAGAATCTCAAGGATCATTTCAGGGAAGAAGTCAGGGAATGGTACTAGGTAGAGGTCAGGATCTCTATGACTCTTGGATACTAGAATTCTGAGTAAGATCTTGTTTCTAGAAAGTTTTCTGTGGCTTTAAAAACTGTGAGGAGATGGAGGGAAGAGAATACAAAACACACATTTATTTTCATCCTCCTTGATTGTGGTACCATACATTATTTTTCCTAAGTCATGGCTCAGGGAGAGAAGAAAAGACTACAAGCATACTAAAAGGTTAAAAAAAGATCAGATAAATTTTTCTCTAAACATAAAAACATTGAAAAGTTTAGGCTGACTATTCTTATTCAGACAGAATGAATTACACACTGTTAATGCTATTGAATAATGATTCTGCTAATAATTACTATAAATCCTTATTGAATGCTTAATTAATCACCAAGTTTGAAAGATAGTCACTGTTAACTTACAGTGGAAAAATATAAGAAATTAAATGGTACATCTAGAATGTAGTGGAATAAGGGCTTGAATTCAGAGAGTTTTGATTGCAGAAACAAAGTATTTAATTTTTTTCTCTGTATTACACAGCTGTATGCTAATTCAAAAGTGGTAAAAATACTTATTTCCAAGACATTCATTTCTCTTTCACTTTTGTACATTCAAGAATATTTATTGAATAGCTTACTGTATTCTGAGAATTAAGTCAAGTAAGATATAGCTTCTGTCCTCAAGAATGGGAAGCATGCCAAGTAAATTTAATATATATGGTGTTATGTGATATGCTTGTTATGGTGAAGGTATGCACAAGGACTTAGAATTGAAGTGATGTTAGACCTCAAGGATAGGGGAGTTGATGTTTCTATGTATCTTACATTCTGGGCTTCCCTAGTGGCTCAGACTGTAAAGAGTCTGCCTGCAATGCAGGAGACCTAGGTTCGATCCCTGGGTCAGGAAGATCCCCTGGAGAAGGAAATAGCTCCCCACTCCAGAATTCTTGCCTGGGGAATCCCATGGATAGAAGAGCCTGGTGGGCTACAGTTCATGAGGTTACAAAGAGTCAGACATGACTAAGTGACTAAGCATACACACACACATACATCTTATATTCTAGATGAGAATTAGTCAGACGGAGGAAGGTAGTGGTGAAGGACACTTTAGCTGAAGGAAAGAGCAGATGGAATGTGGAATAGTAAAACATCATGATGCTCAAGAACTACAGATAATTACATTTATTGCAGCAACACTTGCAGGTGTGTTAGAGGAAAAGCCTAGACCAGTAATTTTCAAACATTAGTGGGCATCAGAATTACTTAGAGGACTTATTAAACTATAGTGTGCTGGGTCTCACTTCTAGAGCTTCATTCAGTAAGTCTGAGGCGGTACCCAGAATCTGCATTTTCAACAAGATACCAGGTTATGATTATGCTGCTCAACCGTGGGCCACACTATGAGAACTACTAGGCAAGATCTATAAGCAGGAGCCAACTTTTTCTATCTTAGTTGATTAAAATTTAACTAGCAGGAAAAAAGATATGAAAAACCTGTATAAAATAGAAATAGCAGTACCTTTTACAACTCACAACCAAGTTAACGGATAGAGGGATATATTTACATTTGTTTAATAAAGCTGTTTTAACATTTTTGTAAAGTTTTTAAAAGAAAAATAAGATATACTCACTATATAATATTTAAGCATTTCAAAAATATACAGCCACTTTCCAAAGTCACCAGCTATTAATAGTTTTTCAGGTATTCTTCTTTATTTGTATTTGTATGAAAATACAAATATATAAACCTAAGTTGTTATGTGTATACATTTTAAAATAAATGTAATCATATGTTTTGCCTTACAGCTTATTGTTACTGCCTTTTTTATACTTTTAACATTATTTTATATCAGTGCATATGAATCTACCTCATTGTTTTTACAGTTGTGTAGTACTTTATTACAATTGTGCAGCAATTTACCCATTTTCCTAGTGACTTTCAGTTTGCCACAGTTATAAATGATTCTGCCTTGGACATGCTGTACATGTGTCCTTGCAAAGCTATGCAGGTGCTTATAAGAGAGACATCTTTGGAACTGCTGGGCTCATGACTTTTCATAAACGATGTCATCTCTACTGCTTAGTTTCCTAGGGCAAGTATAACAAATCACTACAAACTTTATGACTTAAGGCAATGGCTATTTATTCTCACACTTCACAAGGTGTCAGCAGGACTGCACTCCTTAAAGAGGCTCTAGTGGAGAATTTGCTCCATGCTTTTTCTAGTTGCTGGTGACAATCAGCAGTCTCTGGCTAGTGGTTACATCACTTTCTGCTCTGCCTCATTTTCATATCACTGTCTTCTTTCTGTGCTTTCCCTTCTGTGAGTCTGTCTCTTAAGCTCCCTTTGCCTCTCATAAGAATTTTGTATTTAGGGACCACCTGGATAATTCAGAATAAACTTCTCTCTCAAGATTCTTACTTTATTCACCTCTTTTGCCATAGACTGGGTGGCTTTCTGTAGGCTTGAAAATCCAAGGTTAAGGTGCTAGAAAATTCAGTGTCTGTTGAGAACCAGCTTCCTGGTTCGTGAGTGGCCATCTTCACATGTCCTCACTTGGTAGAAGAGGAAAGGGAGCTCTCTTGGACCTCATTCATAAGGGCAATAATCCCGTTCTTGAGGGTTTCACCCTCATGACCTAATGGCTTTCCAAAGGCCCCACCTCAAAATTGATCACATTGGGGATTATGTATCAGCTTATGAATCTGGGCATGGGGGAATACCATTTGTGATCTGTAGCATTTCATTTCTGACCTTCTAAAATTCATGTCCTTTGCTCACACAAAATACATCCGTTCCATCCCAATAGTCTCAAATGTCTTAACTCATTCTAGATTCAATCCAAATTCTGAAGTCCAAAGTCTCATATCATCCAAAACAGACATTGGTGAGACTTAAGGTATGATTCATTCTGAGACAATTCCTCTCCATCTGGTAACCTGTGAAATCTTCCAAAATATAATGGTGAGACAGACATGGGATAGACATTCCTATTCCTAAAGGGAAAGATGGGAAAATAGAAAGGGGTTAAAGGGGTAACAGGTCCCACATAAGTTCAGATATCAACATTAGACCTTAAGGATCAAGAATGATCTTTGAGTGGATACTCGGCCTTCTGTACCCACTGGCTGTGGTCTCACCCATGACCTCTCATGGGTTGGAGTTCCTTGGCTAAGATACTCCTGGGTTTGAAATTGTATTCTAGTGGTTCTGAAGAACAGCTCAGTCCCCTGGGTACCCCTGAGCATCAGCCTAGTTGGGGCTTTCTCTAGTAGCCCCACCCTTGCAGGAGTTCTGTGCCTGGGCTCTACCCCTGCAGGATGGGGTCTTGTGCCCACATTTCTCACTAAGTGAGAGCATCTTTTGGAATCTGGGTGGACACAGCCATGCCCGCACAGCTCTTACACTCTGTACATTGACAGAGATAGTGGGGTAAAGGGGAGGAGTGTGGACACTGCCAAAGTTTGTTGCCTGTGTCCTCCACAGGGGTGGCCACCATGGTACCAAACCAGAGCCCATGGGAGTTGCACCTGGGGCAGCCAAGGAGTGCAGTGCTGGAGTGCAGAGAGCAGAGCCCGTGGTGTGAGGCAGCACCTGGCAGCACAGCCCAAGGTCTCAGAGACTCAGGCAGCTCCTCCTTTGAATTTACTCTGCCTGCAGGGCCCCTGTGCTCTGGGCCTGTAATGGGAGGGGCAGCCCTGTTGACTTCTGAATAACTTCAGGGTTATTCTTCCGTTGTCTTCCACAATGGCTCCTGCTTCCACTAAGATGGCTGACTAATCTTATCAAATGGTTTTTCATCCATACACTCAGGGCTCTCCTCCGACCCTATATGCTCATTCTTTTCAATATGAATGGGCTGAGGGCTCTTCACATCTTTAAGTTCTGATTAGCAATTCTGTCTTTTTGTCATTTCTCTCATCTCTCATTTTACTCTAAAGCATTATGAGGAACCAAGGACACTCCTTCAACTCTTTGATTAGAAATAGCTTCAGCTAAATATCCAATTTCATTACTCACAGTTCCACTCTAGAACTCTAAGATGAACATGATGCAGGTGAGTTCTTTGCATCTTTATAATGAAGATTTCCTTTCCCCCATTGTCCTAAGGGGCTTCCCTTGTAGCTCAGCTGGTAAAGAATCCGCCTGCAATGTGGCAGACCTGGGTTCAATCCGTGGGTTGGGAAGACCCCATGGAGAAGGGAAAGGCTACCCAATCCAGTATTCTGGCCTGGAGAATTCCATGGACTGTATAGTCCATGGGGTCGCAGAGTCAGACACGACTGAACGACTTTCTCTTTCACATTGTCCTAAAACATGTTACTCATTTCTGTCTGAATGAGCATCAGAATGGCCTTTACCCTCTGTATTTCTACCAACATTGCGTTCAGGATTACTTAAGTATTCTCTAGGAAAGCTTAGATTTTCTCTACAGTTCTCATCTTTTCTTTCTGGGCTCTCACCAGAATAATCATTAATAGTCCACTTATGGCAGTACCCTTTTTGTAGCATGCACCTCAAAACTCACCCAGCTTCCACCCATCACTCAGTTCCAAAGCCATTTTCACATTCTTAGATATTTGCTATAACAGCACCCCATTCCCAAGGACCAAATTTTATCTTAGTCTATTAGGGCTGCTGTAACAGAAAATTATAGATTAGGTGACTTATAAATAACAAAATGTAGTTCTCACAGTTTTGAAGACTGGGAATTCCAAGATCAAGATGCCAGCAGATTCAGTGACTGGTTGGGGTCCTCTTCCTGACTCATAGACAACCATCTTTCTATGTGTCCTCAGATGGTGGAAGGGGCAAGGGAAATTTTGGGGGTCTTATATATAAGGGCACTAATCCCATTCATAAGGGCCTAATTGGAGAAGGCAATGGCACCCCACTCTAGTACTCTTGCCTGGAAAATCCCATGGACGGAGGAGCCTGGTAGGCTGCAGTCCATGGGGTTGCTAAGAGTCGGACACGACTGAGCGACTTCACTTTCACTTTTCACTTTTATGCATTGGAGAAGGAAATGGCAACCCACTCCAGTGTTCTTGCCTGGAGAATCCCAGGGATGGTGGAGCCGGGTGGGCTGCCGTCTATGGGGTTGCACGGAGTCGGACACGACTGAAGCGACTTAGCAGTAGCAATTGCCTCTCAAAGGCCCCACCTCCAATTATCATTAGGTATCAACATATGAATTTGGGGGAAATATAAACATTCAGTCTATAGGATCATATAAAATATATTGCAGATCCTGGAAATTAGGACATGGACATATATTTTGAGGGGCCACTATGCATCTCATGATAACTGCTTTTACACAGTTCTCAAAGTATAGTATTATAAATCAGAGGAATTATTTGATATGGGAGATTCATTTCCAATTCATCATAAATAATTATGTGCTGGTTCATATTATTTTTTCTAATTTTCCCATTATAAAAACATTTGTGGTTAGTTTGATCCTTGTTATCAATTGTTAGCATTCTCAGAGTCCTTTTAACTATAGTACTAGTTTGCATCTACAATAAGTTTTGTGTTACTTACATTTTGTGGGTCAAGCTCTATTGATATCTTTGCTGTCTAGTTAAAGTAAATCAGTCAGTAGGATGTAAAAGGTGGCCCACTTTGAAGAATAAAATAACCTCCCAGGTTAGACTCCATTTTAATTCAATTACATGTTGGAAAAGAAAAGATTTGATTCAGTTAAATTCCTATTATAAAACTGGGTGAGTTGTCACCAAAACGTAAACATTGTACATTAATTTGACATTGCTGTATCCTCTATATAAGACAGAGGGAACTAAGAGCAAAAAGACCAGTCCATTATTCTCTAAGGAACATATTAATTCCTGCAGGTGAAAACATAGTTCACCGTATAGGTAGGATGTGAAGAACAACTCATACTTTATTTATAGGCTATCAAAAATAATTTATAGTGAAGGCAATAGTCTCTGAACATCTACAGCTTTAATTTGTGACTCAGTTTGCTAAATATATTATTTATGGACTATTTTGAAACATTAACTACTGGATTGTGTAGACTCTTCATAAGGGTTCATGAAACGGACACAGCATGGTTTAGATTGAGGACGTTAAAGAATTATTATTTATAGGGTATATAAAGGAACATTCTGATATTCTATACACCTGAATGAAAAAGGCCTTGTATATAACACTAGCATCTAAGCATTGACCATCACTTTAATACATCACTTTGTCCTACACTCTCTTCTCCATAGATTAATCAACCCGTATTGATTTCTAGAAGGGAAGGTGCAGTTCCTGGGCTTCAGCACATCCTACCACATAAATTTTTTGAAAAACACTTGAAGTAGCCAAATGTTTTCATAAACTCCTCTTTTGTTAACAACAATGTCATATTGTAGCCTATATACTAAAAAACATAGAAAGAACATGTAAATAAGCTGGAATAATAGTGAATTTTCTAAAGACTTTGAAGGATAGTTAGCAGTTAGTATTCCAGAGAACAAATATTTGAATTCTGATGGAGAAGACAGACAAGAATTTGTGCAAGGATTGAAATCTGTAAGTTCACTAGAAATAAATAAATAAAATAAATAAAAATAGAAATAAATAAAAATAGAAATAAAAGTGAAAGAGTATATTTGGAAGCAGAAAGAGCAGCCCCCAAGTTGATGTGTTAAGATGGAATCAGTAACAATGAGCCTAACAGAAGGATGCTAGTCATGGTATCAATGTGATCACTGACTGGACACTACACTTTGGAAAAATCACTTCATACCTCTGATTCCTTATGCTCTTATCTGTAAGTGTGATTAAAAATACCATTTCCTCTTAGTTCATGGGGTTATGATAACTAATTGAATTTTTAGAAAAAAAATTGAAAGCTCTAAAGCATTTTTAAGCTCCTTGTTTTAAATAAAACCCATCATAAACATGTGACTTATTTGTGAATTGCTAAGAAATCAAATTAACCAATACTATAGCATGGCTTCAGTATATATACTATAGTATATATAGTCTGGTTACAGTAATCAACACTACTTTAAAAAAATTATTGGAGTATAGTTGCCTTACAATGTTGTATTACTTTCTACTGTACAGCTAATTGAATTAGCTCTATGTATACATATATCCCCTTTTTTTGATTTCCTTCCCATTTAGGTCACCATAGAACACTGAGTAGAGTCTCCTATGCTATACAATAGGTTTGGTTAGTTATCTATTGATGGCATGGCAACCAACTCCAGTATTCTTGCCTGGAAAATCCCATGGACAGAGGAGCCTGGTGGGCTACATTTCAAGTGCTTAAAGAGCTGTACACGACTTAAGCAACTTAGCCTGCACACAGTGTTTATATGTCAATCCCAATCTCCTAATTCATCACCTCTTTGTCCCCCTTCAGTTCAGTTCAGTTCAGTCGCTCAGTCGTGTCCGACTCTTTGTGACCCCATGAATCACAGCACACCAGGCCTCCCTGTCCATCAGCAGCTCCTGGAGTTTACCCAAATTCATCTCCATCGAGTTGGTGATGCCATCCAGCCATCTCATCCTCTGTCGTCCCGTTTTCCTCCTGCCCCCAATCCTTTGCAGCATCAGGGTCTTTTCCAATGAGTCAACTCTTTGCATGAGATGGCCAAAGTATTGGAGTTTCAGCTTCAACATCAGTCCTTCCAATGAACACCCAGGGCTGATCTCCTTTAGAATGGTTAGATAGTTAGAACTGGACATGGAACAACAGACTGGTTCCAAATAGGAAAAGGAGTACGTCAAGGCTGTATATTATCACCCTGCTTATCTAACTTATATGCAGAGTACATCATGAGAAATTCTGGGCTGGAAGAAGCACAAGCTGCAATCAAGATTGCCGGGAGAAATATAAATAACCTCAGATATGCAGATGACACCACCCTTATGGCAGAAAGTGAAGAAGAACTAAAGAGCCTCTTGATGAAAGTGAAAGAGGAAAGTGAAAAAGTTGGCTTAAAGCTCAACATTCAGAAAACTAAGATCATGGCATCCGGTCCCATCACTTTGTGGGAAATAGATGGGGAAACAGTGGAAATAATGGCTGACTTTATTTTGGGGGGCTCCAAAATCACTGCAGATGGTGATTGCAGCCATGAAATTAAAAGATGCTTACTCCTTGGAAGGAAAGTTATGACCAGTCTAGATAGCATATTAAAACGCAGAGACATTACTTTGCCAACAAAGGTCTGTCTAGTCAAGGCTATGGTTTTTCCAGTAGTCATGAATGGATGTGAGAGTTGGACTGTGAAGAAAGCTGAATGCCAAAGAATTGATGCTTTTGAACTGTGGTGTTGGAGAAGACTCTTGAGAGTCCCTTGGACTGCAAGGAGATCCAACCATTCCATCCTAAAGGAGATCAGCCCTCGGTGTTCATTGGAAGGACTGATGTTGCCCCCCTTAGTGTCCACACATTTTTTTCTATATCTGTGTCTATTTCTGCCTGGCAAATAGGTTCAACTGCACCATTTTTCTAGATTCAACATATATGCATTAATATACAATATATGTTTTTCTCTTTCTGACTTTACTTTTGACGGTCTCTAGGTCCATCTACATCTCTACAAATGGCACAGTTTCATTCTTTCTCATGGCTGAGTAATAACTCTGCTTTTATAGAGGAGAATAAGCTTTAAGTTTCATGCCTACCTGAATTCAGCCTCCAGAATAGTTTCTTTCCTTCCTATATTAAGAATTGTTTTTTTCTATTGGTTGTTTTTAATCAGACACACAAATTTTAGAACACTGACTTCTATTTTTGAAACTAAAGATCAGTATGTGCACTGCATGATTTTATTTGCATAAATGTATGTAAAATATGATAGTTTTAATAGGTGTTGAGAAAGAGATATAAAGTAGATGAATATAGTTATAGCTATCACAGAAATTTCCTGGGTTATTGACTAATGTGTTGAAAAACCCCTGGATATGGGTTGGTCTTTCTGGAGGAAAATAGAACAGTCAGGTTAAAGCTCTGTGACAATTTTGTAGAAATGTTGGTAAGCATTTAAATGTGGCTTTGTCGTGTGCTCTTGTGCTGGCCCCTGTATTGACCTTCATGAACCATGATGGTAATTAAAGGAGGGTCAGTGCCCATTTGTCAGGAATGCCTGAGGCTTTCCTCTGAGGCTTTGCCCTGAACTCCAGGCAACTCTCTCTGCCAGAGGAAACTGACTGAAAATGTATTTCCTCCAAATATAAGAAGGGTTTTCTGCCTTTAATGCGCTGGTTACTTGTGGTAGGGTGGAGCTGCCACGCTTGAATTACTCAGCTTAAAACAAGTCACAGAGGCTCCTGAGCCTCCTGGTAGGTCCAGAGCAGAGGTAGCTGTTTCTCCCTGCTGTTATTCAAGACATAGAAGATCCACTGAGTCTGGAACTCTCCATTCCTAGCCTAAATTAAAACTAATTCCAACCTTATCCGTTTCTCAGATTTTATTTGTGGCTCACCTTAATTCTAATCCCCATCCTCCTTTTCTCACTGACTCAGCAACTAGATAACAGACTTTCCTCATGATCTCAGACAAACCTCATTTGGCCTGATGTTGATTCACTTTCATTCAACGCTTTTGGATAGGTGGCCCTGGATGCAAGGCAGGCAACTGATTATTTAATTGACCGAGTTGACTTTTTCTTAACTTTCATCTAGGCAAAGGAATGTGTGACCCAAATAAAATAAACCCTAAGTACTAGTTTCTATATACTCAGTATCAGATTTAAGTTGAAATAAAGACATTTGATAAGTTAGGGCAATTTATTAGCATATTCATCAATCACCCAGATCTGATTAGGGCATTTGATTTTTAAACCACAAGATTTCTAAATACTTTTGGTTTCATTTTTCATGACTCAGTGTGTCTCATTGTTAGACATGTATTATTGATTTGTTATTGTTTAGTCACTAAATCGTTTCCGACTCTTTGTGACCCCGTGACTGTAGCCCACCAGGTTCCTCTGTCCATGGGATTTCCCAGGCAAGAATACTGGAGTGGATTGCCATATCTTTCTCCAATATTATTGATAGTATTTCTAATAATTATCATTTAAATTTTCTATTTATTTTCATTGTCAATGGATATTTTATTTAATTGAATTTTAGAGCAAATTATTTAAATGAGTATAGGGAGTTATTGGACAACTAATGAATACCAATAAATTTCCTTCTCAAATGGTAGATGTGTAATTTACCATTACTTAAAAAACAACTGATCTTCATTTCATACTTTTAATTATTTTTCTCTTGCACCTGTTTCATCAGTTTGTTCATGTCTAAGTAATTGGCAATGAGCTGACAAATGTATATACACAAACATATTTATGTATATATATTCAGTCTTCTTAATTATTAATACATGGTCACAATTTCCTGGATGAATTAAAGGTAGTGACTCTAATAGTCCATCCTAAAGGAGATCAGTCCTGGCTGTTCATTGGAAGGACTGATGCTGAAGCTGAAACTCCAGTACTTTGGCCACCTGATGTGAAGAGTTGACTCATTGGAAAAGACCCTGATGCTGGGAAGGATTGGGGTCAGGAGGAGAAGGGGACGACAGAGGATGAGATGGCTGGATGGCATCACGGGCTCGATGGACATGAGTTCGGGTAAACTCCAGGAGTTGGTGATGGACAGGGAGGCCTGGCATGCTGTGATTCATGGGGTCGCAAAGAGTTGGACATGACTGAGCGACTGAACTGAACTGAACTGACTCTAATGAGACTTGTGAAACTCAATTATACATATAACCTGTGTTTTTCCATTTCTTTAGAAAATCCAGAGTCTGTACTACCCTCTCTTCCTTTGTATTGCCTTCAAATACCACGCTTCAAGCAATAGTAATGAGGTTTAGCAATATCATGCATAATCCAAAGAACTCTATTCAAGTGAGCATCTGTGAACTATGTTTTTTTCTACTCGGTTTTTTCTTGATTATGCCCACAAATAAAAGGAACAAGACACAGTAGCCGTAAGTTGTATAAAATATAGAATTGTGCACAGAAAAATAACCTGAGCCTAATGAGTGTGTATGAATTTGGTCTGAACTATTGGTCAGCTCAAGACTTGTTAATAATAAATAGATGATAGTCTTGAAAGTGGAATTTTTTTAAGCTTTCATTGATTTTGGTCTAATTTGCAATGATTCAGGTCAGAGACCCTAAGATGTCACTTTAACTAGAAGAAACAAAACAGGCTGGAGATAAGGAAGTGAAGAGGTATCTGAGTAGTGACTTGCAATAAGGTAGATGTGATTATAATTAAAGTCAAGTAAAATATGCTGGAGAAAGAGTAGAAAAGATAATATCCTGAGATAAACTGGTGAGCTATGAAAACAATAACAATACAGAAATCAAAGTACTGAGGAAAAAAATAACTGCACCATATAATTCTTCTTAAAAAGGCCTTTTCACTTTTCTGTGAGCATAGATTTCTGTCTATAAAATGGAAATCCTAACATCAACCTTGCTCATTAGTAAATTTCAATATTAATAATAATAACATTATTTGAATATTAGTATATTTAAATATTTATATGATATAATGATTTTAAAATAATGGACTTAAGATAATTAAGAAATGTTATTTATGATTTGTTAAATGACTGAAAAATAAATCATACTGTTGTATTTCTGTGTTTACTCTAGCTTATAGATGTGATAAATGCTACAATAGTTTAAAATCATGAATTGATAATGAAAGATGTTTTATATTCCTTTATGCAAACAGGAAAATTGCAGAATGAGTACTTTAAACCTCATAATAGTTTATATACTCTGATAATATAACAAAAAGTAGTTTACCACATACAAATGCCCTTTGATAGTTCTTTAGTACTTCTAGAATTATTTGCTTTCCAAGCATTAAGAAATTTGATTACTTTAATAATAGAATGAAAAAATTCAATAATATATAAATTCAGATTATTTAGACAATTTTCAAAGACTGAGTGCTATTTTCAGCTGATTTAACCACCACTTACAGTCTGTCTCTTTCCTTTTCTGTCTTACTTAATATTATACTTTTTATAAGATGCTATTTCCAGTGCTCATATGCTGTCAATCCATCATGTTGGATTAACTGATGATCACAGAGAAATGAAATTAAATAGCTAGATAGACAAATTTTTGTTGTTTCCAAGAAACCAAAGATGATTACAAAGTCAGAGTGTAAACATTCTGAAGACATACAAGTCTTTTCAAAACCATTCTTTGACAAGATATATTTTCTATCAATTTGAACAATTAGCATCTGTGGAATATTAATAAGCTTACAGAAGTGTCCCTGCTCTGATGTGTCCCTTTTGTAATAGAATCTGCATTCTGTGCATTATTTGTGGTGAAAGCTTTTCATTTGACCTTAATGCTGTAGTTTTCCTGACATTTTAGGTAGGTTTCTAACATACAAATGTATCCATGGAGAGAACTTTTCCAGTTATTTTCTTAAAGTCTTGGAACATTAGATGTCTTTGACTATTGAGATCCATAAGAATATTTTAGATATGCACAGATGACATAATAAAAAATACTTAGATTTATTTTATGCTTGTTTCCTCTTCTAAATACATTAAGCAAGAGTCTTATTTCTAATTTTATTTATGTAATTTTAAGAGTCAGCAGTGATTAGTGAAATCCAGTCTCTGACATTATTGTTTCATTGGGTTTAGTTTCTAATATTTCCTGAGCTTTAGTCTTATTTAAAAGATAGGGACAATATCTTATAAGGGCTTTTGTGGAAATTTATCTGAGTAAGTAAGAACTTGATAAGCACTTAGCATAACTACTCAATATTTGAGTCAGAATTCCCTTTATTCATTTTTGTATACTTATGACTTAAGTTATAGATTAATTAGATTATACTACATTTTAATCAGAAAATTCATCAGAAATATATGAATATAGAAAAACAATAAAAATAGATGCAAAATTATTAATAATATTGTGTTAGGATAGTGTGATTATGTAGTTTCTTTATGTTCTTGGTTTTTAAATAGTATTCTATTGTAGGGATCAGCAAACTAAAGGCTTAGTCTAATTTTTAAACAAAAGTTTATTGAAATATCCACACTCATTTTTTTTTAGTATTGTCTGTGGCTGCCTTTGCACTAAAACTATTAAGATATGAGTAGTTATGAGAAAGACCATACAGCCTGCAGAACCTAAAATATATGTTATCTAGCCCATTACAGGAAATGTTTGCTGACTCCTGCTTTATAACTATCAATATTATAAAGTAAATAAAATAAAATGTAATTGTTGATCTAATTGAAAAATATAATAGAATCTTCACCACAATTATCCAAAAGGAGAAATATTAGAAGGTGATAGAAAACGCCAGTAGATATGTCAAAAGCTCATGCAAGAATCATTCCATTCCTTGGTTCAGCATCAAACTGGAAGGGAAATCCAGAACTGTTAAGTATCAATTAATGAGATCAGGATGAACATATGGTGATTAAGTACTTAAAATCCTAGTCAAACCAATTAGGTGAGAAAAAAAATCAAAGACATCAAATTTGAATGGAAGCAGTAAAAAATTGTCTGTTTGCAGATGACTTGACCTTATGGAAACCCTAGAATCCATCAAAAAAAAAAAGAAAGACTGTTAGAACTATCAACAAATTTGTTAAAGTTGCAGGATACAAAAATAAATACACAAAAATCAATTGTTTCTATGCACTAATAATGAATTATTGGAGAGAGAAATAATAAATTGTTGTAAGAAAAAAAATTCATTTACAATAGCACCAGAAAGAATAAAATTCTTAAAAATACATGTAACCAAGGAAGTAAAAGATGTATACATTGAAAACTATAACACTGATGAAAGAATAAGAAGATACAAATAAATGGGAAGATATTCCGTGTTCATTGATTGGAAGTATTAATATTGCTAAAATGTTCATACAACCCAAAGCAATCTACAGATTCAATGCAGTCCTTATCAAAATTCCAATGCCATTTTTGTTGAAATAGAACAATCAATCCTAAATTTTGTATGGAACCACAAAAGAGCCTGAGCAATCTTGGAAAAGAACAGCAAGGCTGGAGGTATCACACTTCCTGATTTCTATTACCTGATTTCTAATTGTATAGAAATAGATTTCTATTTCTAATTCTATTACCTGATTTCTATTATTTCTAATTCTTAGTAATAGAATTAGAAATATAATTAGACAATACTACATTGTGATATTATCTAAAAACAGACACATATTAGGAAAACAGAATAGAGAGCACAGAAATAAATGCATGTATTCTGTCAATTAGTTTTTCACAAAGGTGCCAAGAATACACAATGGGGAAAAGCTAGTGTCTTAAATGGGTGCTGGGAAAACTGGATATCCACATGCAAAAGAGAGAAACTGAACCCCCACTTTACAACATACATAAAAATCAACTCAGTATGGATAAAAGGATTGAACATGACCTGAAACTATAAAATTCCTAGAAGAAAGGGGGTAATCTCCTTGACATTGGTCTTTGTGATGATTTTTTTTTTTTTGGTTCAACATCAAAAAGGCAACAAAAGCAAAAATAAACAATTGAGACTATTAAACTAAAACTAAAAAGTTTCTTCACAAAAAAGAAAATTGTCAACAAAATGAAAAGGCAGCCTATGAAATGGGTGAAAATACTTGTAAGTTACATATACAATAAGAGGTTACTATCCAAAACATACAAGGAACTCATGCAACTCAATAGCAAACAACACAAATCCAATTTTCAAATGGGCAGAGGACCTCAATAGGTATTTTTCTAAGGGAGACATAAAAGGCCAACAGGTACATGAAAAGGTGCTTAACATCACTAATCATTAAGGAAACGAAAAACAAACCACAATGAGATTTTACCTCATACTTATTAGAATGGCTATTATCAAAAAAAGACAAGCAATACTGGCAAGTATTTGGAACAAATATTGGCAAGAATGTGAAGAAAATGAAAGACTTTTATGCTCTTGGATGGAGTGTAAATTGTTTTCAGCCTCTATGGAAAAAAGTATGGAGGTTCTTCAAAAAATTAAATGTAGAACTACTACCACGTGATTGGGCAGTTCTACTTCCAGATATATATACAAAGGAAGTTCAGTTCAGTTCAGTCATTCAGTCGTGTCCGACTCTTTGCAAGCCCATGGACTGCAGCACGCCAGGCTTCCCTGTCCATCACCACTCTCAGAGCCTACTCAAACTCATGTCCATTGTGTTGGTGATGCCATCCAACCATCTCATCCTCTGTCATCCCCTTCTCCTCCTTCCTTCAGTCTTTCCCAGCATCAGGGTCTTTTCCAATGAGTTGGTTCTTTGCATCAGGTGGCGAAAGTATTGGAGTTTCAGCTTCAGCATCAGTCCTTCCAATGAATATTCAGGACTGATTTCCTTTATGATTGGCTGGTTTCATCTCCTTGCAGTCCAAGGGACTCTTAAGAGTCTTCTCCAACACCACAGTTCAAAAGGATCAATTCTTCGGCGCTCAGCTTTCTTTACAGTCCAACTCTCATATCCATACATGACTACTGGAAAAACCGTAGCTTGGACTATACGGACCTTTGTTCATAAAGTAATGTTTCTGCTTTTAATATGCTGTCTAGGTTGGTCATAGCTTTTCTTCCAAGGAGCGAGCATCTTTTATTTCCATGGCTGCAGTCACCATCTGCAGTGATTTTGGAGCCATAAAAATAGTCTCTGGCTGATTCCATTGTTTCCCCATCTATTTGCCATGATTGATGGGACCGGATGCCATGGTCTTAGTTTTCTGAATGTTGAGTTTCAAGCCAACATTTTTCACTCTCCTCTTTCACTTTCATCAAGAGGCTCTTTTGTTCCTCTTTGCTTTCTGCCATAAGGGGTGGTGTCATCTTTGTATCTGAGGTTCTTGATATTTCTCCTGGCAATCTTGATCCAGCTTGTGCTTCATCCAGCCTGGCATTTAGCATGATGTACTCTGCATATAAGTTAAATAAGCAGGGTGACAATGTACAGCCTTGACATATTCCTTTCCTGATTTGGAACCAGTCTGTTGTTCTATGTTTGGTTCTAACTGTTGCTTGTTGACCTGATTACAGATTTCTCAGGAGGAAGGTAAGGTCTGATATTCCCATCTCTTTAATAATTTTCCACAGTTTGTTGTCAACAGAAAATTGGATCAAAGATTTACTGAACATGGCCCCACCCATCAGAACAAGACCCTGTTTCCCCCTCAGTCAGTCTCTCCCATCAGGAAGCTTCCATAAGCCTCTTATCCTTATCCATCAGAGGACAGACAGACTGAAAACCACAGTCACAGAAAACTAACCAAACTGATCACATGGACCACATGCTTATCTAGCTCAATGAAACTATGAGCCATGCCATGTAAGACTACCCAAGATGGACGGGTCATGGCAGAGAGTTCTGACAAAACTGGAGAAGGAAATGGCAAACCACTTCAATATTCTTGCCTTGAGAACCCCATGAACAGTATGAAAAGGTAAAATGATAGGATACTGAAAGAGGAACTCCCCAGGTGTGTGGGTGCCCAATATGCTACTGGAGATCAGTGGAGAAATAACTCCAGAAAGAATGAAAAGATGAAGCCAAAGCAAAACCAACACCTAGTTGTGGATGTGATGGGTGATGGAAGTAAAGTCCGATGCTATAAAGAGCAATGTTGCATAGGAACTTGGAATGTTAGGTCCGTGAATCAAGGGAAATTGGAAGTGGCCAAACAGGAGATGGTATGAGTGAACATCAACATTTTAGGAATCAATGAACTAAAATGAAAGGGAATGAGTGAATTTCTCAGATGACCATTATATCTACTACTGTGGGCAGGGATCCCTTAGAAGAAATGGAGTAGCCCTCATAGTCAACAAAAGAGTCTGAAATGCAGTTCTTGGATACAATCTCAAAAATGACAGAATGATCTCTGTTCGTTTCCAAGGCAAACCATTCAATATCACATAACCCAAGTCTGTGCCCCGACCAGTAATGCTGAAGAAGCTGAAGTTGGATGGTTCTATGAAAACCTACAAGACCTTTTAGAACTCACACCCAAAAAAGATATCCTTTTCATTATAGGGGACTGGAATGCAAAAGTAGGAAGTCAAGAAATACCTGGAGTAACAGGCAAATTGGGCCTTGGAGTATAAAACAAAAGCAGGTCAAAGTCTAACAGAGGTTTGCGAAGAGACCATGCTGGTCATAGCAAACACCCTCTTCCAACAACACAAGAGAAAACTTTACACGTGGACATCACCAGATAGTCTATAGCAAAATCAGGTGGATTATCTTCTTTGCAGCCAAAGATGGAGAAGCTCTATACAGTTAGCAAAAACAAGACCGGGAGCTGACTGTGGCTCAGATCATGAACTCCTTATTGCCAAATTCAGACAAATTGAAGAAAGTAGGGAAAACCACTAGAGCATTCAGGTATGGACTAAATCAAATCCTTTATGATTATACAGTGGAAGTGACAAATAGATTCAAGGGATTAGATCTGATAGACAGAGTGCCTGAAGAACTATGGGTGGAGGTTTGTGACACTGTACAGGAGGCAGTGATCAAGACCATCCCCAAGAAGGGGGGGAATACAAAGGAAAGGCAATCATTATCTTGAAGAGATATCCATATTCCCATGTTCACTGCAGCATTACTTACAATAGCCAAGATATGGAAACAAGCTAAGTGTCCACTGACAGATGAATGGATAAACAAAATGTGTACACACACGGGACTTCCCTGGTTGTCCAGTGGTTGGGACTTCACCTTCCAGTGCAAGGCATGAGGGTTCAATCCTTGGTCAGAGAGCTAAGATACACAGCCCTCGTGGCCAAAAACTAAAACAGAAAACAGAAACAATATTCTAGCAAGTTCAATAAAGACTTTGAAAATAGTCCCCCACCAAAATGTATATACACACACACACACACTCAGTCATACACACAATGAAATATTATTCAGCTTTAAAAAATTATGAAATCTTGCCATTTGGGACAACATGCATAAACCTGGAGAGCATTATGCTAAGTGAAATAAGCCAGACAGAAAAAGATAAATTCTGCATCAAGATATTTTGATGTGGAATTTAAAAAAAAAATCATACTTGTAGAAACAAAGAGTAGATGGTAGTTGCCAGAGGCTGGGGGATGTAGAGATGTGGAGAGGATGGTGAAAAGGTATAGTTCAGTTCAGTTCAGTTGCTCAGTCATGTCCAACTCTTTGCAATCCCATGAACCGCAGCACACCAGGCCTCCCTGTCCATCACCAACTCCTTAAGTCCACCCAAACCCATGTATATCAAGTCATTGATGCCATCCAGCCATCTCATCCTCTGTTGTCCCCTTCTCCTCCTGCCCTCAATCTTTCCCAGCATCAGGGTCTTTTCCAATGAGTCAGCTCTTCGCATCAGGTGGCCAAAGTATTGGAGTTTCAGCTTCAACATCAGTCCTTCCAATGAACACCCAGGACTGATCTCCTTTAGGATGGACTGGTTGGATCTCTTTGCAGTCCAAGGGACTTTCAAGAGTCTTCTCCAATACCACAGCTCAAAAGAATCAATTCTTTGGCATTCAGCTTTCTTTATAGTCCAACTCTCACATCCATACATAACCACTGGAAAAACCATAGCCTTGACTAGACGGACCTTTCTTTACAAAGTAATGTCTCTGCTTTCTAATATGCTATCTAGTTTGGTCATAGCTTTCCTTCCAAGGAGTAAGCGTCTTTTAATTTCATGGCTGCAGTCCCCATCTGCAGTGATTTTTGAGCCCAGAAAAACAAAGTCAGACACTGTTTCCATTGTTTCCCCATCTATCTGCCATGAAGTGATGGGACCGGATGCCATGATCTTAGTTTTCTGAATGTTGAGCTTTAAGCCAACTTTTTCACTCTCCTCTTTCACTTTCATCAAGAGGCTCTTTAGGTCTTCTTCACTTTCTACCGTAAGGGTGGTATCATCTGCATATCTGAGGTTATTGATATTTCTCCCGACAATCTTGATTCCAGCTGGTGCTTTCTCCAGCCCAGCGTTTCTCATGATGTACTCTGCATATAAGTTAAACAAGCACATGACAATATACAGCCTTGATGTACTCCTTTTCCTATTTGGAACCAGTCTGTTGTTCCATGTTCAGTTCTAACTGTTGCTTCTGGTAATTATATGAATAAGTTCTCAGGATCTAATGTGTAATAAGGTGACTACAGTTGATAAAATTGTGTCGCATAATTGAAATTTGCTAACCTAGTAGTACATCAAGTGTTTACACTAAAAAATGTAAATATGTGAGGTGACAATGTATTGATTAATTCAATTATGGGAATCCTTTCATGATGTATTTCAAATCATCTTGCACATTTTAGATATATTTTACCTTTATTTGTCAATTATAACTCAATAGAGCTGAAAAAACTCAAAAAAAGAGGTTATTAAAGTTGAGTGTCTGAAAACTTCCTTGCAGATATGCCTAACTCACATAATGTAAAATAAGTCTTTTAATCTGCAGCCCTGTTATCTGTTAATTTCAGATTATACCAATTTGTCTCCATATTTGAAATGCTGTAAAATATTATGTTAAAAAAATCTTAAGTATATTTGCCAAAATTAACATTTTAAAAAAAAAAGAGTAAAAGTGATAGTTTTCCACACTATTACTTCCATTCTACTACTCATCATTGTAGTATTTATTCTAGGGAGCAGTGCTCTACCTATTTTAAGTTTCATTTTTATCACTTTGCCTGTATGTGTTTTAGGTAAAGTCCTTGGGTAGAACTATGGACAAATTAGAAGAGTTTAAAGAATATTTTCTCTTAAAATCTGGAAGGTGATACAGAAGATCACTGAAAATATCTTATATATAATTTGACATCAGACAAAAATTAAACCTCTGTTTCTCTTCGTAGATTCTGTTTTAGTTTTTTTTTTTTTGGTGGTTTTCCTGGATTAGTGGCAAATTTAGCTTTTATTTGCATATTTTCGAAATTGTCTTACCAATGGACAAGTGTTTCCTTTTTCCTCTGTATTCCAACTGAAAAATATTTGCAAATGGAATGAGAGTAGTAAAAAGAAGATGCTGAGAAGTATTGGCAATTACAGCTAAAAGCCAAGTAAGCAACATCATTCGACAAAGCATATTGATGCTAGGGAACCAAGATTTATTCTAGTTTAATTTCAGTTGTATTAAGCTACATGTGATCATTCCTTCCACAAGAGAGTGGGGGCTCTGTACCATAAAGCTAGCAGTTAAGTGTTTCTGTTGTTGTTTAGTCGCTCAGTCGTGTCTGACTCTTTGTGACCCCATGGACTGTGACCTGCCAGGCTCCTCTCTCCATGGGATTCTCCAGGCAAGAATACTGGAGTGGGTTGCCAGTCCCCTCTCTTTAAGTGTTCCTAGGCACACCTGAAAAGAAAGTCCCTTCCTTTAAATAAAAATAGCATGCAATCTGTTTGATTGGGAACATTTCACTGCTATGAAGGATTCATAAAATGATAGATAGTACCAGTTTTGGAAGTGCATTAAAATTTATTAGGATCATACAATTTCTAATCTTATAATATGAGGAAATATTGATAGATCTCTGCTGAAATATTTTTAAATATTCTCAACTACTAAAAGTGGAAAAATTCTAAAATATGCCTACTATTTAATTCTCTAAAATTCATCAAATGTAATATAAGATCCTTTTAACCTTGGTATAGAAAATCTTAAATGTTTGGATTAAGAAATCATTCTGTTTTAAGGGATGACAGCTCCATTTATCTTAGAAATCAGAGTGAGATAGCATTTGTTTCTTTGTTGGTACTTTAGTATAGATCTGAACTCAACTTTCTCTTTGAGTGCTTTTTGTTTCCATGAACAAAATGCTTTCAGTTTTTACCTCATGACAAAGTTACATACCTCATTCCAAATTTTTGGTAAATTTGCTGATAACTTTCTGAATAGCAGAGTATTAAAAAAATTTATGAAAATTGTACAGTTGTAGTTAATGTAATAAAAATATAATATTATTTTGGTAACTCAAGAGTGACATGAAAATGCAAGTACGGCCTAAACTATTATTTCATGTTTTTTAAATGCAGGTTACTTGAATTCCAAATAGAGAAGCAGAAATGCCACCACCAGGAGGCACCCCACCACTACATCCACCTCCTGATGGAGGATGGGGCTGGGTAGTGGTTGGAGCAGCTTTTATCTCCATTGGATTTTCATATGCGTTTCCTAAAGCTGTCACAGTATTCTTCAAAGAAATCCAGCTCATATTCAACACTACCTACAGTGAAATAGCATGGATATCATCCACTATGCTGGCTGTTATGTATGCAGGAGGTAAGTAAGGTTCCTTGGACTAAATTGATTTCTGGTTTAAGAAAACAATTATTACTCCATGCCACAGTATTTTACATGTAGTATCTTGGTACATTAAAATCCTGTTTTCATATTACCCTCACTTAAAACCAACCAGAAGGATAATTAGAACTCAATTTTTAGTGATTTTTAGTGATTCAGCATCTTGAACTATTCACTTCATTCTGAGTCTTACTAGAGTATTTATTTGAATGAGGATGTCTTTGCATAAACTAAGGTTTACTAAATTATGGATTTTTTAAGGGTGGCAAATTTCCATTTAATTTGGAATAGAGGCTATACTATAATGTTAGTATCATTTCATAATATTCCTGCAATTGGTAGACATGCTTTTTTATGAATGGGAAAGAAACTCAAGTTGCTGACAACCTATTTTCTAAGCCAAGAGGTAATTCACTTTAAGATGCTAAAATGGAGAGTTATAATGTACGTTCTGGATCCATTTAAGTTTGTGTGAATAAAATCATTCCTTATCTCTGTAGCTTATTAAATTTGTATTTATTTAATATAAATTAAATATTAAATATCTCTGTAGCTTACTTAAATATTTTAACATTTAAGTGGTTGCTTGACAGTTTTCTTGTTATATTCCATGTTCAAATGAGGGTCTGATTCATGAGGGATAGTGAATAAATTGGTACCATATTAATGTGATGGCCAAAAGTTCATTTGATTTTTTTTTCTGTAAGATGGCTCTAGTAGTGCTTAGTTGTCTTTAAATTCACTTGAAACAATTTTTGTTGAATTGTATTATGTCAGATGTCATAGTGTGCCTTAAAAAAAAAAGCTTATCAAAGTTGGTGCATTTTTATGTAGCCATTTTAATATTGAAGATGGAAGAAAACATTTTTGGCATATTATGCTTTTTTATTTCAAGAAAGGTAAAAATGCAACTGAAACACAAAAAGATTTGTACAATGTATGGAGAAGGTGGTGTGACTGATCTAAAGTGTCAAAAGTGGTTTACAAAGTTTCATTCTGGAATTTTCTCTCTGGACAATGTTGTACCATTGGGTAGATCAGTTGAAGTTGATAGCGATCAAATCAGGACATTTATTGAGAACAATCAATGTAATACCATGTGGGAGGAAGCTGACATACTCAAAGTATCCAAATCAAGCGTTGAAAAGCAATTGCACCAGCTTGAGTGTGTCAGTCACTTTGATGTTTGGGTTCCCCTGTAAATTAAGCAGAAGTAAAACCTTCTTGGCTATATTTCCACATGCAATTCTCTACTTAAATATAATGAAATGTTGTTTTTAAAACACATTGTGATGGGTGATGAAAACTGGATACTATACTATAATAGTGGAGTAGAGTGCAGATCTACTCCAAATGGAATGTGGAGTAGAAGAGATCGTGGAGCAAGTGAAATGAACTATTATGAATCACACCAAAGTCCAGTCTTCATCCAAAGAAAGTGATGTGTATATAGTGGGATTAGATGGGAGTCCTCTATTATGAGCTCCTTCCTGAAAACCAAACAATTCATTCCAACAAGTACTGCTCCCAGTTAGAACAACTGAAAGCAGCGCCTGAGGAAAAGCCTCCAGAATGAGTAAACAGAAAGCACGTAACTTCCCATCAGGATAATGCAAGACCACACATTTCTTTGATGACCAGGCAAAGACTGTTACAGTGTGGCTTTAAAGTTCTGATTCATCCATCGTATTCACCAGGCATTACACCTTCAGATTTCCGTTTATTTTGATCTTTCTAAAACTCTCTTAATGGAAAAAATTTCAATTCCTTGAAAGACTGTAAAAGGCACCTAGAACAGTTCTCTGCTCAAAAAAAGACAAAAAAGATTGGGAAGATCAAACTATGAAGTTGCCTGGAAAATGGCAGAAGGCAGTGAAACAAAATGGTGACTGCATTGTTCAATAAAATTCTTGGTGAAAATGAAAAATGTGTCTTCTATTTTTATTTATGAACTGAAGGAACTTTTTAGCCAACCCAATAGTACTGACTATTAAAAAATACTGAATTATTAGTGCATTTTTATGTCACCTATCAGCTTTAAATCAATACCAACATCAGACAAGATTGTCTACAGATTTTTTTAGTCATTACTTAAAATAATTAGATTTTAGGATTTTCATTTTTCAACTGGATATTTGACTTTAAGGTACAGATATAGACTCAGAATATAAGCACTTAAAGGTGTATGCTAGTTGCTTAGCCATGTATGACTTTTTGTGACCCCTTGGACTGTAGCCCACCAGAGTCCTCTGCCCATGGCATTTTCCAGTCTAGAATGCTGGAATGGGTAGCCATCCCCTTCTCCAGGGAATCTTCCTGACCCAGGGGTTTAACACAGGTCTCTGGCATTGCAGGCAGATTCTTTACCATCTGAGCCACCAGGGAAGCCCAAGTACTTAAAGAAGTTATACAAATCATCTTTCAATGTCTTAGTTATAGGTGAGGATAATATGGTTCATAGTGATTTTGATATAACATTAGGAATAATATCCAAAACGTGTTCACATTTATTTTCAGCTCAGGCCTCTCTAAATGGTTGGTGTGTGTCATATGACTTAATACTCTTAACATTCTGTAAAATAGTAATTACTTCTCTCCATTCTATAGCCAAGGAAATAGATAAAACACTTTTCCTACTTCAAGCAACTCATTAGGGACATAGAAATTGAGGACCGCCCCCCCACACACACGTAATCACTATGCTCTTCTGCCTTTCTCTTCCCTCCATAAAATGGCACAGCTACTTCTGTCCAAGGCCTTCCACAAACTTGATTCAGGTGCTGCCCTACCAAGGTTTTTGCTTTAGTGACATAATAATTATTCTTTTTGCTGTTTTTGTTCAGTCACTCAGTTGTGTCCAATTCTTTGCAACCCCATGGACTGCAGCATGCCTGGCTTCCCTATCCTTCACCATCTCCTGGAGCTTGCTCAAACCCATGTCCATTGAGTCAGTGATGCCATCCAACCATCTCATCCTCTGTTGTCCCCTTCTCCTCCTGCTTTCAATCTTTCCCAGCATCAGGGTCTTTTCCAATGAGTTGGCTCTTCACATCAGATGGCCCAAGTATTGGAGTATTGAATTATTCTTTAGGGTATAGTCTTTTTTTTGTACTACCAAGGTAAAAATTTGATCCCCCAATAGTCCTTTGTGTGTATGTGTGTGTGTGTGTGTGCGCGCGCACACGCGCGTGAGCATTAGTAGGTATTTTCTACTTTCCATAAGTCAGTGATTTTACATTAATCCAATATACATCTCCATTACCCTTTTGGTTAGGTTAAATTGATGTATTTCTGTTGCAGTACCAAAAGATATCTTTAAGATGCTATTTGGGTATGTCAATGGACAATTCTGCTTTTAAAACACTTTGAGATTCTCTGTTAGACAGTTGCTTTAAGGGTTGTCCTGTGTTGTCTCTGATGACTATAGAAACAGTAGATACTGTGCACTCAGTCTAGTTCATCTATCCCATGGGTCATGTGTTCCTTAATAATGTTTTGCTAAAGCAACACTGATAACTGTTTTGTCCCGAGTTCCAAAACATGCCAGTGTTAACATATGTAGTTTCCCCCTTCTTAAATACAACTGAAATGGATTCCTCTAGTGAATTTGTGTAAGTCTACTTAAATTTGGACTTTGGGTTTCATACATTCATAATTTTCAGTTGAGTTGATTGTTGACTAGCTAATAAACAACACAAAAATGTATGTAACCTTTTTGAAAGTGAAAGTGAAAGTCGCTCAGTTGTGTCTGACTCTTTGTGACCCCGTGGACTATACAGTCCATGGAATTCTCCAGGCCAGAACACTGGAGTGGGTAGCTTATCCCTTCTCCAGGGGATCTTCCCATCCCAGGAATCGAACCAGAGTGTCATGCATTGCAGGTGGATTCTTTACCAACTGAGCTATCAGGGAAGCCCAAAACCTTTGTAGTCTTCCCTTAATAAACACCATCCAGAAAGACAGAGAATTAACACAGAGAGCATGGAAGATCATATGGAATATTTTAAGGGCCAGGCCTAGAAGGGTTGAAAGACATTTCTACACACCTTCCCTTGATCAGAACTTTTATACTGCCCTACCTAAAGGCTTCCCAGGTGGTGCTAGTGGTAAAGAACCCGCTTGTCATTGCAAGAGACATAAGAGATGTGGGTTTGATCCCTGCATTGGGAAGATCCCCTGGAGAAGGGCATGGCAACCCAATTCAGTATTCTTGCCTGGAGAATCCCATGGACAGAGGAGTCTGGCAGGCTACAGTGCATAGGGTCACAGAGAGTTGGACACTGCTGAAGGGACTTAGCATGCATGCAGACCTAGAGGCAGGGGAAGAGTTTCTGGAAATTCAGGGTTTCTAGAGGAAGAAACGAAATAGGATAACATAGAGCAAGTCTCAGACAGAGCTTGATGTCCCAATAATCATTCTCTATCCAATGAAAGCAGGATGTATTTATAGACTTAACCATGATCATATGGCAGCCTTCCACTCCCTGGCTGGCTCTGAAAGAAGGCTTAGAATGAAGAAAAGTCCAATTACTTTTCTCAAACCAATAAATCTCAGCATCAAATTATAAATAAGTAAATAATATAAATGGGGCTTCCCAGGTGGTGCTGGTAGGCATAAGGCCATAAGGCAAAAGGCATATAGTTTACTAAGAACAATGAGTCTCTATACCAAGTAACTGAAATATTGTGTTCCTCATAATGCTAATTGCTTTAGCCTAGAGAACATCTAAGATCTGACACTCATTAGGGCTTAGCACTCAACCTATTAATCACCATGGTGGGGTCATGGGGTAAGATGGAGTGTGTTCAGAAGCTTGGCCTATGATGTCCGGGCTGGAGTCTCTTGTAGCAATTAGTTGGCATATGGGCCTTGGTAGCAAGGTATTATCTTCCCTTCTGATGTCTGAATTAAAAATGAAACTAATAAAAGGAATGCAGGAATGATGGAGAAGAATGCAAATTATGTTTATCCCATACTTCATCCTTAGAATAATAGCATTAAATTATAGCAACCCATCTGGCCATCCATATGGTCTCCTGGAGTTCTAATGAATTTTAGCAAATAGGTCAAGCAGAGTGGTCACCCCATTAATAAAGCACTAATTAGAGGTAGAAAACATATTACAATTTAAACTTTCCACATTGTTTAGACAGATGTAAGGATTTATTTTGTAAACAGTAATTATGTAGGATTATCTTTTAGTGCAATGTGTGTCTTTGTTACTATATCAAAAGATAATGTGAACACGGTTAGCTACACAATTGTAGAACACAGATTTGGGGCTGCCAGTCTCTGTGAGAACCTCATGTTATTTTTCTGGTATATCTGTTATGACTTGGAATAATCAGCCATTCTAAAGAGGAGAGTTGGCTTTGTCTCCATGGCAACTCACTCTTCTGTTTTATGTGAGCAGTGACTGCCAATTGTGCTAAAGTAAGGGTGATGGTTTTGTGATGGATTACTTTACACAAGGGACCAAGCATCAGACCACTGAGCTTATTTTACTGGAGGCAAACAAGCAAACGGTTTTAGGCATAGGAGGTTGGTGACCATGGTATATAATGTGTATTTATCCAATCTTTAAAGTCAAAATAAGTTCACTATATTATTTTACTTTGTGTTCAGAATATGTTTGCAGACTGGAGACTATTAAAATAAGTCATATAGTGCTATATCTTAGCAGCAGTTAAAAAAAGAAAGTTCATTCTAACCCTGTGATTTCAGGTTAGACTTTCAGTTTCAGCTTAACGTTACAAAACCCAGGAAATACCAGGTACACTTGGACAGCCCTGCACAAGAAATCTATGTACTTCTTACACCTATACCATAAGTAGCTGTGCTCAGTCATGTCCGACTCTTTGTGGCCCCATGGTCTGTAGCCTGCCAGGCTCCTCTGCCCATGGGATTTTCCAAGCAAGAATACTGGAGCAGATTGCCATTTCCTTCTCCAGGGAATCTTCCCAACCCAGGGATTGAACCTGCCTCTCTTACATCTCCTGCATTGGCAGGCAGGTTCTTTACCACTAATGCTACCTGGGAAGCCCCATACCTATGCCATGGTGGGTAATTTTTTCATCTATGAGTGTATGTATTGCTAAGATTGTCCTAGGAAATTTGGTACAATGTGGAGGAAGTCATTTTGCTCACCAAACTTCCATGTGCCCTTGAATATTTCCCAGCTTCTCTACACTCAGGTTGAGGCCAAGTGACTTGTTCAGACCAATGAATTGTGAGTGGAAGGATGTTTCTCGTCCCTGGACACCTGGACAAGGCAGTTCTAGCTGATGCAGTGTCTTCCTTTTGCCCACAACCTTCTTGCATATGATGTTGCTACAAGGGGAATATCCTTGGCCCACTTTATATTAATACTTTGGATGAGTAAGAAAGGACTTTCTATTAAGCTTCTGCAGTTTTGTCATGTGGAATAAAACCTAGATTATACTAATCAGTACAGACATGAAGGCTTATATCGTCATGTAACTATAAATTATATGAATGTTAAGACTAGAACAGACTATAGGATGTCCTTAGTCATTGAGCTTATAGTATGTCATAAGGTTTGTGTGTGTACTACTTTTTCAGTTCTCTTTTAGAGAAGAGTAAGCCTTCAGTATCACAAATGTAAAAGGAGTCATATGTGGAAATCAGCATTGTCAATTTTCAAAGGAATAAAAGTGAGAGGCGGGCACTTCAAGACACAGAAATAAGGATCAAATAACGTCCATGGAACTTTCTATGTCCATCTCAAGACAAGGATGGAGGAGGCAGGAGTCAAGGGCAGATCCCAAATATCCTTAGGCCTTTGAAACTATTCAGGGAGATATTTTCTTACAGAAGGCTGCTAATCCAGTCCACATAGTATTCGATTATTACTAAGGTTTATTTTCAAAAGAGAGAATTTAAGAAACTTTACTCAAATCCCTTTTGATATGTGTGCTTGAGACAATGAACATTTTACTGACTGACCTATGGAAAGAACCTACTTATTAATTTACTCCTTGGCAAGAATAAGAATATCTTTCCTGATTTTGGGCTTAAAATTTCTCTAAAATATGCTGTTCTCTCATTACATAGTTTATGCAGATGTGTTTTGGCTGCAAATTACAGAAACCTTATTCAAATCCCCTAAGACTTAAAGAGAAAACATCCTGCATGAAGATCAGAGAAGGGGCTCAGAGTCTTCTAGGTCAGCTAATGCAGATGACTTCTGTCTGTCTGTCCATCATATTGCTGTCTCCCCTCTACTCTCTGGTGGGATATCTTTGTCTGTTTACTTTAGTACCCTTCTGCTGACACAAGGAAGATGATTAGTAGCTTCTACATCTTATATTTCAGCCTCAAATTTGACATAGGAGAGACTGCTTCTCTTCCCTAAGTTGTATGTAGACAAATTCTGGGGAAGACTGCTAGAATCTGGCCTACTTTGCATCTGCCCCTGCAGGCAGTGGATGGATGAGAAGCTAACATTGGCAACCTAAGTGGAACTGTGTATTTGGTGTAGGACATGGGCAGTTCCCTAAAGGAAGGATAACACTCTTCCTGAGGAAGGAAGGCTCTTAAAGAGAAAACAATGTGTTCACGACTCTTTTTAAAGGAGCTTCCTCAATGTCTCAGTGGTAAAGAATCTGCCTGTAATGCAGGAGATGCAGGAGACCTGGGTTCGATCCCTGGGTCAGGAAGATCCCCTGGAGAAGGAAATAGCAACCTACTCCAGTATTCTTGCCTCGAAAATCCCATGGAGAGAGGATCCTGGTAGGCTGTGGTCCATGGGGTCCCAAAGAGTTGGACCTGACCGAGTGACTGAACACGGCACTCTTTTAAAAATAGACTAATATATGATTTCCCAGGAATAAAACCATATGCCGCTTTTTTACTAATCACTCGTGAGTAACTTTGTATCTCTATAGCTAAGTAGCTATCTAGGTGTATGTCAAAATGCCTGTACTGTATGTAGACACTGGGTTGCCTAATGGAATATAATACTTAATAGCCAACAAGAGGACTCAGTTGTATCTGACAAGAGTTGGCCCCTTGAGTGGAGCTTCAATCTACAAAGTCCTAGCATCTCAGGATTGTTAGTTAATGGCTTAATATTCCTGTGAGATGCAGAAGTATATTGCCATCAAAATAATGAGATCCAAGATAACAAATATGAAATGTGGACTTGGCTACTTTGTTGTTTGTGCCACACTTTTGACCTTGGATCCTCATTTTCCCTATCTGTAAAATCACAAAAGAAAACAATGTTTGTATATGTACCACATGGTGTCCACTGGTCAGAGTCGTTGCCCAGGAATAAATAATTATAAGGTAGAGAAAGCACTGTGTTTCATGCTTAGGAATTTTTAGTGTTTGATTTGTGGTGGTTGTTCCTGTTGCTGGTGTTGGTCTTGATATTAGCCATTAAGAATGAAACTTCTGATTAGGTTCAAGCAAGAGAGTAAATCTGACTAGAGCAACCTGTGCCAATAAAGGGTGGAAACAGAGGATAGAGCAAGAAATTAATAGGTCAGTAATCAGTTCGAAAGGAGTATAGCCTTTACTCATGTTTGCTGTGGCATTTCCCCTATGCCTCCTACTTTTTAGGTGGTAAAGTGGACATAGCTCATTCTTTTGGGCCATCATATGTGTGTTCATGTGACCTTAGTCATGTCTGACTCTTTGTGACCCCATGTACCGTAGCCCAACAAACTCCTCTGTCCATGGTATCTCCAGGCAAGAATACTGGAGTGGGTTGCCATTTCCTTCTCTAGGGGATCTTCCCAACTCAGGGAATTGAGCCATTTATATATATCTGAAAATCCTTCCTAAGTATAGAGGAATCCCAATTTCATAATTTCTTGCCTACCCATGAGGGTAAAAAGTCAGAACTTACTTTCATAAAATTCCTTACCCCTAGGGCCTCCAGGTCCCATTAACCCAGTACTGTAGCAAGGCCAGATTCATTTCAGAAACCACTGATGTGAAGAAACATAGTACTGAGTTTCACGCTTAGGAAATTTTAAAGTTTGATTTGTGGTTGTTGGTCCTTTTGCCAGTGCAGGTCTTGATATTAGCCATAATTAAGAATGAAGCTTAAGATCAGGTTCAAGCAAGAAAATAAATCTGACTAGAGCAAGCTGAACACATTCAGATGAGATGGTTACAGAAAATCCATGACCCAAAGCAACACAAAGTGGTGTCATGTTCAGAGCCAGTGGGATTTGTTGTATAGGCTGAGGGCATGTGGCCATTGGTGGCAGCCATAATATGCCTACTGGAGCAGTCAGTTTTGCAGTATGATTTAGGCTGTGCTATAGACTGAACTGGGCTTCCTTGGTGGCTCAGACAGTAAAGAATCTGCCTGCAATGTGGAGGACCTGGGTGTGATCCCTGGCTTGAGTAGATCCCCCGGAGAAGGGAACGGCAACCCACACCAGTATTCTTGCCTAGAGAATTCCATTGACAGAGGAGCCTGGCAAGCTACAGTCTATGGAGTCACAGAGAGTTGGACACAACTGAGTGACTAATACACACACACACAGACTGAATTGTGTCCCTGCCTGAATTCATATGTTGAAACCCTAAAACTCAATATCAGTATTTGGAGATAAGGCTTTTAGAAGGTAGTTAAGTTAAATGAGGTCATAAGTATAAGATCCTACTCCAGGAGGATTGGTGGCCTTATAGGAAGAGGAAGAGATGGATCTCTTTTTCTTCATGCCCACACACCAAAGAAAGGCCATTGAGGACACAGCAAGAAGGTAACTGGTCTAAAAGCCAGGAAGAGAGCTCTCACCAGGAATCAAGTTGACTGCCAATTGACCTTGGACTTCAGGCTTCCAGAACAGTGAGAAATAAATTTCTGTTGTTTAAGTCACCCAGTCTATTGTATTTTGTCATGGCAGCATCCAAACTTGTTTTTGGTTTTGATCCTCCCTTATATTTTGTGAGTTACTTTCATGTCCTTGTTGAATGTTTTCTTCTTTAATTAGCTAGGAAAGATTTATCATAGATATATGTGGGTTAAGTTTCTAAAAGTTCCTAGTAAAGTCTAGCATGAAGTATATTGACTAATTTGAAAGCTGTTTCTATGAATTAAAAAATATATATTTATTCATTTATTTGACTGCATGAGATCTTAGTTGTGGCATGTGGTATCTTTTAGTTATGGCATATGGGATCTAGTTCCCTGATCAGAGATCAAACCTGGGCCCCCTACATTGGGAGCATGGAGTCTTAGCCACTGGACCAAGAGAGAAGCCTCTCTATGAATGTTCCTTTCAAAAGAAGCCGTTCTCTGCCCCATCAAACAGCATATATATATATATTAGGAATATGCAACAATTTTTTACAACCAAGAATTTTGAAAAGGCATAAAATTAAATTTCATATTTTCTTAAGCTGTGAGTGACTTAGGTTTGATGGATTGTTAGGGAATTGGAAATACCCTTTGAATACATTTTTCTTTATTTGTTACAACTGTAATAACTTTAGCAGAGTAATTGCTCTATTCCAGAGAGATCTTTAAACAATCTAAATGACTGTTCTTGAACAAGAATTTGCTCAGCTGGTTAGAACTGCATAGACAGATGTGTATTTCATGGATCTGACTCTACGGTGAGGTCCCCAACTGTGGCAGAAATGCTGATTCTGCCCAATTATGCACAGTATTTGTGATCATCAGAGGTGGGGATGTGTGGGTAATCCAGTGTCATAATTAGGAACTAGGCATCCATGCTCATGTCTGACTTTTTGTGATCCCATGGAGTGTAACCTGCCAAGCCCTGCTGTCCAGGGAATTTTCCATTCAAGTATACTGGAGTGGGTTGCCATTTCCTATTCCAGAATTAGGGACTAAACCTTATATAATTTCATTCATTCTTCTACATGTGTACACTGAACATCTACAATATACAAATTAGTGGCTTGGCACAAAGCTATCAGACACAGGAGGTGCTTACAGAATATGAAATAGATACTGTCACTTTTCTTTATTTAATATCAGCTAGATATATATGAGTAAAGAAACATAATAGTTGGTATGAAACTGCATAAAAAGGAAACATATCTCAAAAGCATGATCAGGAAATGTTTCTTGAGCTGAACTTGAAGGTTGAGGATATATACATCAAAGGAAGGGAAGTATCTGAAGCAGAAAATATATTGTAAATGAAAACCCTAAAGGGGAAGAGTTATAGAGAGTTCTAGTAGCAAAGGAGGGGGATGTGATTAATACGTGAGGGCAAGATGGAGAGAGGAATAGTTGATGGCATAAAATCCACTGAAATGAATGGCATAAAATCCAGGATGTGTTGATACAATTGATTCTCATTATGTGAATTAGTTAGTTATGTTCTATGAAACTGATGTAAACATTGAAGTATTGACTACTGAGCTCTCCTGCTCCTAAGGGAAATACAAGATTAAGTTCCTACAAGCTGCTGGTCACATTTTCATCAACTGGTCAATAGATAACTTTGTTTTATGTGTGTTTCTATTTAAAGACACCTTATTTAATATGTATCATCAATTCATTAACATGAAACGCATGGCAAACAGCACTGTTACTTGTGCCTGAAAGAAAAATGTGTAACATGTATATTTTTCCTTTGAGGCACATTACAGTCTTCTTGTGCTTAGTAACCCTAGGCAGCAACTAGAGCACTAGGCTTGAAAGCCATTTCAGACAGCAAAATCAGCAATAGAAAGTGATTTGGGAAATGTGGGAACTAGATAGGGAGATCCTTGTTTATCGATTGAGAGCTGAAACAAGAAGGCAGAGTGTCACCTTGTTTGACACCTCAGTTGGGAACATGCATGGCAATTGGTTCCAGTTTGTTTCCACTTTGCACATCTCCATGATAACAGTGAAATTACTGCAAATATTGATTTGATGGTTACAAATGCATTTTAGGGAGCAGACAGGTTCAAAAATGCAGAATCCAAGGATAATGAAGATCAACCTTACCTATAGACTTTATGTGAGAGAATTACTGTTTTCTGTGCTGTACAAGAAAGGTTTGGAGTAACCTAGTTTTTATTATAGTTGTTTTATCTATTGTTTTTAAGAATGAGATAAGCCTGCACAGTCAAAAAGTTAATTTACATTAGCATTTATGATTGCACTGATGCAGTTGATTATCACCCTAGATTTTACTGAAGTTCTTATGATTGCACTGATGCAGTTGATTATCACCCTAGATTTTACTGAAGTTCTTATTAGTGGAATACAAATTTCTCAAGCTGTTAAAGAAATAATAATGATACTTAGAATCTTTCTAGTCACTCGGAGGGCATTAAGTAGAAAGCTTTGGAAAGCTTCCATGGGAGCTATGATAAATTTTTGAAGCGATACTCAGTAGCCTTACATTGTTCTCATTAGAATGTGCTCTTCACTCCCTAGGAATGTTTTATGGTTATAGTGTGTTGTTGGTTCATGCCATTCTTCTTTGGCCTCACCTCCCATGCAATCAATGAGTGGATTAAATATAAATCCAGGGGACCAAATGGAAGCAACCTATATATTTTCTCAGCACTCCAGTAATGAGTGTGTAATCCTGGAAGGCTGAAAAGGAATAAACCCAATAAAACTTTGGTCTACGTTGGATTCATGTGTTCTTTTCAGATGATGAGTGAAAAAAATTTGTGAATAAGAACATGCATGAAATCCAGACAATGAATAAAGAAGAACAAAAGGATAAACACTATGTGCGTATTAGTGATTTGGAATTTCTTATAATTTTTCCAAACTCTCAGTGTTCAGGTCCACAGCTTACACTGATGAAGAAAAATCATCTAGAGACCAAAAGCATTTACAGTATCCTCTTAGTCCTATTAATTAGGAGAAAAAAAAAATCAGAGTAAGATCAAAGTATTTGAGATTTTATCTCAATTGTTGTAAGCTGTTGGGGTGTTAGTGGAAAGATAAAATATTATATGCTGTGGAAATGATGGTTGTGAAATCCATGTGGCAGAAATAACAGGCAGTTGCTTATTTAACTTTTGGGCTACAGAAACTATTTTTGAAACAGAGATCTTTCTCAATGTTGCAGATTTCTGTCACCTTCCAAAGAGCAGACATGGATCTAGAGATGGAGAAACTTTTCAAAGCCACCCTATTTTCTTTATCTTTTGTCTGGGATAAACTACCCCCTCCCATATCAGAAATATGCAAAGGATTGAATTTTAATAACCTCATTTAGAATGTCCTTGAACACTTTAGAGGTTGTCATCAACCTTCCAAATACTTCTTGGTTATGAAGAGTATTTCACAATTAGTTTAAAGTATATATAAAATATCTAAGTAGAGTTAATTTTGCCTTTTCAGATAAAGAAAAGCAGGTTTAATGAGATAACTAAGATGAAGTGAACTATAAGCCTTTCTCATGAGCACTGAAGCTATCAAGAAATATTAAGTACCTTTATGTTGTGGCAAAGATATTACTTAACAGGTGTTCCTTAAATCAAACATGATATGTTTTAGAAGCTAGATAAAACTTTACAAGGGCAGGATAACCTCTGTTCCTTAAAGTTGGCGCTCATGTTAGTTCATATGCAACTGCAGTAGAAGTTTAAGGCAATTTATGAGTTTTCCTGACAAAATAGCGTGGCCTCTATTACTACAAACATCCCAAAATATGCACGTGAGAGAAAACAAGGAAAACGTTTTTATCCACCTTGTATTTAAGTTCATATTTGTGACCTCTTATTCTTTTTAACTAGTATTAATCTCATAGGTTTAATAAATGATATAGCAGTTAATATTGAATAATCAGCAGTATAGATTTTTTTCTATCTACTGGTAAAGAGAGAAAATTGAAAATAGAAATGGTTTATTTCTGTATTTTCTATATCCATTCCTTCTCCCTTGGAGAGCCAGTAGTAGTGGCAGAAAAACATATCTCACCAGGAAACCTGAATTTCTGTTTTGTTTCAGACATTTTTGTTGCTTTAGCTAAGTCACAAATATTTACCATAGAATGAATTTAATAAGTCCCAAATTAAATTAGCTAAACATTTGAATATTAGTTTTACCTTCAATGCTACTTATATAATATTCATGACCTTTCGACTGTCACTGTTTATTTGTTATATTTTTTTCTAAGAAGTGATCCTTTTTCCACTGACAGACTGTTTCAACTTCTTGGTAGTGTTTAATTGTTGATTTTTAATGCATGCGTGCAAATATATAAAAGCTTTCAAAGATTAATAACTAATTTTTAACTAAATTCCCAAACAAAAGAGGTCTTTTTTGCCACCTCCCCCACCTTGTTTTTTTTAAAGAGACAATATGCATGCATGCTAAGTCGCTTCAGTCGTGTCTGACTCTTTGCAATCAATCGTATGACTGTAGCCCACCAGACTCCTCTGTCCATGGGGATTTTCGAGGCAAGAATACTAGAGTGGGTTGCCATGCCCTCCTCCAGGGGATATTCCTGAACAGGGATCAAACCCATGTCTCTTGTGTTTCCTGCATTGTCAGGTGGGTTCTTTACCACTATTGCCACCTATAACATAGTGCAGATAGTGGTTTAGGGTATAGACTTGGATTTGCCTGCCCAGATTCCAGGCCTGCCACTAACTAGTGGAGTAGTTCTAACAAGTTACTAGATACCTCTCTACTTCAGTTGTTTATAAATAAAATGTCTTTGCTTCTTTTCATGAATATACATTTCTGAACTCTCATTCAATTAGTTTGATCCCCCTAATTAAACATGATACAAAAGAACAAGATGGTTATCGGGGCAAACATACTTGCCATGTAAACCTGTGTATGTGATGTTAATGTAATGCTCTAATCACTTAATTGCAAATACATGGGCAAAAGTAGAAGCAGTGACAGATCTCCCTTCTTGGGCTTGAAAACACTGCAAATGGAGACCACAACCATGAAATTAAAAGACACTTGCTCTTTGGGAGAAAAGCTATGACAAACCTAAACAGCGTATTAAAGAGCAGAGACCACTTTGCCAATAAAAGTGCGTATAGTCAAAGCTATGGTTTTTCTAGTAGTCATATACAGAGGTGAATGTTCAACCATAAAAAAGGCTGAGTGCTGAAGAACTGATGCTTTCAGATTGTGGTGTTGGAGAAGACTCTTGAGAGTCCCTTGGACTGCAAGGAGATTAAACCAGTCAATCGTAAAGGAAATCAGTTCTGAATGCCCACTGAAGGACTGATGCTGAAACTGAAGCTCCAATACTTTGGTCACCTGATGTGAAGAGCCGACTCACTGGAAAAGACCCTGATGATGAGAAAGATTGACTGCAGAAGGAGAAGAGGGCAGCAGAGGATGAGATATTTGGATGGCATCATCTACTCAATGGACGTGAATTTGAATAAACTCCAGGAGATAGTGAAGGACAAGGGAGCCTGGCATGCTGCAGTCTATGGGGTTGCAAAAAGTCAGACGTGACTGAGCAACTGAACAACAATAACAGCAACTAACATTGAGCTTATTTAAGTTGTTTCAAAAAATCAAAATTATCCAAAGGCCTGCACAGCATCTACAGTGTAGACACTGGGGAAAATGGATTAAGGAGAGAAAGTATCAAATGATAATGCTAAATTTGCCTTTGTTATCAAATTAAAATAATTATATAAATAAGAGGAAATGCTCATCTTTTTATTACTATGATCTTGTTTGGCCTTTCTTCTGTACAAATGTGAAATTAACTGTTTTAAATTTTAGTCCCAGCTTAATGTTCTGTATTCTAGGTTTCTTTCCTCTCATTTCTTGTCTTTTCTCATGCAATAATCTGAGAAAAGCTATCTGATGTGGGATACATGAGAAGCCAAATCCATCATAATTGCAGAGAAGCCACGGAGTCATCATCTTTTGCTGTGAATGGCTGCATATTGTCTGAACAGATTTTAACACAATATGTATACATACTTGAGCACAATACTTGGTAACATAATACAGCCAGAGAAAATTCAAAACAGAGAAGCTAAAAGGATCAGAAACACACACTTGGTTTGTGTTTATTTTTGAAACAGCTCTTCTTTCAAGACAGACAAATCAGATTTTGTCTTTATAAGGTAGAAATATCAAGTCTAAGAAGAGAGATAATAAAAGAATATAAAGTTCTGAAGGGTATGGATTATGTGAATAGATGTAACTAAATTCCACAATATTGGGATTTCAGTAAGAGAGAAGGAAATGTAGGACCCAAGACAGCCTGAAAAAGACAAATTTTACAAGAGAATCATAATCCAGTAGAATGTGTGATCCCAATAAAAAGTGAATTAGACCAAAATTTTAAAAGAATCAAAGTTTAGATAAACTCATGAATGGTAGATCTAGATATAAATGGCAACAAAGGTGTTTAATTATATTCCTTATCAGTTCACCCTTATTGAGGTTGTTTAATTGTGAATTTACTAAGAATAAGATAGCATGCTAATCTTTCAAGGAAATATTGGAAAAGAGACTCATACTTTGGTCTGTCTGATTTTAAAGTTCATATTTCTGTTTACTTTCTGTTTTAGTGATAAAAGAACCTTATCCCTCAATTAAAAAATAATTTTAAAAAATCTTTAAAAGAACCTTATCCTTTTCTTTCTTAATTACCAGGTTGGGATAATATGCATCAGCTATATATTCTATCCATTATGGCATCGCTATCAAAAGAATGTAAAATTGGAAGGAGAGTATATTTGTCCTAGTTTGGAATTTTCTTACATTACTGTTAAATTTGTATACTTATAGTTGACTAAAATTTCTTGATATCACTTTTTTTTTCTTGTGAATTTGATCTGTTTCTTGAATAACATATAATTTTGTGAAGGCATAATTAGTTCTCATGCCAATAGAAATGTATCTTTCTGTTATTGAAAAGAACCAGTGATAGTAGTATGAACTTCCTGTGTCACTAAAATAACACAGAGAAAAAGTACAACTTTGAAGTCAGATAGGCCTAGGAATGCCATGTTTCTAATATCTCCTAAAATATGCTATCTAAAGAAAATATCTTATTTCTCCTAAAAGTGTGTTATCTAAAGAAAGCTTTAGTGCTTTCTCTACAAAGTGAAAGAGAATTATGGATTCCAACATAGACAATTTGTTGTAAGAGAAAAAGTAGTTCAGGAAGTAGTAGTTACCATCAGTATTATCACCATCATCATTCAGTCTCTTTCAAGTGAGACCCTAACTCCATATGCATGCATGCTAAGTCGCTTCAGTCGTGTCCGACTCCATGTGACCCTATGGACAGCAGCCCACCAGGCTCCCCTGCCCACGGGATTCTCCAGGCAAGAATACTGGAGTGGGTTGCCATTTCCTTCTCCAAACACCATATTCACATCCTTAAACTTGCCATTACTAATGACTTTTAAACCTTCCACATTCTCAATTTTCTAGTATTTTACTCTCCACTACTGGATTCTGTCTTAGCCCATTTCCTCCAGTACCCTACTCTAGTAATCCTTCAGTTGACTGGTACTATCCATATATGTATTGATACTGACCCACTTGTCAGTGTACTAGCTTTACCTGCCTTACCTAGCTAAAGATCAGATTCAATGATGATCACTTCTTTGCATACATTCTCAACTTGCCTGCCTCACTACCCACTCATTTCCCTGCATCCCTTGATGAAACCAGAATTGCCTCAAGTTGGCTCTTCACCATCTCTGTGCTTGCATTTGCACAGCTCAATGAAACTGTAGAAAAATAGGCTGCAGGATGTCAGTTCAGTTCAGTTCAGTCACTCAGTCGTGTCCGACTCTTTGCGACCCCATGAACCGCAGCACACCAGCCCTCCCTGTCCATCACCAACTCCCAGAGTTCACCCAAACTCATGTCCATTGAGTCGGTGGTGCCATCCAACCATCTCATCCTCTGTTGTCCCCTTCTCCTCCTTCCCCCAATCCTTCCCAGCATTAGGGTCTTTTCCAATGAGTCAACTCTTCACATGAGGTGGCCAAAGTATTGGAGTTTCAGCTTCAACATCAGTCCTTCCAGTGAACACCCAGGACTGATCTCCTTTAGGATGGGCTGGTTGGATCTCCTTGCAGTCCAAGGGACTCTCAAGAGTCTTCTCCAACACATAGTTCAAAAGCATCAATTCTTTGGCATTCTTTCTTTATAGTCCGACTCTCGCATCCATACATGACTACTGCAGGATGTACTGGTCTCTTAATTATAATCATAATCTGAAATAGGCCCTTAAGCTGTCTGGTAGCCATACTATGTATTCTGTTACTCTAATCCAGTCTCTCTCCCATTCCATGAGATGATTATTTCTCACTGAATTCTCATTCTTAAAGTCCACTGTCATCTTCTCCTTCATTCTTTTTTTTTAAGGCAATTTTTATTGGAGTATAGTTGATTTACAATGTTGTGTTAGTTTCAAGTGTACAGCAAAGGGATTCAGTTCTACATACATACATATCTATTTTTTCAGATCCTTTTCCGTTATAAAGTTGTTATAAAATATTGAGTATAGTTCCTTGTGCTATACAGTAGGTCCTTATTGGTTATCTATTTTATATATAGTAGAGTGTATATGTTAATCCCAAGTTCCTAATTTACCCCTCTCCCCCCCTTCATTCTTTTTTTTTTTAATATTTATTTGGCTGTGTCAGGTCTTAGTTGTAGCACGTGGGATCTTCGATCTTTGTTGCAGCATGCAGGATCTTTAGTTGTAGTTAAGTAATCAGAAGAATTGTCACATGTTTTACTACCACATTTTCCCAACTGTGTACATCTCAACCTATGTAGTTTACCTTCTTACCTGTACTGTCTCCATCCCAGCTAATGCCAACCCCTTCACTCATGCACTTCCTCTTATCTCTCACTTGTTGAAGATCACTACAGATGAACTTCTTCTGCCTCCTTCATTGGCAGTAGTGTCTCTTACAACAGGACCATTCCCATAGCACAGAAACATAATATTTCATCTTCCAACTTGGGAGAAAAAAATGAAACAAATGTAAAACATTCTCTATACACATATTTTCTGTCAACCACACTCTATTTATTTCCTTCCCTTTAAGTAAAACTTCTTTAAAATGTTACTGTGTTTAGTATCTCTAATTTCTGTCTTCCTAAACTCTTTGCCCTCACTCTCATCAGTTCTTATTCCCACCACTCATCTGAAGTTGCTACTTTGGAAATCAATCATGACTCCAATGTTATCAGTTTAGTGATTGTATTTCAGTTCTCATCACACTGGACTTTTCAGCAGTATTTGATATAGTAGTGATTGGTCTTTTATTAAAGTTTCTTAATTTTACTTGTAAAAGACCATGCTTGTGTTTTTTCTGTTGCTGCCACAAACGGCAGCTCAGTATTTATTTCCTTAAACTCAACATTGGAAAGGTCTCCTCTTGAATCTTAGTTTCTACATATACTTGCTATGTAGGTGATTCACATTTTCTCATGACTAGAGCTATTATTTATAAGTTAATGCCTCCCAAATTTATATTTATAGTCCCAATCTCTCCTGAACTTTAGACCTGTGTAGAAAGATTCAACATTTCCACGAAAAAGCCTCATAGGTATTCCCACTTAACCTAGCTAAATTTGATCTGAAATTCTCCCCCAAACATATTGATCATGCCAAAATGTTTAGAACCATCCTTGACTTCTCTGTTTATTTTTTTCTTAATCCCAGTGAGCACATCTTTTGTTCTACCTTCTAAACAAATCCAACATTTGATCACCTCTCACTCCCTCTGCTGCCATTACCTGGTCCAAGGCATGATTATTTGTGGTCCAGATTATTATTGTAGCCTATGATTTGGTGTCCCTGTTTCTCAACATAGTTGCTGGTGAAATCCTGTTGTAACCTAAGTCCAATCTTGTCCCTCCTCTCTGCAGACTTACCCTAAGCTTCCATAGTTTCCCATCTCCCTCTGAATATCCCCTCTCCTCTGTTACTTCCCTGACCTCATCATTCTCCCTTTTGCTCACCCTGCTCTGGTACACTGGTCCACCTGCTATTCCTAGGATATGTCAGCCTCATAGGAACTGGCTTTCACCACAGGTGTTCAGTCACTCAGTCATGTCCGACTCTTTGCAACCCCATGGACTGTAGCCCACCAGGCTCCTCTGTCCATGGAACTTTTAAGTCAAGAATACTGGAGTGGGTTGCCATTTCCTTCTCCAGGGGTCTTCCTGCCCCAAGGATCAAACCTGCATTTCCTACATTAGCAGATTTCAGTTTCTTTACCTTTGTGCCACCTGGGAAGCCCCCATACTACACTTGATCTTAGCCAAAAGGCTGAGAAGTGACTTACACCTCTTCTGTAATAAACACCTACTCATCTCAGAGATTTACATCTATTCTGCCCTTTACCTGGAATTGCATTTTCTTGATGATTATCATTTAAGTATTGCTACACCCATGCCTCTGCTTCATTCTGGTCTTTACTCAAAATTCACCTTCCCAGAGAGGCCATCATCTAGAGCTATCCTAGCTAAAGTTTCAACATCACATCCACGCAATTTTGTCCTCTGTTCTTGCATTATTTTTTTTGTTTCTGTAGCACCTGTCACATTCACTTAGTTTTTTTTAATCAGAAAGCTTTCTGTGATGATACAAATGTCCTTTAAATCTGATTATCCAATATATGTTATCTGTTAACCACATGTGGCCATTGAACACTCGATATGAAGTTAGTTTGAGAAATGAACTGCATTTTTATTGTTTTTTATTTTAACTAAAATTTTAAAAAGCCTTAGTTGGCTAATGGCTGCTGTGTTGGAACCCCCCCAACTAGAATATGAACCTCATAAGAGCAGGGATTTTTTCTGTATTTTGTTGACTGTTATAGCCCCACTGGGTAGATATGTCCTGGAACATAGTAGGTGCTTAATATTTTGAAAGAATGCACAAATGGATCATTGTTAAAATTATTGAAAATCGTAAACTTAGCCATGAGAAAGTGAATTCTTTTCCTGGCTATGGTACTCAATAATGGTGTGATTTTACATTCTCAAAACCCAAATTTCTTTGTTCATGTTTTTTTTTCCTTCATTTAATTAATATGTATTGAACTATTCTGTGTGCCAGAAATTATTGCTGTCCCCAAATAAAAAAGACATAGTCTTTTAAGCAATTTGTTATATAGTAGAAAGTGTAATACACTTTCCATAATTAATCTAATTTACTGTTATGTCATAAAGTAAAAACGTTCATCCAGTTAAGACAAGGAGTTTCATCCAGTTAGGACAAAAAAGAAGTAAAAATTATTAGATCTGTGTGAGACCTCTAATGACAGAAATATGAACTACTGTGAGTTCAGAGAAAAGACATAAAAGGGCAGTCTTAATGGTCAAAGAATAGTTGTTATAAAGGGAAAAGCAAGACTTCCTGAAGGATAAAATGGATTTGAAATGTTTAGAAAGAATTGGCATTTTAGTATAATAGCAACAGAGACTGTATGCAAAATTGATCCCTTCCTATAACATAAAATGTGGAAATGTGAGATATCTGAGTGCAAGGCATTGCATACTATGGCTTTCTGTGCTATTATGAGGCCATGGTATAAATACGCAGAAAATACTCATAAATTCTGCAAATCCTCTGGTACTTTCTATTACAAAATTCTAAAATAATAGTTTTTTCAAACTGTTGTTCCCTGTTTGCATTGATTAAAAAAAAATGTCCATTGCTTTTCTTTTTATGTGTATAGGAAGTGTTTTCCTACTTATAGTTAGTGAATATTTTACAAATCCTTCTTTTTTTCATTCCTAAACAGGCATACAGGTTATAAAAACTAACAATGAAAGTTGTAATTGTGGTGATAAAGAGTGTATGTATAAACAATGTCTATGTCATGGGATATCCATCTATATGATTTTAATGCACAGATGCCTCCTCAGTTTTGTGAGCAGTTGTATACACTTTCCAAGAAAATTTTAAAGCAGAAAAACCTGGAAGACCATAGAAGTGCAAAGCAACTTCTCTTATATCCTCAGTACTGCTTTTGTGTCCATCTCATGCTAGTGCTGAGGATTAGGTGACAGTGAAAGAAAAAGTACAGTTACCATGGCAAAGCAGGATGCTGTTTCCCCTTTCACACCAGCCGGAGAACCTATCGAGTGTCTCCCTGAAGGCTAAGTTTACTGTCATAGTTCAATATCAGCTTTCAGGCATGTACATATACAAGGAGAGAAGAAAATACAATTATTAAACAAGCATAATAATGTTAATATTGACAATATGGTTAAAAACCACATTTCAAATCTTTCTTGAGGTTAATCTCTAGGCTTTAATAACAATGAAAAATAATTTAAAGAGAATTATAATCTAACTTGCTAATCTGATGTATTATTTCATACTTCCCAGGGAAATATATGTTGTTTTATATGATAGAATTTATAGTAGACTTGCTGGAACTAGGTGGATGCTTATATCTGAGAGATTTTCAAGTGGCAAATAAATAAATAAAAATAAATAAGTGGAACTGGAATTTAAGACATAAATGGACTCTAATTTAGTTGTATGGATCATTGTAAGCAGTTAATGATGTCATTAGAATATTTTTATTAAAAGTCTATTTAAAGAGATGGTGGAGTGTTTTGTTTTTTTTTTTGTGTCTTTTAGGGATAATTTCTTTAAAATTGAGCTATAGGTGAATTTTCTGCATGTGAGTAAAACAATGACAAAGTTCTATATAAGTGTTTTAGTTGTGAAATAAAGACGATAATAGAACATTTTTAGTTTATGATAATATCAGTAAATTAGATAAATTATGTAAAGTGTAGTATACTTCCTACTATGTAACAAATTGCTTTAAAATGGTATCTATTGAAATTCCATGGCTGAAGGATAATAATATATTCCCAAAAATATTGCTGAATAAATGCTCTTCCTCAAGAACACCTCCATATTTAATCACAGAGATATAGAGAATAATTCTTTGCTCATATATATAACTAAATAAACTTCTTCCCTGGTGGCTCCGGTGGTAAAGACTCTGCCTGCAGTGCAGGAGGCCTGGGTTTGATCCCTGGGTTGAGAAGATGCCCTAGAGAAGGGAATGGCAACCCACTCCAGTATTCTTGCCTGGGAAATTCCATGCACAGAGGAGTCTGGTGACCTGCAGTCCATGGGGTCGCAAAGAGTCAGACACACCACTGAGTGACTAACACTACTACTACTACTACTACTATAACTAAGCAAGTAGAATGTTGCTGTTGAGTTCTTAATGTCATATTATCAGTATCAGTTCAGTTCAGTTCAGTCGCTCAGTCGTGTCCGACTCTTTGCGACCCCATGAACCGCAGCACGCCAGGCCTCCCTGTCCATCACCAACTCTCTGAGTCCACCCAAACCCATGTCCATCGAGTCAATGATGCCATCCAGCCATCTCATCCTCTGTCGTCCCCTTACCCTCCCGCCCCCAATATTTCCAAGCATCAGGGTCCCTTCCAATGAGTCAGCTTTTCGCATCAGGTGGCTAAAGTATTGGAGCTTCAGCTTCAACATCAGTCCTTCCAATGAACACCCAGGATGTGGTGTTCTCCTTTAGGATGGACTGGTTGGATCTCCTTGCAGTCCAAGGGACTCTCAAGAGTATTCTCCAACACCACAGTTCAAAAGCATCAATTTTTCGGCACTCAGCTTTCTTTATAGTCCAACTCTCACATCCATACATGACCACTGGAAAAACCATAGCCTTGACTAGATGGACCTTTGTTGGCAAAGTAATGTCTCTGCTTTTTAATATGCTATCTAGGTTGGTCATAACTTTCCTTCCAAGGAGTAAGCGTCTTTTAATTTCATGGCTGCAGTCCCCATCAGCAGTGATTTTGGAGCCCTCAAAAATAAAGTCAGCCACTGTTTCCACTGTTTCCCCATCTATCTGCCATGAAGTGATGGGACCGGATGCCATGATCTTAGTTTTCTGAATGTTGAGCTTTAAGCCAACTTTTTCACTCTCCACTTTCACTTTCATCAAGAGGCTCTTTAGTTCTTCTTCACTTTCTGCCATAAGGGTGGTGTCATCTGCATATCTGAGGTTATTGATATTTCTCCTGGCCATATTGATTCCAGCTTGTGCTTCATCCAGCCCAGTATAGTTTATCATTAAACTGGTAAACTTCAAACACCTAAAATCCACTTCCAACTCCATGTAATTTAATGTTATTTCAAGAAACATTTCAGGCTTTTAATTATAATTACATGAATTCGTAGACCTTTACAAAGTGAAAGAAGGTTTTCTTCACTCTAATGCTGATTTACCTTACAAATAAAAGGCAGATGAAGAAATTTATGCATTTTCTAAAAGCTTCCTAGAGAGCAGGAGGCTGAGGACATCTGCTACAGACTTCCAGGCTTTTGTGGTGCCATCTTTCATTCTTTAAGGATTACTTCTCTTTGTTAGGTCAGACTCTATCTTTCCTATGAAAAATGGTAATAACATTCTTCCATTAGAAATAACTTCTCTTGGTCAAATTATTTTCATCACCAAAAAATGTCTTGCAGATGTAAAATAATTTCTGTACTGCTTAATTATACTAGTGATATGTCAGATGTATTTTGAAAATTATGCTAAAGAAGTGTCAGCTATATAGCGATTATTATTATTATCCTACTTGGTGAATAATAAATGCTTTTACTTTTCAATATGTTTAAGTCTTTCAAAAAGAATATGAGCTGTTATTCCATCACCTTCCTTAGTATTATTTGATCAAGCTACTCAATTTTTATTCTCTTAATCATCTCTCATAAATCAGTGCCTTAGCCTTTTAGACATTTCACTTGTTTCTCCCTGAACTGCCTCCTACGTGCTCTTATTATTATAATTTATTTCTTGAGTGTTGACAGTTTATTTGGCACTGTTCAGAACAAAACATCTTTCTTTTTAGAGAGGTGACTCAAATTGCCACATTGTGTCTAGTGTGGTCTCAGCAGACCACCGAAAGAATGTGGACTGAACCATCCCAATCAAGTTCCAGTTATGAGAAAAGGATCAAAGCCATTAGTTAATGGGTAGAGTTCAGAAGCATTTTTCACCTCAATCTAATCTTTCCCCCAACTATGTTTAAAGTTATCTTGGTTATAGTGAGAAATGAGTACATGTGGCTGATTTGGGTTGCCTTGGACCTACAGTATACCAGAATCTGATTCCGATAGCATTCATGTAGCAAATACAAGCAACTTTGGGAACTGAAGCATGTAAATTACCACATGTGAAATGAATCGCCAGTCCAGGTTCAATGCATGATACAGGGTGCTCGGGGCTGGTGCACTGGGATGACCCAGAGGAATGGGATGGGGAGGGAGGTGGGAGGGGGGTTCTAGAAGGGGAAAACATGTACACCCATGGTGGATTCATGTCAATGTATGGCAAAACAAACACAATATTATAAAGTTAAAAAATAGATAAATAAACTAATTAAAAAAAAAAAAAGAAACTTCCGGGAAGCCCTTTGGAATATAAAGAATAGCTATTTTCAATTGGCCAAAGTGTGAGTTTTAATCAGTATTTTAAACTGTCTTGAAAGGAGAATATTTAAAGGTTTTAGGTATAGATTGAAAGACATATTAAATATATGTCTTTTATTAATAAGTGGATGTTCCAGTTCAAAAGCTAGAAAGGAGAGAAAAGGTAGAGAAAAAAGGGAGGGAGGGAAATATACTGATTTCAGAAATTATGTTTGTTCTCACTAATCTCTGCTTTTCAGTTTGTTATTGAATTATATGGTCTAAATCTTATCAGCCAATTTCTGGTCCACCAGATTTTAACGACCCTCTTAATAGTGAGCAGGTTAATAAACAACAGTGAAAATTAAAAGCATACTGAATTGGGCACTGGGAAACCTGACTTCTAGTCTAGTATCTTCCATCTTCAGGCTCTCAGGGTGGCTTGCTGTGATGGCACAGGTTGTACTCTGTCTCATTTACCCTAAGACCTAGTACCTTCAGTTCAACTCCTCCCCAAACTCACCACTCAATAGGCATTACTTACATCTCTAAAAAAAAAAAAAATTGGGGACCTTCACGCGATACAGTGTTTAGAAATAAGATTATCCAGAGATTTATATTTTATGGCCAATGCATAAATGGATCAAAATAGAGATGTGCAGAGTCACCTTAAATAATAAGAAAGAACCTCTAGGCTGCAATAGTAATCACACTAAATTCTTTTGTTCATCTAAATAAGAATGATACTCCAAAGGAGTAGTCATGAGGCAGAACTTGCTAATATCCATCCAAACACTGTCCAATGGTGAGGGAACTTTAGCCAGGTGATTCTGAGTATTACACTTTTGTTAGCAAGATCATTGAAAATGTGAGGTAGATATACATGCTGTGTTGAGAAGGAATATGAATGCATATTTGAGTAGAGTTGGGTGTTTAGACGTGGAAAGATGACTTAATCCCTGTGATGACTTCTCTGGTCTCCATTGGCTGACTGTGGAGAGGTGGGTACCGACAGAGAAAGTGGTATGTGAAATCCTGCATGCTCAGTTGTTCAGTCATGTCTGACTCTTTGTGACCCCATGGACTGTAGTCCACCAGGCTCCTCTGTCCATGGGATTTTCCTGGCAAGAATACTGGAGTGGGTTGCCATTTCCTTCTCCAAAGTATCTTCCCAACCCAGGGACTGAACCCATGTCTCCTATGGTTCCTCCATCTTGACCAGCATTGACAGGGGGATTCTTTACCACTGAGCCACCTGGTAAGCCCAAAGCTGGATTATTAGAAAAGTATAGAGCAGCACTGGGACACTATTGAGATTACATTTGCAGTTTGATATCATGAAATTTAAAGCCACCAGTCAGTATAGTTTTATGATTTTTCTACACCAGTTTTCAGGTCTTTAGTACAATAAGTATGGGAAAGGGAATCTTCCTGAGTTCATCCTGAGTTAGGTATTTTCCGGATAAACATTATGGAGGAAGGAGTAAATGAGCCAAGGATGTTTTGAAGGAGTTTTTCTAAGAATTAACCTTCCAACTTAAATTCCACAAGGGAAAGAAGTGTAGGAGAACTTGATAAATGTTGGAGGTTGGAGAGGGAGGTGATAGCATCTGTGGACTGGAACCTTGATGAGACTGGAAATTGTTGATAGTGAAAGTAAGAGCAAGTAAAATGAAAGCTCCAAGTTGGTGAAAGCGATGTTTGTGCTGGAACTAGAGGGAATGTAGTGTCTTATAGGTTGATGATAAATTCCAGCTTATGACCATTCATTGCATCACTGAGGTAAAATTCAACCCAAAAAGAGAAACAAAGCCAAAAGGTCAGGGAAAATAAATAAAAAGGTCAAGAAACTACATAGCTACATGTATATTGATGTCCTTAAGAAAGGTGATGGCAGTGAAGTAAAGACTGACTCTTAGCCAGGAGCCAGCCATGAATGTGAGTGGGAGAGAGCCAGGTGCCAATAGATTATAGCAAGAAACAGTTTGGAGAGCATGCTATAACTTGATGGAAATAGCTTCAAAGAACCACAGAGATTTATAAAAGAAAGAGCAAAGGTGGATAGGGAGTTTAGAAGTTGAGAGAAAACTGGGAGAACACGTATGCCACCTCCTGGCCCTAAGTACTTGGGTGGGAGATAAAATGTTTTCCAATTGAAAGGGCATCTAGGGAAGTAGTTTCTTAATGGAACAGCCATGGCACTTGAAAGAGACAAAACAAAAATCAAACAAACCATAGAATGTGAGTTCCATAGTGCACAATAGAAAGGTAGAGAAAAGAGAGTATTGTGTGATAGGTTTGATGGAGCAGCAGGGCTATGAAAGATCACTTCTAGGGTGATTAGAATGAACAAGGATTTGATACAAATGGGACTAGGGCCAGCTAGAAGAGTGACGGCATTACTCAATCCTAGTTCTCTGTTCCTAAATATTTCCTTCTGTGACATGAAGGCATCCACTATATATTCTCCTCTTAGCAATACACACAAAATGTCCCTGATAGCTATGACCTGGTCTTTATGCAGCACTCAACAGTCTATCAAAATAAGTGATAATAGCTTGAACTAGCATGGCAAACAGTCAGTATGAGTTTGTCCACAGGCGATGAGTATGCTCTTAAATTACTGATGAAAATAGTATTTGAATTTATAAGACACAGAACATATCCTCAAACAATGTTCTAGATTATGAATGCCACATTGTGAAACCTATGGGATGATATTGGCCATGTTCCCCTTGAAGGGACCCACACTTCTATATATTGTGTTGTACTTAGTACAGGAAAGTAAAAACCTAGAAATTCTGAAAATAAGGAAATACTAAATAAGTATATTGTTCTGCTTAGATATTTGTCTGAGATTGTTTTTTCAGTTTGTCTAAACTTTTGCCTTATAATTCATTTTTGTAACTTAAAAACTGTGAACTACTTTTCCACTTCAGATTGTTAGTGGTGCCATTAAGTTGGGTGAAAGTCATGCCCTATATATATCATCACTCTCTACTTAACACATTCTCATTAATCATGCCTGTGTGTGGTTTGGATAATTAAGTTCATAATTATCCAGTTTTCCCCTTGAAGTCATTTTTTTCCCTAGTGTCGAGCTTCCTGTTAAAATCTACACAATTTCAGTATACCCGTAGGAGATGAGGTTACCTATTGGTATTATAACTCATATATTGATTACTAGACAGGTCAAGTGGGTTCTCCCTTCCCATTTTCCATCATCTCTTTCTGACTTCTTACTTCATGTGAGTCTTCTGTGACAATAAATAAATAATTGTCTGGAAAAATGGTGTCTTCATTCTCTTTCTGTCTCTCTCACATGTCTTTTTATTAAATGTCATTTTCTGATTCTCATATCATTATTGACTCAACATTTTCCTTCCTCTCTTTTGACTATAATTTTATAGCCTTAATTTTTTTAATTATCTGTGAAAACTAAAACTTTTATGACTCATCTTTCTCTACAAAAAGCCCAGATTTTTCTTTTTTCTTCCTCTTTACATGAAAGAGTTTTATAGTTAGAAGGTTTTACTAGTTACATGCCTTTATGGTTTTTAAAATGATCAGGCAACAAAGTGATGAATCCTCACTTTGTTAACCAATTTGTTTCATTCATTTTTCATGTAAACCAAGTTGCTATTTTTCATTTAAACTTGGCTGCATCAAAGTAGGCATCTGAAGACAGAATGACAGTTCAGGAGAATCTAAACACAGCTTTCAAATAGCAAATAAGATAGCTGACTTTGATACCTGGGCAGTTGTCTACTTCTGTGAAGTAAAGTGAAGTGAAATGAAAGTCGCTCAGTTGTGTCCGACTCTTTGCAACCCCATGGACTAAGTCCACGGGATTCTCTAGGCAAGAATACTGGGGCAGGTAGCCTTTCCCTTTTCTGGGGGATCTTCCCAACCCAGGGACCGAACCTAGGTCTCCCACATTGTGAGCAGATACTTCACCAGCTGAGCCACAAGGGAAGCCCTACTTCTGTGGGTACAGTTAAAAGTAGGTCTGGGAATTGATTCATTCTTTAAAGTTATTGATAATCATTGAGGGTCTACTTTTGTTGTAGTAGGTGGACTGCAAGCTTTCACATTTGCAAGTAAACTCTGAAGTGTCTACACAGAGGTCAGTTGTGACCCAACTACTTGTGGGAATCTAGACTGATTTTTTAGAACAGAGATTCTCAACCATTAGTTCCACATTTACCAGGAATGATCAAAGCCTTACCCTGCAGGATCCACATAACTTATTTCTACCACAGTTCAGTTCAGTCGCTCAGTCATGTACAACTCTTTGAGACCCCATGGACTGCAGCATGCCAGGCTTCCCTGTCCATCACCAACTCCCAGAGTTTACCCAAACTCATGTTCATTAAGTCTGTGATGCCATCCAACTATCTCATCCTCTGTCATCCCCTTTTCCTCCCAGCTTCAATCTTTCCCAGCATCAGGGTCTTTTCAAGTGAGTCAGCTCTTCACATCAGGTGGCCAAAGTATTGGAGTTTCAGCTTAAACATCAGTCCTTCCAATGAACACCCAGGACTCATCTCCTTTAGGATGGACTGGTTGGATCTCCTTGCAGTCTCAGGGACTCTCAAGAGTCTTCTCCAACACCACAGTTCAAAAGCATCAATTCTTCGGTGCTCAGCTTTCTTTATAGTCCAACTCTCACATCCATACATGACCACTGGAAAAACCATAGCCTTGACTAGACAGACCTTTGTTGACAAAGTGATGTCTCTGCTTTTTAATATGTTATCTAGGTTGGTCATAACTTTCCTTCCAAGGAGTAAGCGTCTTTTAATTTCATGGCTGCAGTCCCCATCTGCAGTGATTTTGGAGCCAAAAAAAATAAAGTCCACCACTGTTTACACTGTTTCCCCATCTATTTGCCATGAAGTGATGGGACTGGATGCCATTATCTTAGTGTTCTGAATGTTGAGCTTTAAGCTCAACTGGGCTAAAACACTGGGGTCTCTAAAATTAGAAATAGCTGAGAAACACAGGTCCAAAAATGATCATTTCTTTTCTCTATTTTCTGTGCTAGTATATAAATATAGTTAAATGTGAGAATTGAGTGTGTTAGCTTATAAGTATATATTAAACTCACTGTTATGTAGTTGCAACTAAATAAAATATTGGTAGGGCTTCCTAGATGTCTCAGTGGTAAAGAATCTGCCTGCCAATGCAGGAGTTGTGGGTTCAATCCCTGCATTGGGAAGATAGTCTGAAGAAGGAAATGACAACACACTCCAGTATTTTTGCCTGGAGAATCCCATGGACAGAGGGGTCTGGTGGGTTACAATCCATGGGGTCACAAATGAGTCAGACAAACTTAGCAACTAAACAACAACAAAATATCGGTAAAGCAAAAACCACTATTATTTAATAAACCAAGGAAGTCACAAAAAAGCACAAAGAATGACTTTACTAAGGAGCGCTTGGTTGATAGCCATATTTTAGACAACATTTTTCCTGGGTATCTGGACCAAGTCAATATATTTTGCTCTTTCTTTTGTTAATTTATTAAGAGATGTATTCAGATTCCAGGTGGCACTTTTGAGCTCAGCAACTTGCTCTTGAATTACATGCTTCTCAGAATGGAATGGTTTAGTAGTCTTCTGTTTCACTGAAATATGATTCTGTTAATAGAGCCAAGGAGTTTTCAAACTCTGGCATCTCTTTACCACTTATGCTTATCTATAGCAATGTTTATCCATCCAGCCTTCCTACACAGAGTCCAAGACCCATAGAGAGCTTTTTAATAGATTACAAACAAAAGGGGAGGAAAACCTATCACTGCACAAAATACAAAGCAGAGAGTTTTTGTTTGTTTGTTTGTTTGTTTGTTTTTTGCTGACAAAGACCCGTATAATAAAAGCTATCATCTTTCTAGTAGTCATGTATGGATGTGAGAGTAGAACCATAAAGAAGGCTGAGTGCTGAAGAATTGATGCGTTTGAACTGTGGTTTTGGAGAAGACTCTTGAGAATCCCTTGGACTACAAGGAGATCAAAGCAGTCCTAAAGGAAGTCAACTCAAAATATTCATTGGAATGACTGATGCTGAAACTGATGGCCATCTGATGGGAAAAGCCAGCTCACTTGAAAAGACCCTGATGCTGGGAAAGATTGAAGGCAGGAGGAGAAGGGGACGACAGGAGAGGAGATGGTTGAATGACATAATTGACACAATGAGCTTGAGTTGAGCAAGCTCTGGGAGATGCTAAAGGACAGAAAAGCCTGGCATGCTGCAGTCCATGGGGATTGCAAAGAGTTGAACATGACTAAGCAACTGAACAACAACACCACAAAATAAAAATTAAAAAAAAATTAAAGTGTAATCCAAAGGAAATAAGTTGATTAAATTTCTGCTGGACAGGTCCTTTATATCTTTATGCCTTGTGTCTTTGAGGAGGAAGGGGAACTAATCTAATTCCTTTAATATAATAGTTAATAACACATGCATACCTGCTGCATGCTAAGTTGCTCAATCATGTCTGACTCTTTGGAACCCTATGGACTGTAGACAGCCAGACTCCTCCTTCCAATGGGATTGTCCAGGCAAGAAAACTAGAGTGGTTTGCCATGCCCTCCTCCAGGGAATCTTCCTGACCCAGGGATCGAACCCGCATCTCTTGAGTCTCCTGCATTGGCCAGCAAGTTCTTGACCACTAGTGTCACCTGGGAAGCCCTAACAATGCATATTGTGAGTTAAATACAAAATTATTCGAGCTCAAGCATGTTTAGATATTTTATTCTTATGTATGTTCAAGACTTATGAGGCAAATAAGAATCTACCCTTAAGACTTTTTCAGAAAACTTCAAATTAAGTGACTAAAACTATCATATTTTATATTTGTGTGACATTTTAAAATTTCTAACATCCTTTAATATGCATTACCTCATTTGAATTTTGAACAACTTTTGAGTTTGGGGAAGGATATGATCATCATTTTCTAGGTTACTGAACTGAAGTGTAAAAGGTTAAATGACTGGCAAAAGATCAGAAGACTAGTCATAGGAACGCAAGCCTCGTAGCCCCAAGCTTCGTGCTTTGAAGTCTTTGGCATCAGGATAAGAATCCCAGATATGTCTCATTAACTTTTATCTCAACTTTTTCCAATCCTTGAGTTCATTGGCTATCTAAGCACTTTAAATTTTTTAAAAAACTATGTTTTTGTCTTTACTCCACTATTGGTTAGCCATGTGACCCTCATGCCAGGCACCTAAACTGTCTGAGCCTGACTTATTATTCTGTCCATTGTCCACATGCATGCTCAGTCATGTCCAACTCTTTGCAACCCTGTGGACTGTAGCCTGCAAGTCTCCTCTGTCTATAGGATTTTCCTTTTTTCATCCAATATCCAATGATATTTACGCATTACAGATTGTTGTGAGAAGTCAAATGGAACAGACTAAAGGTCTTCATACACTGAAAAGGTGCTGCTATGCAAATATACATATATTAGAGAAAGGCCTTAGCAGCATGTAGTATACTTTAAAATGTTACTTATTTGTGTTCCTATGTAGCAATGTAATGGTTCTTGAATTTTTATGGATTCTTAAGGAAATAAGCCAAAACAGGTATATGAAAGGGTGCTATGCACAAGAGGAGGACCATCTATTACTAAAGTCTATTGTTTGTTTTTTTTAACTGGCTTGTCTTCTTACTCTTGCCTTTCTCAGGGAATTTCAACCTCTTCCTTTATTTATTAATTTTCTCAAATACTCAAGGTTCTTATTTTTCCACTGCTTTATAAGGGACTTACTAAATGTTGAACTGACATTCCATACTGATTCCTCCCTTTATAATTCATCAGCCCATTCACTTCATTGAAGTGACTGCATGCTTGAGCAAGAGCCAATTAGATTCCTAGCCTGGTTAGCTCTAGGCCTCCTTAACCCCTCCTGCCAATATATATTTTGCAAAAGAGAGGGTGTTAGATGAAGAGTTGATTTCTGGAAGAGTTGAGATTTTTTTTTTAAATGGCTTTGTTGAAAAAGTATGCAGTTCATTTATTTATTTATTGGCTGTCCTAGATTGCTGCCTGTGGCTTTCTTTAGTTGCGTTGAGCAGGGGCTACTCTTTGTTGTAGTGTGCCAGTTCTCATTGCCGTGGCTTCTCTTGTCACACAGTATGGGCTCTAGGTACGCAGTCTCAGTAGTTGTGGGACACCGTCTTAGTTGCTCCATGGCACACAGGATCTCTCTGGACCAAGGATCAAACCTGTGTCCCCTGCACTGGCAGGCAGATTCTTAACCACTAGACCACTAGGGAAGTCCCAATGTCTGCAGTTTATTCTCACTAGAATGTTAAAGATATCTCTGAGATTGGCCACACAAGGGAAACACAAGAATGGAACTAGGAGATGAACAAACATATTTAAGTGATAATCTTACACCCTTAATGTGCAAATGCCGTGGGTTGTCTCAATTCTAACCTGACTTTCTGGCTAGAGAGGGAATTCACACAATAACCTGAGAGACTCAGGTAAGAATCACAGATATTCCTAAACTTTCCGTAAGTTGATGATGTGAAGGTGGAGACTTTAACAGTTCAGATTGTTGTAACTATTTTATTTATGTGATTAGATATTCTTCAAAAGTTACATTTGAAATAAAAATTAATAGATTAAGAAAAGTAGTTTCCTGAGATTTATAGCCATATATTTTTTAGATCCTCACATATTGCTATAAATTCATACATTCCTTTCTAGTTTCTTAAAATTCAGCTAGAAGTTTCCTTTTCTAGGATACCAATAATAAAACCCAGTACACATCCTGTATAATTAAATCATCTTGAAAAGAATTTAAAACATGATATAAAAGTGAAAGCAAAATTGTCTTTTATAGCTCATGAATATATTTTGAATGGTCTCTGTGTTCTTTGTGATTTAGGTGGCAAACAACTAAGGTATAAATAGTATACCGCTGCAAGTTTCCTGAAAAGTCATTTTGATTTGAAACATACTTAATTTCTACCTCAGAAACATAATGGAAGAAATGTTTTTGCTACTAAGAAACCTAAATAATATTCTCATCACAAGCCTAACATGCTATATCCTTCTTGAAGTTGTTGTATTTCATTGGATCATTTTAATGTGTTCTGGCTGAAGAATATCAATATCATTCTTCAGCTGAAAGGTGGTTCCAGTAATGCCTTATGTCTAAGCATCATTTGTAATACAAATGATGGGGAGCCTGTGTCTTAATGGCCACTAATTTATTTTGAATTTATGATGCATTGACGCCATTAGAAGTAAGTTGCTTTACATCAGTTCATGGGGATTAAGAGTTCTCTTTGTGGCGGGTTTTATTTCTTGATGTCACGTAGGAAAATATGCCCATTTTAAAATGAAAAAATAAAAGGAACACATTTGCAATAAAGTGGGATTAAGTGAGAAGTATACCAGTTCCATGTAATGGTTCTCATATATCATGCACATCACTGTTCATTATCACAGGTAACCATGAGGGTATTTTTAAAGGAGATACTGTGTGGCCCTACTGGTTTTCCATTATATTCAAACATAAATTTAACATGAGATTTCCACTGGGTTTTTTAAATGCCATTTTTTCATATTTATTTATCACAGAATATTTCAGAGTAAGTAAAATATTATTCATGTAATGGAGGTTATCATATATTTAAATACATACCAACAGTAGAGTAAAGTTAAACTCACAAGTAACTCTTATCAAGGATAAATACTACCCTATGCTTGGTACTATAGGAAAAGAGAAGCAAATGCATACATTTGCCCTTCAAAGAGATTATCATCTATAGGAAATAACAAGATTTGGGGAGGAAAATATATTTTAAGGCATGATTTTAATTAAGAATTCATGGGAAAAGGTGGTGAGATTTATTCCTACATTTGACAATAGATAGTGTCAGTGGTTGGAAACATGAGAGCAAGGCTCCAAGGACAGACCATCATAGACATGGTGGGGTTTAAGTTGAGTCTTTAAAGGAAGAGCAAAACATGAGTAGAAATTAGTGGTGATAGAAGAATAGGAAGCAGACAATGAATCATGAAAGAATGTAAAAAGGGAAGTGGGAAATTGTGAAGTTGAAGACAGGTAACATGATGAATGAGCCATATCTCATTTTTAGGTATTTAGCCTTTATTCTGAAGCTGATAGGCAGTCAGTTAACAGTTTCAAGAAGAAAGCCCATCATCAGTAATAAGCTTTTTGAAAGATGACTTCTGGTCAAATGATTAATATACTTCCCATTCTAAATCTAAGCTCATATTTCTGTATGTTTACAGTTACTCCTTTGTTTTTTTATATATTATTTTCTACTTTATGTCTAGGATTTTTTTTTAAAAATCTTTAAAAATTAAAATATACTGCAAATACCTTTCTCTTTTCTTGGAGTATTGTGATGTTTGCTTCTGAAAACCAGTGTTCGCATCTCATATATCCATTCATTTCTCTTTTTTGTGGATCTTCACTGCAGGTGTTGTTGCTACAAGTTGTGTAAATAGTTTCTGGAACTTGACTCCTTCTTCAGAATATACACCATTTATTTGTTAAAGAAAGGATTTTATTGATTCATTCATTTACATTTGCTTTATGAACACTAATATAGCTGGATCCATTCATAGAGGTTCTGTGTATGTGTGTGTGTTAGATGCTCATTTGTGTCTGACTCTTTGCGATCCCATGGACTGTGGGTTGGCAGGCTCCTCTGTCTATGGGATTCTTCAGGCAAGAATACTGGAGTAGGTTACCATTCCCTTCTCCAGGGGATCTTCCTGACACAGGGATTGAACCCGAGTCTCCTGCATTGCAGGCAGATTCTTGACTGTCTGAGCCACCAGGGAAGTCCCATAGAGGTTCTAGATAGCACCAAAACATAAAATGTCTCAACGTAGGTTTTTTTGGATAGTATTGTCTCTTAGATTAACAGCAATGTTACACAGATTAGAAAGTATATGTTCTACAGTTAATTATAAGCAATGAGATTTAAAACTATTCTTACACTTAAAAATTGTATTGTGAATTAATAGTGTGTGTGAGAGTCTGTGTGTGTGTGTGTAAATGATAGTTTGTATAAAGAGGTTAAATATAAGCCAAATACAAAGACATATCTAGACAATGTCGTATATTATCTAAATTTCCATGAAGCTTGGAACAGCAATAAACCCTTGTCAACTTAAAGTTCTCATTTAATTTATGAATGCATGTAATGCAATAAATTTGCATGCCACTTATTTCAGGAAACCAATAAAACAAGCTATTAAATAAAATACCCAATTTTTCAAAATAAAGTTGAATAACAGCTTCTCAGACAGACAAGTGATTGAATCAAATATTTTTGTTATAATTACTTTTGGTATTTCCAAAACAGTCCTGTATTATACCATAATATTTAAGAAAAAAAATAATCTATTTTCCTACAGGTCTATCTGCTGGAATGCTTTCAGTAAAACACTCAATAGGCTTCCACACTACCTAAATGGGTTTCCCCAGTGGCTAAGTGGTAAAGAACCTGCTTGCAATGCACCCCTGTGGGTTCAAAGCCTGGGTTAGGAAGATCCCCTGAAGGAAGGCATGGCAACCCACTCCAATATTCTTGCCTGGAGAATTCCATGGACAGAGGAGCTTGGCAGGCTATGGTCCATAAAGTTGCAGAGTCTGAAGTGACTGAGCCGGCACGCACACACGCACTACCTAAACATATCACTTCATTCATAAGAATTTTGAAATATAGAGTGAATAGGGAATGACATCATTAGGGTTCCAAGTTCACTGTGATGCTCTTGAAACTGCTAGCTTCTGTGTTTCAGCCTCAGGCCAGCTCTCTTTCTGTTCACAAGAAGGCTGTTGTGGTTCAAAGAAACATATGCAAATGAGACAACATTTAGGGATTTCTTGGTAACTGTTTATAAGCAGAGGAAAACTGTGCCCAGAAATTCCTAATAGCTTTCTACTCTTTGGCCAGAATTGTGTCATAGCACATTCATTGGAGAAGGGAATGAGATTACCATGACTGACTCTTTTAGTAAATCTCACTTCAGTGTGGAGTTTATTTGTCTCAGCACGTGGCTGTGCAGTGAAAAACATATTCTTACAAGGAGAGAACATGGGTTCTCTCAAGAGAGGAAGTAGGAGAAAATAAAAGTACAATCAGTAACCAATAGTGTTAACCAAGGAAGGACTCAATTAAATAATAGTTACGATTTCTCTGATGATGACTGTTATACTCTGGAATAAGTAGATGATACTAATTGTTATTACTTGGTGTTACTTTATAGTATGCTAGAACTTACATAAAATATGCACAAAGAATACTAGGGGCACATTCTGTTGGTACTATGTACCTTGGATTGATGACACAAATACATCTATATCTGCAGTAGACAGTGATAGGGCCATTGGAGCAGGTGGTTCTCATACCTTTACTTAGGAATTTTTTGATTGCTAAAAACTAATTGTTGCTCATAAACAAAAGCACTTTTAAAGTGAAGCATTAGATGAATGGTGATGATACACACATCTCTAAAATGACCTTTAATCTGGCATGTGTGCTTTATTTTTGTTTCCTATATGATTTAGGTAAGACGAGAAAGAAACCCAATAGTTAAATATCCTCTTTAAAATCTTGTCTGCTATGATGAATCCTGATATCATGCCAATGTAGTGATGGTGGCATCATATGAAGATCCTAGGTGCTTCCCTGTTGGTCCAGTGGTTAAGACTATGCTTCTAATGCAGTGGCACAGGTTCAATTCCTGGTCAGAGAAGATCCCACATGCTGCACAGTGAAGCCAAAAAGGAGGAAAGAAAGAAAGAAAATCCTAGATGAACTTAGAAAACAATTTCTAATTAAATTAAAAAATTACTATCTACTATATGAAATATATTTATCCTATGCCTAAATAAATTATAAATATAATATTACACCACTGGCCTCCAAGAGCTGAAATTCTAGTGATTAAAACAAATATGCAAATAAATATGTCACAAAGTAGAATATAAATGCTATCTTTTAAGAGGGATAGGAACAAAGTAGTGTAGTAATTAAAACTTTAGGGCTTACATTATACAAATGTATTCATGGAATGCATTCTGGCAGTGTTATTTAAAACTAATTTTAAGAACAGAGGAAGGGAAAGAAGGACTTCACATACTTTCCTACCCACAATTAGAATTATGACGGAAAAATATCCATGAGCTGAAATGTATTTTAGTATCTTTTGGAAATGACCATACTGTTTATTAGTTGACTGAAACAGACAGAAATCTTCAATATACAAATTGAATATTCCTGACAGGCTAGTGGAAATATACACATGTATACTTTTTAAGATACATTCTGAATTGCATATTCACATTCAAAAATCCTATTGAGTTAGACTATTCCAACTTCAGTTAAGTTTAAAAAATTGGAAATATATCAGAATCACTTTAAATGTTCTATAGTTAGATCACACTGAGATAATTCTTCAAATGAAGTAAACTTTCAATTTAGAGGAAAAGAAGGTATTTAGTAGATGTTAAATACTTTTGTACGAGATGATATTCATGGATTTTATAAAAATTTTAATAGGAATTGAATTTTTATATCATTGAATTAATTGGGATATCTTCAGTTCACTTCAGTTCAGTCGTTCAGTCGTGTCCGACTCTTTGCGACCCCATGAACCGCAGCACGCCAGGCCTCCCTGTCTATCACCAACTCCCGGAGTTTACTTAAACTCATGCCCATTGAGTCGGTGATGCCATCCAACCATCTCATCCTCTGTCGTCCCCTTCTCCTCCTGTCTTCAATCTTTCCCAGCATCAGGGTCTTTTCAAAGGAGTCACCTCTTTGCATCAGGTGGCGGGATATCTTAGACTGCAAATATGTAAAAGGTCAATGTCAGTTTGTGTAGAAAGTGGATTAAAGTTGAAATTCTCTAATGAGTCAGCTCTTCACATCAGGTGACCAAAGTATTGGAACTTCAGCTTCAGCATCAGTCCTTCCAATAAATATTCAAGGTTGATTTCCTTTAGGATTGGCTGGTTTGATCCCTTTGCAGTCCAAGGGACTCTCAAGAGTCTTCTCCAACACTGGAAAATATGTGGAATGTTATGAACTTCATCCATAGTTCTTCAGGCACTCTGTCTACCAGTTCTAATCCCTTGAATTTGTTACCTCCACTGTATAATCATAAGGGATTTGATTTAGGTCATACCTGAGTGGCCTAGTGGTTTTCTCTACTTTCTTCAATTTAAGCCTGAATTTTGCAATAACAAGCTCATAATCTGAGCCACAGTCAGCTTCAGGTTTTGTTTTTACTGTCTATTTAGAGCTTCTCCATCTTTGGCTGCAAAGTCAGGACAGAGGGGCAAAAAATAGGAGTGTGCCCGTCCCTTTAAGGAGACCAAATAAATTCTTTGCACCACTTCTGCTCTTGGCCAGAACTTAGTCATGTGGCCATAGCTACCAGAAAGACTGAGCAATAGTCTTTTAAGATGGAGGACACTGTCAATCAACTATGCTCCCTAATAAAATTTGAAAAAAAAAAAGATGGAGGGCAGAGTAGCATGCCAACAAATCAGGGTTCTTACTTAGGGATAAGAGGAAACTAGATATTGGGAGAAATCATAATACATGGGCCTTGTTCATTCTTCTAAGTGCTGAGGCAGTAGGTTTGGGTTGAAACTGGGCCTTCTTTTATTTATTGATTTACTGATTTATTTAGCTGCACTGGGTCTTAGTTGTGGCATGCAGAATCTTCCATTTTCCTGGGAACATACAGGTTCTTTAGTTGCAGCATGTGGGATCTAGTTCCCTGAACAGGTATCAAACCCCAGCCCCCTCCATTAGGAGCATGGAGTCTCAGCCACTGAACTACCAGAGAGATCCCTGAAACCAGGCCTTCTGATTAAAAACCAAACCCACCATATAGCTGCTGCATGTATACTCTTCAGGAGGGAGAATCTCAACTCTAAGCCACCAACCCCTTTTTTTGGTTTCTATGACTACTCAAACCATTCTTTTAAAACTTTTGTGTACCATCTTATGTGTTTTCTTGATGGGTTGGGCAATAAAGAATCTGCCTGCAATGCAGGAGAACAGGTTTTGATCTCTAGGTTGGGGAGATCCCCTAGAGAAAGGAGTGGCTACCCACTCCTGTATTCTTGTCTGGAGAATTCCATGGACAGAAGAGCCTGGTGGGCTAAAAATCTTAGTTGAGTGTTGTGTGAATACATAATGAATCTCTTCAGCCGAAGTAAGATTCATCTTATGTAGAACTAGCTGAGCTCTATTTAGTCAAACTGGGACAGTTATCATTGAGCAATGTGCTCCTTGAAGATGATTTACCTGTGTGACATTTTTATCTTCATCCTTCATAAAAGCAAATGTAAAGCTGCTTGTTAATTATCAGGAATTCTTTCCTCATGTTTTTTCAATGATCCTGAATGAAAGGAGATCAAACGGAGAGAAAAACCAGGTGGACTTTCAGTCCCAATTTCAGGGCAGGAATAAGCCTCAGGCATATTAATAAGTAGTGAATGAAGAAGATCTTACCCTCTGCTCAAATGAAAATAGCAACAATTTTATATTTCAAAAAATTCCTTTGAAAAATATTTCAAATTTAGAAAGCCTCCATTAGTAAGAAAAATACTGTCATAGTAAACACAGATAAATTTCTGTAATTGCAAACAACTTTCTCCTAGTCCTGCACTAGTGCTTTATGTCATTTGATTTGACAGGATACCACATATACGAATTTGAAATAAAGCAAATTAAAAATAAATTATAGCAGTTTATCATTTCTTCTGTTAGTGTTTATGCTATGCATAAAAATTTTATAGAACTCAAATTGATAGTCAATCCCAATTCATGGTTTTAGATTGATCAAATATATTTTATGAAATGTTCAACACATAACATACTCTCCAAATTGTCTCACATTTATCATGTACTCATGCAATATTCAAAAGAAATAAAAATAAGCACTATGAGTTCATGTTTACAGAACAGAATAACAATATACCAGAGAATAGACCAGTTCACATATGTCACATACTTTAAAAATATGTAACAAAAATCTGTGTTTAAAACAATATACAAAATTTGAAGTTAACAGTATGAGAGATATAGTAGTTTCATTGAGTCTGTAAGAACACTTTTGATGATTAGCTAGAAAGATTTGAAGGACTTAAAAATGCCATTTTAATTAAAAAAATTTTATTTTGTATTGAGGTATAGCTGGTTAAAAATTTCAGATGGACAGCACGGGGACTCAGCCGTATACATACATGTATCCATTCTCCCCCAAATTCCCTTCTCGTCCAGGCTGCCACATAACACTGAGGAGAGTTCCATGTGCTATACCGTAGGTCCTTGCTGGTTATCTGCTTTAAATATAACAGCGTGTACATGTCCATCCCAAACTCTCTGTCTCTTCCCCTCATCCTTCCCCCCGTCCCCTGCAACCATAAATTTGTTCTCTGAGTCTATGAGTCTGTTGCTGTTTTGTAAGTTCATTTGTACCATTTTTTAGATTCCATATATAAGGGATATCATAATGATATTTCTCCTTCTCTGTCTGAGTTACTTCACTCAATATGACCTTCCCTTGGTACATCCATGTTGCTGCAAATGGCAACATTCCATTCTTTTTAATGGTTGAGTAATATTCCATTGTATATGTGTACCACATCTTTATTCATTCCTCTGTTGATGGGCATTTTGGTTGCTTCCATGTTCCGACTACTGTAAATAGTGGTGCCATGAGTATTAGGGTGCATGTATCCTTTTGAACCGTGTTTTTCTCTGGATATATGCCCAGGAGTGGGATTGCAGGGTCAGGTGGTAGCTCTTTTTTTAGTTTTTTAGTTTCCCCATACTGTTCTTTATAGTGGCTATAGCAATAAACATTCCCATCAACAGTGTAGGGCTAGTCCCTTCTCTATACCCTCTTGAGCATTTATTGTTTGTGGATTTTTTGATGATAACCATTTTGATTGGTGTGAGGTGATATTTCATTGTAGTTTGGGTTTGCATTTCTGTAATTGGGCTTCCCTGGTGGCTCAATGGTAAAAGGTCCACCTGTAATGCAGGAGTTGCAGGTTTGATCTCTGGGTTGGGAAGATAACCTGGAGAAGGAAATGGCCACCCACTTCAGTATTCTTGCCTGGAAAGTCCCATGAACAGAGGACCCTGGTGGGCTACAGTCCATGGTGTCACAAAAGAGTTGGACACAACTTAACGACTAAACAACAACAATAATTAGTGATTCAACATTGTCTTTTTCATGGCTGTTATTTACTAAAATGAAAGGAAGTAAAATGGGAAAATCATCAGAGAAAAGTATGTTGTACCAAGTATGGAGGAAATGAGGTCCACACTTCCAACAGTCTTCTCCCAATAAAATCACAAAGGATGGGCTTAATTCCTTCAGCAACGAGTTGTGACAACACTTGTGAAGTGAGGTCTACAGAAAGTTCATTAGAGACTCAACGCTTAAGATTTCTATTGGGTTGTTGTTCAACTGACATTCCCCATCTGGCATGTTCCAAAATTCCAGACTCCCAGAAGGAAAGCAAGCGTACAGCATAAATTGCATTGTTTGTAAAAACAACACAGGTATAGTGAGCCACTCTTATATGTTAGGGAGTGGTGGGAACATTTCTGAAATCCAAGTTCCCAGATGCCAGCCAGGAGCCAATCTTGAAAGCAAGCTTTCGTAAGGATGGCAGCCTTAGCTTTGCTATGTTAACTCTTTTCGGTACAATAGTTAAAAGCACAAGTTTTATAATCAGATGATCCTGGGCTCATATCCACATCCTACCATGAATATTGATGTTGTCCTTGAAAAAGTAATCTGAACACTGCACATCTCAGTTTTATCAACTGTTAATAGCTCTAATTAGGCAATTAGTTATTTAGGCCATGAAAATCATATGCAATAATGCATGTAGAATTCTCAGCATGTTTCCTACAAAGAGTAATAATTTGATAAGTGTTGATGAATAATAATAGTATCCTGGGTCAGAAAGATCCCCTGGAGAAGGGAATGGCTACCTACTCTGGTATTCTTGCCTGGAGAATTCCATGGACAGAGGAGCCTGGTGGACTATAGTCCGTGGGGTCTCCAAGAGTCAGACACGACTGAGCGAGTAACACTACTATTACCATATGGCAGTTACCTTAGGACAGATTGTATGAAGAAGACTCAAACCAATAAAATCGACAGCAAGTGTTTTGTTCATGTGTGTGTTACCAACTCTAAGTGAAGCAGGAATTCTAAGAATAGGCAAATGCTGTAATTTATAAGAACCCACAAAAACTTCCTTGCTAGAATTAGTATTCTTTTGCTGAGCATTATGGAGCCTCAACCATAAAAGACAGAAGTAGCTTTTAGAAGACAAAGAAGTAGCTGAACAATGGGGATAATATTTTGATCCTTACTTTGCTCTCTGATGAAGTCCTCCTTTACAGCTTCATAGCTAGCATGAAAGTGGCCATTGTATGTGATGCTAAAAATTCTGAGATAGATTGGAAAGCTGGATCAGAAGATAAGTGGCTAGATGAGTCTGATTTAGTATAGTCTGATATTTTTGTGTACGTTTTTGGAACAAAGGTATTATTCTTGCATACTATTTCTTTTAACTGCTTGATGAATAGAATAAAGCGTTCTGATGAGCAATACCTTTGCTCTACCAAGACAGAGACTCAGATATAACTCTCTCAGCAGGTCGATTTTCTTTTTTTGACATAACTAGTGATTAAGGACTATGATTACTTAAAAAACACATGCTGAGTAAAAACTTTTGGCATGATTAAATTAAGAAATAAATGAATGAATGTACTCAGAATATAATTAGACCTAAGATTCCTCAACAAGGGACACCTGTGAGGCCAGTTCACATTTAACAAAATCATGTACAATCAGAATTTATTTTCTTGAAACTTTTTTCTTGTTATTGTAATAAACCAAGTTGCTTATAATGTTGGAGAGAGATGTTGGATGGTATTGTGTTTTTACATCTAATATTAGAGGTCTCCTTAGGCTAATATTAAGCATTTAGAGATACCTTATAAAATAAGCACATTTTATTTCATATCATAATTTTAATTTTCTGTTCATAACCATTACAAAATAAAATAATTTATGACAATAATATAAGCATTTACTATTGAGGGATATGGAATGTTGATTATTTCTAAGTAAATCACTTATAAAGTATATCTTTTTGTGCTAGAAAAAAATTATAATTGTGTGAGCATATTCTTTACAGGATATCATTTAACTAAGGTATATAATTTAAAGTTGTTTGTTAAAATTAGAACTCTCATTGCATCTTGATGGATGCCACTATAGAATTTATCAAAGCCTGCCCCCAAAAAAGTGCTTACACTTCTAAATATTTTCTTTAGTGGCTACCTTTAATCAGTCACAGTAATGGGAAATAATCTTCATATGGTTATCCCCCTCTATAGATATAATTATTTCACATATGTTGCAAATGAGATTTTGATTCATAGATTGTTTTCAAATTTTAATTTATACTATTTAGGCAAACATATTTATAAAACCTAGTAATCAATTAGCCCATTTGTTAGTTATCCAGGCATCATATATAAAAGAGAATATGTGCTATCAGTGATACTGGGAAGAAATTGTTGTTATTAGTCCAAGTATTGATAAGTGCCTCTGATAATCTAGTATCTATCAAAGCATCCATCACAGTTCTTAAAATAACTTGTTGATTATTTCTTCCTCTGGAACATAATGCATTGAGGATTATAGTTGTGTTTTGCTACTTTATCTTTGGTGTCTGTCAAGTGACTTTATACCAGGAACTCAAGAAATGCTGCACTGAACTGATCTGAGTTGAATTGAATTGAACTGAATTGATTATTTAAAAAAAGGAATCTACACCTAAATTCAGTAATTAATCAAGTTAATCAATTGATTCTGATTCTCCCCTTCTCATAAAGGCTATTTGAATTTAACTCTATGCTTTTACTTAAAACATTCATTTCCTAACCACTACATATGTTATAATAAATAATTATATTGTATATATAATATATATATAATTTCTTCAGATGAATTTTTCCATATTAGGGACAGAATTCTATTCTTTTCACATTATCTTGTACAATTTTCATTGATTTTATTCCCCTCCAACCTTGTTAATCTTACTGTTGTTTAGTCGCTAAGTCATGTCCAACCCTTTTGCAATCCCATGGACTATAGTCCATGAGATTTCCTAGGCAAGAATTCTGGAGTGGGTAGCCATTTCCTTCTGCAGAAAATCTTCCCAACCCAGGGATCAAATCCAATGCAGGAGTCTGCATTGCAGGCAGATTCTTTACTGCTGAGCCAGCAGGGGCCCCCATTGATCTTATAGAGCTATCTTATATATGGCCTTTTTTAGTTTTATTTTTTTTGGTATTAAACACAAAATGTGGTATTCTGTTTTCGAGTTCTTTTTATAAAATTATGTGTTATTACCAATATCCTTTCAAAAGATATTGTGGAGTAATATTTAATACTATTTGGCCATGAGTATTTATATTTATGCTTAAGAATAAAAATACGAAGTATAGCTGTGTGATAGAGTGACTAAGATAGGGGGTGTGTGTGTGTGTGTGTGTGTGTGTTAGTTGCTTAGTCGTGTCCGACTCCTTGCAACCCCATAGACTGTAGCCCACCAGGCCCCTCTGTCCATGGGATTCTCCAGGCATGAACACCGGAGTGGGTTGCCATTTCCCTCTCCAAAAGGAACTATAGAAAAAGAAAGTGAAGTCGCTCAGTCGTGTCCAACTCTTTGCAACCCCATGGACTGCAGCCTACCAGGCTCCTCCATCCATGGAATTTTCGACTAAGGCTCTACTGATAATTGAATCTGTGTGTTTTAAATACTGTCTATGTAGAAGTTCTCAAATGTAATGCAATTTTTAAAGTTTTAGTATTAACTAAAAATCATTTAGTTTTTTCTAGGCTAAATATTGGGCTGAGAATTCTGACCTAATATAATATTTTTACTCAAAACAGAACCATTAGTATCAGATGAAATATAATTTTAAGCTAAAAAGAAATGTCAAAGCAAATGATTTACATTTGGACAGGTCTTATAAAGAGGTATGGACTTTCATACCTCTAAAAGTGAATCTAAGAGTGTTAAGTTGCATCACTATTTTATAAAGCACCACTAAAGAAAGAAATTCTACACATTAAAATAAGACCCAACTCTTCCTTAATATTTAGAATTTTTATTTCCAAAATAGTTTTTTAGACATAAGCATACATTATTTTAATCATTTTGACCACTCCTGAATATTTTATATGCACACACACATACACATACATCAGAAAATGTACATAAAATACATTGCATGAGGCATTCCTAAAACATCATCCTATTCAGTATGTAGCTCTTCAAAACTGATTTTTGAGTCAGAGTGTTCAATGTGCCTGTTTCCCACACTAAGATTTTTCCCTTTTGGTGAGGTGCCTGTCTTAATAGAGAGAGCTTCCATTTTCTCTGGTTGTTCCATCTAAACTGCTGTACCCATTCTAAAAGTTTTGATGGAGATACTTTCTTGACGTTACCAGAAAGTATCAACAGAGGCCTTTTCAGACAACAATCAGGATTCATATTACTGTTTCAGATGTTCTGATTGAAATGTGGGGAATCATCATTGTCTAATCAAGCCACAGAAATAATAATTCCAACTGAGCTATTTCAAATCCTAAAAAAATGATGCTGTTAAAGTGCTGCAATCTATATGCCAACAAATTTGGAAAACTCAGGAGTGGCCACAAGACTGGAAAAGGTCAGCTTTCATTCCAATCCCAAAGAAAGGCAACGCGAAAGAATGTTCAAAGTACCACACAGTTGCAATCATCTCACACGCTAGCAAAGCAATGCTCAAAATTCTCCAAGCCAGGCTTCAACAGTACATGAACCATGAGCTTCCAGATGTTCAAGCTGGATTTAGAAAAGGCAGAGGAACCAGAGATCAAATTACCACCATCCATTGGATCATCAGAACAGAAAGAGAATTCCAGAAAAGCATCTACTTCTGCATAATTGACTATGCCAAAGCCTTTGACTGCATAGATCACAACAAACTGTAGAAAATTCTTCAATGAGATGGGGATACTGGACCACATTACCCGCCTCCTGAGAAATCTGTATGCAGGTCAAGAAGCAACAGTTAGAACTGGACATGGAACAACAGACTGGTTCCAAATTGGGAAAGGAGTACGTCAAGGCTGTATGTTGTCACCCTGCTTATTTAATTTCTATGCAGAGTATATCATGTGAAATACCAGACTGGAAGAAGCGCAAGCTGGAATCAAGATTGCTGGGAGAAATATCAATAACCTCAGATGTGCAGATGACGCCACCATTATGGCAGAAAGCAAAGAGGAACTAAAGAGCCTCTCGATGAAAGTGGAAGAAGAGAGTGAAAAAGTTGGCTTAAAACTCAACATTCAAAAAACTAAGATCATGGCATCTGGTCCCATTACTTCATGGCAGATAGATGGGGAAACAATCCAAACAGTAACAGACTTTATTTTCTTGGGCTCCAAAATCATGGCAGATGGTGAGTGCAGCCATGAAATAAAAAGACTTACTCCTTGGAAGAAAGCTATGACTAACCTAGATAGTATATTAAAAAGCAGAGATATTACTTTGTCAACAAAGGTCCATCTAGTCAAGGCTATGGTTTTTCCAGTAGTCATGTATGGATGTGAGAGTTGGACCATAAAAGCTGAGTGCTAAAGAATTGATGCTTTTGAACTGTGGTGTTGGAGAAGACTCTTGAGAGTCCCTTGGACTGCAAGGAGATTAAACCAGTCAATCGTAAAGGAAAACAGTCCTGAATATTCATTGGAAGGACTGATGCTGAAGCTGAAACTCCAATACTTTGGCCACCTGATGTGAAGAACTGACTCATTTGAAAAGACCCTGATGCTGGGAAAGATTGAAAGTGAGAGAAGGGGATGACAGAGGATGAGATGGTTGGATGGCATCACCGACTTGATGGCCATGAGTTTCAGTAAGCTCCAGGAGTTGGTGATGGACAGGGAAGCCTGGTGTGCTGCAGTCCATGGAGTTGCAAAGAGTTAAACATGACTGAATGACCAAACTGAGATGAATTCAAACATACCTAAGGCATGGCAGCAACATTGCTACCCTTGGTGGCCCCCTGATGAACAGAGATTGTTAAGAGACTGTCAGTGTAAGTGTCCTCATTTCTAATATAATGAGATAAGTAAACAGTTGGGGTCTTAAAATAAAAAATATGGTACTGAAATGTCACATTGGGGTATGATAAAAAGAAAAACAAGCCAGCTTCAATTAAGGGCATACATCTGTGTGCCCAAACACACATTATTCCAGAAAATAAAATTCTAACAGATAGATCATTTATATAATCCTTAAATTTTTATTAAATAAATTTGTCTGCATTTATTAAGGTATTTAGGGCTTCCCCAGTGGCTCAGCATTAAAGAATCTGCCTGCCAATACAGGAGACATGGGTTTGATCCTGGGTCAGGAAAATCCCCTGGAGAAGGAAATGGCACTTCCCTCCAACATTCTTGCTTGGGAAATCCCATGGACAGTGGAGCCTGTTGTGCTACAGTCTGTGGGGGATGCAAAAGAGTCAGATACAACTTAGAGATTAACAACAACAAGTTTAGCTATGTCTCATTAAAAAGCTTTTCTGTCAGAAGTTGAATTATTATAGTCCTACCAAACTTGATATTAAGCAATTCTAATTTATTATTTTATGTGCTTGTAGATATATGGGTAAAGATAATCAGTCAAATGGATTGGAAAGTATTGAAAAGTTTTCATGTTGTTCCATATGAACTAATACTTTTCTTTGATCATTAAAATGTGCTTTCTCAACTTTCAAAATTAACAAATGTTATAAATAAATAAACAATCCAGCAACTGAATATTTCTTAACTTCTTCTCTACCTCAGGTCCTGTAAGTAGCGTTTTGGTGAATAAATATGGTAGTCGGCCAGTGGTGATGGGAGGAGGTTTGTTATGCTGTTTGGGAATGGTCTCGGCCTCTTATAGTACCAACATTGTAGAGCTTTACCTCACAGTGGGATTCATTTGCGGTAAGTGAAGATTTGTTTTCAGCTTATTTTCTTCTTAACACTTTTACTGTTTGCAAAGTTCTGTCAGAAGCATGAGCAACAGAACATTCTTATTTTCTTTGATTTTCTTTTTTATATCAGATGCTATATACTTTAAAGTATTGTCATCTGGTAAATTAAACTCCTGGCTATAGACTAACCAATCAAACTAATTTCAAGAAATGAAAAAAGCAAGTTATCAGACATGTTATGTGCTATGATATAAATGTCCAAAAGAAGACTTCTTTGGTTTGTTTTTACTGTTTCAACATTTAATCTTCAGGCCATGGAGGTGATATTGTGGACACAGACTCTCTGGCATATAAATAGCTTCATTTAAAAAAAATTGCTTTCATTACTTATTACTATTAGTGTCTGACTGATCACTCATAATAGGTTAAAAATGGTGTCAAAAAGATGTTTCCTGGATTCACTGATTTAGCTTTAACAATAGAATTGTTGACTGTGTTCTTATTAGTGGTAGAGCTCTGCATGAGCCTCCCTACCTTTTCTTACTAAAAGATTCTATTTAAAAGCTTTGAAAGACACATTTGCCACTAAACACAAATACTTTAAAATGAGTTCCTGTCATTTGGTTATAGTTGTTTCTTAAGCATGTCTGTAGACTCTAGCTGACCTGAATATGCACATTTGGAAAATATGATCTTTATTAGCTTCAATAGCAAATTGCATTACACAAATTTACACTCAAAGTTTTAGAAAAATTAGACTTCAATATATAAATAAATTTAATTATTTCCTTTTGCTCACAGATAAAAAGGTAAATATACTTTTTATGACTTTATTTCAGTCTGACCTTGCATTAATGCATCATCTGATTGAAAAATTAGATGTATTAAAGCCTACAATAATAGTGATGTTAAAATCTACTCTTTACAACCTATGGACAACTCTTCTTTTTTGACTTTGTAAAACATCTTTGACATTTTAAATGAGAATCTTCTTATATCTAAGAATTGTCATGGTGAAGAGAATACCGTTTCCTTTGTAAAGAAATACTAGGTACAGCTAACCTTGAACAACATGAATTTGAACTGCAGGGATCCACCCTACTACCCAGTCTGTGGTTGGTTGAATCCTAAGGTGAGCTGGCTATAAATGATATATAGATTTTCAGCTGTGTAGAGGGTGAGACTTAAACCCCACATTGTTCATGGGTCAGCCATATTTCATTTGGCCATAGAATTCAGGCTGGGCCAACAAAGTCATGTATTAGGAAAAAGATGGTTTTAATGTTACTGTATCATAAATATCAATTATATTTTGTTATTCTAACTTCAGTTCCATTTATTTGTGTCTTAAAGGCTCTGGTGCTTCTAGTCAACCATTAAATATAACTATAAGAGATTTATCTTAAGTCATTATCAGCCAATACTTCTTGGTATTTGAAATCATTCAGGTCTAGCTTTTAAACCTAACTCAGCACATATTAGCTGCATGGTCATGGATAAATACCTCTCCTTATGCCTCCATCTCTTTGTCTTTAAAATGGAAAAATGATAGCTCTTTCTTTTGGGAGGAAAAGGAAATGTGAAGGAGGAACCATATATTCATTTGTAAAAATGAACCATAAATTCATTTGAACCATGTATTCAATGAACTATATATTCATTCATTTGTAAAAAAATGAATATGTGATACTTTACAGAGTGTCCAGCATTTTGTCACTTTTAAATAAATACTAGCGTATAAAAATCATCATCACAACATCATTATATATCATTTTGGAGCTGTAGACCTCACTTGATTTTAGCAAAACCCTTTTTTGTTCTTGTTGAGAGAACTGGAATTTAAGAAGCCTAAGTATTTTGCCCAGTAGCACACATAGAGTAGTAATTGAGGCAGTCTTAGAACTCTTCATTTCAAATGCCATGGTCCTTTTACCATTCCGGGTAGGAAATAGATGACCACAAACTTCTAAGAGAACTTGCATTAACATGTGAAAGCAAAATTCCAGGTGACAGAATGGGGGCACAGAGAGGAAGATGGCATAAGGTAAAGAAATTTGAACCTCAAAACACAATTGCTGGGAATTTGAGTTCTTCCTCTTACAAGCTCTGACAATAGTTTCATTACTTAGACATTGGATCTATTGATAATTACACTCATTCTGCATATCTCACAAGTATGGCTGAGGTAGAATCAGAAAGCATACTGCCCTGTCATTCTCCAAAGCTGATTACTGGTTCCTTCATATCAGTTGAGTACTATTCAGTTCAGTTCAGTTCAGTTGCTCAGTCGTGTCCAACTCTTTGTGACCCCATGGACCACAGCACGCCAGGCCTCCCTGTCCATTACCAACTCCCAGAGTTCACCCAAACCCATGTCTGTTGAGTCAGTGATGCCATTCAACTATCTCATCCTCTGTCGTCCCCTTCTCCTCCTACCTTCAATCTTTCCCAGCATCGGGGTCTTTTCAAATGAGTCAGCTCTTTGCATCAGGTGGCCAAAGTATTGGAGTTTCAGCTTTAACATCAGTCCTTCCAATGAACACCCAGGACTGATCTACTTTAGAATGGACTGGTTGGATCTTCTGGCAGTCCAAGGGACTCTCAAGAGTCTTCTCCAACACCACAGTTCAAAAGCATCAATTCTTCGGCACTCAGCTGTCTTCATAGTCCAACTCTCACATCCATACGTGACCACTGGAAAAACCATAGCCTTGACTAGACGAATGTTTGTGGGCAAAGTAATGTCTCTGCTTTTTAATATGCTGTCTAGGTTGGTCATAATTTTCTTTCCAAGGAGTAAACGTCTTTTAATTTCATGGCTGCAATCAACATCTGCCATGATTTTGGAGCCCAAAAAAATAAAGTCTGCCACTGTTTCCACTGTTTGCCCATCTATTTGCCATGAAGTGATGGGACAGGATGCCATGATCTTAGTTTTCTGATTGTTGAGCTTTCAGCCAACTTTTTCACTCTCCTCTCTCACTTTCCTCAATCGGCTCTTTAGTTCTTCACTTTCTGCCATAATGGTGGTGTTGAGGTTACTGATACTTCTGGCAATCTTGATTCCAGCTGGTGCTTCTTCTAGCCCAGCGTTTCTCATGATGTACTCTGCTTACAAGTTAAACATACAGCCTTGACATACTCCTTTTCCTATTTGGAACCAGTCTGTTTTTCCATGTCTAGTTCTAACTGTTGCTTCCTGAACTGCATACAGATTTCTCAAGAGGTGGGTCAGGTGGTCTGGTATTTCCATCTCTTGAAGAATTTTCCGCAGTTTGTTGTGTCCCAAACAGTCAAAGGCTTTGGCATAGTCAATAAAGCAGAAGTAGATATTTTTCTGGAACTCTCTTGCTTTTTCTATGATCCAACAGATGTTGGCAATTTGATCTCTGGTTCCTCTGCCTTTTCTAAAACCAGCTTGAACATCTGGAAGTTCACAGATCACGTATTGCTGAAGCCTGGCTTGGAGAATTTTGAGCATTACTTTACTAGCGTGTGAGATGAGTGCTATTGTGCGGTAGTTTGAGCATTCTTTGGCATTGCCTTTCTTTGGGATTGGAATGAAAACTGACCTTTTCCAGTCCTGTGGCCACTGCTGAGTTTTCCAAATTTGCTGGCATATTGAGTGCAGCACTTTCACAGCATCATCTTTTTGGATTTGAAATAGCTCAACTGGAATTCTGTCACTTCCACTAGCTTTGTTCGTAGGCCCACTTGACTTCACACTCCAGGATGTCTGGCTCTAGGTGAGTGATCACACCATCGTCATTATCTGGGTTGTGAAGATCTTTTTTGTATAGTTCTTCCATGTATTCTTGCCACAACTTCTTAATATCTTCTGCTTCTTTTAGTTCCATACCATTTCTGTCCTTTAGTGAGCCCTTCTTTGCCTGAAATGTTCCCTTGGTATCTCTAACTTTCTCGAAGGGATCTCTAGTCTTTTCCATTCTATTGTTTTCCTCTATTTCTTAGCATTGGTTGCTGAGGAAGGCTTTCTTATCTCTCCTTGCTATTCTTTGGAACTCTGCATTCAAATGGGAATATCTTTCCTTTTCTCCTTTGCCTTTCACTTCTCTTCTTTTCATAGCTATTTGTATGGCCTCCTCAGACAGCCATTTTGCCTTTTTGCATTTCTTTTTCTTGGGGATGGTCTTAATCCCCGTCTCCTGTACAATGTCACAAACCTCCGTCCATAGTTCATCAGGCACTCTGTCTATCAGATCTAGTCCCTTAAATCTATTTCTCACTTCCACTGTATAATCATAAGGGATTTGATTTTGGTCATACCTGAATGGTGTAGTGTTTTCCCCCACTTTCTCCAATTTAGGTCTGAATTTGGCAATAAGGAGTTCATGATCTGAGCCACAGTCAGCTGCTGGTCTTGTTTTTGCTGACTGTATAGAGCTTCTCCATCTTTGGCTGCAGAGAATATAATCAATCTGAATACTATTACAAATATTAAATACAAATATTTGTATTAGAAGTTTGCATTAACTGTTTGTACTCAGAGCCCAGTGTCCTGGAATCTAGACTTAACCAATTTGCAATACTGTCTCAAATTTGCATAAATCGGTAAATGCCTAAGAATTCCTATTTCTGTAGATTCTAAATAATACAGAATCATGTCTAGTCTAAAGGGGAAAGAGAGATAATTTGTATAAATCACTCGTATTTACTTTTTAAAGAAACGTTCATTTCTGTTACCAAATAGTACCTTGATGAGCTATAAGAAGGAATTCATTTCTCAAAAGCAAAACTCAGCAAGGTGTCCCTAGACAGCAGAAACTTTTGAGCCCTATAAACAATCAGCTTAGAATTATTTTTTAGTTAGTACACATGTACCTCTATAGTCATGAAATGTGGAATGTGGGGGATGAAGAACATGAAATTAATGGTATGAATTGATTACTCTTTTTGTTATTTGCATAGCTTTGAAAGAAATACCTACAGGAGATCTAAGATTATTTATGAAGGACAACCTTGTTAATCTGTTCAGTCTGTTCTGTACTGAAAAGAAAGTATTCATGTTTTAGACACACTTTGGCCCTCAAGGAAGATATCGATTCTCTTCATGTGTATATAAATATAAAGAGAGAGATTAGAGAGATTAATTTCTTTGTGAAACTAAGTGATTATGACTAAGAACCAATGAACTGTGTTCCAATTTCAACCTATTCTCTGATTGTTACAACATTATAAGAAGTTCTTGGTTTTATTTTTGTGTTTTAAAAGGAAAGGACTGTGAAACAGTCATGCATCTCAGATGTCTAGTTATGTGAACCTTTTCGTTTATGTGCCATCTTATTGATAATGTGTAATTTTTAAAATTTTTAATTTACTGTGTGCTGTTGCCTTTTCATTCTGCCATCTCCGCTTGAATGTGCATTTTGACGAGTGATTTCTTTTGTGAGTGGCATAATGTGTTTTTTTCTTCCTTTTGTTTTGTCCTTTTTAGGTTTAGGTCTAGCCTTCAACCTGCAACCTGCCTTAACAATCGTTGGCAAATACTTCTATAAGAAACGACCTGTAGCGAATGGCCTTGCAATGGCAGGAAGTCCTGTTTTCTTAAGTACATTGGCTCCTTTCAATCAGTACCTCTTTAATACTTATGGCTGGAAAGGAAGCTTCATGATTTTGGGAGGTTTACTATTGAACTGCTGTGTGGCTGGGTCCCTTATGAGACCTGTGAAACCCAAAGCAAGTACTGAGTCTAAAAATAAGGTTGGTGTGAGAGAAACTGATTCCAGTATGAAGAAAAGACAAAAAAAGTTATCAGTATGGGAAAAAGTTAATAAGTATTTAGATTTCTCCCTTTTTAAGCATAGGGGATTTCTGATATACTTATCTGGAAATGTCATTATGTTTCTGGGGTTCTTCGCCCCCATTATATTCTTGGCTCCATATGCTAAAGACAAAGGAATTGATGAGTATTCTGCAGCTTTCTTGCTCTCTGTTATGGCTTTTGTTGATATGTTTGCCAGACCTACTGTAGGACTTATTGCCAATTCCAAATTAATCCGACCCCGAATACAGTACTTCTTCAGTTTCGCAGTGATGTTCTCTGGAATCTGTCATCTCTTATGCCCATTGGCTGAGGACTACACAAGCTTGGTGGTGTATGCTGTATTTTTTGGCCTTGGATTTGGAAGTGTTAGCAGTGTCCTCTTTGAAACTCTCATGGACCTTGTTGGAGCTCAAAGATTTTCCAGTGCTGTGGGACTCGTCACAGTTGTGGAGTGTTGTCCTGTACTCCTTGGTCCTCCTCTTGCTGGTAAGAATATTTATCATCAAAGAAAGCAAATAGCATAAAATTAATATCCATTAGCTGAGACTTTCTTTGTAGTGTAAAATGTGGTTTTTAATAATAGATACTAATACCCTAAAAGACAGTAGATGTGTTAATTTTAGCCTTATTATGTATTTTTAATTTCCTAATTAGTCTATTTTAGACAAAAATTTCATTTATAGCCTGGTATTATGAACTTGAGAATTTAAATTAGACTGATAATTAGCATGATTTGCAGATTTTTACCTATATCAACTTGTACTGTTAAAAATATATCATAAAAATAAAATACCACTTTATAATTGGTAAACAGATTTCTCTTCTGTTTTATTAAAATAAGTCAAAAATTTAAAGTAATGCTCTCAAAAGGTTAAGATCTGTTTTACTATTGGAGTATACTGGTTATATTAATATAGAACTTGTTACATGCTTAAGGAAGGAATACGTTTATAATATCACTGATGAGAATATATCAATAGGAATGCAAGAATGAAAGGAAGTTCATTCAAAGTCATTTTCTTGATCAGATACTTATATCCCATATTTGTAACCTTTATCTTTAGATTTAAGATCTAAAATACTGTCAGAGATGACTATAAAAGTATCTGTGCTAAATTATCTAGTAAAGAGACTGAGTAAAGACACATGTGTACATTTATTTTTGAAGTGAAGACTTTGTTTAGTATTAGACTTACATGTAATAAATATAAAATACTTTTTGTTGGCCTATCTTTTCTAGTAATCACTGTATAGCATTGCTTTAATTAATGCTAAATGTAGGTATTTACTTAGACCTCTTCAGTTCAGTTCAGTCACTCAGTCGTGTCCGACTCTTTGCGACCCCATGAGCCGCAGCACGCCAGACCTCCCTGTCCATCACCAACTCCCGGAGTCCACTCAAGCCCATGTCCATTGAGTCGGTGATGCCATCTAACCATCTCATCCTCTGTCATCCCCTTCTCCTCCTGCCCTCAATCTTTCCCAGCATCGGTCTGCCCCTAATTGTCACAATAACTGCCAGGCCAAGCATGAATTTTTTTCATGTATATAAAGTCAGTGTTTAAACTCTTCCTACATTACATAAAGGAATAATTTTGAAAGTGGGAAAATTCATGTTTAAGTTGTTAACCTTAAGGCACCATTGACATTTACCTTTTGCTTTTTCACTTGGTCAGGAATGAGTGGTATAGTTGTTGACTTTTTCTGTCCACTAGGGCTGTCATCTAGACATGCCTAGGGTGGTATATCTCTCAATATAGATAGGCCATGTCACACCAAAACAGTTTTCAAAGTGAATGAAGCCAGTAGGTCTTATTCATTTTGGTCAATATATGTTGTTATATAAAACAAGTACAGTTGGCCTATCTTTTCGTACTGAATTAATTTTACCAAATGGGTTTTAGAAGTCTATTCATTAGCAATAAAATCTTAGTATCAACAGAGAAAATTATATTTCACCAGCCATAGTGGGATGAAAAAGTATCAAGTGAAGTCAATTGACACAGTGGATGGGTGCTATGGAAATGGATGAATCTGATTTGGCCACTCCTACTTGTGACTGCGACCTGTTTTAATATTTACATCAATTTCAGTATCCCTGAGTGCTTATTGTGTTAATATTGCCAAACTGCTGCACCAGTGGTGTCAGTGGCAGTAATTGATTTGGGGCTCATTTTTAAAGGTATCAGATTATATAGCCATAAAATAGTATCCATTTTTTTCATCCTGTTTTTGCCTCCTGATACTCCTTGATATTTAAACTGTCTTCTCTGGAGCATACAATCACTACTAGCATAGTGTCTGGCACATAGTAGGTACTCAATAAATACTTTTGAGTGAATGGGTATTGCTGCAGTTACTTCCTGTACAATTGCTACTGCTGCTACTAGTCTTGATAGTACAACAGTACAACAGTGATAGTACAATGATAGTACAACAGGGGAGCATGATTTTTATTTTTTTCAACTTGAACTTTCACTGCTACATCCAGAAAGAGCAGAAACTTTAATTCTGGAAATCATATCTGGTTTCTTGATGATGCTAAAAATTACCAAAACATTTAGAAAGTATGTTTATTTGGCAGTCCAAAGTGATACTAATTTTAATGGGACAAAAGACCTAATTTTCTGTATTTAGGTGTGTAATAATCATTGCATGAATAGAAATATTTGACTAAAGTTCAAATGACAAATTAAATTACAGAATTTTGGTTTTGTTTATGTATATATCATACTTACTTAAATAAGCCCATCCTAACATTTATCTAAATAATACAGGGAACTTTGTTGAAATAGATAAATTTCACAAATAACTAAATTTAATGCTGAGCCACTAACTAGATTCTAACTAGATTGAGCCACTAACTAGATTCTAGCACAAGCTGGAATCAAGATTGCCAGGAGAAATATCAATAACCTCAGATATGCAGATAACACCACCCTTATGGCAGAAAGCAAAGAGGAAATAAATAGCCTCTTGATGAAAGTGAAAGAGGAGAGTGAAAAAGCTGGCTTAAAACTCAACTTTCAAAAAATGAAAATCATGGCATCCAGTTCCAGCACTTCATGGCAAATAGGTGGTGAAACAATGGAAACAGTGAAAGACTTTTTTGGGGGGCTCCAAAATCACTACAGATGGTGACTGCAGCCATGAAATTAAAAGATGCTTGCTCCTTGGAAGAAAAGCTATGACCAACCTAGACAGCATATTAAAAAGCAGAGGCATTACTTTGCCAACAAAGGTCCGTATGGTCAAAGCTAAGGTTTTTCCAGTAGTCATATATGGATGTGAGAGTTGGACCATAAAGAAAGCTGAGCGCCGAAGAATTGATGCTTTTGAACTGTGGTCCTGGAGAAAACTCTTGAGAGTCCCTTGGACTGTAAGGAAATCAAACCAGTCCATCCTAAAGGAAATCAGTCCTGAATATTCATTGAAAGGACTGATGCTGAAGGTAAAGCTCCAATACTTTGGTCACCTGATGAGAAGAGCTGACTCATTGGAAAAGACCCTGATGCTGGGAAAGACTGAAGGCAGGAGGAGAAGCTGATGACAGAGGATGATATGGTTGAATGGCATCACTGACTGGATAGACATGAGTTTGAGCAAGCTCTGGGAGTTGGTGATGGAGAGGGAAGGCTGGCGTGCTGAGGTCCATGGAGTCGCAAACAGTCGGACATGACCAGTGACTGAACTGAACTAAATTCTAGTCAGAACGTTGGAAACTCTGACTAAACAAATAGGTCTGTTTCAGAATCACCTTGAATATGCATATGAAAAATAATTTGGATTTGTGCCTACAAAATTTTGCCAATAATAACTTTTGTTAAGAATTAGATGCTTGCATAAGCATGAGGCAAAACTAAATATAAACAATATAAGCTGAAGTTTGTTTAAAAGTCAATAAACCTTCCAATTATTTGGGACCCGGCTAGGTTTTCAATGTTCTCAATAATCAAATGGAGCAAAAACTTTCTTCCTGACTAGTTTGACCATAATAATTTAGATTTAGGTAAAGTGAAAAACTATGATTAGTCCAAAAAGTGACACGACACTTAACCAAGAGGTTTGGTGAAGTCATTTTACAGAGTAGTTAAGAATATGAGATGCAGACAGACTTGGTAAGAGCCTAGTTTCTGACACATTTGCTATGTAATCATGGTTGAAATATGTCATAGTGATTTTTTTAAGGATTAAATGCAAAATTACAAATAAAGTGTTTAGCCTAGTGCTAGGCATAGAGAAGTCATTTAGTAAATATTATGACCCATTAGAATCTCATCAAAGCCTTTGAATTTTCCCTAAAGAATGTAATGTATACTCTTTATAGAAAAGATAGGAAATATGGAAAGGATGAAGCAATCTCAATATATATTCTATAAATATATCCATATATATGTCTACATTTGTAAATATGAATATATGTTTATACATATGTAGGTTTAAAATGTATCTAACATGTATGTATCTATAAAAATATAGACAAATACATATATACCTACTTTGTCTTGGTTGCGCACTTTTACTTAAGGCAACAACTTTCAATGCATTTCATATACTGGTAGTATAAGGTAGTACGTGCCTCTAGCATGCCTTTACTATGTATATGTGGAAGTCATAATCTAGAATATTGTTTTCTTTATTTAACTCTCATTTAATATTAAATAAGAAATAGGTACACAGTGTGGAATGAATTTATTTGCAACTGTTATCATTTTATGGATCTTTGTCTCTTAGGTAAATTCGTGGATGAAACTGGACAATATAAATACATGTATTTGGCCTGTGGAGCTATTGTGGTCCTAGCCAGCGTGTGGCTGCTCATCGGTAATGCTATCAACTACAGATTGCTTGCAAGGGAAAAGAAGAATATACATACCAAGGAATCTCAAGAAACTGAACCCTTGAAGACATCTCAAAGTCCCAATGTTAATATCAAAAGTGGCAAAACTGAAACGTGGAAAGGAGCAGAGGTTAATCCCTCAGAAAGAGAAACGAATATTTGACAAGAATCATATCTCTGATTTCAGTGTTCATGACTTTCTTACGAGTATTTTTTTTTCAACATATTGGAAGATTTTTAGTTGAAATGAAGAGTCATAGTTAAGGATGGAGATGAGATTTTCCTTAACGACAAATTTTAAATGTTTGTCTTTAAAAACTTATTTGGGTAGTTAAATTTTGAGATTATGCATATAAAGAATTCATGCATTGGGTTTATGTCCATACATGAGTCTGGTTGTGGTGGTTAAATGATTTTAAAGTCTTCCAGTGACTTCTAGTCTTGGTTATAGAGATCTGAATTCCAAAATGCTGGTTTAAGTAGTTAGAAAGAGTATGTTTAATCCTATAAGAATACCCTCTCCACATTTCATTTTTTATTCAATATTAAAGTGTGAAATGGAATTGAAGGAAATTAATTTTTTTTCCTAAACATCCTCACACACACCAACTTTCATACACTTAAGAATGATCAGACAAGGTATCTGGAGAAAAAAGACAAGTTTAAAAAGAATATTACCACTGTATATATATTTTTAAATCCATGGAGAAAAAAAAAATGCATTATATCTGCATAGTACCTTATAGTGTGGATGTTAGAGATAAGAACATGGGTGAAAATGAGGGTGGTCTTAATTTGAAAATGTAATTAACTGCTGTAAAACAAAAGCAATTGCATATATGAAATAAATTTGGAAAAAAGTAAAAACTCTATTTTTTAAATAATTATTTCTGAGCCCTGTCCAATTTGATCCATGCATGCACATGATTTCTTTGAGGGGGGCCATCGGTACCTGGTGCTAATGAATAGAACCCTCAAATAATCAGAATTTACTAATAAGTAAATCAGATTAAAAACTTAAATGACTCCTAGCAATGAGCTATATCTTTTATTTGAAAATCCAGAAAGTAATAAATATAAACTTCTTTTAACCAAACTTAGTCCAGCCTAGCTGTCTTACTTACTAAGACACCAAAGTGGAATTAACTGAAATCCTGGTTGACAGGATGACAAACAGGCAGAAATTTCATTTTTCCCAACACATAGTGGTGATAAGAGGGTTACTATTATGATTATTCCATCTGAATAAAGCTAAGAGTGGAAGGTGCTTACAATGAGCCCTCCAAGCTCTCTCATTTCCCTCCATTCACCAACATGCAAAAGCAAAAAACAGAAATATAAACAGGCTTTTCACTCAGCCACCGAAAATGTCTCATATTATAGGAAAGGAAGTATTAGAAATCCCACCCTCTACCAACTAGACTCCCTGCTGCCTGTAAACATAACTAAACCAGAATACTTCAAAAAGGTTTCTAGACCTGGAGGTTGTGTATGACTTTATATACAGTTTTGAAGTGGAGATTTAGTTTATAACTTGATAGAAAGAAGCTTGCAATATGGGAACCCAGGTTAATTTAGCAGTTTCTCATTTTCATAACTATGTGAAAACATCTGGGACTGAATTTCTCTTGAATATAGACGCATATGATAGATCTGTGAGTTCAGAACTAATAAATACCATTTTGAGTGATAAAGTACTTTTAAACAAGAAACAATGTATGCACTAGGTATAAAGGTAAAAACATTCACCTTTATAAATCTGAAGCTTAAATTAAGATCATGATTAATAAAAAACATTTAGCTTTTGATTATTGAATGTCATTCTTAAAATGTCAAAAGGATTTTGGCATTCTTTCTTCTTAACCATTGCAGTAGAGGCAGATGAATAAGGAAATAAGTATTCTTATTTCCTTTAAGACTGTGCTTAGATACCAAGTTTTTGTGATAATTAACACTACGGATTTGATTTGTAAACTTTAGGTACTGTTTGAGCATGTAGCTTGTGTTTATCAAGCTGTATACAATTCCATATTTCATTTCACAGGCACTTTTCTGCATAGAAAGAGGTATTTGTATTTTTAAAATATTAACTGAAACAATATGTGCCAATACCATAGGTAAATAAATCAGGAAAATTGTGACAGTATATAGTTGTCTTTAATTTAGTTTCATTCAATCTTGAATCTTGAATGAGCTGCTTCATATTATTAGTATGTTTGTATTCAACTCTGACTAGTCATAAGAAATGTGACATAAATTGTGCAGTAGCTTTCCAATCTTAAACGTTTCCAAAAAATGCCTTGAATTCTCTGAAGATACATATTTAAATTAATACAGATAATAGATCCTTGGAGCAAGTAATGATCATGAGGTTTTAAAGGGCTAATTTATCACCTGCCAGTGGGTTCATTCGAGTGGTTTTCTCCATGGAAGGAGGTTTATTTACTTGCTGATGAGGTTCTTGTCAAGACAAAACCAATTTTTATTTGTTCTATTGCTCTTTGATCATCTTCTTTAATTTCATTTCTAACATTGATTGATTACATTAAATTGTTAAAAAAAAAACCAAAGGAAATTGAAATTGCACATTCAAAGCACATAATGTGAGGTATACAGTCATGCCTGCCAGTCATACGGCACAAAGTTACAAATATGCATGCAGCTTAATTTTCATCCGTGAATGTTGAAAATTAGAACACACTTGAACAGTGATATAAACACACTCAGGATTCAGAATTGTTCCAAGGTAAAATAAATGTTTCCAGTTGTTTACTCTCTCAAATCCGTTAAACTTGTTAGAATATTTGCTGCTTGAACAGAACCTTTCAGAGATAGAGAAGAGGATACCAACCTAGAACATTTATTATTATAAAGCTGCCTAAATGGAGCGGGAAATATAGTTGGCTTCTGTGTCTGCAGCAATGAGTGATTAGTGCAGAACACATTTCTTCCCCAGAACACATTTCTTCCCCGAGGGAATGACAGGTTTTAGATGTTCAAGCTACCACGAAACAAAGTCAGAAACCATTAAAATCCCTTTTAGTCCATTTTCCTATTATGGAATTGTGCAGAAAGAAGGTTATAAACCTGGATACCAAAATAATTCATGATCACTGGCTAGATCAAGACACCCAGTATTTTCACTGTTTAATCTTAAATATGTCTTCATTAATTTGTGAATTAATCTCTTGACATATGCCCATCCTCTTTTCTGACTCTTTTTGGAGCCAATAAACACATATTTAAGAGACAGTGGGTCAGGCTCTAGTGTGCTTCACATTGGAAGACATGATATTTTCTCAGTGTGAATTGACTTGGCTCATAAATTTCACTTCGTTAGTATTAATATGTTAGTTGCTCAGTCAGGTCGGACTCTGCGACCCCATGGACTGTAGCCCGTCAGGCTCCTCTGTCCATGGAATTCTCCAGGCAAGAATACTGGAATGGGTAGCCATTCTCTTCTCCAGGGGATCTTCCCGTGCCAGGGATTGAACCCAGATGTCCCACATTGCAAGCAGATTCCTTACCACTGAGCCACCAGGGAAGTGTTAATACCAAATTGCAACCACCTTATTTCACGGGTTCTCCCCTAGACACTAGAAAATACATAAAGTAATTTGGTTTGATATATTTAAATGTGTACTTTAAAAATTTAGGTATTTTTACTCATCCATCTCTGGCTGTACATGACAGTTGAGGATATAGAAAAAAAAAAGACCATAAGATGTATGATGTAAATATACGTTTTTACATTGATGTTATAAAATGTAGAGAGTTACTTAAACAGTTAATTGAAACTTATTTTCTATCCAAAAATACCTTTTAAAAACACCCTTACATGTACAGTGTTGCAAGCTCTTGCTATAAATAATCATGATAATTTAGTTCAAAGTAATGGGGGAAAAGAATGTAAAGTGGAAAGGGAACAGATATTTGTTTATATTTCCTGCATTATTCCTACTAAAACCTTTTAGTATTCAAATCAAATCATAGGTATTGTCCTGATATAATAGATAAGTGAAACAAAACAAAAAGAGACGTACCAAGAAGCTCAACAAATTACCTAAAGTTAAAAAGTAGTATGTGACAGAACCAGAACTAAAACTCAGGTTTCCATAAAAGCAGAAAGAGTCCCTAGGGTGTTCACTGCCATACTGCCTACCATAGTAGGCTATGCCATAGTAGCTACTGCCATAGTAGCTATCGATGCAAAAGTAGATAAATATAGATACAAAAAGATTAAATGCTATATGGTAAACCAATGAGACTCTGCTGCAATTTGTGTTATGATTTAATTAGGTTTATTAAAGACGGCATTTGCCATAACCTGAATGTATGATTTCATGTTGCCTACTTTTTAGCCAATGCAAATTATCCCAAATAATGGTAATGATTATATAATAGCCATAATTGCCTCAATGTGACTTTTTTTGGAAAAAATAATGAAACATTTATAGTACTCAGGTATAATATATTTTCCCTGAAGTTGGGTTAAAAGAAAAATGCTATTTTTTTATGGATAAGTAATTCCCATATTAGTTGCTACTTATTATGACTCAAAAATAAAAGTACTTACTGTGAAACATTATGTTCAGAATTATAAGTGATTCTTATAAGTGATTCTCACTTATAAGATTATCTTAGTGGTGAAAGTCTCTCCGTTGTGTCCAAGTCTTTGCAACCCCATGGTCTGCAGCCTGCCAGGCTTCTCTGTCTATGGAATTCTCCAGGCCAGAATACTGGAGTGGGTAACCGTTCCCTTCTCCAGGGGATCTTCCCAACCCAGGAACCCAGTTCTCCAGCATTGCAGTCGGTTTCTTTCCCATCTGAGACACCAGGAAAGTCCAAGAATATCCTAAGCTAACAAAAATTTGTAAAAAGCTTATGAGACACAAATGATCTGGTTCATCTACAAATTCTATTTATTTACACCACTTAGTGCAACTGCCCCGACACCGTAACTAATTTGTCAAGTTTTCCTGAACATCTGTATTGTTATTCTCCTTTCTGTCCCTTTCTTCTAAAGAGAGAACAGATGCCATTACTTTTGTCTTCTTCTTCTAAACCTTTGGCAACCTTAGAATATTCTCTTTAGCTCTGTTACAGACTGTTGTCATCTAGTCGCTAAATTGTGTCTGACTCTCAGTGCACATGTTGCACTTCTAAAGTCTTACATCTTTCACAGTCACTCATGCTACATCTGGTCTTACTTGGTTTGCAGGAATGACTGTATTCCTGAAGTCAACAGTGATACTTGTGTCTAAAACCAATCATCTTCACCAATAAGGGAACTCATGTGAGTGTAGTCTTCAGGTTTCCTGGATGAGGAAGATATTTTGTTGTTTTGAAACTTCCTTATACATGATAAAAATAGATCATTAAACATGACTTTTAAGAATCCTAGAAAAATAGATCATTCTGTCCTTGACATTTACTGTTCTGGATGCTTCTAACTTTCTTAAAGTGCATGAAATTTTGAGAAACAAAGCTTACCATCACAACATAGCATCAATATATGTCACCCTGTAGGCTCCTGGGTACCTCATAATAACTAGACAATTCACAATGCCAAAGAGCATCAAAATCATTGAGATAAAAATTGAAATGATGCTATATTCATTTTGCTTGATTTTAGGTTTTGATTTGTACATATTTCTCAAGTGCATGATCACATGTTTGAGAAATGCACTTAAAACCTGAAAAGGTCAATTATTAGTAATTAATTATAATGCATATGTAATCAAAATCATAAAATATCTTTATTGATGATTTTTTAAATGAATAATTTTCTGAGTTCACATCCTTCTTCATAGTTCTGATTTTCTCTTCATTGTTATCAAATTGTACAGTTTAGGTCTGAATGCTTCGTGAAGTCCTATGATCTTATCTGTCTTAGTCTTATGCTTTGCCTTCATTCTATCTCACATATGTGCAGTTCATGAAAGAATTCCCATAGCTATGGGAATCACAATTTTAGGTCTCTGCCTTAAGAGGAAAAGGAGTATTGCAAAAATGATTCTTTAGTGGAGCATATGAAAAAAATTTCAGACCAAATATTTCTTCCAACCCCGTGCTGTGTATCTTCCTCCCTTTCTTTCCTATGATTATTTTTTTAACAACTGAGCTACAATCGAAGCCCCCTATGATTATTTTTTAAAATAATTTTTAAAAATTATTTTCTTTCATCAATTTTCATAATTTCTAGGCCAACTTCTCTAGCATTTTTATCTGATTATGGGCATTTTTAATATAGAATTTTTGTTTCTTTGGTGGGTTTAGGTATACTTACCCTACTTGTATGATCTTCCTGTTTTTCAGTCTTTATGTGTACTTGTTAATAAGATGAGTGAAATTTAGGAGTATTTCAGTAGGCAGTGAGTCTGTGATCCCAAATTCGTTACCATATCAGCAAATACTTTTCTTCACATGGTTAAAAAAAAAATTGTTTCATTGTTTTAAATTCAAGTATGGCAAAATAAGCTAGCTAGCTGTGTATGAAAACATTGGTATTCAACATTATATTGACACACACACACACATATATATATGTCAGTAAAAGGTTCTGTTCAGATGAACAAAACTAAAGTGTTTATTTTCTAAGCATTAGATGCAATTATGTTTTGATTTTTGCTGTATTTTGATTTTGATATATTAAAATTAGACTAATAAGGTCTTTGCCTAAATGTATATTTGTCCTCTGAGTAAATGCAGACTTGGAAATAAAACCAGGTTTTTTAACTTCTAATTCACTTTTTTTTCTCCATTAGTCACCCTATTTGTAATGGTAAATTTTGTAGGCTGAACACATATTTTCCTGGAAACATATATTCTAACCTTAGTTGATAAGTTCTTTATTTCCAAAATGAATACATTTCTCCTAATTGAATCGCACTTTGCAAAATGATGTTTATAAATTTAATTTGAAAAATATTTGCTGATTCCCACAGCAGATAAGTCTAAGTGAATTGGACATAATAACTACTAGGATGAATGATTTTGCACAATATCTATTGTTACAGAAATATGTGAGTCATTAAAATAATGCTCATCATAACTTGTTTATAGAATCCATGTGTTAATATTCCAGTAATTATTTTTATTTTGCTTATATTCATGGTTTATTTTAGAAGCATCATTCACTCACTTGTTTTCTCAAAGTATAATGCCAGAGCATAGAATGTGCAACATAAATTTGTTAAATTACTAATTTGTGAGAAATTTTTGCTCTTGTATACAACCTTGAGAAGATGGAGCCCCCCAGCAGTATTTGTTGATCTAAGAATCTGAAGATGAGCTAAGGAAATTAATAGAATAAGATCTATCTAAAAAATTCTTGCTTTTTAAATGGTCATTTCACCTATTTAAACAATACTAAAATCTACAACAGGTGTCTGGCAACAATAAGACCAGGGTTTATTTTTAGAGATACCATCTACTTGCAGCCTCTTCTTATCTAGATATTTCTGGACTTTTCCCTTTTGATTTCATTCCAGAAAAAAACAAAATATTTCTAAATACAAAATCCCTGGTGAAGGGAAAGAATGGTTGCTAGCCTGATATCCAGATACTAAATGTTCATTGTCATTGTGACGGGGTGGGGTGGTGGTGTCTGCAGCTACAGTGAGTATCAGTGTAATATAAGGTCCTTTCTTTGTAATGATAAAAATGATGTCACACATTACTAATGTATTAGGCATAGAAATTCCTTTGTTGAAGATGGAAGAGCAGGATCTTTTTGGATATTTAATAAACTTTACATTTGATTTCAAGCTTTTTATTTAAAAGCACATTCCTCCAAATATTTTAAACTAGCATGTTGATTTATATTTCTGAGAATGAATAATTCCCCATTTTAGAAGAAGTTTTGAAAACGTTCTATTTACTAGTTAATATTTCTTCAACCCTTGTTTTTTCTTATCCCATTATTACCCTTGGGCAAGTATTAAAAGTAAGATTACTGGGATGAAAGTTATACCTAATGATGTTTCTAATAAGATAGACAAAGGCATTTCTTAACAATAGCTTCATCTAGCTAAATTTTGCAAGAATTCTTCAGGGATTGGATTTAGGGGTTAATCTATAGAATTATTTTTTTAAATATAAATTATACTTTAGGCTGTATTTTTATGATTTTTAAGTGATAAAGTTTAAATGTAGTTGGTTCTGTAGGCATCCTCAAGACCACTATTATACTGTCACATGGTCTATCAACTATAATTACTATTTTAGTGAATTAAGGAGAAAGATAGCTTTGCTTGACACCAAAGGTGATCCAGTCAGTTGTTTCTACATGACTGAAATCATGACTGTACATTTGATTTTCTTTAAAAAATCAATAAAATATAAAATAATTAATGTAAATGCCTGTCAATGTTTAAAGATAGAACCCTCTTCTTTCTGCCTTCTTACAGATGAATGTACTTAAAGTGACTGTGATTTGACCTTAGAATATATATTTATGTCTTTAATTTTTGTATATGTAGTACTGAACTGTGCAAATAAAACACGTGGGAAAAAATTAACCAAAAATTAAAGAGCTTGGAATTTTCATACAACGATGTATTTTGTTTTTAATCTAAACAATGTAGTAGTTGCTGTTGTTTAGCTGCTGAGTCATGTCTAATTCTTTGCAATGATTTATTTAAATCAGGAATATATTATATTGTTGATCATTTTATAAGTATACTTAATTTAATATGTTCCAACTTCATTTTTAAGCAAGCTTGTTTGACTACTGAGTCATTTACTGCCTTTCATTTATACTATGATATCATATAGACAGATATTTTAGAGAAATCTCTATTGTGGTTTCTAAGTTTCACTGTATAACTAACTTGGAACTAGGTGTTGCATTGCTCTGTGGGACCACATATTTTGCCTGCGGTTTTGGATATATTTTCAAATTTGTCTCTTTCTTACTAGACTGTGAGCTCCTGGTGAGCAAGGATATTATCTTAGTTAAAAATAACAGCTTTAATGTCTAACAAATTACCAGGCACAAAATAATTCTTTAATTGAAATGAACTGATGGACCCAGATTATTGAATGAATAGTACAGTATTCTATGATGCTGGGTGAATGTATATTAGAAAAGTTTTCTGGCTAATTTTAAAAAACTCAATGTATACCAAAGGAATTTTCTGGCTAGATTTTAAAGATTGGGAAAACAAACACGCAGCGTTCTCCATATCTTAAAATTGAGACTCTGTTGTGAAGATTTATCTTTATTTTATGAGTAAACATTCTATGCAGATGCTGAAATATGCAACAGCTAAACTTCATGGTATATAGTAGCTAGTTTTATTTTCTTTACAAAATCAGAAATGCTCAAGGTAGACTTCCTGGAAATAAACATTGACAATCATTAATGAAAGGTGCTACTTATTTTCCAATATTTACCTTGATTATAAATGCCCCTGTCTGCTTGAGGTTTATTCTTCCTTTTGGGGGGGAGTTACAGGGGGAGGAGTGCAAAAAAAATTGCATCTTTTTTGTCTGAATTATGCAATTTTGCACTGAATATGTTCCTGTGCACTCTATTATTATTGTATTTTAATTATTTATTTCTTACTGCTCGCTAATTTTTATTTCAGCCTGTGCTATTTCTTAGAAGGTATATGCCTATATATTTATATAATATGTAAGGAAAAACCTGCTTTGCATTGCTTATTAAATTAAAATGATGAATAAATGTTTATGTTAAATTTTGAAATGAAATCTGCACTGCTTTTTTTAAAGGACTACTAAATGCTATGCTAAAGTACGCTAATCAAAACATAATTTCCCACATCATCTTCTCAATTGTTAGGGCACTTCTTTCCTCTGAATGTACATGACTGATTAATGTCATTGGAAACAGGCACAGCCAAAATGCAAGCCATTCATAAGGGCTGAAATGAATGTCTGTTGTTTTTATGTGTAGACAGTTTACTAGAAGTACACAGAGGAGACACATTTGTTCAAGAAGAGAACATTACCTGTGTGGTAGAAGTTTCATCCCAGCCAACTCTTCCTCCTTTAACTTTTTCTTTAATAGGCTATTTTTTTTACAGCAGTTTTAAGTTCACAGCAAAATGGAATAGAAAGCACAGAGATTTCTCAATGTATGCCCTGTCCCACCAGTGTGCAGCCTTTCTCATGATCAATACCCACCTCTCAGAGTGGTACATTTGTTACAACTAATGAGCCTACACTGATACGTCATCAACACCCAAAACCCATAGTTTACATCAGGGTTCAGGCTAGGTGTTGTCCATTCTATAGGTTTGGGCACATTTATAATGACATATATCCACTTTCATAAAATCATATAGTGTAGTTTCACTGCCATAAAAATCCTCTCTGTTCTGCTTCCCTTCCAGGAAAATGTAAGGTGGTATTTGCATAAAAACCAGAGGAGGTGAAGGAAGGAGACATGCAGATTTCTGAATAAGGAACATCCCAAGGAAAGGCAACAGTGAGTGTGAAAGGTCTGAGCCAGGTCCCTGTGTGACAAATTTAAGAAAGGGCAAAATGTTCAGCCTCGCTGGAATCAAGAGAATGAAGGGGAGATGCAGTAGATGAGATCAGAGAAGGGACTAGGGATTGATTTTAGAGACTTCCTGGTCAGAGGATTTTGACTTGTACAATGCGGGAAAATAACATTTTTAAAAAAATAATCATTTTTCATCAAGATAGAAGACAGAAATAAGGAAAATAATGCAACTGTAGAAGAAACCTACAACCAAATCAGTAGCGTTCTATCAATTCCATCTCCCTGAACACTATGGCACTCTACCTGTGGTCTCTGTTCTATTTACTTAGTCTTTGCATGGCTGTGTGCTCAGTCCCTTCAGTCATGTCCCATTCTTTTCAACCCTATAGACTGTAGCCTGCCAAGCTCCTCTGTCCATGGGATTCTCTAGGCAAGAATACGGGAGTGGGTTGCCCATGCCCTCCTCCAGGGGACCTTCCCAACACAAGGATCGAACCCGCATCTCCTGAGTCTCCTGCATTGCAGGTGAATTCTTTATCCACTGAGCCACCTGGGAAGCCCACATAGGTTTTTACCAGTCTTATTTTTAGTGTCTAATTTCCTAATCCATTTTTGCCAATGTCTCTAGTCCTCCAATCCATTTTCCCTCATATTTATTCACATTCTAGCTAGATTTCTATCAAATTATGGTCATACTCACAAATATTCAATGAACTCTCCATTTTGTGAAGGAAAAGATTCAAGTCCTGAGCATGGTATTAAAATCCTCATTATTCTACCACCACTTACCTTTCCAGACTTATTTCTTTGTAAATTCTTTTATAATTACTAAAATACAGTCACATGGGTCTCTTTTGTTTTCATAAACCTGCCAATTTTTCTGCCTTATGCTATTTCATAAGCCTATATTTTTTTTCTCATTCCTTGACCTGGTGAATTACTACTTATAAGGTCTAGTAATGCTTTTCAGTTACTGACATTTACTATAAAACTTAATTATTTATTAGACTTCAACTCAGATGTAGGCTTGAATATACTCATCTAATTCCATCCACTCCTACCTCGCTCATTCCTTAGCACAGATACTGAGCTCAAATTTTTCATAAACCTTTGTCTCTTGGATAAAACCCTCTCTGGTTTTAGTCCTTTGTTAAATCACTATTTCCAGACTCTGACTTTCTTTTCTCAGCCTTGATATATACTCGATAAAAAAAAAAGTATATACTTAAGGCATAGAATGTAATGTTTTGATATACATTATGAAATCATTGGGCTTCCCTGGTAGCTCAGCTGCTGAACAACCTGCCTGCAATGCACAAGACCCTTGTTTGATTTCTGGATCAGGAAGATCCCCTGGGGAAGGGATAGGCTACCCATTCCAGTATTCTTGGGCTTCCCTGGTGGCTGAGATGTTAAAGAATCCACCTGCAACATGGGAGACCTGGGTTTGATCCCTGGTTGGGAAGATCCCCCGGAGGAGGGTATGGCAACCCACTTCAGTATTCTTGCCTGGAGAATCACCATGGACAGAGGAATGACAATCAAGCTAACAAATATATGCACTCCCTCACATAGTTATATTTTATGGTTAGAACACTTCATATCAACTCAGAAAAGTTAAAGTATACAATATGGTATTTTTACCAATATTCACCATGCTACACATTAGACATCCAGAACATGTTCAACCCTCAAAAGTGAAACTGTGCACCCTTTTACTAGGATCCCCCATTTTTTTCCCATTCCCCAGGCCCTGTCAAACAGCATTCTATTCTCCGTTTCTATGAGTTTTTTATATTTCACATATAAGTTAGTTCAAGCAGTATTTGTCTTTCTGTTTCTTCCTTATTTCACTCAGGATAATGTCTTCCAGTTTCATTTATGCTGCCACAAATGGCAGGATTTCCTTCTTTTTCATGGCTGAATAATGTTTCATAATATGTATACCACTTTTCTCTATCTATTTATCTGTCCAAGGGTATTTGGGTTGTTTCCATGTTTTGGGTGTGTGAATATGCTGAAATGAACATGATTATATTGGTGTCGCTTTGAGATACTGATTTCACTTCCTTTGGATATATACATAAAAGTGGGATTGGTGGATCAGATGGCAGTTTTCTTTGTAATTTTTTGAAGAATCTGCATGCTGTTTTTCATAATGGTTATATCAATTTACATGCCCACCAACAGAATTCAAAGTATCTTTTTTCCCCACATCCTTATCAGCACTTATTATCTTTTGTCTTTTGGATAATAGCCCTCCTCACAGATATGAGGTGAAATATCATTGTGATTTTGATTTGCATTTCCACAATTATTAACAAGCCCTTCTTTATATACCTGTTGATCATTGTTTTGTCTTCTTTTAAGAAATATCTATTCAGATTCTTAGCCCAGTTTTTAATTGGGTTAATTTTTTTTTGTTGCTCTTGGGTTGCTATTCAGTTAATCTGATATTAGCTTTGTATCGGATATATGGTTTGCAAATATTTTCTCCCACTCAGTGTCCTTTGCTATGCAGAAGCTTTTTAGTTTAGTGCAACCCCACTTGTCTATTTTTGCTTTTGTTGCCTTTGCTTTTGGTGTCATACCCAAACAAATCATTGTTCACATCAAGGTCAGGAGGATTTTTCCATATGTTTTATGGATTCAGGTCTCACATGTAAGTCTAATCTGAGTTGATTTTTAGGTGTGGTGTAAGACATGTGTCCAGTGTCATTCTTCTGCATCTGGATATCCAGTTTTTGCAACACCATTTATTGTAGAGACTATGTTTTCCACATTGTATGTTCTTTGCAATCTTGTCGAAGATCAGTTGACCATAAATACATAGATTAATTTCAGCCAGTTTTTAAAATATGGGGCATCTCTTTCTAGTGGCTCCTTTCTAAGCTCTGGGATTCCCTTGGATTGCATGAATCTGGGTTATATGCTCATCTTTCAACCATTCTCTGTGTGTAAGGCTATTTAAGGCTTTGTTTGACCAGGTTAAATCTCAAATGCAGTCTTCTCAACTTTTTTGCCTGAGTATGGGTGGAATATTTTTTCCAGAGGATATTTGAGATACTGTACTGAAAAGAAGATGCTGAGTAGACAAAACCAATAATGGCTACTGTGTATTCAAAAAAGTTGATGACTTCTAGTAACTATGTATTGATTATATTTTTTTCATTTCTAATTTCTTTGAATTGCAATAAATGATGCCTCATGAGGTTCAAATTAAAAACATCATCATAATCATTATTATATAAACTTTCTTGACTTATACCTGAAAGGCACTCTAAGATGAAATATACTCATTACCTGAAGTTGAAATTCATAACCATTTCCTATTTTAAGGAATAATGGACTATAAAGCATAACTATATTCCCTATAGCAAAGTTAAAGTTTCATACTGTATTTATACTGTACAAGATTGATTATCTTGAATCAAGAATATCTACATAGAGAAAGTTTCTCCATTTTCTTCTTCATAGAATTTTCTTTGTAAATATAGATTATACAACTTTCATTTCAAAATTAAGAAGTTAATTTAAAGCTTGGATTTGTTAAGTTTTGTATAATATTAAAACCTGGTGTCCTAGTAAGTGAAAATTAAATTGAAAACCTAATGACATGATACAAATCAATGTTTAATTAATCAATTAAACTTATTTGTTTTGGCTATGCTGGGTCTCTGTTGCTATGCAGGCTTTTCTCTAGTTATGGTGAGTGGGGGCTACTCTCCAGTTGCAGTGCATGGGCTTCTCACTGCAGTGGCTTCTCTTGTTGTGGAGCACAGGCTCCAGGGTCCATGGGCTTCAGTAGTTGTAGCATGTGGGCTCAGTAGCTGCACCTGATGGGCTCTAGAGCATGGGCTCAATAGTTGTGGCACACAGGCTTAGGTGTTTTGCAGCATGTGGGATCTTCCCAAATCAGGGATCAAACCCATGTCTTCTGTATTGGTGAATTCTTTACCACTGAGCCAACAAGGAAGCCTGATACAAATTATTTGTATAGTTTTTTTCAAAAAAAAAATATATATATAACCAAATTTTATATTTACATTTGGAAAATAGTGGAATCATACGTACTTCTCTAAAGTGCTAATTACCCAGTCACTGAATTTTTCATACAACACATTAGGTGACAGGTACTTTAACAAAAGTAGTATAAGGAGAAAGAGGTTGTTTAGTGATATCACAAACTAGAGCAAATTAGTAAGTAAAAAGATGGGGTAGAAAGATGCAGATATCCTCATGCTTATATATATTAAAAAATAGCCTGTGGAAAATAAAAACAAAGTCACACAGAAATGGAGAGTAGAAAAGTGGTTGCTAGGGCCAAAGGTTGGGGGAAATAAGGAGAGATTGCCACAAGGAGACACTCTCAGCTGTAAGATGAATAAAATCTCAGGATCTAATGTAAAACATGGTGACTATAGTTGTTAACATTGTATTGTACAATTGAAATTTGGTAAGAGAGTAAAACTTGCATCACACACACAAAAAAAGACAAATATGTGAGGTGATAGATTTTAGCTAGATGGAGGCAGACCTCTCACAATGTGCATGCATATCAAATAGCTATGGTGTATACCTTAGAAGTTTTATAATTTCGTATGAAAATTATACCCATACCCAATACAGCTGAAATTAAAAAAAAAAAAACATAAAATATGATGTAAGCTTTCATCCCCAGGAAAACTTTCTCAGTCACTTTTAGACAGTGTTTTATAGAGACCAAGGCATTTTTGCAGACAGTAGAGGAGTCACCTCTGGGGCAGAGGGAAGTTCTAGAAGATAGTACAAGATTGGGATGCTCTCTACCTGCTTCAATGCATGCAGCTACTTCTTGTTGGAGGAGGATCAAATACAATTACCATTGTATTTGAGAAAGATTCCGCTGCTTTAAATAAAAGTTCGAAGACTGCAAATAATAACAGTAGCCTGAAGTATTTAGTTGGAGAAGGCAATGGCACCCCACTCCAGTACTCTTACCTGGAAAATCCCATGGATGGGGGAGCCTGGTGGGCTGCCGTCTATGGGGTCGCACAGAGTTGGACACGAGTGAAGCGACTTAGCAGCAGCAGCAGCAGCAGAAGTATTTAGTAATTGTATTAACCATTTCAATTGCAAGTGATTTAGACCCAATTTGATCCTGTTTAATTAAAAATAAAATGTATTGACACAACAGCATACATAATTAAAAGAAGACCTGTAGACATGATACGACAGTATCACTGACATATTCAAACTTGATACTCTCAGGATAGTCCCTGCTGTCTCCCACCTCTGCTTTTCTCCATGTGCATTTTCATTCTGTCTCTGTATGATACAGAAGTGTGCTCAGGTGCTATATGTGTACAACTCTGACCACAGGCAAAAGAAATATCCTCCATCCCCTACACACGCATGTTTGCACAATGCCCCCAAATCCAACACACAGGTATGATCGTTCCAGTTAAAAATCCAGGTGATTGACTCCAAATTGTCCTTTTCTGGATTATTATGCCCATTCCTAAACCAATCTCTTGAATCCAGTTTACAAATTACAAATATTCCAACTTGGGTCACATGGCTGTCCCTGGGATTGGGGACCAGGTTCTATTAAGAGTAGGAGGGAAAAGGACTCTTTGGCAGACAAAGACAATCAATAGGCACTACAATAGCCAAAAAAAAAAAATGATTGATTAGAATAATTTGAAAAACTGCTCTAATTCCCTTTTTATTTTTGCTTCCCTCTGGGCCAGAAGTATGTAAAATTTTTTAAGTATATAATAAGTTTTGGAGTTAATGAGGGCAAGACATGAGGGAGGCATGTTGGAGTCTTTGAGAGCCAATTCAATTTCAAAACCTATTTTCAATATCATTAGTATCTTAATGTTTATTCAGATATTTTTCATTGTATAATTTCAAATTACATTAAATGAGAGATTCATATTTTTATGTTTATCAAAAGAGTCCATGGGTTGATAAAGATTTAGAAAATTGATAGAACTTATTCTGTCCACAAAACATAAACTCTCAAATTGATGCCAGCGTAATGCTGCTGCTGCTGCTAAGTCACTTCAGTCATGTCCGACTCTGTGCAACCCCATAGACGGCAGCCCACCAGGTCCTCCGTCCCTGGGATTCTCCAGGCAAGAATACTGGAGTGGGTTGCCATTTCCTTCTCCAATGCATGCGTGCATGCTAAGTCGCTTCAGTCGTGTCCGACTCTGTGCGACTCTATGGATAGCAGCCCACCAGGCTCCTCTGTCCATGGGATTCTCCAGGCAAGAATACTGGAGTGGGTTGCCATTTCTATCCTATATCTAAGGAATATTTAGCAAATCCTTTGGCTATTGCTCAGTGACTCTAATTTCTAATTGAACTTGAGATAACATCTCCAATCTCTTGTCTTTTGTCCTTACTGAATCATGACTAAGAAAGATAGGAAGCACAATGTTAGCAGCATTCCCAACAGGATTCTCAAATGTTTTTTTCATTCCTTGCCCTTCTTTGTGAAATTTTAAATTATGCCCATTTAACTTAGGTTTTACTTATTGAAAATATATCCCGAGAGAAGGATTTTCATGAGTCAATCCAACTCCTGAAATATTTAACACAACTTTGTGCACATTTGTGTTTGTTTGTGAACATGTATATATGGAGAGAGGATTCAGATTTTATCAAAATTACTGAGGCATTTATGACTTAAAAAAAACCCTTAAGTACCAGTAAGAATGTGGGAAGCAGAGTTACTGTTTATATCAACAATTTTAGGATTTTGGTCCTAGTTCTCTCCCCTGGGGACCTTTTTAAAAACTTTGAATATTAGTTCTAGTAATACTCACAAGAATATGTCATATGCTTGCTGTGAACTGGCCTCTGTTATGTTCTGTACATTGTCCAACTTAATACGGGGCACCAGCTGGAAAACAGGTCTGATCAACCTCATGTTGCGGTTGAGGACACAACAACTCAGAAAAGTGATACACTTGTCAAGGTCACATAATAATGAGTGAAAGAGCCTGAATTGGTATCTGTCTCTCTTCTAAACCCCTTTATCTTGCCAGGAATAAGTACAGTAAAAACTCAATGGGTGAAGCTGGCTTAGTGGTAAAGAATCCATCTGCCAAGCAGAGAGGTGGTTCAATCCCTAGGTCAGGAAGATCTGCTGGAGCTGGAAATGGCAACACACTCCAGTATTCTTGCCTGGGAAATCCCATGGACAGAAGAGCCTGGTGGGCTACAGTCCATGGGGTCACATAGAGTCAGACATGACTTAGCAACTAAATAACAACAAATTGAATAAACATGAATTGGGTTAAACAAAAATTTTGACATGAGGAATGTGTAGTAGGGTAAGAATGATCATATTCACTGCTCATTAAACTGTTCTTCAAGTAAATAAACTATACTATTCCCTCTATTCTATCCCCATCCATAGATAATATTTTTGTTTTAAGATATACGATAAAAATTTTAAGTCAGCTCATCCTTTTGATCATTTAGAAAAAAATGAGTCTCGAGTGAAGCAGAATTCTTTAAAAGTGCAGATATCAGTTACACTATTACACTAATAGTTAAACTATTACATCCTTTTCTCTGAGTGCTCAGATTCTATTAATATAGAAAAAAGTGACATTAAGTCTCAGTCATATATGTCATATTGTTAATTAAAGTCAAGGAAGACTACATTTTTATATAGGATTCTATAAAACTACATCTTCTACATCTATATACTTGCAGTAGGTTTTTGGATACAACTATAGTATTTTACATTGATTTCTATGAAATAATCAACAATTAGATTCAGTTCAATTCAATTCTAACTTAATTAAAATTTTGAGATGCTGATTGCTACATCCATATTCGCATTCCATTTGTAGAGAAAAATGACTGGATTTATAGATTAATACAAATCAAATTAGAGTTGCAACTATGAAAAGAAGAAATGATGATTATTATCATTTCCATCTTCTTACTATTAATTAATATGACTAATTACATCTAATTACTACTAACAAACAATTTTTTTGTTTTTCACATTTCTAAGAGCCCTTCAACTTTTACTTACTGGCCCTTTTAAAATTTAGTACTACTCATTGCTACTAATGATGAAATTAATAAGTAGTAATTTAGATAATACCTTCTCCTTGTTATCATTGGTCCTTAAAGGAGAGAGAATGATGGAATCCATCTGCCTTGCTAGCCATAGAACAACAAGTTTCATTTCTTCTTGTTGAAGGCCAAAAAAAAAGGTACATGAAAGGAGAAAGAGTAGGAGAAGGAGAGTATAAAGTCAGGAGAAGAGGAAGAGGAAGAAGAAAAGGAGGAGGAGAAGGGGAAGGAGGAGAAGAGGGGAGAGGGAACACACCGTTGGAGAAAGTCTTTAGTCGTCTAAACCAGCAGGGTATATGCCTGAGGTGGCTGAGGTGAGAGATATGGTTATAGATGATGACACCACCTATGACTCTTTTCTTCAATCCCTGCTATACCCTTGAGGTGGCACAGACAGTTAGGGCTGATTAGATTTTGGCTTATATTAAAGCTCTGTGAGAGATTAATTAAACTCTTAGTCATTTCTGGAAAACAACTGAAACAAAATGAGAGATCATTTTCTGAAAGTCCTAGAAATAGTCACATCACTAGAAACCTAAAGAAGATTTTTCTGAAATTCTTTCTATGCCTTGCAATAACACCGTTGGGCATCGAAGCATGTCTTATGAAAATCATTGCTCTGGCTTGTTATAAGTGCAAGCTTATAAAAATCTAACTGCAAATATCCTGTCCCAAGTTGAATCACCAAAATCTCCTGCAGGCTATCCTGGGAATAGAGATGAGATCTATACAGTCATCTTCCCAGGGACTGCTCCAGTCCCAGACACAAGAAACACAAAAGTGGAAGAAAAAAAAAATCCATGAAACTGAAGTGAGAATTACATTCTACCTGATAAATAGTTGTCAGTTCTCAAGGAACAAGAGCTAGTTCTCAAGGGTGAAAGGGAAAAGCCGGGTGCTTTCTCAACCTTTTAGGTGCCTGCTTTTGAGCCTGACTAGGGAATATATAAATATAAATATATATATATATATATATATATATATATATATATATATATATATATATATATGTATAAAATGTACTCTGCAAAGATAAGATAGAACTTGGAGAGACTTAACTTTGGGACACAGAGAGAAGTACGGTTTGTATTAAAAGGAGAGATTTAAAATCCACAAAGTTAAGGACACATTTTACTAAACATTCCCTTAATCTCCTTAATATCCTGTCAATCCTTATCAGAAACACTGTGCTTTGGAACTGGGAAATGAAGATGCAGATGCTTGAGCCTTATTTTAACTTAAAGATAGAAATAGATCTCCTGGTCTAAAATTAAATCGGAAAGAACATGGACCATAGAGGTGTCTCTCTAATATGATTTTTCCTGTTAATATTGATATTTTAGAGGCTTTCCCAATAGTTCAGCTGGTAAAGAATCTGCCTGCAATGCAGAGGACATAGGAGACACGGGTTTGATCCCCGGGTTGGGAAGATCCCCTGGAAGAAGAAATGGCAACCTACTCTAGTATTCTTACCTGGAGGATCTCACAGACAGAGGAGCCTGACAGGATACAGTCCATGAGTTTGCAAAGAGTCAGACACAACTGAGTGATAATATTGGATTTTGGATTGATGTTTTAAATACTCATTTACCTTTCACTTTAACTGAATTTAGAAAGGGACAATTCAATACATTATGGGATTGCACATAGGAAAACTATGTAGCAAGTCCACACTGATGAGTTATTTGGATCATTTAGAAATGGTCAACAGTCTATTTATAGAATCATTGCCCTTAGCCCTCAGCCTTTGGTGGATGCTAAAAACATATGATCTCATATGCCCTTCATCTTATTTTCAGCTGAGATAAATAAAAATAATTCACTCATAGATGAAATAAATAAAGCAGAGAGAAGTTCCATGGCTGACCCAAATTTGCAAATCATGAAAAAGAAAGAATTTGATTTAATTGTGTACTTCCTCCAAGTTCACAAAATTGCCTCAATTTTTCCATTTAGTTGCAGACTGGAAAAGGATGATAAAGAGACAGTTTAACTGCCAATCCTAATTAATACCCCATACTTGATAGAAAGAAAATATTTGCTTTGCTGACCGAGTGAAAATGTTTATGTTCTTTAGTGAGGAAAGAAAGTAGTAGAAAGAAGACAGAATGATCAAGAAGAGAGAACATTGGGAAATCATGGGACAGAATACATTAAAGGAAAATTTCCATATCAATTAACTATTTTTTTAGGTCTATGTGCATAGCTCCAGCAAGAGTTATTTGTATAGCAAGGTCAGAAGGAATTTATTTGCAAGTCTTACCTTTTAACCTCTTACAGTGAACCCAAGCATTAATAAGTTAATACTAAATATTAATTTCCTATGGTGCTCTCCAGGTAATAGTCTTTAGAATTAACATCTATTTCATTAGATAATAAAACATCTTTATGACTGATTTTCCCTTTCACTTTTTAAATCCTCCCTCTATAATGTAAAACTGGTGATTGAGAATTTTTTTTTGTCCTTCAGATTTTCCCCATATACAAGCATGATTTGGAAATATTGAAGGTTTGCTTCCAGACTACTGCAATAAAGTGAATATCGCAATATCACAATAGAGCTATTCACATAGATTTTGTTTTGTTTTGTTTTCTGTTTCTTCAAGCATATAAAAGTTACGTTTATACTATACTGTAGTCTATTATGTGTATAATAACACTATGTCTAAAAGAACTGCATAGCTTAATAAAAAATACTTGACTGCTAAAACATGCAAACTATCATCTGCGACTTCAGCAAAGACCACTGACCACAGATCACCATGAAATAATTATAATGGAAAAGCTTGAATAATAGTTTCAATTATCAAAGTATGACACAGAGACCCCAAGTCAGCAAACAATGTTGGGAAAAAACAATGGTACTGATAATCAAACTTGCTCGATGCTATGTATCTTGGATCCTTCTTTAATTAAGCCAGTTGGTCATGGTAAAAGCAATAATAATATGATAATACTTTGTAACATGTTTTTCTAATTAATTTATTTATTTTAATTGGAGGCTAATTACTTTACAGTATTGTAGTGGTTTTTGCCATACATTGACATGAATCAGCCATGGGTGTACATGTGTCCCCCATCCTGAACCCCCCTCCCACACTCCTCTCCATCCCATCGCTCAGGGTCATCCCAGTGCACCAGCCCTGAGCACCCTGTCTCATGCACCAAACCTGGACTGGGGATCTATTTCACAAATGGTAATATACATGTTTCAATGCTATTCTCTCAAATCATCCCACCCTCAACTTCTCCCATAGAGTCCCAAAGACTATTCTTTACATCTGTGTCTCTTTTGCTGCCTTGCATATAGGGTCATCTTTACCATCTTTCTAAATTCCATATATATGCATTAATAGACTGTATTGGTGTTTTTTTTTTTCTGACTTACTTCACTCTGTATAATAGGCTCCAGTTTCATCCACCTCATTAGAACTGAGTCAAATGCATTCTTTTTAATAGCTGGGTAATATTCCATTGTGTATATGTACCACAGCTTTCTCATCCATTCGTCTGCTGATGGACATCCAGGTTGCTTCCATGTCCTTTGTAAACAGTGCTGCGATGAACATTGGGGTACACATGTCTCTTTCAATTCTGGTTTCCTTGTTGTGTATGTCCAGCAGTGAGATTGCTGGGTAATATGGCAGTTCTATTTCCAGTTTTTTAAGGAATCTCCACACTGTTCTCCATAGTGGCTGTACCAGTTTGCATTCCCACCAACAGTGTAAGAGGGTTCCCTTTTCTCTGCACCCTCCCCAGCATCTATTGTTTGTAGACTTTTTGATAGCAGCCATTCTGACTGGCATGAAATGGTATCTTGTTGTGGTATTGATTTACTTTTCTCTGATAATGAGTGATGTTGAGCATCTTTTCATGTGTTTGTTAGCCATCTGTATGTCTTCTTTGGAGAAATGTCTGTTTAGTTCTTTGGCCCATTTTTTGATTGGGTTGTTTATTTTTCTGGAATTGAGCTGCAGGAGCTGCTTGTATATTATGGGGATTAATTCTTTGTCAGTTGCTTCATTTGCTATTATTTTCTCCCATTCTGAAGGCTGTCTTTTCATCTTGCTTTTGGTTTCCTTCGTTGTGCAAAAGCTTTTAAGTTTAATTACGTCCATTTGTTTAATTTTGCTTTTATTTCCATAACTCTGAGAGGTGGGTCGTTAGAGGATCCTGCTGTGATTTATGTTGGAGAGTGTTTTACCTATGTTTTCCTCTAGGAGTTTTATAGTTTCTGGTTTTACATTTACATCTTTAATCCATTTTGAGTTTATCTTTGTGTACGGTGTTAGAAAGTGTTCGAGTTTCATTCTTTAACAAGTGGTTGACCAGTTTTCCCAGCACCACTTGTTAAAGAGATTGTCTTTTCTCCATTGTATATTCTTGCCTCCTTTGTCAAAGATAAGGTGTCCATAGGTGCGTGGATTTATCTCTGGGCTTTCTATTTTGTTCCATTGATCTATATTTCTGTCTTTGTGCCAGTACCATACTGTCTTGATGACTGTGGCTTTGTAGTATAGCCTCAAGTCAGGCAGGTTGATTCCTCTATTTCCATTCTTCTTTCTCAAGATTGCTTTGGCTATTTGAGGTGTTTTGTATTTCCATACAAATTGTGAAATTATTTGTTATAGTTCTGTGAAAAATACCGTTGGTAGCTTGATAGAGATTGCGTTGAATCTATAGATTGCTTTGGGTAGTATACTCATTTTCACTATATTGAATCTTCCAATGCATGAACATGGTATATTTCTCCATCTATTTGCGTCCTCTTTGATTTTTTCCATCAGTGTTTTATAGTTTTCTATATATAAGTCTTTTGTTTCTTTAGGTAGACTTATTCCTAAGTATTTTATTGTTTTCATTGCAATGGTGAATAGAATTGTTTCCTTAATTTCTCTTTCTGTTTTCTCATTGTTAGTGTATAGGAATGCGAGGGATTTCTGTGTGTTAATTTTATATCCTGCAACTTTACTATATTCATTGATTAGCTCTAGTAATTTTCTGATGGTGTCTTTAGGGTTTTCTATGTAGAGGATCATGTCATTTGCAAACAGTGAGAGTTTTACTTCTTCTTTTCCAATCTGGATTACTTTTATTTCTTTTTCTGTTCTGATTGCTGTGGCCAAAACTTCCAAAACTATGTTGAATAGTAGTGGTGAGAGTGGGCACCCTTGTCTTGTTCCTGACTTTAGGGGAAATGCTTTCAATTTTTCACCATTGAGGATAATACTTGTAGTGGGTTTATCATATATGGCTTTTATTATGTTGAGGTATGTTCTTTCTATGCCTGCTTTCTGGAGGTTTTTTTTTTTTTATCATTAGTGGATGTTGAATTTTGTCAAAGGCTTTCTCTGCATCTATTGAGATAATCATATGGTTTTTTCTTTCAAATTTTTTAATGTGGTGTATCACAGTGATTGTTTTTTGAATATTGAAGAATCCTTCCATCCCTAGGATAAAGCCCACTTGGTCATGATGTATGATCTTTTTAATATGCTGTTGGATTCTGTTCTAGAATTTTGTTAAGGATTTTTGCATCTATGTTCATCAGTGGTATTGGCCTGTAGTTTCCTTTTTTTGTGGCATCTTTGTCTGGTTTTGATATTAAGGTGATGGTGGCCTCATAGAATAAGTTTGGAAGTTTACCTTCCTCTGCAAATTTCTGGAAGAGTTTGAATAGGATAGATGTAAGCTCTTCTCTAAATTTTTGGTAGAATTCACCTTGAAGCCATCTGGTCCTGGGCTTTTGTTTGTTGGAAGATTTCTGATTACAGTTTCGAGTTCCATGCTTGCGATGGGTCTGTTAAGATTTTCTATTTCTTTCTGGTTCAGTTTTGGAAAGTTATACTTTTCTAAGAATTTGTCCATTTCTTCCAAGTTGTCCATTTTATTGGCATATAGTTGCTGATAGTAATCTCTTATGACCCTTTGTATTTCTGTGGTGTCTGTTGTGATTTCTCTATTTTCATTTTTAATTTTGTTGATTTTATTCTTCTCTCTTTTTTCTTGTTGATGAGTCTGGATAATGGTTTGTCTATTTTATTTATCTTCTCAAGAACCAGCTTTTAGTTTTGTTGATTTTTGCCATAGTCTCCTTTTTCTTTAGTCTCCTTTTCCTATAGTTTCTTTTTCATTTATTTCTGCCCTAATTTTTATGATTTCTTTCCTTCAGCTAACCCTGGGGTTCTTCATTTCTTCTTTTTTTTAGTTGCTTTAGGTGTAGAGTTAGGTTATTTATTTGATTTTTCTTTTGTTTCTTGATGTAAGCTTGTATTGCTATCAACTTTCCACTTAGCACTGCTTTTACTGAATCCCATAGGTTTTGGGTTGTTGTGTTTTCATTTTCATTTGTTTTTATGCATATTTTGATTTCTTTGCTGATTTCTTCTATGATTTGTTGGTTATTAAGAAGCACGTTGTTTAGCCTCCTTATATTTGTATTTTCAGAGAAGGCAATGGCGACCCACTTCAGTACTCCTGCTCGGAAAATTCCATGGACGGAGGAGTCTGGTAGGCTGCAGTCCGTGGGATCGCTAAGTGTTGGTCTCAACTGAGCAACTTCACTTTCCTGCATTGGAGAAGGAAATGGCAACCCACTCCAGTGTTCTTGCCTGGAGAATCCCAGGGACGGGGGAGCCTGATGAGCTGCCATCTATGGGATCGCACAGTGTCGGACATGACTGAAGCAACTTAGCAGCAGCAACAGTTTGTATTTTTAACAGTTTTTTCCCCGTAGTTGACATCTAATCTTAATGTGTTGTGATCAGAAAAGATGCTTGAAATGATTTCAATTTTTTTGAATTTACCAAGGCTAGATTTATGGCCCAGGCTGTGATCTATCCTAGAGAAAGTTCCGTGTGCACTTGAGAAAAAGGTGAAATTCATTGTTTTGGGGTGAACTGTCCTATAGATATAAATTAGGTCTAACTGGTCCATTGTATCATTTAAAGTTTGTGTTTCCTTGCTAATTTTCTGTTTAGTTGATCAATCCATAGGTGTGAGTGGAGTATTAAAGTCTCCCACTATTATTGTGTTACTGTTAATTTCCCCTTTCATATTTGTTAACATTTGCCTTACATATTGCGGTGCTCCTATGTTGGGTACATATATATTTATAATTTTTATATCTTCTTCTGGATTGATCCTGTGATCATTATGTAGTGTCCTTCTTTGTCTCTTTTCACAGCCTTTATTTCAAAGTCTATTTTATCTGATATGAGTATTGCAACTCCTGCTTTCTTGTGGTCTCAATTTGCATGAATTATCTTTTTCCATCCCTTCACTTTCAGTCTGTATGTGTCCCTTGTTTTGAGGTGGGTCTCTTGTAGACAGCATATGTAGGGGTCTTGTTTTTGTATCCACTCAGCCACTCTTTGTCTTTTGGTTGGGGCATTCAACCCATTTACATTTAAGGTAATTATTGATAAGTATGGTCCCATTGCCATTTACCTTGTTGTTTTGGGTTTGAGTTTATAAACCTTTCCTGTGTTTCTTGTCTAGAGAAGATCCTTTAGCATTTGTTGAAGAGCTGGTTTGGTGGTGCTGAATTCTCTCAGCTTTTGCTTGTCTGTAAAGCTTTTGATTTCTCCTTCATATCTGAATGAGATCCTTGCTGGGTATAGTAATCTGGGTTGTAGGTTTTTCTCTTTCATCACTCTAAGTATGTCCTGCCATTCCCTTCTGGCTTGAAGAGTTTCTATTGAAAGATCAGCTGTAATCCTTATGGGAATCCCCTTGTGTGTTATTTGTTGTTTTTCCCTTGCTCCTTTTATTATTTGTTCTTTGTGTTTGATCTTCATTAATTTGATTAATATGTGTCTTGAGGTGTTTCACCTTGGGTTTATCCTGTTTGGGACTCTGGGTTTCTTCGACTTGGGTGGCTATTTCCTTCCCCATTTTAGGGAAGTTTTCAACTATTATCTCCTCAAGTATTTTCTCATGGCTTTTCTTTCTGTCTTCTTCTTCTGGGACTCCTATGATTCGAATGTTGGGGTGTTTAACATTGTCCCAGAGGTCTCTGAGGTTGTCCTCATTTCTTTTCATTGTCTTTTCTTTTTTCCTCTCTACTTCATTTATTTCCACCATTACATATTCCACCTCACTTATCCTATCTTCTGCCTCAGTTATTTACTGTTGTTTCCTTCCATAGTGCTTTTGATCTCAGTTATTGCATTATTCATTATTGATTGACTCTTTTTTATTTCTTATAGGTCCTTGTTAAACATTTCTTGCATCTTCTCAATCCTTGTCTCCAGGCTATTTATCTGTAACTCCATTTTGTTTTCAATTTTGGATCATTTTTACTATCATTATTCTGAATTCTTTTTCAGGTAGACTCCATATCTCCTCCTCTTTTGTTTGGTTTGGTGGGCATTTATCATCTTCCGTTACCTGCTGAATATTTCTCTGCCTTTTCATCTTGTTTAGATTGCTGTGTTTGGTGTGGCCTTTCTGTATTCTGGCAGTTTGTGGTTCCTCTTTATTGTATAGGTTCCTCCCTGTGAGTGGGGTTGGATGAGTGGCTTGTCAAGGTTTCCCGGTTAGTGAAACTTGGGTTAGTGTTCTTGTGGTTGAAGCTGGATCTCTTCTCTCTGGAATGCAGTGAAGTGCCCAGTAGTGAGTTTTGTGGTGTCTATGGGTTTGGTGTGATTTTTGGCTGCCTGTATTTTTGTGCTCAGGGTTATATTCCTGCAATGCTGGGAAATTAGCTTGTTATATCTTGCTCTGAAACTTGTTGGCTCTTGGGTGGAGCTTGGTTTCAGTGTAGGTATGCGGCTTTTGGATGAGCTCTTGTCGATTAATGTTCCCTAAAGTCAGGAGTTTTCTGGTGTTCTCAAGTTTTGGACTTAAGCCTCCTGCCTCTGGCTTTCAGTCTTATTCTTACAGTAGCCTCAAAACTTCTCCATCCATACAGCACAGTTGATAAAATATCTGGGTTAGTGGCAAAAAGATTCTCCACAGTAAGGGACACCCAGAGTGGTTCACAGAGTTACATGGAGAAGAGAAGAGGGAGGATGGAGATAGAGGTAGCCAGGAGGAGAAGAAGGGTAATCAAAAGGGGAGGGGGAAATCTAGCCAGTAATCAATTCCCTGTGTGCTCTCCACAGTTTGGAACACTCAGAGAGGCTCATGGAGTTACATAGAGAAGAGAAGAGGGAGGAAGGAGATAGAGGTGACCAGGAGGAGAATAAGGGGAGTCAAAAGAAGAGAGAAAAATCTAGCCAGTAATCAGTTCCCTAAGTGTTCTTCACAGTCCAGAACACCCAAAGAGATTCACAGAGTTAAGAAGAGAATAGAAGGGAGAGGGAGGCGGTAAAGGTGACCTCGGGGAGAAAAGGAGAGTCAAAAGGGGGAGAGGGCAATCAAGCCAGTAATCACACTCCTAAGTAAAAACAGGTATTGAAGATTAGATTCTTAAAGGTCCAAAACTGATAACAAATACCAAAAATCAAAGATTAAAAGTCTAGAGTAGAGGTTAGACTCTCAAATACAATATTAAAAATACAAAACAAAATCACAAAAATTATAAAAAATATATAGATATATGAAATTTGCTTTAAAAATTGGATCTTTTTTTTGCAAGGTAATAGTAGGTTATGAAAATGAAAGTTAAAGGAGTAATAAAGAACTTAAAAATAAAATAATTAATAAAAATGATAATAATAAAATATATCTAGGAATTTCTCTGGAGCTCTTGAGGGCAGTGTGGGGTCAGTTCAGTTTCAGCTAGTTCCTTGTTCCAGCTTATACTTCTTCTCAAGTTCTATAGGTCCCTTCCAATGTAGTCAATGCTAACCACAGGGTTTTAATCTGCTGCACCTGTCACTTCCAAAGTGGTTCCCTCTTCTTTATTTTGGCTTCCTCTGTTTGTAAGTCTCTTCAGTGTCTAATTTCCAACCTGACACAAGTGGGGGAAGGTGGTCACTTATTTAGGCTCACTTGTTCAGTTGTGCTGTAGGGAGGGAGGAATACTACAAATAAATATCACTGGCATGTGTGGGGAGTGCTCACAGTGTATGGACCACACTGGGTTTGCCCCAGTTCACAGCACATATGCTTTCCCAGTCTACACTGCTCAGGCTCCAGGTTGCTCTGCAGGGAAAGTGTGCAAAGCGGGTCCTGGGTTTTGTGAACTTCCCGGGTCTAAGCTGCTCAGGTTCAGGTTCTTAGATAGTCCACAAGACACAGACTCAGTTGGGCCTGCATTTTGTGCCCTTCCTGGGTCCAAGCAACTCAGGCGACCAGGTGCTTGGTGAGCACACTGTCCCAGAGGGTCTATGCATCTTAATCACCTCCGGTTGCAGCCAGCTGCTTGGTTCCCTGGGTGCACTGGAAGAGCGCCATCTCAGGTGTGCCGTGTGTCTCCTCTGGGGAGCTGATCTCTGGCTGTGACCCTCCTGGCAGATGTCAACCATCCAGGATCTCAGGAAGACTTGGTTAGCAACTGGGAGCCTGCTCACAATTTGGTGGAGGATGCCATCTCTGGCACTGAGGTTGCCCCTTGCTTTCCCACTCTGGCTGTCACCCACCTGCCTCTCTGCCTCCTTTGGGGTGATAGGCCGGTCCACAGCTGGCTAGCTCTCCTCTGGTATTCACTCAGTCCTTTGTTCTGTGAGCAGGCCGGGCTGTGACTTAGGTTAGAGCTTTTCAGGGGAAACTTCTCTCTCTCTTTTTTTCTCTCTCTCTGGCTATCCTACAGTTTGGGTTGCTGCCTCACATTAGCTCCCTCAGATTGTCCTCAGGGCATTCAGGCCCGGTCCTTACCCTAAGCATGCAACCCGCGCCTCCTTGTTCAGCCACCGCTCGCTGGTGGTGGACATGAGCGTCTGGGCTACTTCTCCACTGGGAGTTGCAGTTAGGCACGTATTCTGTGGGTTTTCTTCTTTCCTCCCTGTTATGTTGCCCTCTGAGATTTCAAAACTCCCTACAGACTTGCCGGTGAGAGGGTTTCCTGGTTTTTGGAAACTTCTCTTCCTTCACAACTCCCTCCCCAGGATGGATCTCTGTCCCTAACTCTTTTGTTTCTCTTTTTGTCTTTTATATTTTGTCATACCTCTTTTTGAAGAGGCTGGGCTGCCTTTCGGGGTGCCTGGTGTCCTACACCAGCATTCAGAAGTTGTTTTGTGGAAGTTGCTCAGCATTCAGATGATCTTTTGCTGAAATTGTGGGGGAGAAAGTGGTCTCCCCATCCTATTCCTCTGCCATCTTAAGACCACCCCAACACGTGTTTTAAATTTTTTATCCTCTGAACACAACTGTGAGATAAATAGTGTTTGCATAATTTGTTTGCATAATTTGTTCACTGAGTCCCTAATATGTGTCAGACACTGTACAGAGGGTAACTCTGATGTCAGTGTGACATTGTTCCTGTCCTCAAGGAGTTCATGCTCTAGTAGAGAGACACAGAACATGTTGTCATGGTAGGACAGCACTGAAACATTTGGCCTTTGTCCCTCCACAAAGTACATTCACCTGAGGGAGGTGACTGTTCTTCTCTGGATGTTTAAAACACAAAATCAGGAATAAAAGAGAAGTCATAAGAGGAATGCTTCTCTAAAAGCAGAAAAACTCAAAGAGTGAAATGTGGGGCCAAAGTTTTAATTGAACTACATAAACAGCAGTAACAGATGGTGGTATTGCACAGATATAGACAAGGAGTAGTGGGTTTTCAGAGAATACTGCAACTTTGAGATGTGGGGAGATCTGGGAGAATCCAGAAGACTGTTTGGGACAGAGGGAATAGCAAAAGTTTGGTAGGAGACATAGTATTTCCCCAGTCCTTGTAAGACATATTTCATCTCACCACATGGAAATAAAATCAAAGGCACCCCAAATAGAGGAAACAGTGTGAGCAACCTATAAAGACTGGAATGTACACCTGCAACAGAATGTATTATGATTCAGCTGGAAAAATTAGCAGTGGACAAATCAGAGTACTGGGAGTTCAGTTTGGAAAGGTATGTTGGAAGAGATCATGGAATTTGTTCACGCAGGATCCAGAGAGTCTGAGTAACTTATTGCTGGATTTGGACATGTGTGACTCCATTCCCCTTTAAGGAAGAACTTGCTGCCCTGCTTTTGGGAATGCTATCAACAGATGACCCATTTTGTGGCAAAGGTTTTGCAACCATGGATGCATGCCAGTGGGATCCACTAGTTCTTCTATACAGTGAATCACTTGATGGTAGCCTATCCCATAGAATGTTGAAGAGATTCTTACAAAGTTTATCGAAGGTGCCAACTTGGGGGTGTAGAATGGTGATTCTGCTCTTTGGGGTGTGTGTTCAAACACTGACACGAGACTGTTGTGTCCCAAACAGTTACAATACATGGGCCTGGGATCAAGGAGTCTGCGCAGAATTAGTCCTCTTGCCATTGCTCCTAGAGACCCACTTGGAAATGGGTCTTTCCTATCCCCATAACATGAGTCTCTACTGAATTAGAAGTCCTTATGTCCAGGGAGTGGAACACTTCCACCACTGGGCACATTAATGTTTTCATTGAAACTGAAGTTATTTTAGCTGTGTGGTCATTAGGGGCATCATTTGTCAGTAGACTAGCAGACAAAGAAAATAGCTACAATTCTGGTGAAAACTAAATCTTATAATCAAGAGGAGCTAGACTCTGAGCTGCATAATCAGAACGGAGAGACCTTGGAGAGCTACTGAAGCATCCCTTGGAGCTTCTATGCCTGATAAGAGTGAAAGGAAAATTGCATCTTCCACAGATTGACAAAAGCAAAACAACCATGCTCATAACCCTCAGGAATAAAGACCTGAATCAAGTCACTTAGAATACGGAGATTTAATAGATTAGTCAGCAACTAAACATTGATATGAAAATAGCAACCAAAGTCTCAGACTCCTCAAGGAAGAGGCTCTCCATTGTCTGACTGGACAATTACCTAGACCAGCTACAGCCCTGGACAAAGGTAAGAACAATCTAGAAAAATTTATCTAGAGGGTGGAGATAATAATCAATGTTTATGGTCATGGGGAAAGCTTCAGCAGTGGGTACTATAGCTCATACCATTAATCCTAATTGCTTAATATTATTAAAAGTATGTAATTGGATGCCACCTTGAAGAGTAGTTGACAGTGTAATGAATGTGGGTTACAAGTAGATCTTCATGGCATAAGGGTGGGTTGGAGCAGGTGCTTTTGCTAGTCTAAAACATATCCTCTTCCTCACTCTTTCCAGGGGTGCAGACACTTTTGTGTGTGCTAACAGCACCCCTTCTCCAACATAAATCACTCATCTTGTTGAATTTCTGTCCTGCAATTTTCACTGAAGATGCAGAAGCCAGCTCAGTTCACATGCAGGAAATCCCTGGCAGTGAGGAGTGTTCATTCTGGACAGATTGGGATCTGATCAGTAAGTACACTAGCCATCCTCTCTATGGAAAGTTTTTGGAGGAATTCTATTTATTATAAGAGGACCAGGCTGAGTTGAGTCTCTGTCACCTATAAATGTGACCTCGAGAATGTGTCCTTCATTGGCTTTTTGTACTTCATGTCACATTTCCCTGTAGTATCTTTCTGGAATGTACTCCTAAATAAAATGTGTGTGTGCTCAGTCATTACATCATGTCCAACTCTTTGCGACCCCATGGACTGTAGCCTGCCAGACTTCTCTGTCCATGGGATTTCCCAGGCAAAAATACTGGAATGGGTTGCCATTTCCTTCTCAAGGGGATCTTCCCCATCCAGGGATCAAACCCATGTCTCCTGAATTAGCAGGTAAGTTCTTTACTAGGGAAGCCTCCCTAAAATATACCTATACCAAAATTTCTGTCTCAAGTCCTGTTTATTGGAGAACTCAAACTAAGACAATTTTGATGTAACTTTGGAAAACAAGGATATGTATACATAGTAGATTACATATAACAATGAACTGAGATGTCTGGGGAATCAAATAGGACAAAGAATAGCAAAGTATCATTATTTCGCAGCAATAAATAGTTTTACATGAAATGAGTTGGACAGTTAGAAAGAATTTTAGGGTTGGGGGAAAAGTCCATCTGTCATTTGTGTTAAGATGTTTATTATTAGGTGTCCTACATTGCTGTGCTTTGTGTACCAAACTAATACAGATTGAGCAGAACAACTGCATAAGTTGTTTATCTCCTCAATTTTTTTTAATACAGCATGTATTGCTTGTTTTCCTATTTATAAAGTGAGATCTATTTATCATAGAAAATTTGGATATTATAAAAATATATAGAAATGTTACTTGTAAGCCTAACATCCAAGATTTTCTCTAGGTAGTGTGAAACAAGTTTAAAGTTGTATGCTATCTATATTTCAATTCTGTATATAAATCTAGGACAGGATTATGCCATGTAAATATAAACTGAAAGGTCTATGTTTCAGACTGTGAATATGAAGCTCAAATCCTTGCTCCCTGCACCTTTATTCTTGTCCAACATCAAAACTCCTGTCATAAACCTGAAAATAATATTTTAGCCTACAAATATGCCATGGTTTGTTGACCCACTCATAGATAATTGAGGGTTTTTTAGTTTAATTAATTGATCATTATGATGTGGCCAAATCTACAATGAGACTAATAGTGTAAAAGGTTAGAAACACATTGTTTTTAAAAACATTGCCAAACTGCTTTTCTGAAAGATTAACTCAATCACGTTTCTATCAGATAGCAATGAGTAAACAGTCTCACTCTCACCAATTCCACGTTTGGTTGTTTTTTTTTTTTTTTTAAACAGTGATAGGCATGGATCATCAGGGGAGCCATATTAAGAGGATATTCCACACAAATGATTTTACTAAGTGCACTACTGGGCCTTATCCCCTGGAGAAGGGAATGGCTACCCATTCCAGTATTCTTACCTGGAGAATTCCACAGATAGAGGAAACTGGTGAGCTACAGTCCATAGGGTCATAAAGAGTTCAACACAACTGAGCAACTAATGCTTTCACTTTCACTGGGCCTTATCAGTTACTTCCTGGTAAGAATGAGTCTGAACACTTGATAAGACCTTCATATGGTACCATCTTGACCTGAACTAATTAATGAGGTCTACATCTAATTCATCATCATTTACTAATTTTATACATATTTGGTTTTACAACAGAGAAATCTATTTAAAAATATGACTCTTAGAGGTATGGCATTTTCATAAGAACTGAAACTTTTTAAAAAACTTAAAAAAAAAACAAAACAGATCATCCTCAATGCTGTTTAGCCCTCTGAGTCAAGCTCAAGTCCTCCCTCATGAGTAATGCTGTCTTCATTAATTTTCTTTTCTGCCAGATGGTTTGCTAATTTAAAATCCCTCAAGTGATAGGTGTTTTATTATAGACAACCCACTTGGCTGGGGAAAGTAAGACTGCAGCCTTTCACACCTTTACTGATGAAGTTAATGAGTTCATATCAAGTTTATGAAATTCATTTCACTTATTCAGACTTGCAGAATTGGATTCAGGGAGGAAGAACATGGATCTCAAGTTCCAGGAATGATTTGATAAAGTCCATCCAGAAAATGTTATGGAATCAAGAGAAAAAATATGTATAATGTTCTTTTCCATTAAGATTGTCAATATTTTTTAAGTGAAGGCCTTTATTAACTCACAGCCAGTCTATTGCCAAAGTTTCTTATTTAGTCTTCTGGGGATTTTAATTTCTTGCTTTTCTAAACTGCTCTTCATATGGCCATCATAATAATATCCCCGCAAATGCCTCTAATTCTTGCAACTGACAGTTATTTATGGTCCAAGTCCTTGGCTTGTCATTCAAATCATCCATTCCCAAGTTACCTTTCTTGTACGTCTCTGTACAAATCTGTCACTTTTGCCAAGATGAGTCCACTCACAGTAAAGTCACGTTAATTTCGGTCAGTTCAACTCTTTTGTTTATATTTCTAATCTTGGTTTTTCTATTTCTATTTTACTTACCATCTGAAGCCCAGTTCAAAGGCCACATCTCCTATTAAGCCTCTTTCATTTTCTCTTCTAGGAGTTATGTCACTTCTTCTGATCTCTTATGTGACTTGTTTTCTGCATTACTCGTGATTAACAATTGACATGTTGTCTTTTATTGCAGTTAGTTGAATTTATATGTGGTCACTTCAGATTATAAGCTACAATAGTGCAGGAAACATAGTTTATGGATTGTTTATATTCCTTATTGTACTTGCAGAGAACTTGTGAAAAGTAGGTGATAGATCAATATTTATTGGAAGTTCAAATGCATTTTCCAGGCAGTGATGAAAAATATTTAATGACTCATAATAAAACAGGATATGGAATTGCTTATCATGAAACATTCCAAGAAGAACTAAATAATATACTTTATTGATGGCACTAACGTGCACAAACTAGAGTTTTCTAATAACAGATTTAATTCAGGTATGTGGATAATTTTAAAGTAAGAATTTAAGTATACACTTAAAATAGCTCAGACCAATATATGACATTTAAATGAATAAAAATTAAAGCATCATTTTGTAACTCAGTTACTGATATAGAGAAGATCATCCTTAAGAAAATTATGGGCTTCCCAGGTGACACTGGTGGTAAAGAATCCACCTGCAATGCAGGAGACACAGGAGACCTGGGTTTGATCCCTGGGTAGGGAAGATCCCCTGGAGGAGGGCATGACAACCCACTCCGGTATTCTTGCCTGGAGAATCCCCATGGACAGAGGAGCCTGGTGGGCCACAGTCCATAACGTTGCAAAGAGTTGGACAAGACTAAAGTGACTTAGAACACACTCAGACAAGAAAATTACATAATTTCAGTTTAATGAAAGAGTGTTTGCCTTCTTAGTTAATTATTACAGAGAGGTTCAGAATTTTTTCAGGAAGTTTTTCGAGGGTTTGTATCTCTTTCAACATTTAGGAGAAATCTGGCCTAATTTATATACTAATAAGTTTAAAGAGAAAGGGCTCTGCCTCTATTTTCTATACCATTTACACCCTCATCAAAAATGGTGCTCCATCCTAAGCATGTACTATTGCTGGAATGTCAGCATATAAATATAAAAAAATCTTCTCTTGAACTTTGAAACATAGTCTTTGCTGATCAAGAACTTAGAAAATTAGAGTGATCAAATATTCACTTATCAACAAATGCTTCTTGGGCATCCATATGTACTAGGTGGTATTTCAAAAGGTAAAATATTTCAGTTGTAAACAGACAAAGTTTTTAACCATATGGAGTATATAACTGGGTAAGATAGATTGGTGGCTCAGTGGTAAAGAATCCAACCCGCTGCCAAAGCAGGAGATGTAGGTTCAGTCCCTGGATCGGGAAGTACCCTGGAGAAGAAAACAGCAACTGACTCCAGTATTCTTGCCTGGGAAATCCCATGGACAGAGGAGCCTGGCGGGCTACAGTCCGTGGGACCGTAAAAGAGTAGAACATGATTTATTGACTAAACAAAAACAACAAGATACACAAAAAACCCAAAACATAATACATAAATTATATTACAACACAAGAGCTTAAGATAAAAGAAATAGAGATAAAATGATTAGGAGTTGGGGGGAGTACAGCTTACAAGTTTTCTAATTTTAATTCTTAGTTCATGTTTACATGTACTAACCCAGTACAATGTAAACTTTTTAAAAGTATAATTATGTTATGTAATATTATGATATATAGCCCTGAAAACAGCAGTGAGTTAGCAAGGTAAAACAAATTATGAATATATCTTACTCATTTAATGGATTATTCATGAAGTGAAAAAGTATGTCACTCAGTCATGTCCAACTCTTTGTGACCCAATGGATGGTAGCCTGCCAGGCTCCTCTGTCTATGGGATTCTCCAGGCAAGAATACTGGAGTGGGTTGCCATGCCCTCAATCAGGAGATTTTCCCAACCTAAGGATTGAACCTGCAATTCTTATTCTGCACTGACAGGGGAATTCTTCACCACTAGCGCCACCTGGGAAGAAAAGTTATGTCATAATTAGATTTTCATTTTAAAATACTGCTTTGATCACCATGCAAAGAGCGGCCTGTTTAGAATACAGATGACTGTCACAATTATGAGGCAAGAGATAATTGTGGCTTGACTGAGGTAGAACTTGGAGGGAAGAGAAGTAACCAGATATGTTTTAGAGACAGAATCAAATAAGACCTGCTCATAGTAATAAACAATAAGTGATAAAAATTAAAAGATAAGAAATTAATTAAGACTCCTTGGTGACTGACTTAAGCAGAAGAATGATGCCACTTGCTACCCAATGGGAAAGATTAAATGAAGTACAGGATTGAAGGAGGTTGGTATAGAACAAATTAAGAATTTCGATTTATAGAGAATAAAATGTTGGTTACCAGGGGATGGAGGGGTGAGAGAATAAGATTGATTTGTTTAAGGAGACAAACTTGGAATGAATAGTAAATAAGTCATATAGATCTAATGCCTAGTATAATGACTACAGACAGTGATATTGTATTTTAATTATGTGATGTGGTAAATGGGCTTCCCAGGCAACTCTCGTAGTAAAGAATCCACCAGCAATTGGCGACATGGATTCCATTCCTGAGTTGGGAATATCCCCTGGAGGAGAATATGGTAACCCACTCCAGTACTCTTCACTGGAGAATTCCACGAACAGAGGAGCCTGGAGGGCTGTAGACCATGGGACCGCAAAGAGTCGGCATGACTGAAGCAACTTAGCAGGCACACACACACACAATGTTATAAACATCACAATGGCAAACAGCCTTACAATATATAAACATACCAAAGTAACATATTACACAACTTTAATATACACAATGTTTTATGACAAACTTTTTTCAGTTAAAAAAATTCTGTTTCAGCTGAGTCCCTTTAATCAGGTCATTAGATACCCATATCAACAAGTCAAGTAGTGAGAGACCCATGAATCTGGGATTCTGGGAAAAAGTCAGGGCTTGAACTCCATTCCAAAATCAGTTTTCTAAACTAAATAAATATATTGACTTCAAATTTAAGAGATTTCTTTTGGAAATTATATCTATATTACTCTGATTATATGCTCAGTTTGTGGAAAATCTTGGGCAGGAGGCACTTCCAGGGAGATGATACCCACAGGCTATCTTTTAAATTGAAATCACATGGTGGGACTGAAGAGTGGGGTCTTACAATCTGTAATTGTCCTTATCGCACTTATTGCTTCAGAATACAAATGAGCTGTCCATAAAAATTCAAACATTTTTTATAGTGCCTTTAACAGGTGAAAATTTTTAATTTTAGCAACCTTTAAGTTGTTGTTTTTTTTTTTTCTGGAAGAAAAAATAAGATCTTAACTGAGGAAATGTAATCAGTATTATCAAGACCAAAGAAGAAGAACTGAAATGTTAATATCTTGTTTTTTAATGAGCTAAGGCCTCATTGACCAGAACTTTCAATGGTTAAATCTACTTGCTTTTCTTTTCTTTCTCTTTGAAAGAAAATATTCTAAGCTCATCAAGTGGAAATTGTGCTCATGGTATTCATTCTTTATTCAGGATATAAGGATTATTAATACTGCCAGGATTATTTTTCCTAATTAATCATATTAAATTTCATATTCCTCAGATCTCTCACTATTATTTTTTATTTTATTTTAAACACACCCTCTAACCACAGATCAAATGTGTAGTGGATCAAGTCCTCATTATTATATTTCTTTCATTTTACTTCTGTTTGACTCTAACAAAAATCTCACTGCTGCCAATTTCCAAAGAATTAATAGCTGTGTACTCTATCAATGTCACACACACACAAAAAAATGAGCCTTGGAATATATTTAGAACAGAGTCATAGTAATTTTGTTAATTGACATCTTTAGCTCAAAAAATTGAAAAGTGCATATTTTCAATGTGTTATCACTTACAAAACTCTTCTTTTAAGGCTCAAACATTCTGTAAACTTGGGATATAGAACAGTTTAGGAAGAAACACTGTGTTTAATATATATGATTCATTTCATCTTACTGTCATCAGAGGCTCATTAATTAATAAGAAAAAAATTGATTGATGGTAAAACACTAACACTTGCAACACTCACTTCTAGGACAGAGATTATGGAGCATTTTAGATTCCTTTTAATCCCTGCAGCAAACACTTGCTCTAGAGTTATCTATTGGTATATAGTTGTACTATTCACTTCCATCTCTTTTTCTCCCTATTCTGTGACTTTTTGCATTTCCATATTATAAAGTGTACATTCCACTACTTTTAACCCATTGTGATGGCCTTTGAAGAATCAAAACAATGCAAAATTTAATATGAACATGAATCTGTGTTGTCTTGAGTAGAGAATAGTCATTTTGCAGTGAAAAAAAAATTTTTTTTTTTACTTCTTAGCCTATCTTTTTTATTTCCCCCTCCTCCCCAGAAGATACCAACTAAAGCAATTCAGTAGTATAGGGAGAAGAAATTTCAGGTTTTGCTCTTTGTTCTTAGATTTCCCATTTGATTTTTATTTAACCTAATCCAAGTAGGCCTAAAAGACTTCTCATAGATTTCTTGTATGAGATGCTAGTGAGAAATGTTATCTGGTATGTGCAGGAGAAGTTTATTTTCCCCCTATTTAAAATGAAAAATGACTTTTACAGTCTAATTTTCCTAAGAAAAAAATCAGATATTTTGACCTTGTTATTTGTGAAATAATCCTCTTTTTCCAGAAGTAAGACATAATATATGTCAATGAAATAACTGTCTTCAATCAACATGAAATTTCGTATTTCTAAAGGTATATTTAATTAAAGGTAAAGGTATATTTTAATTTGTGGGATTTACAACAGGCAAATTATGGGCAACAATTAATAGTTTATCTACTAAAACCTTTTTTTCAAAGCAATATTAACAAAAGTATAATGTTAGGCCAAATTTTTTGTAAGACATTGGAGAATTTTTTTTTCCATTGAGTGACATACCAGGCTCAAATATAGGGCCAGCAGTTATGCATTTAATGTGTATTTAAATATCTTCTGTAGAAACATAGTCAAATGCAAATATATGAAGCATTACTTCAAACCAAAAATAATTAATTTACCTCTTTGCTAAGAACCCTTATTTATTTGCTATTTCTTTTCTTTTTTTTGCTACAGAGTCAAACTTGAGATAAGTACACAAAGATCTCATTTTCAACTGACAGGAGATGATGTCTATCCTAATGTTTGGTTATTGTTAAGAATAAACTTGCTCACCCAAGTAAGGGTTGAAAACTAACGTAAGTTTTTCAATACTTTCCTATAAATGACAATTTATTCTCCTTTCACAGAAAGTGAGATCTTGTCTTGGGACATATTGGGAAATTTCAACTTAAATGTATGAACTGCAGTTCAACAATATTCTTCCTCTTTTCTTCAAGTCAGATTCCCAGGCTGAGAAAGGGTCATTACCATGTTAAGCAGGGTCGTCACCATGTTAAGCACTTAGAGGGAAAGTGAATTCTGGGGGCAATGCTGTTCTTTTACACTGTGGCTCCTCAAGAGGGTTTTCGAAAAGATGAGATCTACCAATATCTTTCCTCACTCTCGGGACCAAGAGGCAGTGGAAACATTTCAAGATTTTCTTTTGCAACACAATTTTTCAAAAGATTTTGTTTCTTTTAAATCTGAGACTCTCATCACTGGAAGTCAAAACATTTTCTGAAGAGCCTTATAGGGGTTTGTTCAACTGGTTCACGTGGTAAAAAAATGTGTGCTGAGCAGACAGGTTTTTGCAGCCATTCTTCAACTTCAAAACACTCAGCAACATCTGCAATTTACCTTTCAACTCAAACATCCTGGGAAGAATACCTCTGCTAAACCACCAGATAGCTATCTATAGTAGGAGAGTTCTGAGCTCTTTTCTAAATTTTTGCAGAGTTTTCAAAACATTTCCAAGTGAACAGCCATTGTTTGTCTAATAAAGTTAACCATTCTTGTACCATCATTCATACATTTTTAAACATTTGCATTTCCAAGAATATCAGCACCTATCTGTGAAGAAAGCAGTGCATTGTGGCTTTATTTTATAAGAGTTGAAATATATTGTAAGGTCAGTCATTGGAAGGACACTAGCAATACAGATGCCAAGCCAGTTCCTCCAGGACAAATCCTTTGTTTACAAAACTAAATATATCTTGCCTTTGCCTTTTTTCATGCAGTTCTTTGCAGCTGGAAAAGTTTTCTTGAATTTCAACATCATTTACAAATCTTACAAATACAGTAGTGTGACATTTATTGGTGAAATCTGTTGACTCATCAACCTGGAGAGAGAAGCTATTGTTTTTCAGGTTATTATATCCAACCTTTCCAGCACAATGGGACCTACCATCAATACATCAACTGATTTACTATTTCAAAGTGGAACCTTTTCATGTTATCATACTGTATCTTGTCACAGCATTTTGCTTTCTCATTTTACATGCTGGAATTATTAGTTTTTCTTTTCTGGGCAATAGGTTTTGCTGTTACTAAGTAAATTATTTCCCAGGCCTTTCAAATCTGAGCTTTTATTTTGTTTGTTTTGGGATTCCAATAGTTGTTTGAAGTGATCAGAACCTTTATTTATCAAATGGCAATGAATTCGGTAGAACTATTGAAAGCTGTTTTTCATAGATAATGTACAATGCAATAAGGAAGTCTTGAATTACAAACCCAGGTAAAATGCATTTTTAAGTAACTCTCATGGCAGAAACAGGTGATTTTGTGTCTCCTGTTCCATTACTACAGTGAAATGACATATAGGATTTTAATTCCTTATCATTAATCTCATCAAAATTTTCCAGTCCTATATCTAGAATCCCCCTCTTCTTTCTGACACCTCATCCTCAAAAATTGCCACCTTAGACCTTATATGTTTGTAATATGTGTATGTCATATGTAACTAATTAAATGTGAAACAAAAGGGCATAATAAATAAGTAAGCAAAAAATTGCCAAAATATATGAAGTATTCAAAATATACTTTACTTCTAACTGACACCATTCACATTTTATAACATTTAATTCATGAGTAAAGAGGTAGGACTTCCCTGGTGGTCCAGTGGTTAAGAATCTGCCTGCCAATGCAGAAGACACGGGTTTGATTCTTGGTCTGGGAAGATGCCACTTACCACAGGGCAACTAAGCCCCTGCACCAGAAGTACTGATCCCTCACTCTAGAGCCTGCCAGCTGCAACTACTAAGCCTGTGATCCACAATCACTGAAGCCCTTGCTCCCAGAGCCTGTACTCCTCATCAAGAGAAGCCACTGAAATGAGAAGCCCATACACCACAACTAGAGAGTAGCCCCCACTTGCTGAAACTAGAGAAAGACTGTGGGCAGCAGCAAAGATTCAGTGCAGCTAAAAGTAAATTAATTTTTTAAAAAGGAAGAAATTGAGGTCCCCTGCCAAAAAAATTAAGAGTGAAGAGGTAGAGGAAGGTTGGGGAGTGTAAGCAGATGACCCATGACACTTAAGAATTTCTTTTAGAGATTATAAGTCTCTGTCAGGTCTCTAACCTCACAAACCATCTCTTGGTTGCATGCACCTGGGCTAAAATAAAAAATATTGATGCCAAATAGGTCTCGCTACATTTACAAATATGAAGAATGAAGGAAGATAGGAATCTGGTAAAGAAAACTGAGTGAGTGTTCCATATATTGCTTAAGGAGAGCCTACTCTGCGACTGGAGGGAAATATGCTAGCAAATGTTTTATAGTTTCCACTGCTTTCAGTCAGATGGAATGGGAATGTACAGAAAGCCCTATTGGAAATATCCAGGAAAGCTACCAAGGAAACCTCAAAAGCAGACTCCACTATTGACTCTTCTACCATTTAGACTTCAGTTTTCTCATCCATAAACCTAGTGGGTTAATGGATGAGCAAACTTCATATTCTGAGATCCTATAATTTTGCTTCTTTTTCTCAACAGGAGGCTTAAATATATTAAAGCGAGTCACTCATTTCTCCTTCTATCATAAATTCAAATTTTGTCAAACATCCTGCCTCATGCTGCATTGGAGAATTCCACTCCATCTGCTTTCTCCTTATAAAATAAGGAGGCATAGCCTTCTAAACTGCAGATGGCAGTAACAAAAATTGCAAGAGTTGTAGGTGTGCATGCTAAAATAACTTTAATTGTGTCTGACTCTTTGCAGCCTCATGGACTGTAGCCTGTCAGGTTCCTCTGTCCATGGAATTCTCAAGGCAGGAACACTGGAGTGGGTTACCATTTTGTCCTCCAGGGGATCTTCTCAAACCAGGGATCAAACCCATGTCTCTTGTGTCTCCTACATTGGCGGGTGGGCTCTTTACCTTTAGCACCAACTTGAAAGCCTGGGTTATAGATACAGTGTTGCAGAAATTAAACAGACTAGCTGTGGTGATAAAATACTTAGTATCACTCCCCACTATTGTTCTGCTGTAGATTTCAGATTCTACATTTTCACATCCTGAAAAAGACATGGGATATATATCATTTGAAATGTGCTGGCACAGAGGTATTCAACTTGTTTATCTAGGACAGTCATGTCATGACTCAATCCTCAAACTGCATGACTAAATATTCAGCATCTGTTATTCACCCTCACACTTTGTTGTTGATTGGAAGCCAAAAAAAAAAATTCATGCCTTCCTCTCTTCACACAACAGAAGGTAAACTGTTGGCACTCAGTTAAATAATGCCATTATAAAGACTGTTATGTTTGAAACATAACTAAAAAATATCTCATATACCACTTGAAGCATTTTTTTTTAAAGGCTATGATATAGTTAAAAACAAATAACTGTTGATTACTTTCAAATTTCTCCTAGGAGTATTAACCAAAATAGCAGGAGCTTGAAAGTTAAATTTCATGTTAGTAAACTTATTTTTTGAGCACCCATTCATTCAGATTTTCCCTTTAAAAACACTGGATTGTTTATATTCGTCAACATGAATAAAAGTTGGAATGTCACCTTGTATATTTCTCTCTAGCCCTAAGATTGTATATAACTTTTAAAATTAAGATTTAAGAGTTGAACTTAGATGATACTGTGACAAGTTCACTAACTTGTTATACAGAGGTCAAGCAAAAATAAGTGCAATATCCTATGTGCTTTTACATTAACTTGCTAGTTGGTGAATGGAAACTCCATTCAAAGCTGTAGTCTTATAATAAAACTAGCACCAATAAACTGTCATAATATAAATAGAAGGCTCAAACTTATACGGGATAGTAATAAAGAAGAAAAACTGTTGGGTTAGACTCCTAGCTCCATCTCTTTCAAGCTGGATAAGTTATTTATAGTTCTCTCATCCTCAATTTCCTCTTAGCAAAAGCAAAGATTAAATACTTCTCTCATTGGTGTTTTATGGATTAAAGTCCATGTGTATCTAAGGCAGTGTTCACACTGCTTGGTACTGAGACAGTGTGCAGTCTATGTAAGTCGATTTTATCTGCTGCTCCAGATTGTGAAATTCTGTAGAGAAGGGTCAGTATTCCATGAACTGTTGTATTCTCATTGCATAACCTTATGTCTGTGAATATAAGGATTTGCTTATATCCATAAGTGGATTTGCTCCCATTAAATTTTTCAACTTACCTTTCTTCTATTCTCTGGCCCCACTGACATATTATGTTCTAAAAATAAAAGCCCTAGCTGCTATTACATTTTCTTTAATTCTTTCCTCCAATTGAGACCAGTTCATAAGAATTTGGAGAAACAAGGAAAGACGTATTTAGAAACAGGCTAACTCTTAGTTTTCTAATCAAGAACATTCTAGTAAGTTGGCTTAGCAGCTCCTGGGGTCACTGTCCTGGAGAACTAAAAATAAAAACAGTTGGCTTATAGTAGCCCCTGGGGTCACTGTCCTGGCGAGCAAAATATAACAACCAACATTCTTCTAACTTTGTGCTGAGTACACAGAAGAAGAAATCACATTTCTCTCACTTATGCAGCTTCAATAATTGCTTCTTTGTACTGTTTCCTTGATTATGCACCACCAATACCAAGTGTAACACTTGACTGTAGCCCTGCAAGGCTACACTCATCAGCAGCACTTAGTAACACTTCTGACACCCAGGAGCTTGGATGCCAGTCTAAATGGTAACTAATTACAAAAGCTAAATGGTAGCCAAGTTCCCCTTTCCACTCTTTCCTGTGTATCCTAGTTAGCTTCCACTCTTTATGGATAAGAGTTTTTTCTCGAGTTCCTGAAGGGTTTCTTTTTTAAACTTTCATGGCCAGTTCTCAGGACTGGTGTTACTGACTATTAGGACTTCCACTTAATCACTACCGTTAGCAAAGATGGACATGCATTTCTCTCCCCATCTACTTTTGGGTTCTGTAATGTGCATGTCTTGTACTCCTGGGAGCAGCAAAGAGGACATGCATGCTGACACTCACACCACACTTCACTGATGATGAAGTTCTGTGTGCTCAGTCTCTGAGTCATGTCCAACTCTTTGCAACCCCATGGACTGTAGCCCTCCAGACTCCTTTGCTCATAGAATTTTCCAGGCAAGAATACTGGAATGGGTTGCCATTTCCTAATCCAGGAGATCGTCCCCACCCAGGGATCAAACCTGAGTCTCCTACGTCTCCTGCATTGGCAGGTGGATTCTTTACCACTAAGACACCTGGGAAGCCCGTTGAAGCTCTGTGCCCTTTTCAAAGCTGCACTCACCTGGAAAGGACACCTTGTCACAATTTCAGAGCCTCCTGGGCTAATGATGCAACCTGGTTTCTTTCTTCCTGAAATCAATCCTGGAGCAAGGACAGCTTTCAACTTAATTTTAATGGATTGCTATTTTAAGTCACAAACAACTATATTTGTCTCACTGCTACTAAAATTGAAAACTTTCCTACTTCATCTCCTAATTTGTATCAGTACCCTAACCTTAGGGAGGCAGATTCTTTCGGACTGGGGAGAAGTTATCTGATTATGTTTTCTCAGTGCAACCCTGCTTCAAAAAACATAAGTTCATAGTTTTTATTGGCATTGACATTAAAGGTATTAAATATTTCTTCTCAGTTTCCTCCCTAGCTTACCTTCTTCTCTTCTCTATAGGAAGTTACATTAAAAAATTAAAAAAGAAATGATTTCTGACATAAAATTCTTAAGCAAATTCATATTTCCTGATTCCACAAATGTTTATAAAGTTCCACTTTTATACATTTTTTTTCATTTCAAAAATTAGCCTAGGGATGGTCTACCTATCTATACATTCATCTATTTACGACTACATGTATATTCTTTGACTTTCCCCAATCTAGAACCACTCAAACCACTGTAAGTTTGGACTTGTTGATAAAAATATTTTCCATGATAAAAGGATTGTTTAAAATAAGCTATTGTGAACTTAGAACTTAGCTTAGCATAAACAAAGATAGAACCCTAGAAATTCACTTGCATTATCTTGGACCAGAAAGTCATGCCCTTCTTTCAATCTACGCCTTTGTCTGTATGGTGCATGCATACTAAGTCACTTCAGTGGGGTCTGACTCTTTGTGACCCTATGGACTATATGTAGCCCACCAAGCTCCTCTGTGCATGGTCACTGACCAATGAAGCCCTTTTCTACTCCTCTCATCCCCTCTACCTTCATATTCACAAGGATCCAAATTTGGATTTGGGTTCTCTTTCTTTGAGAAGTGTCCCTAGGTTAAATATTCAGCTTCTATGATCTGAGAATCCCCTAAGCAGATTTCTACTAAAGCATTATTTTTTAGTTTCCCAGGACTCTAGTTTTGTAAAGCCATTGACTAAGCTGCTATTGAATGCCAGTCAGCTATGTTACTTGTTGTTGTTGTTCAGTTACTAATTTGTGTCCGATTCTTTGTAACCTTACGGACTATAGCCCACCAGACTCCTCTCTCCACAAGATTTCCCAGGCAAGAATACTGGAGTAGGTTGCCATTTCCTTCTCCAGGGGATCTTCCCAGACCAGGGACCAAACCTGTGTCTCTTGCATTGGCAGGTGGATTCTTTACCACTGAGCCATCTTGGAAGCCCATGTTTCCTGTAGAAGAGGGAAATAATTTTTTATCTACCCTTCTGGAGGGCCGAGAGGAGCTGTTCCACATTCAAGGTCAAGAGGAGCCACCATGAAGAGATACTCCTTGTCCAAGGTAAGGAGCAGTGGCTGCACTTTGCTGGAGCATCCGTGAAGTAATACCCCACATCCAAATTAAGAGAAACCCAAGTGAGACAGTAGGTGTTGCGAGAGGGCATCAGAGGGCAGACACACTGAAACTATAATCACAGAAAACTAGCCAATCTGATCACACGGACCACAGCCTTGTCTATCTCAATGAAACTAAGCCATGCCATGTGGGGCCACCCAAGACGGACGGGTCATGGTGGAGAGGTCTGAAAGATTGTGGTCCACTGGAGAAGGGAATGGCAAACCACTTCAGTATTCTTGCCTTGAGAACCCCATGAACAGTATGAAAAGGCAGAAAGATAGGACACTGAAAGATGAACTCCCCAGGTTGGTAGGTGCCCAATATGTTACTGGAGGTCAGTGGAAAAATAACTCCAGAAAGAATGATACGATGGAGTCAAAGCAAAAACAATACCCAGCTGTGGATGTGACTGGTGATAGAAGCAAGGTCCGATGCTGTAAAGAGCAATATTGCATAGGAACCTGAAATGTTAGGTTCATGAATCAAGGCAAATTGGAAGTGGTCAAACAGGAAATGGTAAGAGTGAACATCGACATTCTAGGAATCAGCAAACTAAAATGGACTGGAAAGGGTGAATTTAACTCAGATGACCATTATATCTACTACTATGGGCAGGAATCCCTTAGAAGAAATGGAGTAGCCATCATGGTCAACAGAAGACTCTGAAATGCAGTACTTGGATGCAGTCTCAAAAATGACAGAATGATCTCTGTTAATTTCCAAGGCAAACCATTCAGTATCATGGTAATCCAAGTCTATGCCCCAAGCAGTAATGCTGAAGAAGCAGAGGTTGAACGGCTCTATGAAGACCTACAAGACCTTTTAGAACTAACACCCAAAAAAGATGTCCTTTTCATTATAGGGAACTGGAATGCAAAAGTAGGAAGTCAAGAAACACCTGGAGTAACAGGCAAATTTGGCTTTGGAGTACAGAATGAAGCAGGGCAAAGGCTAACAGAGTTTTGCCAAGAGAACGCACTGGTCATAGCAAACACCCTCTTCCAACAACACAAGAGAAACCGCTACACATGGACATCACCAGATGGTCAACACCGAAATCAGATTGATTACATTCTTTGCAGCCAAAGATGGAGAAGCTCTATACAGTCAGCAAAATCAAGACCAGGAGCTGACTGTGGCTCAGATCATGAACTCCTTATTGCCAAATTCAGACTTAAATTGAAGAAAGTAGGGAAAACCACTAGACTATTCGGGTATGACCTAAAATCAAATCCCTTATGATTATACAGTGGAAGTGACAAATAGATTTAAGGGACTAGATCTGATAAACAGAGTGCCTGATGAACTATGGACAGAGGTTCGTACCATTGTACAGGAGACAGGGATCAAGACCATTCCCATGGAAAAGAAATGCAAAAAGCAAAATGGCTGTCTGAGGAGGCCTTACAAATAGCTGGGAAAAGAAGAGAAGCGAAAAGAAAAGGAGAAAAGGAGAGATATTCCCATCTGAATGCAGAGTTCCAAAGAATAGCAAGGAGAGATAAGAAAGCCTTCCTCAGCGATCAGTGCAAAGAAATAGAGGAAAACAACAGAATGGGAAAGACTAGAGATCGCTTCAAGAAAATTAGAGATACCAAGGGAATATTTCATGCAAAGATGGGCTCAATAAAGGATAGAAATGGTATGGACCTATCAGAAGCAGAAGATATTAAGAAGAGGTGGCAAGAATACACAGAAGAACTGTACAAAAAAGATCTTCATGACCCAGATAATCACGATGTTGTGATCACTCACCTAGAGCCAGACATCCTGGAATGTGAAGTCAAGTGGGCCTTAGAAAGCATCGCTACGAACAAAGCTAGTGGAGGTGATGGAATTCCAGTTGAGCTATTTCAAATCATCAAAGATGATGCTGTGAAAGTGCTGTACTCAATATGCCAGCAAATATGGAAAACTCAGCAGTGGCCACAGGAATGGAAAAGGTCAGTTTTCATCCCAATCCCAAAGAAAGCCAATGCCAAAGAATGATCAAACTACTGCACAATTACACTCATCTCACATGCTAGTAAAGTAATGCTCAAAGTTCTTCAAGCCAGGCTTCAGCAATACATGAACCGTGAAATTCCAGATGTTCAAGCTGGTTTTAGAAAAGGCAGAGGAACCAGAGATCAAATTGCCAACATCCGCTGGATCATCGAAAAAGCAAGAGAGTTCCAGAAAAACATCTATTTCTGCTTTATTGACTATGCCAAAGCCTTTGACTGTGAGGATCACAATAAACTGTGGAAAATTCTGAAAGAGATGGGAATACCAGGCCATCTGAGCTGTGTCTTGAGAAACCTGTATGCATGTCAGGAAGCAACAGTTAGAACTGGACATGCAACAGACTGCTTCCAAATAGGAAAAGGAGTACGTCAAGGCTGTATATTGTCACCCTGCTTATTTACCTTATATGCAGAGTACATCATGAGAAACGCTGGGCTGGAAGAAACACAAGCTGGAATCAAGATTGCCAGGAGAAATATCAATAACCTCAGATATGCAGATGACACTATCTTTATGGCAGAAAGGGAAGAAGAACTAAAGAGCCTCTTGATGAAAGTGAATGAGGAGAGTGAAAATGTTGGATTAAAGCTCAACATTCATAAAACTAAGATCATGGCATCTGGTCCCATCACTTCATGGGAAATAGATGGGGAAACAGTGGAAACAGTTTCAGTCTTTATTTTTGGGGGCTCTAAAATCACTGCAGATGGTGATTGCAGCCATGAAATTAGAAGACGCTTACTCCTTGGAAGGAAGGTTATGACTGACCTAGATAGCATATTAAAAAGCAGAGATATTACTTTGCCAACAAAAGTCCGTCTAGTCAAGGCTATGGTTTTTCCAGTGGTCATGTATGGATGTGAGAGTTGGATGATGAAGAAACCTGAGTGCTGAAGAATTGATGCTTTTGAATTGTGGTGTTGGAGAAGACTCTTGAGAGTCCCTTGGGCTGCAAGGAGATCCAACCAGTCCATCCTAAAGGAGATGAGTCCTGGGTGTTCATTGGAAGGACTGATGTTGAAGCTGAAACTCTAATACTTTGGCCACCTCATGCGAAGAGTTGACTCTTTGGAAAAGACCCTAATGCTTGGAAGGTTTTGGGGCAGGAGGAGAAGGGGACGACAGAGGATGAGATGCCTGGATGGCATCAACGTCTCAATGGACATGGATTTGGGTAGACTCCGGGAGCTGGTGATGGACAGGGAGGCCTGGTGTGCTGCGATTCATGAGGTCGCAAAGAGTCAGACACGACTGAGCGTCTGAACTGAACTGAACTGAATGTAATACTAATAATGAAGAAAAAAATGTCTACTATCTTTTACTGAGAACATATGCCAGGCACTATGCTTACTCTTTCTTGCATTGTCATTCCTGAAAGGGTAACTTTTGTACTTGATTTAACAGTTACAAATTTTGCCACTTTCCTGTCCCTCAATCATGGTGATGTTTAGTTGCATTTGTTGACTCTTCAATATCAACAACCAGGCTGATTTGAGGAAGAGAATAAAGTCAGGAAGTCCACCCATGGAGAGAGGGCATCAGGATCACTTCAGTGATGAACTCCTTTGAAATCCTGCATACTCAAAGACTCCCACTTCTTGCTTTTTTCTTTTTCCCCAGTTCTTGCTCTTCCACTTTTGGTTATGCGAACTTGTTGTCTTTGCATGTATTAGAGTCTTATATTCTCTTTTCTTTTCATCATCTGGCCCTGAAATCTTGATACCCATAAATTTCTCTTTGGCTCTGACATATTGCTCTGATAGCTCTTTTTTTTCTTTCCCTAGAGATAATGTCCACACAGTTTATTGTTCTCTCTTGGATCCTGTCCCTAAACCCATAGAATAATGCATGCTCTCCGAGATTGACAAGTGCCATATCTCACCTAGAAAACCTAAAGCCAAACAAGGCACTTTCCACTTACATAACAAACTCTTTGTTGTTCAGTTGCTCCGTCGTGTCCTACTCTTTGTAACCCCATGGAGTGCAGCACGCCAGGCTTCCCTGTCCTTCACTATCTCCCAGAGCTCACTCGAACTCATGTCCACTGAGTTGGTGATGCCATCTAACCATTTCATCTTCTTTTGTTCCTTCTCCTCCTGCCTTCTGACTCTAGTACTGAAATTATCTTTCTGATGAGAATCAATTGTGGTTTATTCGTGATTAACACGATATAAAACTTTTTTTTTTCCATCAGTGTTCAATGGTCCTTTACCCCTTTTCAACTTCCAATTTAATAATCTCTCTGTTTTCACTTTGGAAAAAAATCCATTTTAAGAACTTGTCAAGCAAGTATCTGGAAATACATACACTATTTGCTTTATCTCATGCTTGGGTTTGCAAATAATAAGAAAGGCATTTTAATATTTTATATTTAAATGTGTGCATTGTCTTGGCATGCCTCTCTCTCTCCTCCTTTGGATAAAAAGAAGAGTGCTGACGTTCTTCCAGTTTAAATTTACCCTTGTAGATGGTTTATCTCCTAAGTATCCTTAGTCAAGAGTTGTGGAAGCTTTATTCTGTCTTGTAACTCTGTTCTGTACATTTTCAAACTTGGGGAAAAAATCTCCAAATTGGATTGCCTGCTATAACAAATTGCTCTAGTAACTCAGTGAGTTTTGTCTTTAAGTATTTCCCACGAAGGTCTCGATTTAGGTGGTGCAGTAGTAAAGAATCCACCTGCCAATATAGGAGATGCAGGAGAGGTGAGTTCAATCCCTGGGTCAGGAAGATCCCTGGAGGAGGAAATGGCAACCCACTCCAGTATTCTTGCCTGGGAAATTTCATGAACAGAGGAGCCTGGGGCGGGGGCAGGGTGGGGGTGGGGGTCAGTACTGCTACAGTTCGTGGAGTAGCAAAGAGACACGATTGAGCATACACACCTCAAGTTTTATATTAAAGATCTTAATATAGTTTTCCAGTTCGCTGTCTGACTGACTAAATATATTTAAGCAGCAAGCTGCTTTTAAAATAGCCTCTTGCTTAAATCTGAAGCCTTTTTCCTTCTTTCACAGTAGCCTAATCTGCTGACTTAATTCCTCATGATTTGTTTTCATAAACAGGCTACCACATAAAGGTCAACAGTGAGAATCTAACATCCTGAAATTGAACACATGATCATTATTTAATGTGCCTCTTTTTCTCTGATTCAGGTATGATATGAACCTAGCTGGAGACAGGATACAAGAATATTTTGTTTTACCATATGAAACAAATATGTTTGCTAAGAACTTGGAGCCTGAATGCTGTTACTCCCAGAACCAATTATAGATGACCAGAGCATCTCCATTCCACAAATTCTCTCCAGATAAAAACCTTAGAGCACAAAAAGAGACTTTCTGTTGATAATTGGCATTTTAAAATAAAAAAAAATTAAGTGTTGGTAGAGACGCCAAATGGATCTTCATTTGACCTGTTTGTCTGTAGAATAAGTCACATAGCATTGAGGTCAGGCTCCGCTTCACTATTGTCCCATTTTGCTGGAGCTCTGATCCAGAGGGATCAGTGCTGAGAATTGAAAGGTTGTCCATTTTCAGAGACTGTTGATTACTTTGCTGCTCTGTTAGGGACTTCCAATTTCACTGTCAGGTAGAAGAAGGCACACTCCAATTCACTGGGCCCTACCTTAAGGCCAGCGTGGGTCCATCAACCAACCATTCAACTGATAAAAGCTGATATGCATTTAGGTGACTATCGCTCTCCAAGTTAAGCTGAACGCAAGAAATCTGGGATTGTAGGACCTCTTGTTACTAGACCAGGAAAATATATATTATTCAATTTTGATAAAAACAGATATTCTTATGATAAATGGAAATTCAAAGGCTCTTTAATATATGAGAAACTAGAGTTATATAGATAAAGGTATCACATTTCAAACCGTGTGTTTTCTTTGGTTTGCTTCTCGCTCAGAAGATCAATAGATTGAAATGAGATTAAAATGATTTACAACTGGGCTGAATTCCTCTCAAGTAAACCTTACCATCTATTGTTTCTCACAATAATCTCTGCCCTTTGGCATCTGTGACTTTTTTCTCCCACACTTTCATCAGCCTGAGTTATTCCTGTGAACATGAATGTGAAAGTGGCTCAATAGTATCCGATTCTTTGCGACCCCATGGATATACAGTCCATGGAATTCTCCAGGCCAGAATTCTGGAGTGGGTAGCCTTTCCCTTCTCCAGGGGACCTTCCCAACCGGGAAGGAACCCAGGTCTCCTGCATTGCAGGCAGATTCTTTACCAGTTGAGCCTACATTCATAACTTTTCTTCCTTCTCTTGGCTACTGTCCTTGAAACTTCTTCTTTTGTTTCTGCATTCCTTTAACATTTATTACAGGACATAAACATGGAAGGTAGAACTGATTTGGATCCTTTTCCAGACCTTAAAATATGGTATTGAATGCAGTAATGATTAAATTTAATAGCAATAATAGCTAATGCTGCAAAAGTGTTATTCTAATAAGCATTTTGTTTTTTTCACCCATTTAATCCCCATACTAATCCACTGAATAGTTACTATTACTAATCCCATTTTACAGAGGAAAACAGCGAGGCACAGAAAATGTAAGTGTCCCCAGGTCCATGTTGCTTCCCAGAAGGCGGAGTGGTAAAGAATCCATCTGCCAATGCAGGAGACACAAGAGACAAGGGTTCGATTCCTGAGTCAGGAAGATCCCCAGGAGGAGCAAATGGCAACTCACTCCAGTATTCTTGCCTGGAAAATTCTATGGACAGAGGAGCCTGGTGGGCTACAATCTATTGGGTCGCAAAGAGTTGGGCATGACTAACTGAGCACATACCATACCAGTTCCATGCAGACTAGAAAGTGGAAAAGCTAGGATTTGAAGCCAGCTAATCTTGGTCAGAATTCTTGCTTACAACCCCATCAAGCTAGCAATTGAGTAGTGAATGGTGCCTTTCCTACAGAAGGTTAGTTAATAAATATTAGTTATCATCCCATTTTCTTTCTCTTTCTAAACCTTTAAAAGCAACGTCTTTGTTCAACTAATTCAAACAATAAATATTGGGTGCCTCCTATACACCAAGCACTTTTCTTCATGCTAGGGATAATGTGATGACTAAGGCAGACATGAATATCACTCATCAGATCACATTTGTAATATTTTTATTCTCATAAATGACACTTGTGGGATGATATATATCTCTCTCCATGCATTTTATCAGCAGCCCAGATACTGCAAGCAGAGAACAAGCTGTGTGAAAAAAACAGGCAAATTATTTAAGTTACCTGCATCTTAATTTCTACATAAGTAATTGGAGGGTAATAGTGCCTTCCTCCTAGGGCTGTGGAGAGCATTAATGAGTTAATTCATGTAAAGCATTTACAGCCATCCTGTCTTCAGGAATTGTGATGGACAGGGAAGCCTGGTGCGCTGTAGTACATGGGTCTCAAAGAGTCAGACATGATTGAACTGGCTGACTGACTGGCATCTCTGCAGCACTCCATTGCTCTATTATTGTTCATCCTCCTTATTCTGCACCCCCCCCAAGTGCTTTACACATAGAATTCATTCAGTAATTATTTGTGGAATAGATGGAGACACACAAAAGAGAAACTACTCCTAGAACTGCTACAGATAATGCCAGTCTTTGGAAGCTCTTGCTGCTTTACTAATTTGCTTTGATTTTTTATTTTCTTCAGCACATAATGTTGAGCACAGTCCTTATATATGCAGAGCCTTTGGCTTCTACACACTATTAGTAAAAAGTGAGCTTTCATCATTAGTCAACTAACGAATAAGGGTTAAGCCATTGCTGGAGAAACTTGAAATCAGAAAGGGAAAAGGTTATTCTTCTTTTCATTGTAATGAACCTATTTATATGAGAACAGATCATTATGTCTTTGGTATGAAGTTTGTGCTTTTTGAATAGTCCTTTGAATTTTACTCCCTTTCTTTCTTTTAAACAAACCATTATCAGTCTCCTACTCATCTCTCATTGTTTGAGGAAAGATGCTTTCTTCCCAATGTCTGAGACAATATAATTTTAGTCTCTTGTTTTTTTGTTTTTTGTGCCATTAGCAAGATCACATTGCCCTTACCAGAGAATTTGGTGGAGTCATATTTAAACTTGACTCAAATTAGTTAATTGTAAAAATTCCCCAAAGTTGAAAGAACTCACTATAAAAATTTCATCCAAATCGCCTCTAGGAATGTTCATTGCAAGGCAAGCTCTCAAGGGGTCCCTCTGTATTTAAGTGTAACTCTGTTAAGTCTTCTGTGACTGTGATGGTTTCACATTGGACTCGAAGCAAAAAATGAATCAACTAATAAATGTGAGAAATTCCAGGAAGGCATTTATAATACACCAGAAAACAAGTTTTCTGGCAGATTATGCCATGAGTATAGTCATTTAATCAAACATATTTTGAACATCTCCTAGGCATCATGCCAAGCATTGTGCTTAGTGCTGAGATCAACAATGATGAACTTACATCCTCTGCTCTAAAGATGTGTTAGTCACTCAGTCGTGTCTGACTCTTTGTGACCCCATGGACTGTAGCCCACCAGGTTCCTATGTCCATGGGATTCTCCAAGCAAGAATACTGAAGTGGGTTGCCATTTCCTTCTCCAGGGGATCTTCCCAACCCAGAGATTGAACCCGGGTCTCCTGCATTGCAGCCAGATTGTTTACTGTCTGAGCCACCAGGAGCTCTCAGAATAGTTGGGAGAAGAAGACTTGCAAATTGATTTCTTTTATTGAGAAAATGATAGTGACAAAGATCCACATAAAATACTGGAAACACCTAATCATCCTGGTGGTGAAAGAGAGGTCAGGGAAACTTGGAGGAGATAATGCCAAAGCTAAATCTTATAGAATGACAAGCATTTACTAGACCAAACATCTACCTAGATAGGCTCTAACATGAACAAAGACAGAGAAAGTGAGAACTAGCTTAGCATGTCTACAGAACTGCCATTGGTTCTTTGCTGTTTGAGTATAAAATATAAGACATGGCATGAGGTGAGGCTGGAAGAGGTTAAATCGTGGTGCCTTGCTTTCTGGTTTTTGCCTGTTAAGGAGATTTAACTTTGGGCTCAGAGCTAGGTGGAGTGAGTTGTAGGTTTTAAACCTGGGAATGAAAGAGACAGATTTGCAATTTGATAGATCATTTCAGAAAGTGTGTATAGATTGGCTTTGAGAAACCCAAGATTGGATGTAGGGGTGCCATAGAAAGCTGTAGTTTCAAGAGACGGTAAGAGCTTGAAATCAGGCTGTGCAGTTAAACTAGAAGGGAACAAATTTGAAAGATATTTATTACATGAAAACAGCAGAAGTTAATGTTTATTTAGATTTGGGGGATGGTAAGTCAAGGATGACTCAAAAACTTATCATTTAAGAGGTTAAATAGATAATAAGTAAGAAATAAAATGTTTCAAATTAATTTATTTTATTTATGCAGAGCACATTTCTAAATCTTGTCTAAAGAAAACAATAAAACACAAAAGTCATAATAAGCAGAGCACAGTTGCAGAATGGTCTTTTCTTTGGCTCTAAAATAAGTAAAAATAGACATATTGAATACCTAACAAAAAACTGAAATTGTAGAAAAATTAGTAATTTTGTATAAATTCATGTAAAAGTATCCTTGGGTAATTGAATCTATGACATGAATCAGGTGTATTTATTCTGCCATACTGGATATGTCTTAATGCCATACTGCAAATGAAGACAGTCTGGTCTTGGTTTTACATTTTTGCTGTATTGACAAACCATAGAAAACTAAGCAACATACAGAGTTTTGATCCAATTTCATGATAGCTGCAGAAACTTAGCCTGAGGGTTTGTTTACTATTGTTGGTGTTCAAAGTTTCTGATAACGCAGAAATGGATCTGGCTGAATTAGATACTATTTTAGTTGGGTTGAGGTTCCAACTGCCCATTCTTTTCCTCTGATGAAAGGAAATCAATAGCTTTTATTTTTAATCTAGGTAAGTAAATATTTATTTCCTTCATTCCTTACAAAACCTCTAGTAGTAGCCCATTATGCAGATAAGTAAATGGAAGCCAGAGACATCACAGGCCAAGAGGTAAAGGAAAGGGGATTTGAACTAATGTCCTTCTGGAATGAGTGTAAATGCCCTTTGGAATAACCAGTGTTCTCATCATTGGATCACTGGGTACAGAGGACAAGAGAGACCAATTGTCTCCATTCCATCTTCATTTTATCACTCAGTTTTTTTTTCCAATATTTTTTAAAAATAAATACAACATTTGCTTTAAAAATTTTTTAATTAATTAATTAAATTTTGGTTTGTGCTGGTCCTCTTTGCTATGCACAGATTTTCTCTAGTTGTAGCAAGCAAGGGCTACTTTCCAGTTGTGGCATGCAGGCTTTTAATTGCAGTGGCTTCTCTTGTTGCTAAGCACGAGCTCTAGGGCACATTGGCTTCAGTGTTGCTGCACACAGGCTTAGTTGCTTCATGGCATGTGAAATCTCCCTGGACCAGGGATTAAATTTGTGTCCCCTGCATTTGTAGGCAAATTCTTAACCACTGGACCACCAGGGAAGCCCTAAATACTACACTTATTTAAGGGGAAAATGGGATAGGAACTAAAATATGTTCAGTGCTAAACCATGCAGCTCACACATGAATTAAGAAGTGGAAGTAGCCAAGGTCTGTGGATGTAGGTTTGGCTCCAGGTACTCCTGTGTGACTCTGGAATTGTTCACTTCAGATTGGGACTTGAACCCAGCCAAAACCCTTCTTAGGACTTGAACCCACATGGCTGGGACTCAAACTCAGCCAAAACCTTCAGTATTCCAACTGAGATCACAACACCTAGTTTCAGGACTTAATGAAGCTCAGGTTCTTGATGTCTTATCACAGAAAGAATTTAGTGAGAGACAAAGAAATAGGTAAGAAGTTAATTTATTTAGAGAGAAACACATTGCACAGACAGGGTGTGGGCCATTGAAGAGGGTGAGTGTAGCCTCAAAATGTGATGTGGTTATGTTCTTATGGGCTGGGTAATTTCACAGGCTAATGAGTGAGAGGATTATTCCCACTGTTTCAGGGGAGGGGAGTAAGGGGTGGAGATTTCTAGAAATTGGGTCACTGCCCACTTTTTGGGCTTTGAAGTTCAGCCTTGGAGCTGTCTTGGCTCCTCTGGGTGTATCACTTAGCTTGCTGATGTGTTACAATGAGCATATATATTGAGGATCAAGGTCTAGTCAAAGTTGACTTGTCTGCCATCTTGGGCTCATTTGATTCTAATCAGTTTATGTTGTGTCCTTGGGCTATGGTGTTCTTTCATTCATTCATTCATTCCCTTCTATTTCAGCTCCAGGCATTCATTTAAACTCTATGAGTTGCAGTCTTATTTTCAGAAAATTGAGTGTTATAAAGACTAAATGCAAAACTCCAAAAATAGTGCATGAAGTAGGTAGCTTCTAAAATTTCTTCTTTAACCATTTGTCTGGGTTAGTTCATACACCCAAGCCTATGAAACAATTAAATGAAGTACTTAATTTTTTTTTTATTTTAATGCTAAGATAAATGAGACTGAGAGATTAAACAAAACAGTCAGTGTTATATTATTAGAATGAAGCAGAGGCAAAATTTAAATTTCAAGTGAATTCCCCAAAGTCTACTTTTCCAACTATAATATGAATTAGAATATATTTATTAAAAACAGATCATATTTGTTTATTTGAACTAAGCATTTTGCTTAATATTTGATGTATATATTTTTAATTTACTTCTAAAGACAATATTTTGAGGTAAATAGAATTTTTGTCCTTTTTTCATAAGTGGGAGAACTGAGTTTTAGAGAAGTTAATAAACAAAAGAGCAGGCAATTCAGCATTCTAAACACACTATTGTATGTTGCTGTTTAGTCACTAAGTTGTGTCAGATTCTGGGATCTCATGGACTGTGTAGCCTGCCAGGGTCCTTTGTGCATGGGATTTTCCAGGCAGGAATACTGGAGTGGGTTGCCATTTCCTTCTCCAGGGGATCTTGCTGACCCAGGGATTGAATGTGCGTCTCCTGCATTTGCAGGAGGATTCTTTACCATTGAACCACCCAGGGAAGCCCCATTGGGAAGGCTAAGACACAGAAAATCATCAATAATATGCAGATAGAGCAGCATGCACAGTCACCCTTCAGGAAGCCAGTTCTGTGAGGCCCTCCTGCTAACAGCGAGCCCTACCCTTCACAGATAGGGACTTGGCCACCTTCTGAGCTGCCTACAGGCTTCCACTTCAGGACCCATCCTCTGAATTCCCTGGAACATGCGTTCCTCCTCTGAAGTTGCACTGCTGGGCTCCAAATTGATTTTCCGTGAGCTTTGGCCAGCTTTAGGGGAGACTGACAGAGCAAGTGTTAGGCAATTTAAAATTCTATTGTTTGAAGTGGTCTCTGCCTCCTTCCATCCTAACCAGAGGCTAAAGGTAAGATTCTTAGAAGCAGCCTACCCCTACAAAAAAGACAAAGGGCTACTCCACTGCATAAATAAAAATGATCAGGCAACTCAACTTCTTTATTTTAAACTTGTACTCATCAGGTCTTTCTGTAGCACATCTGCCTGCACCTTGAGTTTTTATTTTTAAGGCTGAGTTAATAATGAATGCACAAAATCATTCTGGAGCATCCTTTTTTAATTGACCTTGTGTGCTTTATTCTGTTTCTTTTTTATAACACAATCTAAGAACTTTGGGAAACTTTGTGACTCAATATAACAACTAATGCAGAATATTGATGAGTAATATTCATAAGGCTGTATATTAGTCAGTCAAGTGACTCATGAGATTCTAAGCATTTAAGAACAAAAAAGTCATTAAAAGTTAGTTACCCTATCCCAACACCATAACTTTTCAAATAAGCAGAAAAAAAAGCCCAGAAATGTAAAGCAAATTTTCTAAGTCCAGTAGCTAGGTAGGGACAAAATAAAAAGCTTATTTATCTTTGTAACCTTATGCCAATCACAGCAGTTGCTTCTTGAACTAAACTGACTTGATCCAAGTTTTCATGTCTCTCCAACCTTTCCATTATGGATGATATAGTCCTTTAGGTTCTTTTCTTAACTTTTTATTATCATCATTTAGTAACATAAGGGGCTTCCCAGGTGGCACTAGTGGTAAAGAACCCACCTATCAATGCAGGAGACATAAGAGAGTTGGGTTTGATCCTTGTGTCAGGAAAATCCCCTGGAGAAGGAAATGGCAACCCACACCAGTATCTTACCTGGAGAATTCCATTGACAGAGAAGGCTGTCAGGCTATGGTCCATAGGGTTGCAAAGAGCTGGACACGACTGAAGCGACTTAGCATGGAGCACAGAGTAATATAAACTGAAAAGGTATAATTAAACTAAAGTCTCGATTGAGAGCACCAGATCAGCAAAAACAGTCCTAATATATTATCAAGCTCTTGAACGGACATACATATAAAGAACACTTAATTATTGTTTCCATAACATATTACAATTTTGGACTATCTCACTGAAAACCATTACCAAAAGAGAAACATAAAATAAGAAGAAGCTTCTGATCTACAGCATCTTATCAAATAAATGTGTGTGTGTATATGTCTCCTTTGAACATTTTACTAATCACAACCATTACTCTAAGCTATAAAATTTCCAGATAGATCACAGGGTGTTGAAAGGCACCATCTAATACTTGAAATTTGAATTTCCATTTGAATTGAATTCCATTTGAATGCAGAGTTCCAAAGAATAGCAAGGAGAGAAAAGAAAGCCTTCCTCAGTGATCAATACAAAAAAATAGAGGAAAACAATAGAATGGGAAAGACTAGAGATCTCTTCAAGAAAATTAGAGATACCAAGGGAACATTTCATGCAAAGATGGGCTCAATAAAGGACAGAAATGGTATGGACCTAACAGAAGCAGAAGATATTAACAAGAGGTGGCAAGAATACACAGAACTGTACAAAACAGATCTTCACGACCTGGATAACCACAATGGTGTGATCACTCACACTCACCTAGAGCCAGACATCCTGGAATGTGAAGTCAAGTGGGCCTTAGGAAGCATCACTACGAACAAAGCTAGTGGAGGTGATGGAATTCCAGTTGAGCTATTTCAAATCATCAAAGATGATGCTGTGAAAGTGCTGCACTCGATATGCCAGCAAATTTGGAAAACTCAGCAGTGGCCACAGGAATGGAAAAGGTCAGTTTTCATTCCAATCCCAAAAAAGGCAATGCCAAATAATGCTCAAACTACCACACAATTGCACTCATCTCACATGCTAGCAAAGTAATGCTCGAAATTCTCCAAGCCAGGCTTCAGCAATATGTGAACCGTGAACTTCCAGATATTCAAGCTGGTTTTAGAAAAAGCAGAGGAACCAGAGATCAAATTGCCAACATCCGCTGGATCATCGAAAAAAGCCAGAGAGTTCCAGAAAAACATCTATTTCTGCTTTATTGACTATGCCAAAGCCTTTGACTGTGTGGATCACAATAAACTGTGGAAAATTCTGAAGGAGAGGGGAATACCAGACCACCTGACCTGCCTCTTGAGAAACCTGTATGCAGGTCAGGAAGCAACAGTTAGAACTGGATATGGAACAACAGACTGGTTCCAAATAGGAAAAGGAGTACATCAAGGCTGTATATTGTCACCCTGTTTATTTAACTTCTATGCAGAGTACATCATGAGAAACGCTGGGCTGGAGGAAGCACAGGCTGGAATCAAGATTGCTGGGAGAAATATCAATAACCTCAGATATGCAGATGACACCACCCTTATGGCAGAAAGTGAAGAACTAAAGAGCCTCTTGATGCAGGTGAAAGAGAAGAGTGAAGAAGTTGCTTTAAAGCTCAACATTCAGAAAACTAAGATTATGGCATCCAATCCCATCACTTCATGGCAAATAAATGGGGAAACAGTGGCTGACTTTATTTTTCTGGGCTCCAAAATCACTGCAGATGGTGATTGCAGCAATGAAATTAAAAGACGCTTACTCCTTGGAAGGAAAGTTATGACGAACCTAGACAGCATATTGAAAAGCAGAGACATTACTTTGCCAACAAAGGTCCGTCTAGTCAAGGCTATGGTTTTTCCAGTGGTCATGTATGGATGTGAGAGTTGTACTATAAAGAAAGCTGAATGCTGAAGAATTGATGGTTTTGAACTGCGGTGTTGGAGAAGACTCTTGAGAGTCCCTTGGGCTGCAAGGAGATCCAACCAGTCCATCCTAAAGGAGATCAGTCCTGAATATTCATTGGAAGGACTGATGCTGAAACTGAACCTCCAATACTTTGGCCACTTGATGGGAAGAGCTGACTCTTTGGAAAAGACCTTGATGCTGGGAAAGATTGAGGGCAGGAGGAGAAGGGGATGACAGAGGATGAGATGGTTGGATGCCATCACTGACTCAATGGACATGGGTTTGGGTGGACTCCGGGAGTTGGTGATGGACACGGAGGACTGGCATGCTGCAGTTCATGGGGTTGCAAAGAGTCGGACATGACTGAGCAACTGAACTGAATTGAATACTTGAAAGCTGCCAAACATCTTTAAAGGAATACTAAGTCTGTGAAGAAAAACTTGAGACAAGCTCTCATATTATCCAAGCTATTTTCAGTTACTGAGGCCACCAAATTGCCTCCATATGAAGCACTCCAACTCATCAAGTAGTATCTTCTTTGGGGGTAAAAATATAACAGAGTTCCTTTGAATTCTAATTTCAAACCATTAACTTTGATGTTGCTGATTCTATAAATTTAGTCGATATTTTAAGATCATTGAAACAATATTTCTTTGAGTTTATTAAGGTTATAGTAATTATCCTTAGTCCTAACTTAGCCACACCCACAATTTCAACAGCTTAGCTTTATGGAGACACTCAATATCATTGTGATTATTCTAAAAATCTGTCTCTTTAATAGATTATCAAGAAGCTTTACCATTCCATCCAAAGTCTTCAGTCTTAGTGAATGCCACTAGCTAGCTATGATGATTCTTGCTTCTTATCTGGAGTCAGCACATTAGGGACAGATCTTTTGTGCTCTCTCCTCAAGGTCTGTAGCTACATAATCAAAATGTGTTGATTCAGCCTTCTCTAGATTCCAATTTCAAGCCCATCCACAGGTATGAATAAGCTTAATGCTTCTGGGCCAACATTAATTCAGTTTTGCTTTTAGTTCCATACAATTTTATACTGTTTCTCTTTCTTAATGCTTGCATTTTTTATTAACTCATTCACCAAAAACTTTGAGATTGTATTATGTGCTAGACTAGAAGGATCAAATATATGATTTGCATGTTGCTCTTCCTACAACCAGTGCCCAGGACAGACATCATTAATCAACAATGCCTTTTGCTCTTTTCTATTACATTCATCTAAATACACTGTGTTAGATAGACAGCTTAAATAGCTACTTACTGCCTGAGTGTTGGATTACAAGTTGAATCCTACTTACCATCACTGCACTAGATATGGCAGGTGATAAAACAGACTATTGGGGAAGATAGAGCAATAAACCATTAGATACAATATAGTGCTTAATATGTTAATGGCAACACATAAGAAAACTCAGACTTGGGAAGGAAGATGCCAGAGTAACCAAGTCTCTTTCCATATGAAGTAAAGCCTGAGTTTAGTTTCAAGGAACAGGTTGGAATTGACTAGGTTAAATGGTGGTGGGTGAAGGGCAGTAATACATATAAAGCTAATTAGATTTGAAAGACCCCATCTCTTCTGGAAACAGCAGCACACTTAAATGTGGTTGAGGACAAGGAGTTGTGGGGGAGTCATGAGTCAAGGCATCGCCAGTTCTGAAAGTCACTCAAGAGTTTGGCATTTCATTCTAAACGCAATGAGAAGTCATTGGTAAATGTATGACAAGGAATTCCTAACGGAGAAAGATCACTTTTACACAATGTGGAGAGCAGGTTAGGAAAAGGTGAAGCAGGAGATAGGGAAACCTGTATGGAAGCTTTTGTAGTGACTGAGAAGAATCATGTAATCATGCAAGCATTGATTCAGCTATGGTTAATTAAAAAAAAACAAACAGGAAGATACGATATCAAAGATGAGTTCCAATTATGACCCTAGGGTTTTATTTCTGTCCCTGAATTTCAGGGTTCCATGCTCTGGTCTCTAAGACTTTGAACTCCCACTATTGTCATGTCTGTTGCTCAAAATCCTTCGTTTCCCCGTGTATTACAACCTTGTCATTTGAAATTGTCGAGCTGCTTTAGACTCCTGTTATCTTAGACTTGGTTTGGACTTAATGCTAAGGAAACACATGATCCAATTTACCCTTCTGCTAGGCAGGTTGGCCCTTCAATTAATGTTGCATTTCCCAACAGGCACATTTTTTAAAATTGAACTGATTTCAGAGACTCAAATCTCTGGTCTTATTCTGGTGTTGCAACCCTTGTGTAGTGTGCTCAGTTGTGTCCAACTCTTTGAGACTACATGGACTGTAGCCTGCCAGGCTCCTCTGTCCATTGGATTTTTCCAGGCAAGAATACTGGAATGGGTTGTCATTTCTTTCCCCAGGAGGATCTTCCTGACCCAGTTTTCGAACCCATGTTTCCTGAGTCTCCTGCATTGGCAGGCAGATTCCTTACCACTGTGCCACCTAGGTTCTGCTTTATATGATATGTTTTTAAAGACTCCTTAAACTGGCCTCCCTTAAATTTTCAGCCTATATGGTTATCATCTTATCCTGCAGTCTTTGAAAGAAACACTTCTATTCAAAAAAATGAGAAGTAACTGGTCTTTACAATAATTTTTTTTGTTAAAGGATAAGAATGAGATAACAGAGGAAAGCAACTACCTAGCACATTTTCAGAAATTATGTTTTACTTCTACAAGTATAGTCTGCAAGATCATAAAGCTATTATAGAGGATAATGGAGAACAGTTACCATCAACCCCTGCAGGCAAGTACCTGAAGAAGAAAAAAATAAAAACAAAATCTGTGGTTTTCACAGAGGAGAATGCATCTTCTTGTGTCAATTAGGCTTTCCTGGGATTATTGACTGTAGCTGAAGAAAATTTATTTAAGACACTGCAATGCATTTACCAACTATTAAAAAGCAAATACAGATTTGTTTTATAACTCACTGCAGGCTTTTCCAGCCAAGTCATTCCTAATCTCTCCATTTTCATGTCACAAAGACACTCTGTTTGGAAGCCAGAATTTACTAGTTTGATTACATTTGGGTCAATTTGGGGAAATAATGGGACAGTTTAAGAATATTCCTCATTTGAGTTTGTAATTTCACAAATGGCTCAAGAGAAGCAAACATTTTGTTTCTGCTATAGTCTGTCACATGCATGAAATGCACCTGTCATACCCATTCAGTGTAAAGGAATTGATTCATTGTCTGCACATATGTGAAAGGCAGAATACACATTTGAATGAGCTGGATGAAGCAGGAATGAAAAGGAGGTGAAGGTAGAGCTAAGGTGTTGGCTGGAAACCTCTGGAGCTTTCAGGTGAAATTGGAAACTGCACCCGGTGTCCTGGAGGGCAAAGAGAATGGGAATAAAGAGACAGACCAGGGACTTCCCTGGCAATCCAGTGGTTAAGAATCCATGCTTCCATGCAGGGGGCATGTGTTTGATTCCTGGTCAGGAAACTAAGATCCCGCTTGTTGCATGACATGGTAGAAAAAAATAAATAAAAGGAAAATAGAATTTTAAAAAAGAGAGAAACCATTTCAGATTGGTAGGGAGAAGGTTTAACAAGTGCAGGAGCTTACATACCAGGCTTGTCTCAGGCAGCCACTAGACAAGTAAATCTTTGTATCCATCACCAGGACCTTAAAAGTTTATATTGAAGTCTTAACTGGTCAGTCGTGTACAATGTCCAGATGGTCTCCACACACCTTAATCTCTCAAGGGTGTGTCCCTGTAACAGCTCCTAATTTTGGAATGGTAGACAGAACATATATTCCAAAGTTAGGAGAGGGGGTGAAGACCCCCTAATAGCATAGTTCTATCTCTGGGTCAGTTAGCAGGCACATTCTCTCCAAGGTCAACACAAAGTTGGCCAGAAAGTGCTTGGGAAAGTAGGGAAGTGTCAAGGCAGTCTCAGAGGAACTAAGATGTACTATTTCTTAGCAGTATATCTAAATGATCCTCAGAATGATATTTTGAGTGGCAATGCTCTGTATCAAATAAGCCCTAGGTTTAAGTCTACAAGATAAAAGTTGATTCTCCGTTCAAAGTCCAGTATCATGTAGCATCTGGACAACTGGGTGACTGAGGATCTGCTTCTAATCAATGAATTATTCATAGCTTCCAGTTAACTCTCTTTTGCAGGGATACATTGACCCTTGAACAATGTAGGGGTTAGGAGCACTGACCCTCTGCAAAGTGAAAATTTGAGGATAATTTGTAATTGATCTTCTGTATACACAGTTCCTCCCCATCCAAGGTTCCACACCCATGAATTCAATCATGGGCTGATGCAGTTCAAATCCACATTGTCAACTTTATCTGAAACTCTAGTCTACTCTATGGTATTAGCAAGCTGAATTAAATAAAACTGTTTCTATGGAACTATCAGTACACAGTACAAAAGTCAGAAAAGTAAGAAAGAAGAATTATATTTCATTCTGGGCATCTGGGAAAATCTGACTAGGCAAAGGGGCCCAGATACTAAACCCTTAGGCAGTCAGATCTATTTCTTTAATCAAAGATAAGTGCCAGGGGCTTGCTTAGATTACAAAAATTCTTTGTTCTAAATCTCTATCTATCAAGCAGACTTTTGATTATAATTTAACTTCCCATGTACTTTCCCAGAGAGCAGAGAATGTAACTTATCTGTGAGCACTTGAGGAAATATAACTGTTTTATTTGTTATGTCCCTATGTTTGCATTTTTTTAAAAATAGACTTATTGAGACATAATTCACATACCATGCATTTCAACTGTTGATAATGTACAGTTCAATGTGTTTATTGCTATTTTGTATATTCACAGAGTTCTTCTCAATCATTACCAAAATTAAATTTAGATTGTTTTATTACTTTTATCACCCCAGAAACTGCCAGTAGCAGCAACTCCTCATTTCTTTTTTAGAATTTTCTTTTCCAGATTTATAGAACCATAAGTGATGTATAACACTGTATAAGTTTAAAGTGTATGATTGAATGATTTGATATACACATATATTATGAAATTATTATCTCAATAAAGTTGTTAACACATCATTTGCCCCACATAATTACCATTTGTTGTTATTGTCATGGTGAAAACACTTAAGATCCACTTTCACAGCAACTTGCAAGTGTTCAGGCAAGAATACTGGAACAGGTAGCCACTCATAAATTTTTCTTCACTTTTGCCTATGTGTCTTGAAGATTATGACTCAACCTTTCCCAATATTGTACATGGTTAATTTTCCTGCTCGTTTTGGAGTCTTTAAGAGAGCATATAGCACTGCACCTATTTTGGCCTCTTGTAAGAACAGGATAATATGGTTCCTTGGTGGCTCAGACAGTAAAGAATCTGCCTGCAATGCAGGAGACCTGGATACGATCCCTGGGTTGGAAAGATCCCCTGGAGAGGGAGGCAACACACTCCAGAATTCCCTTAAGGTGAATTCCATGGACAGAGGAGCCTGGCAGTCTCCAGTTCATAAGGTTGCAAAGAGTCAGATATGACTGAATGACAACACACACACATGGCAGGTAAAATAAATCTTTGGAGCAAGATGATTAAAGGACAAAGGGGAATCAAATAAATCTATTCTTATTCAATATGCTATTTGCCTGAGAGGCATCAGCAAGATGGCAGAGTAGGAAACTCTGAGTACTCCTTCCCTACCTGCAACCCCAAACATACTGATTCAACAACAATTCATGGGAAAATTTCATTTATGAAATTTCTCTCTTGAAGATTACTTGACCACATATACATAGGTTTATTTCTGGACTCTCTATTCTGTTCCATTGGACTTTGCATCTGCTTTTGTGCTCATACCATATAGTTTTGATAACTATAGCTTTAGAATATAGTTTGAATCAAGAAATGTGATGCTATCAACTTGTTTGTCTCAAGATTTCTTTGTCCGTTTGAGGTCTTTTGTACTGTGTGTGTGTGTGCTAAGTCACTTCAGCTGTGTCCAACTCTATGTGACCCTATGGACTGTAGCCTTTCAGGCTCCTCTGTCCACAGGATTCTCCAGACAAGAATACTGGAGTGGGTTGCCATGCCCTTCTCCAGGGGATCTTCCTGACCCAGGGATCGAACCTGTGTCTCTTAGGTCTCCTGCATGGGCAGGCAGGTTCTTAACCACTAGCACCACCTGGGAAAGTGAAAGTGAAAGTCACTCAGTCGTGTCGGACTCTCTGCAGCCCTATGCAGTATATAGACCATGGAATTTTCCAGGCCAGAATACTGGGCTGGGTAACCTAACCCTTCTCCAGTGGATCTTCCCAACTCAGGAGTGGAACTGGGGTCTCCTGCATTGCAGGTGAATTCTTTACCAGCTGAGCTTATCAGGGAAGCCCTATTGTACTATAGTTCATATGAATTTTAGGATTAAGAGAGGTATTTCTTTTAAAAGCAATTTGTGTCATTTCTTTCACTACCTCTTTAACATGTTCAAGATAACATTCATTCTCCTTAACTTATCACCCAACTACATGTGACCTGATGTCTGCTGCTATCTAATTTCAACTTCCACTACTCCCAGGTATCAGTGCTCCTTTTCAGGAAAAACTCAATTCTTCCTTCAATTACTAGCTTGGTTGCAAACCTCCATGCTTTGGAACACACCATTATGTACCTTCAAACCCTTTGGTTGTTTCTTCACCAAATTTCTCATTATTTAGCAAAATATCACTTCATCTAAGAAGTCTAGGTCAAAAATGTAATTTAAATGCACTGTTTGCATACTTTGTATCACTCTTCATGATTATGCTCTGTTGAAATATTTTATTGACCACCTCTCCCATTATATTCCTTGAGAAGAGTTTCCAAATTGTCAATCTGAGGCTTCCCAAGGCCTAGTATAGTGCTTAACACATTGTCTGCTCAGGTACTGTGTATAAACTATGAACTGTCAACCTTAAAATTAAAAGAGCTAGTTATTTTACCAGCAAAATGGGTTTATTCAGGATTGGAAGAGAATTGCAAAGAATTTTAATTAAGGATATAGGCAAACTATGGTAAATCATAGAGAAGAACAAAGGAGAGGGAACTGCATTTACTAGGTTTTAGGAGGAAGCTGGGGAAGGTTGTTTTGAACAGAAGTTCATTGAAGAGCAAAAGTTCGAGGTTGTGGTGGTTTTTCATTGACTGTAAGCTGTGGTTAGAGCATTGTTGCTGGGGTAGGGAGGGATCTTCCTCTTCTTAAAAGCAGGAGATAAAATTCTCATGTGATTAATGTCCTCCCTGTCAAAATAATTCTTATCTTTTCTTGCTTGTTATGCAGGTTTCAAGGAGTGGTACTAGTGTAAGAGTTGCCCCTATAAGGCTTCTCACCTTCATTTTAAATGAGGTTTCCTTTATTTATTTTCATAGAATAAATATATATGAATGAATAAAAGGATGAATGGATGAATTGGTTATGGCCCCAAAGACAGTGAAACAGAAAATTTATGACAATATTTAAAATCTCTTAGGCTTCACTCAAAGGCATCAATCAAGATGCCTATTTCATCTTAATACCATGAACACATAGTAGGCATGCCAAGTTTACTGAATTGAAACATTTTTAAGTTGGCAAGAGCCCTATGGAATATAAGGGCTTTATCATTATTATTATTATTAATTTTTGGTGCATGGTGGTTTTGAAAAATCTATTTACCAAAAACTGGTTACTCAATCTTTGATGATAATGAATTTCTTTCTCTGGAGAGTCTTTCACAAATGTGACAAATTATTTTTTTATAGAGCATAGTTGAGATTAAAAACTCAAGTCAATTATAATAGGCAGAAAAATGCAGTTTTATTTTACTTTTAGAGATTATTATGATTTTGTGTATGACACGACTATTCAAATAGTTGAATTTCTGTATGTATGTTTGCCCACTAAAATGGACGAGAAAAAATGGTAAAGTTGCTCTCTGTATATCTGTCTCCCTGTCTGGTGATTCTGATTTATTATTATGTTTAAAAATACTATATATTTATTTTTATTTAAGATTGTTTGGCTTCTTTCATAATGTTACTATTAGCATATGGCATGCAAATAATATATTTTCATATAGAGAACATTTGTGAATAACAAAGAGATTGCAATTAATGTATATGTAGAAAGCTTTAAAAAATTTTGCCCCTTAACTAGAATTAATCACAATTATGATTTTGGTCTCATAAAATTTAAGTATTTATCATAAAAAAATAAGGTTATAATAAGATACCCAAAAAGTCCTAAAATTTATGGTAAAATAATCCATTAAGGTCATAATGAGGTATATTCTTCATTATTTGAGATTAATTAGTTTGCGGATTTTTCTAATACTGAAGATCCATTATAATTAACATGAATTGGCACTTAAAACATTTAATGTCATCGTACCCTTTTAAAATCATTTAAATGTTGTTTAGTGGCCACTTTTCAAAAATAAGTGGAAACTTGGAAATATATTTTTGAATAAAAATGTGTGTGTTGTGTGTTTTTCCCACAACTCAACCCTGACGATCTCATCTGAGTGCAGCTGTCTGTATGGTCGATGAAAGTGAAGGACTGAGGCCCACTTTACGGATCACGGAGTTGACTGAGAGGCCCGCTGGGGCTATAAGGCTTAACTATAGTGGTCGCTTTATTCTTCACTGAGAAATACATGTTTGGGGGATAAACTTACTCAACTCGAGCTACTTTAGAACGTAAAATCAGGTCTGACTTATTTACCTGATTTTTTCCTATAATATATGGCTTAAAAATTAACTGCTAAGTTGAACTATACTGCTAAAATTTCCTTCATCACAAGCCTGATTTGTTACATTTCTATTATAAGAAATTTTAAAAGGTTGATAGAAATCAATACCAAGAGATAATTAGTATTGAATTGGATAGGGAGGCTGCTTTAATACATGGGGAGCTGTTGTATGGATACAGAGTATCAACAACCATTTTGTTGTTGCCTGCAGGAGAGATACTTGGTTTGCAAATATTTAAATATGGTCTGATCTTTGTAAGTTCGAGAGTAATCGTTTTGTTTTCCCTTTTGTCCCTCTCCTTTATCTCTCTAATTACTCCACCTGATCATTTCTCCTTCCCTCTTTATCCCTTGTTCTCTACCATGCCCCAGTCTGGCTTCTCTTTCTATTTTCCTTTTAATCTTGCTCTGCACACACTCCTTTTCCAGAGCCGATTTGTTTCCCAGACTGGAAACCACTGCTTATCTGAGGGAGGGGAACTTTGCCCCATGGAGCTGTTCTGGTCAGATAAGCAGGCGGCCGCTGATTGGACAGGACAAACTTGGCTGGGGTCTCTTCTGGATTGAACTGAGCAACAGAAGCAGAGCCCGGAGCCACAGCCAAAGCCGAACAGGGAATGTTTTAGGGGTGGGATAAACCTTTCATAGATTTTAAACCTAAATATGTTTTGCTTGAGTTGATCATTTTGTCATAGGTTTCTCTCTTTGACTGCTATTCAGCGTATCCCTAATGGATTTCCTATGGCAGCGAAATAGGCGCTATCTCGTGTACCTGCATTTTGAAAACATAAATTTTCAGCAGGCACTTATGAAATACCCCCTCTATTAGCAACAAGCTTCCCATGGTGTCTTATGATTGTTCTTTGTTGAAAAATGGCTCAGAATTTGATTTATTTTCCACATTTCATAGTCAATAGGACATTTCATAAAAAGTTAAATACCCTAGGTTCATTTTGTTTAGGTACACAACAGGCATTTTAATTAAGAAATTATTTGTATAGCTCTTTTCCAGTGAAGATGATGCTTCTGACCCTGCAGCTGTGTGCAGGGGTGGCCAAATCTGCTAATCAGTGACCCTTGTTTATCACAGTACTGCTTGCATACAGAAGTTAGCTTGACAGTTGAGGCTGATGCCTCTTTTCTGGCTGCTTTTCCCCAATGTTCTTTCATTTTCTCCATAGGATTAGGTTGCTGCCACAGGTGGCTCTGTGGTAAAGAATTTGCCTGCCAATGCAGGTGACACAGAAGATGTGGGTTTGATCCCTAGGTTGGGAAAATACCCTAGAGGAGTAAATGGCAACCTGCTCCAGTATTCTGGCCTGGGAAATTCCATGGACAGAGGAGCCTGGCAGGCTACAGTCCGTTGGGTTGCAAAGAGTCGGACACAGCTGAGCACGCATGCGTTCATTCATATGCAGACAAGGCATATGAAATGATACAGGAATTTTTTATGGGAGGATTTCCTGAAAAGAGACAATATTACCATGAAAATTGTTGCAGTGATTCAGATAGATCAATCGTTTCCCAATTTGAGTGCATGAGAATCACCTGGAGGGTTAAAATACAAATCCCGGTGCTCCATCCATACAGTTTCTCTTTCAGTGGAACTGTAGTGGTGGAGAGGTGGCTGGAAGAATGAATATGGCCTCCTAATATGGTCCCAGGTGATACTGATGCTGCTGGCCCAGAACAGCACTTGGAAAATGTCTGGAATAGATGGATGGATTATCCTACAGATGCCTCAGCCCCCACAGCTATACCTCCTCCTCTGGTCCACTTTGGTTTGGTTGTAGCAATCATTAACACTCAGGATCTTGCCATTGCTCTTCAGCCCACCTGAGCATCATTTCATAACTAGAGGCCATGCTTCAAGCTGATTTTATTAGTTTATAGTCTGTCCTCCTCTTCCCATTTCTCTGGCATTTCTGGGATGTTTCACCGTCATTCATTTTCTTCAGAAAATGAGCTGTGTGTGAATTTTCTTTCGGAAGAAAATAATTATGTCCTTTGAAGATGGGCAAGGCTATAAGAACTTGTTAATGGTGGTGTGTCTTTTGAATGCTGAGCTGGGTGCATAGACCAGACATTCAAGTGTTCGAGTAAGTGGGAGCTGCCTGCCTATTACCTCAGTTTTGCTCATTCAAAAGGTGACATTAGAGATTCTGATTTTAAGTTTGATTTAGAAATTGAAGCCTCTGTTGTCTGACTGCTGTTGTTTAGTCGCTAAATCCTGTTGTCTCTTTTGCAACCCCATGGACTGTAGCCGGCCAGGCTCCTATCTAACTGTAGGACAGTGTATACAAACAAAGTATTGATTTTCTTAATCTTTATTTTTAATCTCACTCTCTAGTTTTCACCATGTCCAAGGTCAGGGGGTGGATGCAGCCAAAGATGGAGAAGCTCTATACAGTCAGCAAAAACAAGACCAGCAGCTGACTGTGGCTCAGATCATGAATTCCTTATTGTCAAATTCAGACTTCAATTGAAGAAAGTGGGGAAAACCACTAGACCATTCAGGTATGACCTAAATCAAATCCCTTATGACTATACAGTGAGAATGAGAAATAGATTTAAGGGACTAGATCTGATACACAGAGTGCCCGATGAACCATGGACGGAGGTTCGTGACATTGTACAGGAGACAGGAATCAAGACCATCCCCAAGAAAAAGAAATGCAAAAAAGGAAAGTGGCTGTCTGAGGAGGCCTTACAAATAGCTTTCAAAAGAAGAGGAGCAAAAAGCAAAGGAGGAAAGGAAAGATATTCTCATTTGAATGCAGAGTTCCAGAGAATAGCAAGGAGAGATAAGAAACCCTTCCTCAGCGATCAATGCAAAGAAATAGAGGAAAACAATAGAATGAGAAAGACTAGCGATCTCTTCAAGAAAATTAGAGATACCAAGGGAATATTTCATGCAGAAATGGGCCCAATAAAGGACAGAAATGGTATGGACCTAACAGAGGCAGAAGATATTAAGAAGACATGGCAAGAACACACAGAAGAACTGTACAAAAAAGATCTTCACAACCCAGATAATCATGATGGTGTGATCACTCACCTAGAGCCAGACATCCTGGAATGTGAAGTCAAGTGGGCCTTAGGAAGTATCACTATGAACAAAGCTAGTGGAGGTGATGGAATTCCAGTTGAGCTATTTCAAATCCTGAAAGATGATGCTGTGAAAGTGCTGTATTCAATATGCCAGCAAATTTGGAAAACTCAGCAATGGCCACAGGACTAGAAAAGGTCAGTTTTCATTCCAATCCCAAAGAAAGCCAATGCCAAAGAATGCTCAAACTACCACACAATTGCACTCATCTCACATGCTAGTAAAGTAATGCTCAAAATTCTCCAAGCCAGGCTTCAGCAATATGTGAACCGTGAACTTCCAGATGTTCAAGCTGGTTTTAGAAAAGGCAGAGGAACCAGAGATCAAATGGCCAACATCTGCTGGGTCATCAAAAAAGCAAGAGAATTTCAGAAAAACATCTATTTCTGCTTTATTGACTATGCCAAAGCCTTTGACTGTGAGGATCACAATAAACTGGAAAATTCTGAAGGAGATGAGGATACCAGACCACCTGACCTGTCTCTTGAGAAACCTGTATATAGATCAGGAAGCAAAATTTAGAACTGAACATGGAACAACAACTGGTTCCAAATAGGAAAAGAAGTACATCAAGGCTGTGTATTGTCACCCTGCTTATTTAACTTATATGCAGAGTACATCATGAGAAATGCTGGGCTGAATGAAGCACAAGCTGGAATCAAGATTGCCAGGAGAAATATCAATAAACTCAGATATGCAGATGACACCACCCTTATGGCAGAAAGTGAAGAGGAACTAAAGAGCCTTTTGATGAAAGTGAGAGAGGAGAGTGAAAAAGTTGGCTTAAAACTCAACATTCAGAAAACTAAGATCATAGCATCTGGTCCCATCACTTCATGGTAAATAGATGGGGAAACAGTAGAAACAGTGGCTGACTTCATTTTTGGGGGCTCCAAAATCACTGCAGATGATGATTGCAACCATGAAATTGAAAGACGCTTACTGCTTGGAAGGAAGGTTATGACCAACCTAGACAGCATATTAAAAAGCAGAGGCATTACTTTGCCAACAAAGGTCCATCTAGTCAAAGCTATGGTTTTTCCAGTGGTCATGTATGGATGTGAGATTTGGATTATAAAGAAAGCTGAGCACCAAAGAATTGATGCTTTTGAACTGTGGTGTTGGAGAAGACTCTTGAGAGTCCCTTGGGCTGCAAGGAGATCCAACCAGTCCATCCTAAAGGAGTTCAGCCCTGGGTGTTCGTTGGAAGGACTGATGTTGAAGCTGAAACTCCAATACTTTGGCCACCTGATGCGAAGAGCTGACTCATTTGAAAAGACCCTGATTCTGGGAAAGATTGAGGGCAGGAGAAGAAGGGGACGACAGAGGATAAGATGGTTGGATGGAATCACCGACTCGATGGACATGGGTTTGGTTGGGCTCCGGGAGCTGGTGATGGACAGGGAGGCCTGGTGTGCTGCGGTTCATGGGGTCGCAAAGAGTTGGGCATGACTGAGCGACTGCACTGAATTGAACTGAACTGAACTATATTGTGCCTTCAACATTCACAATTAATTCACTTATTTGACAAATGATATTAGCATCATCTTGAGGGAAGGAAATCCTGAGAGAGTGCTATAGAGTAAATCCTTGTTTCCTATCTATTTTATGTAGTTTGTATCCTCTTAAAAACATATTTTCAATTTCTTCCCCCCCCCTCCCTTTCCTCTCTGGTAACCTTAGGTTTGTTTTCTATGTCTGTGAGTCTGTTTTTGTTTTGTATAAAGATTTATTTGTATTGTTTTCAGATTGCACATATAAGTGATATCATATAATATTTATATCTTTCTCTTTCTGACTTACTTTACTTAGTGTGATATTCTCTAAGTCCATCCTTGCTGCTGCAAATGGTAATATTTCAGTCTCTTCTCATTCTTTTTCTGGCTGAGTAATATTCCACTGTGTGTGTGTGTGTGTGTGTGTGTGTGTGTGTGTAGTGTGTATCACATGGGCATTTAGGTTGTTTCTATGTCTTGGCTAAACTCATTCTTTAGGCTCTTTGCAATGGTTTTTCTCTCTGTCTGAGATGCTTGTCCTGTGCTATTTTTATGACCAACTCCTGAATTTAGGTTTCAGCTCAACTGTGCCCTCTTCACAGGGAGCTTCTATGACTACCCTATCTATTTCCAACTTAACCTTCATCATATCAACATATTTCATTTTCTCTGTAGATTATCACATTAGTTAAATTAATTTAATTAAAAATTAATCTGTAGGTTAAATCTCACAAAGACTTAAGCAAAAATAGGTAATTTGAGAGATTATCACTAGTTGAAATTATTCTTTAAGCTTGCTTTCACTTGAATTTTTGTGTCTTTCTCAACTGAAGTGTGGGCTAGTTTCTAATTTGTTCATTTATCTGGTTGTATGCTTTGCCTTGTATGAAAGCAGAATTGCAAAATAATAGCTCGATAATGAAAGGCAAAATATGAAGTGCTTTCAAAACACAAATTGCATTATAGATGCATAAAAATAATGCACAACAAAAACTGTTGTTCTCTAATGGGAAGAGTCAATCGTGTAAGGTCATTAAAAAGTAACTCAAACTCCATTACATTAACAAAAGAATAAAATTACATTAGGCCAAGGCTGGGAGGTTGGCTATTAATTAAACACTGCAGTGCTCGCCTGCATACATAGTCCTTAGAAACCCACCTAAAAAATTCCTTGAAGTAAGTCAATATAGACTCATCTTTGTCACTTAATAAATACGACTTTTACCTAATGAAACAATTGAGCTGGTTTATGAATATCAGTAGATGCAAAAATATTAGAAGAAAGAATGATATAGAACTTTTTAATGGAATATTTAAGCTAATTATTTAGCCTTTATTAGCCTAAGTGCTCACGACTATGTTAACATCACTAATAGAAGAAAACTTTCACATTATGGGCCTCCTGATATGATAGGAGGGAAAAAACAGAAAAAAATAACCCTCACAAAGCACAAAACAAAAACAAAATTAAATTAAGCCTCTAGATATAACTATCAGCCAATCAAAATATATGGGGATAGAAGAACATGTGAAATTATACCACAAGGATAAAACCAGGCCTACCTAGAATAGTCTATAGTACACATGATGTACTACCTTAAGACTTTTTGGAAGAAAGGAATAAGGGCATATTTAAGAAGATTAAACAGGTAAAATGGGCTTTCTAGGTGGTGCTAGTGGGACCCTCCTGCAATTTCAAAAATTTCCTCTGTATTCAAATTTACATTCAAGCATCATAAGCAGCCACTGAGTAATAAGAAGAGCAATGATTTGGGAACATGAGGCTCTATATCCTTATGCCTTTTGAACCACTTACTAGCTGCATGATCTCGGATGTCACTACACTCTCTGAACATCAGTTTGTTTCTCATTTAAAAAGTGTGAATAACAACACTTATTCAGTCCAAATGCAACAATATTTACAGAACAGCTAATTCAATGCTGACTATGTAGTTCAGTTCAGTTCAGTCGCTCAGTCGTGTCCAACTCTTTGTGATCCCATGAATCGCAGCACTCCAGGCATCCCTGTCCATCACCAACTCCCGGAGTTCACCCAAACCCATGTGCATCAAGTCACTGATGCCATTAGGCATCTCATTCTCTGTTGTCCCCTTCACTTCCTGCTCCCAATCCTTTCCAGCATCAGGGTCTTTTCCAATGAGTCAACTCTTCACATGAGGTGGCCAAAGTTTTGGAGTTTCAGCTTCAACATCAATCCTTCCAATAAACACCCAGGGTTGATCTCCTTTAGGATGGACTGGTTGGATCTCCTTGCAGTCCAAGGGACTCTCAAGAGTCTTCTCCAACACCACAATTCAAAAGCATCAATTTTTCGGCGCTCAGCTTTATTCACAGTGCAACTCTCACATTCATACATGACCACTGGAAAAACCATAGCCTTGACTAGACGGACCTCTGTTGGCAAAGTAATGTCTCTGCTTTTTAATATGCTGTCTAGGTTGGTCATAACTTTCCTTCCAAGGAGTAAGCGTCTTTTAATTTGATGACTGCAATCACCATCAGCAGCAATTTTGGAGCCCGCCAAAATAAAGTCTGACACTGTTTCCACTGTTTCCCCATCTATTTCCCATGAAGTGATGGGACCAGATGCCATGATCTTAGTTTTCTGAATGTTGAGCTTTAAGCCAACTTTTTCACTCTCTTCTCTCACTTTCATCAAGAGGCTCTTTAGTTCTTCTTCACTTTCTGCCGTAAGGGTGGTGTCGTCTGCATATCTGAGGTTATTGATATTTCTCCCGGCAATCTTGATTCCAGCTTGTGCTTCATCCAGCCCAGCATTTCTCATGATGTACTCTGCATATAAGTTAAATAAGCAGGGTGACAATATACAGCCTTGACGTACTCCTTTTCCTGTTTGGAACCAGTCTGTTGTTCCATGTCCACTTCTAACTGTTGCTTCCAGACCTGCATACTGGTTTCTCAAGAGGCAGGTCAGGTAGTCTGGTATTCCCATCTCTTTCAGAATTTTCCACAGTTTATTGTGATCCTCACAGTCAAAGGCTTTGGCATAGTCAATAAAGCAGAAATAGATGTTTTTCTGGTACTCTCTTGCTTTTTTGATGATCCAGTGGATGTTGGCAATTTGATCTCTGGTTCCTGTGCCTTTTCTAAAATCAGCTTGAACATCTGGAAGTTCACGGTTCATGTGTTGCTGAAGCCTGGCTTGGAGAATTTTGAGCATTACTTTGCTAGCTTGTGAGATGAGTGTAATTGTGCGGTACTTTGAACATTCTTTGGCCTTGCCTTTCTTTGGGATTGGAATGAAAACTGACCTTTTCCATTCCTGTGGCCACTGCTGAGTTTTCCACATTTGCTGGCATATTGAGTGCAGCACTTTCACAACATCATCTTTCAGGATTTGAAATAGCTTAGCTGGAATTCCTGGAGAAGGCAATGGCAACCCACTCCAGTACTCTTGACTGGAGAATCCCAGGGACGGGGTAGCCTAGGGGGCTCCCCTGTCTATGGGGTCGCACAGAGTCGGACGTGACTGATGCGACTTAGCAGCAGCAGCAGCAGCGGCAGCGGCAGATGGAATTCCATCATGTCCACTAGCTTTGTTTGTAGTGTTGCTTTCTAAGGCCCACTTGACTTCACATTCCAGGATGTCTGGCTCTAGGTGAGTGATCACACCATCGTGATTATCTGGGTCGTGAAGATCTTTTTTTGTATAGTTCTTCTGTGTGTTCTTGTCACCTCTTCTTAATATCTTCTGCTTCTGTTATGTCCATATCATTTCTGTCCTTTATCGAGCCCATTCGTGCATGAAATGTTCCCTTAGGATCTCTAATTTTCTTGAAGAGATCTCTAGTCTCTCCCATTCTGTAGTTTTCCTCTATTTCTTTGTATTGATCGCTGAGGAAGGCTTTCTTATCTGTCTTTGCTATTCTTTGGAATTCTGCATTCAAGTGAGAATATCTTTCCTTTTCTCCTTTACTTTTCGCTTCTCTTCTTTTCACAGCTATTTGTAAGCCCTCCTCAGACAGCCACTTTGCTTTTATGCATTTCTTTTCCATGGGGATGGTCTTGATCCCTGTCTCCTGTACAATGTCACGAACCTCCGTCCATAGTTCGTCAGGCACTCTGTGTATCAGATCTAGTCCCTTAAATCTATTTGTCACTTCCACTGTATAATCATAAGGGATTTGATTTAGGTCATACCTGAATGGTCTAATGGTTTTCCCTACTTTCTTTAATTTAAGTCTGAATTTGGCAATAAGGAGTTCATGATCTGAGCCACAGTTAGCTGCTAGTCTTGTTTTTGCTGACTGTATAGAGCTTCTCCGTCTTTGGCTGCAAAGAATATAATCAATCTGATTTGGGTGTTGACCATCTGGTGATGTCCATGTGTAGAGTCTTCTCTTGTGTTGTTGGAAGAGGGTGTTTGCTGTGACCAGTGAGTTCTCTTGGCAAAACTCGGTTAACCTTTGCCCTGCTTCATTCTGTACTCCAAGACCAAATTTGCCTGTTACTCCAGGTGTTTCTTGACTTCCTACTTTTGCATTTCAGTCCCCTATAATGAAAAGGACATCTTTTTTGGGTGTTAGTTCTAAAAGGTCTTGTAGATCTTCATAGAACTGTTCAACTTCAGCTTCTTCAGCATTACTGGTTGGGGCATAGATTGGATTACCGTGGTAAGGAATGGTTTGCCTTGGAAACGAACAGAGATCATTCTGTCCTTTTTCAGATTGTATCCAAGTACTGAATTTCGGACTCTTTTATTGATCACGATGGCTACTCCATTTCTTCTAAGGGATTCCTACCCACAGTAGTAGAAAGAATGGTCATCTGAGTTAAATTCACCCATTCCAGTCCATTTTAGTTCGCTGACTCCTAGAATGTCGACGTTCACTCTTGCCATCTCCTGTTTGACCACTTCCAATTTGCCTTGATTCATGGACCTAGCATTCCAGGTTCCTATGCAATATTGCTCTTTACAGCATTGGACCTTGCTTCTATCACCAGTGACATCCACAACTGGGTATTGTTTTTGCTTTGTGTTCATTCTTTCTGGAGTTATTTCTCTGCTGATCTCCAGTAGTATATTGGGCACCTAGCGACCTGGGGAGTTCCTCTTTCAGTGTCCTATCTTTTTGCCTTTTCATACTGTTCATGGGGTTCTCAGGGCAAGAATCCTGAAGTGGTTTGCCATTCCCTTCTCCAGTGGACCGCATTCTGTCAGACCTCTCCACCATGACCCATCCATCTTGGGTGGCCCCATGCGGCATGGCTTAGTTTCATTGAGTTAGACAAGGCTGTGGTCCATGTGATCAGATTGGCTAGTTGACTATGCAGCCAATTGACTATGTAGTAAATACTAAATAAAATTTTGAAATTTTGAAAAAAATAACTCTTTCATCCTCACGCCACTAAGCTACTTTCTCCCTATTCTTCATTTCTTAATGGGAATTATCACTCTGTTGCCTAAAGAAGGTTCAAATATAAAGGCATAATTTAGTTTTAAAAGACTAGCACGCCACATGCAACAATATTTGATGAGAGTACCAACACTTTCCCTCCTACGCTGCTACCTTTTCAGCACACTCTTACCTTCTTATGCGTGTGTGCTAAGTGACCCTATCGACTGTAGCCTGCCAGGCTCTTCTGTCCATGGGACTCTCCAGGCAAAAATACTGGAGTGGGTTACCATGCTCTCCTCCAGGGTATCTTCCTGATCCAAGGATCGAGCCCACATCTCTTATGTTTCCTGTAGTGGCAGGTGGGTTCTTTACCAGCCCAATGGCAAAGTAAAATTGGTTCTTAAGCAAAAGGACTCTAGTGTTCAACTACCTGACTTCAAATTACTGTTAGGCAAATGACACAGAGCTTGAGAAACCATGAGCAGGGAGAACAGTGATACTGATGATCTTATTTGGGACAAAATTTTCCTTGGCTGAAAATAATTTTTGAGCATAAAGAACTTAACCTCTTCCCTTAGTTTCCTCATATAATAATAGCTCCTAATTGGTGAGATTACATAAGTTGACTTTTACATACACATACACACACACGCTATGGACTGAAAGCTTGTGTCCCCCTAAAATTCATATGTGAAAGTCCTAGTCCTCAATTTTATTGTATTTGGAGGTGGGGTTTTGGTAGGTAATTAGGTTATGAAGGTGGAGCCCTCATGAATGAGCTTAGTGTTCTTATAAGAGATACAGAGAGATGACCTCCCTTTCCTTGCCTTGTGAAGGTACAGTAATAAGGCAGATGTCTGTGAACTGGGAGGAGGACCCTCACCAAAACCTGACCATGCTGGCACATTGAGCTCAGCCCGAATGAAGACCATATTTACATATGGACCATATGCACAGTCCGCATTCTCTTTCCACCTCATAGAGCTTCTCAAAATACTTTTTAACTCCCTGGGCTGGAGATAATAAAGCATGATAACATACACATGTACACATAGTTAACATATACACATCAACACATAGCTATGTCCTTTCCTTTTTTTTTTTTTGATTGTGCGTTTATTTATTTGTTTTTTTAATTTATTTATTTTAGTTGGGAGCTAATTACTTTACAATATTGTACTGGTTTTTGCCATAAATTGACATGAATCAGCCATGGGTTACATGTGGTCCCCATCCTGGACCCCCCTCCCACCTCCCTTCCCATCCCATCCCTCAGGGTCATCCCATTGCCCCAGCCCTGAGCATTTGTCTCATGCATTGAACCTGGAATGGCGTTCTGTTTCACATATGATAATATACATGTTTCAATGCTATTCTCTGGAAAAACCATGATGTTAGTGCTTTTCAAAGAAAGTCAGTCCCTGAAAAATGAATCCATCTTCAGAATTTATACCCCAAAGTTGGGAAAAGCATTCCTCAGCTATTGATGACAATGAGTTTAACCAATGACAGTGTAGTTACCCATTAAACTCCTTGGAAACATGATTTTGTAAAAAGCATGCAAACTGGATCACAAAGTTGATAAGATAAAGATTAAGTTGAGCTACAATAAATCAAGCTAAAGTCAGTTGAAGAATAACATAGAAAAGGCAAATTTGGTCTATAGCCCCACAGTGTGTCTCGGAATAATTGAAGTTATTGTTATTATTATTATTTTTTAATTCACTAGCACATAGTGTTGAAACACTTTGGGAAAAGAAAGCCAAAATTGTTTTTAAGTGAAAACAATATTGTGAAACAAACTCACTACAGGGCTCCATGAGTTTAAAATCCTCAAATAATTATTCTTAATGCCTGAGTGAAATTATTTAGGAAGAAATTTCAAAGTTGAAATGTATAATTCATGATAAAGAGTTCTGTACATCAGTCTTTCACACATTAGTAAGCAATAGACATATATTCATTAATATATAAACTTGCAAAACATTGAGTTTCTAGCAAGTCTGTCAATACATATTTATTAAAGGCTTCTTACACTGAAGGCAAAGCTCTAGAAACTGGAAATAACCTGATGCACAAACAGACATGGATTCACCATAGTAGAGGAAGAAGCAGAGAGCAGTTAACTGTGGGATTAAATTGAATGAGTTGATAAGTGGGCCAAGAAGAAGGAAATAAGAACAAGCTTTGACCTAATCTCAACCTCCTGATGTCCCCCAACAATTTGGACCAAGCTGGTTCTCTCACTCAAAATGCATATGTCTTTGGTTATATGCAGCCTTTGGATATGTGATTAATTCATTTTCTTTCCCTTCAACTCAGAAAGATGAACCATTCCACAAATGATGAGGGCCATCCTTCCTCTGTTGCTGTTCATTGATAAATTCTAATCCCCCAATGTACTGAACACACTGAGGGCATTTGAATTCTGTAACCATGATGGAAAGTTCTCTAATGCTGACTGAGCACCTCTGATACTCAGTGGAGGAGTATGGGGAAGGAAAAAAGAAAGGAAATAAATTGAGCAGGCATCAAAGGTCCACAAATGGTTAATCCTTTACTTTTCTCTCCCTTATCATCCAATCTGAGACAAGGACTTGTGAAAAATGGGCCAAGTAGAGACTTCATGATGACTGCCGGGGGCTTTTCTTTTGGGGTGGAGGCATTCTAGGATACATTAAAAGGGCAAATATTTAATCAGAAATAAATGACAAATAGAAATACTAGCTAATATAGTCTCTACTATTTCTCAACAGTAGTGGAGGGAGGTGGGAAAGTAAATGAGAAGCATGCTTCCTTTGCCTTTACAATTTTTGTTTAGTTTTTTTTTTTTTTTTACTGTGAATTATGAAGTTAGAGAGGGCAGTTGTTCTTCAGTCAGTAAGTCGTGTCTGACTCTTTGGAACCCTATGGACTATAGCATGCCAGACCACTCTGTCCATGGGATTTCCCAGGCAAGAATACTGGAGTAGGTTGCCATTTTCTTCTCCATAAAATTACAATATTAAAACAGATATTCCAATTATTTTTATGAATTATGTAATTAAAAATTTACTGCTTTTATATATGTAGTTACTTGCACATTAAAGGAAGTTTTGTGTATGTACCTGTGTTCATGTGTGTGTGTGTGTGAAATGAATTGTGGTTCCATAAATCATTTTCTATACCAGCATTTCCTTCACACTGTGAAGTCAGAAAACTACTTCTTTTATGTGTTAACAAAGGTTCAATACACACACACATGCACATGTACCTGAAATTCTTTTTTCCCTAAAGATTTTTGTGGTAAAATGTATTTAGTAAACTCTGCACACTACATGACTCTTTTAGAGATTCCCAATTCACATTAGTATTTTAAAGACTCTCAGACCCTATAGAAATCTGGTGTTTCTCACATCTTGCAGGCAACTGCTTGATTATTATTTTTTATTTTTCAAGTAAAAGTACAATTTCCCAAGGTACTTTCCCAAGGAATAAGTTCCCAAGTTTGGGAAATACCATTCTACTCAAATATTATGAAGTATCCTAGTTTTAAAATAGTACAAAAATCTGTCTTTTCCATTTTGACTTCAGGTACTTTTGTAAGCAAACAATGAAAGTTTGGAAGGAAGTTTTTGCTTTTTTCCCTCTATCTAGCTGTAAATATAGAAATATTCTCTCTGTGTTGAATAAACATAAATTTGCATCAGCAGATATATGAACATAACTTTTTTTGCTTTTGATGGTTATTAAAATCTGTTGTTATAATCATGTAATCTAACAATAAACTTAGTACATTAATATTCAGAAAGCAACTGACAGGAACTTTTGTCTTGTACTCTAAAATTATTATCCTTGGTGTTTGAGAACAGACTCATGTAACAATCATTAAAGAGTGAGAAAATATACAGCTTTAACCTACATTGAGAGGTTAAAAATAAAAATGCTAGCAAATATATTTAAATAAATGTGTATCACCAGACATATATTTCAGTCAAACCCTTCCCTCCTTCCTCCCCATCATGGGAAAAACTGCTGTATGCATTTTTATATTCTAGTTTCGATTACTGAAAACCATTTACTTCATTTTTTTCCACCTGTCAAAAATCAATTCAATATTTATGTGAATTTGGTAATAAATCTCTTCTTCCATATGCATTTCTCTTTTTAATCATAATTTAGCTGTTTAACTCACATTCTGTAACTTGTTCTTAAAGTGCCACGGTGCCCTGTAGTTCCTGACTAGGATGAGACAATGTGGAGAGAAGTGGATTTCTTCCACTATATGGAGCCTGATGAGTGCCCTGGAAACTCAGTAACTAGAATGGATTCCACTCAGAGGGAATAGTGCTTTGAGTTCTTATATCCTGACGATGGTAGAGAAGTTACGTAGCAACCCAGTAAGAAATGTTCTAGGTCATTTCATTTTTGGTGATGACTGGTGACAAGGACCTCTCATTTATAGGTTCAGCACACTTGTGTGCCTATTGCTGGAGCCATCCTTTGCTCACCCAGAGTGAAGGCAGGAATTGTTGGTGCTATTTAGTTACTAAATCGTGTCCTACTCTTGGCGACCCCACAAAAGCACTACTAAAATCTTCCTGTAGCAAGCTGGGTATGTTAGTGCAGAGGAAAAGGGATATAATTTGTCTCTGCAGTTGGTAGTAATGTGCTCCTCTAGTTTAAGTTGAGAAAGCCTTGTTTTTTAACAGTGGTGAGCGTTTTTGGAGATTCTGTGTTGGTAAAATGGCTATGCCTAAAATGGGGTATTCCTCACAGCCCTCCTCTTTCTGTGAGGTCAGCAGGCCATGCGTCTGGATTTTATAAACCATCACCAATGGGATCAGATAGTCCACTGGACCATCACTTCATCCCACCCAATCGATCATGCCACACAAAATTCAAACTCACACTTGTAATAGCATCACAAAATAGGCTACAGTTTGGGGTCTAGAGTCTTTCATTGTTTTTTCAAGAAACTGATGACCAAGTAAAGAAGTCTTTAAACTCTCAGCAACAAGAATCAGAGGGAAACGCGAAGTATTTTCTTTAGCTCCAGCAACCTGCTTTGTCCCTCTTCTGCATGTTATTTTTGCTCATTTGTTTGCAAGTATTGCAATCCTCTCTTCCCTCTGAACATTGACTTGACCATCCTTCACAGACTTAAGAACTTTCCTTTGTTTCCCAGAGGGTGTGGAATGAGCAACACAGTACAGGACTTGGACAACTGGGCCTTAATTAAATGTACACGATACAGTAACTGGAAAAACATGCTATTTTTTCTTATCACCATTACTCAGATAAGAATTTTTAATATTAAGCACAGAATCAGATACAACTTCTTATCTACGTAATTAAATGTGACATTAACATTTGAGATAAATATAAGGTCATTTTTTTCCTCACTTTTTTTTTAAATGAAGAGATGGCTGATATAAATATGAGTCTTGAGTATCAAGTAAATCATAAAAAATTCTGGGAGAGAGCAGAGAATTTAGAACTTTCTGTTATGGAAAATTGTCTTTCACAGATTAAAATTTATATTTTTTCCATTCCCAGTTTTGTTGTTGTTTCTTGACATTATTAAGCAATTCAATGCCATAAGTTCTGTTATAATTACATGAACTGTATACAGTGAGATGCAGAAAAAGTAGTCAATGACTTGCTTAAAGTCATAGGAAAGTCAACTACTTTGTAAAATGGAGATTAGAAGCCAGGTTTTCTGATATTATCGTGCAGAATATTTTACTATCCAACAAGTTACCTTTTTAATGTGTCTTTCAAAATGTGAGGCTTATCATTATGGAAAAAAGATAAAAGGGAAAAGGTAAATATATAGAAGGAAAATTGTAGCAATGTGGTAGATGAGGACTTTCATGGAGATCATAGATTAAAAATGTAGTTAGTGTTTGTTTATCTATTGCTCTGCAACAAACTGTCCCCTAGATTTTAGTGCTTACAATTTATCATCTCTCACAGTGGGTTGATTGGGTTCAACTCTTTGATATAGTTGCAGAAAGACTGCAGCTGCAACAAGAACCACTTTGAAGGTCCAATGCGGATACTAACCATGATGGCTCCTTCACTCACAAGGCTGGCCTCAGTCACTGTGGGAACTAACTGGATGTGTTTTGTTTTCTGTGTAACCTTTTGACATGACAAGCTAGGGCCTCCTCACAGTGTGGCAACATCACTGTGGTTGAATTATTTACCTAGCTGCTGGCTTCCCCAGAGCAAGTGTTCCAGTGTACCCAGATGGAAGCCTTGGTTCCTTGTGATTTAGCACTGGGAGTCACACTGTATCACCCAACCATATTCTACTGATTAAAAGTTCACAGGACAGTGTGGGTTACAGGATTGAGTGTCTTTGAAAACTAGATATCACTGTTAGCATAGGTGATGCTGAGAAATAAGAACAATAAAGCTTCACAGAAGAATCTCATATCTTTCTTTCCTTGTAATGTAAATTGATCATTGATTCTTAGGACAAGGGAAGACCTTGAAAGTGAAAGTGAAAGTCATTCAGTTGTGTCCAGCTCTTTGCAACCCATAGACTATACACTCCATGGAATTCTCCAGGCCAGAATACTGGAGTGGATAGCCTTTCTCTTCTCCAGGGGATCTTCCCAACCCAGGGACTGAGCCCAGGTCTCCCACATTGCAGGTGGATTCTTTACCAGCTAAGCCACAAGGGAAGCCCAAGAATACTGGAGTGAGTAGCCTATCCCTTCTCCAGCAGATCTTCCCAACCCAGGAATCGAACTGGGGTCTCCTGCATTACAGGCAGATTCTTTATGAACTGAGTTATCAGGGAAGCCCCAGGAGAAGACCTTAAGTATCCTCTATTTAAAATATCTCATATACCCTTGAAGAAACTGAAGTTCAGGTAAGAGAAAAGTATTTGTGTCCATGACAATTAAAAAAAATAGCAATTATATTTTAATATTTTTAGACTATCAGAGTGTCACAGTATTTTAACAATGAATCTAAACAGAATCTTTACAAAAAGTAGGAAAAATATGTATATCATCTGCAACAATGTATAGGAATTAACCTGATACAATTGAGAAAAATCTTCCAAAATGTGCATAAGGTGGGCAATGACTTTTGAATTTCATATTTAAAAACATAAAGAAATTAGATTAAATTTTTTTGGTTTATTTTTTTCTGTTATTTCATTTGAAAAAAAATGTGACATAAGTTTTCAATGACATATTTCACTATATCCTTAGTAAGAATGTTTTCTTTGAAATAGTCTCACTTTAGCCAGGTACAGATGATGTGAGTAGCAGGAGTTTTATTAAGGGAACTTGGTGATAATGCACCTGGAGTTTCCCATAGATTACCTTCGGAAATGTACATAATGACAGAAAAGTTCAAAACTCTACGTTAGCTCTTAGTTATTTCTGCCCTGTGAATTCTTTAGCAGGGAGCTTGTTATAGCTATGAGAGGACATGTGTCATTGTTGTTAAATGTGTAGCACATAAATGGAGATGAGGGTATGTGGGCCACAGGACCTACATTTGACCGATCGGTTTGCAATCTGAGAACTCCCATCTGAAAACTCAGGGCACATGAAGAGAAAGAATGTTTTATTTTGCAATATAACATTGAAATATGTCAAGCACATGAACTGAGACTTGCTGGGCTGATACGTGTTCTGAGAATAAAAGAAACATAAATTGCTAAGGCTCAGGAATATGCCCATTCTATGAATAGAGATTGACTTTGCTGCCAAGGAAAGCAAGTTGCTTGGGTTTTAGGTGATGCATTCCCACTCTTTACCAAGAAAAAGGTTTGGAAAGCAAACTACTTGAAATGTTTTCCCAGAGGTTTCCAATGAATATCAAACCCATAAAACATCACATTTATTTTAGACACAGATTCTCTACGCCTCAGGAAACTCTTTCAACTCAAATGTCATTGGAAGCACCTGTCATCTTCCTTCACCTCATACTGTCAGGCTATATGTGCCTCTCAGGTAGGTCACCTTTCTTTGGCGTCCTGCTTCCTTGTAGGATTGGAAGCTAAATTTCTTTCTCTACATGAGTTGTATTTGGAATCTGAGATCTTTTTGCTTGCCTTCATTTGCTCCAGCCCGGATGGCATCATTGACTCAATGGAGCAAACTCTAGGAGACAGTGAAGGACAGGGAAGCCTGGCATGATGCAGTCTGCGGAGTCGTAGAGTCGGATGTGACTTAGCCACTGAACAAGAACAACATTTCAATCTGACCATTGCATGGTCAAACTGTCACTCTCATTCATGTGTTTATTCGACAGAATACTTCTATATTATATAAATATTACATTTAAAATATTATAAATTCATATTTTATTAAGCTATTATTTACTGAACTGCCTTGAGGAACATGTAGTTTTAGGGGTAGAAGAGTCAGACAGGTAGACTTGCTCTTGCAACCTTTGAGTTAGCCTGGGGAGAATGGTGCTAGGAGGAAGGCAAAGAGGTTTCTGTAGCAACAGAACAGAATCAAGGTCTGGCACTGCTCTTCTTAGAAATAGGAAGAGATGGGGTTCCCCCTTGACATATGTAGAGACCTGCTTCCGACTATCTCTGCAAATTTCAGTCCAACTTCTCTATGAAGAAAGTGATGAGTTATTTTTGTAAAAACACTGGAAAACAGATTTCCTAAAATTTTTTCCCAGTTTATTTCCTATCAGGCTTAGGAATGAGATCCTAGAATTCAGTATGCAATGCTGAGCCTGGCCAATATGTTTTTATTATTCTAGAAACATTTCCTAGAGCCTCTCAAGGTTAATCAAGTACACCAGAGGCTTCTATGGCGGTTGCAGGACCTAATTACTATTCCTTGTGGTTTCCATACCAGCTTCATCAATGCTGCTTTTAGAACTCCTTCTGAGACAGTGGACAATTCCACAGCCAGGTACTTATGGAGAGAGTTATTCTGCCTCTTATCAGATTCTAAAGGGCAAAATGAGGAGAGAAAGGAGTGCCTTTGGTTTCAATGACTGACCATAACTGAATTTTCTTTTACTCTTAAATTGTGTTAATAATCCAGAAGACAGTGCTTTAATAAGAATATAATGGGTGATTGGGTGATAGGAGACCCGTATGAAATAGGAACTTTTGAGGAAGTGTGTAATAGGGAGAGAATTATTACCACCTGTTTCACGTTGAGAACAGGGAGACAAATTCACCTTGATTCAGATTATATTTCTTCAGGGAAGAGTAAGTAGGGAGTCATCTTTAAGTTTATATTTTTAGATAAATGAATACAGGAGCTAATCTCATAATGTCACCTTTTGCTCTCTGAGAGGTTTAGTGAATGCAGGCCAATGAGGCTCTACCAATCAAATCATTCCAAAGAAACAAGAGACCAGCCTAGTGAAAAATAGGGTTGAAGATTTCATTCACAAAAATTGGTTACTTAATAGGATGGGGCCGCTTTGACCTACATAAAATGGTGTTTACTTTGGGGGGAACAATGACTAAAACTGGGGGACACATCTAAAAACCAACTCATAACCTTGGTGCCCCAAATGAAACTTGGACAGGGACATGGACCACTAAGGTCACCTCGTTATGGTTGTTTAAACAAAAAATAGAATCACATAAGAATGAGAATGTATAGCAGCTGTGGGGTTATATTCTCAAGGTGATGAATTAAACTTTCTATGGTTAAGCTGTAGCAGACATTATCGGTTGATTATCCAAAAGTCATTCCACATCCTTTTATCCTCTGCAGGCTTCCCATCTCATAGTCTGTAAAGATAGGTCTCTTTCACTGCAGAGGTGGCCATATAAGATAGATCTGGATGTTGATGTGTCAGGAGTAATCTGATGTGTGTGTGGGGGGGAGGGGGGATGTTTGGAAAGATAATTTCTGGATGAATTGGTCAGGAACAGGAGAGTTGGATCTCTTCCCATAGCCAGTGCTTCCCAGACTTGAACTTGGACATGATGATACCCAGAGTTTAGCCAGGCATTTATTACTGGGAAAGAGGAGGTGATAACATGTGTGTGGATGAAAAACCTTACACCCTGAGAATAATTTACAATGAAGAGAAAACTGGTGACCTTTACTAAACCCACTGAGTGGTCTTCTGCTTCCAGACTTCATTTTAACTGAACAACAAATGCCCCTCTGACTTAAATAGCTTCTATTTGGATATTAATACTTAGTGTCAAAAGCATTTCTCACTGATAAATAAGGTATGTGAGTGCCCAAGGCATTGGTTGAAAGATAAAATACATGTGAATATAATTATTTCAAGTTTGGGAAGTGAGTTATTTTAGTTTCCCATAGCTTCTCAAAGACCTTTCACACAAATATTTGTTTGGTTAATATACTACCTCTCAGAAGCAGACAAGGTTAGTGTTGATTACAGCCTTATAAATGAGGAAACTGGATGACAGAGGTAAAGTGTATGCATGTTTAGTCGCTCAGTCCTGTCTGACTCTTTGCAAGTCTCTGGACTGTAGCCTGCTGGGCTTCTTTATCCATGGAATTTTCCAGGCAAGAATATTGGAGTGGGTTGCCATTTCCTTCTCCAGGGAATCTTCCTGACCCAGGTATCAAACCATTGTCTCCCGCATTGGCAGGCGGATTCTTTACCACTGAGCCACCTGGAAAGCTCCACAGAAGTAAAGGGACTTTATCTAAAGCAACAAAACATGATTACAGCAGAGCTAAAGCCTGAACTAAGATTTTTCATTGTTTGCCTAAGATCCTCTGCTGGGTCATGTTGCAAGTTAAAAAATAAATAAAATTATTTTGCATCAAAGAAACTGGATGACAAATGAGACTGATTTTTCTCTTTTGTTTCAAACTAAAAAATCCTAGCAATATACTAAAGAAAGTATGTTTCACCTAGGCTTTCTCCATTTTCTTCAGAGAAGGGAATTTATGCAGTTATCCCAGAGAACTACCTTCCTACAACAACAATCTAGATTGTGGCTGCAGCAAATGTGTTTACTTGGGTTAGAAATATAAAACCCAAGAGTTTATCAAAGGAGCCAGAGAAGGTTGTTGCAGAACCACTATAACTCTAGTTTTCTTCTTTCTTTCATTTCAGACCCTGCCACAGTCACAGTCCCTTTCGGGTATTCATGGTTTGCAAAGAGAAAGGATATCCAGTTTTATAGCTTCTCTGCTGAAATGCAGCTAAATGAATAGTCTGTACCTCAATCCAATAATGTAAATCCTTAGATGGGCTAATCAGCCTTTATAGAAATCTGTTCATCCCTATACACAAGAATCAACTATAGTGTTTCTTCAAATGCCCTTTAAAAATAACTACAATTCAATTGCTTTTCTTTTATCCGGGTAATCCAATTTTGTTTGGGGATTGTCTTTTTATAATGGAGAAAAAAGAGTATTAAACGCTTTTGAAATGAATGCAGTAGTTCTAGGAAAACAACACACAACTCTAAATGCTCCATACTTTACCTCACAAATGCATTAATACATTGAGGGCAGTGCCTGAGGCAGCAAAGGTCCTGAAATGAATAGGACCCACAGTGATTCACACTTGGCAATTCTGTCATTATTAAGAAATTTATGATTTCAGATACTTTCTGAAAAAGTATTTTTAGATCTTACTTGGTTTTCCTAGAGATGGAGACTTTTTGGAAGTGGGTTGGAGGAGATAATTCAGTCAAAAATATTTGATAGAAATTATTTTTGTAACATAATATACCAAATCCAATATCTATTATATGATGATTTAGTAGATACTGGAAACAAACAGGGGAGATTACTTATGCTTTCTATAGAAGACATATTTTTCTTTTTAATAAGTAGATACTGATATACTTACTGAAGAGGAAAAAAATTATTTTTTCCCTAATAGACATCGAGATCCTTCTGTGGTTTTAGGACATGGTAAAGGTTAATCAGCAGAGTTCACACACAGTAGTCTGAGTCACGACCAGAGGCAATCAGCATCTTAGTTCCCAGACAAGGGATGGAACCTAGGCTCCCTGCAGGGGAAGCGAGGAATCCTAAACACTGGACTGCCAGGAAAGACCTTAGGAACAGCTTCCATTATTCTTTCATTAATTCTCAAACTAATGACAGAAGGAAGAAAAGATGTTGGAACACAGGAATGAGCAAGACAGACAGCTGGAATGAACTAAACTGATGAACTAAGAGAGAAAAGGGAAGAACTTAGGGACATAGAGAAAACCCCCCAAAATGAAGATAAAAGCAAAGCACAAACAGAAATCACATTTTTTGCATGGCGTGTTAACTACCCAAGTTATGATTATTCCTGCTGACAACTCGCCATTGAATTTTTTGTTTTATATGCTTGTCATATAAATGTATCTTTTAGTTTTTGCCTTCTCTTTAAATCATTCATTGCTTGATTGGCTGATTCATGCATTCCTTTATTAATTCATCCAGATATTTATTAAATATTTATTGGGTTATTTTAATGTACCAAGTATTAAGTTTTAGAAATACAGATAGGCTTGTTCCTTTCCTAATGGTCTGATATGGGTGACATAAAAATTGACATAAAAAATTAGAAATACTTTTAAAGGCATTTTGATGCAACTATATATGCAAAATGCAAAGGGAGAATTTTATAACATATCTTTTTTTAATTGAAGTATAGCTGATTTACAATATTATGTTAGTTTCAGGTGTACAGCAAATTTATTGTTTTATATATATATATTTTCAGATTATTTTCCATTACCTATTATTACAAGATACTGAATATTGTTCCCCTGTTTCTCATCTATTTTATGTATAGTGGTTTGTATCTGTTAATACCATACTGCTAATTTATCCCCCCTCCCTCCCTTTTTGGCAACCACAAGTTTGTTGTCTATGAGTCTTTTTCTGTTTTCTATATAGATTCATTTGTATTATTTTAAAAATCTTACATATAAGTGATACATGATATTTATCTTTGTCTGACTTACTTCACTTAGTATGATAATCTCTAGGTCCATTTATGTTGCTGCTAATGTCACTATTTTACTCTTTTTTTATGGCTGAGTAGTTTTCCATTGTATGTATGAACCACATCTTCTTTATACATGCATCTGTTGATGGACATTTAGATTGTTTCCATGTCTAGCTAAATAGTGCTGCTAGGACCATTGGGGTGCGTGCATCTGTTAGAATGAGAGTTTTTGTCTTTTCTGGATATATCTCTAAGAGTGGGATTGCTGGATCATATGAGAACTCTATTTTTAGTTTTTTAAGGAACCTCCATAATAGCTGCTCCAGTTTACATTCCCAGCATCAGTGCAGAAAGGTTTAAAGAGAGAACTTTAAAGTTCAGAATCCGATGTTCCTCAACACCTCCACTGCTGCCTTTTTGGTCAGATCCACATTATTCAATGCCTGGATAATTGCAGGAGCCTTGTCATCTAACATCACTGCATCTCCCTTTTGCTGGAAAGATCCCACATGCCATGGAACACCTAAGCCCATGTGCCACAACTACTAAGCCTGTGCTCTAGAGCCTGGGACTGGCAACTACTGAAGCCTGCATGACCTAGAGCTCCACTCTACAACAGAAGCCAGCAAAAGGGGGAACTCACACCCTGCAACTTCAGAGTAGCTCCTGCTCATCACAACTAGAGAAAAATCTATACAGCAATGAAGACCTAGCACAGCCAAAAGTCAATCAATAAAATTATTTTAAAAAATTATAGTGAAGAGAACATGAACAAATATTATATATATATATATATATATGTGTGTGTGTGTGTATATGTCTGAATCATTTTTCTGTATAGCAGAAATTAACACATTGTAAATCAATGAAAATCAATAAAATAATTGATTATTTGATTAGAATAATAAAATATTGTAAATCAATAAAATAATTAAAAAAAAGAAATATGAGGAGTGTGTCTTACAGAAAATAAAGAAAGAGTATCTGCTAAACCTTCTCTCTTTTTTCAAATATTTTCTCTAAAAGTCCCACTTTCTCAGTGAAGCTTACACTGGGAACTCAATATGGCAAACTGCCCCTTTTCTACACATATTTCCTATTTCCCCTATAATGCTCAATTTTTCTCTTATTTTCCCATAATAATGTTCACCATCTAACACACAACATGACCTGTTAACTTATTTTAATGAGTGACAATGTTTCATTGTTTGCGTTCCTCTACTGGAATGGAGGTTTTAAAAACCAGGATCTCTAGTTTGTTCACTGGAGTACCCAAAACATGGAGACCATATAGTAGGCCCTTGATCACATGTTTCTGAATGAAAAAATGAAAAATAAGGACTTTATTCCACTAGCGGGTAGATGAGGAGAAGATTGAGAAAGCCAACCCCAAACTAATGCCCCATATATTTAGATTGGTAATATCATAGTTATTTGACAGTCATTCACTAGGAAAGAAACTCTCAGGGAGAGGAAAGTTGTGTCAACAAACAAGAGGCTAGAAATAAGTATGTGGAGGTGTGCAAATTTGCCTCTTATCTTAGGTTAGGGGTCAGAGAACTATGGCTTGTGGGCCAAATTCAGGCAATTCAGGCCATATTCTTTAATATATCCTCTCTATATTTCTCTTTAGTTATGTTCATTTAGAACATAACTATGCCCATTGTTTATGTATTATTTATGGCTACAAATGGTCCTCAAAGACATTAATTTCTGAAGCTTTTAAGAAAAAGTTTGTTACCCCTGTCCTAGTAATTAAGGAATAAGTGAAAGCTTTAACCTGGGAAGTGCATGTTCCATATCATGATAGGGAAAAATCATTTTCTCTTCAACTCAACTTTTCTAGTTACCATTTCCCTCAAGATGTTTCATAAATTTTATTATTTTTTAGCTTTTTACGTGAATGTGCGCTGATGTGTAGATTTTTATTTTGTCGTACCAACTAAAGTTTCATCTTCTACAGTTTATTTTATTTCTGTTTTATCGTCAATCACAGTTCCCTGGTCTCTGTGGATAGTCCTTATAAAATACAGCAAGTGTGCTAAGTTTCCTCGGGCATGTCTGACTCTTTCTGATACCTGCCACGCTCCTCTGTCCATGGAATTCTCCAGGCAAGAATATTGGTGTGGGTTGCTGCGCCATCCTCCAGGGAATCTTCCTGACCCAGGGATCAAATGCGTGTCTCTTATATCTTCTGCATTGGCAAGCTGTTCTTTACCCCTAGAGGCACCTGGGAAGCCTAACAGCACTTGCTACTAATGACTAAATGGGTGATGATAGCATGGAATATTAAAATTCATCCAGCATCAGGGTCTGATGTGAGATGTTTTTGATGAAAACACGAAACAACAGATGGTTTCCAACGTACTTTAGTTATTTGTGTCATTATTTGGATTTGGTTGGCTTTCCAATCTTTTTATCTTCTTTTAGAAACTGGATAAAAACAGTATATTTGGAGAATAAATTAATTGCTAAGGTGGGCCAAACACAGTTAATCATGCAAAATGTCTGGTAGAAAGTGAGCTGGAATCATCACACTAATTTAATTTATAAAACTCAAACTGGCAAGAGACTGTGCAACACTAATGATAGCCAGTTGCCTAATTAGCTCTGCAACAGTCTTTCAAATTTATTAAAGCAAAATGAGCCATAGGGGTGAATGAGCAGATAACTTCCTGTTAAGAATCTGTTTGAATGTATGGGGAGGTGGGTTTAACAGTAGAGGTAGCCTAGTATACATATGTGTCTTCAGCAAATGAGAGCATTCAAATGACATCTGGAAATTTCAGTTATATTAAGGGACAAAAAATTTGTCTTTACCTAAAGCAACAAGCACAAATCCAAGAATAATCTGAGTATGTTTCTCAATAAACTTTAATATATTGTTAAAAAGACTCTTCTTTTTTTTAAAAGGGGTTTATTTCATTATTCACTGTTTATTGTTTACCCAAACTGTTACTTTAGGTTTGTTTGTGTATTGCTTTGAGAAATCAAAAAAATAAAGGATCTCTTTCAACTAAGTTATTTCCAAGATTTTTTTATGATCGTTTTTCAGATATCCTGTCTCTGTAATATTCAGGTGTAGTTCAGAGGATAATCCAAACTATGAATGACATGATAATGTGGCTGATTTTCAAAATTTACAAACTAGACAGTTAGCTCCCTTCACCAACAAGGATCTGCCTTAAAAAAGTATATGGAGTGGGAGTCATTTCTTCTGCTTTCAGAGGTTTCCAAGCATAATTAAGTTGCTAAAGTGCTCTAAAAATCTGAAATTATTTAGAAGAAAAAGGGAAATGAGATTGAATGAAGGAACCAACAGTACGGATAGAGTATAATATCCCAGACTTGCACCACTTGAAATAGGTGACACAATAATATGGAATATCAGGGAATTTCCTCTGGGTATTGCTCATAACTCCCAGCATACAAACCATATTAGCTAGGCATATGGACATTAGTAGTACATACGATAAGATTGGAAAAAGTCTAAGGTCCTCTTTTCAACATAGATTGGCTCTAAATTTCAGGTATACATGGTAGATGGTAGCTGGAACAAATGACAGTTAAACATCATGTAGATATTTACTTCTTTGTGAATGAATCATAAGGGATTTGATTTAGATCATACCTGAATAGTCTAGTGGTCTTCCCTACTTTCTACAATTTAAGTCTGAATTTGACAATAAGGAGTTCATGATCTGAACCACAGTCAGCTCCCAGTCTTTCTTTTTGCTGACTGTATATAGCTTCTCCATCTTTGGCTGCAAAGAATATAATCAGCTGATTTCGGTGTTGACCATCTGGTGATGTCCATGTGTAGTGTCTTCTCTTGTGTTGTTGGAAGAGGGTGTTTGCTATGACCAGTGCGTTCTCTTGGCAAAACTCTATTAGCCTTTGCCCTGCTTCATTCTGTATTCCAAGGCCAAATTTGCCTGTTACTCCAGGTGTTTCTTGACTTTCTACTTTTGCATTTCAGTCCCCTATAATGAAAAGGACATCTTTTTTGGGTGTTATTCTAAAAGTCTTGTAGGTCTTCATAGAACTGTTCAACTTCAGCTTCTTCAGCATTACTGGTTAGGACATAGATTGGATTACCGTGGTAAGGAATGGTTTGCCTTGGAAACGAACAGAGATCATTCTGTCGTTTTTCAGATTGTATCCAAGTACTGCATTTCAACCTCTTTTGTTGACCATGATGGCTACTCCATTTCTTCTAAGGGATTCCTGCCCATAGTAGTAGATATAATGGTCATCTGAGTTAAATTCATCAATTCCAGTCCATTTTAGTCCGCTGACTCCTAGAATGTCGACGTTCACTCTTGCCATCTCCTGTTTGACCACTTCCAATTTGCCTTGATTCATGGACCTAACATTCCAGGTCCCTATGCAATACTGCTCTTTACAGCATCGGACCTTGCTTCTATCACCAGTCACATCCACAACTGGGTATTGTTTTTGCTTTGGCTCCATCCCTTCATTCTTTCTGGAGTTATTTCTCTGCTGATCTCCAGTAGCATGTTGGGAGCCTACTGACCTGGGGAATTCCTTTTTCAGTATCCTATCATTTTCCCTTTTCATACTGTTCTGATAGACAGAGTGCCTGATGAACTATGGACAGAGGTTAATGACATTGTACACGAGACAGGAATAAAGACCATCTCCAAGGAAAAGAAATGCAAAAAAAGCAAAATGGCTGTCTGAGGAGGCCTTACAAATAGCTGGGAAAAGAAGACAAGCAAAAAGCAAAGGAGTAAAGGAAAGATATTCCTATCTGAATGCAGAGTTCCAAAGAATAGCAAGGAGAGATAAGAAAGCCTTCCTCAGCGATCAATACAAACAAATAGAGGAAAACAACAGAATGGGAAAGACTAGAGATCTCTTCAAGAAAATTAGAGATATCAAGGGAACATTTCATGCAAAGATGGGCTCAATAAAGGACAGAAATGGTATGGACCTAACAGAAGCAGAAGATATTAAGAAGAGGGGGCAAAAATACATGGAAGAACTGTACAAAAAAGATCTTCACGACCCAGATAATCACAATGGTGTGATGACTCACCTAGAGCCAGATATCCTGGAATGTGAAGCCAAGTGGGCCTTAGAAAGCATCACTACGAACAAAGCTAGTGGAGGTGATGGAATTCCAGTTTAGCTATTTCAAATCCTGAAAGATGATGTTGTGAAAGCGCTGCACTCAGTATGTCAGCAAATATGGAAAACTCAGCAGTGGCCACAGGACTGGAAAAGGTCAGTTTTCATTCCAATCCCAAAGAAAGGCAATGCCAAAGAATGCTCAAACTACTGCACAATTGCACTCATCTCACACGCTAGCAAAGTAATGCTCGAAATTCTCCAAGCCAGGCTTCAGCAATATGTGAACCGTGAACTTCCAGATGTTCAAGCTGGTTTTAGAAAAGGCAGAGGAACCAGAGATCAAATTGCCAACAGCTGCTGGATCATCGAAAAAGCAAGAGAGTTCCAAAAGAACATCTATTTCTGCTTTATTGACTATGCCAAAGCCTTTGACTGTGTGGATCACAATAAACTGTGGAAAATTCTTAAAGAAATGGGAATTCAGACCACCTGACCTGCCTCTTGAGAAACCAGTATGTAGGTCAGGAAGCAACAGTTAGAAGTGGACATGGAACAACAGACTGGTTCCAAACAGGAAAAGGAGTATGTCAAGGCTGTATACTGTCACCCTGCTTATTTAACTTATATGCCAAGTACATCTTGAGAAACGCTGAGCTGGAAGAAGGACAAGCTGGAATCAAGATTGCCGGGAGAAATATCAATAACCTCAGATATGCAGATGACACCACCCTTATGGCAGAAAGTGAAGAGGAACTAATAATCCTCTTGATGAAAGTGAAAGAGGAGAGTGAAAAAGTTGGCTTAAAGCTCAACATTCAGAAAACTAAGATCATGACATCTGGTCTCATTACTTCATGGGAAATAGATGGGAAAACAGTGAAAACAGTGTCAGACTTTATTTTGGGGGGCTCCAAAATCACTGGTGATGGTGACTGCAGCCATGAAATTAAAAGATGCTTACTCCTTGGAAGGAAAATCATGACCAACCTAGACAGCATATTAAAAAGTAGAAACATTACTTTGCCAACAGAGGTCCGTCTAGTCAAGGCTATGGTTTTTCCAGGGGTCATGTATGGATGTGAGAGTTGGACGGTGAAGAAAGCTGAGCACCAAAGAATTGATGCTTTTGAACTGTGGTGTTGGAGAAGACTCTTGAGAGTCCCTTGGACTGCAAGAAGATCCAACCAGTCCATCCTAGAGGAGATCAGTCCTGGGTGTTCATTGGAAGGACTGATGTTCAAGCTGAAACTCCAATACTTTGGCCACCTGATGTGAAGAGTTGACTCATTGGAAAAGACCCCAATGCTGGGAAGGATTGGGGGCAGGAGGAAAAGGGGATGACAGAGGATAAGATAGTTGGATGGCATCACTGACTTGATGGACATGGGTTTGGGTAAACTCCGGGAGTTGGTGATGGACAGGGAGGCCTGGCGTGCTGCGATTCATGGGGTTACAAAGAGTCAGACACGACTGAGTGACTGAACTGAACTGAACTGATACAAATAGTTGACTCATTGGAAAAGACCCTGATGCTGGGAAGGATTGGGGGCAGTAGGAGAATGGGACGACAGAGGATGAGATGGCTGGATGGCATCACCGACTGGATGGACATGAGTTTGGGTAAACTCCAGGAGTTGGTGATGGACAGGGATGCCTGGCGTGCTGCAATCATGGGTTCATAAATAGTTGGACACAACTGAGCAACTGAACTGAACTGAACTGTCAATGAATAGAGAAACATATTTGTCCTTTTTTAAAAATGGGAGTATAATCACTTTACAATGTTGTGTTAGTCTCTGACGTGAATCAGCACTGCTGCTGCTATGCTCAGTCGTGTCTGACCCTTTGCAACCCCATTGACTGTAGCTTTCCAGGCTCCTCTGTCCATGGAATTTCCCAGGTGAGAATACTGGAATGGGTTGCCATTTTCTACTCCAGGGGATCTAATAAGCTATATGTGTACATATATCCCCTCCCTCTTTAGCCTCACTCCCACTGCACCCCCATTCCACCCCTCTAGGTCATCAGAGAGCACCAAGCTGAGCTTTCTGTGTTATACAGCATCTTCTCACTAGCTATCTGTTTTATGCATGGTTAGTGTACATATGGGGCTTCCCTGATAGCTCAGTTGGTAAAGAATCCACCTGTGATGCAGGAGACCCCGGTTTGATTCCTGGGTTGGGAAGATCCCCTGGAGAAGGAAATGACAACCCACTCCAGTATTCTTGCCTGGAAAATCTCATGGACAGAGGAGTTTGGCGGGCTACATTTCATGGGGTCGCAAGAGTCGGACATGACTTAGTGACTAAACCACCACCACCAGTGTATATATGTCAACACTACTCGCTCAATTTGTCTCACCATTCTATTCCCCTCCTGTGTGTCCACATGTGTTGTTCTCTATGTCTACCTTGCATGTCCTGTTCTCTATTTGCCTGCAAATAGGTTCATCTGTACCCTTTTTCTAGATTTCGTATTTAAGTTGCTAGTTCAGTTTGATTAACTGAGGTCACTTACATGCTTTCAAACTGACACTAGGATAGAACAAAGGTTGGAACTGTTGGGAATGTGTTATCATTCTACCTAGTTGTTCATTCATAGATTCTGGCTGTTAATTTTACTTTACAGAGGAAGAAAGTTACATGGTTTACAGTATGGTATAACCAACTTAGCATCCCCATGTATCTGATGATCAATGAAGGAACTCTAGCAAGGAAAAATACTCTCAAGGAATCAGCAGGTTCTCAGTTGCCTGGGAGAAAGATGTTCTTAACACAAGCCAGGTGTCCAGTGGTTTTCCAATTGAATGTAACACAATATCTTGACTTTCCTTTCTTGGAGCAGGTTTCATTTCCAGAGAAAAATAAATTAGTTACATGTTTCTTACAAGGCTGTCCCCATAAAGATCAATTTACTTCATCATTATTACAGAGCTCACAGAGATCATTTGCTTTAACATATATTTGCAAACATCAGTGAAAGAGTAGTATTTTACTAGAATTTCAATACAAAGTTTGGAATTATTCTAATAATACTTCTGCTGCTTCAGAAATTCAACTCTCTAGATGAGACTCTAAAATGATTGAAAACAACTCTCATTCTTATATGAGGATTTAAATTAATTATTGAAAAATTCAAATAGTACTTACCTGGGTCACATCATACCTGTTAAGATAGTGATTGGATTATGCCTGTTTAGAGGGCAAACACAGAAGAAACACAACTCTTTCTTTTATTATGTTTGATTTCTAGAACCATCTTACATGACATTTACAAACTTTCCAACTTATGCAAAGGCAGGTTGTGCAATGGGAAACTACAAGCTTTGGGGTGGTACAGTAACTGTCAACTGTCATTTACTAATTAATTACTAGATCACAACAGGCCTTGTTGTCCAAGTCTCTGAAATGAGGATTAAACACTTAAATTATAGGACTTTTGTGAAGAGTAATTGAAATAATGAATGCAAATCTTCTAAGGCACAGAAATTATAAAAAGTAATCTTATTATATTATCATTACCGAATAGAAGTATATATAATAATTTACCAAATAATTTATTAAACAATATTTACTTCCATTCCTTTAGCTTTGTTGAGTCTTTCTGTCATTGTTAACACTGTAAACATTTCTTTTGTGTTCAGGTTAGTTCTGCAAAACAAAAATACTCACACATACACACACCCTAGTATCCTTTTCTTTAATGTCAGATATTTTTCATAAAGCACAACACAATATTTTAAATTCAATAGCAGAATCTACATCATTTTGTTCTTTATCATTAGCTTTTAACATAATTTATTTCAGGCAAATCTTTGTTGAACGTTTAATTTGATGGCTTTCAGAGTTCTTTTTTGCCTTTTTAGCAATCAAACCCTCCTCCTCCCTTCTGTGGAAAAGGAACTGGCAACCCACTCCAGTATTCTTGCCTAGAGAATCCTGTGGACAGAGGAGCCTGGTGGCCTGCTGTCCATAGGGTTGCACAGAGTCGGACACAAATGAAGCGACTTAGCAGCAGCAGCAGCCTCCCTTTTGAAGCAGAACTTTACATAGAACTTTGATATATAAAACTGACACAAGTTGAGATTTTATTAAAGCTGAAATAATGGGTCAGGGCTATTTACTCACTTTTCCCTCCTTCCTGCCTACCCACCTGCCCTAGCAATTCCTGAGTCACTCTGAAAAACTGGGCACAACCATAGTTTAAAAACTGCCATTTTCATCAATCCATTGCATGCCCTTCTCCTATATAATGCTAACACGGTGACACTAACTTTACCCAACATAGTGACAAAATGTCAAGAAAATAAAACACTAAATATCACTTTTACTAATGTATTTGACGTGCTAACATTTTTGTATCTGTTCATGTTCATCATGGGACCCAGCGTGACTCCCGGTGTCTTTCTGCTCAGTAACTTGTATGCTCACTTAGATCTAAAGAGTAATCCTGGTCTTGAAGTGAACAATTTAAACTGCCTTTAATTGTCGTCATGTTATCATGGGCATTTTTCAAGGTCACTTTGAATATCAGTTCTACGTTTTCTATCACGCTGCCTGGTGTATAGACTGTCTATAGGATGGATTTCATGTGATGTCAGTTGACCAACACAGTGAAAGAAAACACCAGGTTGATCACATTTTTCTATAACTGTTGTTTATTATATGTTTTCTGCACACTTTAAACTTCATCATGACAATCATATGCAAATGAATTTACTTTCCCTCCTATCAGGAGAGGACTATATCGCTCACACATGAGAGAAAAGATGCTTCTCTTCTCCTGCTCAACCACCATAAAATTATGTACAGACTAGGGACTTGTTCTCTATCAAGAAAGAGGGAAAACGTTAAGATTCATAGAATGTTTAAAATGAAAACAAACACACATTGCCATCAATTTACTCTATGATTTTTGATCACTAGAATGTTCTCCCTGGGAAACTTCATTACAAATTTTGCATTTTGGAAAGTTATAAGGTGTTGCTGGTACTTCTAGCAGAGGCAAATATAAAGTTGTTTCAAATGAGCAAAATTTAGGTTTCTGTCTCTATAGCTCATTATCATTAGCAAATTCCAGTCTCATAGCAACCCAGATCTGATGATGAACACCTGCCAGCCCAGATGGTTTAGAAAGAAAATTTTTAGCCAAACAGAACAAAGTTCTGCTGTTTAGCTGTCCAAGCTGTGATTTAACAGAGTTGCTATAAGGACTCTGAACTCTTATTGTGGAGTCATGATAAACAAGTATCTCCCAAGTTGTCATCTTCAGTTGCCATCACTTCTAATGTCTAACTAATGATTCTACTTTTTAAACTTGTGTAAATAATATATAGTTCTATGTCACATACATATTACAGAATGTGTATGCTCAGACGCCCAGTTGTGTCCAACTCTTTGCGACCGCATGAACTGTAGCCTGTCAAGCTCCTCTGTCCATGGGATTTCCCAGGCAAGAATACAGGAGTGGATTCCCATTTCCTTCTCCAAGGGATCTTCCCAACCTAGGGATCAAGCCCACATCTCCTGTGTTACCTGCATTGTAGGCAGAAATCTTTAGACAATACCAGCTGTCAATTGGTATGGACAGAGCATTGCAGCAGAATTGATAGCATCTGCACAATTAGGAAACAGATGCTTGCGTTTTCATATTTGCTTTTAAATAAACACAATCCTTGCTTCTTCTAATGAACTGGCTGATGTCCAAAAAACCATCTTCTGAAACAGAATCTTAAATAGAAATTGAGTCAACTATTCCAGCCCACAGTACTTTCTCTATCTTCTGAACCCCAACTTTACTGCTTGTGCTATTGGCAGAGAAAAGCATATGGGAGCAGAGAAAAGGCTGGATGGCGAGTCAAAAGTTCTGGGCTGCTGGGTATCTTTGTTCTGTTGTTGTTGTTTTTGTGACTGGATTAAGCCATTTAATCTGAGGTTTCCTGTCTGTGAAATAATTTGGAAGTAAACGACTGATTGTCTTTTTTTTCCCAAGTGTGGAAACAGAATTTGCTTCATTATTTTTATATGTGCATAGTTGCTTTACACAACAGTGAACTCCTTAGAACAAGGACTGCACTCTAATATCCCTGACTAGAGCTTTGTACACAACAGATGCTCAAGAAATATTAGTGTCCTCATTGATTTCCTCTTCAGTTAGTGCAAATTACAGAGATTACAACTTGGATAGAAGATTTACTACTTTTTAGCTCTGTAATCTTGGGCAAATTACCTAAGTTCCTTGAGCCTCTCTTTCTTCATTGTACTTATCTCATGAGATTGGAAAGAGTATTAGCAAATTGATACATGTATATAGTGGATTCTCAGTAAACTTGATTTCCCATGTTTCTTTGTCTGTGGTGCTGGCACTGAAAATTGCACCGAGTTGATATTTAGGGTGATACCATGTAGTAATTAAGAAAATGAGAAAACTCCGGCTCAAATCTGGCTTTGCCATCTCCTATCTTGTACAAATAATTTAATCTTTGTTTTTCTCAATTTCCTCATCTTTAATAGAAACAATGGTAGTATTTACTCCATAGGAATTTTACGAAGAGTCAATGAATTTAACACATGTAAATTATTTGAAGATAATAGGACATAGAAGTATTATGTAAGTTTAGATCTTAGTTTCAACTTTACAAATATCCATGATTTAGGGTTGTGAGGAAAATGCTATTACAATATGGATTATTCCTAAATTTCCACCTTATATACTTGATATTAATTATGTTCAAGGTGAGCATGATAAGTATCCTTGAATTTGGCATATTGTATAAAATATACATTTTATAAAACAACAGATGTGTGGTTTTTAAACAAATCTTTATAACTTACCTTTTTTAATTATACACTAATCAATATTTTGAAAGAATGCAAGTAGATTTCTTGCCTACTCTCTACACATTGTGCTAATTTCTATCTTTTTAATCCATGTATACTCACACATTTTCATAGTATGCTAATTATAATAATAGTCTAATCTTCTTAACACCACCAAATTCTGCCAGGTTTGTTCATTTCAACGATACTTGAAATTTATAAATATAGTTTATGAGTGCTTTTTCATCTGTTTAACTCTCAACTTCTTTTAAACCAACATGACTAATGTTGGGATGTTATTCAATACCACAGCTTCATAATTGAGAGTACTGTATCTTTTAAAATTATTGAAGACCTTTCTTATATTGTCTATTTTCCCCTATATAACAAACAAAATAAAATGCATTCTAGGTGACTGTCTCCCAAATATTTTAAAATATTAATTGATAAGGTATGATGTTCCTAGGGTTAAGAAAGATGGAACACTGACAAGGGTGTTAATAGATGACAAAAACTCACAAACTATTGAACAGAAGACCATGAAATCTGCTGGAATGGAAAATTGTGATCTTTGCCCAGGCCAGTTCAAATTAAATTCACAAACGCAGAGCTCTTGATTAAAAGGGGCTCCTAGAAGACTTGAGGAAGGACTCTACAATCTTTTGAAAATACCCACAAGACCTGTGTCATTTGCAGATCTGTGTGGTCTAACATTGATACTTGGGAAACCAAAACATCAACAAAAATAAGACATTATAGAGGTCAGGTGAAAATAAAGTGTTGGGTAAATCTGTATTATAATATTTCTAAGAATTTTCAGAGATACTATGTGATTATTACTCCAGTCCTGTAATGTGTTCTTGGAACTATATATTAGCAATTGGCAGAATAATCACACAAGTTTCCTGACTAGAGAAATAAAAGATATTATTATAGGAAATGCCAAATGGAAGCCCCAGAAACTACTGGAAACTATCCTGCCCCTGCCAAGACAGTAAATTGGAAGCAATAATGCCCCTGGGAAGAAATGCCAAGGGTTTTCATGTCATTATTTAATTAGCCATTATAATCCTTCCAAAAATGAGATGAATAAATGGTCGATGAGTATTGACAGACGTAAATTTAACCAGTTGAATGTTTATACTTTTATTTGAGCAGATCGTTAAAGCCTCTGACACTTGGTATGTGGTCATTGATCGGGCAAATGTTTTCTTTCTGATCTCCTTCAGCAGGGAAAACTAGAAACATTTTGCCTTTGCATAAAGCGATGGCAGACCTCAGTTCCTGCCTTGCCCCAAGGATACGCTCTCTTCCTCTCTGTTGTGATATATGCACTGAGATGTCGATTATTTTGACACTCCACACACATTATACTAACTCAGTACATTGATGACAGCATATAAACTGAATCTGATGATAAAGAAGAGACAAGTACTCTAGATGCTCCAATAAAATATTAATACATACATGTCACAACTTTCCTGGTGGTCCAGTGGTTAAGACTCCATACTTCCACTGCAGGGGCATGGGTTCCACCCCTGGTCGGGGAAGTTCCACATGCCCCACATTGCAGCCAAAATACATATGTCGTACTTTTTCATGCTGAGTTGTGTCTGACTCTTTGTGACCCCGTGGACTACAGCCCACCAAGTTTCCCTGTCATTGGGATTTTCTAGGTAAGAATGCTGGAGTGGGTTGCCATTTCCTCTTCCAGGGGTTCTTCGCCACCCAGGACTCCAACCCAAGCCTCCTGTATCTCCTGAATTGGCAGAAAGATTCTTTACCACTGTATCACCTAGGTATCCCAATACACACACACACACACACACACACACACACACACATATATACACACATGTAAGAAGATGGAATTTAAGCCCTTAAATATTCAAGGATCTGCCACAATTAGTGAAGTTTTAAGGTCCAGTACTCTAGTTGCTGAGATAGCCCCTGTAAGTTAAAGTACAAGTTGTTCATGCTTTGCCACTTTTTTTTTTTTTCCTTTACAAAAAGTTTCAGCTCTTATTGGACCTCTTTAGATTTTTGAGGCAGTACAAAAAAAAACTTTGGAAAAGCACTTCAAATCATTGGTTAGGTAACATGAGAGGCTTACAGCTTTGACTTGTATATAGAGAAAGACAGTGGGTCTAGGCTGCAGTGCATCTGCTTTGCCGCTATGACTGTTAGATCAAATGGTGGTAGGATCCTTGGTGGACAATGATGCTGTTTGCATTATTGCAAGCAACACAGCATAGATCAGGCTTTCTGCAGATCCTTGTGTGCTGCTAAGCCCAGGTAGAGACTGAGTACCTGATCATGAGACACAAAGTGACTAAGTAGCTTGAAGTTCATCATGAGCTGGGTTAGCAAACCCAGAAAGTGATAAAACAGGGCAGTAAGAGCAGCAGTTCATTTTTATTTATTTTTTTTTACAGAAATGAGTTTGGCATGAGTGAAGTTATAGAACCAGAAAGTAGCATGGTAGTTGCCAGGTGCTGGACAGTAGAGGAAATGGGGAGATGGTGGTCAAAGGGTACAGACTTTCAGTTATGGTTATGTTATGGGGAATCTATGTACAGCATGGTGACTATAGTTAATAGTTGTTGTTTAGTCACTGACTCTTTTGCGACTCCGTGGATAATAGTCCACCAGGCTCCTCTGTCCACGGGATTTTTCAGGCAAGCACACTGGAGCTATTTCCTTCTCCAGGGGATCTTCTTGACCCAGGGATCAAACTTGTGTCTGCTGAATTGGCAGGCAGATTCTTTACCACTGAGTCACCAGGGAAGTCCATAGTTAATAGTATTGTGTTTTGCTAAGAGAATAAATCTTAAGTGTTCTTGCTTCCCCCACCACCAAGATAACTATATGAGGTGATGGATGTATTAATTAACTTTTATGATACTCATTCAATAATGCATACATATATCAAATCATGTCATACACTTCAAATATTGATATATAATACATATAGTATATTTGTACATATAATATGTATATTATATAATTTTATCAGTTATACCTCAATAAAACTGGAAAAAATGACTTCACCCAATTAAAAAAATATGAAAAAATACTCAACTATTATTTTAATGTAATGTAAAACCTAAAATAAGAAGACTTTCAAATGGATGAGATTAAGCATTTTGATAATTCATTGTATGACCAAGGTTAGGTGGGGAACCTCACATTCATACACTGTAAGTAGAAACACGTATTGACACCCTCTATATTAGTAGGTTATCACTACTACAATGACTCCCCCTCCCAATCTTAGAAGCTTACAACAAACATTTATTTCATGTTCATAGATATGCAAGTCAACTTCCATTTGGCTAAAGCTGACTGAATTTCAAAGGGGATTGGGTGGGCCAGGAAGGAAGGCAGGTTTTAGGTCAGTTGAAAGTCAGCGCCACATGTCTTTGTTCTAGGTTCCAGAATGAAGGTGCACCAGCTTCCTGAATCATTCTCTCCTTATGGTGGATGTGATATTTTGATACAATAAGAAATATATATTTGATTTTTATTCCTGGTTCCTAGAACAGAGCTCCCAAAACACTTGTAATTTCCTGAGTGATATAGATAAGAAGCTCTTCTGTTATCATATTTGGTCCTAGTCTCTGGTTCTTCACATGAGAGTTTCTAAGACTCTTGGAATCTTCAGATCATTAAGAGTGTCCTATTGCATGCTAATGAAGTGAGGGATGACTGGGGGCCCCTAGGTAACTTCAGAACAGGAGGCTGGTTGCCAGAAAAACCAAAGGATGATTAGAAGGCTGGAACTTTTAATCCCATCTAGACCCTGACCTTTAGCCAAGGAAGAGCTGCTGGAGATTGAGTTAATCACCTATGGTCAATGATTTAATCAATCATGACAACATAATGGAGTCTCCATAAAAATCCTAAATGATGGGGTTTGAAGAGCTTCTGGATTGGCAACTGCATCCACATACCAGAGAGTGCTGCTGTTGAACTCCATAGGGATAGAAATCCTTTGCCCAGGTTCTCTGGTCTTCAGTCTATGTAGCTCTTCATCTGATTGCTTATTTTTATCCTTTACAATATCCTTTATTGTAAACTTGTAAATATAAGTAAAATGATTATAATAAATCATCCAATCTGAGGAAGGAGTTGTTGGAACCTCTTATTTTTAGCTAGGTTGAACAGAAGTGCAGGTAACTTGGGAAGCACTTCTTGTGATTGGCATTTGAAGTGGGGGATAGCCTTCTGGGACCGAGCCCTTTACCTGTAAGGTCTGCTCTAACTCAGAAATGAATTAAATTTTAGGATACTCAGTTTGTATCTCAAGAAAATTGGAGAATTTCTTGGTGTGGAAAGCCTGTGAATTTGGTGTCAGGAGTGCTATGAGTAGAGTAACAGTCTTCCATCAGCAGATTAGAAGAGTACAAAGGAATGATACCACGCTTGGGAGGTCTCAGCCTAGAAATGACACACTGTGATTTCTGATCACATCCTGTTAGTTGAGGCAAGTCCCTGAGGCTAAACTACAAGGACTTGGGAACAGAAGTGACTATTTGCTGAATTATATCTGATCTATCACAATTTCTATGAAATATAACTTAGCAATATCTATCAAGAAAGTCCCAGAAATTCCATTCCTAGGATTTTATCCTATAGGAATATGGCACAAATATGAAGTTCTATTAATAGATGATTTGCAAAGTCAGTTACATCAATTCAATAAATCTATGCAACTCATTAAAAATAATGAGGTGACACTGTACATTTGTGGAAGAATCACCAAGATATACTGTTAGATATAAAACCAAGGTACAGAAAAGTATGTATATAGCTGCTACAATTATGGAAGAAAATATAAATGTGCCTGGAAATAGATATATACTATGTCCGAAAGGAGTTATTAAAATCTGGCAACAACAGTTACTCCAGTGAGGGAAATTTAGTGTCTGGAAAGAATGGTAGAAGGAAGACTTTCTTTTTTTTTAATACCATTTTACTATTGAATTTGGTACAAGGCCCACTTTTTACTCCCCTAAGAAAAATTAAGAAGCTATACACAAGTTAAAAATATAAGATTTTTCTCATTTTTCATTGATCCGGAGTTGTTGAATGTCTAGCACTTTCTGAAGTTCTGACCTTTATGTCCCCAGGTGAAGCTATGGCAAATAGATGGGGAAACAGTGAAAACAGTGGCTGACTTTATTTTTCTGGGCTCCAAAATCACTGCAGATGGTGATTGCAGCCATGAAATTAAAAGACGCTTACTCCTTGGAAGGAAAGTTATGACCAACCTAGACAGCATATTGAAAAGCAGAGACATTACTTTGTCAACAAAGGTCCATCTAGTCAAGGCTATGGTTTTTCCAGTGGTCATGTATGGATGTGAGAGTTGGACTGTAAAGAAAGCTAAGCACAGAAGAATTGATGCTTTTGAACTGTGGTATTGGAGAAGACTCTTGAGAGTCCCTTGGACTGCAAGGAGATCCAACCAGTCCATGCTAAAGGAAATCAGTCCTGAATATTCACTGGAGGGACTGATGCTTAAGCTGAAACTCCAATACTTTGGCCACCTGATGCAAAGAGCTGACTCATTTGAAAAGACCCTGATGCTGGGAAAGATTGAGGGCAGGAGGAGAAGGGGATGACAGAGGATGAGATGGTTGGATGGCATCACTGACTCAATGGACATGGGTTTGGGTGGATTCTGGGAGTTGGTGATGGACAAGGAGGCCTGGCGTGCTGTGGTTCATGGGGTTGCAAAGAGTCAGACATGACTGAGCGACTGAACTGAACTGAAGTGAAGCTATGGGGACTCAAGAAAAATTCAGCTTCCTGTATAAGCTATTGCATTAGATAAACTTGATTCTGTTTCAAAATCTGCTTCATTCTCCTTGTTCCTCTTTGGATTCATATACTTTTCTACTATTCCAATTTTTTCTCTCTCACCATCCCTTATAAAATGATTTTTTGCTTCACTCTGTAGATTCCTGCTTCCATTGCTTTTTTAAACACATCACAGCTACAGTAAGCATTGTCATTCTTAAAAGCTTTTGTTTATACCATTGGATTTCAGAGACCCATTGAAGAAAAAAAAATGCAGATACTTGTTAAAGATGGTAAGGAAGATATTCTTCCAAAAGGACTTTATATAATCAGAATTTTGCATTAGGGGAAAGAGACTAGACTCAACTCCTAGTACAATGAAGACAAGTGGAGATTTATGGACCAAGAACATGGTTGTCAGTGGATTAAAAAAAAAATGCTAATAGGAAATATCAGGTCTGGAGAAGTTCTTACTAGGCCTACTCAATAGGAGCTATTGTTGAAGGCAGTTTGGTTTTAGTCTCAAAGTCTTGTCCGACCTGCGACCCCATGAACAGTAGCTTGCCAGGCTCCTCTGTCCATGGGATTCTCCAGGCAAGAATACTGGAGTGGGTTGCCATTTTCTTCTCCAGGGGATCTTCCCAACCCAGGAATTGAACCCAGGTCTCCTGCATTGCAGGCAGATGATTTACTGACTGAGTTGAAGGCAGGGCAGTGTGATAAATTATCAAGTGGGACATGAGAATTTTGATCAGATTTCGAGGATGGGGTATTTTTCATTAAACTGCCTGAGCAGGATTCTTGGTAAAACTAAACTAAGTGAACCAGAACAAAGACCAAAGTTGCGGCTAGTCAACAACTGGACTCAGGGAAACCTAACTCAAGTCTGATCAAGAGAGAGCCTTTGACAGGCAACACTTAGTCTCTGGCTCCTACCTATATTGACTGAAAAAAGGTGCACAACATGAGAGTTTTGACTTAAATTTTATTTGGGGCAACATCAGTTTGAGTAAACTCCGGGAGTTGGTGATGGACAGGGAGGTCCGGTGTGCTGCAGTCCATGGGGTCGCAAAGAGTCAGACACAACTGAGTGACTGAACTGAACTGAACTAAGGACTGCAGCCCAGGAGACAGCACCTCACATAGCTCTGAGAAACTGCTTCAAAGAGGTAGTGGTGGAAAGTCAATATATATGATTTTGGTGAAGAGGGATTTCAATGCAACCGGGCACTTAATCTTACAAAATGTTTTCTGCTAGTCAGAGGAGAGGATGTCACCATGAAGGGATTTATCGTTTTTCTAGATATGAAGAGATAAAAGGATTGGGATTCTGAAATAGTTCCTGAAAATATCCAGCTATCCAAAGACCTGTTCCACCAGTTTTCCTGGAGTACACAGTCCCTCATTCTCCACCTTAGACTCCCTTCAGGGCATGTAGAAGGTCAACAGCTGCAGTAGTACAGAATTCAATCTGCAGAGGCAGATGACAAATGCCCTTGGCAAGAGCCAATTCATAATCGACACACTTACTTTCTGATTCAGCTCTTTAACTTTCCTTCTCTTATCTGCTTTGCTCTGTCTTACCCAAATTTCTTTAGAAGTCTGAAAATACTCTTTTTTTTCTGTGGAAAAAAAGTTCCTTTTCATCTTTTAACCTCTGGCAGGAGACAAGTGGTCCCAGTCCACCAATCCTGAGGATTCATCTCTGGCTCTCTTCTGGCTACTCCTGTCTGCAGAGGAGAAGGGGCTGAGGGGCTAAGGAAGGAGTTGATCTATCTTGAGTCCATGCCTCCTCCCATCTAGACTATTTCTGGGTCCTGGGAACCTCGAATGCCCTGTCTAAGTGGCCCTGAGCTGAGTTCAAAGGTCTGCGCCCCAATGCTGACTCTCTCAACATGACCAAGGACATTCCAACAGTCTGGAAACTTCTAAGTTCCAATCTGGTCATCCACATTGTTATGAAGATGCATTAGTCAAGATAGGAGGATAGGACATATCTTATGTAATGGTTTGTTGGCTTGATTTATAACTTTTATATATGAAAGCCTTTACTGATATCTTATGGTGAATCTTTTGACAAGGGCTGATCAGAAGCACAAAGCTTAGGCTCCTTATACAGAGTATGGGCTCCTTCCTGACATCAGAGGGCTGATCTTTTGTTTTCTGGTGTCATATTAAAGAAGAGTGACTCTTTAAAATATCTTCTAATAGGAAAAGCCTTTGCTGCCCTGCACATAGGACTGTTGGTACTATCTTTCTATATATATATACTTGTGTGTCTTAATATATGATATTTGTCTTTCTCTTTCTGACTTACTTCACTCTGTATCATAGGGACACAGACATAAAGAACAGAGTTTTGGACTCAGTGGGAGAAGGAGAGGGTGGGATGATTTGAAAGGATAGCATTGAAATATATACATTTACCATAAAAATACATAGCCAGTGGGAGATTGATGTATGATGCAGGAAACCCAAAGCCAGTACTCTGACAACCTGGAGGGATGGGGTGGGGAGGGAGGTGAGAGGAGGGTTCAGGAGGAAGGGACACATGTATGCTTATGGCCAATTTAAGCTGATGTATGGCAGAGGCCATCACAATATTTTAAAGTAATTATCCTCCAATTAAAATGAATAAGTAAATTTAATAAAAAGCCCTGATGATCCTTTAGGGGGTGTTGGTGATGGTAGGGCCTGATGAGTAATTGCTACAGAGTGTAAGTATCCTTTCAAAGCCCTTATTCTCCTGCTCATGTAAAGTACAATCCTTTTTGGGCTTTGGCTATAGTTAAGGGCCATACAGTGAATACTCAGGTAAGAAACAGATTCTAAAGGGAAGAGGATGAGCCTGAGATGGTGAAGAAGGAATTCACAGGGCCTGGACTCCATCTTAGGCCTGTTCGTGCTGATCAAGTTCGGCCACCTCTCTAATGGACTCTGAACTCTGTGCTTAGTGCCTGTGGAAATGACAATAGAAGGATAAGACCCCCTCCGGACAGGGGAACCTTAAAGATCCTATCCAGGTTACTCATCGCCTAAGAGAAAACATACACTAATCACCCCTGTCTCTGGACAGGCCATAAATTTTTCTGTACCTGTGGGAGTGTAACCTCGGGCTTATTGATTATTGGCCAATTGTTTAACTGTTTGAACACATAACACCTAAATGATGAGATTATTGTGATTATATTTACCCTTCCTTTGTTTATGTAAGTCTCAAGGAATTTGGGGTGTTGAGTTCGGACACATACACATGGGGTATAAAAGATTTTCACAAATGCTGGTTGGGGTCCTTGGCTAAGAGGAGACTCTGCCTTGGTCCCGCCGGTGTAATAAACTGCACTCCATTACCTGCATTGTCCTTCTGAGTGAGTTTGTTTCCCAAAACGCGTGGCTATAACAATGGAACCAGGAAAAGTTCTCTGAGGCAACAGGAACACAGTTGCACTGTGTAAAATGCAACTACACAGTGTTGCATTTTACAAGGCAGTTCTGATTCCCTCCTGGGGCAGCTTGGTAAATAGTATACACTGCTTCAACAAGACATTAAACCTGTTTTCTTCACAACTAGAAAAAATTATCCAGTTGGGTAACTGATCAAATCTTTGGAGCTCAGTGGAGAATGAAGTTCAGATGTCTGAGAAGGTTTATGAAGTCTAAATAGCCCTTACTTTTGTCCTCACTTATGCTTCCCTGACATTGGAGGTTCAAGAAGAGGCTCAGGGGTGGAATTCTATCTTTAGTTTGGTAATTAAAAGGCAAGCAGTGCACATTTGTTCTAGGGGAAGGGAGTAACCCTGCCTTCTGCTTCTCACTGATATGCAGAGCTAATCACTGGGGAGAAAGTAAAAAATAAACTAACAATACAAGCGAAAAATATCCAAACAACTACATGAGTTGAGACCATTTGTCTTTTGGGAGCAAAGGAAGAGAGAACATGTTCATTTTTTTATTTGAAAAGCCAGCCAATGTCTCTTGGAAGGAAAAGAGAGCAAAAGGAAAACTGTGCCTGAAGTACAGCCTTCCTAAACCTGGAAGGCCTGGAGCAAGCAGGGCCCTCAGGCAGGATGACTAAGTTGCAAGTGTAAGGTCCTGAGCTATCAGTTCAGTTCAGTCACATCTGACTCTTTGTAACCCTGTGGACTGCAGCACACCAGGCTTCCCTGTCCATCACCAACTCCCGGAGCTTACTCAAATTCATGTGCTCTGAGTCGGTGATGCCATCCAACCGTCTCATCTTCTGTCGTCCCCTTCTCCTCCCACCTTCAATCTTTCCTAGCATCAGGGTCTTTTCAAATGAGTCAGTTCTTTGCATCAGCTATAAACTCTGGTATACCTGGGGTGATTCAACTCTCAGCCAAATGTGATTCAACTCTCAGTCAAGCATAACACAGGAAGGAGAGTCATCATGCTTCAAAGGACCTCAGCAGTTGGGAAGCTGATCACTAAGTCACAGGTAATGGTAAGAACAGCAGAGACAACAGCTCTTGAGTGCAAAGGACAATTTTTAACTCTGAAGACCTGTGCTTGAAGTCCAGTTTCAGCATGATGGCACAGAGCAGGCAGAACCAACTCATCATCCATTACAATGTATCTGAGTTTATGGAGTAGGGAAGTCCCCAGGAGAGATTTTGAACTTCCTGCTCACCTGAGCATGTGGTGGCTTAAGCAATTAATTTAAGTATTAATATATACATATATATAGTCCTATATATGCTATGGGTTTCTGAAGTGAATATAGGATGTGATTTGAGTATTACCCCAAATGTTCTGTCCTAAGGAATATCTCAGACTTCAAGCATTCATGTCACACAATCAGTAATGTCTCACTTTTTATTGACAGCTTTTGTTGAAATTCCAGTGTTGTCTAGATCATTGATTGAACATATGTTGCCTAAATAAATGAATTCTATATAGAGAAGAGGAGAGCAGAATTCCAAAACGGTAGATTGGCTGCCAAAATGCACGAATTAAATTAAGTAAGAAAGCAGGAACCGTTTTTTACAGTCCATTATTGAACAGATGACAAACCAAAGATATAGAAATCCAGTCTGAGGAGCTCAGAGAAATAACTTATGATGTAATTGATAGGGTTCAGGGCAGATCATCCCAAAATATGCTACTTTGGCATACTGATTATTTGAATTAAAGTTACTAAGTCATGACCAGTGCAAGAAAAATTCTGACCCTCCCCTGTTCCCTTGAAAGCAAGAAATAAACTTAGCATGTGAAAAACATCCTTCTTGTACTGGAAGGTAGCGAGATATCTTTATCATCAGAGATATGGAATTAAGGACTGTAAAAGTTGTATAAACAGTAGAATGACTTCTTTACTAATTTACTACCCCCAAACTCAAACTTCTTTTTCTTGTAACTTTCTCACAAATACATCGTTTCTTTGTCTAAAATCTATTAAAACCATCTGCTTTGGTCACTTCTTTGACTCTCATATTTCTATGATCTCCTATATATACAAAATTTGAGTATTTTTTTTCTTCTGTTAATCTACCTTGTGTCAATTTAATCTTTGGTCAGTCAAAGAACCAAGAAGGGAAGAAGGAAGTTTCCCCCCAACATAATTTTTCTTTTCCTATTCTAGGTCTGCATCTTTTGCAATGATATGCTGCTACGTCTGCTAAGTCACTTCAGTCATGTCCGACTCTGTGAGACCCCATAGATGGCAGCCCACCAGGCTCCCCTGTCCCTGGGATTCTCCAAGCAAGAATACTGGAGTGGGTTGCCATTTTCAGTTGTACCCTTAAAAAAAAACGGATTCTGTAACTTATACTGAGAATAAAAAAAAAGCAATACAAAGGTCTTGAATCATAAATGAGGTCATAGTAAGAGGGCCTAGATGCCATGAGAAATGATTGGAAACGTGGATCAATGGTGAAGTGGGAATGTTAGTAGACTGGGGTACTAAAAGGAGGAAAATTAGAAGAAAAGGAACAGTACAATCTTTTCTTTCTGACATCTTTGCCCTGTTGTTGACTACAAACAACTTTGCTTTTTCCAAATACAACAAAGAGGAATACCTGCATATTCTGTGTCTACCTGGTGATCACAGAAGGATACTTATTCAAAATCATTTAGATTTCAGTCAAATCAGTAGCCATAAGAGGATATCCTTGGCTGTAAGGAAGAAGACAACTGATTTAATCAAACCCATCCTTATCGATTGAATGACTTTGTAAACAACATCTGAGTTTTCCAATCTCTGAGTTTGAAGACACCATTAATAAATTATTACTAATAGGAGACATTATTAATGCAAGTACATTCTGAGAAATGTATCTTTATGGCTTTTAAAACTTGGCTATACTTTAAAATGATCTGGAGAACTTTAAAGGAGAATCCTGGTGACTGAGCCCCACCTTAGAATAACTAAATGCAAATCTTTGGGAATGAGCCTGTGACTTGAACAGGTATTAGAACAAATGAACAAACAAACAAAAATCTCCGTCCAGGTGATTCTAATGTGTAGTCAGGGTTTAGAAACACTGACTTGAAGAGCATCATTGCCTACATCCATTTTTACCTTGGCATATTTGTGTTTTCACTGGGGCATAAAGAAGATATTCAATTTTTTGTTTCCCTGAGAACTGGTAGAGTTGTTTCAAAGTGTTATGAATTGTGTTATTTTACCACAATTCTTCCATCCCTACCTTCCCCTGCCGCTGCTTCCCTGTTGCTGGAATATAATTTTCCACACTATTGACTTCAGACTTGGCCATATGACTTACTTTAACTAGTGGAATGTGGAAATGACACTTGGTCAGTTTTGATCTAAGGCTTTAAGAAGCATAACAAATGTCTACCAAGACTTGGGGGCTTACCCCTTCCCTCATTACGCCAGCTGGTAGCTCTCTGCATGGTCAGGTCACTCAAGATGGTTGTTTTCTTGCTCTCTGTACAGCTCCTGCTTCACCAGTGCCTGCTTCACCTATACACTGCTCACATAACTGACTTTCCTACATACTTGCCCCAGGCCCCAGCTAATGATTGTTCCAGCTTTAGATCAAAACTCTCCACTATACTTATCAAAGGGGCAGTGAGGGGTGTATCTCTCTGCTAGTTTCCCTGGTAAACAATGATCCAACTTGACATAAGCTCCCAGTATAATCGGTAACCTCCCCTTCCCTTAGGAGTAAAGACTGTTGCCATGTCTTGTCCACAGTCTGCTGCACTTGGTGTGGTGTCCCTCCAGGAACTTGCTTTGGACATATGAAATCCTATCCCTTAAGCCATTGATGTTTCTGTTTCTGACTCTGGGGCTCTTTCTTCAGTCTTGATGTTGAGTAAGTATAGGCATGATAGGCAGTCCAAAACCATTAATCTTTTGACCTGAATCCAGAAATAAAGCCGTATGGAGGTCATCCACAACCCAAAGTCTAGAGGCCCACCTGCTGGCAGCTAAACCAGTCTAATATCAGCAAAACTGTAACTGACCAATAATACTATAAATATGAAACAAACTTTTTGATGCAAACCTCTGAAATCTTAGAGTTGTTTTTAACCCAGCATTATTGTAAGGGGTAAAAAAAAAAAAAAGAAACTAACATACAAGTATTTGTAAATAATCTGTATATCAAGCAATATCAAGCAAATAATAGCTGCTAAATAAGTATTAGTTAAGTTAATCTGCTTTTATGTAGGGCTCAACTAAACTTGATGATACTAAACAAAATTGGAAATCACCAAATTTTAAAATATTTTACATTTATTTTATGTATGTTAAAAAATAATGTGTTGATTACCAGAGTTTAAATGAATTAAATGGATTGCATTTCTATGGGCTTCTAGTAGTCTGCCCATTAATGAAAAGAATATTAGGAAGTATGCTTAGAATTGCTTTTTCCAGTAGCCAAATAGATCAGCTTTTCACCTAGATGATGGTTTTGTGGAAAACATCTGCCTTCTCAGCAAGTGTGTATAGATGGAGATCAAAGTTTGCACTGATTTGGTAATACTATCCCCTACCTCTAGGATACTGCCAAATTTTCAGTCAAAATTCAGAAAATTCAATTTGTAATTAAGAAATCTGTGTATCTGAGATAGGTTTTATCATTAACATTGGAAATTATTAATAGCAATAAGCAGATAACACTTCTGGGGCAGTAACTTAGTCAAGATGAAGAATTAAAGAATAAAAATCATTGAAAATATCTTTTGTGATATATCAGGCAAGCAATTATAGAATTCTTTGAAAGAGAAAATCCTAGTTTGAAGGCAAAATACATGGTCATATCAATTAAATCGTCTTTTTGAAACTACTTGTCTTGATAAAACATGCTTATTCACTTTTGAAAGTGTTTTAGTTCATTTTAATATAACCCTCTTCATTTTTAAAGTCATTGTCTTAAGTTCTTCCTTATGGTAATCATAAATTACTTTATATCTGATATTGATGATTCATCGGTGATTACTAAAAGATTTAGACATATAAAGTAGAGGTACCAAATAAATTATCTTTGCATTATGGATAATAGCAAGATGTAATTATGTTGTTACCTCCTCATGTTTTGAGACTTATCAGAATGCATTAAATAGATGCAAAAAATACCCGAACATTTTTAGACTATGAAACTGCCATTCGTATGTGATGTCATTTATAGCAAAGGCAAAAATAGCATAGCACAATAATACAAGAAATGTGGTGCTCACACAAATTGGCTTTGGTGTCCAGGTGTCTTTGTAAAAAAGTATAAATTTTACAGTATCTTGGGGACCAAGTTGATGCTCCACACATAACCCACAGTGTCACAAATGTCCATAGTAAACCACACTCCTAGTTGCAAAGCCTTCACACTTAATATAGCAGAATGTCACTCTGTGCTCACTGGGTTGCCAAAAAGTGCTAGCAAGGTTACCACTATATTACCTACCTTCCCCTCTGAGATGGGAGAGAGGAGACAATTTAAATTAAGTGTAAAGGAAGGCAGTTAAGTAGCATAGTGCATTTTAATCCCAGGTATTTGAATGTTGGCTAAAGTCTTATTCCAGGCATTAATGTGGTCTTTCTGTAGGTTTGCATGAGACTTTTAAAATACATTAATTAGAATCTAAGAATCTCTTGCGTTCAATAAATAGTGTCTTATAACTAAATGTTATATTGCTACCCATTTTCTCATGTTTTCACTTTTTTTTCCACTCATAATCATGAGTTAAGTACAAATCTATGGTAAATATGTGCCTGATTTGGATTAATAAATATTATAATACTAGAAAAGTTATCTTTCTACAAGGAAAGTATCTGATGGAAAAAAGTCTAAAGTCCAAAGAGGAAGACAAGTTAGCACTCAGTTGTATGCAGTCCAGGGGCAATAAGACACAAGGAAATTTTACTGATAAGGTGTACCCTTCCGTTAAGAAATTTCAGCCAGGCTGTTCTGTCTTTTTGTGAGATGGGACCTCCTAAAACTTTTCAGTGATGGATTAGTTGAATAAAGAGACAATCTTAGAATTCCTTATATAGTGAGGGTAAGAGGTAGAAAAATTGTGACACCCAAGAAAAGTTTATAAAAACCAGTTGTACCACTTACCTAAAGCAATAACTCACATCAATCAAAGACATCATCAGAATTTGAAACAAAAGTGATGAGTAGAAGGAAGAGATGGTTAAAGGAGAAAAATGGAGAAGTAAAACACTAATTATAGAACATTAATTGTAGGGCACTTATATACATACATATATATATATATATATATATATATATATATATGTATGTATATATATGTTGTGAGGTGGTTTTTTTAAAAGCTTGACTTTTCAGTTTTTTAAGGATCTACTGTTTCATGTGCATACCTCAAAAAAGGTTTTAAAAAAAGATATAGCCCATTCATTATCAACATGATTTTTAAATTAGAATGTTACAGAAATGTGGTACACCCCTTAATCCTCAGCTTTTTCATATATAAAATGGAAAGATAGGGCTAAGGTCTGAGTTCTGTTCAGTATTATATCATATGGTTATTAACTGAATAAGTAAGTTGCTTGATTAAGATAAAATGTACTAAGATTATGTCATAATGCTCAGTAAACGATTATTCAGTCTAAGTGGTCAGGATCTCAAAAATCTATCTGCATGATATTCCAATTTTTTGCATGTTTTCCTTGATCATATTACAAGAAGATGCACTACACTGACTGGATTGGCAAAAAGAAGTACAAGAGAGGGATATGATATAGATGTGGAAATTAGCAAATTTTACTCTAAGTCCTATCTCCAGTTTCCCTATGTGAGGTACCACAGACGGTAAAAAGAGATAAGAAACATTTCCGTACACTTATGTGGAGTAGTTTACAGCATAACTTACTATGTGAAAATAGCAAAGTGCTGATATTGTTTATAGTGTTATACCTTATAAGTAACAAAGGAGGGAATTTTAAGTAAGAAGTAAAAGGAATAATGGCCTAGTAAACCAAAAATCAATATTAATTCTAACCTTCAGATGGGAGGAGAAACAATGTGAAACATGCCCATCAAAAGCAAGTCTTCTGTGAATGTAAATGGTTTTAGAGTTTTCAATCTTTCCTAACTTAAGAATAATCAAAATGAAACCAGAGAGGGAGAAACAGTAATGCATACAAAGTTAAAAACATATGGGAACAAATGGACTTTATTATATATAAAGTTGGTGATATAATCAGAAAAGAAAGACATTATTTCAAGTGATTTTTAACAGCTTTTTCAACAGCTTTACTGAAGTAAAATTTACCTATAATAAAATTTACTCAATTTAAACTTAAATGTAAGTTGAGTTTTATACACAGTTACACAATGTACACAGTTATATAATTTTCACCATAGTCAACATGTAGACTATTTCCAAGTCAAAAAACTCCCTTGAATCCTATAAGAGTCCATATTGTCCTTCAGCTCCTGACCGCTGGTGAATACTAATAAATTGTCACTTCCCCTTTTATAGAATTTCATATAAATATAATTATCAATATGTTCTGTTGTATGTGTGTGTATTTGTGTGACCAAGACTGAATTTTTAACACTCTTCCTCACAGCAATATGTCTGCATTTCAAAGAAAAAACAAAACACTTTCTCTAGCACTTCTCTTGAAACTGGAGAGTATTTTAGTTTCCTTCTGATAAAATGTGGTTCACTGGAGAAAGGAATGGCAAACCACTCTAATATTCTTGCCTTGAGAACACCATGAACAGTATGAAAAGGCAAAAAGATAGGACACTGAAAGATAAACTCCCCAGGTCGGTAGGTGCCCAATATGCTACTAGAGTGGAAAAATAACTCCAGAAAGAGTGAAGAGATAGAGCCAAAGCAAAAACAACACCTAGTTGGGGATGTGACTGGTGATGGAAGTAGTAAAGTCCAATGCTGTAAAGTGCGATATTGCATAGGAACCTGGAATGTTAGCTCCATGAATCAAGGCAAATTGGAAGTGGTCAACCAGTGAACTATAATAGACTGGAATGGGTGAATTTAACACAGATGACCATTATATCTACTACTGCAGGCAAGACTCCCTTAGAAGAAATGGAGTAGCCCTCATAGTCAACAAAAGAGTCCAAAATGCAGTACTTGGATACAATCTCAAAAACAACAGAATGATCTCTGTTCCTTTCCAAGGCAAACCATTCAATATCACACTAATCCAAGTCTATGCCTTGACCAATAATACTGAAGAAGCTGAAGTTGAACAATTCAATGAAGACCTACAAGACCTTCTAGAACTAACACCCCCAAAAGATATCCTTTTAATTATAGGGGACTGGAATGCAAAAGTAAGAAGTCAAGAGATACCTGGAGTAACAGCAAATTTGGCCGTGGAGTACCAAACGAAGCAGGTCAAAGGCTAACAGAGTTTTGCCAAGAGAACGCACTGGTCATAGCAAACACCCTCTTCCAATAACACAAGAGAAGACTCTACACTTGGACATCAGCAGATGGTCAATACCGAAATCAGATTGATTATATTCTAGGCAGCCAAAGATGGAGAAACTCTATACAGTCAGCAAAAACAAGACTGGAAGCTGACTGTGGCTCAGATCATGAACTCCTTATTGCCAAATTCAGACTTAAATTGAAGAAAGTAGGGAAAACCACTACACCATTCAGATATGAACTAAATCAAATCCCTTACTATTATACAATGGAAGTGACAAATAGATTCAAAGGATTAGATCTGAGAGACAGAGTGCTTGAAGAACTATGGACGGAGGTTCATGACATTGTACATGAGGGAGTGATCAAGACCATCCCCAAGAAAAAGAAACCCAAAAAAGGCAAAGTGGTTGTCTGAGGATGCCTTACAAATAGCTGAGAAAAGAAGAGAAGCTAAAGGCAAAGAAGAAAAGGAAAGATATACCCATTTTGAATGCAGAGTTCCAAAGAATAGAAAGAAGAGGTAAGAAAGCCTTCCTCAGTGATCAATGCAAAGAAATAGATGAAAACAATAGAATGGGAAAGACTAGAGATCTCTTCAAGAAAATTAGAGACACCAAGGGAACATTTCATGCAACTGCTGCTAAGTCGCTTCAGGTGTCCAACTCTGTGCGACCCCATAGACGGCAGCCCACCAGGGTCCTCTGTCCCTGGGATTCTCCAGGCAAGAATACTGGAGTGGGTTGCCATTTCCTTCTTCAATGCATTCATGCATGCTAAGTTGCTTCTGTCGTGTTTGACTCTGTGCCACCCTATGGACAGCAGCCCATCAGGCTCCTCTGTCCAAGGGATTCTCCAGGCAAGAAAACTGGAGTGGGTTTTCATAGGCACAAGAAAGGACAAAAATGGTATGGATCTAACTGAAGCAGAAGATATTAAGAAGAGGTGGCAAAAATACACAGAACTATACACAGAAGATCTTCATGACCCAGATAACCACAAAGGTGTGATAACTCACCTAGAGAAGGCATCCTGGAATGTGAAGTCAAGTGGGCCACAAAAACAAAGCTAGTGGAGGTGATGGAATTCCAGTTGAGCTATTTCAAACCCTAAAAGATGATGCTATAAAAGCACTGCTCTCAATATGCCAGCAAATTTGGAAAACTCAGCAATGGCCACAGGGCTGGAAAAGGTCAGTTTTCATTCAAATCCCAAAGAAAAGCAATGCCAAAGAATGCTCAAACTATCGCACAATAGCACTCATCTCACACGCTAGCAAAGTAATGCTCAAAATTCTCCAAGCAAGGCTTCAACAGTATGTGAACTGTGAACTTCCAGATGTTTAAGCTGGATTTAGAAAAGGCAGAGGAACCAGAGATCAAATTGCCAACATCCATTGGATCATTTAAAAAGAAAGAGAGTTCCAGAAAAGCATCTACTTCTGCTTTATTGACTATGACAAAGCCTTTGACTGTGTGGATCACAATGAACTGTGGAAAATTCTGAAAGAGATCGGAATACCATACCAGCTGACCTGCCACTTGAGAAATCCCTATGCAGGTCAGGAAGTAACAGTTAGAACTGGACATAGAACAACACACTGGTTCCAAACAGGGAAAGGAGTACGTCAAGGCTGTATATTGTCACCCTGCTTATTTCACTTTTATGCAGAGTACACAATGAGAAACACTGGGCTGGAAGAAGCACAAGCTGGAATCAAGATTGCTGGGAGAAATATCAATAACCTCAGATATGCAGATGACACCACCCTTTTGACAGAAAGTGAAGAAGAACTAAAAAGCGTATTGATGAAAGTGAAAGAAGAGAGTGAAAAAGTTGGCTTAAAGCTCAACATTCAGAAAACTAAGATCAGAGCATCCGGTCCCATCACTTCATGGGAAATAGATGGGGAAACAGTGGAAACAGTGGCAGACTTTATTTTTGGGGGCTCTAAAATCACTGCAGATGATGAGTGCAGCCATGAAATTGAGATGCTTACTCTTTGGAAGAAAAGTTGTGACAACCTAGACAGCATATTAAAAAGCAGAGACATTACTTTTCCAACAATGGTCCATCTAGTGAATGCTATCGTTTTTCTAGTAGTCATGTATAGTTATGAGCATTGGACTATAAAGCAAGCTGAATGCCAAAGAATTGATGCTTTTGAAATGTGGTGTTGGAGAAGACTCTTGAGAGTCCCTTGGACTGCAAGGAGATCCAACCAGTCCATCTTAAAGGAAATCAGTCCTGAATATTCATTGGAAGGACTCATATTGAAGCTGAAACTCCAATATTTTGATACAAAGAATTGACTCATTTGAAAAGACCCTAATGCTGGGAAAGATTGAAGGCAGGAGGAGAAGTGGACAACAGAGGATGAGATGGTTGGATGGCATCACCAACTCAATGGCCATGAGTTTGAGTAAACTCCGGGAGTTGGTGATGGACAGGGAGGCCTCGCGTGCTGCAGTCCATGGGGTCACAAAGAGTCGGACATGACTGAGCGACTGAACTGAACTGAAGTCATCCATGAAGGTTGGAACCAACTGTTCCAAACTCCTGCTAATGTTGATATTTGGACTGCCTTCCATTAGTCACAGATATCTTTAATCACACCTAGAAGGTTGAATCCTTTCCAGGTTTCCAATTAACTTTTCCCCAGCATGTGTACTTATTATTGTCAGAGTCTAAGGCAACTTGTAATTTTAAGTCAGGAAGCCAATGCTTACTTGCAAGACTCCCTGGAGGCTCAGACAGTAAAAAATCTGCCTGCAATACAGAAGACAAGGATTCAATCCCTGGGTTGGAAGATCCCCTGGAGAAGGGAATGGCAACCTATTTCAGTATTCTTGACTGGAAATTTTCGTGGATAAAGGAACCTGATGAGCTATAGTTCATAGGGTCACAAAGAGTCAGACACCACTGAGTGACTAACACTTTTGCAACAATGTTTATTTACCATTCTGCAAACCTTAGGGCTTTTAAATAACATATAACACTCCAAACAATTAAAATAATAACATCAAAATTCTGTGATCACAGATAACCACAGAATAATGATGAAAAATTTGAAGTATTGCAAGAATTACCAAAACGTGACATATAGAAGTGAGAAAATGCTGTTGGAAAATAGCACAAATAGGTTTCAATTAGTGAAAAATACAATATCTACAAAGTGCAATAAAGTGAAGTGTAGTAAAATGAGTTATGCCTGTATGGAACGCTGCTAGAAGCAAGGCAAATTTCTCAAAGGCAGTAGACCCAGAGGCTAAGAGCAAATACTAAAGTAAGACAAGCCATTGTTTTTAAATCAGCTTTGTCACTTGCTGATATTGTGACTCTTGGCATTTACTAAAACCTTGCTAAACTTTAGTTTCCTTGTTTACTCATGTGGACTGTTACAACTGTCTCACGGGACTTAAAGGACCAAATGAAAGCGCTTGAAGTACTTTAATCAGTGTCTGACACATGGTAACCATTATATTTAAACATATAGATGCATATGTGATATATGCATATATATATATTTAAAGTTTTAGATTTATTAATGAGAGTAAAACATGCATCATTCATCCAAATAAGTTGCTTAGATATCAAATATTCATCTGATTCTTATCTTGAGTTTCATAAGTGTAATGGCAGACAGAGAGAATAAAGTAAAATCTGAAAAAGCTCAGATCCTAAACTGACATTTTACAATTGCATGTGGTGTGACTTATTAATCCTTTTTTGTTGTTGTTCAGTCACTAAGCCATACCCTATTCTTTGCGACCCAATGGACTGCAGCATGACAGGCTCCTCTGTCTGCCACTATCTCCTGGAGTTTTCTCAAATTCATGTCAATTGAATCAGCGATGCTATCCAACCATCTCATCCTCTGTCACCCTGATTTCCCTCTGCCTTCAATCTTTCCCACCATCAGGGTCTCTTCCAATGAGTCAACTATTCGCATCAGGTGGCCAAAGTACTGGAGCCTCAGCCTCCGCATCAGTCCTCCCAGTTATTATTCCAGGTTGATTTCCTTTAGGATTGACTGGGTTGATCTGTTTGCTGTCCAGGGGACTCTCAAGAGTCCTCTTCAGTACCACAATTCAAAAGTATCAATTCTTTGGCGCTCAGCCTTCTTCATGGTCCAGCTCTCACATCTGTATGTGACTACTGGAAAAACCATAGCTTTGACTATATAGACTTTTGTTGGCAAAGTAATTATCCTTAAATATTCTTATATAATACACAAAAATGTAATATCTACATCATTCAGAATTAACTGACTCTTACTTATTTTTGTATACAATTCCCTATGAGGATACAGAATTTATCTAGCGATGGCTATTGAGACAGCCTCACAGTAGTCTATCTAGATGGCAACAATTTCATAACTATAATGTTATTTTATGTATTGAAAAACAATTTATTGAAAGTGAAGAAAAATTTAAATGATTCCTGTAAAGAAATTAAATTAATGTTAGGTACTAGAACACAGATGTTTTGTGTGCCATACCTATGCAACCATGTCATTAAATGCAACTCTCTAATTAACTGACATCTGTTTCTTGTTCAACTTTGAAATGATTCATTGAGACCATTTGCAGAAACAAGTAAACTTATACAGAAAAAAAAAAATGCTCCTGACCTTTTCTCTCCTTCTACTTCTTTCTACTTTATTTAAATTTTTTTTAATTGACAGACTGACAATGATACAGAATTAAGACATATTTGGCACTCCAAAGCCTTTCTATCTTAGGTCTTAGCTTCAGATCCTGTAAAATAAAAGTTTCCATGATAAAATCAGAAACACTAAATAATATTAAGCCATGAAAAACAGGTTGCTAAAACTTGGGACGATAGTCAATTAATTTTAGAAGTAAAGCAGAAGAGCTAATTTTAGACTAGCCCTGAAGCTCAGCTTCTATTTATCAAAAAATATTAATGTGTCAATTTAATTAAATATCACTGCACATATACCTATTAGAAAGATAGCTACATTGCAGTAAACCAGAAGAAAAACAAGAACTTTGAATAAGACAATTATTAAAACTCTAATTCTTAAACTAACATTGTAACTTTGATAGTTAGCATCTCTGAATTCCATTTTTCTTACACAAAAATGGTCATAATATTAAGAACAACATCAAGGGGTAGAGTGAAGAGTGACATACATGCCGTTTGAATCTGCCACTGTGGTATATTATTCATAATAGATGCTTAATAAGTCATAATTTAAAATTTTATTACTCCTCTAGTACTTTAGAATATACTTCTTACATGTTGGTGATTTCCCACGTTAACCATCCATTTTGCTATGATAAAAGCCAGAAAATTTGAATTGTTAGACTCTCATATTTAAGGATGGGTGTAAGTACTCAGGCAGTAAAAAATCTGTCTGCAATGCAGGAGACCCAGGTTTGATCCCTGGATTGGGAAGATCCACTCCAGTATTCCTGACTGGAGAATTCCATGGACAGAGGAGCCTGGTGGGCTACAGCTCAGAGAGTTGCAACGAGTGGGACTGAGTAATTAACACTTTCACTACCTCACTTTTTCATAAGTACTAGATGTCAGGCAGGAGCTCAGCCAAGCTGCAGAGAGCTGTGTTGCCAGATGTAGAAATAGTTGATTAAAACAAGTCAAAAATAAAAGTAATAGTCAAGCCTTTGGTCTCTTACTGCAATAGTATATTCAACGTCTAAGCCGTCTGTGGGGTCGCACAGAGTCGTACAGGACTGCCGCGACTTAGCAGCATCAGCAGCAAACCAGAGAAAGCACCAATTTCCCTCTCCCCCTCATGCTTTCATTTCCCGTCAAGAATGGCACGGAGGTCAAAGGAGGTAGACAGTATGGATGTGCGGATGTCTGCTGTAGAGAAGGTCCCTGTAGTGGTATGAAGCTAGCATGGTGAGGAGAAAAACTAGGAGTGGAGATGTACTGAGTTCTGACTCGGAGTGAAGAAAACTGAATTTAGGTTCCCCTTTATCCCTTCCCCGAATAAGGAGATTTCAGAACAGGAAGGCTTCTGTTCAGTATCCAGATAAAATGGGCTCCAAATGAAGGTGTCTGAACTTAGAATGCAGATATGCATATGAGCAAGGCTGGCCAGGGGATACCCAAGTCCTTGACTGCAACTCCCTCTCAATACTGAATGAGAGGCAAGCAGTGTGACCACTGGAGCATTTATAGTTTAGGAGATTTCTGTATCAAAGAAAATTGTATGTTAAATCTAGAATAAGGTCTTATGTGCAGTCATCAGCAGAGGTATATATGTAGAATTTTATGATTCTGAATAGCTCTTTATAGTGTCATTTGGTGAGATTTATTTACTTTACTTTTTAACATTAAAAATTCTTGGTTTATAAATGTATTTATAATTGAGGATATATGATATATTTATATATTGTATTTAGGTCTTAGTGTAGTACCAACAAGCTCATACATGTTTTAAGGTAGTGATGTCACAGCAAAGATATGAGTGTACCTCCATTTGCATGAAGCCATCATGAAGAAAAGTGAAAGTGAAAGTAGCTCAGTCGTGTCTGACTCTTTGTCACTCCACGGACTATACAGTCCATGGAATTCTCCAGGCCAGAATACTAGAGTGGGCAACCTTTTCCTTCTCCTGGGGATCTTCCCAACCCAGGGATCGAACCCAGGTCTCCTGCATTGCAGGTGGATTCTTTACCAGCTGAGCCTATCATGATTTAGATTCTTGTATGAATATTAATATTATCTTATTTGGAGATATTATATATTTAAAGATAAGTAAAAGTAATCTAAAAAAGAAAACAAACTATCTCTTTTCCCAAAGAGCACAAGTTAAAATATATTGACATAATGTCAACAGGATATTCAATTTGCTGCACTTTTGCTGGGAAAACAAACAAATGCTGATGATACAGACTGAATTTGGATTAAATAGCCACTGTCATGGAAGTTTTAGTCTTGTTTCTTAATGTTTATATTTAGGAAACTTGGTAGAAGCACTCTCTTTGATCTTTAGTGAAATCTTTATGTAAAAGAGACACAAATCTCTAGCTGGTTTGCTATCTGAGCAAAATGGAACACTCCTCATATTGAATGATTTTATTGACATCACTTCCCAGTGACATTAAAGTATATTTTTCCTACTTGTGAGAATATACACTTAAATATTAATTTTTCTTTACTTTTAAATACATTTTTATTTTTTATTTCCTCCTCTTAAAATGAAAATTGGTCTGAAATCAAATGTTATTGTGTTAAGACAGGTCCTCTCTGAGAGGCCAGCAGGAGGTGCTGAGAGAAGAGAGATCTTTCAGTATCATTCCTTGTAGATTTCATATTATGGTATCTGTGATGTATTATGACATAATATGGAGTTATAACCTCTTCTTTCTTTATAACTTCCCAGTCATTGCCCTTGGGACTATTTAAATGTCAAAAGTTTCATTGTATAGCCATGATCATTGTTGTTCAGTGGTTCAGTCGTGTCTGACTCTGTGACCCCGTGAACTGCAGCATACCAGGTTTCTCTGCCTTTCAACTTCTCCCTGAGTTTGCTCAAACTCATGTCCATTGAGTCAGTGATGCCATCCAACCACCTCATCCTTGTTTTTCCCTTCATTATAACTATGATCATTACTTGCATGAAAATTTGTAGCAAGGATAGGAAAAAAAAAAAAAGAGGAAAGATAAAACACAACTCTTGTCCTGAATATGGACCAAACCAGGATAAGAATTCCTTAGAAGTACCTTTTCAGATTTAAGATTTCCTGGAGAATCGGCTCTGCTAAAATACAGCATGGATTCATGGATTTAACCCAAGTAACTGTAATTAGGTCACCTTATTTTGCACATTGTACATTTTATCCCTTTTCTCCAAAATAGATAATCCAGTCACTATCTGAGGAGTTTCTAGCTTGCTAGCAGAGATTTTGGAGGAGAACATTGAGATTCTTAATTAAAATCTGAAACTGAGTTTTATAGTAGCTTAAGTGTTTAGGTAGTCTCACATATAACACAGGTAGGAGATTTCTTTGGTATACATAGACAAGTTTGTAAAAAATTTTACCTGTTGCACCTTGATAACACCAAATATGCTATTAGACAATACTGGCGCGTTCTGCTCTTTGCTGCTTTTGTATTCACTTGATTAGTTATGTTATGGGCATTTTGGACTCTATTCTTACATCATTTTAGGAAGTAGGGCAAGGAATATTTCCATCAGTTTTTATTCCATCTGATATTATCAGAATTTGAAAGCAAAAAATTAAAAGTTTAAAATGGACCTGCAAGCAAAGAAAACAGTCCTCTGTAAACTTTGCTATCTCATAGAGCTGTAAAAAAGAAAGGATTATGAACATATTTTGTAAATCATAAAACTACTATAATTACATGTCAAGGGAAACAATTAATAGTTTATCCTCCTGCCTTTTGCTACTCTTACTGCTTCATTTGCAATTTCTAGAAGTCCAGAGTATGATATTTATTCTGTAATTTAGTAAAACATCTTAGTCTTTTACTAAATAACATTAGGAGTAATTACAGACTATTTTTGGAAAGAAATTATACTATATGATTAAGATAAATGAAACTTTCTATTTTTGTTATTACATCATGGTTTTCCAGCTCATTTAGCTTGTTCAATATAAGAAAATGTTTTAATTCCACTGCAAATTTGATTGAAACTTTTATATCTCTGTCCTTTGATATCTTGTATTTATATTTGTATTTATAGTTTTGTATTTATATTCTTGTATATTTTTAATTTATATTTATATTGTATTTATTTTGTATTTATATTTAATATAATCTTGTGTTTATATTCTCGGAGTAGGAAATGGCAAACCACTCCAGTACTCTTGCCTGGAGAATTCCATGGACAGAGGAGCCTGGCAGGCTATTGTTATATATCTTTTAGGTAGGTATTAACGGTCTAACATCTCCTACCTTTTTAACCACTGTAAACTTTTCTGTTAGCTTCCCTTTTCTACCTTGCCACATATTTCTCAAGGAGTTTTACAATCTCTCCCCCTACTTCAATTCACTAATCAAACGTTTGAAACAGTTTCAATGCAAAATGTTTGTTATAACTTTATAAAATGATTTTACTTTTATTTATGTTTAACTTTATGTTTCAGATATTTTCTGTACCATTTTTAGCACTAATCTTGGTAACAAAGTGTTTTACTCATATGAGGCAGTTAGATTTTATGCTAAAGTCTGCCTTGCCAAAGTCTTTGCATAATTCAAAACTTATGCAATGCAAGATAGAGCGTGACAAAAATGGTGACTATCTCTGTCTATTGGTACACAGAATAATGTCTTGTAGCATCAACATAAACACAGCTTACACTCATTCCTTATTCTTCCGCTTTAGAATATGCTAACTTTAAAGATTTTTACATTTTTGGATGCTCATTATTTCAATCTTTGTTGATGAAGTGAGATATATTAACATACATGGTTTTCAAATTATAAAATATAATATTCTCAAAATAATATCCAAATATGTAAAATGCTAGACAAGTGAAATGTATTATATTTGAGTATAAGAGTAAGGTATTACTTTCAAATTTAAAATAATGTTTTTAATTTTTAAATCATGAGTTTAGTTTTATGCCACATAAAACTATCTCACAAATTTATTTTCTTCCTTTATATGATGGTCATGATGGAATACTTGGTAATGGACCAGCTCTTCTGCTGAAAATAACTATAAAAGTCATAAAAATATTAGGAAATAAATTGTGATAGACAGAATAGTGGTTCTATAAAGATATCCAGAACCTAAACCCCCAAATCTGTAAATGTGTAACCTTACATGACAAGAGAATTTACAGATGTAAATAGACCAAGATGTGCACCTTGAGTAAGAATATTATCCTTTTGGATTTTCTGGTGGGGTCCAATCTAATTATATGAATCCTTAAACATGGGAAACTTTCTAGGCTGAGTTAGAGAGATAAGACAGAAGGAGAAGGAAGAGAGATGTGATATGAGAAGAACTCAACATATTGTTGCTTCTTGGATGCTGAAAGAGAGGAGCTATAGCCAAGAGATGCTGGCAACCTCTAGGAATGCTGGATAAGGCAAGGTGATGGATTGTCAACCCTGAATATTCATTGGAAGGACTGATGCTGAAGCTGAAGCTCCAATACTTTGGCCACCTAATGCAAAGAGCCAACTCATTGGAAAAGACCTTGATCTTTGGAAAGACTGAGGGCAGGAGGAGAAGGGGGTCACAGAGGATGAGATGGTTAGATAGCATCACCAGCTCAGTGGACATGAGTTTGAGCAAACTCGGGGAGATAGTGAAGGACAGGGAAACCTGATGTGCTGCAATCATGGGGTTACAAATAGCTGGACATGACTTAGCTACTGAACAACAACAACTAGTGAGGTGGATGAACCTAGAGCCTGTTATACAGAGTGAAGTAAGTCAGAAAGAGAAAAATAAATATAGTATATTAATGCATATATATGGAATCTAGAAAAATGGTATTGATGAACTTATTTACAGGGACGGAATGGAGACACAGATGTAGAGAAGGGACTTGTGGACACAGTAGAGGAAGGAAAGAGTGGGATGAATAGGAAAAGTAGTGTCTACATACATACACTACCATGTGTGAAATAGATAGCTGGTAGCAGAGAGATTACTTTGCCAACAAAAGTCCGTCTAGTCAAGGCTATGATTTTTCCAGTGGTCATGTATGGATGTGAGAGTTGGACGGTGAAGAAAGCTGAGCACCGAAGAACTGATGCTTTTGAACTGTGGTGTTGGAGAAGACTCTTGAGAGTCCCTTGGACTGCAAGGAGATCCAATCAATCCATCCTAAAAGAGATCAATCCTGGGTGTTCATTGGAAGGTCTGATGTTGAAGCTGAAACTCCAATACTTTGGCCACCTCATGCGAAAAGTTGACTCATTGGAAAAGACCCTAATGCTGGGTAGGATTGGGGGCGGGAGGAAAAGGGGACAACAGAGGATGAGATGGTTGGATGGCATCACCGACTCGATGGACATGGGTTTGGGTAGACTCCGGGAGTTGGTGATGGACAGAGAGGCCTGGTGTGCTGCAATTCATGGGGTCGCAAAGAGTCAGACACGACTGAGCGACTGAACTGAGCATTGACATTACATACACTACCATGAGTAAAATAGATAGCTGGTGAGAAGTTGCTATATAAAGCAGGGATCCCAGCCTGGGGCTCTGTGATGACCTGGGTGGGGGAGGGGGGAATGGAGAGAGGGGAAGGAGGCTCAAGACGAAGGTGATATATGTATAGTTATGGCTGATTTGCATTGTTATATGATAGAAACTGACACAACATTGTAGTGCAATTTTCTTCCAATTAAAAAAGAAAAAAAAGATAGCTTTAGTCATCTTTAGCCTCATGAAACTCTTCTGTCAGGGTTGATCAGTACTTCCCCCAAAAGATGGATGATGACAATAGAATAAGAAGCCTAAGGGTGAAATGAAGTGGGAAGATAATTCAAAGAAAAAGAACACAGCCAAGTAGGGGTGAGAGGGCTTCCCTGATGGCTCAGATGGTAAAGAGTCTACCTACAATGTGGGAAACCGAGTTTCACCCCCTGGGATGGGAAGATCCCCTGGAGAAGGGAATGAAAACCCACTTCAATGTCCTTGCCTGAAGAATGACACAGGAGCCTGGGGGGCTACAGTTACAGTCCATTACACTTTAACTTTCAAGTTAAGAATGAGGCAATTAGATAAAGAAAGCTCGGACAAGGCTGGAGGATAGAATTGATCTCTACTTAGTAGAGAACATAGTTGACAAGGTGTGTCTAGGTTAGAACTAGTCAAAGCTCCAAAGAGTTTCTGATTTTTATATCAGCACATTCCCAGAATAATTAGTACAAATAATTTGTTTACTATAATAAATGGGGAAGAGTCTCCAACAGATTAATTAGCAAGAGATTTTTCTTCCCCTATGAAGAAAGAGAAAGAGAAAAAAAAGAGCAGAGACAGATTGAGACATCTGGGAGTCCTGAGAGTTATCGATTCATATAGCCTGCTGCCTCCAAAGGTGCAATGGAAATAACAAGACCCAAATGACGACTATATGATATGTCAGGCCATATGGGATACCCAAGTCCTATACTTGGCATATAAGTAGCAATATAGTCATTTCCAAGTCCCATAGACTACATAGAAACAGCAAGAGAAACATTGGAATTGCAGGATTCTGGAGCAATAGAACGAAGGACATTTTAACAGCAACTATGTAAAATGCCCTTCGCTCTAACCTAAAGAAAGCTGAGCACTGAAGAATTGATGCTTTTGAACTGTGGTGTTGGAGAAGACTCTTGAGTGTCCCTTGGACTGCAAGGAGATCCAAACAGTCAGTCCTACAGGAAATCAGTCCTGAGTATTCATTGGAAGAGCTGATGCTGAAACTGAAATTCCAATACTTTGGCCACCTGATGTGAAGAACTGACTCATTGGAAGACACCCTGATGCTGGGAAAGATTGAAGGCAGGAGGAGAAGGGGACGACAGAGGGTGAGATGGTTGGATGGAATCACCAACCCAATGGACATTGAGTTTGAGCAAGCTCTGGAAGTTGGTGATGGACAGGGAAGCCTGGCATGCTGCAGTACATGGGGGTCACAAAGAGTCAGACATGACTGAGCGACTGAACTGAACTGACTGACGTGAAAGGGAAACCAAGCACCAAATGCCTCCAGCTACTGAATTGCCTCCCAAGCATCTGAATAGGATTAAACTCTGGGACTGTGGCAACACGATGGAAACTAAACCACAGAAATCAAGTGAAGTCAAGGGTCCTGTCATCCTGGCAGGTTGTATTGAGGTGGGGGTGTCAAAAAAGAAATGGAATTTTCTTAGTGAAAATGGAAAAATTGACTGTTTGGCACCTTAGCTTATGAATGGACATTCCTATTATCAGTCCAAATATTTAATGAGTGTTTTGTATAAGACATTATGATAAGAACATTACATATAGTATCCCATTTAATCTTCACAACAACCCTGTCTATGAATTATAAAGCATTACTTTAAATGGTATAGTGCACAAGGAAATCTCTAAAAATTGCATGGTTGTTGTTCAGTCACTGAGTCATGTCCATGTCTTTGCAACCCCATGGATTGCATCATGCCAGGCTTTCCTGTCCTTTACTATCTCCTGGAGTTAACTCAAATTAACATCCATTGAGTCAATGATGCTATCTACATACATTTTAACCTCCATGAGAAATACCAGGCTTAGAAATGCAGTGCAGGTCTATCAGTCAGCCAGGCTGGTTTTACTCTTTGTCCGTGCTAATTATTGCACTATACCACCCAGCCTACTTTGAGGCTGCATAGAAGTGAGCAAAATCTGAGAGAGGTTTCTTTCTGAACCAGTTGATGGGATTTCTTCAAAAAATAAAAAGAGAGAGAATTGCTTGCTGAGAAAGGGCTAATATGGAAAAAGATGCAGAATACATGGTGTTTATTGCATTTGTTCCCTTTATGTATATAATTCTTATATTTTATAACATGAAGAGTTTAGAACAATTTTAAATTATATTAGGCCACCAACCTGTTTAGTGGCTTCCAGATTTTATCAATAAATTAGCCCCCATTCTAAATATTTGGAAAAAGCTTGCTTGTAACTCTTTGCAACTCTTTAAAAATATGATAATGAGAACAGCTGGCATAGAGCCCAAAGCCCTACATTCGGTTAAACCCCAATCCTTTTTAAGAAATAACACATGAAAATTTAAAAATGTTATTATTCGTGAAACATATCCTTTTTAATTCGGGGTTTATAATACAGACTTATTGTATCTCTCCCCACCCTCTTCATTTTGAATTCTCATTCTCCGGAGAATGGCAAATATCTTGCATAAGACCTGTTACTGTTGCCCCATGGTATTTTCCTGAGGTCATGTTTTTCTCCTTGTGCACACATTTACAAATCTATGAAAGCATATTTCTTGAGAAGAATATCTAAAAGGGAACAGAGGGATGTGGATCAATAGAAACCGTAGCTTTAAAAAGAGACTAGTGGGAAACCACAGAAAATGTCAATATGAAAACCCTTATCAGCCATACACAACGCTGTTTAAGAAGTAAGCTTTGCCTTGGGGTTCTCTGACTCAGTTATTCATTAACTGACAGGAAATGCCTGACCTGAGGGATAGTATTATTATTTCAAACTTGGTCTTTTTCCTTTTCTCCTGAAGTCTGCAATATCTCTATTTCAACTGAATCCTTCTAATAAAATCCTTTCTGTGTGACTATACATTTTCTAGAAAATGATAAATTGTGTCCAGCAGGAAAAAGTGGAATTTATTTTAAATGTTGTTTGAAGGTTACAATCTTATTAGAAGTCCAAAATTTGAAAAATGTTAACTATGCATATATGACAGCTCCTGTTTCAAACAGCCCAGTGACAGCAAGTGAGAGCTCAGGCCACTCTTTCTGTGAATATCTCTATTCAGAAAACCACCAAATGCAATTTTATTTACTGAACATGGCACTGTTGTTCCTAAGAATGTTTGATATTTGTTTGGTCGGGGGAGTGTGTAATTTCCTTGGTTCTGTCTCGCCGCAGCAAAAATTTGAAGCGATGGATAGACCAGTGTTACAGCTCCATGTTACAACTCAGTTTTATTTGGCAAGCAGAGAAAAATACATCCTCGAGGCATGAAGGTGGGCTGACCCAAAAGAGCAAAGAGAAGAGAAGCCCCCAGATCAATTTGGCTCCTCTTTTTATATGTTTTTTTCTCCTCCCTGGAGCCTGCCCTATGTAAACTGGGCTGGCCAGGAGGGCTGTTTGTTTTACCTGAGGTCCCAACTCCAGTCCTCAGACCTTCCTTTGTTCTATTTTCGAAGGCTTTTCCTATTTTTGTCTTTCAGCTACCACCATTTTGTACTCTTTTTCCTATTTTAACTACCTAACATTCCCCCCTCAAGAGATGAGAGGCCCAATTCTTTGGGAATAGGGGCATTGAGGTCTCTCTAGCTACTTCCTGCTGAACTGGAATGGTGAGGGGCATTGGACCTCCCCCACTTGCTAGTCTCAAGCCTCGGAATCCTTATAGTGGTGTCCATCTAAGGGTGAGTGATATTTTCTGTGGTCAGCTGTAGCTTTATATATCTTTGTTGAACTGGCACTGCATGCTGTAGCTTGTTGACCTGGACAGAGACAAAATGGGTCAGACAATTGATAATACATGGAGTAATCATAAGCAGCATCAGTATGGTGATGACAGGGACTAGTAGGGGCATTAGCCAACTCTAAATTCCCGCTTGCCTGGAGAAGGATCCCCCAAAGAGAGACTGTAGCCACCCCGAGAACTCTCCAGCTTGTTCTTTGAGATCCTGTAAGATCTGATTTTTTTTTTTTTTGATGACTGTGAGACTTTTTTAACTTGGCTGAAGGCATTTTCCCAGAAACAACACAAGTCTCATTCAAGATGGCTCAAGTCCCTCCTTGTTCAGGGATCAGGAGACCTAGCTCCTGTCTATTTTGGAGTACAACCCTTGCCAAGCTGTATTGGCTCTTTTGAGCTGCCCTGAGAAATCTTATCCACAGAAACTCGATTTTGGGGGTGTTCATTAGAATGGCACTCATTTGTAGCCCTGAATAGGTATCTGAGATCTCCTAGGGGCTCACAGGTGTATTGAGTGTCCTCTTCTGTTTTCGTCCATGTCTTGACTTGTGAGTAGTGAATCCAGGAGTCATGTCCTGATACCTTGACTGCTGTGGGGGTAGAAAGTATTATAGGGTAGGGGCCTGTCCATGTGGGCTGGAGCTTTTGGGGACCCATCCTTCCAGACTTTAATTAGGACTTGAATCCCTGGAGCATATAGTGGTGGCTCTTTAGAACCTTTTGGGTCCTGGTTGACACCCCACAAGCATATATCTCATTGGAATTGCTCAGTGGCCATGGTATAAGACTGGAGGGACTGAGCCTCTGGATCAAGGAAGAGGTCATTGACATAAACAAAAGGTCTCCCATATAGCATCTCATAAGGACTAAGACCAACCTGTTCCTTAGGGGCAATACAGATGCAGAGAACAGCTATTGGTAAAGCCTCCTTCTATCCGAGGGAGGTCTCCTGGGTTATCTTTTTGTCACTGATTTTAAGAATCGGTTGGCTCTCTTTACTTTTCCTGAAGACTGAGGCCTCCAGGCACAATGGAGGTAATAAGTAATGCCCAATGCTTTAGAGACCCCTTAGGTGACCTTAGAAGTAAATGAGGTCCCATTGTCACTTTGTAATAACCTGGGCAGACCAAATCTCAGAATGATTTCATGAAGCAGTTTTTTCTTTACCACTTCCTCAGCCATTTCAGTCCAGGTGAGAAAACCTTCGATCCATTCTGTGAATGTATCTATCATGACTAGTAGGTATTTATACCCTTGAGAAACTGGCATCTGGGTGAAGTCCACCTGCCAATCCTCTCCTGTGTAGGTCCCACACCATTGGATGGGTTGGGCCAGCTGGGGTCCTTGAACTCCTTCGTTCAGTTCTGTTCAGTTCAGTCGTTCACTTGTGTCTAACTCTTTGCGACACTTTGGAGCTCCTTGAGGGTTGTTGAATTGGCAAGTGGGATAAGAGGAGACCACTTGCCTTATAGTCGTTTGGAGGCCTGTTCCTCTGAAGGACCTTTCTGGTAATCTGGAGGGCTTTTTCCCCTAAATGAGTGGTGGCATGTAAGGAGTTAACCAACTTCCATTGGAGGGTCCCAGGCAGAAAAAGGAGTCCCTCCTTTTGGAACCACCCCATATGATCTTCTTGAAAGCCCTCACTCTCAGCTTTAAGAGTCTCACCTTCAGTATATGAAGGAGATTCTGACATATTTGTCTGTGGAACTAAGGTGGCAACCCCTATTTAGTCATTTTTTGTAATGCTGCTCTCTTAGCTGCCTGATCAGCTGCTTGGTTCCTTCGTGCCACTTCTGTGCTTCCTTTTTGTTGTCCTTTACAATAAGAGACCGAAAGCTCAGCAGGCAGATGGACTGCCTCCAAGAGACTAAGCAATTGATCACCATATTTGATTGGGGACCCTTGGGTGGTCAAGTGGCCTTTTTCCAAATAGCAGTATGTGCATGTAGCACCAGAAAGGCATACTTAGAGTCAGTGTAAATGGCTACTCTTTTTCCTTTTCCCAGCTCTAAAGCTCGAGTTAGGGCTATGAACTCAACTACTTGGGCTGAAGTACTTAGTGGCAAAGGTTTAGTCTCTATGGTCTCAAAATTGAAGACTACTGTATATCCGGCTCTTCTTTTTCCATCCAAGACAAAGCTGCTTCCATCAGTGTACCAGATTTCCTCAGGATTGGTCAGAGGATCTTCTGACAATCTCTCTCAGGGTTTTGTCCAATGATCCAAAGTTTCTGGGCAAGAGTGAAAGGGGAGAGAGCCCTCAGGGATAAGAAGGAGGGTGGATGGGTTAAGAACCTCACAAGGGGATATAGTCAGGCCTGGATTTTCCATCACCACTACTTGATATCTGAGGATCATTTGGTCATACATAAATGGCCTCTACCATTCAGGAGTTGCTTCACTTGGTGGCTGGTAAAAATAGTTTGCCCCCAAAAGAGAGTTTTAAAGCATGTTCTATCAGGACCGCAATAGCTGCAAGATTTCAAACGAAGGGAGAGATCTCTTCCCAATAAGGGAGTAGGACACTCAGGGACCACTAGATACTGGTGGGAAAATATTTGTCCATCCCAGCAACAAAGAAGGGCTCAGGTGAATCTTCTTGAAATTGTTTTTCCTGTAGCACCCAAAATGGTACATGTTTTGGAGGAGAAAGCTCCTGAGTAGAAGATCAGGACAGAGTAGGTAGCCCCTGTGTCAGCCAAGAAATTCTTAGACCTACTTGCCACATCCAGTTGCTCCTTGGCTCCAGCCCCATGATGGTTATCTGTAACAGGTGGGTTGGCTGGAGCAGGCCACCTCAGTCCTGTTGAACCATCATGAGTGAAGGCTTAACACTTGACCTTGAGGCCTTTGGATCCCAAGGGCAGAGTGTCAGCCAATGTCCCAGTTGATGGCATTTGTAGCAAGTTGTTTTAGGAGACTTGTCATGGTTTGGACATTCTTTGGCCCAATGTCCTGCTTGTCTACAGATTAGCCATTTGCCCTGTGCCTTGTCCTTCACGGACTCAGGGTTTGCCATAGGGCTTCCCCAGAGGGCAGCCAGAATCTGGGCATGCTTTGTCTTTTCTATTCTCCCTTTCCTGGGTCTTGGCCTCCCTCTCCTATTCTCTGTTATAAAATATATTTTGGCTGTCTGGACCATCTCATCTAAAGAAGGAGCAGAGTCCTTCTGGTGGAACTGTTGTAACTTTATCCCGATGTCTGATGCACATTGGAACAGGAATTTGTCCTTTAAAATCACCTGTCCCTCATAAGAGTTCAAGTCCATATAGGTAAAGTTTTGGAGGGCCTCTTTTAGACTTTCCAGAAAGGCAATGGGGTTCTTGTTGGACTCCTGAGTTATTGCTGAGACCGGGCACAATCCCATAACTATAAGGCTTTCTTCTATTTCCATGGATGGGCTTCCTTAGGGGTAAGTCTCTCTGAATCTTATCCTATCCAGTACTGTTGGAAACTGAGAGCCAGGCATCCCTGGTCAGTTTGAGGCATGACAGCCTCATGAAGATTGAATCCCCGGGCTGGTTGAGGCATGTTGACCTCCTGGGACCCTTGGACTGGTGGATCCCTGAGCAGATTGAGGCGTGGCAACATCCCAGGGACCAGATCCCTAGGCAGGTCGACCTCCTGGTATCCCCAGGCTGGAGTTGGGTGTCCCCAAGGTCTCCAGCATGACCAGTGCTAGGTAGGATTAAGGGGTTGTAATCTTAATTCATTGCTGGTTTGTCCACTGTGGATGTGAATAGATACCATGATGTAAAGTAATCCAAGTCTGTGCATTGAGACTGGGAACCTGGCGAAATAGCCATAAGCCTTATCCTCTTATTGCTCTGAGGGAATGTAAGTCACTGATTTCTTCCCCTAGTCCTCCATAAGAGCAGTTTAGGGTGTTTCCAATGGTAAATGTTTCATTGTCATAGACCCACTCTAGGTAATAATGGAAGTAATGACAAAGAAGTGGGTTATCTGGTCTTATTAGGGACATTAAGAATATTTTAATAATAAGTGAGGTGGAGCAATGTTGCCTACAAGGGGGCAGGGTTCTGGTTGTAGGAGTTAGTAAGTGGCTGAAGAACAAATTGATAAGAGGCAATAGACCAGATGTCCCATAAAAGCGGAGTGGAAATTTAAGAACAAATTGATAAGAGGAAATAGACCAGATGCCCCATAAATGTGGAGTGGAAATTTGATCGGGGGGGGGGGTTGTTTGTAACTTTAGGAGAAAGGTGGCAAAGGTTTGGGCCCAAAGAGCCTGCAGGACTGACTCCCAAAATGGTAAACATTGTCCCTGGAAGCCCAGTTGCCCTTGAAGATATGCCACCAACAGATGGACTTTTAGCAGGCATTGTGTGCCTGTCACCCACCTTAGCAGGTTCACTGAGAGGTGCTGTTGTTGCACATGTTGTAGGAAACATGAAAGATGAAGGCCTGAATATCTAGAGGGATTGGATATTATACAGTATTTCTCTCCTAAGGGCCAGCTGTTTTCTGGTTGTCCCTCCAGAAAATTGTAGAGGCAACATTGTGGGCCTGGACAGAGCTCAGGAAGAGCATGAAACAAGAGGGAAGTGGGCAGGGCACAACTTTTGAAAGAATGACATAGCCCAAGAGCATAACAAACTGATTAAAATCAAATGGGTCCAAGATGGCAAGTCAAATTCAACTAAACCTTAATCCTCAATCTGCAAGCTAAATGACACACCCAGAGGTGCCAGGACAGTTCCAAGGCACTTTCAAAGACCGAGGAGTGTGTGGTTCCCCAATTATTGAAATGATCCTCCCACTCATTAGCATATGAAATCACCCAGCTTGCAAAAACTAACCACATCACATTGCATGGCTGCTCCCCTCTATGATGGCCCACACTCTGTGGAGAGTGCTTCTCTCTGAATCCAAACAAATCCACTTCTTACCTATGGATGTGTCTCTCACTGAATTTTTTTGCAATGAGACATCAAGAGCCTGAGCTTCATTAGGTCCTAAAACCAGGCACCATGGGTTTTGGCCAGGCTCAAGTCCCAGTCGGATATGACTGAGTGACTAAGCAAAGCACAGAGTCCCTGCCATGAGGGTTTGAGTACCAATCTTAGGTAAATGGTTTCAAGCACAACTTTCAGAAATGGAAAAATGACCTGCCCAATACTTTGTAAGCAGTGGCATAGATGGAGAGAGGAGATGAAAGATGGGAGGAAAAAGCAGTGGGAGAAACGTGCCGAGGAATCCCCTTCATAACCTGCCAGAAAATCTGCTAAATACCTGACCTGTGCTAAGAGTTTTCATTGGCTTGATCCTTGGCACAAAGAATATTAAGGGCAAAAGAACTCCTACCCACTTGGGCAACAGCTACTAATGTACAGCAAATAGTACAGCCTTCAGGACACCTTGGGGCACCCACTGCCGCTCACCTGTTCTCAGGGGGGTTGAGGAAACAAGAAATGAGAGATTGTAGAGGAATTAAGATTTTGTTAGCCATATGTCCTTCCATCCATAGAAGTGAGGACTTACTACCCCAACCAGAGGTCTTCTGGAATCTGAGACTGAGCCGCGTGAGCTTTCTGCTGAGTTTGCTTTTGCGTCCCGGTTTCTAGTATGCTTGGCTTCTTGTCACTGCCACTGTGCTGGGTTTTCATCACGTTTAGCTTCCACCATGGGCGCTTTTGCTGAGTTGGGCTTCTGCTGTGCTTCGTCTCTGACTTGCAGGGGCAGAACTGAGGTTGTTTCAGCCAGGTTAGATCCAAGTCACGGCACCATAAATGTCAGGAGAGTGTGTAATTTCCTCGGTTCTGTCTCACTGCAGCAAAAATTTGAAGCGATGGACAGACCAGTGTTATAGCTCCATGTTACAGCTCAGTTTTATTTGGCAAGCAAAGGAAAATGTGTCCTCAAAGCATGAGGGCGGGCTGACCCAAAAGACACAAAGAGAAGGGAAGCTCAATTTTGACTTCTCTTTTTATATGCTGTTTTTCTCCTCTCCCTGAGCCTGCCCTATGTAAATTGGGCTAGCCAGGAGGGCTGTTTGTTTTACCTGTGGTTCTCACTCCGGTCCTCAGACCTTCCTTTGTTCTATTTTCGTGGGCTTTTCCCTTCTTTGTGTTTTAGCCACTGTCATTTTGGACTCCTTTTTCCTATTCTAACTACCTAACAGTTTGATATTCTTTCAGTTCAGTTCATAATTTATTAGTTTTTACAAAAGATCAGCTGATGACTGCAAAGAATTTGAACTAATGAAATGAAAATTCAATTTTATACACACTTTTACTTTTGCCAAAATGTGGTGTCTTATTTCTCTTCAATACTATATACCACTTAGTGTTTAACCTTTCGTTCAACTGAATACAGATGGTGGATATTTTCTAGCGTTTTGAAGCTGATTCCTAACCTGGAGTGGCTTTTTTTTTTTTTTTTTTTTTTTTTTTAATAATCCAGTGTTTTGTTTTGAGAAAAGTCCAAAGCAATATTTACAGCTGAGAATACTACGTGTGTAGAATTCTGCTTTTTTGTTTAATTTCTGAGCTTTGTCTTCATTGCTGCTAAGCTGCTAAGTTGCTTCAGTCGTGTCCAATTCTGTGGGACCCCATAGATGACAGCCCACCAGGCTTCCCCGTCCCTGGGATTCTCCAGGCAAGAACACTGGAGTGGGTTGACATTTCCTTCTCCAATGCATGAAAGTGAAAATTGAAAGGAAAGTCACTCAGTCGTGTCTGACTCCTAGCGACCCCATGGACTGCAGCCTACCAGGCTCCTCTGTCCATGGGATTTTCCAGGCAAGAGTACTAGAGTGGGTAGCCATTGCCTTCTCCGTTGTCTTCATTAATCCAACCTTAATCAATGAGCTTTGAGATAACTATTAGTAAAAGAAAGTGCACATGCAATCAAAGTTGTAGTGACACATGATTTAAGTTATTTTTATTGTTATTCAGTGAAATAAGGTTCTAGGTTAAATTCTAGGATGTACTATATTCCACATCTGCTTAGGACGTTGCTTTGTCAAGAAAGAGGTAGATAATTTACATAACAATTAGTGCCATTCTGTCCTACACCTATTATGTATGAGTAATCATTCCTCTGGTTGTCTTTTTTGGATATGATAAGTACTCTTTGCTAAGGCTTGAGTAACATCAAGAAGGTGAACAATTCTGGGATTCTGGTTGAATGACAAATGAGAATACTTAAGACACAAAAGAGAGAAGACAAGAGGTATTTAAAAATGTTACTGTATTATGAAAACATTTCAACTGGTTTCATAGATCTCATCTATGAATTAGAAGAAGGAATAGCACATAGCCATGGTTTTTCTAAGGATTACATTTCTAAATGCGAGTACTTTATAGTATACTTTGAAGTATGAGTATTTTGGGCTTCCCTAATAACTCAGCTAGTAAAGAATCAGCCTGCAATGTAGGAGACCCTGGTTCGATTTCTGGGCCAGAAAGATCCCCTGGAGAAGGGTAGGCTACCCACTTCAGTATTCTTGGGCTTCTCTGGTGGCTCAGATGATAAAGAATCTGCCTGAAATGCAGGAGACCTAAGTTTGATCCCTGGGTTGGGAAGATCCCCTGGAGGAGGGCATGGAAACCCACTTCAGTATTCTTGCTTAGAGAATCCTCATGAATATATGAGCCTGGTGGGCTACAGTCCATGGAGTTGCAAAGAGTCAGACATGAATGAGGAACTAAGCACAGCACATGAGTACTTTAGACTTTAAAATATAGGAAGTAAATGATCCCTTGCAGGGCAGTGCAAGTGTGCTCAGTCATGTCTAACTCTTTGTGACCTCATGGATTGTAGCCTGCCAGGCTCCTCTGTTCATGGAATTTTCCAGGCAGAAATACTGGAGTGGGTTGCCTTTTCCTCCTCCAAGGGATCTTCCCCATCCAGGGATCAAACCTATGTCCATTGCATTTCTTGCATTGTCAGGTGAGTTTTTTTTTTTTTTTTTTTTTTTTTTACCACTGCACCTCCTAGGACGCCCAAGTAATCCCTTATTGTACACTTACTTGTTATTATCTTAATTTTAGCCTAGGTAGACTGGGTTGTCTTCTGTGATTTGCATATTAATATTAATTCAGCATGTTGAAATGGAGCAAGACTCTATGGTTCTTGCCTTCCCACCATGTCCTCTCCCTGCCTTTTGTCTGTGGAAAATTTTAGTCAAAGAGTAAGTCTAATCAGAGAAATGAGAAAACACAGAAACAAAGCAAAATGGTCAAAGGAGATCAAATAATAATAATGTAGTCATTAAGCATGGTCAAGAACCTTTAGTTCCTGATCAAGGGCCATGGATAATATTCTGAGCCACATCCTGTGAGCTGTCTTGTAGATAATGAAACTCCACCAGGTGGGAGAATTTCCCTACATGATGGCAAGACTGTACTCACAACATAAGCTTCCACAATTCTGAGAAATGGCCTCAAAGAAATGGAAACAACTGACCCTGGAAACTGTATGCAGGTCAGGAAGCAACAGTTAGAACTGGACATGGAACAACAGATTGGTTCAAAATAGGTAAAGGAGTAGGTCAAGGCTGTATATTGTTACCCTGCTTATTTAACTTATATGCAGAGTACATCATGAGAAACGCTGGGCTGGAGGAAGCACAAGCTGGAATCAAGATTGATGGGAGAAATATCAATAATCTCAGATATGCAGATGATACCACCCTTATGGCAGAAAGTGAAGAAGAACTTAAGAGTCTCTTGATGAAAGTGAAAGAGGAGAGTGAAAAAGTTGGCTTAAAGCTCAACATTCAGAAAACTAAGATCATGGCATCCTGCCCAATCACTTCATGATAAATAGATGGGGAAACAGTGGAAACAGTGGCTGACTTTATTTTTCTGGGCTCCAAAATCACTGCAGATGGTGATTGCAGCCATGAAATTAAAAGACGCTTACTCCTTGGAAGGAAAGTTATGACCAACCTAGACAGCACATTGAAAAGCAAAGACATTACTTTGCCAACAAAGGTCCATCTAGTCAAGGCTATGGTTTTTCCAGTGGTCATGTATGGATGTGAGAGTTGGACTGTGAAGAAAGCTGAGCGCCGAAGAATTGATGCTTTTGAACTGTGGTGTTGGAGAAGACTCTTGAGAGTCCCTTGGACTGCAAGGAGATCCATCCAGTCCATCCTAAAGGAGATCAGTCCTGGGTGTTCCTGGAAGGACTGATGTTGAAGCTGAAACTCCAATACTTTGGCCACCTCATGCAAGGAGTTGACTCATTGGAAAAGACCCTGATGCTGGGAAGGATTGGGGGCTGGAGGAGAAGGGGACGACAGAGGATGAGATGGTTGGATGGCATCACCGACTCAATGGACATGGGTTTGGGTGGACTCCGGGAGTTGGTGACGGACATGGAGGCCTGGCATACTGCGGTTCATGGGGTCGCAAAGGGTCAGACACGACTAAGTGACTGAACTGAACTCAACTGACCCTAGTACTGAAGATTAACCATACCTGAAACAATCAAGATGATGCTAGTCAGACCACTGACGACCAATTTCAAGATTATTGTCAGAGCTGATGGTGCTGTCTCTTCATGTAGCCGCCTCCCTCTATAAAAGCTCTATAAAAGCTATAGAGCTTTTATAGCTATGTCTATAAAAGCTCTCACCCACTGCATATCTGAAGTGAGGGTGGGGGTCAGTCTTTGGACAGATGTCCTCCCTTCCCCTGCAGTTGCTGGCATCTGAAATAAAGCAAACTTTCTTTTGTACCAATCTGGCCTGTTTATTGGCTTTTGAATGGTGAGCAGCTAGACCCTACCCTTCGGTATTATTAAATATTAATCTCTCAAACTTTTATTAGTGAAACAGAATTATAAGAAAAACATCTTAGCATTATTAATGAGGTTTAAGTTCCTTGAATATTTACCATTTCAGTTTAGTTTTTCTGCAGTGGTGAGACAATACCATTCTTACTTGGGCAGAAGAAATGAATGAAATAGAGAGTCCAGGGAATTTGAAACAATAAAAGAGACGTCACTGTGGAGAAATAGGAGCACAGGGAAGTGTAAGTAAGTTGCGGCCATGTAATAATTAGATGGGAGGGATCCATGCAAACTAATTTTCACTATGTATGGAGTGGAACCATCATTAGTCATCAAGGAGAGACTTCATGTATAGCTAACATTGAAAATTATCAATTCTTTTAAAGCTTCTCATTTGAAAAGTGCCTATAAATCTATAGATTAAACAAAAAAAGATATTTCTATGTTTGCATATTTCTAGTCTATGACTTTTATAGGTTCCTGACAAATCAGATTTTCCATGTGCTACCTTAAATTGTAGTAAATACAATTTTTTTTCTTGCAAAATCTCTTTAACTTGAAAGAGTTCAGGAAATGTAGCAGAAATAAGAACTATTAGTTTTTCAATCTTATTATGCAAATTGAAAAACCATTCATTGTAGAGTACAAGCCTCTGCAGGCATTAGTGGTCTCTACAATTGGAGAATGAGATATTTGCATTTTTAAATTTGAACATACAGGAATGTCAGAATGTCTGTGCTCATAACCTTAATGAGTAAAAATAAATTTTGGTATGGAGTTGGTTTAAAAAATATATTTGAGAAATGAGAAAGCAGGATTTTTTTAAACTACCTTTTTATCAATTTAATATTTTAAATATTCCACAAATACTTACTGAAAATCAGGCATAGCCCTAGGCACTTAGGATACAGAGATCAGTAAGACTCGGGGATGCTCAATGCAACTGATTGGATGATTGGAAAGTGTTCAATTACAAGTCAGATGTAATGTGCTGTGACTTAAACCAGAGGAGAAATCCTGTGGTTTATCCTGTCATTTATTTTGTGGCTTATTCAGGAGGGAATGTCCAGTTGACAAGGCACAGATCCAAGGAGAATGATTAGGAAGTCATCAGTGTCCTATTGGGCCCACCTCCTACTTTGCCTCTCTTTCTACTGTTGTCTTCACAAGCTTCTTCCCCTGGAATTTAACTCTGTTTTCTTTGTCCTCTCACAATACTTTCCAATTGAAGTGGTAATATTTCCCCAGATCATCTGCCTAGGGTCCAATTCAAGGTGCAAGTTAATGGCACAACAGCCAATCTATACTTTCATCTTTTTTTTCTTTCCTTTGGCTGAAAAAGGAAGATAATTTCTGAATGTCTAGAATCTGCCAACTTCCTTTTTTACTAAGTGACTAAGGCGGCTCTCCCTGCCTAACTACCCCAGAATAGAATGCCAGAATAATTCAGGCTGTTGGGAAAGCCACTGAGAAAGTGTGACTGTTATTGTAACTTGTCACAACTACGGAGCTTGCACTCTAGAGCCTGAGAGCCACAACTACTAGCCCCATTCACCACAACTAGAGAAAGCCCTTGCACAGCAATGAAGACCCAGGACAGTCACGCAATAAATAAATAAATAAACCTAAAAAGTGAAATTAATTTTTGAATTCTATTTCCTGTTTCATCAGATTAAGAAAATTGTAAGTTCTTCTAGGGTAGGTATCCTTTGTATATTTATATGTGCCAAGCAGTCATTATGGCTGGTTGGGTAGTGCTGTTACAGATGTCTCATAAGCCTCAGCAGTACCAGATTCTGAGTTTATAGTCTCTGGCCTTCCAGAAGGACTGACAAGCAATAGAGACCATATATAGACATCCTGTTTTACAAGGTTAGGCATAGCAGAGACAGCTGTGACCATTAGTATCTGTCACAAATCCTCATTGGCATTCAACAGTGACTAGAGCTGGAGAATTTATTTACTCTCTTACATTGCATATATCTTGTGCCAATACTTGATTTACTTCATCATAATACAGAATGGAATTCCCTGCTACTTTGATTTTTCTGGGTCTTTTTTTTATAATTTAGAATGTTTAAGAGGCTGACAATCAGTCTTTGTCTCATATTATACTTTTTTTTTTAACAAAGATACTAGAGGCATGACACCAGGATAAGGATAAGTTCTTAGTATCAGTGTATGCAAACAGCAGTGAAAAAGCAAGTCTTTTTCATATAAACAGTGAGTATGACATTGTTCAGGATAATACAGTCATACCTTTGGACTTTATATTTTTGTGCTAAGTAGCTTCAGTTGTGTCCAACTCTGTGCAACACTATGGACTGTAGTCTGCCAGGCTTCTATGTCCATGGGCTTCTCCAGGTAAGAGTACTGGAGTGGGTAGTCATGCCCCCCTCCAGGGGAATCTTCTCGACCTTGGGATCAAACCTGCATCTCTTACATTTCTTTCACTGGCAGGTGGGTTATTTACCACTAGCACCACCTGGGAAGCCCTCAGTTACTCAAAATACATGGTTTAAATCAGTGGATCCAGAGCAGAAGGACATGTAC